>OY730197.1:90507596-92907596 GCA_963422505.1 Pseudognaphalium luteoalbum
TTTCCTAACGAAGAAAATGACATAAGTTAGAGGTCATAATTCTTTGTGTAGCGCAAAAAGTGCTAGAACGAGTGAACGAGAATGCTCATGATCGTATTCGTTAGATTTATCGTGTTTTTCGACCATTTTAGATGACTTTTGAAACATTGTCTGTAGTTTGGCCCATGTGACGAGTTTTAATGATAAAGTATCTATTTTGATTAGTTTCGTCAAATATTGGGCCAAAAAGGTGAGATTGATGCACGCAAAAACATGACTTTTTGCGTGTTATCAAATATCCCACACTTAGACATTTGCTTGTCCTCAAGCAAACTTACCCTCTTAGAATTTGCCATAAAAATAGTTTTTGATTTCTACCCACAATGAAGAATTCACATTGATTGGAAACAAGTATTTGCCTGTTAGATAAATAAAAGGCGTTCACATGACGTATCTAAGAGTTGTTCAAGATGATTCACTTAGGCAAACTTTCAATTCTCAAATTTGTGGAATATACACGACTGGGCGATCTCACTGGTGGTCACTCAATTCACTCAAAGTGTATCGGGGTTCCTATTATCCTAAGCCAAATGAAAAATCGCTCAAATACCAGTCGTGCAGCACTCGTCGTCATAGGCTTGCCCGAGGATCAAATCTTCATCACTTAGACAGGGACGGTACTGATTATCCCAGGACATTCAAATGGGTTGTAATGTTTAGTGTGGGTTTAAAAGGGTATGGATAGATTTGGGGGTATCTAGGTTTCTAAGGGTGTTTTCTTATCTTGAGACTTTCGAAAAAAAGTTCTATCTAGATATCCTTTTTTAATGAAAACGGAAACGGATAACACTTTTTGGGAGATAAGATAGCTATTTTGACTTCTATCTTTTGAAAACACATGGAATGATATTTCTTTTGAAGAGTCGAGTTTTCGAGAGAGTCGAAGCACTTAGCTTTATTTCAGCTATTTTCTTTTCTTTTTCTTTTCTTTTCTATTTCTATTTCTATTTTTGGGCTTAGATTTTTCTTGCCAAGAAATTTCTAAGGGATTTTCTTTTGTTTCCCTTTTTGAGATCCCTTCTTATTTTCATTTTTCAATCCTTTGATGATTTTTGAGTTTACTTTGGTGCCAATTTTTCGCACCACATGACTCTCGATTTCTTTCTATATAGGTCAATAAAACACACACGAGAAGTTTTAGTAAACATTATTTATGATTTTTGGAGTGAAAGCAAAAAGGAGTATCCAAATATCTCTTTTTTCAAAAATACTAAGATAAGTTTCTGGTGGGTAGGGGAATAAGGGGTTTTAAAAATTTGGGTAAATGAAAGAAAAATAGGCTAAGGCTCAACAGGGTTTTCTAAGCGGATCATCAACACTAAAATTGAGTGTTGGAAGGGTTTTTGGCTTGAAAAGATATGTAAAAAGGGGTTTAAATCCTAAGGAATGTCAAGGTCCTCTAATCGTACCTATGTCACGTATGACACCTGTCAATGTGATCTCGAAATGTATACCCGGGGCAAGTTCTAATTCAGAAATGCGTGCACCGGTCACACACAACAAACGAACAGTGAAGCATTTAAAATGAATGCTTTTAAGGCTCAAATTCCTCACCGCAAAAATTGGTTATATGTGTCCAGTCGTGCGATGCCCCTCTTAGATCCTCATCTTAAATTGTTTAGAATCCGACATGATTTCGACCTTATATTTACCAACTTTTGAAATACTTGTAAAAAAAATCTGTATTCATTCTTGAAAAACTCATTGGTCAACTGAATGAGTGACAATTTCACTGTCGAAGTAAAACTGTTTAGGTTTTACTGAATGAGTGACAATTTCACTGTCGAAGTTTTAACCAATTTGCTTTTATTGTGACTAGAAAGAGTTTAAAATTTTTGAAAATTTTGGCAGAATAAGGGTTTGAAAATTTATTTTGAGGACTAGCATGTTTCTAGATCAACTTAAACAGATATTTTGACAGACGAGAGATATACCGCTATCCCACACTTAGAAATAAACATTGTCCCCAATGTTTCTACACTAAGTAGGGAGAAAATCCCACACTTAGGGTTTTGGTTTAGGAAAAATATGAATTTAAAAGTTGTAAGCGAGGGGGATCCCACACTTAGAGATTTAAGTGGTCAATAGGCATATCGAAGTTATATTAAAGTATGAAGAACGGGGTTAGGAGAGAAACTTCCCTACGGACACTGGGCACTGGATGTAGGACCATATTCGTGTAGGGTTGGTGTAAATAATTTGCTGGATTGTGAGGACCAGACTCTTTTCAAAGCTCATCCAATTCCTACAAAGATAAGGTCTGCAATGTCATAAAATACCATCATAATCTTCAGTTCAACAACATAATAGGTCTAATGAAAAATAAAGATAACTAAAGATAAAATAAGCTAGAAATCGTCTAGTAAATCATCCATGTCTGGATCAAATGCTGCAAGTGCGTCAGGATCTGGATCTGAAGTGCGTGATAAGGCAGCAGTGTGATCAGACACCATGGGTGCATCAGTGGGATTCTGAGGTGGCTTAGAATGAGCAACAGCAATGGGAGGAACAGTCTGTGGTGGGGCAGCTGGGAAGAAGGACAACGGTGTGAGAGCTGGCCTGGGACCTTGACCAAGCTGATACGGCTGGTCGAAGAGTTTAGGCAGTCCCATTGCTTCTTTGATCTCGGACTGAGAGCTACGCTGAATCGAAAGCTCACTGAGCATCGCCCAAGTCACTATCGGATCTGAAGTGGTAACTCCGAAATCAAAAAGTGGGGCAGATACAGGAGCAGCCTGAGCATGCTCATCAGTCGTGGTGGTCGTCTTCTTTCTTTTTCCTCTGCGGGTCCTCTTCTTTTGCTGTTTATGAATAGCTTGTCCTGAGGTCTCAGCTGAAGCGTCCATCCTAAAACATAAAGATAAACAGGTAATGCTATAGTTTTAAAATGGGTATACAAATGCAAAATAATCAGATGACTTCGAGAAATGTTTGTTTAGATGTTAAAGCTTTGCGAGGTCATCTGTTCATTCGCGTTTGTATACTATGAATAAAACTTATATGATGTATATGTAGTAGTGTAGCATTGTCAGATACTTGGGTTATCCTGCATCGTTAGTTTAGGGATGGTAATACTAAAGCAAAAATAACTAAGAAATAAAATAAGATAAGGAATGGGGTGCCTCCCAAGAGTGCTTGTTTAGAGAGTCTCTAGCTTGACTCCTTGTACCTACTAGTCGGCTCAAGGTGGTTCAAAGATATAGACTTCCTCACCAGGGGGAAAATCTTTGATGTAGTGCTTTAAGCGATGGCCATTGACTTTAAAATTACCGTCCGGGGCTTCTAGTTCGACTGCTCCGAAGGTAAAGACTTTTGATATAATAAATGGTTCGCTCCACCTTGATCTGAATTTGCCGGAGAATTTCTTGAAGCGCGAATTGAAGAGAAGAACTTTGTTTCCAGGCTTGAACTTAGAATATCTGAGTTTTGCATCATGAGTATTCTTTGTTCGTTCTTTGAAGTGCAGAGAGCTATCATATGCTTGGTCTCTTAATTCGGCTAGTTCATTCAGTTGCATTTTCCGATGTGATCCAATTGCAGAAGGGTCTAAATTACAACCTCTTAGCGCCCAGTGAGCTTTATACTCCAACTCTATCGGTAGATGACACGCTTTTCCGTAGACTAGTCTGTAGGGCATGGTTCCTAGTGGTGATTTATATGCGGTTCTGAACGCCCACAGAGCATCGTCTAATTTTTTAGCCCATCTTTCCCTATGATTAACCACGGTTCATTCTAAAATTCTTTTGAGCGCTCGATTCGTCACTTCGGCTTGCCCATTCGTCTGCGGGTGGTAAGCCGTAGAGGTCTTATGGGTGACACCATAATATTGTAATGTCCTCATAAACTGAGCATTACAGAAGTGCGTGCCTCGATCACTAATGATCGCTTTTGGAGTACCGAAACGTGAGAAGAGTTGCTTTAAGAATTTTACTACTACTCGGGAATCATTTGTAGTAAATGCTTGGGCTTCGGCCCATCTGGAGACGTAGTCGACAGCAACCAGAATATACTCTTTCCCATATGATTTTGGGAATGGTCCCAAAAAATCCAGCCCCCATATATCAAAGATCTCGCAAGCTTGGATGTTAGTAAGTGGCATTTCACTTCTCGATGAAATACTTCCAAACCTTTGGCAAGCATCGCAGCGTTTCACCAAGTCGTGAGCGTCTCTGAATATAGTAGGTCAGTAGAAGCCAGAGTCATATACCTTTCTTGCAGTCATATTTTCTCTGTGATGTCCTCCAGTTGGTCCGTGATGACTTTGGTGAAGAATGTTCCTTGCCTCCTTCTCGCCTGCGCATCTTCTGATGATTTGGTCCGGGCATACTTTGAATAAGTATGGATCGTCCCAATAGTAGTTCTTTACGTCTCTAAAGAATTTGCGCTTTCCAGAGGTGGGCAATCCTTTTGGCACAATTCCTCCAACCAGATAATTTGCGTAGTCTGCATACCAAGGGTTGTAAGTGAATTGAGATCCCTTTTGGTATCTTCCGATATTCATGAGTTGTTCTTCAGGAAACTGGTCTTGAATCTCTCTCTCATCAAGCTTTTCCATCGACGGATTTTCCAGTCGACTAAGATGATCTGCTGCGACATTCTCGGCTCCCTTTTTATCCTTGATTTCTATGTCAAATTCTTGGAGGAGGAGAATCCATCTAAGCAGTCTTGGCTTAGCATCTTGCTTTTTGAAGAGATACTTCAAGGCTGAGTGATCTGTATAGACAATAGTTTTGGACAATATTAAGTAAGAACGAAATTTATCAAAAGCGAATACTACCGCAAGAAGCTCTTTCTCTGTCGTGGTGTAATTCTCTTGTGCATCAGTGAGTGTCTTGCTGGCGTAGTAGATTGGCTGAAACTGCTTCTCCTTCCTTTGCCCTAAGACAGCTCCAACAGCGAAGTCACTAGCATCGCACATGATTTCAAACGGAAGACTCCAATCGGGGGCGACCATGATCGGTGCATGTGTGAGCTGATCCTTTAAAATGTTGAAAGCTTTAAGACAGTCATCTGAAAAGACAAACGGAGTGTCCTTCTCGAGAAGGTGTGTCATAGGTCGAGAGATCTTAGAGAAATCCTTGATAAAGCGACGGTAGAATCCGGCGTGACCTAGAAAACTGCGAATGGCTTTAACAGAAGTAGGTGGCGGAAGTTTAGCAATAGTCTCAACTTTGGCTTTGTCAACTTCGATTCCAGATTTTGATATTCGATGTCCTAAAACTATACCTTCTTTCACCATAAAGTGGCACTTTTCCCAGTTTAAGACAAGATTTGATTCTTCGCATCGGGTTAGCATTCTTTCAAGGTTGGAAAGACAAGATGTGAAGGAATCGCCGAAGACTGAGAAGTCATCCATGAATACTTCCATACACTGTTCAATCATGTCATGGAATATCGCCACCATACACCTTTGGAATGTTGCAGGCGCATTGCATAAACCGAATGGCATGCAGCGGTAGGCAAATGTACCATATGGGCATGTGAATGTCGTCTTTTCCTGGTCCTTTGGATCGAGAGGAATTTGAAAATAGCCGGAGAAACCATCGAGGAAGCAGTAATATTCATTCCCCGATAATCTTTCCAAGATCTGATCAATGAACGGCAGAGGGAAGTGATCTTTCCGGGTGGCTTCATTTAATTTCGGGTAGTCGATACACACCCTCCATCCGGTGACGGTTCGTGTAGGAATCAATTCATTATTTTCGTTAGCGATGACCGTCATTCCTCCTTTCTTTGGGACAACCTGAACTGGGCTGACCCATGGGGAATCTGAGAAATATAGATCAAACCAGCATCCAAGAGTTTGATAACCTCTTTCTTGACCACGTCTTGAATCTTCGGGTTTACTCTCCTCTGTCTCTGTATAGAAGGTTTGAAGTCGTTTTCTATGAGTATCTTGTGCGTGCAGTAATTTGGACTGATCCCTTGTATATCAGAAATCTTCCATGCAATCGCCTTCTTATGTGACTTCAAGACCTGGATAAGTCTTGTTTTCTCTTTTGGTGAAAGACCTTTGGCAATTATGACGGGTAGGTGTGAGGTTCCTTCGAGAAAAGCATATTCCAAGTGAGAGGGTAATTCCTCCAGCTCTAATTCTGGTGGTTCTTCGATAGAGGGTTTCATTCGAGCGATCTCGTCTCTTTGTAACTCGTCATATTCCTTTTGGAACTCCAATTCTTCTGGAGATGAGTCGGCTGTAGTGGCTGATGCTATTTCTACTAGTTCTATCTCATTGGAAAGCACGTTCTTGGTGATTTCTGGATTTACTTTTGCACAACCTTCAGATAGTTGTGGCAAGGTACCGGAATCCATCTCCTCGAAAGATTTGAGGATTTCAGCTACAGATGGAGACGATTCGGGTATCGGAAAAAACTGATTTCTTCTTAAAAGTGGAATAGGGATGCCTTCGCCTAAAGGAACAGCAACAACAGAGTTGTTCGTGGAAGAGTAGTTAGGCGGTGCTAAAGGATTCTTCATTTCAGGTAAAGGAAATAGCAGCTCTCCGGAAGGTGCTGATTTGTCGGAGATAGCCTAGCAGAGTCCGATGTCGTCCGGGCAAAGTCTTCTTTTGGTGATGACAGTGCTGGAGAAAGGTTCGTAACTGCTGATTGCTAGAATCTCCTCCAAATGCTTATCATATATTTCCTGCATGGCGTCCACAAAACCAAGATCTTCTCCCATAGGGTGCAACATCAACTTATCGATATTAACGGTGACTTCCTCCGCTCTGACCCTCAGTTTTAAAGATTTTTCATTTACATCTATCACAGCCTTGGCAGTGTTTAGGAAAGGTCTACCAAGGATGAGGGGAACGTGGGCATCTTCCTCAATATCCATAATGACAAAGTCAACCGGGAAGATAAATTTACCGACTCGGACCATTATATCTTCAGCAATTCCTTGAGGGAGTTTAACTGATCTATCAGCTAATTGGATGGTCATTTGAGTTGGTAGCAGTTCACTTAATCCTAGTTTCTTATAGAGAGAGTAAGGCATAAGATTGACACTAGCTCCTAGGTCAGCTAAGGCGTTACTAACTTGGATATTTTGAAGAAAACAGGGAATAGTGATACGGCCAGTATCTCCTAGTTTGGGTGGAAGGCCATGTAACATGATTGCTGAGCATTCAGCATCTAAGGGTAAACTAACTATTTGTCTTAATTTTTCCTTATTTGAAATGAGTTCTTTGAAAAACTTAGCACAGCTAGGCATCTCTACTAAAGCGTCTAATAGTCTAACGTTTAAGTGCAGGCTTTTAAACATTTCTAGATATTTCCCAAATTGTGCTTCCTGTTTCTCTTTCTTAAGCCTACCACGGAAGGGTATCCTAGTTCGTGGAATGATTTCTGGGGCTTTAGGTGATACTGGATCTGGTGTAGTGACAGGGGTGTCACTAGGCACTGGATCAGTGGTCGGTTCAGAGATAGGAAGTTGATTTGAAGAATTATCTGAAGACTTCTCATTTCTGGTTTCTTTACCTCCTCTAGTGATGACCATGATTCCTCCTTGGTTCTCAACTTTTAAAAACAGTTGATTAAGACTGACTTCCAGCTTTTTGATCAAATCTTCTGATATTTTAAGTAAAGCATCAATTTTATCTTGAAAATCTATTACTTGTTTGTTTATGTTCATCTGATCAACCATGAAATTAGTCAAAGTTTCATTATAGTGTTGTTGAGAATTTACGGGAGAATCTGACATATTAGAGGATAAAGGTTGCAGAAACTGAGTAGGTGGGTTATTGGTTGGCCGCTGAATGAAAGGTTTAGAATGAAAGTTCGATTCAGGGTTTTTAACAGTAGTGACAAGAATTTCTTCCGTACCTTTACAAGGCTGAGATGTGGAAAATTGAAGATCCTTGAAGACTCTGGAGAGATTGTCCACTTGAGCTTGCAGAGCTTCAAAGGATAGGCTTGAAGTACTAGTTACTTCCTTAGCCAATTCGCCAAACTCCCAGTCATATTGATGCATTGCTATCGTCTCAACTAGCTCCCAGGCTTCTTCAGAAGTATGTGACATGAAATTTCCTTGAGAAGCAGTATCGAGGGTTGACTTATGCTGAGGAGTCAGACCATTGTAGAATATGCAGATTAGGCTCGTCTTACCCATTTGATGATTCGGACATCTGTTAAGCATCTTCTTAAATCGTTCCCATGCTAGATAGAATGACTCATTAGTTTCCTATCGGAAACTAACGATATCATCCTTGAGCTTGGTTTGCTTGGAAAGAGGGAAAAACTTAGCCATAAACTTAGTAGCCAACTCTTCCCAAGTATGAATCGAATTGGGTTCGAGTTCATCAAACCAGGTTCGAGCACGCGAAGATAAAGAATAGGGAAAAAGATATAGTCGGGAGACTTCTCTTGAAATCCCTGATTGCTCACAGGAATCAGAAAGATTGATGAATCTATCCAAATGTGAATGTGGATCATCGAGCGGAAAACCGTGAAATTGGCAGAAGGTTTTGAGTATCTTGAAAACGCTAGGCTTAATTTCGAAGTTTTCGTCGGGTAGCACGATAGGTCCTCCTCTTCCCTCCAGTAGTGGTGCACAGGTTGAGGCGAGAGTAATACGATTCGTCATAGCTGATGAAGTTCGGGTTTGGTAGAAAAGAGAGTTTTGGAAAGGAAAGAACAGAAAAGGAACTTTCGGATGATATTGATCTTCCGAAAGGATCGCTAAATAACTAAGACAACTAAATTCCTAAATCGGTCGTTGTAGTCCCCGGCAGCGGCGCAAAAACTTGATCGCGCCCCCAACGGTCGATCGGGTTCTCACCCTGTCGTCGGACCGTCCGTCAGCGGCGGCGTCAGTGGAGTTTTAAAAGTTTGTTTTATGCTGGGCCTAAGTATACTAAAGCTATGGATAAGTATAGCGATAGGTATGACCTAGGGTTGTTCTTCAAACTACAACGGGCATGGGATCTAGGACTTTAGTTATCTACGGGAATTTAGCTAGGGTTTTAAAAGAGGTTTTTGGGTTGTTTTGGTTTTAACTAACTACTAATTATCTAAAATTAAACTAAATTAAAGTAAAGTGGAGTGGAGGTGGCAACGAGAACTTATAGGTGAAGCGAGTGTTTACTATGATAATTACTCATGCTATTTAGGGGTAGTTAATGAGATAAAGCCTTAGTTAAGATGACATTAATATTTCCTAATGAGCCATAACTACTAGCCTATTATCTATCTAACGTAGAGTTGTCTACAATCAGATAAATAATATGTCACATGGATAACAGTTATGGAATGTAAACTACACCGGAAGTTGTCCCAAATGTAGCAACCAATTTAACCAACAACCATCCTCGAGTATTGTCCCCCAATCTCGGACATTTGAGATATCTGAATCATGGCATGAATTGTCGAATAAACAAAAACATGAACAGGGGTTTCCTACCGGGACAAGTTAGGATGGCCTGGTCTAACGGCTGATTAAATTGTTCATCATTATTCCATATAAATCATTTTAACTATTCTATGCATGTTAAACTGGCGTATGCAATTGATAAATATTCGAAAACCTAATCATGTAACTAATCAGCATAACAGATACTAGCATGCAAACCCTAAGCAACAATCAAACAAGAACATGCAGAAAGGCAGCATAGCAGGGATCAATTTATGCAGAGTGACGGGGTACATGGTTAAGTTACAAGTGTCCCGAAAGTTCTCTCTAAGACACTTGTTAAATGGCCTGAATCTAATCTATCTCTAATCCTACGCTCCGTGTCTCCCTCCGGTAATATTTCAACCAGGAGAACACCGGCCATGTCGAGTTCAACGATCATCAGACACAAAATAATTAGTGGCATACAACTAGCAATTGGCCAAGCCTAGAAGGATGTTACTAACCACAGCATAAGTTAGATAGATAAACATTTGAGATTCAATTCATAGATTCAAATATAATTCAACCGCATACAAACAGAGTAACAGCATGAATTAAGTATAACTACCCTAGCATGGCGACTATCATAGCAAACACAGATTTGTCTAGCTAAGCATTGTAATAATTCTAGCAAGTAATTCTAAACAAGTATAGCAATAGCACAACATTATTTAAAATAACAAGATAGAGATTATAATAAAACCTGACAAAGCGTTATTACAAATCGTGCGACACCGCAGTCTCGGAGCACCTCCGTACAATTAAGCTACTAATCTACTAGCTTAACTAATCTAATTAACTAACTAACTAATTTAGAGAGAGAGTAGTGAGAGAAAGTGTGTGTGGAGTGTGTTGGTGTGAGATTTGTTGTGAGGTGTTTTGAAATGATGAAATGAGGCTTGTATTTATTGAGATCGCACAACCGTATCCGTAGACCGTATCCAAAACTCCAAATGCACAACCGTATCGCAAAGGCGAATAAAAATCACATTTTTATCACCCAAACGCACGATACGGCTGAGCTGGACCGTATACGGCTGAACTGGACCGTATACGGCTGTGTATAGGGTGAATACGGCTGAACTGGACCGTATACGGCTGTACATGGGACGTATACGGCCTGCACAGACCATATACGGTCTAGGTCCAGCCGTATACGGCCTGGACCAGCCGTATACGGCCTGGTTCAGCCGTATGCTGGCTCCTCGATTCTTCGTTCGGGCGTAACTTCTTCGTCGTTTATCCGTTTTGAGCGTTCTTTATATCCACACGTTCGTATTTTCCTAACGAAGAAAATGACATAAGTTAGAGGTCATAATTCTTTGTGTAGCTCAAAAAGTGCTAGAACGAGTGAACGAGAATGCTCATGATCGTATTCGTTAGATTTATCGTGTTTTTCGACCATTTTAGATGACTTTTGAAACATTGTCTATATTTTGGCCCATGTGACGAGTTTTAATGATAAAGTATCTATTTTGATTAGTTTCGTCAAATATTGGGCCAAAAAGGTGAGATTGATGCACGCAAAAACATGACTTTTTGCGTGTTATCAATAATCACAATCAACTAAATCAAAATATTGGATTTTAACCAAACATTCAAATTTACTCTTGCATACGCGATCCAAGAAATCCTAGCCGGATCGCGTAGCTCAGTTATAAAATTTCTGTTACCAAATTATACTAACTTACGCGATCCAAGAACCATTTACAGGATCGCGCATCCTAGTTCATTTTTCACTGTAATCAGATTGTACTAACATACGCGATCCAGAAACATATGTGGGATCGTGTAACCAAGGCCAACTTTGACCATTTCGACAATTTATAACTATCTTACGCGATCCAGGAATACATGTTGGGATCGCGTGAGCAAGAAGAAATGACATGCAACTTTTCTGGAAAAACTCAGCTCGAACCAAAACTATATCAATAACACTTTTCAAGATACAAACTCAATAATACTATGTTTTTAACATTTACAAACATTTCTTTATTTCTATTAACATCAAACAACCTCATATAGCTTCAAAGATAACAATTTCTTGTCAAATTCAAAGAACCCATTTAGTTCATTGACTTGGTTCCAAATTCGCCATTTGAAGAACTTGAACTCATTAAATTAAGCTACAAAATCAGTTTACAATCATTGTATAGCATCAACACCATTAACAACAACTCAAGAAGTCAATCAATTTACTAATTCTCTAATTGACCTAATAACACTTAAGTTCTTAGGGAAGATGATACTTACTTTTTGATGATGCACAAGATGATAGCAACTAGAAGATGATTATATGTAATGAATCACAATTTAAGATCACTAATCTTTGTTTAGAAATCAAAGTTTCTGAAATTTAAAGTTAAAATGAGTAGGTGTAGAGAGTGTTCTTCAATTACAGGGAAAATCGGATAATCACAAAGAAAGGAGGTCGGTCTCCCTAATGACCGACTCCAAATTGGGTATTTTTAATACCCGTTCTAAATCTACAGTCTGGAACCTAAAAACCAATTGCAAAAATAGTTATTTTATTGTACTGTCACCTATAACTATTTAAAACAAATAATATTACACTATTCACAATAAGTTTCACATAAGCAAATAATATTAAATTTACTTATAACTTATTAAAATCCATAAAAGGTAAATAAATTACCAGACCGGTTTGGAGGACGTTACAAATCTCTCCTCCTTAAGAGGATTTCGTCCCCGAAATCACATCACGGTCAAATAATCCAGGATACCTGAACTTCATACTCTCCTCTGTTTCCCAAGTAAGGTTTGCACCTAAACTATGCTTCCATTTTACTAACACCATGAGAATTTGCTTCTTTCTAAATTTAGTAACCTTACGATCTAGGAGTTCCACTGGCTCTTCAACTAGTTTTTGACTCTGGTCTACATGAAGGTCTTGTAATGGAAGGATCTAGGATTGATCCTCCACATTACATTTTCTTAGGTAACAAATATTGAAAGTGTCGTGAATACCAGACAATTCAAGAGGAAGATCTAAGGCAACTGTCTGATCATTTACTACTTGTCTAACTCTGAATGGACCAATATATTTAGGGGCGAGCTTTCCTCATTTTCCAAATCTGATCACACCTTTCCAAGGGGAAACTTTGAGATAAACCATTTCACCCTCAGAAAATGACACGGGTCATCTTCTCGGGTCTGCATACTGTTTCTGTCGGTCACGTGCAACTTCAACTTCTCACGTGCTATAGCTACTTTATCCGCTGTCATCTGAACGATGTCGGGCCCAGCAAACTGTTTCTCTCCTGCTTCTAACCAACAAGCAGGTGTTCTACAACGACGCCCATATAACATTTCATACGGTGACATACCGATACTGGAATGATAAGAATTATTATAGGCGAATTCCACTAACGGTAAATGAGAATCCCAAGAACCACCATACTCCATTACACAAGCACGCAACATATCCTCCAGTGTCTGAATCGTTCTTTCTGACTGACCATCAGTTTGAGGATGATATGCAGTACTTAAATTCACACGTGTGCCTAACTGAGAATCCCAAGAACCACCATACTCCATTACACAAGCACGCAACATATCCTCCAGTTTCTGAATCGTTCTTTCTGACTGACCATCAGTTTGAGGATGATATGCAGTACTTAAATTCACACGTGTGCCTAACTCATGCTGTAAACTCTGCCAGAAATGTGAAATAAACCGAGAATCTCTATCTAAAACAATTGATAATGGAATTCCATGTCTCGATACAATTTCGTTGACATACAACTGTGCAAGTTTACTTAAAGAGGTGGTTTCACTAGTAGCAAGAAAATGCGCACTTTTAGTAAGACGGTCAACGATAACCCAAATAATATCATTTCCACGTGGTGTTCTAGGAAGCTTGGTTACAAAATCCATAGTCAAATGTTCCCACTTCCATTCCGGAATTTCTAACTGTTTAAGTGATCCGTACGGTTTCTGAGGTTCGGCTTTAACCTGAGCACAAATATGACAAGAACCAACAAACTGTGCTATATCGGTTTTCATCATAGGCCACCAATAAAAGGATTTCAGATCATTATACATCTTGGTACTCCTGGGATGAACAGTTAATTTCGATTTATGAGCTTCAGTCAAGATTATATCCCTTACACCACCAACAAAAGGAATCCAGACTCGAGACTGAAAAATTTTCAATCCTCTAGAATCATCAACCAAGTCATCTTTTCTTTTCAACATAACCTCTGATTTTAAATTACAATCCAACAAGGCTTCTAACTGTGTAACTTTGATTTTATCCACTAACTCAGAAGAAATATCAACTCGTAGAAAATAAAGTTTATTAGAAGTACCTTTTCTGCTCAAGGCATCCGCGACCACATTTGCTTTACCTGGATGGTATCGAATCTCACAATCATAATCCCTGATTAACTCTAGCCATCGCCTTTGTCGCATATTCAACTCTTTCTGAGAGAACACATATTGAAGACTCTTATGATCTGTATAAATAACGCACTTTGTACCGTATAAATAATGTCTCCAGATTTTTAATGTAATCACAACCACTGCTAACTCTAAATCATGAGTGGGATAATTCCATTCATGAGGTTTCAATTGACGTGAAACTTAAGCGATAACTCTATCCCGCTGCATAAGAACACCACCCAATCCAGCATACAATGCATCACAATAAACAATAAAATCATCGGATCCATTCGGTAATGCTAACACTGGTGCCTGACACAACAATTGATTTAAAGTTTGAAAGGCGTGTTCTTGCTGATCACTCCACACAAACTTTTCATCTTTACGGGTCAATTTAGTCAACGGGCTAGCAATTTTAGAAAAATCTTTAATGAATTTCCGATAATAACCCGCCAATCCCAAGAAACTCTTTATTTCAGATGCTGTCTTTGGAGCTTTCCAATTCATCACAACTTCAATTTTAGATGAATCAACTTTAACACCATCTTTACAGATTACATGACCCAGAAATTGTACTTCCCGAATCCAAAACTCACATTTAGAAAATTTAGCATATAATTGCTCTCTTCTTAAAGTTTCTAACACTAATCTCAAATGTGTTTCATGTTCTGGGTCAGATTTAGAATACACTAAAATATCATCAATGAAAACAATCACAAATTTATCCAAGAAGGGTCGACATACACGATTCATCAAATCCATAAAAACTGCTGGAGCATTAGTTAAACCGAAAGGCATGACTAAGAATTCATAATGACCATACCTAGTCCGAAAAGCAGTCTTTGGAATATCTTGTTCGCGAACCCGAACTTGACTAAGAATTCATAATGACCATACCTATACCCAGTCGCTCCGGTCGTCATCCAATGCACTAATTTCCAGGGAACATTGATCAGTGTCCCCTGAATCATAGTGTGTAAGAAAAAGAAATCAGGCTGGTAGACCTTCTCAGGTCCCGTATGCCTGCCATAAATAGAAGATGACAACAACCTATGCAATAACCTATGAACAGGACTCCTCATGTGTATGTCAGAAGGTGCTCTCTCCCCATAATCAACAATAGCTAAATCCCTCCAATACGCAGCTATCTCAACAGATGAATACTGGCCAACCATACCCGCAGTCAAATGATCCACAAAAAATGGGTTGTAGAGCTCATCTAATGTATAGAGCCCCACAGCAATACTAAACTCTATCAAACTCATCGTCCTAGGCTGACCTCCTAGGTAAAAATAAATCGAGGGCTGGTCAAACTGCCTAGACGTGGAATCAAACCTAAGGGTGGTGTAAAACTCAATAACAAGCTCTCTATAGATAACCTCCTGAATCTGAAATAAGCGAAACCAAGCCTGTGATACAAAACCAACATCACCTGATGGTAAAATATAGCTCTGAGTCATCAGCCTCCTCAAAGTAACATCTCCAGTCTCCCCATCCTAGCGAGGGTCAATAACTCTCTCCATGAGAGACCAGTCTAGTACCTCTGGAACCTCAACAGGCTGCGCCACCAACTCCAGTAATCTGTCAGCGTACTCTGTCCTGCGCTCCTGAGTGACAGAGTCATGCTCGAATCTCAGAAATGTATGTAACTGGAAGTCATCTCTGGCTAACAGTGAAAGTCCTCTCTGTCGTCTCGTAGCCATATCTGTAAACATAAATTTTATAACTTAAAAATTAGAAATTTGGGCAGCATTTCTGCTTAATATTTGATAGCCACCTGTTTATTTTCAAATGTTATATCCAATAAACTAAGCATAATATATGTTTTTATTTTGAAATATAATATCGAATCAAATAAATGAACATTTCATAATTAATATTAATATTGTTGTTAAACATTTGTCCGGTCTAAAGATGTATTTTTAATAAAATGTATATTTTATCTAAAAAAATTTTATAACTATATATTAAATTTGTTTTCTAATTCATTTTGTCAAAAATATTGAAATAGACGTTTTTCTAACGTAAAATTTTAAATTTTATAATTGTTTGTTATTTTAATAATATCGAGTTTAAGAAATTGTGTAAAATTCTATTTTTAAGAAATTTGTATTTTTGTTGTTTTTTAATGTATCGATTCATAAAGTATACAAAAAATCATTATATAATCGAATTTTATTTTTAAATATTATTTAATCAAAAATGTAGTTTTTAATAAATATCATTTATTCAAATAACTATCTAAAATTGAGCCCTAATCCTAATCAATCCGCAACAATCCGCAATCAAACCGTAAAAATCACAACTTAGCTAACCTAACTAATTTCTAAGTATTCCTAATCATTTAAACTATCAAACTATATGTAATCAATCCACAATTCGCAAATAACATAATAATGCTATATAATACGGAATTAAAATGCAAGAAATAATAAATACGAGTTAGAAATCATACCTTTGATACGAAAAACGTAAAAACGTTAGGAGATGATGATGAAAATGTGATTCTCATATGTGTGTGTGGATTGTGTGTAAATGACCAGAAACTAAGGAGTTTCTGGTTTTGGCGGAAAAGGGTCCAACCGCCGGTTGGATTTTTCCCCAACCGCCGGTTGGTTCAAAAGTTGGGCTCAGGCCATTTGGCCCGTAATTTTAAATTGGGCTTATTATTTTTATTACTTATTTTTAGCCCATGTACTATTAATACTTTATTTATACGTATTTTAAACATATTTAAAATGCAATATTATTATAAATGCAATATTATTACATATTAACTATATACTATTTGTATCTTATTTAAGAAAGTGAATGTATTGAAAAAGAGACTTACCGTTTCGTTCCTCCAATTAATATAAATACATGCATTGCTGTTAGTTGTTACGAGTAATAGATATATATAAACCTACGTTGGTATACATAGATTTATAATCAGTGATTGTGTCGACTCATTCACTGTCTGAAAATTCGATTGTCGACTTTATCGAATTTCAAATATATTATTTCAATCTATTTGTCACCAAAATATCAAATTTAATATACCTGCAAACTTTGTAATCAATGTTAAGCATACATTCGAAATTTATAGTATTAATTCTCTTTAAGTATTTTGAATCAAACTCTTATCACTATTGCAACTCGTGTAAAAATCAATTCTAAATACTTAGATTTCTAATATTTGTGTAGCTAATACAAATAGAGAAGAGATAATCGTATAAATCTGAAAGCAATAACATTATATTAATCAAGCACGAAATTAACAATAAATTCCAATTACTCAAATAAAATTCAAATCCTAAAAATAGAAAACAGAAAAATATAACTAGCTATTAAAAATGAAAAAGTTGCAAATGATCTTCAGAAGTGATTTGTTGGTCTTCAATCCTAATTCCCATAGATAGATTTTCCAAAATTCTCAGGATAAATCCTTCGAAAATGCATATAGATTTTATTAGCTAACTCGGGTATTGGTGAAGCAAATTCAGAGACACTCTCATGATGAATTCTCTCAGCGTTCTCAGTTTCTATGAGCATGGCAGCTATTTTTTTTACCTTTTTAGCTATTCTACCATCTTCGTCTGTGTACAAGTAGTTGTCTTCAATTTTCGTTTCGCGTTCTACATGATTGTGCCTTAACGAATATAATAACCCATAGAAACCTAAATGTATATCATGATAATCATATATGATGTGGGTTCTCACTGCTATTCCTATATCCTTTAAGATCCTATTATAGTATCCTTTTTGATGATCTGTTGTTAACCCAGAATACCTAAAAGTATCTACCAAATGATAATAAACCTCTGATAGACCTAGATGAAAAAGGTTATTTCTTTGATTATAGTGAACTCCAGGGTAAGCTAGTTGCAACTCCTTCTTAGCATAAGTGATCAAGTTTGCCATTGGTTCATCAGAAAAATACTCAGGAATTGTACGTGTTACTTCATCACATTCTCCATAATAAAATTCATCAATAATGTCTTGAATGTAGAACTCAACCGTACAATCTATGAAGAATCTTCCAGAATCAATGTGTTCTCTAGCCTTTATCGAATTGAAGAAGTCTTGAAAGTTCCTTAGCAAGCAGATGTCAGCCATATTGCTCAAGTTTCCATTGGCATACTCTATTATTTCCTTCAGCGCTCTTAACATTTCTCTTTGCTTCTCAGAATAAGGAAACAAAGATTTCTCAAATGTCTGATACACATAAGTATACTTCAACAGCTGTTCTTCACAAAAAATTGGATCTACATCTTCTCTCACAATATCATATTTCAGCTCATTCACATAGTTGATAAAATCATCTGTATCTCTGGTTTCATTAGATATAACCCAAGCAGTGAATTGTTCTTCCATCTTCTTAATCAACTCTTTTTGATAATCAGTATATTCTAAAGTAGACCTACGTACGAGTTCCATAACATATCTAATCTCATCCTCATGGTCATCTAAGTAGTCAAACATGTCTTCCTTGGTTGAAATCACAGGAGGATGTTCAAAACACTCATCTTCAGTTGTTAACCTGATTTTCTTGTTTGGTTTAAAAGAATGGTCGTCTATCTCTATATCTTTAAAATTCTCATTATCACTTTCAAAGTCCACTTGCATCGACTCCATTTCTTAATAACAGTTAAATTTCTCTGTGCACATAAAATAGCACATAGTTTAGATTACTTATCTAATCCTATTCTACCTAAAGTGATTTATTATACATATTGAATAACTATATTAATCTCTTATACATTGCTAATCAAAAGATCTCGGTAACTCCATTGATAGTACACAAAAGCGGAGAAACAGGTCAGCGCGAAGCATGTTAAAAACCTATTCCTTTCGAGAAGCACCTTACCTCTTATTTGATAAATCAATGAGGTAGGGTTGAACTCTCCTTATACCTTTGTTTTTGTCAGTATTCTCAATGGGTGAGCCGATATTTCGTATTGATTTTGCAACACATTAGAAAAAATATAATTGTTTTACAGGGAAAATAGTTAGTTAAAAATAAAATACACCGTTCCCCAGCAGCGGCGCCAAAAACTTGATGTGTGCTAAGTATAAGCAATTATAATCACAAGTTTATTTAAGGAAATACTAAATAATACTATCACACAATTCAGGCAAGTGTTATCCTGATCATAGAATATAGTTTTATAAGTAAATCCAGATTCGAACACAGGGAACGTGATTTAATCTATAACTAACTATTTATTTATCCTAATTACAATTATTACAATCAATATACAAATTTACAATTATACACAATAATATACAAGATAGGGGGGACGTTTTAGTTCCGATCGAACATATTTATAATCGATACCAATTCTTTAATAGATAAGTTTAAAGGAACAACTTAAGAATACTAAATTGGATAGAAGATTATGACTATTTAAACTATTATTTATTAAACTTATTATATCAACTTATGTCTATTTGCGTGTTGGCTATTATTATTGTGATTTACTAATGTAGAAAACCTCAAAGGTTATCACAATTCTCATATAGCCATACAGTCAAAGGTTATGTAAAGCATCACTATTTATTAAGAGCTATCAACATATTATTGAGGCAATTTCAGGGTCGGTTGAATTATAATGCTACTTAACATCTAATGAAACATAATGACTTAATTTAAAAACCCAAAAGGTTAGTGAGTTTATCTATAAATCAGTTAATAATGAGCATTAACATAATATAACACATAATTCTTGCATAATAATATTCAATAATATAGTTCCAACATAAACATATAATTCATATAATAAACCTAATAAACATACATTTAAACATTCATAACGAAAATCTAACAAGTAATTAATTCAAATAAACAATATCCATAGTAACCCAAAAGGTTAGTGAAGCTACAAGGATAAAGAAACCGAACCAATTGACGAACTAGCTTTTCCTAGGGTTGAAAACCTTCAAACCCTGGCTCCTTAGCCTCCAAATTCTCACGTAAAGTCGACCTTAAACCTTAATATTCAACTTTGTATTCTAAGAATCGTATATGGTTTAGTTAAAACTAAGCCTCTATTTATAATGTTTCTGGCCGACCCTCCAACCGCCAGTTGGGACTTTCAACCGCCGGTTGGAGTTATGAATCCTACTCCAACTCTGCGCTTTCTCCACCGCCTTGAACCCCTTAGCCCCAACCGCCAGTTGGTTAATCCAACTGCCGGTTGGACTTAAATTCCAGAATCTTCCAAAATCGGCTTGGGCTTCAATGTGGGCTCTTCTTTCTTTTTAAACGGATTCAACTTATTTTCTTGGCCCAAATCTTCAATATTATCATTTTAGTCTTCATTTCTTTAAGGTTCAAGTCTTCTTTTCTTCAATCGCTTTAATCTCTTCAGTTTCGGTCTTATTTTCGTTCCTTTCCTCCAATCTTCAATTAAAATACATTTCTGCAAATATTAATAAAATAAGTATCTTAAAATCATATAAATGCATAAAAATGTATAAATATAGGGATAAATTACTATAAAATATACTATCTATTTGATACTTATCACCTGACCTTAAATCAATTTTAGAATAAATCGATGACCCTTGCAACTGATCAAACAAATCATCTATTCAGGGTAAAGGGTACTTATTCTTTATAGTTATTTTCTTCAAATCCCTATAATCAATACACATTCGGAAAAACTTGTCTTTCTTTTTCACAAACAACACCGGTGCACCCCACGGTGAAGAACTAGGTCTAACGAATCCCTAATCTAACAACTCCTGTATCTGACTCATCATTTCTCGTATTTCAGATGGAGCTGATCTATAGGGAGCTTTTGCTATAGGCGTCGAATCAGGGATAAGGTCAATTTGGAATTCAACTTCCCTAATAGGTGGCAAGCCAGGCAATTCATCGGGAAATACCTCTGGATATTCAAAAACTACCCGAACATCGGAAATAGCTTTCTTTTCCAGTTTGGCATCTATCACATAAGCTAGATAAGATTCACAACCTTTAGATAACGACTTCCTAGCTTTCATCATACTAATCAAAGGAATATGCCCTCTATCCCGCTCTCCTAGAGCCACAACGTATGACTTTTCAGAGATTGGGATCCTTATCAAATTCTGTTGACAATCTATACTAGCTTTATGGTGACTTAACCAATCCATACCAATAATTACATCAAAACTGGGAATTGACATTAACAGAAATGAGATTGGGAAGATTTGGTCATCAATTACAATATTGGCTCCAGTCACCGAGGTGGTAACAGGAACTAATTTTCCACTAACGATCTCTACTTCTACAGGCTTATTAATCAAAGTAGGGCTTAATTTCAGTTTATCACAAAAGCACACAGATATAAAGGAACAATTTGCTCCTGGATCAAATAAAACACGTGCGGGTACAGAGTTTATAAGGAAAGTACCCGTAATAACATCTTCCGTGTGCACAGCCTTATCGACTGTCATCTGGAATGCCCTACTAGTTGCTGGTGGTGGATTCTTTCTCTTTTGACCGGAAGATGACGAACCTCCGACCGAAGATGAACCCTGCCTTCCTGCCTCGGGACAAATTCCAACCCGATGTCCCTCCTTTTTACACGTCCAACAAACAAAATTTGGATACCTACAACTCTTGATTTCATGCCCTAGTTCACCACACTTAAGACACTTGTTCGTTTGAGGAGTACACGGACCGGCGTGCTTTGACTTGCAGGAACTGCACCAGTTAGAATTAACAGACATTCCCGAAAATCCACTTTTGTTTCCACTTTTCTTGTTTTGTCGATTTTGTTGCCGTCTCGACTTTCCCCTACTTGAATAATCACCTTTATCTCTAGAAGATAATATACCCTTCACATGAAGATTCTGAGCTCTCATGTCACTGTCAACAGATCTAGCAAGCGTAAAAGCTTGTGACAAGGAACCCGCTAACCTCACTGTGGTACGGTAATTTGGTGGCAAGGTTTCAATAAACTGCTCAACTCTAGTCTTTTCATCAGGTACCCACTGTTGAACAAATCGCAATTTATCCGAAAACTGTTATATTAACTCATCAATCGTCATATTCTCAGTAAGCTGCAAACTCACAAACTCTCTTCTGATACGTGCCATATCAAAATCTGAGCAATATTGATTACACACGGTATTGCGAAAATCATTCCACCTAATTGACTCTTTTTGTTGTTGGTTTAAATGGCCGGTGATAGAATCCCACCACACCATAGCTTCATCCTTTAAACATTGAACTGCATAATTAACCTTCAATTCTTCCTCACAACGGGTCACATCGAATTTTCTCTCCATATCTCTGAACCAATTTTGTAACACCCCCAAATTCATTGTTTAGCGGAAGCACAATTTGGGTGTTACTAATCAATAACAAAGCACACAGATTAATAGTAAACGACTCTATATGTGTCGTTTTGACCAAATATATTAATATTAAAATGTTTACAATAATCATCCCATACATAGCTCGTGTTCGTAGTATGAAGAGATTTGAATACATAATTAGTTGTACAAAATCTAATAATGAAGTAAAATCTCTTGAATGTTTGCATGAAGACTCGAGCTAATAGTTCCTGATTTGGGCAGCCAACCTACTGCTGTGTACCTGTGATACATGCTAAAACTGGTCAGCGAAACGCTGGTGAGCTCACAGGTTTGTATGTCAACACATATTTGTATGAACCGCAAGATTTAATTGAATTCAAAATGCAATTAAGCAAAATAAAAGTTTATAGAACCATGAGCACATAGTCTGAGCTTAAGTTGAGCGTCAGGTCCAATTAAGGAAACCTAACTGAGTTGCCTCCTACGAGTGCCTAATCTACACTCGTCTTCCCAAATGCTAATACGTCCGTTTGACCAGTTAGTGCGTGCTAACCAGGACGAGGATTGTCAATCCTATATGATATCATATACTAACATTCACGCTACAGATGTATTACCAAACTATGTTGTGGAGGGCTTTGAAATGATTAGTGAAAACAACTCATGTAGTATTTGATTTGTATTATACTTGCGTTCATATTGTACAATAAAACGAGCAATGTAATCACACCCCTGATTGAAAAGAGTAAAATAGGGGCCATGAGACTCACCTGAGCCTTGAGTGTTTAACTTAATAAACTTGAATTGATTATCGAGGAATTGATGTCCGGAGACTTGTAACCTGAGGGTGTCCAAGACACGCGATGGTTATAACACGAGTAGGCATCTCGAAAGACTGCCCTTGCAGTTGTTCGTCCAACTTAGAATGTCCAAATTACTACGATTTGGTTGATTGAATTGTCCAAGTTACTACGACTTGGTTGATTTGATTGTGTTTTGAAAACGTGTACGACCCGTCGGTGAATTGGTTGCATAAATAATCTCATTATTACTTTCATGATTTTGAAGTGTTATACTTAAAAGTAAGTTCCAATGTGTTTTAGAAGTCATGTCGCATTCGTGTTTGATGTTATACAAGTTTAACACTTGGTGTGAAAGTTTAGATGTAACACTGTTACTCGTGACCCTAGGGTAAGGGCGAAGCCCGTTAATGACGGGGGTCCGGGGGCAGCGCCCCTGGTTAGCGGGGTCCAAGGGGTGGCAACCCCTGGCGGGGTCCAAAGGGCAGAGCCCCTGGCTGGGGTCGAGCTGGACTCATCTGGACTCGAATTTGGGTGAAATCGAGTGATGAAATTTTAGGTCTCGACACTTAGTAAAATTTGTGTTTTCTTGGTTCTGTTTCATGCGACATAGCGTGCGACATACGGCTTTGTGTCGCTAAGTGCGACATAGTCTGTTGTGTCGCAGATCATATCTGCGACATAAGGGCTTGTGTCGCTAAGGGCGACATCCGCAATTTAGTGCGACGTACGGCGTTGTGTCGCTATATGCGACGTCCGTAATTTCTGCGACATAACTATTTATGACGCTATATGCGACATCCGTGATTAGTGCGACATAGTGGCTTATGTCGCTATATGCGACATAAGTCTGCTTTAGCGACATAAAGGCTTATGTCGCAGGTGGCCTGGAGCCTCTGCGACATAACGCGCTGTTGACCAGAAAATGAGCCGAAAAGGTGTTTTCTGGCCTCCGTTTGACCTGAGACTTTTACCCAACCCACATTTGGACATTTTTTAAGCTTAAAGAAACAACTAGAACTTAAAAACACTTGAAATCGAAAGGTTTCGGGTTTTTGTCGGAAACTTACAAAGTGGCGAATCAAGATTCCGGAAAGGTAGAAGTGTAGATCGTGACGTGATGATTCTTTTTCTCCAAATGGGCTTCGAGATTTAAGGGCGTTTAGGGTATTAATTTTGAGAATTAAGGTGATGGTTTATGATGGTGGTGGAGATGGAAGTAAAAGAGAGAAAAGAAGAAAGAAAAGAGAAAAGAGAGTGGGGAAAGAAAGTGGGGTGGGGAGGTGGTGACCTCACCCCTTTTGGCCGGTTTAGGGAGGGGGACCCACCGAGGTGTGGGTCTTCACTTTTAAACTCTGTGTATTCGCGCTCCGTGCGGTGTTCGTTTCTCCGGTCGTTTAAACGTTAAATAATTATCTTATACGTTTAATCATAAGTTTTAAAATACGGATATTTATTCAAAATTATATTTGAAGTATTTCATCAAATACTTAATAATTGGGTTATAAATTGTAACTTTAACTTTATTTCGGTTGTACGCGCGTTTATTATTTTAATTGCGTAATTGTTGTTTGAACGATCCGAATTTGAGTTGAAATATCACCTAAATAATATTTTGGATTAAATAGAGTTATTAAATAATGTCATATTATTTAATAACATTGTTCACCAACGTCCGTATTAATTGAATCAATTACATTCGATTTGAATTACGTACAATTTAATCAAATCGCATAGTTGTATATATTCATCAATATATATTTTGATACATTAATTAGCCTAACACAAAACTAATTACATGTATTAATAATTGATTAGGCACTAATTACTAGTCCTAATTTGACGGGTGTCACAAATTTAAAGTCACGGAAGGATTCGTACTCCCACGAAATTCCGGTGGTTTGCTAGCCATAAAAGTCTTAAAAGAACAATGTTTACTTGGTGGAGTTTGAGATGGTGGAACATTACCAAAAACAGGTCGTTGTTGATGAAACGATTCAGTTTCAGCTTGACGTTTATACTCCCTCAAAGTAATTATCTCATCCTCTAATTGATGCAGATAATCATCTCGGTTTGATTCTCCATGAGCAAGATTAGATGTACCCTCATGGTTGTGTCTCTCGTTATGAGAATCCGACGGTGGAGCATCAATTCTTGAAGCATTATTAGGGTTCACGGTCGTTTGTTCTTTATCTGCCATCTCTGAAATCAACACAACACTCGAAACTCGTTAATCGTTAGTATTATCTACTAACTAATTCACATCCATACTAATCCCAACACAAGAATGTTTGACTCATCACACTCAAAGTTTGGGATTGAACATTTTACAATGGTCAATTCACCCAAAACTTTGCTCTGATACCAACTTATAACACCCCTCTTTCTAAAGATATTAATTTATCATTTTCGACTACGGAAGCGTTTAAAACAAAATATTATTTTATAAACTTATAATATTAACATGCACCATATGTTTAATATTTACAATACCATCATTTACATAATATAAACGGGGTATTATATTGTACAAAACATAGTTTCCTAAAAACTATATCAGAGTTGCTAATTATCAAACATTCTTCGTTCCCTTCTTGCAACCCACATATCAAAATAACACTTGCAAGAAGTAGATTGAGAGATTAGCACGAAGCTAAGTGAATGAATTTATCACACACTAATCAACTTAGTATAATCCCTTGTTTACACCAAACAATGGTATACATCAATAACCACAAACAACAATTCAACTATGAGGATCGGTGGTCCTTGAGAAACCCTACTGCCGCGGTGGCTCTCAAGAACACTTGTCCAACAATCCATATGGCCAATACGGAATAGACCGATAGCTAGTAGTTATTGTACTCAAACACAAGTCTTGCACACAACAAATGAAGTAAGACTATGTGTAATTCACACAATAATCAACTAACCCAACCAACGTGTTGACCTCAAAACAACATATAATCACATGTCAACTAGCATATAAAATTCAATCAATAACACAAATTAAATAACTCTATCAACATGTCAACTATCACTTGTTGCAATCAAAGTAATTACAACCAAATCAAAGAGTGAGTTATAAATCCACTCACCAATACCTCTGTCGTCTCCACACTCAGGATTTCTATATCACTGAGTCTTCTGTTTATCTGAGAATACAAAGTCAATAAGTTAATAACTCATTTCTTTTGTTCAACATACTTAAATACTAAGTAATTAAACAAATAAACAACTTATATTCATAATCACAATCAACTAAATCAAAATATTGGATTTTAACCAAACATTCAAATTTACTCTTGCATACGCGATCCAAGAAATCCTAGCCGGATCGCGTAGCTCAGTTATAAAATTTCTGTTACCAAATTATACTAACTTACGCGATCCAAGAACCATTTACAGGATCGCGCATCCTAGTTCATTTTTCACTGTAATCAGATTGTACTAACATACGCGATCCAGAAACATATGTGGGATCGCGTAACCAAGGCCAACTTTGACCATTTCAACAATTTATAACTATCTTACGCGATCCAGGAATACATGTTGGGATCGCGTGAGCAAGAAGAAATGACATGCAACTTTTCTGCAAAAACTCAGCTCGAACCAAAACTATATCAATAACACTTTTCAAGATACAAACTCAATAATACTATGTTTTTAACATTTACAAACATTTCTTTACTTCTATTAACATCAAACAACCTCATATAGCTTCAAAGATAACAATTTCTTGTCAAATTCAAAGAACCCATTTAGTTCATTGACTTGGTTTCAAATTCACCATTTGAAGAACTTGAACTCATTAAATTAAGCTACAAAATCAGTTTACAATCATCGTATAGCATCAACGCCATTAACAACAACTCAAGAAGTCAATCAATTTACTAATTCTCTAATTGACCTAATAACACTTAAGTTCTTAGGGAAGATGATACTTACTTTTTGATGATGCACAAGATGATAGCAACTAGAAGATGATTATATGTAATGAACCACAATTTAAGATCACTAATCTTTGTTTAGAAATCAAAGTTTCTGAAATTTAAAGTTAAAATGAGTAGGTGTAGAGAGTGTTCTTCAATTACAGGGAAAAGGGAATAATCACAAAGAAAGGAGGTCGGTCTCCCTAATGACCGACTCCAAATTGGGTATTTTTAATACCCGTTCTAAATCTACAGTCTGGAACCTAAAAATCAATTGCGAAAATAGTTATTTTATTGTACTGTCACTTATAACTATTTAAAACAAATAAAATTACACTATTCACAATAAGTTTCACATAAGCAAATAATATTAAATTTACTTATAACTTATTAAAATCCATAAAAGGTAAAGAAATTACCAGACCGGTTTTGAGGACGTTACAGTTTTAGAGAGAAAGTTGAGGGAGAAATGGAGGTAGAGAGAGAGTGGGAGTGAAAGAATGAGGTTGGTGGTAGGGGTGTGGGCCGGTTTTGGTCAACCAAAGGGGAGGGAATTTTTCGTCCCAAGTTGTGATATTTTATCCGTGTTCGTTTACCCGATCGTTAAATATTAATTTATTTTTAATTGGTAAATTTTAAATACATTTTAGGATATATTTTAGTTGAGATATTTTTACAAAAGTATTTTAACTAAGTTGAAAAATTATAACTTTGTTTTGTTTAGAAATGTCTCGAATTTGTTTCAGTTTACGAAATACTTATTAAATTTTATCAAAATAATATTTAATAGACGTTAATGTTAACTAATAATTTCATATTATTAATTAATTTTATTCACCAACAGTCGTATATTTTTGTCGCGTTGTTTAAATCGTTCTGTACATAATTACAACTAATTATGAATAAGTAATACTACGCGTATTAACTAGTTGGGCTTTGCTAGACTTACCTCTAAAATGTGTTGTGAATTCACTCAAGTAGGGAATTAGCCTAATAATGCAAGTGTTTAGCGTTCGTAATTGCGTTTGAATTTGCGGGGTGTCACATCTTGTCACTTGTACTAATTCCCGCTATGATTTTGGTAAAAGAAGTGTCAGTTGTACTAGTTCCCAGGAGATAATTTCATTATCATTTCTCATGTTTGCCTATTTATTGATAATCTAGTTCGTTGATGAACTCATACTCAATTATACAATTTAGAAACCCTCTCCAATAATATTATGACATCACAAAATGAAAAGGTTAAGGTGATTCTTGTGTCGTCTACTAGTAAACGTGGTATTTATTTGGCAACTGATATAAGCTACCATCATGTGATTCATGTTGTCTGTATATAACTTTATAAAATAATAAATTACTTGTGACATAATAAAGTGGAGAGTGACTATCACAATTCCAAACATAAATAAGAGCTAAATATAGATCCGTAAATGGTACCCATATCGAGAATGCAAAATAAATATACCAAACAGTTACATACCAGGCTTCGATCGAAATTCAGGTCCTTTGGCTTACCCATCGCGAGATCACACCACCGCAAAACCACGAAACCCTAACAAAATTACATCCACTACCGCGAAATCCTTACGACCGCTGCTAAACCCTAACAAAATTACAGTCACCGCCGCGATTACAGCCACCGCCGCGAAACCCTTACAACCACCGCAAAACCCTAACAAAAACACAACCACCACCGCGAAACCCTAGCAACCACCGCAAAAACCCTTATTAGCTAATAAGAACAACGATTTCGAAACCCTAACGACCACAAAACAATAGAAATAAAACGAGGAAGTACCTGGTTACGGTGGTAGTCGCCGAATACTTTAGGGAATGGCCGGAATTTGGATTGTCGGCGACTTAGGACCACTCTCTCCGACCAGACAAAGAACAAGTTTGGGACCACTAACAATCCACGGTCCCCTTTTACATACCCAGTGGACACGGTTTTCAAAATGATAAATACCCACCGTATTTTTAGGATTCCAGCAGATATTTTGTTAAACCTGTGGGTATTGTGATTTTAAATAGGCAGCAGATATTTTAGGTTGACCGTGGAGAGTTTTGTTGACCGTGGGTTTTGGTGTACACGTGTTGAAATTTTATTGGCTTTTTCGATTTCTGCTGACGCTGTTTTAATCTACAAGTTTAATGAGCAGTGTCAAAGAAAATATTTCTGACATAGACGGTGAAAAGAGGTGCGTTGACTATTGAGGAAATTTTCTCCAATATAAACCACAGGGACTAAAAATTTAGCGTGCTTTTTAATCATAACTTCCCTCTGCTCTGATTGAAAAACTCCGTACTAGAAAGGAGAAAAATAAGGAAGCGAAAATACCTTTTTCCGTGAAAACCCTAATCACAAATCCTAACTAATGAATTTGGATCCCCAACCCAATCCTCTTCAGTAATTGTTGAATTATTACTCGTTAACAATCATAATGTCTCGGTTGAACGTTGTAAATCTCGATAGTGATGATGAAGACGGTGATCAACCGGTGGTTCAGAATAACGCTGCCGCCGATGATCGGAGATTAGAGAACCGGAGTTTTTGGAAAGCCGGTTCTTTTGATATCGGTCCAACTAAGTGGACTCCTAATCAAGGTTTCATCCTGTTTATTTCAGATATTTCTCTACAACTAGTTAAATGTGTAATTAGCATGCAAATAGTCAAACCAGTACATTATTGATTTTTTAATCAACGATTATTAATATTTGTATCATCGGTTTGTTTTGGGGTTTGTTGTAGGTGAATTGGAACATGCTCGTGTCCATCCTAAGTTTCTTCACTCGAATGCGACTTCGCACAAATGGGCATTTGGAGGTATTGATTTAAGAAGATATTGCAGTAACTTTTATTTTATAAAGATATGTATGTATTTAGTGTTTTATCAACTTCATTTATGCAAGATGAAAATGTGATTTATACCTTATGTTGGTGACATTGTAACATTAATCTTTAAGTAGTAGAAACAAAGGTATAATACTCGGGACCAAAGTGGTGTAGAATTTAGCTCTTAGGAATGTAAGCGAGGTAGAAATTAATTATAGGTGATAAAGAACTATTAGACTGACTATGGGAATACGTGGGTAAGATTGTATTATACAAAATCTGTGTTGGTTAAGGATGATGTAGAACGTAACTACGGATTATAGACAATTTGCGTAAGGTCAAATGTATGAAAAGAGGGAATAAGTAACGTGTTATCAAACGGAAAGTGGTATTATCGTATACCGGACGAAGATCAGTACACACCAAAGATTGAAAAACCTCTTCTCGACTCTTTTATATATCAAATTGAAAACATAATCAACCGTATGAAAATATAAATAATTATTTATACTAGAGAAATACTAAACTTATTAGTGTACTAATACTAATGCTAAACCCAATCATAATCTAATAAGTAAACTAGTATAACTGAAAATAAATATCAAATCAAAAGACTTCCTACACGACTCAGACTCTAATCCTCCTTCATATCAGCCAAATAATCATCCAAATTTTTGCGGGTCAGGTTTTCTCTTGTTTGACCAATTACACAATACATCATTGGACGATGCTGAAAATTCGACGATTAAAGCCATACACACACGTATACGCACACTCACGCTCACTTTCTTGTACTTTGGCAGGTGAAGATGGATTTCCTGATTTATTATTTTCATCCCATAATGATAATGAGAGTTATGATAAGAATAGCTATTGATGGTATTAATAATTTATTATTATGATATATTTCTGACAATGTACTTGCATCCTGTTGCAGCAATTGCTGAGCTCTTGGATAATGCTGTTGATGAGGTGAACAATAATTTTTGACGTCACAAAGAATTGGACTAACTGAAATATGTATATGTTATAATAGATTAATCATGTTATATGGTGATGAGTTGCTTTCATTTTTTCTCAAGCATTACAACCTTTACCTAGTTCTGGTATAGCCGATTTCAACATGCCATTTCATGATATGAAACGCAAGTTTATATCCAGATGTGTAAGATGAAATATCACGTAGCTTTTTGAAATATTCTGTCTGATGTTATAGTTGTCAACCTTGTGGAACAGATTAACAATGGGGCAACTTTTGTGAAAGTTGACAGAATCTACAGCAAAAGAGACAATTCTCCCGCTTTAATTTTCGTTGGTACAATTCTTGTGTATGTCATTTTCAGAGTGATGATTTTACATTTCCAAAGGGTGGTATCAGTAACATAAAATCGTTGTTGCAGATGATGGAGGTGGAATGGATCCAGATGGCATTCGGAAGTGCATGAGCTTGGGATATTCAACGAAGAAGACAAACAACACAATTGGCCAATGTAACTAGTAATAAGTGTTCTACTCTTTGAAATTGTTACCAGTTTAATGAAGTAGATTAAGCTTAGGAACAAGGATTATTTGGATAAAGCATAGCTGGGTTTAAATTTGGTGTTCATGTATCCCGAGAATATGAAGATATTTACCTTTTCAGATGGTAATGGATTCAAGACAAGCACTATGCGGTTAGGAGCTGATGTGATTGTTTTCAGCCGTGCTTATCAGAAAGGGTACTGCTTTGATGTTGTTTGTCTCTCTTAGTTGTGTCATTGGGATTGATAGATATTCCTTTAATGTTAATTGTTATTATATCCTGTAGCAAAGCAACCCAAAGTGTTGGTCTTTTGTCCTATACATTCCTACGCAGAACCGGACAGGATGATGTCATTGTCCCAATGGTAGATATGTAAACTCTATGCTTCTTCTTCTTCTAAGTCAATCTATATCTTTCGTTTATTCTTATGTAATATCTTGTTGCAGATTGATTTTGATATCTCTAAGAATTGGGCAGAACCTATATTATATGGCACTCAGGATGATTGGTCTACTAACTTGAATACAATTCTTGAATGGTCGCCATTTGCCTCAAAGGAGGACCTAATCCAACAGGTTTGTTTAATATACATCTTGTTTTTATATTGATGAACTGTACTATAATAGCTCTCATTGCAACAATTATTTTTCTCAGTTTGAAGATATTGGGTCACATGGGACAAAGATAATCATATACAACTTATGGCTCAATGATGAGGGCGTCTATGAATTGAACTTCGATGAAGATGAGGAGGTTCTTTTTTTGCAGACTGTTTGAGTCACCATATTTAATGATAAGAACATTATTATATTGTTACCAACTAGTAATTACTGTATTTATCTGCTGATATAGGATATAAAGTTGAGAGATGAAACTGCACGTGTGGCTAAATTGAGCAAGAAAGCAGCTGAAAAACAAGCACATATTTCTTACCGCCTTCTTCATTCGTTAAGGGTAATTATTTGAATCTTAAACTCTTACTAAAAATTTTAATTTGGTACTATCAAATGATATACAATTCTTCTTTTCAGGCGTATGCTTCTATGTTGTACCTCAGAAAGCTTAACAACTTCAGAATATTCCTAAGGGGGAGGCCGGTAGAGCAGTTTAATATGGTAGATGATTTGCAATACCGCGAAGTAGTCACTTACAGGCCACAAGTTTCTTCAATGAAAGAGGTAAGACTGCAATGCTGCAGTGTAATATATGTTCCACACATCATGTTACAGAATTGGGTTGGAAACTATAGATTTAGAATTAAGGAAATTAAAGATGAAACAATTCCTGACAATCCTCCCAACTTACGTGAGGATGAAACAATTGCTGATATGTCATTTATATGTACAAAAAAATTAAAAAAAGAATTGTCTGGCGTTATAGTTTATTAAATAGATTGTATCATATGCATAAGAACGTATGCACGCTTAAGTAGTTTTTACTTGTGCTTTTTGTAACCTGCTCTGTCTGATGCAGGCTGTTGTGGAAACAACCATTGGATTTATTAAAGAAGCACCATCTCTTGGAGTTACTGGATTCAATGTATACCATAAAAACCGTCTTATTCGGGTACGCATCTCTACAACTGTAATATTGATTCTTATTTAGTTGCTGGTGTGTTTAAGATTTGTCAATATGTCAAATCGTTTCAGCCCTTCTGGAAAGTAATCGGTGAAGGACATTCTAAGGGATATGGAATCGTTGGTAAGAATTCGCTCTGCACTATATTTATTCTGAATAAGTTCTATTGCATACATCCACTGTCTTTGTCGTTGTAGGAGTTCTTGAAGCAAATTTTATAGAACCAGCACACGACAAGCAGGATTTTGAAAGATCGGCTGTGTTTTCAAGGCTGGAATTGAAGTTAAAACAGATGCAAATGGAATATTGGTTCGTTGTTTGTAAGAAAGTTGATGGTTATCACATTTTCTGCTTTAGCTTTGAGTCAATAAGAATTTATTGACAACAATTCAGGAAACAACACTGTCACTTGATTGGGCACCAGCCAGATCCAGGCTTCTTGCGTAAAATGCAGAAAACTTCTGATTTACCTCTTCGAACTCAAGGTGAAAGGCTTAATCGAACCGTTACTGGTCTTGCTGATAACTCAAGGCTTGATTTGAGTGGTTCACAGATGGGAAGCGATGGGATAACCGCTTACAACAATGATGTACCCATATTTCATGCTACTCCTGGATATGAAGCCGTGAGTCTTTGTTTGTCTTTTTCTACTTGATATCTGAATACAGGTGGGAAAATGGGCGGGGAGGGCAGGTGTGGTAATGGACAAAACAGTTAATTTTAGCTATGGATTGCGTCGACTTCAAACACCCTTTTACAATTATTTTCTTAAACAATTATGATTGCAAATAGTATTTACACCGTCTATATATTTCAGTAGTACTTTGAATACGATGATTTTGGATGCTTTATGCATTGGATGACTCTTGCCCCATTTAACTTGTTTTAAATTTAGGTAACATCTTTTTTAAAAAAAAAAACCTATTAGAGATAAAGCAAAACGAAAATCAGGTCATTGAAAGTAAATGGGTTTAAAATTATCACCTTTAGTTGACTCAATTGGTGGTTCATGCAATGATCAGGCTTTTTTATAGATACATGCTAAAGCTCATCATCTATTTTGCGTCTTCCATGGTTACATAAACATAAACCCATTCTCATTAGTTATTAGACAGTTATTTGGCTTGACAATTTTTTTCAAATGGTTCTAATATTCTTTTAACCGGTGAAATCTGGGCTAATTTGCGTTATCTTTCCATTTTTGTAATAAACTTTCACAAGAGCTTGATGGTACTATTGCCCTTATCACAGGGTTTCGATCAACAAGTGGTATGTGGAGATGGTTCACAGTCTATTGATCAAATATGTGAAGAAAACATCCAACTTTTCATGAGGTAACAGTTACTATCTTGCAACTTGTATTCACTTTTTAATCTAGTATAATAATGCATTCGGAGTTTAATAGTTGAAACTCTGGTATAAGAGTTGGGCAAAGTCGGTTACTTTTAAGCAACTACACATGTTCTGTCAGCTATACTGATTTTACAAAACGGATTATAGAATGTAAAGCTGACCACAATTCACTTTCTTTGTATGCACACGCGCGCGCGCGCACACACACACCACACACACACACACACACATATATATATATATATATATATACTAGTTGAATGACCTGCGACAACACGGGCTTCTTAATGTTTTCAATGTATATATGATTCTTAATTTTGTATCCGCAACAAAGTTCAACTTGAATGAAATGATATCCACATAAACATAAGTATAAGTTTAAAGCGCCAAAACAGAAGTAATAAGGATAATTTTAGAGGTATTATGTTGAGTAAAATACTCAATTGAAATATATATGAAGATAAATACAAATTAGTTAACATAGGCGGTTTTTTTAGGCTGGAAGATTTGTTCGAATAACTTGGGCCTATTTTTTTTGACCGACATTGTAGACGACATTGGGGCCGGGATTTTTCTTATTTTTTACTTTTCCTTTTTAAAACAGATCTTTTAATTTTTCTTTTTATTTTATTAAATTATTTAACAATTTTTTTAATAATATAATATGTGAGGATAAAAGTGTAATTATGGAGATTAAATTTACACCATTAGATCGCAAGGAAGGAACCCATCGAAGGGCCCAAATTGCTCCATGGTATTCTGCTATATATATATATATATGTATATGTATGTATGTATATGAAGGATCGAGAGGGAAACTCCAAATTTGAAGGAAGGAGGGAAGCAAACCTCAACCACTCATTTTTAAATGTCATCTATAATTCATCTACAATACCAATTTCAACATTTTTTATCTAAATCCAAATTTAAACATGTAATTCAATGATTTATCAATCAATAACATTACAAATCTTCAAATCCATCAAACTTATTCATACAGTTCTTCAATCTTCATGATTCGGATCATCAAGAACTATGAATTTTGGGTGTAACTTTTGGGTATCCGTGGAAATTTTGATTCGTAAATAAAAACAACAAAATTAAACGAATTTCATTATACATAGCTTATAAATCAGCAATTAATCGAATTGTGATCTTCATTCGTCATCGAATTTCACAAATTTAAAAAATCCAGACTGTTAACATTCATCCGGAAAGCATGTTAATCAAAATTACAACTTAATACTTTTTAACATTTATTTATGATGAATTTTAATTTATATATGTTATTATACACTATTGAATGTGATAACATAACATTCATCAATGTATAATTATGTATATGAGTTAACATTCATCGTAAATGTATTTTGTAATGTTAATTAGCGTATAATATCATATATTAGTTAATATGCATTATAAATGAATGTTATAATGTTCAATGTCTAATAACACAAATAAGTTAATATTCATCACAAATAAATCTTAAAGACTGAAAAAATGAGATATTAACATTCCTTTAAGATGAATGTTAAAATAATATATATTATCAAAGATTGAAAAAACAAAATATTAACATTCATTTAAGATGAATGTTGAATAATATATAATTATATATTATCATATACCGATGAATGTTATTTTACAACATTCATTAATATATAATAACATATATAAATTAATATTCATCATAAATAAATGTTTAAAAATTTTAAGTTGTAATTTTGATTAGCAATTCATCCCAAATGAATGTTCACGTGCTGAAAATTTTAGTTTGATTAACATGCTTTTGAAATGCATGTAAATGGTCTGGGAGGTGAATTCAAGTCATTTACATGTTTACCACCGTGTTGACTTTTGTATTGACCAGAATGTGACTGAAAATAGCTTCCCTCCTTCCCCCTTTTTTTTACTTCCCTCTTGATCTCCCCCCTATATATATATATATATATATATATATATATATATATATCTTAAACCCAAATTATGCATTTAGTCATTTTGGCTTAATGTTTAAAATTGGGGATATCGGAAATTACATTTATACCCTCTAACTAATTGGATAAATATAGAAGCTAACATAATTAAATCAATTTACACCTACTTTCTTCACTTAATAAAATAAAGTCAGCCATTTGATTAAATTTGTTCAATCAGATTTTGATGTATAATATAATTTTGAATTGTTTGTACATTTAGTAAAAAGTTAAATTTAAATAATCCAAATTGTTTTCTATCACTATTGAAGTAATAATATTCATATAATCAATCTTATAATTCTACAAGGTATAAATTAAATTGAAATATAGGCTAAAAGAAAGAAAAATGGAGTAGTAACCTATGCTAATATAATTATTATTGATACGTCGACTATTATTGCCGACCATCATTATATTTTCTATCACCACCGTCGCATTGGGCGGGTTACCGACTAGTATATATATATATATATATTGATGATGATGATTTATTTATTTACACATTTACCCTTACGAGTCTCTGGTGCAGGTGCGAGGGGCATAAGCAAAGGGAGAAGGAGTGGAAAGATACGGTAAGTCCAATTTTTTTGCCAATGCTTAGCTTTGCTTTCTTCTTGAATTGGCAAAATGGCTGGGTGGCTTCGGCTTGGGTAATGGGTCAAACAGGTCACTTGTCAAAATGCAGAGGTTGAAATGGGTTTTTTTGTTTAAAAACTTCTATTGAATGGTAAAATAAGCACTGATGTGTTTTCTATATTGATTGCTAGCGGAAACAGGTGACAGATTTAGAGAATCAGGTTGCAGAAACCAAAAGTAAATGCTCTGAACTTGCTGCACGTATCAAGCTTCTAAGAAGGCAGAAATTTGTATGATGAGGAACACTAGCATCTATAGTTCTGACTGTTGGGTGTTTTTGGGTCTTCAGTAGTGTGGTTAGTTTAATATCTCAGTATATTTAGTTGCTCTAATTTAGTTAGTAAGTGTACATAAATGAGCTCTTGATTCTAACTTTTCCCCGATGTTACGGTGTTTTGGCAGTCATTTGCTAATGCTATTTTATGGGTTTAGGAATGTATGGAATGACGACACATGCGTAGTAATTCGTATGTATGTTTTGGTTAGTAGATATCCTCAAGTTGTTTCGCCTGGTTAGTTGCAAAACAAATGATCTCTGCTTAAATAATTTCCAATGTATGTATCAAAATATCAAATTTGATGTTTTTACAGGAATGCTTGTCCTCAATTAAGGCATCAAATTTGGATTAATTTTTAGTGCAACATTTAGAAATTACATCGAATCACATTATGCATATCACAATTTCTGTCAACCTTCAACCCATATCATGTATTATAAATAAACTCAGTAATGTAGAATGGTGCAAAATGTGGTGAACATTTAATGAAGATTTTAGAGTGCAAATAGAATTGATGTAAATAGATTATGCTTCGATACCGATTTAAGTGCAACTTTCTGAAACTAAACAACCAAACCTTGTTTGTCAAATTCCATCTTACAAGCTTTTTGGGCTAGTTTTGCCCGTATAAGTTTGAATCAATTATAAAGTTTAATAAATAAACATATTTTTGGGACCTATCATATGTCTAACATGTACAATTTATAAGATATAAGTAGCTTCAAATGAGAATAGGAATTTGTGTGAGAATAAGGTAATCAATGATATCATGTCATGTGTACAAATAGAATGCTCACATATACAAAATCCATTTACCCCCAACATCGATTATCTCACAAACGACAAATCGAAAAATTATGAAAATTGCACCATTAAATTCAGCGTTTTCTCCTCTTCGATTTACCGTTCCTCAAGGCATACTTTCGACGAACTTTTTTTTTTATTATTTTTTTTTTTATCTTTTTGGTGGGTTTCACATTTACTAACACATGTGTTAAGGTGTTGCGTTTAGGGTTTGAGGTTTAGGGGTTAGGGTTTAGGGTGGGGGTTTTGGGGTTTCGCCCCGAAACCCCAAACCCTAAACCATAAACCCTAACCTCTAAATCCCAAACCCTAAACCCTAAACGCTTTACAAAACTCTAAACCCCAAATCATAATAAAACCCTAAACCATGCTAAACTCTAAACCCTAATAAACCTTAAACCCTAACCTTAACCACAAATTTAATGTATAACCAATCACTTACACATGTGTTACTAATTTGTAAAACCCGCCAAAAAATAGAAGAAAAAAAAGTTGTCGAAAGTATGTCTTGTGTGACGGCAAATCGAAGAGGAGAAAACGCTGAATTTTATGGTGCAATTTTCATGATTTTTCGATTTGTCGTTTGTGAGATATTTGATTTTTAAAAATGTGGAGGAGAGAGAATAAAGTGACACATGACAGAAATCTGTTGGTTCCGTCATTATCACTCAAAGTTGGTAACGCATTTGAACCTTTACTCTATATCATTCACCCTTATAATTTGTTTAAGCATTTTCTTTATTACCTTACAATTTCAAGAAACTCTAATGACATAAATACCCCTATATTTGATAATATTGACTAAACTAACCTTTGCTAAATAAAGAAACTATCAACAATGTATTCATTCATAATAAATACAGATTAAAAATTACCACTTCTTTATTTTTACATAATAACAACTACTCTTAAAAAAATACATGCTCGTATAATTATTAGCAAAACTTAAAAGACTTTAGAAAGTAAATTTATAAGGTGTACATATAAAAATAATATTCAAACATAAATAAAATAATTTTTGAGCATTGTTAATATCTTTACCGTCGCAATGCGCGGGTGCTCTACTACTGATATATATATATATAGTTTACTTTTTTCTTTTTCATGAATATATGAAAGGGTCATCGGTACGAATATAAAATAAAATAGTTCATGAGAAAGGGTATTACAGTTGGGATTTTTAACCTTTTCTTCAAGCTACATGTAGTAGTATTTAGGGGGACCATAAGCATGCATGGTTTATCATAAGTTGCTTTCGTAGGATAACAACACTTCCTTAACTAAATCAAAATTTCGATATCCGATTTTAAATATGCATTAATGATGGTATGAAGGCGATTTATCAACATACGAATGCTCGACATGCTATCTATAATCGATCACTAAAAGCCGATGAAGGGAATGGACAATAGGGACAGAATCAGAGAATAGAATGACGAAAATAACAAATCACTACAAGGGATTATGAATTTTTCTATTTCTATTTTTCTAGAGACCGTCCAGTATTTTATTTCTTTATAAAATTAATAAAAATTTACAAAATGCGTTCACATGTAAAATAATTCATTTGTCAACTTTTAATGCGGAACATGTAGAAAATCACGAATCATGGTTTTCATATTTGTATATAATAAAAGGGATTATCGATTTATCTTTTCTTAATAGACTTATATCGGAAGACACTAAACTGAACACGTTTTTCTCATTCTTTAGATACTCTAAAAAAAAACATAAGAAATTTTCAGTAACTAAACGCACACTTAATAACTCGTGAAATTATACACTTTAGTTTTGGGGGTCCAGTTCACAGGAGCACCGAGCATAGGGAAAGGAAGGAGAGACCTTTTTGCAATTTTGACAAATTTGTAAAAAAGAAGGAGGAACTTGTTTGCAATTTTAATAAAGTTATGGTTCCACTTGTAAATTTTCGTGAAAAAAATTCCTAAAAATTGTCAAAAAAATTGTTCAATCATAAAACTATTTAATATACAAGATTCAGTCAAAAATAATAAAAAAACGTGAGATGCAGTGATAAATATATAAGATGCAGTAACAAATTTAAAAAAGATGCGGTAACAATAAAATACATGATGCTAGCAATAAAATATACAAGATGCAGTAACAAAATATAAAAAGATGCAGTAATATTAAAATACATGATGCAATAACAAAAGATAAAAGATACAGTAACAAAAAAATATAAGATGCAATAACAAATATATAAAGATGCAGTTACAAATATATACAAGATGATGTAAACAAAAGTAATACTAATTTATTATAATTAAAGAATAAAATCAAAGATTTACAAACACATTAAAATGCTAAAATATACATAAGATGCAGTAATAATATACAAAAGATGCAGTGATAATTACTCATAATATTTTTATAGATATAAAAGTTACGATGCAATTAAAAAGAACGTAAGATGCAATTGATGACAAATGTAAATTTCATAAAAACAGATCACTACTTTTCACAAACAAGCCGTTATCAGACGTTGTTGACAAATGATTTAACAGCTCACATTTATATTCTAGTTAAGTGCCCAATCCATGTGACCTCCCTACTAACGCTAAAATCACCACAAAAGTTTCATGTTCTTCACACAGACGCTAAAATCAACTAGCTGCAAATCTATCTCAATTATCGATTAATTAGCATTTCTAGATCTCAAATTTCGTTCAAGCCCTGAATTTAGGTCAATGGCGACAGAAGAACCTATGGTTGCGACGGAGCCGATCGTTGTTGATAAATCAGGAACGAAAGAGAAACCTGAAGTTCCGGTAACTGGAAAGGTTAAGAAGGCTAATCTTCTTCAGCTCTGATATAAACTCATCACGATCAACAGTACCGTTATGATCACCGTCAAACGAAGTGAACACCGAATCGTAAAGACGCGCGAGTTTTTCGGGCGGCATGGCGGTGTCGACACCGAATAATGTTTCCAACAATTGCAGCGATTCCAAGGCTTTACGCATCTCAGATCTGCCGGTGGTAAACCTCCGGCGTGTTCTTCGTCGTGCTTGAAACGGAAGTGTAACTCGTCGGAAAATGGCGCTGGTTGTGGTGGTGACTCCAGCAGGTGGTGGAGTTGTTGTGCTGTTATCTTGTGAAGTTGGTATCTTGTATTGGTATGCTGTGTTAGTAGCGAGTGTTCAGAAATCAAGAAAGAGATTCAACATGGTATATAATTAAGAAAGTGCAAATTAGTCCTCGCCCTAAATCTAGTTTTGGGCACGTAAACTTGTAACTAAGCTGGCATAAAAAGATATGGTAAAAGGAACCGGGCCTTAGGAATTGGACTTATTTAGTTAGGATAACTAGTTGTAGTATAGTTCTTGTCCATTGGGTTGATATTTTATACGTATAGCTTGGGGTCCAAATGTCCAATTGTACCAAACACTGCTTTTAAATAAACAAAGTTTTAATATATTACGAGTACTCAACCACAATCAGCTTTTACATCTTTTATTTCCTCTTCAATTCAATTTATACGATCGTATTAAACTTTATGTCAAACTATGAATGAGTATCATGACATTAAACGTACAAATATTAAGCCTCAAATGACAACAATCTTAATATGTGCGTTGTGAAAATTGAATCGAGTGTTTATTAACAATTCAGATTGAATTATATGGTGGTTTCGCTCAATATCGTACAAATCGAATACTTCACACGATTGTCATTTTGTTTTCGTATACCATGATGACCCTACAAATTAGGTTTACTCATCCTCTTCAAGGCCTTGGTTATGGATGAATGGTGAAAGGTTATATAAATTGCAATGATATTTAAGATAACTAAATTTTAATAACCATAGGTGTGGATGCAAAGTTGGATTAATCTATTTAGATACATACATATAATTGCAAAAAAGCGAAAATTATGATATATGATGGATGACATACGTATAATTCTATATTTGATGTTTTATGTTTTTGTTAGAACGTTCCGAATGATATGGTATATAAAACCGAATCTGTAAATTCGAACCAACTGAATTGTGATTAGGTTAAGTTTATGTTATTTTGGTTTTGTGTTTAAACAGTATATGAAAACTAGGACAACATAAAAATAATAATAATACAAAACTGATAATATAAATAATACAGTAGTAAGTAAATAACGAAGATTACTTTTCAAATAAGAACCATTCAATATTGATTTAGAATAATAAAAAAATACAATTTTTTTTTCGAAAACAAGTTTAAAAATATAATCTCACATTGATTAGATAGATGTACACCCTAATTGACTGTTTAATGATGAAAATGAACCTCGCTGATGAAATTAGGAAGTCGTTGATTATTAGGCATATATTTAGACTAACATTTATGGTCGCATTTAACATTAGACAACTAACATCATATCAATTTCGTCAGTGTCTCATCGGTTCCAACTGACGGAGTCGACGTCGATGGCACATCGATTTGGTGCGTTGGATATATAACCATGTATCGTCATATTTTTTATATTTATCTATATAACCAAATGTAAATTGGTAAATATGGAATCTAAATATCAAAATGACGGTGTTACTTATAAAAATTTTAATCAATTTTAAATAAGTCTTTTCATAAACTTTACATGACTATCAATCAATCAAATATTCATTGAATTTATACTCTAAAACATAAAATAAAACAACATATTTCAACAAAACAAAAGACACTTAAACTCGATCGGAATATTTAATTATACACATCACGTGTTACTTTTTCACAATGGGAGGTTTTTGAGACAAGATATATTTATATTTATATTTATATCAATTATATTACTACTAATTAAAGTTATAATTTATAATATTGAATAGGATCTTACACTAAATCTTATCCTCTTTTATACTAATATATAATTAAAAGCAAATCGTACGGATGATTATAAAATTAAAATAATTAGGGGTTTTTGTGTGTATGTTTTTGTTTTGTATATTATATATATATATAGACACCGGACCACACTTATTGGAGAACCATTCCATGTGTTTGGAATCCAATTGCCACCCACAACATACTATATATCTAACCTACAACCCAATTACGTTTTATTTTCAAGGATTAAATTATCAATAACGATAATACAATGATAATATACAAAACCAAATTAATTTTAAAATATATAACATGTTTGTGATGTGAAGCCAATAGAGAATAGGATTTTGTGATGAAAAGTTTATAGATGGAGGTAGGGAGATCTTGTTGCATGACAGAATTCCAGCAAACATGTTTTACTTGTTCTCCAGATTGTTTCTCTTACGTATATATTATTTTCTACCTTCCATAAAATATATATTTTTAGTTCCTAAATGTTGATCATGCATGTGTCCCTATAAAAACATGCGCTAACTATTGATCTAACTACGTATTTAGACAGTCGATCTTTTTTTTTTTTACTCACAATTAGACAGTCTTTAATTTGAAATACATGTATATGCTACAAATCTCTCTTTATGCACTGGATCAAGTATGTTAAGATGTTGAACGAGCGTGACCGCATTGATAAACTCTTCATATCGTTAATTTGCTCGATTGATTGTTTTGGTTTGTGATTAAACTAATTCGATAAGAGACACAAGAAGGCTTCCGAATTGAAGAACCTTTAGTTAAGAGATCAAGTGCTTCAATTCGTAAAATAAACGGATTAAAAGATTGAGGTTAAAACGTATATAAACTCTTCGCCATGTTGTAGTATATATACTACTACAACTTTTCGACTAAAACAAAATATGTATCAAACTAGGGTCGTCATTCTATCGAACTATTTGAGCATTTTTTTTTTGTGTGGAAAACTGTAGACATATACTGTTGTGGGTAGAATTTTCACTAACTTTGCAGGATCCTGACTTAATGTTCACCTTGATAACTTATGGAAATCCTGGATTGTATATGAGAAACTACATGCGGGATACTGCGGTTCGGATTATGCTAAGGTAAAGTATTATCTCAGTACATGATCCTGATTAAACTACTATGCAGGATCCTCAGGTATGGACAAATTATCCTTATAATTAGAAATATGTAAGTATACTGATCATATAAAGTTTATGTTTTGATTGTGATCCCGATAGGGACTTTATCTTATTTTTGCAGGATCATTAATATGTCGTGATCCTGATTTAGCTAAGTCCGGGATAATAGATTATCTTGGATATAGTTTTAGTATTTACACTTTGTAATATATGTTTATTATAAGGATCCCAGATCTCAAGTATCTCGGGATCCTTTGCTACTAATATTTTCGCATGTCTATTATTATTTGACTAGGTCATGAAGGACGTGGGAAGTAGCTCCGATTTCTGTGGATTGTATCATGATGGAAGGATATTTGATTTACGAAGAAAGGAGTCAACACGTGCTTAATACCTGGTCAAGTGAACGCTGGAGACGCTCCACCGAATCTCGGGGATGATCCCGGATATCTCGGAATTATAGTTATAGGACTGTAATATATAAACAAGGCTTGAATGATCGATTAGGCTAACTTATGCTCACTACTTACACTCTAAACACTCTCGGAAACACTACAACACTTTCATACTTCACCGATTACACACTTAGATTCGATCATTCTTGTGCTCTTTAGCTTGTAACTTATTTTATTCTAATAAGATAAACATAAGGCAATGATCGATTGATCCTTCCCGAGGTTTTGTGCCGACGATCTACTATAGATCAAGGGTTTTCCTCGTACATCATCGTGTCAATCGCATTTACTTTATCATTTTATTGTTTACTTAATTTGTTTTCTGCATAAACTGCATTATCCCGGATAATATTTGATTTTTACACTTATTATCATTATCAAACATTTGTTTCTCATAAAAAGCTATCTACAAAGCTTTTAGTTGTATTTTTAACAAAGATTTGAGTTCGTATTCTGGGATATTAAGTTTCCTATCAAAAACTGGCATTTTACATTAAACGATCTTGAAAATCAATATAAACACAGTACCTCACAAACTAGATTTGATCACTAAATTACCTTGGGTAATTTTTGACCAAAACAATTTGACACCCACTGTGGGGCAAGTGGTGTTTTCGTAATCAGATTTTTGTTAAGAGCCTTGCTATATCACTTTTTTCAAAATTTTTTGTTAAAAATGTCGAGTCAAGGACGATGTACGTCTTCTACCATTCCATCATCCACTTCTGCTATGACTAGCTTGCCACCTCCACCTATTTCTTCATCGCGACCAAGGCCTGAGCATGTTTATTCGAGAGCTACATCCACCACATTCACCTATATGGGATCAGATTTAATCGATAATGATCCCGTGATTATTTCTAACCGTGATATTATGTCTATGTTTTCAGAAGTGAAGGAACAGATAGAACGAATAGAGCGGAGTAACACATCACTCAGAAGGGATGTGGAAAAGATGAGGCGTAGTGAAGATGTTCCCGTTGCTCGAGTTACTACTCCCCTTTGGAGCAGGATCATGGATTTGAATACTCCTCCCTCAGCGAACTATTCTGGAGATTTCATAGCCATGCAAAGGAGTATCGGGATCCCTGGATCCACATACGCTACCGTAGTTTCTACATCTAGAGATCCTGGTCAAATATTATGATCCTTACTAAGAGCAACAAATGGTGGTAACATATCCTCTGGTTATTCTGTTGGTACTAATGTTTTGCAGGATCCTGGAGTAAGTCCCATTATAGCAAGGGAACTGCAAAAGCTTAAGGATATGATATCAAGTGTCCATGGTGTAGTACAACCTATTCCAGAAGCAGCACCAACTGCTCACAGGATCTTGAGATTTACACCACCAATATGTGATGCCGAGATCCCGAAGAGGTTCTAGACCCCAAGTATGAAATTATACAATGGAACCACAGATCTTGAAGAGCATATAGCACTACAGAGAAATGATAGAGATCATTCCTATCCCTGCGGATCTCAAAGAAGCTTGCTTATGCAAATGATTTGGATCCACTCTCATAGGATCTGCACTCAAATGGCTACTTAATGTTCCTGCTTATTCAATTACTTCTTTTGCTCATTTTGTTAATCTTTTTAATATTTAATTTTCGTGCAGTAGAACTTTTGAAAGACTAACTACTGATTTTTATAGGGTTGTTCAAAGAAATAATGAAACTCTTCGAGATTTTGTAGGAAGATTTGGCAGGGAATCTTTGGATATCCTGAATCTGGATTTGGCAACTTCTGTTCAGGCATTCAAGATGGGGATCAAAAGGGATTATCCCTTTGATGAAGATCTCGTAATGAATCCTTGTAGAAGCCTGGATGAGGTCAGGAATAGGGCCTTAAGATTCATATGGCTGGAAGAGGATGCAATGATCCAGAAAAGACTGGATATCCCTTCAACGTATGATAAACCTAACAGAAAGGCGGAACTTCCTGTATTCAAATCAAGCAGGAACAAGCCATATTCCCGAAATGAGGATCGCAGGATCAACGCTGTGGACGAGGATGACGAGGATTGTCCAAAACTAACTGATTATTATTTTGAAGTTGATACTACATGGATCCTTTATGCCATGCAGAATCTTGGAGACAAAGCTAGATGGCCGAAAAAGAATGAAAGGAGCAATGGGTGGAAAGATAAATCCAAATGGTGTGCCTTCCACGAGGATTTTAGCCATATAACAGAAGATCGCATAGCCTTGAGGAAAGAGATAAGCTACCTGCTCAGCAAGGGTTATTTAAAGGAGCTCTTTGGCAAAAAGAAGGATCATATAAGAGATCAGCATAACTCCATGCATCCTGAGGTCCAGGATCATACTAAGATCCCATAGAGAGCAGGATCACCACCCCCGAACGCTAAGGTAATTAACTTTATTTATGGTGTTCCTGACATCTGTGGTACATCTTATTCTGCAGCAAAGAGACATGCAAAGGAATCTAAAATGGAAAGGCAGGATAAGCCCATAAGATATATGACTTTGAAAGATGAAAAACTAGTGACTTTTGGCGAATTTGATACGGAAAATGTTCAGGATCCTCATCATGATGGGCTTGTTATCACATTATACATAGCCAATCACTTTGTACGCAGGATCCTGATCGATGGCGGTAGTTCTGTCAACATCATCCAGCTAGAAACGCTTAATAGAATGGGGATCCCGGAATAAGAGATAATTGCGAAGTTAACCGTTCTTGTAGGATTCAGCGGTGAAGCCAAAAATACTGTGGGAGAGATCAAACTTCCAATCTATATTGAGGGGGTAAACTCTATGCAACGTTTTTGTGTTCATTATCTTGCTATAACATTATTCTAGGCAGACCTTGGATTCATGACATGAAGGCAGTTCCGTCAACATATCATCAATGCGTAAAGTTACCCACTCCATGGGGAGTCGTCAGGATAAATAGTGATCAACAAAAAGCTAAGGATTGTTATACTACTTCAATGAAATCTACTACCAAGCCTACGCCAGCATAGCAATTAAAGACGCGAGCATGTAGCATCTTGGAAACAATTGAACAGGATGTCAAAGAAGTGCCGCTGAACATTGATGATCCTGAAGAAAAAGTACTTATAGGATCTGCAATTCCCAGGGATCTTGAACAGAATCTTGTAAAGTTCTTGCAGGATAGAAGAGCAACCTTTGCTTGGAAACCTGAGGATATGACAGGTATATCTAAAGATATTTGATGAACGCCAAAATATACTAGATTATAGTACTAATTATCCCCTTTGTTGATTAATTTCTAATGCATTTTATGTGAATTCGATACTTAATTCGTTTATATTTGCATTTAAGAATTTATTTGGAGCTTAGATCATATAGAAACAGAAAGTGAGTTAGCATTGAAGAAAAGAAGCTAAAGATTCGAAGCTAGGAAAAAGAGTGTTGGAGAAAAATAAAGAAAAAATGGGATTTTAATTCCATCTGCCGGATGAACATTCCATCCGGCGGTTGGATTGAGTGAGCCGGGCTATCAGAGATGCAGGCCGAGCCTGTGGGCTTTTCGCATCCATCCGGCGGTTGGAATAATCCATCCGGCGGATGGATCAATTCGACAGATTAGCTTATAACCCTAATTTTATCTCATTTTTAGGGTTATCACCCCACAACCTCTTGCAACCGATTTTCACACCTTCACACCTCATTTTTGGAGCATTTTGAAGAATTAGAAGTCAAGAAGAATTAAAGTGTTTCAATTGTTCGTTCATATCTTCGGTTTCTCGGTTCGAATACGTTATTCCTTTTCATTTTATTATGATTTCGATTTCATTTTCGGGTCTGAGTTTCTGTAATATTATGAGTGGCTAAACTTATTATGTATTTGCTTAGATGATGATACTTAGATGATGGTTTGATTATTGATTTTCAAAAGATATTGGATTTTAGGAATGTTTGTGTGTTTATTTGATGATCCTTGTTTATTGATTGATTATTAGTGATTACCTAACGTGGTTTACTAATCATTTGAGATTGAGTTCCTTTTAAGTAGTAGATTATTGATGATTGTTGATTTCGGTTGATAATTATTGCTAAACATATTGAGTTTGATAGGTTGGAGTAAATAATCGGTAATAATCATAATTGAACAAGATAGTTATAACTAACTATAGACTTTGTTGATTCAATTTGCGAAAGTAAATCACATAAACGACCTAGGTTTAATATAGAACACAATTCAGTGGGAAACGTTAGTTGAACAATTAGCGTGTTGAAAACAACCTTGTGTCTTTCTTAATTGTGTTAGAATGATTTACCTCGGAAAGAGAGTTGTCTTATAAGTTATGTCGCAATAGAATCCATGTTCTAACAAATGAATAAAGTGATAACCGGATTCTAAAGAAAGTAGTCTAAGTGAATACATTTCTTTTATCATTTGAATCAAGTGTTTTTATTTGATTAATTGTTTTATAAATTATTTCTTTTCATTATTTAATTTAAAGTTCTATTTACATTTCATAATTGTTAGTCAATTGTTCTAACGGAACTAAAACGTCCCTTTATTTATTGTTTTCATTATTCATAACAATTTCCATTTTATTTATAATTGACATCTGTTCCTGGTGTTCGACTCGGATTTACCACACTATACTATTATACGACCAGGTATTCTTGCCTGAGTTGTGTATAGTCAGTAAGGTAATTTCCATTTCTCAAAACTTAACCTCGTTTACACGACATCAAGTTTTTGGCACCGCTGCCGGGGAACGGTTTGATTCAATTAAATAATTTGGAACTTGTTTAAATTGTGTAGTTGTTTTGTTTGTGATTTATTGGTTGATAGTTTTGTTCTTTGCTTTTGTCTAGTGGGTAGGAGTGTGATTTTTAGATTAATTTGCTCTGTTTAGGATACCTAAGTAGCCTGTTCTACTTACTAGATAAATTTATTGCAGGAAGTATATGTCCCGAACTTCGGAAACCGTCCCAACCGTTCCATTCGTAGAACCCGAGCGTACATTTCATCAAAGAAGACGCACCTTTTCTGCACCGCCTAATTCACCGATACTCGAACCCTTTCTTAACGAAGAGTACGAGTAATTTGATAGGACTCCTTACACCCCGCTAGCTTTCAATTACGAATCAGATTTCGAGGGCAAATACGGAGACTATCGCGCTATACCACCAACCGAATATCCCAGCGATCAATCAGAACCAGAATTTGAAATGGCAGACGACATCGCCAACATGACCCTCGAGGAGTATTCGAGCAGAACGCGCACCGACCTCGGTCCAGGAGTAGTGAGACCCGCAATTGTGCGTGAAGTGGAGTTCGAAATCAAGGGACAGTTCCTCAAGGAACTTAGAGAGAACCCTTTTCGAGGAGAAGAAAAAGGCGATGCTAATGAGCACGTCGAGAAAATCCTGGAGATCGCCGACATGTTCAGTGTACCCAACGTTACACGCGATCAAGTTATGCTCCTAGTATTCCCAATAACACTCAAGGGAACCGCAAAGAGATGGATTGCGAATGAACCAGCTGGATCCATCACCACGTTGTACTGCCCACCATCCAAAACGTCGAAGACGATCGACGAGATTAGGAATTTCAATCAAGACATCGATGAGTCACTTCACCAAGCGTTGGAAAGGTACAAGGATTTGATGCATAGGTGCCCACATCATGACCTAAATGACCAATAGATCGTGATGGTGTTCTACAAGGGAGTAGATCGTAGTACGAGACAGCAACTGGTTGCATAAGGATCTCTCCCAAATAAGATTTCAAAGAGATGCCTTAGAGGCTATTCGCGACCAAGCAAAGCATTCTCAGCTTTGGGAAGATGGCACCTCTCGGAGGAAGAGGTCAGTCACCGGTGATGATGGACTTGCAGCAATCAATGCCAAGCTGGACAGTATGGGGAGAGACATAAAGAAGGTCACTGAGACTGTCCATGCAATTCAAGTAGGTTGTGAAATTTGTGAAGGAATGCACTTAGCCAAGGATTGCCCCGAAAAGGATTCGGGAGAAACCAACGAGTAAGTTAAATTTGGAGAAGCTCAAGTAGGCTACCGCCAAGGAGGTGGGAACTATTTTCGTAGACCGTACCAGGAAGGAGGTCGCCAGTTCTGTCAAACTCAGCTGGGGCTTTTCACTAAGGAACAACCCGCGGCACCTTACCCCGAGAAGAAATCTAATTTGGAGGAATTGATGGGGAAGTTTTTGACTAATAACGAGCAGTTTATTGCTAGTGCGAGACAACGGATGGATACTACCAAAGTGTTAGTACGAAATCAAGGTGCCGCACTCAAGCCAATTGTGGGGACCGTTTCTAGCATAGCTAAGGTTCTCCAATAGAGATTTCCGGGAACTTTACCGGGCTTCACCGAAACCAACCCCCAAGATCAAGCCAAAGCAGTGACGACCAGAAGTGGGAAGGTTCATGAAGACCCCAATTTTGCTAAGAATCCCGTATCCGAGCTGTTGTTGGAAAAGGAGAAGGAATCGGAGGTTGTCAAGAGTCCTAAGGTGCACACGAAAGCTGATCAAATTGCTAGGGATAAGCAATATGCCAAGGATAATGCACCACCCTCACCTTACCCCGCAACTTTAAGAAGAGGAAAGGATGAAGCTCATCATCACCAATTTCTTGAAAATTTGAAAGCAACTTCATATCAACATTCCATTTGTGGAAGCCATTGCTCAAATGCCTAAGTTTGCGAAATACTTGAAGGAGCTCTTGACTAATAAGAGCAAGTTAGCAGAAGCAACCACAGTGACGATGAATGAGCGATGCTCAACCGTGATGCAAAACAAGTTGCCACCAAAAATGAAGGATCCGGGGAGTATCACTATTCCTTGCCTGATCGGTAATTTGGACATTGAAAATGCACTAGCAGATATTGGAGCTAGCATATCCATCATGCCTTATACTATGTATGCTACTTGGGTTAGGAGAACCCAAGTCCATCCGAATATGCATTGAGTTAGCTGACCGCTCTATTCAATACCCAAGAGGAATGGTCGAGAACGTTTTAGTCAAGGTTGATAAGTTTGTGTTTCCCTGTGACTTTGTGATTCTCGACATGGTGGAAGATCCCAAGGTGCCGATAATTCTTGGTAGACCTTTCCTAGCCACTTCAAGAACGTTGATCGATGTTTTCGATAGGAAAATCACCATGAGGGTGGGTGATGAGAAGGCTGTATTCAATGTGAATGAATCTATGCAATATCATGCATCAGTGGATGATACTTGTTACTTTTCTAGCGCAAGAGAACTGTCTGGCGATGATGAGTTTCTGCAAAGTTTGAGGGATAACGAAGAATTGGATCCAATGATTCTTGAAGGATGGACGGGAATCATCGAGGCAACCCGTGAAATTGAAGAATTCGATAGGATGCTTGAGGAGATCGAGACAACGTGTGAAAAGGAGTTAGAGAATGAAGGCATTAAGCTAAGGGAGAGCGAAGAGTCGATTCTGACGAATGAAATCTCGATCAAAACGGAGACACGAATCACTATGCATGGAATCCCATGTTCAAGAGAGGAGGTGTCAGCAGTTAAATCCTCATTCGAAGAGCCACCCAAGCTAGAGTTGAAAGAGCTTCCTGCTCATTTGGAGTATGCATACCTGTAAGGGAAATCTGACATGTCGGTAATCATATCAACTCATCTTTCATCAGAGGAAAAGGAAAGCCTGTTGAAGGTTCTTAAGGAACACAAGCAAGCGATCGCAAGGACGATAAACGATATTAAGGGAATAAGCCCCTCATACTGCACTCACAAGGTTCTTATGGAATCCGACTTCAATCCAGTGGTGCAACCCCTGAGGCGTTTAAACCCGAAGGTAACAGATGTGGTAAGAAAAGAAATCATCAAGTTACTAGACACCGGGTTGATATACCAAATTTCCAACAGTCCATGGGTAAGCCCATTCATGTTATAGCGAAAAAAGGAGGTATGACAGTTGTAACCAATGAGAAGAATGAGTTGATCCCCATGAGAACCGTCACTGGATGGAGAGTCTACATCAATTATAGGAAACTGAACGATGCCACATGCAAGGATCACTTTCCTTTGCCGTTCATTGATCAAATGCTCGAACGTCTAGCCGAAAAGGAATATTACTGCTTTTTAGATGGTTTCTCCGGATATTTTCAGATTCCCATTGATACTAACGATCAAGATATGACCACATTCACCTATCCATTTGGAACGTTTGTGTATAGAAGAATGTCATTCGGTCTGTGCAACGCACCCGTAACATTTCAACGGTGTATGATGGCAATTTTTCATGACATGGTTGAAGACAGTATGGAGATATTTATGGATGATTTCTCCATTTTTGGGAATTCTTTTGATGAGTGTTTGGCCAACTTGAAGAAAATGTTGCAAAGATATGAGAATTCGAATTTTGTGCTCAATTGGGAGAAATGCCATTTTATGGTCCGAGAAGGGATAGTAATAGGACACAAGATTTCGAGTGTAGGGATTGAGGTGGACAAGGCAAAGATCGAGGCAATTGCAAAGTTGCCACCTCCGACGAATGTCAAGGGCATAAGAAGCTTCTTAGGGCACGCAGGATTTTATCGACGTCTTATTAAGGATTTTTCCAAGATAGCGTGACCGATGAACAAACTGTTAGAGAAAGAAGCTAAGTTTGAATTCTCCAAGGAATGTCTTGATGCATTCAATCTTTTGAGAGAGAAGTTAGTATCTGCTCCTATCATGATTAGTCCGAATTGGGATCTTCCATTCGAACTAATGTGCGATGCTAGTGATTATGTTGTAGGAGCGGTGTTAGGGGTTGACAAGAAGTTTCAACCTATCTACTACGCGAGTAAAACCTTGACAAATGCGCAAGAGAATTACACTACGATAGAAAAAGAATTGTTAGCGATTGTTTTCATGTTTGATAAGTTTCGATCCTATTTGATTCTGTCAAAGACTGTAGTGTTTACTGATCATTCAGCGTTGAGGTATTTGTTTAGCAAGCAAGATGCAAAACCACGATTGCTAAGGTGGATTCTTTTGGTGCAAGAGTTCGATATTGAGATTCACGACAAGAAAGGAGCCGAGAATTTGGCCGCGGATTATTTTTTAAGATTGGAGAATCCTGAGTTAGAGAAGTTTGATGAGTCGGAAATTCAGGACACATTCCCCGATGAGTGTTTAATGAAGATAATTATGAGTGAACTTCCTTGGTTTGTTGATTACGCTAACTTTTTAGTTACAAAACCAATTGAGATGAAGTATAACGAAAGAAAGAGATTTTTCTCAGCCTTGCGGAACTACTTTTGGGAAGACCCGTTTTTGTTTAGGAAGTGTGCTGATGGTATGGTGAGAAAGTGTGTTCATGGAGAAGAATGCACCAAAATTCTAAGTCATTGTCACAATGGTCCTACGGGAGGACTCATGGGCCAACATACACAACACAGAAGGTGTTTGAAGCAGGATTTTATTGGCCCACCATCTACAAGGATGCATACGAGTTAGTTAAGGAATGCGATGCGTGCCAACGTTCTGGAAGAAAAGAAATGAGATGCCACAAAATTCTATCATGGTTAGTGAAATTTTTGGTGTTTGGGGGATAGATTTTATGGGACCATTTCCACCAATCAATGGAAATAAGTATTTTATAGTGGTTGTCGATTACGTTTCGAAGTGGGCGGAAGCAAAAGCATTGCCTACTAATGATGATAGAGTGGTGGTGAAGTTCCTTAAGAAGTTGTTCTCGCGATTTGGAACACCTAAGGCGTTGATCAGTGATTGTGGAACACACTTTTCGAATGCACAGCTGGAGAGAGTTTTGAAGAACTACGGGGTCAATCACAAGTTTTCCACTGCTTACCATCCGCATACCAGTGGCCTAGTTGAAGTTACTAATCGCGTGTTGAAGCGTATTCTAGAGCGTTCAATAGATGGAAATCCAAAGGATTAGTCGAATAAGTTAGACGACGCGTTATGGGCAACAAGGACAACTTTTAAAATGTCTATTGGCACTACGCCTTATCGACTAGTTTATGGGAAAGCTTGTCACCTGCCATTTGAGTTGGAACACAAGGCTTATTGTGCATTGAAACAATGCAACCTCGATGATCATACGGCAGGAAAGGAACGATTGGCGCAGTTACAAGAGTTAGAGGAGTTAAGGATGAATGCGTATGATAATGCTCGCCTGTATACGGAGCGCACCAAGAAATGGCATGATTCACGCCTTAAATCGAATAATTCGTTTGAAGAAGGTGACAAGGTGCTCTTATACAACTCTCGCTTGCATTTGTTTCCTGGGAAGTTGAAGACACGTTGGACAGGACCTTTCATAGTCGAAAAGGTTTATCCTTTTGGTGTTGTTGAATTGAAAGGTCATTCTGGGACAACATTCAAGGTAAATGGAAGCCTTTTGAATAAGTATTATGGGGATGCAAGGGACTCCGAACGTGATTTGGAGTCTACCCTCAATTAAGTCATGGAGCAGACCGTCGAGCTTTCCGATGTGATAAACAAAAACACTTTCGGGAGACGACCCGTTATTTTTCTTAATTATTTGTTTTGTTTTGTTTTTAATGTGTTAATAAGCTCATGGACGAGGATGCTGTTGGATGGAAAGTTTCGTTCTAGCTTCTATCTTGAAGATAGCTCAGGGGAGTTTTCTATTCACTTCTTTTCTATTTCCCAATTTATTGTTCCTTTTTGCAATGAGGACATTGCATATTTTTAAGTGGGGGATGGGGGAAAAGAAGTTTATTTGTCCTAAGTTATGAATTGGTAAATATTGGTTAATATTAAGGTAAGGTCATTCTTTTCTAGTAATTTTTCAGGCCAAATTTTAGTTATAAAAGCGTATTCTTTTTAAAGATTAGCAAATCTTGTAACATTTTTGGGAAAGTCAACAGATGAATTAAACTTAATCTTTAAATATTAGATAATTCATCATGTGATGTATCGATAGGCAATCTATGTGAAAGAGGTTGAGCCATTAAAGAAATTAATGTGTGAAGTAGGTAATTTCTCGAGAGGATCTTTGGTAAGGTATGACTTTAGTCTTAAATCTTATACGATAGCATGCTAGAACCCACATCTCTGAGGTTTTAATGATCATTATTTGGAAATATACTGGGTGTTGTCTCCTCTGTTGTACGTAAGTACAGACCTGGTTTCCGTCAGTATATTGGATATATATAAAAAAATTAATTATATGATATTCGCCAAAGTCAAGTTCTGTCTCTCTGTAGTACTAAGGTACATACCTATCACCAATGTCTTGGCTTGAAAAATGATTGATCTATTTGGATTCTCTTTGTGTGGAAAGTTGTGGCACGTTAGTTGTATAAAGATATTTTGCTATTGAGAATCAAGGGAATGCCTGCTAAGAATAATAATAATCAAGCTCTACTTCTATAATATAGATTTTTTAGGCGGACAACAATATCGGTAATCCTGGCGAATCATCTTTTATGCCAAATAATAATACATGAGAAAGTTGTTTTCCTAAAAGAGTTTCTTGATTGCTAAGCTTTAAGGGAAAATCAATTTTAAGATAAAAATTTGGTTTGCGGAATGCTGGGAAGTATGTAAGTCCTCTTGCACCTTTTGTTTGCCGTTCATATTGAAAGTTTTGAAGTTTTAATCGATAGTCTACTTGAGGACAAGTAGGATTCAAGTGGGGGATGTTTGATGAACGTCAAAATGTACTAGATTATAGTACTAATTACCCCCTTTGTTGATTAATTTTTAATGCATTTTATGTGAATTCGATACTTAATTCGTTTTTATGTGCATTTAGGAATTTATTTGGAGCTTAGATCATAAAGAAACAGAAAGCGAGCTAGCATTGAAGAAAAGAAGCTAAAGATTCGAAGCTAGGAAAAAGAGTGTTGGAGAAAAATAAAGAAAAAATGGGATTTTAATTCCACCCGCCGGATGAACATTCCATCCGGCAGTTGGATTGAGTGAGTCGGGCCTGTCAGAGACGCGGGCCGAGCCTGTGGGCTTTTCGTATCCATCCGGTGGTAGGAATAATCCATCATGCGGATGGATCAATTCGACAGATTAGCTTAAAACCCTAACTTTATCTCATTTTTAGGGTTATCACCCCACAACCTCTTGCAGCCGATTTTCACACCTTCACACATCATTTCTGGAGCATTTTGAAGAACTAGAAGTCAACAAGAATTGAAGTGTTTCAATTGTTCGTTCATATCTTCAGTTTCTCGATTCGAATACGTTATTCCTTTTCATTTGATTATGATTTCAATTTCATTTTCGGGTATGAGTTTTTGTAATGTTATGAGTGGCTAAACTTATTATGTATTTGCTTAGATGATGATACTTAGATGATGGTTTGATTATTGATTTGCGAAAGATATTGGATTTTCAACTTGCTCCTGTTATGCATTTCGAATCCAGATTGGTCAGTGAAAAGGAGATCGAATCACATCATTCTTAAACCCAGTCGTACACCCATACTCCCAAGTTAAAATAGATTCGTTACCCCTCACCTACTCAAAAGCATCCTTCAAGCTTCATAAAAAGTTTCAAAGATGAACGAAGAGAAATCGCAAGGGGTTGACGTCGAAAAAAAATATCCAAAGAAAAAGGAATTCAATAGGAGAAAAAGACTCCTTCCGCAAATGTCAAAAGGCGTCAATCCCCCAGAAATCCCAACTTCGACAAAAAGAAAATTAAAAACCCAACAAAAACCTCATCTCACACCACCAACCTTTCACTCCAAAAACCTTATATCCCCTCTCCTTGAATGATTGTGGCTAGATCGACTTCACACTCACCAAAGAGGTAACGATTTGATTCTCGATCAAGCCTATGACGATAAACGATACATGACTGGTGTTCTGAGTGATTGATAATATTAGAATAGGAAACCGTAAACACTTTGAGTGATTTGAGTGACCACCTTGAGAGGATCGCCTAGTCATGTATCCAAGATCAAAGATCACAAGCATGCTCCTAAAGATTACAATCCTTCCTTTTCCAAGAACAAGTATTTTACTTTCCCAAAACCCCTAGTAAAAAGTTCCACCTTGAAATTATTTTATTTTTTTAACCATGTTGAAAATCGAGTTTGCTTGAGGACAAGCAAAGTTTTAAGTGTAGGATACTTGATATCGCGTAAAAAGTCACGTTTTTACTACCGATATCTCTCTCATTCTGGAACGATTCTTGGCACTTTAACTCAAAAACATTACAAATCAATAGTATTATGCCAAGATGGTCAAAACAAGGTTGCACGATGAAAATCAAGCGAAACGGATATAAAATGAAGATTCCACGCACGTTTGAAGATGCAAGACATCAAAACAAGAATTCAAGAAAAAAGAGCCCATCACCAACATCTATTTGACCCAAGATGTTCGTTTTCAAATTACGAGTCCAACAGAAGAAGAATCAACTAAAACGGACGAAGAACGAAGATTCTACGCACTCCGGAAGATCCAAATGATTCGTACGACACATCTAAAGTTCAGAGACATATTTTTGGGATTTCTTTTCATCAAAAGCTTCGTTTTTGAATTACGAATCCAACGCAAAAAGAATCAACACAAACGGATGCATAACGAAGAAAACACGCACGAATCGAGAAATGAAGCAACGGGCAGCAGGCTGGTGCAGGTAGCAGCCAGCCGCCGCCGGCCACCACCTGGCCGCCTCCGGCTGCCACCTGGCCACCGCCGGCTGCCACCACCCCGCATGGATTACACTTTTTTGTCCTTCTCGTACCTGGTGCTACTACCTTTTTCACCTTTTCGTACCTGGTGCCACCGCCTTTTTCACCTTTTCGTACCTGGTGCCACTACCTTTTCCACCTTTTGCTAATGTGTGCTTCCATTTGCTAAAATGCACCAAAACTCCTCTATAAATAGGAGGCATGAGGCTTATTTGAAAAAACACACCAAGGGCACTAGGATACTTACATACCTAGGCACTTTCATACTTTCTTCTAGCTTTTCTTTCTTTCATTAGTATTAGGCTAGTTAAAATAGAAGCAAAGAACGTGTTTGTAATCCTTTGTGAGGAACGCATTTGTAATCGTTGGTGTACGCTTGGAGCAACTCTTATTAATTCAAGTCTACTCCTTCTCGCATATTAATCTCGGTTATTTCTATCCTCATCTATCTTGATTAAATATGTATACTTTAATTATGCTAGAGATAGTTTATGCCATGATTAGAGAGTAGATTACTATTGTATTTGTTGTGATGTAGTTAGCATATATAATTGTGGGATGACTTTAAATATGTCGTGACATAATATGACGGCCCCTATTCGACTGTTTACTCGGTATAGTGCTGGAAATGCTTTTAAGCAAAGTACATACGTATGGAAGCCAGTAACGACCGAAGGTAGTTGTATTATGGATCGACATTATAAAACGGAAACTTTATGAACGGGCTTATCTTATGATTTTAAACCTAAAACTTACATTCTCCTTTCGATTGACAAACGTGATTGTAACCTTGTAAAGAGGAGTCGCGAACCTTACTACTTGGTCAATAGTTATCTGTGTAAAACTATGGTTTCGATTGTAACGTCATGCGAGCATCATAAAATGCAATGTGATTACGTGGAATTGCCATGAGTACTGTACACTTAAAATCACAATGTACTTATCATGTAAACATCGTGAAGCAATTGAATCCACAATGGAAACATCGGTAAACGATTAAATACATTGTGGACTACCATAGCATTTTCTGACATGGTCTGGGTTTAACTTTATGCAAAAAGCCGTCAGCATTTTATTTACGTTTTTAATTAGATTAGTTTAGATTAGATTAGGTAGGCTATAGGCTAAATAACCATTTACGAAAACCTAGGGAATTGTTAATTGTATTGAGAAAGGCAAGTTTAAAATCCAACTTAAAATCGATACTTTTTCTTAACCTATGAAATTTAAAGTAAGGTACGCAAGAAACCTCAACACCTTCCTTCGCTTACCATGCTTAAGATTCATTAATAGGAATTGATCAACTAAGTCCGAACATATTTGCTAAGTTAATTGTTTGCTAAATTTATAGTCTTTATGGTATTAAGAACGGTTAGACTTGTTGTAGACTTGCTACTCTATTCCTTCGCCCACGAGTAAATGTGCTCAATAACAAGGGCCACTGACTCCCTCACATGAGAGTGTGGAGAGTTGAGCATTGTCCGTCTAATCAGAGTCATGACATCGTGGTTTCTCGTGACATATTAGTTGATAACCGACTAATAGGGAATCTATCGGTTATACCATAAACTACCAAGTCTAGTGAACATTCCAAATTTAGTAAACGTTTTCCCTACAAGTCATCATCCCACATTATAAGCTAACGAACTCACAACAAATACTCCTTTTATTATCTGATTTACAATTATCTTTTATTCTCTTTAATTAGTTTACTTAATTAACTGAACCAAAAACCCCCAAAGCACTCTTTTAACCTTTACTAGAAAAGAAAGATTGATTGGATCACCTCTGTTTCAATTCAGTTTCTCTTTAAGAATGACTCTAGGTCATACTTACCATCTACTAGCCTTTTGGTTCAGTATCAGTAAGTCACACTTAGACCCCAGCAAATACAAATTTAAAACAAACCGATTACGGTCCGAGCACCGTCTTCATACGGACGCTTCGGAGCACATCAGAAAGGGAGTTGTCTTATAAGTTATGTCGCAATAAAATCCATGTTCTAGCAAATCAATAAAGTGATAACCAGATTCTAAGGAAAGTAGTCTAAGTGAATACATTTCTTCTATCATTTGAATCAAGTGTTTTTATTTGATTATTTGTTTTATAAATTATTTCTTTTTATTATTTAATTTAAAGTTCTATTTACATTTCATAATTATTAGTCAATTGTTCTAACGGAACTAAAACGTCCCCTTATTTATTGTTTTCATTATTCATAACAATTTCCATTTTATTTATAATTGACATCCGTTCCTAGTGTTCGACTCGGTTTACCACACTATACTATTATACGACCAGGTATTCTTGCCTGAGTTGTGTATAGTCAGTAAGGTAATTTCCATTTCTCAAAACTTAACCTCGTTTACACGACATCAATATTATTACACATAAATTGGGTATTGATAATAGTTTCACACCAATTCAACAAAAACGAAGAAAGTTTGCTCTGAAGAGAAATGTCATTATTCAAGATGATGTTGAAAGGTTGCTCAAGGCTGGCATGATTAGGGAAGTCAAATTCCCAAGATGGTTGGAAAACGTGGTGGTGGTACAAAAGAAAAATGGGAAATGGAGAGTATGCGTAGACTACACTGATCTCAATAAAGCATGCCCGAAGGATCCTTTCCCTCTGCCTCACATAGACTCAATGGTGGATACGACTGCTGGGCATGAGATCCTGAATTTTATGGATGCATCCTCAGGATTTCAGCAAATTCAAATGGAACCATCTGATCAAGAGTATACTTCCATCATGACTCCTATAGGTATCTATTGTTATATTGCAATGCCTTTTGGTCTCAAAAAAGCAGGTTCAACATACCAGAGGCTAGTGAATATGATGTTCAAAGATCAATTGGGCAAGATCATGGAGGTTTATATTGATGATATGGTGGTCAAGTCGAAGAAAGCAGAGGATCATCTTCAGGATCTTCAAATTGCTTTTGATATCCTGAACCAATATAACATGAAGTTGAACCCTGCTAAATGTCATTTTGGAGTGGGGGCAGGAAAATTTCTGGGATATATGGTGACCAAGAGAGGAATAGAGGCCAACCCTGAACAAATCAATGCAATCCTGGATTTAAAGTCACCATCCAACCCAAAAGATATACAAAGATTGACTGGTAGGATTGCAGCGCTTAATAGGTTCATTTCAAGATCATCGAATCGCTGCAAAGAATTTTATGATATCTTGAAAAAGAATGAGAAATTCGAATGGGGAGATAAGCAAGAAGCAGCATTTCAAGAATTAAAGAGCTATCTATCGTCTGTTCCGTTGTTAATGAAACTAGAAGATGGAGAACCACTGTTTCTGTACCTGGCAGTATCCCGAAATGCAGTAAGTGCAGTGCTTGTCAAGGATCATGAAGGCCAGCAGCATCCCATATACTATGTAAGTAAAAGCTTACTTGATGCTGAAACCAGGTATTCCCATCTTGAAAAACTTATTCTTGCATTAATAATGGCCTCCACGAAACTTAGACATTATTTTGAAACACATCTTGTGCATGTTAGATCTAATTATCCCATAAAATTTGTTTCTAAGAAAACCAGAAATGCCAGGAAGAACGGCTAAATGGTCAGTAAAGTTAAGAGCATATAATCTGATTTATGAACCTAGGAATGCCATACAAGCTCTAGCCGAATTTATGGCAGATTCTACTAGTGATCTTCACGATGAAGTAGATTTGGAAGTCCAACAATTAGAGGAATTGAAAGATGAATGGATCTTGTACACTGATGGAGCTTCTAATATGAATGGAATCGGATTAGGTATAATATTAAGATCACCACAGAGAGATATAATGCCACAAGCAATTAATTGTGAATTTAAGCTACTAATAATGAAGCAGAATATGAAGCATTGATTGCTGGATTACAATTAAAAAAAGACATAGGTGTAAAACATTTACAAGTTTATATGGATTCTTTACTAGTTGTAAATCATTATAATGGTACTTATGCTGTCAAAGGTGAAAAGTTGGCATTGTATTTGGATGTAGTCAAAAACCTTGAAGGTACTTTTGAGATATTCAATATACAGCAGATACCAAGGGAAGCTAATTCAGAAGCGGATGCATTGGCAAATTTAGGATGAACCCTTAGGATCCCGCCAGATGTCAGGATCTCTATTGCTCATATTCTACTGCATGCTATAGCGGACAAGAAAGAAGAGCAAGTATGCAAAATAGATGATCCTGATACGGGAGATAATCTGGATACATCAGCTTCTAGGGGAAAATTGGGATCATGGATGCAACCAATCATAGAATATCTACAGAGTGATGTGATCCCAAAGGACGAAGCAAATCCTAAAGTTTTCAAACTTAAGGTTTCTCATTTTAATATTCAAAATGGAATATTGTATCGTAAATCTCTTGCAGGACCATTATTACGATGTCTCGAGAATCCTGAGACACAAGCAATACTTAAGGATATACACGAAGGAGATTGTGGAAATCACTCTGGGGGCAGAGCATTGTTTTCAAAAATATTAAGGATAGTTTATTTTTGGCCTACCATGTGGAAAGATTCTATGGATTTTGCTTGCAAATGTGATGCTTGTCAAAGACATGGGAACATCCATCATCAACCAGCGGAACCGATGTATCTAATTATATCTTCATAGCCATTTATGAAGTGGGGGATGGATATTGTTGGAAAGCTACCTACTGCTCCTGGAGGAAAGGTTTTATGCTTGCAATGACCGACTATTTTTCAAAGTGGATTGAAGCTGAGGCATTTGTACAAGTAAAAGAGAAGGACGTGATCTCATTCATCAAAAGGAATATCCTGAGTAGGTTCAGGATCCCAACAGAGATAGTATGTGATAACGGATCTTAATTTATTGGGAATAGAACAAGCAGGTTCTGTGAAAGTTAGGGCATTAAGATGATAACTTCAACACCAGTTCATCCTCAAGCTAATGGACAAGCAGAATCCAGTAACAAGATTAACATCAACAACCTTAAAAAGAGGCTGGATGCCCAGAAAGGGAGATGGGCTGAGGAATTACCTTTTGTTTATGGGATGATAGGACTATTGAAAAGCAAGCAACTAAACAAACCTCTTTTGCTTTGGTATTTGGATCTGAAGCTATGATCCTGACAGAAGTGGTGATCCCGACGGCAAGATCCCGGATGCAAACCTTAGAAGCAAATAAGGAAGCATTGATTCAGGATTTGGACACTGTGGATGAAATCAGGGATCAAGCTAAATTCAGGATTGTGGCATATCAGCAAAGGATTTCGAAATCTTACTACAAGAATGTCAGGATACGAAGATTTCAAATTGGGGATAGGGTTTTAAGAAAAGTGTTTCAAAATACAAAGAATCCTAACGAGGGAAAATAAGCACCAAAGTGGGAAGGTCCATATTTGATTGATTCGGATGCTGGAAAGGGGGCATATTGGCTAGCTAATATGGATGGAGAGTTGCTTCCAAGATCCTGGAATGCTATTCATCTAAAGCTTTATCATGCGTCATTTGAATATTTATATTTAATATAAAAATGTACTCGTTTGATCCCTGACTTTTCATTTGTTTCTCTTATTAATATGTATATATGTGTGCTACTATTATCTATATATATATGTGTGTGTTTAATCTTTTTTCATTATCCTCATATGAACATCGTACTGACTTAAGCACCGGAGGGTTGTTAGGTAAACTAACACCCATATTTACCCAAGATTTTGTATTTGTTGTAGTTAATACATTTGGAGATCATGAAATGAGGATAAGAGGCTGGCCACCTCTCTCCCCCGATTAGGAACCATGGATTCCTCTAAGGTTTAGAGGTTTGCGAACACATAAACACCTCTCTAAGTATATGGGTTGCCACACTCACGCCTGGAGCACATGACGTTTGATTATAGTGCCACGGTTAGGGAATCAGTGATGCCTCTGGTACCCGAAAACTTCATTTCCATTGGCCTATAGATCAAACTCTTCTGTATTGTCGATACTGATGTGCATTAGACGTATCGACCTAAGATTTTTGGCGTTTTCAAGTCATACTAAGGTTTGTAATGTTTTCACATTACCTAAGGTTTTGGCGTATTCACGTCACTAAAATTGGAAAATTCCCAAGTACACGAGGCTTGTAATGTTTTCACATTTAATTATGCAAGGTTTGTAATGTTTTCACATTACCTAAGGATATTGGTATCTTCATACCATACAAAAGTCAGAATATCCCGAGTATTGGCTTAGCCCAAGAATTAATGTAACGTATTCACTGTTGTGGGTGAAATTTTCACTAACCTTTCAGGATCCCGGATTGGCATTAGTCTCGATAATTTGTGAAGATCCTGGACTGCGTATAAGTAAGTTATATGCAGGATACTGAGCTTAGATTATGCTAAGGAAAGAAATAATAATGATATGTGATCCAGAATACACCACTATGAAGGATCCTCATGTATAAGTAAATTATCTTTGTAATATGCGAGGTTACTGCTTGTATAAAGTTTATGCTTAACTGTATAATTGCAGGATCCCGATAGGGACTTTATCTTATTTTGCAGAATCATCGATATATATTGATCTTTACTTAGTCAACTCTGGGATGGCTGATTATCTCGGATATAGTTTTAGTATTTGAACCTTATAATATATGCTTATTATAAGGATCCCAGATATCAAATATCTCGGGATTCCTTAATATCTATGCGTGTTTGTTTCTGTTTGACCATGTCATTAGAGACGTGGGGAAGTAGTTCCGATTTCTTTGGATCGTATATTACTCGAAGAATATTTGAATTATTAGGAAAGGAGTCAACATCTGGGAATTACTTGGTCATATGAACGTTGGGACGCTCCAGCATATCTCGGGGATGATCCCGGATATTTCAGAATAATTAGTTTTAGCTCTGTAGTATATATACGAGGCTTGAATGATCGATTAGGTTAACTCACGCTCACTACTTATACTTGAAACACTCTCTGCAACACTCTGACATTCATACATTTCACCAATCATTCACTTAGATTCGATCATTCTTGTGCTCTTTAGTTTGTAACTTGTTTTTATTCAATAAGATAAACATAAGGCAAGGATCGATTGTTCCTTCCTGAGGTTTTGTGCCGGCGATTGTAACACCCGCTAATTTAGGACTTTAATTAGTGCCTAACTACTTGTAATTACATGTATTTAGTATTATATTAATCTAAATATACGTAACTTTATGTGTAATTACATACACGTTATATGATTTGTTTAAATCATACACACTTGAACCGGACGAGGTCCGACACTATTTACTATGGACGTTGGTGACAAACTGTCAAAAATAATGTGGATTTATCCAAACAAACATTATTTACTTTAATATATTTACTTTAATATATTATACGATTATACGTTTTATTAAAACGTAACTTTACGCAACGAAAACGCGTGGAACGCGCCCGACGGATGAAATAAAGGCAAAGTATGTCTTATGTCACATTATTAAGTATTTTAATAAAATACTTCAAGTAAAAATATCGTCTTTTAAATCGTTAACGAAACGCGCTGAATAAAACGTTATACGAATAACTAAAACGCAAAACGAACGAGTAAATGGACACGAGACTTAATGAAACTTTGGGGAACAAAAATTTATCATCCCCCACCCCTTGTGGGACCCCTAGAACCGGCCAAAGGGGAGTGTAAGATCTCCCATGCCTTTGACCCTTTTCCTTTGTTACTTACACACTCAAGCTTCCCCATACCCCCTCATTTCACACTCCACTCCATCCAACTCTCTCCCAACTCTTTCCTCTCTCTCCATTTCGGCTAGAGAAGCCCCAAGATCACCACCATCATCCACCACACACACCACCATGATCCACCATTGACCACCACCTCATTCTTGAAGGAAAAACGAAACCGAAGACACCAAAACGACCGCCTACGCGTGTACATCACTCCTACCGTCTCTGTTTCTTCATACACCATTGTGATACTTCAAAACTCTAGTGTTTTACTTATAATATGTATATTATCATGTTATGTTGCTTATTCAACTAGCTAATGTCCAAAAGATAAGTCGAAACACAAATTAAAACTCAAAAACAGGAAGTTAACCTTCCTGTCCAGATTCTATTTCCACTTCCCCGAATTTTATAAAAATCATTACTACACTAAAATGGACGTTTCTGGAGCCTAAAATCAAGTATAAGAAGTCTACTTTCATAATCTGTAAGCCTCACAAAAATTGAAGTTCATTTGCTATTTTTAGTTACTGAAATAAAAGTACATAGCGGATCTGATGAATCTGACCAGAATCTTGACCAATTCAAAATGAGTATATCTTGGGCTATGGAACGAATTAGAACTTGAGATCAACGGGAAAAGATCACAAATTTTGTTAGTTTTCCAAATCCTACTGGAACTTCTTGTGAAGTTTTGTAAAACTTAACTTATGACCAGATTATTGAGCATATGTCACAAAAATGATCTGCTGGACTTACTTCAATTTAACAATTTTCATCTCGAGTTGTGATTGGTTAAATCGATGAAAAAGTATGTTTTGGAAAGCTAAGACATAGGAGAACCTTGTGTAAAAATTTCATAACGATTCGTTAAGTTTTACTTGACCAAGTTGATGTTTTAACACGGGTGAAATATAGGTCCGACAATAGTAAAAATCCGACAATGACCTCCGACAATGACCCCCTTCTTGAGACCATATCTTGAGTTCTAGACCTCAAAAACGTATGAGAGCACTTGGGAAGTCTTGGTAATTTTGTTATATACAAAAAGTTCTTCTTTGGCTCATTCCAGAAATGCACTCATTTCTCCAGAAAATTTGATTTGTGAGAAGTGGTCTAATCTCGGATTAAAATGAACACAGACACTTTGTGAATTTTTATAAAATATCAAACGACCTCCAAAAATCATAAAAAAATTACAGAAAGTACATAACATATGTAGGAACTTTTTGTAAAAATTTCAGAAAGATTTGATAACGTTTACTATTTTAGATAAAAATCACAAATAATCCGTGAATGTATTGTCGCATAAAAACTAAATTCCATGAATACATACTATTGTCGTATAAATAAACTCCGTGAATACATATTGTCATATAAATAAACTCCGTGAATACATATTGTCGTATAAATTAACTCCGTGAATACATATTGTCGTATAAATTAACTCCGTGAATACATATTGTCGTATAAATAAACTCCGTGAATATCATTAACACAACCAAGTCCGTGAATATCTTATTGTCGCATGAACAGTGCCCGTGAATACCTTATTGTCGGAATTGATTATCAGATGATTATCCCATTCGATTATCGCATGAAACCATATTGTCGTAATACCATTGTCGCATAAATTTTTATTTCCGAAAATCCTTATACATAGGTACAATAATTGGACAATCAACAACAAATACATTAATAAGTATACAACACCGCAAAACACATAATAATATTTGAATTGTTATTACACTTCCATCACCAACGGGCCACACTTATTTACAAAATAATTACAAAAGTACAAACAAACACTTGGACATAACTAGTTGAGTGGACAACTAGCATGAATGATCCTTTGAGACATTCACTTATACATACAACCTTATACGCTTAGGGCATTAGAAGGTTGCGGGTTCGCGGAACCTACGGATTTCTACTGCTTTCAGACTGTACGTTTATTAAGTTAAACGCTTGCTTACTTGACTCAGGTGAGTCTTACAGCCCCATTTTTACTGTTTTACTTACGGGGTGAGATACATTGCTTACGTTTTCTTGAACACAAGTGCTAAATTACTTACTTTTCATATACGGGCTTGCATGAGTTACTTACTAATCCACTGAAGTCCCTCCATCATAGTTTCGTTAGTTATGGACTTAAGCGCGAATATTAGTTAATGGATCCATTAGGGACTGACCCTCCCCGCCCGGGGTAGTAGCGCTACCACGAATCGTTATGTATAAACGGGCGACTTTTATTTGTTTCGTACGAGTGTTTGGATTGGGCACTCACGGGGGCACTGTATGGTACTTGGCTGTACCACTGATTTACGGGTTAAGCTTCGACTATGAGCTCATGGTAACGGTATATACATATTTACTTATTATTTGCTTGGTTGCAGATACTTGATTTACGCCTGCGGGCACAACTGATAAAAATCTTGTGTTCAAACTATTACTTACTTACAAACCTGTGAGATTCACCAACATTTGTGTTGACCCTTTTTAGCATGTATTCTCAGGTACACGTACGGAGTAGGATTACTCCAGGATTACTAGCTAGAGTCGCATGATTTCCAAACTGCATTTAACGGAGATTCTTTGGCATTATCTTTTGTAACTATGGTTATGTAATAGAATCTCCCGCTACGTATGCGGACTCTAGGGGGCCTTACTTTTGTAACGAAAGCATTATGTTTTCAAACCCTATTTTATAATGGTATGGAACTATTCTACAAACGTCTCATTTAGAAGTCGTTTGCTATACTTTGGTGCTTGATTATTGATTAGTAACACCCAAAGCTTGCTTCCGCGCAACATTAAATTTGGGGGTGTTACAACGATCTATTATAGATTAAGGGTTTTCCTCGTACACCTCTGTGTTCTTGCATTCATTGTTTAATAACTTAGTTTCTCTATCATTTTTAGCATATAAACGGTATTATCCCGGAATTATCCTGGATTATACTTGATTTTCACACTTACTATCATTATCAAACACTTGTTTTTCATAAATAAGCTATCAACAAAGCTTCTAGTCGTATTTTTAACAAGGATTTAAATTCACATTCGGGGATATTAAGTTTTCTATCAAAAACTCGTAATTTACGTTAAACAATCTTGAAAATCAATATAAACACACTACCTCACAAACTAGATTTGATAGCTAAATTGCCTTGGGTAATTTTTGACCAAAATAACTTGACACCCACCGTGGGGCAAGTGGGGTTCTTTATAATCAAATTGTTGTTTAAAGCCTTGATTAACTACTTTTTTCAAAAGTTTTTGTTAAAAATGTCGACTCAAGGACGATCTACATCTTCCGCCATGCCATCATCCACTTCTGCGATGACTACCTTACCACCACCTCCACCTGTTTCTTCATCATGACTAAGGCCTGAACATGTTTACTCGAGAACAACATCTAGCGCATCCACTTATATGGGATCGGGTCCAACCAATGATGATCCTATAATTATTTCTAACCGCGAAATTATGTCTATGTTTTCTCAAGTGAAGGAACAAATGGAATGAAAGGAGCGAAGTAATGCATCACTTAGGAGGGATGTAGAAGGTATGAGGTCCAGAGAAGACACTCCTGTCACACTAGTGACCACCCCCATTCAGAGCAGGGTCCTGGATTTCAATACTCCTCCCTCAGCAAATTATTCTGGAGATTTCCTATATATGCAAGGGAGCATCGGGATCCCGGGATCCACATATGCTACTGGAGTTTCTACGTACCGAGATCCTGGTCAAACATCAAGATCCCTACCGAGGGCAACGAACGGTGGTAACATATCCTCCGGTTATTCTTTTGGTACTAACTTTTTGCAGGATCCTGGAGTAAGTCCTACAATGGCAAGGGAACTGCAAAAGCTAAAGGACATGATATCGAGCGTCCTTGGTGTAGTACAACCTATTCCTTAGGCTCCCCCAACTGCTCACAGGATCTCGAGATGTGCACCACCAATATGTGACGCCGAGATCCCGAAGAGGTTCCAGACCCCAAGTATGAAATTTTACGATGGAACAATAGATCCTGAAGAGCATATAGCGCAATACAGAAAAGGGATGGAGATCATTCCCATCCCTGCGGATCTCAAAGAAGCTTGCTTATGCAAAGGATTTGGATCCACTCTCACAGGATCTGCACTCAAATGGCTACTTAATGTTCCTGCCTATTCAATTACTTCTTTTTCTCATTTGGTTAAGTTTTTTAATAATCAATTTTCGTGCAGTAGAACTTTTGAAAGACTAACTACTGATTTATATAGGTTTGTTCAAAGAAATAATGAAACTCTTCGAGATTTTGTAGAAAGATTTGGCAGATAATCTTTGGATATCCCGAATCAGGATTTGGCAACTACTGTTCAGGCATTCAAGATGGGGATCAAAAGGGACTCTCCCTTCTACGAAGATCTCGTGATGAATCCTTGTAGAAGCTTGGATGAGGTCGGGATTTGGGCCTAAAGATTCATACGGCTAGAAGAGGATGCAGTGATCCAGAAAAGACTAGAGATCCCTCCAACATATGATAAACCCGATAGAAAGACAAAATCATCTTCATTCATATCAAGCAGGAATAAACCATATTCCAGAAATGAGGATCACCAGGTTAACATTGTGGATGAGGACGATGAGGATTGTCCTAAACTAAACAATTATTGTTTTGCAGTTGATACTACAGGGGTTCTCTATGCGATGCAGAATCTTGGAGAAAAGCTAGATGGCTGAAAAAGAATGAGAGGAGCACAGGGTGGAAAGATAAATCCAAATGGTGTGCCTTCCATGAGGATTTTGACCATATAACCGAAGATTGCATAGCCTTAAGGAAAGAGCTAAGCTATCTGCTCATCAAGGGTTATTTAAAAGAGCTCTTTTGCAAAAAGAAGGATCATATAAGAGATCAGCATAACACCAGGGATCCCGAGGTCCAGGATCATACCAAGGTCCCACAGAGAGCAGGATCACCACCCCCGACCGCCAAGGTAATTAACTTTATTTCTGGTGGTTCTGACATCTGTGGTACGTCTTATTCTGCAGCAAAGAGACATTCAAAGGAGTCTAAAATAGAAGGACAGGATAAACCCGTAAGATCTATGACTTTGAAAGATGAAAAGATAGTGACTTTTGGCGAAGATGATAACGAAAATGTTCAGGATCCTCATCATGATGGGCTTGTTATCATATTATATGTAGCAATCACTTTGTATGCAGGATCCTGATCGATGGCGGTAGTTCTGTCAACATCATCCAGCTAGAAATGCTTAACAGAATGGGGATCCCGGAATCAGAGATAATTGTAAACTCAATCGTTCTTGAGGGATTCAGCGGTGAAGCCAAAAATACTGTGGGAGAAATCAAACTTCCAATCTATATTGAGGGGGTAAACTCTATGCAATGTTTTTGTGTTATGGATTCATTATCTTGCTATAACATTATTCTAGGTAGACTTCGGATTCATGACATGAAGATAGTGCCATCAACCTATCATCAATGCGTGAAGTTGCCTACTCCATGGGAAGTTGTCAGGATAAATAGTGATCAACAAGAAGCTAAGGATTGCTATACTACTTTAGTGAAATCTACTACCAAGCCTACTCCAGCATAGCAATTAAAAACGCGAGCACGGGGCATCTTGGAAACAACTGAACAGGATGTCAAAGAAGTGCCGCTGAACATTAATGATCCTGAAGAAAAAGTACTTATAGGATCTGCAATTCCCAGTGATCTTGAACAGAATCTTATAAAGTTCCTGCAGGATTGAAGAGCAACCTTTGCCTGGAAACCCGAGGATATGACAGGTATATCTAAGGATACTATTACACATAAATTGGGTATTGATAACAGTTTCAGGCCAATCCAACAAAAATGAAGAAAATTCGCTCCGGAGAGAAATGCTATCATACAAGCATATGTGGAAAGGTTGCTCAAGGCTGGCATGATAAGGGAAGTCAAGTTCCCGAGATGGTTGGCAAATGTGGTAGTGGTACAGAAGAAAAATGGGAAATGGAGAGTATGTGTAGATTACACTGATCTCAACAAAGCATGTCCGAAGGATTCTTTCCCTCTGCCTCACATAGACTCAATGGTGGATGCGACTACTGGGCATGAGATCCTGACTTTTATGGATGCATCCTCAGGATTTCAGCAAATTCAAATGGAACCATCAGATCAAGAGGATACTACCTTCATGACACCCACAACACTTAATAGGTTCATATCAAGATCATCGGATCATTGCAAAGAATTTAATGATATCTTGAAAAATAATAAGAAATTCGAATAGGGAGATAAGCAAGAAGTGGCATTTCTAGAATTGAAGAGTTATCTATCGTCTGCTGCATTGTTAATGAAACCAGAAGATGGGGAACCACTATTTCTGTACCTGGAAGTATCCCGAAATGCAGTAAGCGCAGTGCTCGTCAAGTAAGAGCCTACTTGATACCAAAACCCATATACTATGTAAGTAAGAGCCTACTTGATACCAAAACCAGGTATTCTCATCTTGGAAAACTTATTCTTGCACTAATAATTGCCTCAAAAAAACTCAGACATTATTTTGAAACACATCCTTTGCATGTTAGATCTAATTATCCCATAAAATCTGTGCTAAGTAAACCAGAAATGTCAGGAAGAATGGCTAAATGTTCAGTAAAGTTAAGTGCATATAATTTGATATATGAACCTAGGAATGCCATAAAATCCCAAGCTCTAGCAGATTTTATAGCAGATTTCACTAGTGATCTTCAAGATGAAGTAGATTTAGAAGTCCAACAGTTAGAGGAATTAAAAGATAAATCGATCTTGTACACTGATGGAGCTTCTAATATGAATGGAAATGGACTAGGGATAATATTAAGATCACCACAGGGAGATATAATGCCACAAGTAATTAATTGGGAATTTCAAGCTACTAATAATGAAGGAGAATATGAAGCATTAATTGTTGGATTACAATTAGCAAAAGATATAGGTGTGAAACATTTACAAGTTTATATGGATTCTTTGCTGGTTGTTAATCATTATAATAGTACTTATGCCGTCAAAGGTGAAAAGTTGGTATTGTATTTGGATATAGTCAAAAAGATTGCAGGTACTTTTGAGATATTCAATATAGAACAAGTACCAAGGGATGCCAATTCAGAAGCAGATGCTTTGGCAAATTTGGGATCTACACTAAGGATCCCGCCGGATGTATGGATCTCTATTGCTCATGTTCTATTGCCTGCCATAACAGACAATCAAGAGGAGCAAATATGTGAAATTGAAGATCCTGATACTGGAGATAATTAGGATACATCAGCTTCTGGAGGCAAATTGGGATCATGGATGCAACCAATCATGGTATACCTACAACATGATGTGATCCCAAAGGATGAAACAAATCCTAAGGCTTTCAGATTAAAGGTGTCTTATTTTATTATTTAAAATGGAATATTGTATCGTAAATCTCTTGCAGGACCATTATTGCGATGCCTTGAGGATCCTGAAACACAAGCAGTACTTAAGGATATACACGAAGGAGATTGTGGAAATCATTCTGGGGGCAGAGTGTTATTTTCAAAAATTTTGAGAACATGCTACTTTTGGCCCACTATGCGGAAGGATTCCGTGGATTTTGCTCGCAAATGTGATGCATGTCAAAGACACGGGAACATCCATCATCAACCTGCAGAACCGATGTATCCAATTATCTATTCTCTGCCATTTATGAAATGGGGAATGGATATTGTGGGAAAGCTACCTACTGCTCTTGGAGGAAAGGTTTTTATGTTGAAGCATTTGTGCAAGTGAAAAAAAGGGACGTGATCTCATTCATCAAAAGAAATATCCTGACTAGGTTTGGGATTCTGGCAGAGATAGTATGTGATAATGGATCTCAGTGTATTGGGAATAGGACCACTAAGTTTTGTGAAAGATGGGGGATTAAAATGATAACTTCAATGCCAGTCCATCCCCAAGCTAATGGATGTTTTGGTCAAAAATTACCCTAGGCAATTAAGTGATCAAATTTGTAAAGTGAGATATTAGTGCTTGTAGTTACTTCCAAGATAATTACGAAGAAACACGATTATCTATATGAGTAAATGATAATTTTTAATGAAAAATGTGGTTTATATCTATATAAACGTTAATCATTGTTAAAGAGATGATTAATAATGAAAACAAGTGTTTGTAAACAAGATTATTCCAAAAGTTTAAGTAAAATGCAAAGTATTTTCAGGATAATGCAAGTTATGCAATAAAAATATGATTACGATCAATAAAAATGCATAAACAGAATGATAATGCAATAATTGTGATAAAAAAATGATTATAAACAAAATAAATACGTATATTTATGATAAATGTAAGATAAAATCTGGATAATGCAGGTTTTATGATCAAAAGATCTGTAACACCCCCAAAATCACTGTTCAGCGGAAGCAAGCTTTGGGGTGCTACTAATCGAATATCACAACACAAAAGTAAAGCAAACGACATCTATATGCAACGTTGGTAAAATAGTTACATTTCCATACATAAAATGTTTGGAAACATAGAGTTTTTAGTTATAAAATGAAGTTCCCTAGAGTCCGCGCGTATAGCGGGAGATTCTATTACATAATCATAATAAATACAAAAGATAATGCTAAGAATCTCCGTTAAATGCAGTGTAGAAATTATGCGACTCTAGCTAGTATCCTGAGGGAATCCTACTCCGTCTGTGTACCTGAGATACAAAGCTAAAAAGGTCAACACGAATGTTGGTGAATCTCACAGGTTTGTAAATAATATTAGTATTTGAACACAAGCTTTCATCAGTAATGCCCGCAGGCGTAAATCAGGTATTTGCAATCCCGCAAATGTAAAGTAAGTAAGTTATACCATTGCCATGAGGCTCATAATCGAAGCTTAACCCGTAAGTAATAAGTTTCTCCCTTGACATGCTCGTAACTGAGCAAGCATTAGTAACGAATAATAGTCGCCCGTTTATATGGTACAGTTCGTGGTAGCGCTACTACCCTGGGCGGGGAGGGTCATTTCCCTAATGGATCCATTAACTAGTGTTCGCACTTAAGTCCATAACTAACGATATATGATGGAGAGACTTCAGTAAAAGTAAGTAACTCATGCAATCCCGTATAGTAAAATGAGTTGTTCGTACTTGTGTTCAAGAAAAGTAAGCATTGTATCTCACCCCATATGTATAAAACAATAAAAGTGGGGCTGTAAGACTCACCTGAGTCTAGTAAGTACGTATGTGAAATCGAGTGAGTAAAGCGGATGTAATTCCGTATGTAGTTCTCCGAACCCTGCAACCTTCTGGCGTCCGAAATGCACAAGGTTGTAAGTAAATAAGTAAGTAAGTTGGTGTCGTGAAAGATCACCCATGCTAGTCGTCCACTCAACTAGAAAATGTCCAAGTGTTTGTTTAGTATTTCGTTTGTAGTTTTGAAAAACAAGTATGGCCCATTGGTGACGGTGTGTAATAATAATTCTCAAAAGCATTATTATTATGTTTCGATTCGATTTTATACTCGTAAAAGTGATTGTTAACCATTCTAGCATTGGTTTAATATCGTATTGATTAAATATCATCATTTGGTAACCATTTTGAGTAAATTTCAAAGTGCTGAAAAATGTTGACCAAAGTTGACCGTGATCTGCTCTGCGAACCGAGATTGCTCTGCGAACCGAGATGGCTCTGCGAACCGAGATGGCTCTGCGAACCGAGATGGCTCTGCGAACCGAGATGGCTCTGCGAACCGAGATGGCTCTGCGAACCGAGATGGCTCCGTGAATCGAGATGGCTCCGCGAACCGAGATGGCTCCGCGAACCGAGATGGCTCCGCGAACCGAGATGGCTCTGCGAACCGAGATGGCTCTGCGAACCGAGATGGCTCCGCGAACCAAGATTGGATCTCAGCTCGCAGGATCGGCTGTTCACGATTTTTCAGTAGATTTCAACTTTTAAAGCGTTTTTAATGGGGTTTTTGGACATAATCTTGTTGGGTAAACATTCTAGCATGTAAATAAAAGCTTTCTAAGTAATTTAATCGAGTTTTGAAGCGTTTCTTACCAAGAATCAAAAATGGAGAAGATGAAGATGAGGTAGAAGATGATGGTGGTGATCTTGATATTCTTGCTCTCTTGATGATGAAGATGACCGATTATGATGAGGAAAAGGGTGTTATTTTTGTAGTTTTTAGAGAGAGAGGAGGATGTAAGGTAGAGAGAGATGAGAGAAAAATGGGTGGATGTGTGTGTGTAAATGAGATGAGGTGAGGAAGAAAGGGGTTAAAAGGGGTGGGTCATGGGTCGGTTGGGGCTGAGCTCGGGTCGCGGGTCTGGGCTGACCCATTTGGGTCTCGTGGGCTTGTTTCGTCGAATTTGTGTTACGTTCCGCGATTGATTAAATGTTATGCATTTTGTGTTAAAGTTTATCTGGAATATCGAAGTATTTTACCAAAATACCTAGTAATAAGATAAAAATATAATTTGAACTATTTTTGTTTGCCTGGCGCGTCTGTGTGTTTTCGCAACGTTCGGAGTGTTTTAAACAATACGAATTACGTGTAATATATTTTCATAATATATTTTCATAATATATTAATGCAAATAATGTCTGTTTGGATAGTTCCACATTATTTAAAAGTTTTGTCACCAACGTCCATTTATTAATGTCGGACCTCGTCCGGTTCATAAGTGTGCGATTTAAATTAAATCGTGTAAGCGTGTATGTAATTACACCATAATGTTACATATATTTAGAGTATTACAAAACTAAATACACGTAATTACAAGTAGTTTAGGCACTAATTAAAGTCCTAAATTGGCGGGTGTCACATTCTCCCATTGTTATAAGAATTTCACCCCAAAATTAGTTCAAAGTCGCGGTGTGAGCAGAGTCTGTGAATAGGTGTGGGTATTTAAGTCGCATTTGGTCTTCCCGTTCCTAGGTGAATTCAGGACCATGCCTCGAATTCCACCTGACTTTAACAATGGGAATACGACTTTGTTTCAGTTGTTTGACCTCGCGGTCCATGATTTCCATAGGTTCCTCGACAAAATGAAGTTTATCATCAATTTGTATTTCGTCGAGCGGTACGATCAGTGTCTCATCAGACATACATTTCTTCAAGTTAGAAATGTGAAAGGTAGGATGCACGCTACTAAGTTCGGTAGGTAGCTGCAGTCGATACGCCACTGGACCAATTCTCTCGAGAATTTCAAACGGTCCAATGTACCTAGGGTTCAGTTTTCCTCATTTTCCAAATCGAATGACACCTTTCCACGGTGCCACCTTAAGAAGTACCTTGTCCCCAACCTGGAACTCAAGGTGTTTGCGTCTCACGTCAGCGTAACTTTTCTGATGATCACGTGCGGCTTTCAGCCGGTTTTGGATACCAACGATCTTCTCGGTGGTTTCGTGAATGATTTCTAGACCAGTGAGTTGGGTATCTCCCACCTCAGTACAGCAGATAGGTGATCGGCACTTACGTCCGTAGAGTGCCTCGAAAGGTGCGGCCTTGATGCTAGTATGGTAACTGTTGTTGTATGAGAATTCGCACAAAGGCAAGTGATTTTCCTAGTTTTTACCGAAGTCAACTACACAAGCTCGTAGCATATCCTCCAGTGTTTGTATAGTGCGTTCGCTTTGGCCATCAGTCTGTGGGTGGTAAGCAGTACTCATGTCCAAACGAGTACCAAGAGATTTTTGTAGCGATTGCCAAAAGCGAGAAGTAAATCGGGCATCTCTATCAGAGATAATTGAGATGGGCACACCATGTCTTGACACAATCTCCTTTAAGTAGATCCGTGTCAAACGTTCCATCTTGTCAGTTTCTTTGATAGGCAGGAAATGAGCAGATTTAGTGAGTCGGTCTACGATCACCCAAATGGTATCGCAACCGCTAGGTGTTTTCGGGAGTTTGGTAATGAAATCCTTGGTGATTTGCTCCCATTTCCATTCAGGGATTTTCGGTTGTTGCAGCAACCCGGAAGGTTTTTGGTATTCGGCTTTAACCTTGGAACAAGTAAGGCACTTGCCCACATAGGTTGCAATGTCGGCTTTCATATTGGGCCACCAATACAACTCTTTGATGCCATGATACATTTTTTCAGCACCAGGGTGTATAGAGTACTTAGACTTGTGTGCCTCGTATATCACAAAGTCTCGTAAGTTCCCAAAATTCGGTAACCAGATTCGGTTCGAGAAATATTTGGCCCCGTTAGGTTTGGTTTCAAATTGTTTGTCCATGCCCCGCAAGGCCTCGTTTATCAAGTTTTCTGGTTTGAGTGCTTCGAGTTGAGCGGTGAGAGTTTGGTTGATGAGGTCGTTGTGAATGGTCATACTGAGAGCTCGAACTCGAAGTGGTTTCACTCGTTCTTTTCGGCTTAAGGCATCGGCAACAACATTTGCCTTGCCCGGATGATAGCGAATCTCGCAATCGTAATCAGTAAGCAACTCGACCCATCGACGTTGCCTCATGTTGAGATCCTTTTGATCGAAGATATGTTGGAGACTTTTGTGGTCAGTAAAGATTGTACACTTGGTACCGTACAAGTAGTGTCTCCAGATTTTTAGAGAGAATACAACTGACCCTAACTCTAGGTCATGAGTTGTGTAATTCTTTTCGTGGACCTTGAGTTGTCGAGAGGCGTAAGCAATAACTTTTTCTTGTTGCATCAACACGCAACCGAGGCCTTGGTGTGAGGCATCACAGTACACCACAAAGTCATCGTTACCCTCAGGTAAGGATATGATAGGTGCACTGCAGAGTTTCTGTTTGAGCAGTTGAAAAGCTGACTCTTGTACATCGGTCCAGTCAAACTTTTGTTCTTTCTGAGTCAGGGCGGTGAGAGTTTTGGCTATTTTCGAAAAATTCTCAATGAACCGCCTGTAGTATCCGGCGAGTCCTAAGAATTGGCGTACTTCAGTAGGTGTAGTCGGTGCTTGCCATCATTTGATTGCCTCGATTTTTGAAGGATCAACATGGATTCCTTGATTGTCAATCACGTGTCCAAGGAATTGAACGGTTTGCATCCAAAACTCACACTTAGAGAATTTGGCGTATAACTCTTCGTGTTTGAGCAGCTCTAGGATGGTTTTCAGGTGTTGCGTGTGTTCTGGTTCATTGCGCGAGTAAATTAGAATGTCATCAATAAAGACAATGACAAACTTGTCAAGGTAAGGCTTACACACCCGATTCATAAGGTCCATGAATACCGTCGGTGCGTTGGTTAAGCCGAATGGCATCACTTGAAACTCATAATGCCCGTAACGAGTTCGGAAGGCTGTTTTTGGAATATCTTCGTCACGAACTCGGAGTTGGTGATAACCTGATCGTAGATCTATCTTGGAATAAAAACTTGACCCCTGAAGTTGGTCAAACAAGTCATCAATGCGAGGAAGTGGGTAACGGTTCTTGACAGTTAACTTGTTAAGTTCACGATAGTTGATGCACATGCGGAAAGAACCGTCTTGCTTTTTCACAAACAAGACCGGAGATCCCCAAGGTGAGGAACTTGGTCAAATAAATCCCTTGTCCAGGAGTTCCTGTAACTGAGTAGACAACTCCTGAAGTTCGGATGAGGCTAGTCGGTAAGGTGCTCGTGCCACGGGTGCTGCACCGGGCACAAGATCAATAGAAAATTCGATTTGTCTAGGTGGCGGAAGGCCAGGCAAGTCTTCAGGAAAGACTTCTGGGAAATCTCGAACAATAGGCACATCCTCAAGTCGCTTCTCCTCCGACTTTTTCTCCATAACATGTGCGAGGATTGCCTGGTACCATTTTCTCAAGTATTTTTGGGTTTTCATGCAAGAAATGATGTTTAGGCTCGTCCCACCGGTCTCCCCTTGTATGACTAAAGTTTCACCGGTGACGAGAGGGATGCGGACGATTTTCTCAAAACAAACTATTTCGGCTCGGTGCTTGGATAACCAATCCATACCGACGATGATGTCAAAGCTGCCGATCTCGACGGGTATCAAATCAATGGAAAAGAGCTCATTAGCTAAGTTTAAAGTGCAATTAGGTATCACACTGTCGGCCTCAATAAGTTTTCCGTTTGCCAATTCTATTGTGTACTTAGAATCTAAGGCTATAGGTGCAGTGTCAAGTAGTGGATAAAATTCATCAGACATAAAGCTCTTATCAGCACCAGTATCAAATAGGACACTGGCAGTTAAGTTGTTGAGAAGGAACATACCCATGACCACATTAGGGTCTTGACGGGCTTCCCCTGATTTCAGCACAAAAGCTCTTCCTCAAGCGTTGTTGTTGTTCTTGTTGTTGTTGTTTTTCAGTTTGGGGTTGTCGCTCTTGAAATGCCCTGGATTTCCGCACCCAAAGCAAGTCTTCGGCGCGTTAGTGTTGGGGGTAGGGATGTTGGCTCGGCAATCCTTGGCTAAGTGCCCGAACCTTTTGCAATTAGTACAAGGGCAGGAACCGTCATGATGGCGGTTGCATTTGGAACAGTAAGGTTTGTTCCCGATGTATCCTTTCCTCTCTGTAAATCCCGAGGAATAAGCCTTAATAGACTCAGGCTTTTTGTTGAAGGTTTGGTTGGAGGAATTGGGACTTCCTTCCCACTTACGCTTGTTGTTTGTTGTTGGGGTTGAAGTTGTGCCACGGCGGACAGAGTTGGCCGTTAGTTCGTGAGCCATACGAATGGCACTCTGAATAGTACCCGGTTTGGATGAAGTCACCAGGTCTTGAAGTCTGTCGGGGAGTCCATCTACGTATTTCTCGATCCTCTTATACTCGGGATCGACCATGGATGGGCACAGAAGTGCCAGTTGGTGAAAACGGTTGGTGTAACCCGTGATGTCATCACCCTGCATTTTGTGGTTCCAGAAGTCTACCTCCACCTATTTCAATTCATCTCTGGGGCAGTACTCGCCCCTCAACATTTGCTTTAACTCCTCCCATGAGAGTTTGTAAGCATTTGCAATACCCACAGTCTGGGCATAGGTGTTCCCCCAGGTGAGAGCGGTGTCAGAAAATGTACTGGCGGAGAACTTGACTTTGTCTCCCTCTGTGCAGTTACAAATAAGGAATACAGATTTGATTTTCTCGATCCAGCGTACTAGACCGATTGCTCCTTCGGTACCTGTAAAGCTCAAGGGTTTGCAGTTCTGAAAGTCTTTGTAAGAGCAGGGTTTGGGTTGTGGAGCATTGGTAGCTGTATCTTCGCTACTAGGAATAGGTGTTCGGGTAGCCAAGGCTTGGGCCACACTGCGGGCGATCAGATCCGCTATTTCGGTTTCGCTGAGGGTGACCTGGCGTCGGGGAGGCATGATGCTTAACAAGAAGAACAAGAAAAGAGAAATAAAAGATTTGTACGAATTTATGATATGTCTCATGTGTATATGATGGAATATACGATAACAGAGTGACGTGATAACCATATTTCATTAGATAACTAGATTAGATGCAAGGCATGAGTTCTAGAGGGTTACATAATATAAGGAGTACAAAAGATGCCGGGAATTGTGTTATCCGGTCGAATTACATAGGTCCTACGAAAGCATAATAGAATACAGATTAACCCTAAGCTAATTCCAGCGTAGATTGAGTTGTGGCAGCAGTGCGTTGAGGTGGTCCACAGATTCTGCGAGTCTGTTGGCCGTTCGGAGGGCGTCCTCGGTTTCCCTTAGACGTATCTCGCACTGATGTAGCCTTGATTGTAAGACAGAGATTTCATTTCGGTTGCCAATCACTTGGTTGTGGACAACCTCCATGGTTTCGACTGTTTCTCCCACCTGATTCTGAAGAGTGTTCATGGTGGTAACAGTGTGATCGTGATCTTCGGAGACTTGCTCGATTCGCTCCATTGCTGTGAGTCTCCAGTTCTCGCGAGTTTCTTGGAGTTCGATATCCATCTCATGGAGTTGTTGATCGTGATGGTGCACCCTAGCGGCTAAGTCCGGTAGAGTGAGGTGAGTGGGATAAAGGCTGGATCGAGGCGAACGGGCGTCCCTCCTAGCTACCCTTGGGTTTCGTGCTCCATGCGGATAAGAGCGTGACGAACTTGGTGGTGTGTTTGCCATTCTGAGACAAGTGTTAGAAAGAATGAGGCCTACATATATATAACATATAATATAGCCTAGTGTGTCTAGCACAAACAAGTATCGGTCCTGTTTCTCTAGTAGTCAAAGTCAACTAGTGTATTCCTGTTCAACATCACCACTTCAGTTCTTACATCATCTTTATTTAATTGTACATAGTTGATCAGGCTATGTTAAATTAAATTCGTATGATGTAGTCCCTGAATCAGTCATACTTAATAAGGAAATACAATCTAATAGTCATAGTCTAGGCCCACTAAATGCAACCTAGTTCACTATAACCTTAGGCTCTGATACCAATCTGTAACACCCCCAAAATCACTGTTCAGCGGAAGCAAGCTTTGAGGTGCTACTAATAAAATATCACAGCACAAAAGTAAAGCAAACGACATCTATATGCAACGTTGGTAAAATAGTTACATTTCCATACATAAAATGTTTGGAAACATAGAGTTTTTAGTTATAAAATGAAGTTCCCTAGAGTCCGCGCGTATAGCGGGAGATTCTATTACATAATCATAATAAATACAAAAGATAATGCTAAGAATCTCCATTAAATGCAGTGTAGAAATCATGCGACTCTAGCTAGTATCCTGAGGGAATCCTACTCCGTTTGTGTACCTGAGATACAAAGCTAAAAAGGTCAACACGAATGTTGGTGAATCTCACAGGTTTGTAAATAATATTAGTATTTGAACACAAGCTTTCATCAGTAATGCCCGCAGGCGTAAATCAGGTATTAGCAATCCCGCAAATGTAAAGTAAGTAAGTTATACCGTTGCCATGAGGCTCATAATCGAAGCTTAACCCGTAAGTAATAAGTTGCTCCCGTGACATGCTCGTAACTGAGCAAGCATTAGTAACGAATAATAGTCGCCCGTTTATACGGTACAGTTCGTGGTAGCGCTACTACCCCGGGCGGGGAGGGTCATTTCCCTAATGGATCCATTAACTAGTGTTCGCGCTTAAGTCCATAACTAACGATATATGATGGAGAGACTTCAGTAAAAGTAAGTAACTCATGCAATCCCGTATAGTAAAATGAGTTGTTCGTACTTGTGTTCAAGAAAAGTAAGCATTGTATCTCACCCCGTATGTATAAAACAGTAAAAGTGGGGCTGTAAGACTCACCTGAGTCTAGTAAGTACGTATGTGAAATCGAGTGAGTAAAGCGGATGTAATTCCGTATGTGGTTCTCCGAACCCTGCAACCTTCTGGCGTCCGAAACGCACAAGGTTCTAAGTAAATAAGTAAGTAAGTTGGTGTCGTGAAAGATCACCCATGCTAGTCGTCCACTCAACTAGAAAATGTCCAAGTGTTTGTTTAGTATTTCGTTTGTAGTTTTGAAAAACAAGTATGGCCCATTGGTGACGGTGTGTAATAATAATTCTCAAAAGCATTATTATTATGTTTCGATTCGATTTTATACTCGTAAAAGTGATTGTTAACCATTCTAGCATTGGTTTAATATCGTATTGATTAATTATCATCATTTGGCTACCATTTTGAGTAAATTTCAAAGTGCTGAAAAATGTTCACGAAAGTGCTGAAAAATGTTCACCAAAGTTGACCGTGATCTGCGAACCGAGATGGCTCTGCGAACCGAGATGGCTCTGCGAACCGAGATGGCTCTGCGAACCGAGGTGGATCTGCGAACCGAGATGGCTCTGCGAACCGAGATGGCTCTGCGAACCGAGATGGCTCTGCGAACCGAGATGGCTCTGCGAACCGAGATGGCTCCGCGAACCGAGATGGCTCCGCGAACCGAGATGGCTCCGTGAACCGAGATGGCTCTGCGAACCGAGATTGTATCTCAGCTCGCAGGATCGGCTGTTCACGATTTTTCAGTAGATTTCAACTTTTAAAGCGTTTTTAATGGGGTTTTTGGACATAATCTTGTTGGGTAAACATTCTAGCATGTAAATAAAAGCTTTCTAAGTAATTTAATCGATTTTTAAAGCGTTTCTTACCGAGAATCAAAAATGGAGAAGATGAAGATGAGGTAGAAGATGATGGTGGTGATCTTGATGTTCTTGCTCTCTTGATGATGAAGATGACCGATTATGATGAGGAAAAGGGTGTTATTTTTGTAGTTTTTAGAGAGAGAGGAGGATGTAAGGTAGAGAGAGATAGAGAGAAAAATGGGTGGATGTGTGTGTGTAAATGAGATGAGGTGAGGAAGAAAGGGGTTAAAAGGGGTGGGTCATGGGTCGGTTGGGGCTGAGCTCGGGTTGCGGGTCTGGGCCGACCCCTTTGCGTCTCGTGGGCTTGTTTCATCGAATTTGTGTTACGTTCCGCGATTGATTAAATGTTATGCGTTTTGTGTTAAAGTTTATCTGGAATATCGAAGTATTTTACCAAAATACCTAGTAATAAGTTATAAAAATATAATTTGAACTATTTTTGTTTGCCGGGCGCGTCTCGTGTGTTTTTGCAACGTTCGGAGTGTTTTAAACAATACGAATAACGTGTAATATATTTTCATAATATATTAATGCAAATAATGTCTGTTTGGATAGTTCCACATTATTTAAAAGTTTTGTGACCAACTTCCATTTATTAATGTCGGACCTCGTCAGGTTCATAAGTGTACGATTTAAATTAAATCGCGTAAGCGTGTATGTAATTACACCATAATGTTACATATATTTAGAGTATTACAAAACTAAATACACGTAATTACAAGTAGTTTAGGCACTAATTAAAGTCCTAAATTGGCGGGTGTCACAAGATCAATAAAATGCAAATCAAACAACGAAAATGTAAAGTAAATGTGATCGACACAAGGATATACGAGGAAAGCCCTTGATCTTGTTAGATCGCTGGCATAAAACCTCGGGAAGGAACAATCGTTCCTTGCCTTTGTTGATTTTATTGCTGAAATTAAGGATAATACAGTGAATGAGCACAATATGATCGAACTAAAGTGTATGTGTGATGAATTTGGTGAAAAAGATGAAGTAAAGTGTGTTTTGATTGTGTTTTGTGATAGTTCTCAGTTTTATCAGTCGTGGTTGTGCAGAGTTAAGTGTCTCCTATCGATCATATGCCTCCAATTTATAGTAAATACAATATTACTAACTTTCCGAAAAATCACAGATCCTCCCGAGATATTCGGGATCCTCCAGTCTTCTACCTTGACTTGTTACTCCACATGTTTTCTAACCTCTTCCAAGCCTTGATCCTTCAATATAGGCATGATTGACCCACGTTTAACTCCTGGTAGACTTGATCAATATACACAATAGTCAAATAAAGATTACTGACGTTTCACCCGGGATACCGAATATATCCCGGATCCTGATCTCCCGGGATCCTGAATATCCAAGATCCTGAACAAAAACTAACAAATAAACATTAGTAAATTTTTATAGTAAATACAATATTACTAACTTTTCGAAAAATCACAGATCCTCCCGAGATATTCGGGATCCTCCAGTCTTCTACCTTGACTTGTTACTCCATATGTTTTCTGACCTCTTCCAAGCCTTGATCCTTCAATATAGGCATGATTGACCCACGTTTAACTCCTGGTAGACTTGATCAATATACACAATAGTCAAATAAAGATTAGTGATGTTTCACCCGGGATACCGAATATATCCCGGATCCTGATCTCCCGGGATCCTGAATATCCAAGATCCTGAACAAAAACTAACAAATAAACATTAGTAAATTTTGATCCCAAGATACTTAACATATCCGGGATCCTGACCATCCGAGATCCTAAACATATGTGAGATCCTGAGTATTTCTGAGATTTCTATAGTACTCAGGATCCTGAATGTACCTAAATACTTATCTATAATCGGGATCCTTGATCCAAGTGTGATCCTGGATATATCAAAGATCTTGATTACCTGTACATATAAACATAGTATCTCAGGATCCTTAGTCTAAACTTTATCTTGAACATATGCATGATCCTAGATATAATTTTCAATAGTAACTAGAGACTTCAGGATCCTGTATCCTAACTATAAAATTTATTCCCAAACAATTGCCCCCAAGTTGTGTTATCTTCAGGACCCTGATGGTGACACAACTTCTAAAAATAAACATTAAATAAATGAGGCAAGATATTACCGTGCATTGGTAACCATGTCCATGTTGATTGAGTTTTTGATAAGCATTAACCATTTCATACCTCATTTGCATGACTTCAAACTTCATAATGGCTCGGGCTACCTGTTCTTCGTCAAGTTTCAATGAAATATACCACAATGATTTCAAAAACCGATAAACATACCTGAATCCGGGGTTTAGTCCGATGTTAATATCGCTCGGTTGAGATCCTGTGAAACATTTTCATGTGGTACAACCTTCTGGGTTTGTCTCCTTGAGGTTCCTTTCACCATTTTCTTGATTTTTCTCTCTGACCATACTATGTTACTCCTAAACCGTACTCATGGCTTGGCGTAGCTTTTTTATTTATCTAAAGCATCATGGATTTCCACAACCTTGATCATGACGTTTCTTCAAAAATCTCTACAAATCAACTATCTTCAGGATACTGAAGGGATGCCCCCATTCCTGTCAATGTTATACATACTTGAGCTGTGACAATAATGAGGTTAACCTGATACGGTTAGCCATGGTGGTGTTCAAGTGGTTTATGTTGACCACTTAGTCTTTTTGAGCATTCCAATTTCTACTTGTGGAACTTTTATTCAGGATAAGCTAATCTCGAGTGTGGATTGGCTTGGTTTGATTCGTTACACTCTGTAATTTACGTGGATAACCCGTTAGAATGTATTGAACGACACTAAGGGTGGTGTGAATCGAATGGATACCATCTGGTGAGATGGGTTTCAATGATGAGCAAGGCTCAAACTTGGATGATGAATGTAGAGAGAGAGGGAGAGAGAGAGAGAGAGAGAGAGAGAGCATACAGAGGCTCCTCTTGATTCTCGCTTGAACAATCTGAAAAGACAAATTCTTAGTAGTGAGCAAAACTCACCATGGATGAAGACGATGGAGAGAAAGGGAGCAGGGAAGCTGCCTCCTTATTTGATGTGTGTTATCATCTCTTATTTATCTTCTTCCTTCATGATACTGGGGAGATTGACCCAATATATGTTTATTTCATCCATACACTGAGAATCCCGAGGAGATTCCCTCAAGATATATTCAAAATAATCCTGTTCGAAGGATTCTAATATTCTAGGATTCTGGAACAAACCTTCAATCGTAAAATTTCTAAGTAACTTCAGAATCTTGAAAAGTTATTCAAGATACTCAAAGAATAAGAAATCCAAAGAAACCAAGGCTACCAATTAGGATTTATGTATTCTCTGTCTTCAAGATATTGAGGAGATTCCCTCAATATATATTTATATTATACTGATGACTAGGATCCTGAGGAGATTCCCTCAGGATATACTTGAGATAATCTGATTTTTAAAATACTGGGGAGATTCCCCCAATATATGCTTATTCCGATCATATATGTAGGTCTTTCAAGGTAATAAGAGGATTCTCTATCACATGGTTACTCTACTTACACTTACAGGATTATAAGGAGAACTTGAAATAACTTCGTACTCAGGATTCCCATCTCTTAGGATCCTCAAACATACTTCAGATTGAGAAGCATATTAAAAACCATCAACAATGATGATTATATCATGTAATACGACAACATCAAAGATTGCCAAAGTAGCATGAAAATATTGCTAACACTTTATGATGACACAGTAGCGCCAAAGTCTTTCAAATAACCTGTAAATATCATGATCATTTTCATGACCTTTTGCTCAGGATCCTTGTATCTCAGGATCCTGAAACAAATCTTGATACATTCAAAGAGAATATCATGTTTTTGCTTGGGATAATCCACTGATCCTGTAATATAACATTGCTAGAAGATTTTGATAACATGAAAACATTCTAGTTATCTTCATAATGCCAAATTATTACAATTTTTGTTTAACTTTAAAAACGACATAAAATCTGTCAAAAATTTTAAGTCATGTAAAAATATTGTGTAATAATTTCTGAAAATGTCAAAACTTTTGAATAATGTGAGAACATCATAACAATCATAATCTTTGGATTAAATCCAAAAAATATTTTGGTAATATGATAATATTATAACCATTTGAATCTTTTACGGCCTACGCCAATAAAAATATTTTGGTAATGTGTAAAACATTACAAACCTTTAGAAAACTTTTGATAAATCAATTTTTGTGACATGTAAATGTCAAACCATTTGGTAATGAGAAAATATTACAACCATTAGATAGTTTAGAACAAACTATTTTAGTGACATGTAAATGCCAAACCATTTGGTAATGTGAAAACATTACAACCGTTTGATTCGTGGGCCAAGCCATTTGAGACATGAATATGCCTAACCAATTAGTAATGTGAAAATATTACAAACCTTGCGTAATGGATAATGTAAAAACATTACAAGCCTTGTGTACTTAGTCACGTGAATACTCCAAAACCTTAGGTAATGTGAAAATATTACAAACCTTTGTATGACGTGAAAACGCCACAAACCTTAGGTCAGCACCTAGTGCACTCAGTGCTAACAATCGAAAGAGTTTGATTTATAGGCCAATGGAAATGAAGTTGTCGGGTACCAGAGGCATCACCGATTCCCTAACCCTGACGCTATAATCAAACATCGAGCACACCCGACGAGGTGTTCAAACCCAAATTCTTAGAGAGGTGTTTATGCGTCCGCAAACCTCTAAACCTTAGAAAAATCCCTGGGATTATTAATCGAAGGAGGGGTGGCCAAACCCCTAGTCTTCGTACGATCGTATCCAAATGCATTGTCTACAAAACAAAAGATCTTAAGTAAAGGTGGGTGTTAGTTTGCCTAGCATCCCATCCAACGCTTAAGTTAGTATAGTATCCCCATGATAATGAATGTAATTAAAACTATTAAATACATGCATACATTATAGAATAATTAAAATACACAAACACATATATATAATAAGGAATGTGAAAATCAATGGCAAGTCAAGGATCATAAGGGTACCTTCTCAAGTTGAATGTAAATACTCAACTCACACATGATAGATCTTCAAGTAAATTGTATTTCAGGATCTTGAAAGTAGGTTTCCATCAACATGTTCCCGTTTTCCAGCATCCAAGCCAATCAATCATTGATCACAGATAGATAATTGGATGCATTGGTTCTGAACATTTCCATGTATGCCCTAGGATAGTTTCCACAAATTCCTTCGTGCATATCCTTCAATTTTGCTTATGCTTCAGGATCCTCAAAATATCGCAACAATACTGATCCTTCTGCAAAAATTTTAATGATTGACTACATCTATGATCCTGACTTGCCCCCAGAACCTGATGTGTCCAATTATCCTCTAACTCAAGATCACCAACATAGCATTAGTTGAAGATCCAGAAGTTACCTATAGAATCTTAAAGCATATCCAAATAAAAAACTAGTCTAACTATCCTTAGGGCATATTTCCAATGATGATTAGTAGCCAACATACACCTATATATTTTATACCGACGTCCTTAGTTAATTGTAAACCTTCATTTGATGTCTCGTAATCTATTCATTATCGGTACTTTTAAATTTTATAATCAATATCCTGTTGCATGTCATACCTTTGAGGTGATTTTACTACCATATCTTAACCTAACTAAGCATATTGTATCCATATTTTATTTTGAAGATCGCCAGTAAAGTTTACTCAAAACATAAAGTTTTATCATATTTCTACGATCTCATTATAAGATTATAAACATCTAATCATTTAGTTATTCCAAGTGACATTCCTGATTTTTATAATTAACAGATGATTAATCTTATCATGCATAGAATGTGTTTCAAGATAACCAATGCGAGCATAAATTTTTCAAGATAAGAGTACCTGGCATCAACATCTAGTAGACTTTTACTTAACTAATAGATGAGAAGTTGCTGACCTTTCAGGATCTTTAACTTATGCAACATCGTTCATATTTTGGGATACCGCCACATTTACAAGTCTGATTTACAAATTAGATTTGTATCCTACCACCACTGTAGCACCCCCAAATTTATAATGCAGCGGAAGTCAACACGGGGCGCTACTAATCAAATATCATAACACATAATCACAAGCAAACGACCTCTAAATGAGACGTTTGTAGAAAATACTTACATTTCATAGTAAATCATTTGAAAACATATTGTTTTTGGTACAAAAGTTGTAGTTTCCTAGAGTCCACGCGTAAGGCGGGAGATTCTATTACATAATCGAAATATACAAAAGATAATGCTAAAAATCTCCGTTAATGCAGTTATGTTGAAATCATGCAACTCTAGCTACGTCCGGGAGTAATCCTACTCCGTATGCGTACCTGAGAATACATGCTAAAAAGGTCAACACGAATGTTGGTGAATCTCACAGGTTTGTAAGTAATATCAGATTTTGAACACAAGATTTTATCAGTGGTGCCCGCAGGCGTAAATCAAGTACTTGCAATCCTGCAAATGTATGTAAGTTTATACCATTTCCATGAGGCTCATAATCGAATCTTAACCCGTAAGTGATAAGTTGCCCCCGCGACATGCTCGAAACTGAGCAAGCGTAAGTAACGAATGATAGTCGCCCGTTTATACAGAACGGTTCGTGGTAGCGCTACTATCCCGGGCGGGGAGGGTCATTTCCCTAATGGATCCATTAACTAGTGTTCGCGCTTAAGTCCATAACTAACGATGTATGATGGAGGGACTTCAGTAAATGGTAAGTAACTCATGCAATCCGTATAGTAAATTGAGTAGTTCAGTACTTGTGTTCATGAAAAGTAAGCAATGTATCTCTCCCCGTAAGAAAAACAGTAAAAGTGGGGTTGTAAGACTCACCTGAGTCTAGCAAGTACGTATGTGAAATCAACCAAGTAAAGCGGATGTAAGTCCGTGTATCGGTTCTCAGAACCCTGCAACCTTCTGGTGTCCGAAACGCACAAGGTTCTAAGTAAACAAGTAAATACGTTGGTGTCTTGAAAGATCACCCATGCTAGTTGTCCACTCAACTAGGAAATGTCCAAGTGTTTGTTTTTGTAATCCGTTTGTAATTTGAAAACAAATATGGCCCGTTGGTGACGGTTTGTAATAATAATCCAAAGTGTTATTATTATATGTATCGTTGTATCAGGTTTCATTATTTGTAAGTGTTCGACACGTAGTGTGAAAAGTATTTACAAGTTCCTGGATGATGGGGGTCCGAGGGCAGCGCCCCTGGTAGCGGGGTCCAAGGGGCGGCAGCCCCTGGTGGGGTCCAAGGGGCAGAGCCCCTGGCTGGGGTCGAGCTGGACATGAATTTGGGTGAAAAACGCACCTGGACTTGAATTTGGGTGAAATCAAGTAATAAAATTTTAGGTCTCGACACTTAGTAAAAATCTGAGTTTTCTAGGTTATGTTATCTGCGACATTAGGTGCGACATTAGGCGTAGTGTCGCAGGCCGTGACTGCGACATTGATCATGGCGTCGCTAAGTGCGACATTCGCAATTTAATACGACGTTGAGTCTGATGTCGCTATATGCGACGTTGTTGGTCTTTACGACGTAGGGGTCGATGTCGCTATGTGCGACGTTAGCAATTTAATGCGACATTGAGGTTGATGTCGCACCATGCGACATTGTGGGGGGGGGGGGGGGGGTTTGCGACGTTGTGGCTGATGTCGCAATTTTCCTGGGATAAATGCGAAATCGGAGTCTGATCGGACTCTGGTGGCTGGAAACATGGCCGGACGACTTTGGTCTGGTTCGAAACTTTTACCCAACCCTTATATGGATATTTTAAGCCTATACAAACAATTATAAATTGAAAACAATAGAAAACGAGAGGTGTCGGGATTTGTCGGAAACTTATGAAATTCACGCCGTGAAAATTCGGAAAGATAGAAACGTAGATCGTGACTCCGTGAATCTTTTCTTCCAAATGAGCGTGATGATTTAAGGTGGTTTTGAGGTTATTTTGGTGGTGGAGGTAGTGGTGGTGTGGTGGTGGAGATGAGAGGAAAAGAGAAGGAGAGAGAGAAAGAGATGGTGATAATGAGCAATGGGGAGGGGGATTTCCCCCATTTTGGGCCAATTTTTGGTGGGGCCCACCGAAGTGTGGGTCTCCACTTTTACTCCCGTGAATTTGCGCTCCGTGCGGTGTTCGTTTTCCCGATTGTTTAAATAATTTTTCGTACATTTAATTATAGGCTTTGAAATACGAATATTTATTCGATATTTTAATTGAAGTATTTCATCAAATACTTAATAACTAAGTTATAAAATATAACTTAACTTATTTCATTTTGTTCGCGAGTTTATTATTTTAATCGCGTAATTGTTGTTTGTACGATACGAATTCGAGTTGAAATATTACATAAATAATATTTTGGATAAGATTGAGTTATTAAATAATATCGTATTATTTAATTAAGTTGTTCACCAACGTTCGTATTAATTGAACCGAATTATATTCGATTTAAAGAGCGTACGATTTAATTAAATCGTATATTTGTATATATTAATCAATATATATTCTGATACATTAATTAGCCTAACACAAAACTAATTACATGTATTAACAACTGATTAGGTACTAATCACTAGTCCTAATTTGGTGGGTGTTACAACCATGTTTGCCAAGATCAGGAATCTTCTTCCTTGAACATATCAGCACACAATAACATTCGTCCTATACTTTTCCACCTTAGGATCCTCAAAATGGAGTCGTACTTCTTTGATACCTTATCTGATTGTAGCCAAGATATCCCATGCCTTTTTCCCTTGATTGCTATGATGACAAAGGCTTGGTAGTAGATTTCATCAATATTGTGTAGCAATTCTTCGCTTCCTGTTGATCGCTATTGATCTCGACTACCCTCCAAGGAGCAAGTAACTTAAGACATTGATGATATGTTGAGGGCACAACTTCCATATCATGAATCCAGGGTCTACCTAGAATAATGTAAAGCAAGATAAACAATCTATAACACAAAATCTTTGGATAGAATTTACCCCTTCGATGTAAATTCGCAATTTGATCTCGCCGATTGTATTCTTTGCTTCACCACTGAATCCTACCAACACAGTGGACTTGGAGATGATCTCAGATTCTGGTATGCCCACTCTATTCAAAGTCTCCAAGCGGATGATATTAATCGAGCACTATTTATCAAGATCCTTGGCGTCCGACGGTGGTGATCCTGCTCTATGTGGGATCTTATGATTATCCTGAGCTTCGGGTTCCAAAGCCTTGTCATGATCCTGACCGTGATCCTTCTTTCTTCCAAGTAGTTCCTTCAAGTATCCCTTGCTGAGCAGATAGCTGATTTCCTTTCTGAGGGGTATGCAATCCTCAGTTACGTGACTGAAATCCTTATGATATGCGCACCACTTTGTATTATCCTTCCAAGCGACGGCTTTATGATTTCTTTTTGGCGATATCGCCTTATCTCCAAGACCCTGCATAGCACACAAGATACCTGTAGTGTCAATAGAAAAACAATAATCAGTTAGCTTAGGATATTCTTCGTCATCCTCTCCAATTGCAATGATCCAACGATCCTCATCTCTGGCATAAGACTTGTTCCTGTTGGATCTGTTCGAGGATGATTCTGATTTCCTATTGGGCCTGTCATATGTTGATGAAATTTCCACCCTTTTCTGAATCAAAGCGTCCTCTTCTAGCCTTATGAACCTCAGAGCTCTATTCCTGACTTCATTAAGGTTTCTGCAAGGATTCATCACAAGATCCTCATAAAATGGAGAATCCTTATTGATCCCCATCTTAAAGGCCTGTGCTGCAGTAGCCATATCTAGGTTAGGTATATCCAAAGATTCTCTTCCAAATCTTCCTACAAAATCAATGGTTAATTTTTCAAATGTTCTTCTACAAGAAAATTGATTATTAAATAAATTAACCATATGAGCAAACGAAGTAATAGAATAGGGAGGAACGTTTAACAGCCATTTTAAAGTGGATCCTATCAGAGTTGATCCAAATCCTTTGCATAATGTGACACCCGGTCAAAAAGGGCTAAATTAGCTCCTAATTTAAACCTCAATCATCCGTACTCAGTACGTGTTAAAACGAAAGCATCTAGGTATTATATATATAAATATATATATATATATATATATATATATATATATATATATATAACGTAAAATGATTATTTAATAATCACATGTAATCAAATCTGAAAGAACGCAGAAACTCAAGACGTTGGTGCAAAACATTTCTAAATAATGTATTATCGTGAAGAATAAATGTTTAGTAATTTATTGTTTAAAAACATTATACTACTTTACGATCGGGTACAAAAAAACGGGTATTTTGTACTGTAAATGGGAGCCAACCAACTCCAATAATTGGAGCCAGTTTGCTTCTTCAATAAGACAAGACCAAAATTATATTTTAATTCACTTTCATTTCATTTCTTCATTCAGTTACCAACTCAAGTATTTCTCCATCTCTCTCTCTACCATCGGCTCTCTCTCTCTCTAGAAGACCACCACAGCCCCACCACAATCCACCAAATTACACCATCAAACGACCATAAATCGCAAGATTCATTTGGAGAAAAACGATCACGACAACGAGGGGTACATTCCTATCTTTTCAGATTTCTCTCGCGACGATTTGTAAGAATCCCGACATTTTCGAAAACTCTTATATTTTACTTGTTTGTTGTTTATCTAGCTTAGTGATGTCCAAATAAGTACTAAAACTTGATTTCGAAACCTTTGTCGGAAATTTACGGTTTTGACTATTTTATGGAATCGACACTTAGAGACACAACTAACTCAAAGTAATAATTTTTATGAACTCTACACACCAAAATAAGGGTTGGGTAAAAGTTTCGGGTCAAATCGAACTCGTTTCGTCACAACCCCTTATGTCGCACAGATCAAAACATTGGTAACAGATATAACTAGGAGTGAAAACGGATATAACTAGAAGTGGAAACGGATATAACTAGCAGTGGAAACAGAGATTATAACTAGAAGTGGAAACAGAGATTATAACTAGAAGTGGAAACAGAGATTTTAACTAGAAGTGGAAACGGATATAACTAGAGGTGGAAACAGAGATTATAACTAGAAGTGGAAACAAAGATTATAATTAGAAGTGGAAACATAGATTTTAACTAGAAGTGGAAATGAGGAAATTATAACTAGCAGTCTTAACTAGTGTAGCTCATCACATGATACTTGAAAACACTGAACCACAAATTTTTGGACTCGTGTAGCAACTAAACCTTATACAATACAGCTTGTACATGAAATAAATATACTTTATAAGTATACAATGAGTCAAACATAATAATAATACTTTGGGAAGTATTATTACAAGCCATCACCAACGGGCCGTACGAGTTTTCGAAACTTAAACCTAATCAATCACACCAAACCATTTGGACATTACTAGTTGAATGAACAACTAGCATAGATGGCCTGTTGAGACATCTAATCATTAAAACCTTGCGCGTTTAGGACGCCCAGTGGGTTTCAGTCATTGGAGACGACATCATTTTCCTTGTGTACAATCATTAGTGCTTAATAGCATCTCATTAGACTCAGGTGAGTCTCACAACCCCAGTTTTATTGTTTTAACTAATTTAAAACTCGGGGTGAGATACAACACTTACTTGTTTTCGTGATCACAGTTATTCGGTTAGTTAATTTAATTATTAACTCGGTTAATCATATTTGATTTTCATTGTCGGTATTGATTTTGTTCGGTTATTGCATGAGTGTTTTAATTCGGAAAAGTCCTCATCAGTGTATGGTTCATTAACTTAATAAGGCGTCATTATTAAAAGATAGATCTATCATGGGAGTGACGTCCCTGCCCGGGTTGCTAGCTACAACCACATACAAACGGGCATTTTAGTAATTGTTATGGGTGTTGTCACCGTTCGGGAGGCAGAAAATCAGGTTAGGCCTTGAACCATAGCTCAGTGCAATATTAGTGTCGGTATATTTAAATTTGGAAACCTTAATTGGTTTAATCATTGTTCAGTAACCTTAATAGGTTAATCATTGTTCGGTATTAAATCGTCGGATAACATTATGTATCACAACATGCTTTATGATAAACCTGTGAGATTCACCAGCTTTATAGCTGACCTTTTAGTGTTGTAATCTCAGGTGATCAGCTACAGTAGGGTGGCCTACAGGATACGCTAGCTAGTATGAGTCGCATGCATCTATAAACATATGAAGATTTATAGTATTATCTTTTGTTAATCGGTTATGTATTAAAATCTTTGCGAACTCATTAATGTTGTGAACTTATGACTTAACCTATGTATTACTTTTGTAAAATGTATAAACATCTCATGTAGAGTCCTTTGCTTGTACTTTGGTGTTCTGATTATTGATTAGTCACACCCGAATGACCGCTTCTACAAATCATGAAATCGGGGGTGTGACACATAAGCACGCTTCTCTGTGATAAGCAGGAATCGGAATGATCTTCATCATTTCCCTATACTGGGCGATGTGCTCCTCAGGATCCGTTGTTCCATCCTAAAGCTTCATGCTAGGAGTCTTTAATCTTTTCAGGATCTCAGCATTACAAATCAGTGGTGCAAATCTCGAGATCCTGTAGGCTGATGGAGCGACTTCAGGAATTGGTTGAACAACACCAGGAACACTTGATATCATGTCCTTCAGTTTCTGCAACTCCCTTGTCATTATAGGGCTTACTCCAGGATCCTGCACATTGTTAGTACCAAAAGAATAACCATAAGATATATTACCACTGTTAGGCGACATGATTGAGGATCTTGAAGTCTGCCCAGGATCCAAGATCCCAGTAGTTCCTTGCATAGCAATGAAATCTGCTCCAATACTTGCAAATGCTGGAGTATTGAAATCTAGGATCCTGCTCCGAAAAGGAGTAGTATCCTGATTAGGGGGAGTGTTGATTCTTCTGCTCAAGCTTTCAACATCCTTCTTCAGGGCCTCATTACTTTGTTCCACACGTCCTAATTGCTCTTTTACCTGTGAAAACAAAGCCATAATATTCCTGTTAGAAATAATAACGGGATCCTGATCTGTGATCCTGGATCATGAGAAGGTAGATCCTGTGGAAGCCGTCCTCCTATAGATATTCTCTGGTCCCCATTGTGATGTTGAAGGAGGGGAAGCAGGAGGTAGATTAGTCATCACAGATGTCGATGATGGCACAATAGAAGATATAGGTCGTCCTTGTGTCGAAATTTTTGACAAAAACCTTTGAAAAAAGTGATTTAAAAAGGATTTTAACAAGAATTTGATTATGAAAAGCACCACTTGCCCCACGGTGGGCGCCAAACTATTTTGGGCAAAAATTACCCTAGGAAATTAAGTGATCAAATCTGTAAAGTGACGTATTAGTGCTTGTAGTTACTTCCAAGATAATTACGTATAAAAATGATTATCTATACGAGTAAATGATATTTTTTAATGAAAAATGTGGTTTATATCTATATAAACGTTAATCCTTGTTAAAGAGATGGTTAATAATGAAAACAAGTGTTTGTAAACAATATTATTCCAAAAGTTTAAGTAAAATGCAAAGTATTTTCAGGATAATGCAAGTTATGCAATAAAAATATCATTACGGTCAATAAAAATGCATGAAACAGAATGATAATGCAATAATTTTGATAAAAAGATGACTAGAAACAAAATAAATACGTATATTTATGATAAATGTAAGATAAAATTAGGATAATGCAGGTTTTATGATCTAAAGATCAATAAAATGCAAATCAAACAACGAAAATGTAAAGTAAATGCGATCAACACAAGGATATACGAGGAAAGCCCTCGATCTTGTTAAATCGCCGACATAAAACCTCGGGAAGGAACAATCGTTCCTTACCTTTGTTGATTTTATTGCTGAAAGTAAGGATAATACAGTGAATGAGCACAATATGATCGAACTAAAGTGTGTGTGTGATGAATTTGGTGAAAAAGATGAAGTAAAGTGTGTTTTGATTGTGTTTTGTGAGAGTTCTCAGTGTTATCAGTCGTGGTTGTGCAGAGTTAAGTGTCTGCTATCGATCATATGCCTCCAATTTATAGTAAATACAATATAACTAACTTTCCGAAAAATCACGGATCCTCCCGAGATATTCGGGATCCTCTAGTCTTCTACCTTGACTTGTTACTCCACACATTTTCTGACCTCTTCCAAGCCTTGATCCTTAAATATAGGCATGATTGACCCACGTTTAACTCCTGGTAGACTTGGTCAATATACACAACGGTCAAATAAAGATTAGTGGCGTTTCACCTGGGATACCGAATATATCCTGGATCCTAATCACCCGGAATCCTGAATATCCAAGATCTTGAACAAAAACTAACAAATAAACATTAGTAACATCTGATCCCAAGATACTTAACATATCGGGGATCCTAACCATCCGAGATCATAAACATATGTGAGATCCTAAGTATTTCTGAGATTTCTATAGTATTTTACACTGATATCCTTAGCTAATTGTAATCCTGCAATCAATGCTTCATATTCTGCCTCATTATTTGTGGCTTGAAATTTCACATCTTATAGCTTGAGGCATAATATCACCTTGAGGTGATTTTAATACAATTCCTAATCCAGTTCCTCTTATATTAGAAGCACCGTCGGTATATAGTGTCCATTTTTCACTTATTTGATTTAGTTCTTGTACTTCTAATCTACTTCATTTTGAAGATCACTAGTGAAGTCAGCAATAAAATATGCCAAAGCTTGAGATTTAATCGCATTCCTAGGTTCATAAATCAAATTATAAGCACTTAACTTTACAGACTATTTAGCTAGGCGTCCTGACATTTCTGGTTTTCTCAACACGTTTTTATTGGGATAATTAGTTCTTACATGAATAGGATGTGTTTCAAAATAATGCCAAAGTTTAGTAGATGCCTTAACCAATGCAAGTAGAAGTTTCTCAAGATGGGATTACCTAGTTTCAGCATCTAGTAGGCTTTTACTTACATAGTAAACATGATGTTGTTGCCCTTTATGATCCTTTACTAGTACTGCACTTACAGCATTTTGGGATACCGAGAGATAGAGGAACAATGGCTCACCATTCTCAGTCTTCATCAATAAAGGAGCTGATGAAAAGTAATTCTTCAATTCTTGAAATGCAGCTTCATGTTTTTCTCCCCATTCGAACTTTTTGTTCTTCTTTAGGATATCATAGAATTCCTTGCATCTGTCTGAGGATCTTGAAATAAAACGGTTCAGAGCTGCTATTCTTCCCGTCAATCTTTGTATATCCTTAGGACTTGATGGGGATTTCAAGTCTAGGATTGTCTTGATCTGCTCTGGACTAGCTTCTATTCCTCTCTTGGTTATCACGTACCCTAAAAATTTTCCTGCCCCCACTCCAAAGTGACACTTTGCAGGGTTAAGCTTCATATTGTATTAATCCAGAATGTCGAAATCCATCTTAAGATCCTGAAGACGATCCTTAGTTTTCTTCGACTTTACCACCATATCATCGATGTATACTTCCATCGTGCTTCCCAGTTGTTCTTTGAACATCATGTTGACCAGCCTTTGATAAGTGGCACCTGCAATTTTAAGACCAAAAGGCATACCAATATAACAATATATACCTGTAGGGGTTATGAAGGTCATGTCTTCCTGATCCGATGGTTCCATTTGGATTTACTGAAATCCTAACGACGCATCCATGAAGGTTAGGATCTCATGCCCAGCTGTTGCATCTACCATCGAATCGATGTGTGGTAATGGGAAAGGATCCTTTTGACAGGCTTTATTAAGATCAGTGTAGTCCACGCACACTCCATTTCCCATTCTTCTTTTGTACTACCACCACGTTTGCCAACCATCTTGGAAATTTTACTTCCCTTATCATGCCAGCAGAGAGTAACCTTTCAACGTCCGCTTGGATAATAGCATTCCTTTCCGGCGCGAATTTCCTTCTTTTTTGTTGAACCGGCCTAAAACTACTATCAATTCCTTAGATATAATATCCTTAGATATACCTGTCATATCCTCTGGCTTCCAAACAAAAGTTGATTTTCTTTGGTTCAAGAATTTCATGAGATCCTGTTCAAGATCTTGTGACATCCCTGATCCTATGAGCACTTTTTCTTCAGGATCCTTGGAATCGAGCGACATTTCTTTGATGTCCTGTTCGCTTGTATCTAGAACATCCCACACCTTATTCTTTAATTGTTATGCTAACGGAGACTTGGCAGTAGACTTCATCGATGTTGAGTAACAATCCTTTGCCTCTTGTTGATCACTGCTAATCTTAACCACCCCCCAAGGAGTTGGTAATTTGACACATTGATGATATGTTGAAGGCACCGGTTTTATATCATGTAACCATGGTCTACCTAGGATAATGTTATAGCTCGACAAGCAATCCATAACACAAAATTTTTGAATCGAATTTACCCCTTCAATGTAGATTGGCAATTTGATGTCACCAACTGTATTTATTGCTTCTCCACTAAATCCTACCAATGCAGTAGATCTGGAGGTGATCTCTGATTCTGGAATACCTATTCTTTTTAAGGTCTCCAAGTGAATGATGTTAACCGAGCTTCCTCCATCGATCAGGATCCTGCGCACAAAATGATTGGCAACATCGAGAGTAATAACCAAACCATCATGGTGAGGATCCTGAATATCTTCCAAATCTTCCTCATCAAATGCTATGACCCTCTCGTCTTTCTTCATGGAAGTCCTTGTTGGTTTATATGGCTTTTCTGATTTGGATTCTCTTGCGTGCCTTTTTGCTGCAGAATAAGAATATATCAGAGCCACCAGAAATAAAATTGATTACCTTGGTGTCTGAAGGTGGGGATCCTGCGACTATATTGAGATTCAGGGTCCTGAACTCTGTCCAGATCCTTTCCGTGATCCTTCTTTTTCCCAAGCAAATCTTTCAAGTATCCTTTGTTGAGCAGATGACTGATCTCTTTTCGGAGAGCTATACAATTCTCAGTCAGATGACCGAAATCTCCATGGTATGCACACCATTTAGACTTGTCTTTCCATCCAAAAGATTTCTCATTTTTCTTGGGCCATCTTGCTTTGTCACCAAGATTCTCCATGGCACATAGTATACCAGTTGTACCTACAGAAAAATTATAGTCAGTTATTTTAGGATACTCTTCATCATCTTCGTCGAAAATATTCACATGACGATCCTCATTTCTGGCATAAGGCTTGCTTCTGCTCGATCAATGAGGATGAGTCCGATCTCCTGTTAGGTCTATCGTATGTTGATGAAGCATCAACCCTTTTCTGTATCTCAGCATCCTCTTCTAGCCTGATGAATCTTAGGGCCTTGTTTCTGACTTCGTCGAGATTCGTGTAAGGATTTATAACAATATCCTCATAGGACGGGGAATCCCTTTTGATCCCTATTTTAAAGGCTTGAACAGCAGTAGGCATATCCAGGTTAGGTATATTCAAGGATTCTCTTCCGAATCTTCCTACAAAATCTCGGAGAGACTCATTAGTTTTTTGAACAACTCTATATAAATCAGTTGTTAACTTTTCAAATGTTCTACTGCAAGAGAATTGGTTATTAAATAAATTAACTAGATGAGCAAATAAAGTAATAGAGTAAACGGGAACGTTTAACAGCCATTTTAATAAGGATCCTGTGAGGGTGGAGCCAAAGCCCTTGCATAAGCATGCTTCTTTAAGATCAGAATGAATTGGAATGATTTCCATCCTCTCCCTGTATTGCGCAATATGCTCCTCAGGATCCGTTGTTCCATCATACAACTTCATATTTGGGGTTTGAAATCTTTTCGGGATCTCAGCATCACAGATAGGTGGTGTGAATCTTGAGATCCTATGCGCTGTTGGAGCAACTTCAGGAATTGGTTGTACAACTCCAGGGACACTCGATATCATATCCTTCAATTTCTGTATCTCCCTTGCCATCACAGGGCTAACCCCAGGATCCTGAAAATTATTAGTCCCAACAGTATTATTAGAAGTATAATTATTACCACCGTCAAGAGTCCTATATGAGGATCCTGGATCCGATTGTTGCCCCCTCGACGTGGAAACTCCTGTAGCAAATATTGGATCTGGGATCCTGGTACTTCCTTGCATGGACACGAAATCTCCTTGTCATTCAGCAGATGGTGGGGTATCAAAATCAAGGATCCTGCTGCGGATAGGAGTAGTGACTTGAGAAGCAGGGACATTGTTCGTAGTCCTCATATTCTCCATATCTTTCTTCAGGATTTCATTGCTCCTTTCCACTCATTTGAGCTGCTCCTTAACCTGCGCAAACATAGACACAATATCCTGGTTAGAAATCATAACAGGGTTCGGATCTAAAAAGAATCCGGGCCCTATAGAAGTGGATCCAGCCGACGATAGCCTTGCATAGACATTTTGTGGCTGTTGTTGAGATGATGTGAGAGGTGGAGCAGGAGGAAGAGTGGTTCTCACAGATGATGATGATGGCATGGTAGATAATGTAGATCGTCCTTGGCTCGACATTCTTAACATTTTTTTTTGGAAAAGATGACTCAACAAAGATTTTAACAACAGTTTGATTAATAAAAACACCACTTGCCCCACGGTGGATGCCAAATTGTTTTGGTCAAAACTTACAATAAGCAATTAAGTGATCAAACTTTAGATTGTGAGGTATAGTGTTGAAATTACTATCAAGATAATTACGTTGTTATACGATTATCTATATTAGTAAATAAGAATTTTGAATAAAAATACACTTTAAGTGCGTTGATCCTTGTTGAATAATGATTTAAGACAAAAGCTCAAGAACAGATTGATGATAATGCTAAATAAACAATAAAAAAGGTAAAGTAAATGTAATCGACACGGGGATATACGAGGAAAACCCTTGATCAAGATTGATCGCCGGCACAAAACCTCGGTAAGGATCAAATGATCCTTGCCTTTGTTGATTTTATTAAAATGAAAATAATGAATTACAAGCTAAGAGCACAAGGATGATCGGCTAAGTGATTATGTGTGTGAATCTAGCTAAGCGTTGGTGAAAATGAGTATTAACAAGAGTAATAGAAAAGTGTTTATTTGTTTTGCAGGTGAAAATAGTATGCATTCTTTAACCTAATCGATCATCCATGCCTCAATTATATACTAAGAGCGTATAACAATATTTCCGAAAATCTCGGGATCCTCTGATGAAGGATGAAGACCACCAACGTCTCTTTTGACTTCATTTTACACTTGCAACTGACTTGGTCATCCTTGAATCATATCAAAGCTTCTTCACGTAATCCGGAGCATATCTTATTAACGCGTTCCATATATGACCTGGTCTATACTCAAAGAAAATAAACACGTTAAACAGCACATGATCCTGAACTAATATAGGTCCAGGATCCTGAGCTATGCACACTCCAGAATAAACATAGGATCCTTACTTACTTATCCCGCTTATTTATTATCCTGCATAATTATATTAAATAAATATATCCTGACTAGGATCCTACAAGATAAATAACAAGAGTATTTTCAGGATCCTTAAATATGACTGTGATCCTGAAAGTATACTTACAATCTATCATTATCCAGATATGCGAGTACTAAATATAAATGATTTTCATACCTGTGAGATGAATTTATGATGCTAATCAGGATCCTGCAATGTTAGATAAAAAACTACCCACAACAGATACTGATGTGCACTAGACGTATCGACCTAAGGTTTTTGGCATTTTCACGTCATACTAAGGTTTGTAATGTTTTCACATTACCTAAGGTTTTGGCGTATTCACGTCACAAAAATTGGAAAATTCCCAAGTACACAAGGCTTATAATGTTTCACATTATCTATTAAGCAAGGTTTGTAATGTTTTCACATTACCTAAGGATATTGGTATCTTCATACCATACAAAAGTCAGAATATCCCGAGTAATGGCTTAGCCCATGGATTAATGTAATGTTGTCACATTACTAAAACATAATTTTGTTGGTATTGTCCAAACAAAAGTCTATTGGATTGTATTCACATTATCAAAAATATTCTTTTAAAAGAACTAAGGGTTTATAAATTTTTATGCTATCAAAATCATTTTGTAAACTTGTTTCAAAATTCTTAAAAGTGATTGATAAAATTTGTGCATATTCTATATGTCACAAATAATTTTCACAGATTATATTTGGTAATTATCTTATGCTTGTATTGCAAGATACTACTTACGTGATATTTCATATGATTATTGTTTCACAATATACTTCAGGATCTTGAGATATAGGGATCTTGATTTCAAGATAATCTCAAGATATCCTGAGGAAATCTCCTCAGGATCCTGAAATAACAAAGAAGATTCTATGATGGGAAATCTTCCTGTTATTTTGAGGATCTTAAGTTTTTCGATTGTATCTTGAGGGAATCTCCTCAGGATCATATAATGAAAGAATCTTTCCATTATCCTGATCCATCTAATACATATCCTGAGGGAATCTCCTCAGGATCCTTATTTTAAACAAAAGCCAAACATATATATATATATATACACTGAAGAAAGCTCCTTAGTATCCTGAAGAACATAAAAGATATAATAATCCTAATATTATTATCAAAAGATCCAAAGATTAGCATATCTTGGGATAGAAGTTCAGAAAGTATTCAAAATAAAAACTAAGTGGCCAACATGAACCACTTTCAACACCACCATGGTTAGCCGTGCCAGGATAACCTCACCCCAGGTTAATTGTTTTATTACACAACCCATAAAAAATAAATTGTTGGACATTAATACTGGGCTCCGGCTGTTCATATGCCATCCTCGCCCATCTTGGCACCATCTTCAACCACATCGCCTGTTGCTGCTAAACCCTCCAAGACCTCCTTCACTAATGACAACTCGTTCATCTCATTGGCGCCTTCAGTTGTGACTTGGACTTCTCCTGGATTGATGGGAGATTTATCACTTGCAGGTTTGCTGGCCTTGAGAGGTTTGCCCTTTGCTGCTTTGGGGGATTTATTGGCAGGATCCTCAGAGTTGGAAGCAAAAACAGGATCCTGACCTTTGAGCTTTGCAAGCTTTGTTTTCCAGGCTTCCACGTCCAAAAATGAAGTATTGACACCATGGGTGGCAGCTTCAGTTGCCATCTTAATCCTAGCCTCAAAGATGGCAATGGCAACATCTCTCTTGGTCTCCTCCACCAGGATGCTCTTTTCCTCCTCCAAACGGTTATCTGCTTCTTCTATCTTCTTGTTCAGAAGGGATTTGGTCTCTTTTAGTTCCTTCTTCACTTTGGAGAGTTCAGCAGCATCCTTCTTGTGGGCAGCGATCCTGACCTGGGCTAGCTTCTGCATACCTTCAATCACCTCCAGTTTCTCGTTGTAGCACTTAGCTAATAACTCGGTAGCCTGCATAGGATAATGGAAAAGGATATAAGTGTGACAAACAGAAATATGAAAGGAATTTTGATATTTTTTTAACAGGATAAGAGGTGGTTTATGCCTTTACAGCATCAGCAGCAGGATCACAAAGGTCGATCACTTCTTCAACTTTCCTTTTCATTGCTGATTTGGAGCGGAGATTGGGGATCCTTGGCTTTGAGGATTCTGGAACATATTTAAAAGGAGTTTCAGCATCAATGTCGTACAAAGAGAAGTGAGCTGCAGGATGGGAAACGGAATCAAAAAATGTGCAAAATAAAATGGAGAATAATTATTGGAGATACTAGATAGCGATTACCAGACATAGTAGACTCGGATTCTTAGGATCCCACGCTTTCAACCTGAGAAGGATGCCTAAATGTCCTGTGGCCCTCGGGGATTTCCAAAAACTTTCCCAAATTTGCTTCAGTATCCAAAGTAGGAGGAGCCAAATCCACGAAATTCATTGTTGCAAAAGCAAACAAGTTAGGTACGTCGTTAATATTCTTGAAACCCTAAATAATTTTTCTATTTCCAACCCTTTTTGACCCACATTGAAGAGATTGAACTGTCGTCCGATAAGGAATCACGAGCAACAAAAAAGAATCGACCCTTCCATTTGGCATCATTTTGAGTGGCTCACATAATGAGTGGGGAACGGTTAGGTTTGATTTAAAACAAGATATAGTGATTTCCGTGACTACGAAGGTTGTACGTTTGAGTGATTCCGGGGATCCCTAAGTCTAGGTCATAAAAATCAATGATGGATTGAAGGACCGAAAGAACGCGCCATACCATAGGCATGGTTTGGGAATAACAGAGTTCGGTTACAGCAAAGAAATCGTTGAAAAAGGGGGGATATGGGTATTTTATAACAATTGTGAAGGGGTACTCTGGAAAACATACCCATTTGTTTGAATGGAAATCGGCCTGTGCATTAGGATCATACGGCTGGAAAATTATGCCAGGAGGAAAGGAATCCTTGAGTTTTAACCTCTCAATATCGGAATCGAGGAAGTTACAGGGTTCGGTGTTTTCGATCATTTCTTGATCGATAAATTCAGGTTCGTGATGTTCGCCATCATGAATTACGAGTGCCATTTAGAGATGTAAAGAGAAGTAAAAAACGGAAACTGAAAATCGAAAAGAAAAGGGTGTAGAAGATAATGCCTGTAGATGATGAAGAAAGTTGATGATAAGGAACGATGAAGAAGTAATGAATCTTAGAAACACTATAAACACTCGGGCACAGTTATCTATATCTGTAAATTTCTCACGTAACTCTTTCTTTGTGAAATTGTAACGTTTTCAGGATCCTGAGTAAACGATACAACTTCATGGGCAATTGTTGTGGGTGAAATTTTCACTAACCTTACAGGATCCCGGACTAGCATTAGTCTCAATAATCTGTGAAGATCCTGGACTGCGTATAAGTAAGTTATATGCAGGATACTATGCTTGGATTATGCTAAGCTAAGAAATAATAATGATATGTGATCCTGAATACACCACTATGCAAGATCCTCAGGTATGAGTACATTATCTTTGTAATATGCGAGGTTACTGCTTATATAAAGTTTATGCTTAACCGTGTAATTGCAGGATCCCGATAGGGACTTTATCTTATTTTGCAGGATCATTGATATATATTGATCTTGACTTAGTCAACTCTGGGATGGCTTATTATCTCGGATATAGTTTTAGTATTTACACCTTATAATATATTCTTATTATAAGGATCCCGGATATCAAATATCTCGGGATCCCTTGCTACTAATATCTATGCGTGTTTATTTTTGTTTGACCAGGTCATTAGAGACGTGGGGAAGTAGTTCTGATTTCTTTGAAGTATGAGGAAAGGAGTCAACACGTGGAGATATTCTTGGTCATATGAACGTTGGGACGCTCCAGCATATCTCGGGGATGATCCCGGATATTTCGGAATAATTAGTTTTAGCTCTGTAGTTTATATACGAGGCTTGAATGATCGAGTAGGTTAACTCACGCTCACTACTTATACTTGAAACACTCTGTGCAACACTTTGACATTCATACATTTCACCAATCATTCACTTAGATTCGATCATTCTTGTGCTCTTTAGTTTGTAACTTGTTTTTATTCAATAAGATAAACATAAGGGAAGGATCGATTGATCCTTCCTGAGGTTTTGTGCCTGTGATCTATTATAGATCAAGGGTTTTCCTCGTACACCACTGTGTTCTTTCATTCAATGTTTAATAACTTAGTTTCTCTATCATTTTTAGCATATAAACGGTATTATCCCAGAATTATCCTGGATTATACATGATTTTCACACTTACTATCTTAATCAAACACTTGTTTTTCATAAATAAGCTATCAACAAAGCTTCTAGTTTTATTTTTAACAATGATTTAAATTCGTATTCGGGGATATTAAGTTTTCTATCAAAAACTCGTAAACTACGTTAAACAATCTTGAAAATCAATATAAACACACTACCTCACAAACTATATTTGATCACTAAGTTGCCTTGGGTAATTTTTGACCAAAATATTCACATTACTAAAACATGATTTTGTTGGCTTTGCCCAACCATAACTCTATTGGTTATAGTGTTTTCACATTATCAAAAATATTCTTTTAAAAAGACCTAAGGGTTTATAAATTTTCATGCTATCAAATATATTTTATAAACTTGTTTTAAGGTTCTTAAAAGTGATTGCTAGAATTTGTGCATACTCTATATGTCGCGAATAACTTTCATAGATTATATTTGGTAATTGTCTTATGTTTGTAGTGCAGGATGTTGCTTATGAGATATTTCATATGGTTATTGATTTACAATATACTTCAGTATCCTGAGATGTAGGGATCTTGATTTCAAGATAATCTCAAGTTATCCTGAGGAAATCTCCTCAGGATCCCGAAATTACGAAGAAGATTCTATGATGGAAAATCTTCCTGTTATTCCGAGGATCTCAATTTTTTCAATTGTATCTTAAGGGAATCTCCTCAGGATCCTATGTATACAAGATTCATAATGGAAAAATCTTTCCATCATCCTACAGTTTGCCACATTAAAGATATATATCCTGAAAAAATCTTCTCAGGATCCTGATTATCAAACAGGACATATATATATATATATATATATATATATATATATATATATATATACATACATACTTACTGAGGGAATTTCCTCGGTGTATTGGAGCACAAAAGAGATATAATAAATCCTAATATTATTATCAAAAGATTTCAGGATCATCAGATCCTGAAAATAGAGTTCATCAAACTGTTCAAAACAAAACTAAGTGGCCAACATAAACCACTTCAAACACCACCATGGTTAGCCATACCAGGCTAACATCACCCCAAATTAATTGTTTGTTACAGCACAACCCATAGAAAATAAAGGCATGAAAATAAAAGTTGGGCTCCGGCTAGTTATATGTCATCCCTTCCCAATGAACCATCACTGCCAACTATATCTTCTGCCATTGCCACATCTTCATGATTTCTGAGATTAGAAGCTTCATCTTTGAATTTAGTTAGAGCTCCGGTGATCCATCCTTTTGGCACTTTGGTTGCTTTTCTCTTTGGGCTTCGGATCCTCTGAGACTAGTTAAGGGTGGACTTGGAGCACGATTTCCTTTCATTCCTGCCAACTTATCCCTCCATGCTTTAACATCCCATATACTGGTATCCTGTCCATTTTCAGCGGCTTCTGTTGTGGGTAGATTTATATTTAACATTGCAGGATCCTGATTAGCATCACGATTTCGTCTCACAGGTATGGAAAGCATTTATAATTTGTATTTGCATAGCAGGATAATGATAATTTGTAAGTATACTTTCAAAATCACAGTTATAGTTAAGGATCCTGGAAATGCTCTTATTTATCTTGCAGGATCCTATTCGGGATATATTTATCTAACATATTATGTAGGATATTGGATAAAGGAAATATTTAAGTAAGGATCCTATGTTTATTCTGGAGTGTACATGGCTCAGGACCCTGGACCTATGTTAGTTCAGGATCATGCGATGTATAACGTGTTTGTTTTTCTTAAGTATTGACCAGGTCATGGATGGAACGCGTTAATGAGATATGCTCCGGATTACATGGTAAGGCTTTGATATGATTTTATGAAGACGAAGTCCACTGCATATGTTAAATGAAGTCAAGAGTAACGATGGAAGTCTTCATCCTTTATCGGAGGATCCCGAGATTTTCGGAATAGTTGTTATACGCTCTTAGTATATAAATGAGGCATGGATGATCAATTAGGGGGACGCACACTTACTATTTTTCACCTGCAAAACACATAAACACTCTGCTCTCATTCTCGTTCATATTCATTTCTTCAACACTTAGGTAAAATCATTAATTCACACACACATAATCACTTAGCCGATCATCCTTGTGCTCTTAGCTTGTAATTCGTTACGTTTATTTTAATAAAATTAACAAAGGCAAGGATCGTTTGATCCTTCCCGAGTTTTTGTATCGGCGATCAACCTTGATCAAGGGCTTTCCTCGTATATCCTCGTGTCAACCGTATTTAATTTACATTTTCATTGCTTAATTTGCATTATCCTTAATCGGTCTTTAAGCTATTCCATAAAACATTTGTTCAACAAGGATCAACACATTCAAAGTATATTTTTCATTCAAAATCGTTATTTACTAATATAGATAATTGTGTTTCTACGTAATTATCTTGAAAGTAATTGTAAGCACTAAACCTCACTTTTCTAAATTTGATCACTTAATTGCCTAGTGTAATTTTTGACCAAAACAGCTTCCATGGCCATTAGGATTTTGGATTCCAACACCGCAATAGTGGCATCTCTTTTTACCTCGTCCATCAGGAGATGACTCGCACCTGCTTCTTCTTCGATGTCGTTAGTAGATTTTCTGGAAAGCATGGCTTTGAGAACTTTTATTTTCCGTTTTGATTTCTCTAGTTTCAAAGAGCTCTTCTTGTGGGTGGTGATCAAATCATCGATTGTCTCACTTTTTCAATATATTTGTCCAGCATGATGTTGGCGACCTGTATGAAGATATGATATTAAAATTTTCATGTAAATTAAAGGAAGTTCAGATTAAAAAAGTCTTACTGTGAAGAGGTTGGCAGCAGGGTCATCAAGGTCGTATAGTTCTTCAATCCTTCTTTTCTTAGAACAGGAACTTGAAGGGGGAAGTCTGAAGCTATAACCTTCAATTCTGATTTCTTCTTTTCTTGGCGGAACTTCTGGGCCGATATCAGAGAGAGTGAAGTAAGGTGTAAAACCGAAAACGAAATTAAGAAGATAAAGGATATAATGATAAGAAGAAGAAGAAGAAAATTACTTGACATCATTTTTTCGATTAAATTCGTTATGGAATTGAGAAAGAGTTGGATGAGAATAGTGAGGAAAGATGATAGGAAAAAGAAAAATCTGTGAAAATAGTGATGATGTTATGTGATGAGAGTTTAATAAATCCCAGAAAGAGATTAAAACTCAGGCACGATTATTGATAACCGAAGATATCTCACCTAACTTTATCTTTGATGCATAGTTTGTTGAAGTTGTATCATCTTCGGGATCCCAAATAAATGATATAACTTCGGGGGAAATTTTTGTGGGTAGAATTTTCACTAACCTTGCAGGATCCTGAGTTAATGTTCACCTTGATAACTTATGGAAATCCTGGATTGTATATGAGTAAAACTACATGCGGGATACTGCGGTTCGGATTATGCTAAGGTAAAGTATTATCTCAGTACGTGATCCTGATTAAACTACTATGCAGGATCCTCAGGTATGGACAAATTATCCTTATAATTAGAAATATGTAAGGATACTGATCATATAAAGTTTATGCTTTGATTGTGATCCCGATAGGGACTTTATCTTATTTTTGCATGATCATTAATATATGTCGTGATCCTGATTTAGCTAAGTCCGGGATAATAGATTATCTTGGATATAGTTTTAGTATTTACACCTTGTAATATATGTTTATTATAAGTATCTCATATATCAAGTATCTCGGGATCCCTTGCTACTAATATTTCCGCATGTCTATTATTATTTGACTAGGTCATGAAGGACGTGGGAAGTAGCTCCGGTTTCTGTGGATTGTATCATGATTGAAGAATATTTGATTTAATGTAACACTCGCCAATTTAGGGCTAGTCATTAGGTCCTAATCATTTTATAATACATGTTACTAGTATCGTGTTAGGCTAATTTGTGTATCAATTAATATATATTGTTGAATATATATAATTACGTGATTTGGCTAAATTGTGTGCTTTCAATCGAATGTAATTCGGTTCAATTAATACAGACGTTGGTGAGCAATTTTCATTAAATAGCATAACACTATTATATTCAAAATATTATTTTGATAATATTTCGTATCTATTTCAGATCGTACAAACAAACGTCGACGCGATTAAAATATTAAGCGCGCAAGCAATCAAAATAAAGTTAAGTTATATTTTATAACTCAATTATAAAGTATTTAGTAAAATACTTCAATAAAGATATTAAATAAATGTTGGTATTTTGAAACCCACATTTAAATGCGTATTAAATTATTTAAACATTTAAACGATCGGGAAAACGAACACCGCACGGAGTGCAAATGCTCAGGAATAAAATGGGAGCCAACCACACATGGGTGGGACCCATGTGGTCCGGCCCCCATGCCCCCCAAAATGGGTATCCCTCCCCATTTTCCTCATTTCATCATCATCATCATCTAACTCACTCTCTCTCTCTTTCTCTTTTCTTTCTTTCTTTCATTCAAAAACAACCACCACCATCCACCTCCAACCTCAAAATAACACCACCAAATCACCATAAATCATCTTGCTAGTTTAGAGAAAAACGTTCACCTCGCGACGATCTACATTTCTATCTTTCCGGAATCTCCTTGCGTTAACTTGTAAGAATCCCGACAATTCTCGAAAACTCTTAAATCATTGTATTTTACTTGAATGTGGTTTGTATAAGCTTAAAATGTCCAAATAAGGGTTGGGTAAAAGGTTCCCGTCAAACGGAAACCGGAAAACACATTTTTGACACAAAATCCGTCCAACAGATTTAGGTGTCGCACGGCCAGATCCAGTGATGCGACACTTCCTTAAGTGACGCATAAAGTGTCTCTTAATACCCTAATCTTGTGTCACTTGCCTAAGTGCCGCATATGTCGCACCGCCAAATTCGGGTTGCGGAAGCGAATCGGGTCGGGGTGCGACTAATCAATAATCACAAGCACAAAGATATAATGAACGATCACTAAATGCGTCGTTTTACATTGTATTGATAAAACCAAAGTTTACATCAAAAATATTGTTTACATTAGCTCAGTTCCTTGAAATTGAGAGATTTACATTACGTAATTACTTTATACAAAAATATAATAATGCAACTAAATCTCTGATTGATTGAATGAAGACTCGAGCTAATAAATCCTGATTGGGAAGCCAACCTACTGCTGAGTACCTATGATACATGCTAAAATGGGTCACTGGTGAGCTCACAGGTTTGTATGTCAACACAATTTGTATGAACCGCAAGATTTAATTGAATTTAAAATGCAATTAAGCAAAATAAAAGTTATACAGCCATGAGCACATAATCTGAGCTTACTTGAGCGTTAGGTCCAATTAAGGAAACCCAACTGAGTGCCTCCTACGAGTTCCTAATCTACACTCGTCTTCGCAAATGCTAATACGTCCGTTTGACCAGTTAGTGCGTGCTAACCCGGACGAGGATTGTCAATCCTATATGATATCATATACTAACATTCACGCTATAGATGTATTACCAAACTATGTTGTGGAGGGCTTTGAAATGATTAGTGAAAACAACTCATGTAGTATTTGATTTGTATTGTACTTGCGTTCATATTGTAAAATAAAACGAGCAATGTAATCACACCCCAGATGAAAACCGTAAAATAGGGGCTATGAGACTCACCTGAGCCTTGAGTGTTTATCGAAATAAACTTGAATTGATTAGCTGTGAATTGATGTCCAAAGACTTGTAACCTGAGGGTGTCCAAGACACGCGATGGTTATAATCATGATTAGGTATCTCGAAAGACTACCTTTGTAGTTGTTCGTCCAACTAGAATGTCCAAATTACTACTATTTGGTTGATTGGTTTATGTTTTTGAAAACGTGTACGGCCCGTTGGTGATTGGTTGTAATAATAATCTCATTATTATTACTATGATTTCGAAGTGTTCATATTCAAAAACGTATCCCAAGGTGTTTTGAAAAGTTGTATTGTATAAGTGTTCGAAGTTACATAAGTTGACACTTAGTAAAAATCCATGTTTTCAAGTTTCTGATTAATGCGACATTGGGTGCGACATAAAACTTTGTGTCGCTAAGTGCGACATAGTCTGTTGTGTCGCAGATCATGTCTGCTACATAAGGGCTTGTGTCGCTAAGTGCGACATCCACAATTTAATGCGACATAAGGTGTTGTGTCGCTATGTGCCACGGAAATAAGTTTTGCGACATAGTATTTTGTGTCGCTATATGTGACATCCGTAATTATTGCGACATAACCATTTGTGTCGCTATAAGCGACATCCGTGAAACAGTGCGACATAGAGGCTTATGTCGCTATATGCGACATAGGCCATGATTTGGCGACATAAAGCCTTGTGTCGCAGGTGGCCTGGAGCCTCTGCGACATAACGAGCTGTTGGCCGGAAAATGAGCCGAAAAGGTGTTTTCCGGCCTCCGTTTGACTTGAAACTTTTACCCAACCCATATTTGAACATTATAAGCTTAAATAACTTATAAACAAGTAAAAGTAAGTGAAATCGGAGTATTTCGGGATTTGTCGGAAATTTATAAACTTAACGCCGGAGAAATCCGGAAAGATGGAAATGTAGATCGTGATGTGGTGAACGTTTTTCTCCAAAGGTGCTTGATTCTCCGAGGCCGTTTGGTGGTGCAAATTGGTGGTTGTAGGTGGTGGTGGTGGTGGAGGTTGTTGAGAGAAAAGAAGAGAGGAGAGAGAGAGAATGAAAATGAAATGGAGGGGAGGGAATGGAGGGGAAAGACAGATTTTTGGGGAAAAAGGGGAGGGAATCTCCCAAATTTTAATCCCCCGCATTTGTGCTCCATGCGGTGTTCGTTTCCCCGATCGTTTAATCGTATAAATAGATATCTTATAATACGAATATTTGTTAAGGTTTTGTTGAAGTGTTTCATCAAATACTTTTACTTGAGTTATAAAATATAACTTATTCTTGTTTCTGTTGTTCGCGCGTTTATTATTTTAATCGCATAATAGAAGTTTCTACGATACGAATTTGAGTTGAAATATTATCTAAATAATATTTTGGAGAAAATAGAGTTATTAAATAATGTCCTATTATTTAATAAAATGGTTCACCAACGTCCGTATTAATTGAACCGAACTGCACTCGATTTGAAACTTGTACGATTTAATCAAATCGCATACTTGTTTATATTCAATAATATATATATTGATACATTAATTAGCCTAACACAAAACTAATTACATGTATTACACTTGATTAGGTACTAATTTCTAGTCCTAATTTGGCGGGTCTAACATTCTCCCCCTGTTAGGAGAATTTCGTCCCGAAATTTAGTTCGAAGTCATGTTCGAAGTAGCATCAACGAATAACTGAGGATACTTGAGCCGCATTTGGTCCTCCCGTTCCTAGGTGAATTCCGACCCACGCCGCAAATTCCACCTGACTTTGACAATGGAAATACGACTTTGTTTGAGTTGTTTGACCTCACAGTCCATGATTTCGGCGGGTTCTTCAACAAAATGATGTTTGTCGTCCACTCGGATTTCATCTTGTGGAATGATAAGTGTCTCATCAGACGGACACTTTTTCAAATTTGAAATGTGAAAAGTGGGATCCACGCTGCTGAGTTCAAGTGGCAGCTGCAACCGATGTGCCACTGAACCAATCCTCTCGAGGATCTATAATGGTCCAATTTATCTGGGATTTAACTTCCCGCGTTTACCGAATCGGATAACACCTTTCCAAGGTGAAACTTTGAGTAGCACTCGATCCCCAACCTGAAACTCGAGTAGTTTGCGTCTCACGTCAGCATAACTTTTCTGACGATCACGTGCGGCTTTGAGTTTGTTTTGGATTTCAAAAATCTTTTCGGTAGTTTCATGGATGATTTCAGGACCAGTGAGTTGACTGTCTCCCACTTCGATCCAACAAATCGGTGAGCGGCACTTACGACCGTAGAGTGCCTCGAAAGGTGCAGCCTTAATGCTGGTGTGATAACTGTTGTTGTACGAAAACTCGCACAACGGTAGATCTTTTTCCCAGTTTACACCGAAGTCAAATACGCAACCTCGTAGCATGTCTTCCAGTGTTTGAATTCTTCGTTCACTTTGGTCGTCGGTTTGAGGGTGGTATGCGGTACTCATATCAAGACGAGTACCCAATGATTTTTGAAGCGATTGCCAAAAGTTAGATGTGAAACGACTATCTCTATCGGAGATAATCGAGATTGGAACACCATGTCGAGAAACAACCTCTTTGATGTAGATTCGTGTGAGGCGTTCCATTTTGTCGGTTTCCTTGATTGCCAAGAAGTGAGCAGATTTCGTGAGATGATCGACGATCACCCAAATAGTATCACAACCGCTCGATGACTTGGGTAGTTTGGTTATGAAATACATGGCAATTTGTTCCCATTTCCATTCAGGAATGTTCGGTTGTTTGAGTAAACCAGAAGGTTTTTGATATTCTGCTTTGACTTTTGAGCAAGTAAGGCACTTGCTGACGTATGTAGCAATTTCAGCTTCATATTCAGCCACCAATAAAATTCCTTGATGTCGTGATACATTTTGTCAGATCCAGGATGGATAGAATATTTGGACTTGTAAGCTTCATCCATCACCAAGTCTCGCAGGTTTCCAAAACTGGGCAACCAGATTCGGTTTGAGAAATACCTAATCCCGTTAGGTTTGATTTCGAATTGTTTGTCCTTGCCTCGCAAGGCTTCGTTTTTTATGTTATCAGGTTTCAGAGCTTCGAGTTGAGCATTGAGAATCTGAACGTTTAGATCATTGTGAATGGTCATGCTGAGGGCTCAGACTCGAAGTGGTTTCGATCGCTCCTTTTGACTGAGGGCATCGGCAACAACATTAGCCTTACCCGGATGGTATTTGATTTCGCAATCGTAATCGGTGAGCAACTCGACCCACCGATGTTGTCTCGTGTTGAGATCCTTCTGATCGAATATGTGTTGGAGACTTTTGTGATTGGTAAAGATTGTGCACTTAGTGCCATAGAGGTAATGTCTCCAGATTTTGAGGGCAAAAACGACAGCTCCAAGCTCAAGATCGTGAGTGGTGTAGTTCTTATCATGGATTTTGAGCTGTCGTGAAGCGTAAGCAATAACTTTGTCTCATTGCATCAGCACGAAACTGAGACCTTGATGAGAAGCATCGCAGTATACCACGAAGTCATCGGTGCCTTCGGGTAAGGATAGAATCGGACCACTGCAAAGCTTTTGTTTCAGGAGTTGAAACGCTGACTCTTGTTTATCAGTCCAATCGAACTTTTTATCTTTCTGAGTCTGTGCCGAAAGTGGTTGAGCTATTTTCGAGAAGTTTTCGATGAAGCGCCGATAGTACCCTGCCAATCCCAAGAATTGGCGTACCTCGGTCGAGTGGTTGGCGACTGCCAGTCTTTGATAGCTTCGATTTTTGATGGATCGACATGGATTCCTTGACTATCGATAACATGTCCAAAGAATTGAACGGTTTACATCTAGAACTCACACTTAGAGAATTTTGCGTAAAGCTCCTCGTGCTTAAGTAGTTCTAGGATGGTTCTGAGGTGTTGCGCATGTTCCTGTTCGTTGCGCGAGTAAATGAGAATGTCATCAATGAAGACAATGACAAACTTGTCGAGGTATGGCTTGCACACCCGATTCATGAGATCCATGAATACACCCGGTACGTTGGTTAGACCGAAGGGCATCACTTAGAATTCGTAATGCCCATAACAGGTTCTGAAAGTGGTTTTTGGGATGTCGGTGTCGCGAACACGTAATTGATGATAACCTGATCGAAGATCGATCTTTGAATAAAAACTCGATCCTTGAAGTTGGTCAAACAGGTCATCGATGTGAGAAAGTGCTTGACAGTTAGCTTGTTCAACTCTCGGTAGTCGATACACATTCGGAAAGAACCGTCTTTCTTTTTGACAAATAGGATCGGAGCTCCCCAAGGTGAAGAACTTGGCCTAATGAATTCTCTTTCTAGGAGTTCCTGTAATTGATTGGACAACTCCTGAAGTTCGGATGGGGCTAAGCGGTATGGTGCTCGGGCCACAGGTGCGGCACCTGGCACCAGTTCGATTGAGAACTCAACCTATCTTGGTGGTGGTAGACCAGGTAGTTCTTCGGGAAAGACTTTTGGAAAGTCTCGAACGATGGGCACATCCTCCAGTCGCTTCCCCTTCGACTTTTTCACCATGATATGCGCGAGGATTGCTGGATAATCCTTTCTCAGAAATTTCCGGATTTTCAAACAGGATATGATGTTGAGTCTCGTCCCACCGGTCTCCCCCTGTATGACCAAGGTTTTACCAACGGCGAGAGGAATACGAATGATTTTATCGTAACAAATGATTTCGGCACGATGCTTGGACAATCAGTCCATACCAATGACAACGTCGAAACTTCCAGTTTCAACAGGCATAAGATCGATTGAAAAGGTCTCGTTGGCTAGGTTTAAAGTGCAATTAGGTATCACACTCTCGGTTTCTATGAGTTTACTGTTCGCTAGTTCTACAGTGTACTTAACATCCAAAGAAACATGGGTGATGTCAAGTAGTGGATAATATTGATCAGAGATAAAGCTTCTATCGGCACCAGTATCAAACAGAATAGAAGCGGATAAGTTGTTGAGGAGGAACATACCCGTGACCACATTTGGGTCCTGGCGGGCATCCCCGGAGTTGAGTACAAACGCTCTTCCTCTTGCGTTGTTGTTGTTGTTGTCGCTCTTGTTCTTGTTTTTAGGACATTCGTTTCTGAAGTGTCCCGTTTCCCCACATCCAAAGCAGGATTTGGGTTGGTTGGCATTATTGTGAGAGGTGTTGTTGTTGGATTTGGGGGCTCGGCAATCTTTGGTCAAGTGCCCGTACTTCTTGCAGTTGTTGCAGAGAGTACTGCATGGACCATCGTGGTGGTAGTTACACTTGAATCAGTATGGCCTGTCCCCAGTGTACCCACGCTTGGGTTCAAAATTTGTGTTGTAAACATGGATGGCATTGGATTTCTTGTTCTGGTTGTTGTGGTGTTCAGACGATTTGCGTTTGTTGTTGTTGGAGGAGGATGTGTTGGAGGTCTCACGGCTGACAACCATGGCCATGAGTTCGTATGCCAACTGGATAGCACTTTCAACAGTGGTTGGTTTGGATGAGGCGATATTCCCCTGGATAATCTCCGGGAGGCCGCAGATGTATCTTTTGATGCATTTTTCCTCCGAATCAACCAAACTAGGGAACAACAAAGCAAATTGCTAGAATTTGGTGGTATATCCAGCAATGTCAATTCCCTGCACTGTCAAGTGCCAGAATTCTTCCTCTAGACGGTGCAGTTCTTCTTCGGGACAATATTTTCCCCTGAGCTTTTTCTTCAGTTCAGCCCAAGGAAGTCGGTTTGCTATCTCAATGCCCACAGAGTTTGCGTGGGTGTTCCACCATGTAAGTGCATCTTCCTGAAAGGTGTAGGCAGCAAACTTGACTTTGTTATCCTTCGTACAGTTGCAGAGGTTGAAAACGGATTGCATACATTCAATCCATATGATAAGGCCAATAGCACCTTCCGTGCCTTTGAAGTAGAGTGGTTTGCAGCTAAGAAAATCCTTGTAAGAGCAAGGTTTGATAACAGGGGTATTAACTGGAGTTTCATCATTGCTTTGTGAGTTTCGAGGTGAATCCCGAGTAGCCAAGGCATTGGCCACTGCTCGAGATACGACAGCAGCAAGTTCGGCATCACTGTAACTTTTCTTCTTTGGCGGCATAATTCTTCAAGAGAGAAAACAAGAGGCACATGAGAAGTTGTACCAGAATGATAATTTGATAGATGTACATATATTAAAGTGGTAATGTACAACATCACAAAGTGAAAATTAACAATGTAAGATAGTTGAGAGAAAATGTCGATTGATATTACGATGTTAAACGATTACAGACAATTTCGAGTTACATGTCCCAAAAGTTACAGGATTAGATTTTTAATAAAAGATGTCGGGAATTGTTACATCCGGTCGAATTACATAGGTCCTACGAAAGCATGATAAAGTACAGATTTAGCCTAAGTTAATCCTGACGTAGATTGAGTTGTGCCAGCAGTGCGGTGAGATGGTCCACAGATTCTACAAGTCAGCTAACCATTCGGAGAGCGTCCTCGGTTTCCCTTAGACATGTCTCGCACTGATTTAGCCTTGATTTTAGGACGGAGATTTCATTTCGGTTGCCAATCACTTGGTTGTGGACAACCTCCATAGTTTCGATGGCTTCACCCAGACGGTTGTCAAGGGTGTCCATGTGGTTGACGGTATTTTCGTGCTCTTTGGAGACTTGATTGATACGTTCGAGTGATGTGAGTATCCAGTTTTCATTGGTTTCTTGGAGTTTGACATCCATAGTATTAAGTCGTTGCTCGTGTCGGTGTAGCCTAGTGGCTAAGTCCGACAAAGTGAAGTGAGTAGGGTATGGGTCAGCTCGAGGCAATCTGGTGTTTCTCCTAGCCACCCTTGGGCTTCGTGATCCATACGGATGAGAGCGTGACGAATTGGGTGGTGTGTTTTTCATTCTGAGATAAAGCATTAGAGAGAATGAGGCCTATATTCATATAACACATATATAATATAGACTAAGATATTGAACGAGAGTGAGGCCTATCTATGTGTATATATATATATATATCACATAATGCTTTATCTCAGTAATTTGGCTAGTTCATTCAGTTGTTCGTTCTTTGAAGTGCAGAGAGCTATCATATGCTTGGTCTCTTAATTCGGCTAGTTCATTCAGTTGCATTTTCCGATGTGATCCAATTGTAGAAGGGTCTAAATTACAACCTCTTAGCGCCCAGTGAGCTTTATACTCCAACTCTATCGGTAAATGACACACTTTTCCGTAGACTAGTCTGTAGGGCGTGGTTCCTAGTGGCGATTTATATGCGGTTCTGAACGCCCACAAAGCATCGTCTAATTTTTCAGCCCATCTTTCCCTATGATTAACCATGGTTCGTTCTAAAATTCTCTTGAGAGCTCGATTTGTCACTTCGGCTTGTCCATTCGTCTGCGGGTGGTAAGCCGTAGAGGTCTTATAGGTGACACCATAATATTGTAATGTCCTCATAAACTGAGCATTACAGAAGTGCGTCCTCGATCACTAATGATCGCTTTTGGAGTACCGAAACGTGAGAAGAGCTGCTTTAAGAATTTTACTACTAATCGGGAATCATTTATAGTAAATGCTTGGGCTTCGGCCCATCTGGAGACGTAGTCGACAGCAACCAGAATATACTCTTTCCCATATAATTTTGAGAATGGTCCCATAAAATCCAACCCCCATATATCAAAGATCTCGCAAGCTTGGATGTTAGTAAGTGGCATTTCACTCCTCGATGAAATACTTCCAAACCTTTGGCAAGCATCGCAGCGTTTCACCAAGTCGTGAGCGTCTCTGAATATAGTAGGCCAGTAGAAGTCAGAGTAATATACCTTTCTTGCAGTCATATTTGCTCCGTGATGTCCTCCAGTTGGTCCGTGATGACTTTGGTGAAGAATGTTCCTTGCCTCCATCTCGTCTGCGCATCTTCTGATGATTTGGTCCGGGCATACTTTGAATAAGTATGGATCATCCCAATAGCTGTTCTTTACGTCTCTAAAGAATTTGCGCTTTCTAGAGGTGGGCATTCCTTTTGGCACAATTCCTCCAACCAGATAATTTGCGTAGTCTGCATACCAAGGGTTGTAAGTGAATTGAGATCCCTTTTGGTATCCTCCAATATTCATGAGTTGTTCTTCAGGAAACTGGTCTTGAATCTCTCTCTCATCAAGCTTCTCCATCGACGGATTTTCCAGTCGACTAAGATGATCTGCTGCGACATTCTCGGCTCCCTTTTTATCCTTGATTTCTATGTCAAATTCTTGGAGGAGGAGAATCCATCTAAGCAGTCTTGGCTTAGCGTCTTGCTTTTTGAAGAGATACTTCAAGGCTGAGTGATCTGTATAGACAATAGTTTTGGACAATATTAAATAAGAACGAAATTTATCAAAAGAGAATACTACCGCAAGAAGCTCTTTCTCTGTTGTGGTGTAATTCTCTTGTGCATCAGTGAGTGTCTTGCTGGCGTAGTAGATTGGCTGAAACTGCTTCTCCTTCCTTTGCCCTAAGATAGCTCCAACAGCGAAGTCACTAGCATCGCACATGATTTCGAACGGAAGACTCCAATTGGGGGCGACCATGATCGGTGCATGTGTGAGCTGATCCTTTAAAATGTTGAAAGCTTTAAGACAGTCATCTGAAAAGACAAACGGAGTATCCTTCTCGAGAAGGTGTGTCATAGGTCAAGAGAACTTAGAGAAATCCTTGATAAAGCGACGGTAGAATCCGGCGTGACCTAGAAAACTGCGAATGGCTTTAACAGAAGTAGGTGGTGGAAGTTTGGCAATAGTCTCAACTTTGGCTTTGTCAACTTCGATTCCAGATTTTGATATTCGATGTCCTAAAACTATTCCTTCTTTCACCATACAGTGGCACTTTTCCCAGTTTAAGACAAGATTTGATTCTTCGCATCGGGTTAGCATCCTTTCAAGGTTGGAAAGACAAGATGTGAAGGAATTACCGAAGACTGAGAAGTCGTCCATGAATACCTCCATACACTGTTCAATCATGTCATGGAATATTGCCACCATACACCTTTGAAATGTTGCAGGCGCATTGCATAAACCGAATGGCATGCGGCGGTAGGCAAATGTACCATATGGGCATGTGAATGTCGTCTTTTCCTGGTCCTTTGAATCGAGAGGAATTTGAAAATAGCCGGAGAAACCATCGAGGAAGCAGTAATATTCATTCCCCGATAATCTTTCCAACATGTGATTGATGAACGGCAGAGGGAAGTGATCTTTCCGGGTGGCTTCATTTAATTTCCGGTAGTCGATACACACCCTCCAGCCGGTGACGGTTCGTGTAGGAATCAATTCATTATTTTCGTTAGCGATAACCGTCATTCCTCCTTTCTTTGGAACAACCTGAACTGGGCTGACCCATGGGGAATCTGAGATAGGATAGATCAGACCAGCATTCAAGAGTTTGATAACCTCTTTCTTGACCACATCTTGAATCTTCGGGTTTACTCTCCTCTGTCTCTGTATGGAAGGTTTGAAGTCGTTTTCCATGAGTATCTTGTGTGTGCAGTAATTCGGACTGATCCCTTGTATATCAGAAATCTTCCATGCAATCGCCTTCTTGTGTGACTTCAAGACTTGGATAAGTCTTGCTTTCTCTTTTGGTGAAAGACCTTTGGCGATTATGACGGGTAGGTGTGAGGTTCCTTCGAGAAAAGCATATTCCAAGTGAGAGGGTAATTCCTTCAGCTCCAATTCTGGCGGTTCTTCGATAGAGGGTTTCATTCGAGCGATCTCGTCTCTTTGTAATTCGTCATACTCCTTTTGGAACTCTGATTCTTTTGGAGATGAGTCGGCTGTAGTGGCTGATGCTATTTCTACTAGTTCCGTCTCATTGGAAAGCGCGTTCTTCTTTAACTCGTATTTACAGGTAGATGATGAAGAAGTTGCATTATCCTCAGTGATGATGACATCATTGGTGAGTGCGAACTCTTGAAATTGAGCTTTAGAAGAAGTACTTATGGTGATTTCTGGATTTGATTTTTCACAACCTTCAGATAGTTGTGGTAAAGTACCAGAATCCATCTCCTCGAAAGATTTGAGAATCTCAGCTACAGACGGAGACGATTTGGGTATCGGAAAAAACTAATTTCTTCTTAAAAGTGGGATAGGGATGCCTTCGCCTAAAGGAACAACAACAGAGTTGTTCGTGGAAGAGTAGTTAGGCGGTGCTAAAGGATTCTTCATTTCAGGTAATGGAAATAGAAGCTCTCCGGAAGGTGCTGATTGGTCGGAGATAGCTGAGCAGAGTCCGATGTTGTTCGGGCAAAGTCTTCTTTTGGTGATGACAGTGCTGGAGAAAGGTTCGTTACTGCTGACTGCTAGAATTTCCTCCAAATGCTCATCATATAATTCCTGCATGGCATCCACAAGACCAAGATCTTCTCCTATAGGGTGCTTCATCAACTTATCGATATTAAAGGTTACTTCCTCCGCTCCGACCCTCAGTTTTAAAGATTTTTTGTTTACATCTATCACAGCCTTGGCAGTGTTTAGGAAAGGTCTACCAAGGATTAGGGGAACGTGGGCATCTTCCTCAATATCCATAATGACAAAGTCAACCGGGAAGATAAATTTACCGACTCGGACCATTATATCTTCAGCAATTCCTCGGGGGAGTTTAACTGATCTATCAGCTAATTGGATGGTCATTTGAGTGGGTAGCAGTTCACCTAATCCTAGTTTCTTATAGAGAGAGTAAGGCATAAGATTGACACTAGCTCCTAGGTCAGCTAAGACGTTACTAACCTGGATGTTTTGAAGAAAACAGGGAATAGTGAAACAGCCAGTATCTCCTAGTTTGGGTGGAAGGCCATGTAACATGATTGCTGAGCATTCAGCATCTAAGGGTAAACTAACTATTTGTCTCAATTTTTTTTTATTTGAAATGAGTTCTTTGAAAAACTTAGCACAGCTAGGCATCTCTACTAAAGCATCTAATAGTCTAACGTTTAAGTGCAGGCTTTTAAATATTTCTAGATATTTCCCAAATTGTGCTTCCTCTTTCTCTTTCTTAAGCCTACCAGGGAAGGGTATCCTAGTTCGTGGAATGATTTCTGGGGCTTTAGGTGATACTGGATCTGGTGCAGTGACAGGGGTGTCATTAGGCACTGGATCAGTGGTCGGTTCAGAGATAGGAAGTTGATTTGAAGAATTATCTGAAGACTTCTCATTTCTGGTTTCTTTACCTCCTCTAGTGATGACCATGATTCCTCCTTGGTTCTCAACTTTTAAAAACAGTTGTTTAAAACTAACTTCTAGGTTTTTGATCAAATCTTCTGATATTTGAAGTAAAGCATCAATTTTATCTTGAAAATCTATTACTTGTTTGTTTATGTTCATTTGATCAACCATTAAATTAGTCAAAGTTTCATTATAGTGTTGTTGAGAATTTACGGGAGAATCTGACATATTAGAGGATAAAGGTTGCAGAAACTGAGTAGGTGTGTTATTGGTTGTCCGCTAAATGAAAGGTTTAGAATGAAAGTTCGATTCAGGGTTTTTAACAGTAGTGACAAGAATTTCTTCCGTACCTTTACAAGGCTGAGGTGTAGAAGATTGAAGATCCTTGAAGACTCTGGAGAGATTGTCCACTTGAGCTTGCAGAGCTTCAAAGGATAGGCTTGAAGTACTAGTTATTTCCTTAGCCATTTCGCCAAACTCCCAGTCATGTTGATGCATTGCTATCGTCTCAACTAGCTCCCAGGCTTCTTCAGAAGTGTGTGACATGAAATTTCCTTGAGAAGCAGCATCGAGGGTTGACTTGTGCTGAGGAGTCAGACCATTGTAGAATATGCAGATTAGGTTCGTCTTACCCATTTGATGATTCGGACATCTGTTAAGCATCTTCTTAAATCGTTCCCATGCTAGATAGAATGATTCATTGGTTTCCTGTCGGAAACTGACGATATCATCCTTGAGCTTGGTTTGTTTGGAAGGAGGGAAAAACTTAGCCATAAACTTAGTAGCCAACTCTTCCCAAGCATGAATCGAATTGGGTTCGAGTTCATCAAACCAGGTTCGAGCACGCGAAGATAAAGAATAGGGAAAAAGATATAGTCGGGAGACTTCTCTTGAAATCCCTGATTGCTCACAGGAATCAGAAAGATTAATGAATCTATCCAAATGTGAATTTGGATCATCGAGCGGAAAACCGTGAAATTGGCAGAAGGTTTTTAGTAACTTGAAAACGCTAGGCTTAATTTTGAAATTTTCATCGGGCAGCACGATAGGTCCTCCTCTTCCCTCCAGTAGTGGTGCACAGGTCGAGGCGAGAGTAATACGATTCGTCATAGCTGATGAAGTTCGGGTTTGGTAGAAAAGAGAGTTTTGGAAAGGAAAGAACAGAAAAGGAACTTTCGGATGATATTGATCTTCCGAAAGGATCGCTAAATAACTAAGACAACTAAATTCCTAAATCGGTCGTTGTAGTCCCCGGCAGCGGTGCCAAAAACTTGACGCGCCACCAACGGTCGATCGGGTTTTCACCCTGTCGTCGGACCGTCTGTCAGCGGCGGTGTCAGTGGAGTTTTAAAAATTTTGTTTTGTTTTGCTGGGCCTAAGTATACTAAAGCTATGGGTAAGTATAGCGATAGGTATGACCTAGGGTCGTTCTTCAAACTACAACGGGCATGGGATCTAGGACTTTAGTTATCTACGGGAATTTAGCTAGGGTTTAAAAGAGGTTTTGGTTTGTTTTGGTTTTAACTAACTACTAATTATCTAAAATTAAAATAAAGTAAAGCGGAGGGGAGGTGGCAACGAGAACTTATAGGCGAAGCAAGTGTTTACTATGATGATTACTCATGCTATTTAGGGGTAGTTAATGGGATAAAGCCTTAGTTAAGATGACATTAATATTTCCTAATGAGCCATAACTACTAGCCTATTATCTATCTAACGTAGAGTTGTCCGCAATCAGATAAATAATATGTCACGTGGATAACAGTTATGGAATGTAAACTACACCGGAAGTTGTCCCAAATGTAGCAACAAATTTAACCAACAACCATCCTCGAGTCTTATCCCCCAATCTCGGACATTTGAGATATCCGAATCATGGCATGAATTGTTGAATGAACAAAAACATGAACAGGGGTTTCTCACCGGGACAAGTTGGGATGGTCTGGTCTAACGGCTGATTAAATTGTTCATCATTATTTCATATCAATCATTTTAACTATTCTATGCATGTTAAACTGGTATATTCAATTGATAAATATTCGAAAACCTAATCATGTAACTAATCAGCATAACAGATACTAGCATGCAAACCCTAAGCAACAATCAAACAAGAACATGCAGAAAGGCAGCATAGCAGGGATCAATTATGCAGAGTGACGGGGTACATGGTTAAGTCACAAGTGTCCCGAAAGTTCTCTCTAAGACACTTGTTAAATTGCCCGAATCTAATCTATCTCTAATCCTACGCTCCGTGTCTCCCTCCGGTAATATTTCAACCAGGAGAACACCGTCCATGTCGAGTTCAACGATCATCAGACACAGAATAATTAGCGGCATACAACTAGCAATTGGCCAAGCCTAGAAGGATGTTACTAACCACAGCATAAGTTGGATAGATAAACATTTGAGATTCAATTCATAGATTCAAATATAATTCAACAACATACAGACAGAGTAACAGCATGATTTAAGTATAACTACCCTAGCATGGCAACTATCATAGCAAGCACAGATTTGTCTAGCTAAGCATGGCAATAATTCTAGCAAGTAATTCTAAACAAGTATAGCAACAGCACAACATTATTTAAAATAAGATAGAGATTATAATAGAACCTGACAAAGCGTTATTACAAATCGTGCGACACCGCAGTCTCGGAGCACCTCCGTTACAATTAAGCTACTAATCTACTAGCTTAACTAATCTAATTAACTAACTAACTAATTTAGAGAGAGAGTAGTGAGAGAAAGTGTGTGTAGAAGTGTGAAAAAATGAGAAGGTATGTTGAAATGATGAAATGAGGCTTGTATTTATAGAGATCGCACAACCGTATCCGTAGACCGTATCCAAACCTCCAAACGCACAACCGTATCGTAAAGGCGAATAAAAATCAGATTTTTATCACCCAAACGCACGATACGGCTGAGCTAGACCGTATACGGCTGTGCATAGGGTGAATACGGCTGAACTGGACCATATACGGCTGAGCACAGGCCGTATACGGCCTGAACAGACCGTATACGGCCTGCACAGACCGTATGCGGTCTAGGTCCAGCCGTATACATCCTGGACCAGCCGTATACGGCCTGGTTCAGCCGTATGCTGGTTCCTCGGTTCTTCGTTTCTTCGTTCGGGCGTAACTTCTTCGTCGTTTATCCGTTTTGAGCGTTCTTTATACCCACACATTCGTATTTTCCTAACGAAGAAAATGACATAAGTTAGAGGTTCTTAATTCTTTGTGTAGCTCAAAAAGTGCTAGAACAAGTGAACGAGAATGCTCATGATCGTATTCGTTAGATTTATCGTGTTTTTCGACCATTTTAGATGACTTTTGAAACATTGTCTATATTTTGGCCCATGTGACGAGTTTTAATGATAAAGTATCTATTTTGATTAGTTTCGTCACATATTGGGCTAAAAAGGTGAGATTAATGCACGCAAAAACATGACTTTTTGCGTGTTATCAGATACCAATCTGTCGCACCCCCAAATTCGGGTTGCGGAAGCGAATCAGGTCGAGGCGCGACTAATTAATAATCACAAGCACAAAGATATAATGAACGACCACTAAATGCGTCGTTTTACATTTTATTGATAAAACCAAAGTTTACATCAAAAATATTGTTTACATTAGCTCAGTTCCTTGAAATTGAGAGATTTACATTACATAATTACTTTATACAAAAATATAATAATGCAACTAAATCTCTGATTGATTGAATGAAGACTCGAGCTAATAAATCCTGATTGGGCAGCGAACCTACTGCTGAGTACCTGTGATACATGCTAAAATGGGTCAGTGAAACGCTGGTGAGCTCACAGGTTTGTATGTCAACACATATTTGTATGAACTGCAAGATTTAATTGAATTTAAAATGCAATTAAGCAAAATAAAAGTTATACAGCCATGAGCACATAGTCTAAGCTTAACTTGAGCATTAGGTCCAATTAAGGAAACCCAACTAAGTGCCTCCTACGAGTGCCTAATCTACACTCGTCTTCCCAAATGCCAATACGTCCGTTTGACCAGTTAGTGCGTGCTAACCCGGACGAGGATTGTTAATCCTATATGATATCATATACTAACATTCACGCTACAGATTTATTACCAAACTATGTTATGGAGGGCTTTGAAATGATTAGTGAAAACAACTCATGTAGTATTTGATTTGTATTGTACTTGCGTTCATATTGTAAAATAAAACGAGCAATGTAATCACACCTCAGATGAAAACCGTAAAATAGGGGCTATAGACTCACCTAAGCCTTAAGTGTTTATCGAAATAAACTTGAATTGATTAGCTATGAATTGATGTCCAAAGACTTGTAACCTGGGGGTGTCCAAGACACGCGATGGTTATAATCATGAGTAGGTATCTCGAAAGACTACCTTTGTAGTTGTTCGTCCAACTAGAATGTCCAAATTACTACGATTTGGTTGATTGAATTGTCCAAATTACTACGATTTGGTTGATTGGTTTATGTTTTTGAAAACGTGTACGGCCCGTTGGTGATTGGTTGTAATAATAATCTCATTATTATTACTATGATTTCGAAGTGTTCATATTCAAAAACGTATCCCAAGGTGTTTTGAAAAGTTGTATCGTATAAGTGTTCGAAGTTACATAAGTTGACACTTAGTAAAAATCCATGTTTTCAAGTTTCTGATTTATGCGACATTGGGTGCGACATAAGACTTTGTGTCGCTAAGTGCGACATAGTCTGTGGTGTCGCAAATCATGTCTGCGACATAAGGACTTGTGTCGCTAAGTGCGACATCCGCAATTTAATGCGACATAAGGTGTTGTGTCGCTATGTGCCACGGAAATAAGTTTTGCGACATAGTGTTTTGTGTCGCTATATGCGACGTCCGTAATTATTGCGACATAACCATTTGTGTCGCTATATGCGACATCCGTGAAATAGTGCGACATAGAAGCTTATGTCGCTATATGCGACATAGGCCATGATTTGGCGACATAAAGCCTTGTGTCGCAGGTGGCCTGGAGCCTCTGCGACATAACGAGCTGTTGGCTGGAAAATGAGCCAAAAAGGTGTTTTTCGGCCTCCGTTTGACTTGAAACTTTTACCCAACCCATATTTGAACATTATAAGCTTAAATAACCTATAAACAAGTAAAAGTAAGTGAAATCGGAGTGTTTCGGGATTTGTCGGAAACTTACAAACTTAACATCGGAGAAATCCGAAAAGATGGAAATGTAGATCGTGATGTGGTGAACGTTTTTCTTCAAAGGTGCTTGATGATCCGAGGCCGTTTTGGTGGTGAAAATTGGTGGTTGTAGGTGGTGGTGGTGGTGGTGGTGGTTGTTGAGAGAAAAGAAGAGAGGAGAGAGAGAGTATGAAAATGAAATGGGGGGTGGGGGGGGGGAATGGAGGGGAAAGGCAGATTTTTGGGGAAAAGGGGGGAGGGAATCTCCCAAATTTTAATCCCCCGCATTTGCGCTCCGTGTGGTGTTCGTTTCCCCGATCGTTTAATCGTATAAATAATTATTTTAAAATACGAATATTTGTTAAGGTTTTGTTGAAGTGTTTCATCAAATACTTTTACTTGAGTTATAAAATATAACTTATTCTTGTTTCGGTTGTTCGCGCGTTTATTATTTTAATCGCATAATTGAAGTTTGTACGATACGAATTTGAGTTGAAATATTATCTAAATAATATTTTGGATAAAATAGAGTTATTAAATAATGTCCTATTATTTAATAAAATGGTTCACCAACGTTCGTATTAATTGAATCGAACTGCACTCGATTTGAAACTTGTACGATTTAATCAAATCGCATACTTGTATATATTCAACAATATATATATATTGATACATTAATTAGTCTAACACAAAACTAATTACATGTATTACACTTGATTAGGTACTAATTTCTAGTCCTAATTTGGCGGGTGTCATAGCATAAAACCCCTTTTTCCCGACACTTGCCTAAGTGTCACAAATGCAATACCCGACACTCCTAACCGACACTTCGAGCGAAACTTGTCTAAGTGTCGCCTATAATTGAATTATGGTTTCATCCGACACTAATCCTAGTGACGCATGACCCTGAATACCGACACTTGTACCCGACACTTCCTTAAGTGTCGCCTCTTATGTGACACTTCCCTAAGTGACGCTAATAACTAAGAATTTACCTTTTTATGCGATACTTCCTAAGTGTCGCCCAAAATAATTAAGTGACGCATCAAGTGTCGCTAAAAACAGAATGTTTGCAACTCATTGTTTTTACTAAGTGTCAAGACTTGAAAATTCATCACTTAGTGATACCAAAATTCAAATTTTAGATGCGTTTCTCACTAATTAAGTGACGCATCAAGCTCGACCCCATCCAGGGGCTCTGCCCCTTGGACCCCGCCAGGGGTTGCCACCCCTGGAACCCCGCTAACCAGGGGCGCTGCCCCCGGACCCCCGTCACCTAAGAGTTGTAAATATTTTTAAGTATAATACTTCAAAAATCATAACAATAATAATGAGATTATTATTACAACCAGTCACCAACGGGCCGTATACGTTTTCAAAACATAATCAAATCAACCAATTCGTAGTAGCTTGGACAAGTTAAACAAACCAAATCGTAATCATTTGGATATTCTAGTTGGACGAACAACTACAAAGGTAGTCTTTATAGATACCTACTTATCATATTAACCTTGCGCGTTATAAACGCCTGGCAGGTTACGGTCTTCGAACACCGCATATTATTACATCATATTGCTTCGTTGCAATTCTCCAGACTCAGGTGAATCTCATAGCCCCTCATTTTACCGTTTTAAAACCCAGGGGTGGGAATACATGCTTTACCTTGTTTTATATGTGAACACGAGTACAAAACTCGCTATATTCTACATGAGCTGTTTTCTAATCACTTTTAAGTCCTCTATGATCATAGTTCTGGTAATACTTTATGTAGCACGAATGTTAGCGTATGGTACCATATAGGACTGACCATCCTCGTCCGGGTCAGCAAGCACTGATTGGTTAAACGGATGCATTAGCATTTGTTCATACGAGTGTGGATTAGACACTCGCCCGCAGGCACCCACGATCAGGCACTTTATTGTGATCCTGACACCCACGTTAAGCGCAGACTATGACCTCATGGCAGACATATACATCATTTGATTCATTTCAAACAATTATTACTAAATCTTGTGGTTTACACTTACTTATTTATTATTCAAACCTGTGAGCTCACCAGCGTTAGCTGACCCTTTTAGCATGTGTTCTCAGGTACCCAACAGCAGTAGACCTGTTCATTCAGGAAGCCCATAGCTCGAGTCAGCATGCACCTCAGGAGATTATTTTGCATTACTACATTTTGTAACCTAGTTATGTCGCATAATCTCTAAACATTGTAATTATTGGGCTTTTGTAAACTTTATACATTGTAAAACTTTATATTATCAATATATCTGTAAAACGACGCATATAGATTCGTTCATTATATGCCTTGTGTATTTTGATTATTGATTAGTAGCACCCCAAAGTATGCTTCCGCCAAACAGTAAATTTAGGGGTGTTACATTTACGAAGAAAGGAGTCAACACGTGCTTAATACTTGGTCAAGTGAACGTTGGAGACGCTCCACCGAATCTCGAGGATGATCCCGGATATCTCGGCATTATAGTTATAGGACTGTAATATATAAACAAGGCTTGAATGATCGATTAGGCTAACTTATGCTTACTACGTACACTCTAAACACTCTCGGCAACACTACAACACTTTCATACTTCACCGATTACACACTTAGATTCGATCATTCTTGTGCTTTTTAGCTTGTTACTTGTTTTATTCTAATAAGATAAACATAAGGCAAGAATCGATTGATCCTTCCCGAGGTTTTGTGTCGGCGATCTACTATAGATCAAGGGTTTTCCTCGTACATCATCGTGTCAATCGCATTTACTTTATCATTTTATTGTTTACTTAATTTGTTTTCTGCATAAACTACATTATCCCGGATAATATTTGATTTTTACACTTATTATCATTATCAAACACTTGTTTCTCATAAATAAGCTATCTACAAAGCTTTTAGTTGTATTTTTAACAAAGATTTGAATTCATATTATGGGATATTAAGTTTCCTATCAAAAACTGGCATTTTACATTAAACGATCTTGAAAATCAATATAAACACACTACCTCATAAACTATATTTGATCACTAAATTACCTTGGGTAATTTTTGACCAAAACATATATCAATACTAAAAAGCTGGATACAGAATGTTCAAGGCAACAAAACAAGCCACCCCAAAATTACAAGACGTAATCTTGGACCCAAACAACAAAGCACAAACAATACAAGACAAAACAATACAAAAGATCATGACTCGATATTTGAACTTCTATTGTTTTGTTATTGAGTGTTATATCGTATATAATTTATAGTATTGTTATTAACATGTCATCTATATGAGGTGATATGTGATTGTTATATATTGTACTAGCATGTATACCCGTGTATTGATTACACGGGTTGTTTGACGTATATTTTTATTTTGTATAAATAAACTACTAATATCGTATGTATCATGAGAAATAAAAGATTTCAACTTTACGATTAGAGTTATATAATTGTAGACTTTATTAGTAATAGCTTTTTAATTAACAAATATATGTTAATATCTCGGCCTTGTGATCTTATTAAGTAAAAGTTAAAAATATTATTTCTTACATTAATATACATCCCAACTCTGTCTATAATTTATTTGAATATAATAATTTAAGTTACTTTTTAATTGATAACATAATTTGAATACAAATAATTGAAAGGATTAATTGACAAATTTAAAAATCATATTAAAGGATAAAATCATCAAAAACTTTCCTATACTATATTGATAAGATAAGATATGAAGGATGTATCATGAATGAGTACCCATGCATAATTCAAATTGAATAGATTTTAAGTTGAAGAAGTAAAGTGCAAACGCATGTAATATTCATTGTTATTATTGTGTAATTATAATATTATTTTAGTTTAGCAATCGGTTGATAAATAGTAAAAATATACTAATAATAAAAATTGATTGTATTCAACTACAATTTCAATAAAACTATATATATTAAAGGGATTCTATAAAGTTACATGAGATTTTATAAAGTTGAGATTTAATTGTGTTACTTTTATATTATTTAATGAAATTAAGGGACCAAATTAATTAAATTAAAATTTATTAAATTAATGACATCATATAGATGTTCCATATATATAATTTATATTATTTAAGATATATAATAGATGTCATGTGTCATCCTCCTTAATCAAAAGTTCACATGTCAGCACAATACATACCATCAAGATATATATAATATACACTGTAATAAAATTAAGCCAAGTCGACATAATTAATCTAGTTATCTATCACTATTAAATGATTGAAACAACGTAACTATAGCTTATGCACTTTTTAAAAAAAATAATGAAACAAGAAAAGGAAGTTTTTTGAGATGTGGCATGCAGTGCTTTTATCCGTTAATCTTCTCTTTTATGAAATTATTGTACCCCAATTCTCGAACACTGCTCCTAGAATAACTAAAGGGGGGTCTCTTTTAGTTGACTATATGTGTGTTAGATTGAACCCTCCCTAGATTTCTACCAAAGGAATATTTGTTTTATGTGCTATCACCACTCATGACGTGTCTAGTAATAAAAATATGGTTAAACCAATTAATTTCCGGCCACCGTCGTTTGATCTCACAATTAATATGAAGGAGTTAACTGGGTAACATGCGGTTAAGGAACATGGGACGAGGATTAAACCAATGACATATGCCTTCGTACTAAATGTCCCACACCACTAATCTACTATCGCTAAGACGACATGCCCAAACATAAATTACTTTATATCGTGATATTTGCGGTTTCATAGTATCAATAATGTAAGACACATATGGTGAATTCCATAGAAAAGACGCTCAAGATCCTCTAGTCGATAACTTAGCTTTTTTCTTTTAACTAGGGACGTTTGCAAATCGTACTTGTCAAAGTTAGTAAATCAGTACACTGAGGCTATGTGATTCGAATCTATGACCATCTTACTTTAAAGTTAAAGATTATGAAAGATGTAATTTCTTCCGCGCTTAACCTTTTCGAGAATTGATCAAATGTAATACATGATATACACATATGTATTACATGCTTATATAAAATATATGTAATTATGTATATGTAATTATGCATCCTTTTGCATGTGTGGGGTTTAAATTAATGTATATGTGGTAGTTATCGGCTTAGAATATAAATTACAAACGTTACATCAATGAAAATAACATTGAAAAATATTGGCTCTCATTTAAAGATGGATATGGCACAGGCGGAGATATATGCAAAAGATGAAATTTCATGTCCAAAGCACAGTTCACAACTGTAGATGATGAAGTTGTAGTAGTATTTTTAATCAACAGCATATCTTGTCAATCAATCATCTTTAAATTTTACTACTATATTTTTAATAGCAAAGGCGATTAAGATGTAAATTACGTAATTACTCTTAAGATAGTACAATTCTATTTTGGGTTTTGATAATTATTACCCTAAGAGCACCTTCAATGTATTGTTTTTACAAAGTTTTTTTTATGATTTTTGTGTAAGAGGTTTTTTATAAAAGCTTTAGAAAAAGCTTTTCTCCCATTGAGAAAAAATATTTCCTCAATATAAAACAATTAAAAAGTACACAAAATATATATAAAGAGATAGTAAAGCTTTAGAATTTCAAAGCTTTTCATTCTCTCACTTTGCTAATTTTGTACATTTTAATTTTTTTTTTGTTGATATAAAGTTTTTTCTCAATGAGGGAAAAGCTTTTTCTAAAGCTTTTATAAAGAAAGCTCTTACACAAAAATCATAAAAAAACTTTGTAAAAACCATACATTGGAGGTGCTCTAAGAGCATCCACAATGGTGTCCATAGGACAAGTCCATAACATATGTGGCTATTTCATTGTTGAGGTGACATATATCATCTATGGACATATGAAGCAAGTCCATGACTACTAGTTTATTGTTTGAAAACTGATATGGAGTGATGCTAAATGATGTGCCACTATGGACTTGGTAAAGTCCATAGCACTATGGATGGTCTAAGGGTAATGGTTACGGTTACCAAAAATTGATTTTAAACATTAAATAGACTACAATAATTCAATATCAATCATCAATCTATTTGTTTATATATGATAAATCACTTTACGATTGCTTATAAACACGGAATGCTAGATATATGTTCATTGAATGTCAAAAATTATTTATTGTATGTTTAAGTATTTGCCATTAGGGCACAGATTATATCAAAATCCTTCTACTTTTAAGTATAGCTTTCGCAAGAATTATACTCCGTGACAATGTGATTCTCAAACCTGATTTATGCATATCATGTCAACATCGTTGACTCATTTTTAGACAAAGTGCACATTGATCGGTTTTGGTCGCTTTTCATAACCTAAAATCTGGATAAGAAACAAATATTAAAAGATTTATCGTAATAGAGATACCCGATAGGAAAAAAAATTATCACTTGATTCTAAACTAAAAATTAGTGATATCTATGTATTAAAGCAGTTGATTCATTAAAAAAAATTACATATTACCTACGTAGTGTACTAAAATTACACTAGTACGTATCGAACTAAAAAAGTTCAAATTCCAGCAGGGTCGGTTGAGACCCTGCTCGACTCTAGCTATCTAAGATTGTGACATTTGCAATGATGTTATAAATGTCAATGTACGTATCGCTAACGTAAGTCGAACAATACATAATTTTCGCAGAACTAGTTTTCACATGCAAATTGACACTATCCGATGAGAAGGTGAAGAGGAGAGACTATTTAGTTTAGAGTTGCCACCTACTTATGTATCTTTGGATCTTCTCATGCAGAATGTGGAGATTGGAGACAAACTAAAACAAATTACCCATAATAAACATAAAAGGGAGTAACATAATGGAGCCCTAACGACAGATATTGGAAAAGACACAAATTATTGAAGTATTGAAGTTTATACCATACATGAAGTTTATAATAATAAAGCTAGACACAAATTATTGATATACTTATATCCTTGAATTAGTACAAGATTATTTCATTAGTGATTTAAGAGTGCATTTAACGAAACCTACTTTACTATATTCTCTTATGTACTTTTTTTGGGGGCTCAAAGCATCATTGAAGGGACCAAGAAAAGTCAAATCTGCAATCCTCACATGGCGACTCTCCATTTTTGAATAACCCAAAGACATGAAGGGAGATGAGGTGTTTTTAGTTTTTTGGCTCAAGGCACAATCGGAAGGTCAAACCCTTAATGGGTTAGACCCACTTGTAAAAGCAAGTTCTAGTAGAACATTTTATATAAGATTAAAACACATGTTAAGTTAATAAACGAGTCACGAATGCATAATCATTTGTTTTAGAATGAAATGGGAAATACGGGACACTCTCCTAAGCTGGCTAATAGTTTTCGAAAGACAATTTTCACGTAATGGTTTTGGCATGGGGTGTATAAGACAATCAACGTTAACAATTATCAACGTTCGTATAATGTAGTATAGTACATCCTATAAAATAAAACAGGAAAAGACGCGACACTCTTCCATAAGTGGGTCGTTAAATTAGCCTAAACATTGTGTTTCACGTAATGTACTTGAGATGAGAGTGTGAGCTGATCAACATTAACATTAACGGTCCTTAACATTGTTAAGAAAATATATAATAATATGTATATGTGTATGTATATATATATATATGGGATGGGATATGGGATTGAACTTTTCTTGCATGGCTGGAGGGCTCAAACAAAATAGAATAAAAGAACACACAAATATGAGAGGTTTCCAGCTTTATAGCGTAAATGAAGGAAGAAAAAGAAGAAATTTTTGGAACTAATTCAAACCACGAGAGACACAGACAAATTATTGAAATTAAGAAACCCAACAATTTATTTTTTCTTATTAAAAAACAAACAAATAAAACACAAAAAAGAAACAATATGGACAGAACTCCAAGGAGTTGTCTCCTACTTAAATGCCCATTACCCTATGCTAATCAAGAACATTTTAGGACAAGATAGCTAGTATATATAATATATAATAATAATAATAATAATAATAATATATATAAGACCTTAATTTCAACTTTGCATCAAAATGTGTACCAGATATTAAAAATCTGTAAAAGATTACTAACAAAGACTTTCATATTTCAAGTTAATTTTGTATGGTGTTACATCAATAGGCCAAAAACCAATACTAATTAACAAGTCATTTGTGTGTAGAAATTATTACTTGATAAATGGAGTCATCAATCTCTTGAAATTTGATGGAAGAATTGCGTACTCGTCATGTAGTCGTTGCCACCAAGCGATGGATATAACGAGTGACCAATAAAATTTGCGGCCGCTGTTGAATTAGCCGGCGACGTTGTTGTGAGATGTAGTTGCGGGATTCCAGCACTCCCACCCGACGAGGTGTCACCACCCATGTACTGACCCTCAGGGCCTTGATCATATAGTATACCTTTGAACACATGTCCGCCAATATTCACCGCGGCTTGATACGCAAATTGGTCGTCCGTTTCATCAATCGAGCTCACTCTTACGCATCTGAAATTCGCGGGTGTCGTCACTTCTGATGGGAAATTACCCAACTCTAACCCTAACACACAAATTAACATTCATCAATTAAACTATAATCTTATATGACCATTTACAATATTTTTGGTACAACAAATAAAACTGTTAAGCATGCCATCAACTTTCCCTCCATCAAGAGATGGCAATTTAGAAGTTTGGGATTAACAATAGCTACTAAATTAAATACAGATAATGTAGTACTCCATTTATTACATAAGTAAATAATAATACGTACGTTAAAGAAACACGAATTATAATGACGCCCCATGAAACTACAAACTATGACAAGTAAGATCTAAAGAGTATAAAACTTTGTTTTAAAAATAAGGAAAGCTAATTAAAGATCTATTGTACCAACTAGATTTAACAAACATACTATATGTAGGTTTTTCAAAGGAAGCAGTTAGGTTTCTTGATTATACACAATTTTGGATGCAATCATTTGTGAAAAAGCAACTTAAATTAATTAACAAACACCAATTTTAAACAAATCAAAACAATCTTCCTTTAAAAGTATAAAATTTTATGGTAAACATTGTAATCATTACAGTTTTTTTAAACTCTGTGCGTTTGGATAGTTGACAATTACAATGGGACGAAAGGAGCATAAACATACCTGTCGAGTGGTTATAACCAATAGTGGTAGTAGTAGCAGTAGTAATCTGATTAACCAGATTAGGGTTGTGATCATGATCATGATCTTGAAGTGATCTTGTTCTTTTAGAATTTGTTGTATGAACACGTCTTCGATTTTGATTTTGATTTTGATCTTGTTGTATACCACCCCCAGTGAGATATTGTTGTCTCTCACGGCGTTTAGCAGCCGGAACCCACGTGCTTTTCACGTGCGTTTGGCATTGAAACCCTCTACTTTTACAACAAGTTCTACACCTCATATGTGGACAGTCTTTTTTAGCTTGATTTCCACAATCTTGACAACTAACACCACCAGCAGCAGCACCACCAGCACCACCAGTAACACCACCATGACCCATCATCACAAAAGCAGCTGAACCCCAAGTGGATTCATCGGAAAAATTAATAAGTCTACCATCCCCACCACCACCACCACCACCCATTGCAGATGTTGCGGCAGCTGCCGGTGAGGCACCTAATAAATTATGACTAGTAGAAGCATGGTTATGGGTTGGTTGCCAAAGTTCAAAATCTTTGGTGGTGGCAGTGGTGTTGGTGTTGTTTCTAGTGGTTGTACTGTACAAGAACCAACTGCTAGATTCGGTAGGGTTAGGATTAGAGTTGGGATTATTAGGGTTTTGTGATTGTTGTTGTTGGGTATGATTATAAGATGCAGATCCTAAAGAAAAGAAACCAGCCATAGCTTCTGCACCAAGAATATGTGACAACAAGTACTCCTACAACTACAACAATAACACACCAATTGTGACTCACAACAATAATAAAAATCCATAACAAAAGAGAAAATAATACTACTACTACAACCTAAACTTTATTATTTATGTCCACCTTCCTAACCCTATTTCTAGATAGCTTAATAATTATTCATCTAATGAAATATAAATTTACTTTAACTGAAATGAAAAAATGGTTTTGAGAAATAAATAAGAAATTAATTAAGAAGAAGAATTGAATTGAAGAAAAAGCGTAGGGAGCTAGCTAGGTGGGTTGTGTGGTGGTTGTACGTGAGCATTAAAGAAGCCAAAAATTACAGGTCTGCCACGCCGCCATAGCCATTAAAGCAAGCAGCAAAACTTCTTTCTTCCTTTCTCTTTTATTTATTTATGCTGCTGTTGCTACTGCTACTGCTACTGCTGCTGTTTATGCTGTGTGTTTCTTCTTTTCTTTAATTCTTTCATTGATAGGTGCTGCTTGTTTCGGGGGCTTTCATCACACATACATACTCTCTCTCTCTATCCCTTTTATTCTTTTTCCTTCTACTCTTTTTATTCTAATTCTAATTATACTTTCATACTATTTTAATTTGTCCAACTATAATTATTTATTTTTGTATTCAATCAATAAAAAATATTTTAGTTAGTAGATATTAGTTATGTTTGGCACGCTTATTTTAAGAGCTTATGAAAGCTTGTAATTTATGGTTTTCATAAGTTATGTTTGGCTTCCAAAATTTTGAGTAGCTTATGGTTTCCTTAAGCTCCAAAACCATAAGCTATTTGAAGTAGCTTATGAAAGTAGCTTGTAGCTTATGATAAATGAAATTACATAAATACCCTCCATATAATTATATTTCATCTTTTAAAATTAGTATATATGTTCTTATATGTCATTTTACATTTATAAGCTACAAGCTTCAGCTACTCTGTCAAACACAAATATTACCAAAAGCTACCAGTTTCAGCTACAAGCTACCAACTCTAGCTACCAACTAGTTCTGCCAAACATACCCATTATATTCAATTGGTAAAAAGTTTAATTAGTGAAAAATCCTAAAATTATGTACACAGTTAAAATGAAGTGGACACTTTCACTGGGAAAGAGGGAGTATGTTAATATGGTATATTATATGAGAGAAAACGTAATTTTATTAAGGGCAAATTACCTAAAATAGAAATAAACTTTGACTGAATTTGGCATTCTAGAAATGAATTTTCAAAAGTTTTAATATTAGAAATGTACTTTCAATTTTAGTTTCTATTCTAGCAACTTGTTAACTTTTAACCCAACTTCCGTTAACTCAATGCTCACAGGGCAGCTGGCCTGGTGATATCGCTGAGTGTCAATCCACGTGGCTGCTGACGTCAGCGAGAAAAAAATAAATTAAAAAAATAATATTTTTTTTAAAATATAATTTTTTTTAATTTTTTTAAAAATGGCTTCAAATCGATGATCTTGGGTATTAAAACACGCATTAATACTTATACCCATAAATATTAATCAAAGTACAATCATTTATGCACGTTATTTATAGCCTTTGGGGTTGTCGTTAACAATACTCTTTTTTAAATACATAATAATAATAAAAACTCTTAAAAAAAAATTTAATTCTATTTTTTTTAAAATTTTTTGACTATGTCCCATTTGGATAATAAGAATTGGGATCCATCACCTACAATATCATACTGAATAAAACTAGAATTAAAAGGAAAATTGAGATTACCTACATTTGAAGTAAGGTGTGAAGAAACTCTCGTATCCAATATCCAAGATCATCGATTTGAAGCCATTTGAAAAAAAAAATATAATTTTTCTCTCTCGCTGACGTCAGCAGCCACATGGATTGACACGTCAGCTATATCACCACGTCAGTTACCATGTCAGCGTTGAGTTAATGGAGGTTGGGTTAAAAGTTAACAGGTTGTTAGAATAACAACTAAATTGAAAGTACATTTCTAATATTAAAACTTTTAAAAGTTCATTTCTAAAACGCAAAATTCAGTCAAAGTTCGTTTCTGTTTTAGGTAATTTGCCTTTTTATTAACAAGCTAACTCCAAAAGAAAAAAAATGAAGGGTACCCATTGACTCCGTATTGATAAAGCGTTATCATTTTCTTTGTTTAAACCCTTAAAATATTAAACTTTGCACTAACTACACTGTTTACAATCATATATGATATAAGTTCGCTAAATAAAATTCTTTTTACTAGATTAAAAAATATAAAGTGGGACATATATTCTGACAAATCAACATATTAGTAAGTTGGACATTTCAAATGAGACGAAAAAATGTATTTTTAAGATAGATATCTATTTGATTTGAACCTTATAGAATAAATATATATTGGAGATGTTTAAACAGATACAAAATAATGATCACAGGGATACTGGTTAATATGAGTGGAGCTAGAAAATCTACATGAAGAGAGAAAAAAAGATATCATTTTGTGCTTCTCTATAGTTTTGATGGGTAAAATTTATAAAATTGTCATTAACATTTTTAAAAAACTTTTTTTTTACCTAATTCCAAATTTTTTAGCAAAACAGATGTCCTACTACCCCATATTAGCTCCGCCCCTCCTAGCTAATTAGGTGGTATATACCATACTTAAATAATCTCGTTTACGTATAAGGAAAAACCTTATATGTTAGGGTAAATAAAAGAAAATGCAAATGGCATGAATTACTTAAAAGTCCTTGAAATTGGCACTAGAATTCCAACTTTAGCCATTTAGTCAACTTGTGTTTACAATGAAGGTTACTTTTTGTCCGGTTTTTGTTTTAATGTGAATTTTGGATGTTTCTAGAAGACATTTGAAGATACATAAAGAAAAAGGAGTTAACATATGGTATTTTGTGTTTAAATAGTTATGCTATATTAAAAAACAAGAACAAGAAATAGTCCTTCCTAGTTGAGAAACCCAAATGATACTATGAGTTTAACCATTTATAACAGTTAATTTAGTTACGTATCAAAGCAAGAAGGATGCTAACTTATATCTAGACTAGACTCTATACTAGATTGGTAGTTATTTTTGAACTAGGGGAAATTGTGAAAAGAAATGATAATAAAAAAGTGTTATCTATGTTTACTAATTTAGTCAGTAGTGTAAATCTGATCGAAGTTATAAAGATATTACAAATTTAGTAATTCCAAACAAATATTAGATGCAATTTCATGTGATTTACAGACTAGGTGGTAGCTATACAATCCTAAATGAGCTAGCTTGTTAGAATGCAACTAGCTTGAAACAAATTGGTCCCTATATAGGGTTTTGTTGGATTTATGTGTTTGTTTGTTTTAAGTATTTTTTCAAGCTATATCCTCACCATTGATTTATATTTTTTTTGTTCCGATTTAAAAATGTGTTTATTTGAAAAAGCATTGTTGTTGGTCCCTAAACAAACGACACTAATCTTTTGCAAATTATTGAAAATTTAATGAAGAACACAATGATTTTATTTCTCAACCGATTTTCAATTGACTTCGATGAAAGAATTATATGATTGCTAGAGGAATTACAACAATGTGCATTCTTTCTTTTTGTAGTGCCCCAAAAGATATCTTATCGTCAATATATGTATTGCACGCACCTTTGCTATTTGCTAACAAAATGAGCAGAAGTACTTTGATACCAAAACGCGAATGAATGTACATACGACTTGTACAAAGTTAGAGATGTTATATTGATAATTAAGGATGAATGCTCGATAGTGTTTATGCAATGTTATAATCTTCTTGAATCTCCGAGCTACCTGCGCATAGGATAAGTCACCACTGTTGTGTATATAAAAATCCTTTTTCTTCAACTTCATTTTTGACTTACATGTCACTTCGTTAATGGATATGGTACAAATCATGGAGAATGCGCCAAATAAACTGTCTCGTTCTAGGATAAAGTTATTGATTTATTGTCTAAAAATGCATTGATGTTGTCAAGAATCATTTAGTATGCAGCCAAGTTCCAAATGATCTATTGTATGCGTTGTAGTGACTAATCACTCCTTTTGTATGTATTCATTAACCGGAACTGAAAAATTACTGAGGTGGCACCGGTTAATCATATTTTGACCACCTATGTTGCCACATAAGCGCCTTGGTGGAATCCTTAAATATAGTAAATTTTAATGAATCAAAGTTTGGATATATATAACTTTCACATCCATTTTATCGATCATTATTATTCAACGACGTCTTCTTCCTCTAGTAGGGTTGTTCCGAAGAATTGGTGACGTTTTTGCAAATGTGGGCATCGATTGTACATTCGCACATCATGGACAATCACTAACCACGGTAGAAGATTCATTAGTTATCCCGATTATGTAAGTCCAATTCGTACCCTAATTTTGCAAATTTTTACTTTTTCAAAGTTCGTGCCCTTATTTTCGTAGTTTCAAAATTGATAGTTTTCATTGACGTTGAAGGTACATTCAATAAGTAATATCATATTTATAAAGTTTGATTGTGTTTAATTCATAGGACAAACAGATGAAATGTGGCATTTACGATTTTCTTGATGATGAGCTACTAAGTGACTACTACAAAGAGTTAATGTATGGATTGCGTTTGCAAAGCCAAGAACAAATTACTGATGCAGAGCATGTTGAAGAAGTTGATGGTGTTAAAGCTTTGAACATGGAGAAGCAGAGATTAATCGAAGAGTTGACTGTTAAAAAGTTAAAATTGAAAGAAAGTTTCATTAGTACATTGATTGAGAGTAACTTCGCATTTGTATTTCTTCATTACAAGATATGCTATTTCAACCAATCTAATTTCTAGATTTGCTTTAATCTTAGCTAGTAAGTCTCAATCCACTTGTAATTAATCATAGATCCAAACTTGCAATTTATCACACAGGTATGATTGTCAAACAAAAGATATAACTTGAAAATAATATCGTTTTCTAATTATTCTTTCAAAACATCTCCATGTACACTTAGGTTCATCACCTTTAACTATAGCAGGATACCTTTTCAATTTTCTTTGTTTCCCCTTACTTTCATCAATTATCTCGGGTGGTCTTTGTCCACACTTTGAAAAGACCTCGGTCACTTTACTTCTTGGAAATTAAACCATATTGAGAAACCATTTTCAAGTGCATAGTATGTCAAACACTTTTTGAACTGCTTGTGATTTTCATATCTCTCCCCTACTTTAGGTTCTTTAAGCCTCCAATTATCTTTTAGTCATGTATAGGGTAACTTTCAACTTTCTCCACTTTCTTAATTGGGACTTCATAAACATCATCTCTAGTGTTTAACTTCCTTAGTAACTCCTCTATAAACTCTTCATGTTCATCAACTACATCCGAGTTTATTGTATTGTTTTCCTGTTTCTTCAATCTTACACCAACCAACTTTGGTTGTGCAGGGTGCTTGGGCCACTTTCTTGCATTGATTTTTCTAGTCCTCATGTCAAATAACTCATCTTCTCCCTCATAAAGATGATCCAAAGATGCAGTATCACTTGCATTGTCACTATCATCACCATCATTACCAAAGAAGTCATCCTCCTCATCACTACCACTTTCTTCTACATCATTCTCATCAACATTATCTTCATTTTGATTTTCATGTTCCACCACCTTCTTTTTCCCATTATTTTCTTGAACTACATTCTCTTGTACCAGATTCTCTTTAACCACGTCCTCTTCCACCATTGTGAACCACATTGTCTAAGCGATGTCGCTTTAACCGCAATCTCTTCAATAACACTTTCTTGAACCATATTATGGTTTAACCACATTATCTTCAACCAAGGTCTGTGATCTGCCCCCAACAGTCGGTCACACAGAGTTCCCGTCATAAGGGGAGATGCACTTCCAGTTGTCGGTGACGGTCAGTGTTGAGTTTAATGTATATGATGCTAGCAAGCTTACGTTTTACTACTACTTACTTATATAATATGATTATTAGGGTAGTAAGCGATAGGTATAACTCATGTGTCGCTCTTTAAACCACAATGGGAATGGGATTTTAGGAAAATTACTTATCTTTGGTAATTTAGCTAGGATTTTTAAAAATTTTGAGGATGTTTATTTTGTTTTCTATTTGATAAACTAAAGACGGTAAAATAAAAGGAGTATGGTCGCTGCGAGATTTATGAATTACGTGAGTGTTTGCTATAACTTCGGTATATGCTATTAGGGGTGGTTAAGATAATTAAGGGCTTAATTATAATGATTCCTAGCAGTTATAGATGACTTGGGGTCTCTAAACGATGTTTGACATAGTACTATACCTACGACCTTTTCGTGGCTTCCACGCGTTTTTACTTCACCAGAAGTGGTTCCAGCGCTATACCAAAGAATGAGCCATTTTACGGTATTTTCGATGCTTCGTTCAGAGATCCCGTATCATCCTTGTTGTACATATACTAATGGGCCATAGCTCCTATCCTATTACTCATCTAGCGTAGACTTTTCCACAATCAGATAGATAACATGTCACGTAGATAACAGATATGGAGTGTTGACTACACCGGAAGTTCTCTCATATGTAATAACCAATTCAACCGAAAACTATCCTCGAATCTATTCCCCAGTCTTGGACATCTCAGACGTTCGTATTGTGGCATTAATTGTTGAATAAACAATAACATGAACAGGAGTTACCCCGCGGAATAAGATGAGAAATCCTGTCTGACGATCGGTTGAATTGTTCAACATTATTACATACATAGACCATTGTAATTATTGTAGCATGTTAAACTGGTATATGTGTGACACCCGTCAAATTAGGACTAGTAATTAGTACCTAATCACCTGTTAATACATGTAATTAGTTCTGTGTTAGGCTAATTAATGTATCAATTAATATATATTGTTGAATATATACAATTACGCGATTTGGCTAAATCGTGCACTTTTCAATCGAATTTAATTCGATTCAATAAATACGGACGTTGGTGAACAAAAATTATTAAATAATATAACATTATTTGATAACTCTATTATATCCAAAATATTATTTCAATCATATTTCATATTTATTTCGTATCGTACAAATAACGTCAACGCGATTAAAATATTAAACGCGCAAACAATCAAGAACAAAGTTAAGTTATATTTTATAACTCAATTATAAAGTATTTGATGAAATACTTCGACAAAAATATCAAATAATTATTCGTATTTTAAAATGTATATTTAAATGTATAAAATAATTATTTAACGCTTAAACGATCGGGAAAATGAACACCGCACGGAGCGCAAACACGGGGAAACAAAAAAATTGGTGAGGCCACACCCGTGGACCCACCATAAACCGGCTCAAAGGTTAGGGTCATCACCTCCCTCACCTTTGTTCACTCACACACACAAACACATCCCTCTCTCTCTCTCATTTTCTCTCCAAAAACAACCACCACTTCCACCACCGATTTTCAACACCAAACGACCTCGAATCATTTTGCTTATTTGAAGAAAAACTTGTTGGGTTTTCTATTCCCTAACTAGATTAATATGCGCAGTGGAATAATAACAAAAATTAATCTAAGGCAATTAGGAAACTAAACCTTAAGGGATCTTAACCTGAATAAATAAAAGCAATAAAATAACTTAAGATAAAGAGGAAAAATACTAACCTTTGAAAAAACCAAATACTCACGCGTAGACGAACTAGCAAAACCTTCTTGCTTGGTGGCGAGTGCCCAAACTAGAACACCTCTAATGTCTCACACCCACGAACAAAGAGAAATCCAAGTCTCCTAAAGTCACGACTCAAGGTCGCAAAACTCTTATAAGGAGTAGGAATAAGAAAGAGAGAAAAAGAATTGAAAACTTTTCAATTCAAAAATGGTGTCTTGGAAACAAAGGGTTAGGCCCCTATTTATAGGGAAGAGGGATGACATGGGTTTCATATCCCAGCCGATGTAAGACAACATCATTTTCAATTCATACGGCGTATGGATGATGTTTCCAGAACTTTCTGACAGCCGTTCCACCGCCTTATAAACCCTAGCATCCATACGGCGTATGGATCTTCCATCCGCCGTATGGATGGAGATTCCGGAATTTCTTTTCTTTTTAGTTTCTAATTAATATCCAATTAATAAACTAAATATAATATTAGTTCCAATTAATATTATCTCTCATTTATTTCTCTTACTGTTCATTGAGGGCGACCCAAAAAGGACTCTACTTTTAATGATGGTCTTACCAATTAGTTATGATATTGGACACTATTCCAACAGTCTCCCACTTGGACAATTCATCAACTATTATTGGTCTAATCCTATCCATTAACTAAGCAGAGAGTGCCATCCAATGCGACTGCCGAACTCTGATTCTTATCCTAGAGTTAGCCCTTTAGATAAGTGATCAACTATTCCTTTGCTCTACTGATATCATATGAATCGAGACATGGATTTTAATCAATCTCAAGATTCATGATTAGTTTTCTGATTTCTGATTACATTGACTTTATGAGACTATTGAACCATCAACTTAGTCTCGACCAGGCCTAGCACTTTAGAGTCAATGTTTAATCATCAGAGGGCCTAAGATATCACTTTTCCCATTCAGGTGAAAAGGAACAAATAAATTTCGACTAGATAGCACTAGTCAACTCATCATGTCATACCTAGCGTACCCTTTATAGCTAGCAGTTACGCACAACGTTTGAATAGACTAAAGTATAATAAACTTGAAAAACTAGAAACTCAATGCATCTCAATTTCAAGAATAGAGGATATTATAATCTTAAAATCACTCGTGATTTAATCCATGAAGTGATCTCTTTAAGTGCGGGTCTCTCATATACTTAAATCCCCATTAAGTACCCATGAGTGTTGTAGCAATCTCCATGCCATGTCTAATTTCCATAGACAATCTACTAACACTCCATGACAGTCTTGATTCACCACTTACTTCCAAGAGTGTGAACGACTGAGGAGGTTTAAGTAAAACTGTTTTACTCGGGAAGTGGTGTCTAAACATGCAAAACAGAAACACAATGACAAATAATAGTAAATGGTAGAACTCCTTCCAATAAATAAATCTCCATTATTTAATCACCAAGTCTATAGCAATTTATCATTGTTTACAATGTTTCAAAAATCAAACTAACAACTAAAACTTTACATTATCTCTTAAGCCTATGCTCCTAGCATGCTCATCATGTTTGGACTTTCTAAGTGGCTTTGTGAACGGATCAGCCGGATTATCTTCTGATCTTATGCTCTTCACAATCACGTGTCCTTCTTCTACTTTTCACCGAACAAAATGGTATTTTCTCTCAATGTGCTTTGACTTTCCGTGATCCTTGGGTTCTCTACTCAAGGCGATCGCACTTTCGTTATCACAGAATATTTCGATGGGGTCTTGAACTGTTGGAACAACTCCAAGATCTCCAATGAAATTATTAATCCATATAGCTTCTTTTGAAGCCTCATAAGCCGCTACGTACTCAGACTCGCACGTTGAGTCTGCCACCGTATCTTGCTTGGAACTTTTCCATGTCACCGCTCCCTCATTTAGTAAGTATACCCAACCAGACTATGAACGGATATCATCTCTATCTGTTTGGAAACTTGCATCACTATAACCCGTTACTCTAAGTTCCTTTTCTCCATCATAAACTAAGAACCTGTCTTTAGTATTTCTCAAATACTTAAGAATATTCTTTACAGCTATCCATTGACCTTCACCAGGATTCTGTTGATGTCGACTCACTAGGCTCAAAGCAAATGAGACATCAGGCCTCGTACACGTCATGGCATACATGATCGATCCTATAGCCGAAGCATATAGAACTCGACTCATTCTATCCAATCCTTCCTTAGATTTCGGACAAAGATCCTTACTAATCTTAATGCCATGATGTAAGGGTAGATTCCCTTTCTTAGAGTTCTCCATTTTGAATCTTTTCAAAATTTTATCTAAGTATGTGTCCTGGCTAAGTCCTATGAGACGTCTCGACCTATCTCTATAAATCTTTATACCAAGAATATATGTTGCATCTCGCGAGTCTTTTATAGCGAAACATTTTCCCAACCAGTCCTTTACACTTTGTAATGTTGGGACATCATTTCCTATGAGTAGTATATCATCCACATATAACACTAGGAAGACTACAACACTCCCACTGAAGTTGACATATATACAGGACTCATCTCCACTTCTAGAAAATCCAAACTCTGTGACTTTCTCATGGAAGCAGAGATTCCAGCTATGAGAGGCTTGTTTAAGTCCATAAATAGCCTTTTGAAGCTTGCACACTCTATTAGGATACTTTGCATTTTCAAAACCCTCCGGTTGTGCCATGAACACATCCTTTGTCAGTTTCCCGTTAAGGAAGGCGGTTTTGACATCCATCTGCCAAATTTCATAATCATGAAACGCAGTTACGGCTAGCATAATTGATGTGCTCCCAGCCGTCAGTGTCGTTGTAACGACTGAGGGGCGATCAGAGTGTTTTAAAATTTATTTTGCTCAGGGCCTAAACCTCCAAACTACCTACTGGTACTAGGTATAAGTACCTGATACTAGTACGTGGTAAGGATGATCAGGGTCGTCTCCAGACGGTCGAATTTGAAATGAAGCTCATTTGAATAATTCAGTCTTCAAGATGGGGTTCAGATAGTTGGTTTTGTTTTGTTTTTATCTAATTTAAACTACTAACAATGAAATTAAAAATAAGCTAGCTAGCACGTATGGAACAACCAAGGATAGGGAAGACGTGGTTCACCATGACTTGGGATAGTATAATACCGGGATGGTGTTTATGATGGGGACACTTTCAAATTAATAGATTAACAGACTTTGGTGTAAACACTAGAAGCCTACCAATTAAATTCCCGTTGGCATGTCACTAGGAACTAGGTTATCGTGATTCTGATCTGAGAAATACGTTAAACTCCCAATACTTACCTAGTTGAAAGATAGGCAACATATCTTGGTGAAAAACCGAGGTACATGAATAAAGCAGCGTATTGTCTCATACGTCCGACCGTTCTTAACACCTAAGCTTATCTCGCGTTCTTTTAAATGTGTATCTAATTATTAACTTGCTATGTTTAAAGAACCAAATATGTAAGATCTAGGGGGTTCATGTATCTAAGTCACTAAGACTTTCCTTTCTAGACCTTGTTAATACTTTTCTTAAGCTCTAATTACTTAGATTTATGACCTAGACCTCTCCTTTTCAAACAGTTATACATCCCTGGATTATTCGCAGTTTGTCAAAATGTGTTTCATATGCAGACCATACCTTTCACAGAGTAATTCCACGGCATCTTACGTCTAACGTGCGGTCAGGAGTAATTGACAGTGCAAGTGGCATTCTAAACTAATTAAATAAAAAGCAGTGCAGAAATGTAAATCTAATATGTACAATGAATGGTTTCACTGTGTCTTACTTATTGCACGTCATGGGTACAGATAACTACTTACCATAATTAAGGTTCATGACTCCCTAATATCTAAGTTGTAGTCACGTGGATAACTAGAAAGGGTGCTTCATATACTAGGTCTAGTGTCATATATTTAAACAATAACAAAGTATAATAACTCGCATTCATATAAGTTTCTTTTTATAAATTTAAACTATGTTGGAATGAGTTGTTTTTACGATCCTATCAACTAACTAACGTAGAGTTGCCCGCAAACAGATAGAAGATATGTCACATGGATAGTAAACACAAACAATTACAATACACCGGAAGTTCTCCCAAATGTACTGAACACATCGGCCAACGACTACCCTCGAATCCTGTTCCCCAATCTCGGTCGTCAGAGACGTCCGTATCATGGCATGGTCTATTGAATAAATAGTCGCATAAACAGGTTTTACCCTACCGGAATAAGTTGGGGCAGTCTGGTCATAAGCGGTTGGCCAAACATGCCATCATTGGTTCATAATATTATAATTTAACTATAAACAGAAATTTATTTAGCACATTTATAGTATTGATCCGCAATATAACTACCTTCGGTCGTTCTCGGACTTCCGTACATTTGTACTCCGCTTAAAGCGTTTCCAGCACTATATCCGAGAACAGTCGAATAGGGGTCGTCACATTACTTCACAATATTTAATATCATCCCATTATAACTATCTAAATCATGGCAAACATATAACTAACTACTCGCATATCATGGCAATAAACATTTATAATGTTAATAAATTGTAAACATCAAACAAGAACATTACAAATAATTAATAAAAGAAAGGATAGATATTACCCGTAATTATTGTGAGCAAAATGATGCTTATATTACTTCCGAATATTCCAAAGCGTTACATTGCTTAGCTAGCTACTACTAACTATTACATAATTAATGATTTTAGAGAATGTAGGAAGGTGTGTAGAAAGAAAGATAAGGGTTGGCTAAAATGTGAAACCAAAGCACCTATTTATACTTGAATTTTGGCTCAAGTTAGCAACTAGAGGCTCACATTAGAAAAAGGTGGGAAAGGTGGTGCACCGGGTACGAAAAAGCTTGGAAAGGTGGCGCACCGGGTACGAAAAAACATGGAAAGGTGGTGCACCGGGTACACGCAAGGACCAAAAATAGAAAATGGGACGGGCGGCCGGCGGCCGGCGCCTCCCACCAGGTGGCCACCGACGGCCTGGTGGTGGCCGGTGGCGGCTGGCACACCCCCGCCCCAGTCCGCCATCTTTCGCTGCGTTTCTTAATTCGCGCGTATCTTCTTCGTTATGCGTCCGTTTGCGTTGATTCTTTTTGCGTTTGATTCGTAATTCAAAAACGAAGACTTTGGTGCAAAGATATCCCAAAAATATCTCTCCTATTTCCAGATATTGCGTATGAATCATTTGAATCTTCCGGCGGGCGTAGAATCTTCATTCTTTATCTGTTTTTGTTGATTCTTCTTCTATATTCGTATTTTAAAAACGGACATCTTGGTTGAGATGGATGTTGATGATGGGCACTTTTGTCTTGAAATCTCGTTTTGATGCCTTGAATCTTTAAACGTGCATGGAATCTTCGTTTTTTCATCCGTTTTGCTTGATTTTTATCGTGCAACCTTGTTTTGACCATCTTGGCATAATATCATTGATTTGTATTGTTTTTGAGTTTAAAATGCCAAGAATCTTCTTAGAATGAGAGATATATCGGTGGTAAAAATATGACTTTTTACACGATATCAAGTATCCCACACTTAGAACTTTACTTGCCCTCAAGCAAACTCATTCAGGAAAGGCTTTTGGAATGATTCTAATTGCACTTATTTTTAGAAAGACTATTTCTAAAGAATATAAAGTTACAGTTATGAAAGAGTTCTTACGGGAAACTAAGGGTTTATAGAATTTGATACCTTCTTCGAGTAACTTAGATGATAATCATGACTAGGCAATCCTCACAGTGGGTCACTCAAATCACTCAGGTGTTTAGGGTTTCGTACTTGCTAGTGTCAATCACTCAGATAGCCAGTCATGCAGCATTCTCGTCATAAGCTTGATCAAGAATCAAATCTCCATCATTTTTGATGAGAACGGTACTAATCTTTCAAGACATCTTAGAAAGGAATCGAGTGTTTGGTTTTGAAGAAGGTGTGTGATGAGGGGTGTGATGGGTTTTTTTTGTATTTTCTTGAAACTGGGGTGCTTTTCTTGAGAGAGTCTCTTTTGAAATTTCTCAGATTTTGAAAAGACTTGGTAGCGTAACCCTTTTTGGATTTTTAATTTCCTCTTCTGGACCTTTTCTTGGTAATGCCGGCATATATGGTTCTTGTTTTCTTCCTTTTCTATTTTTCTTTTCTTTTTATCATGCCGACCTCACCGATGGATATATATATTTTATGGCCCGAAAGGTTTCTTATGGTATTGGGTTGTGATGGCTTTTCTTGCAAAAGTCTTGGGAAATCGATAGTGTTTCTGAAAATTTTTGGAAGATGTTACTTCTGTGGGTTCGGAATGAATAAAAGGAGGTTTTGATTGGGTGCGAAGTGGATGTTGAGTGAGTGGATGTTTGGTGGTGAGAGGGTGTTGAGATTCCTTAGAAGTTATCAAGATAGACTGTACCTATTCCACGTATGGCACTCATTGGTGTGATCTCGAAATGTATTGCAAGAGCAAGTTCTAATTCAAATGCATACATCGGCACACACATGAAACAAAAAGTGAAGCATTTTAAATGATGAATGCTAGTCACGGGCTCAAACCTCACGAATCGCATGTTTTGGTCAATGCCTAGCCATGTGTTGCCCTTTTCGTCTGTATCTTATTCTAAGTAAACAGTTTTGTTTCTTTGTTAAAACTCGTTTCTTGTTGTAATTTACATTTTTGGAAAATAGAGGTTCTAAAGTGTTGCTTTTGAATCCCAAAATTTTTGAAAATTTCTCTATTTTTAGCCTTTTAATGAAAATATTGTTTGACTTATGGACAAGAGGTTAAACTTGCGGTTGCAGACCGTATATCCCACACTTAGAGGAACATTGTCCCTAATGTTCGAATCTATGCATTGAGTACCTATTGTTGAAGTATCCCACACTTAGAATTTCTACTAATTATGGAAAATATCTCTTAGTATTTTGTGGAGTCCAAGGATCCCACACTTAGTGTTTGGAATGGGATATAGGTCGATATAATCTTGCAAAAACGGATAAATAAACTAGAGAAAGGAACGCAGAACTCCCTTATCGTCTATATGACTGTGAGCTGATGATCTGAGTGGTTGACTGTGTCATCTTCAATGGATTCTAAACTTGGTTGGCATCAGCCTTCATGTATTGAACTTGAGCTCCAGCAGTATAATCTTTCTTCAATCACTCAACCAGTTTCCTCACGAAAATAACTCAGAGCTAAAGGATAGATTGCAGAAAATGAAGTGATGTCGCCCTTCGGACACAAGCATAATTAACCAATAAAAACCAAATGTTGGATAGAGATTAATGGACAATGATCCTAATCTTCAAGAGCCGTTGCTGTAACTCAACTGCTCCTAATGATCTGAAAGTGTTGAATCCAATGACCATGAATCTTTATTACCCGAGATCTTTTGCTGACAACTGATGTAATGAATCTGATGTTGTTCTTTTATCGACTGATATCTCCAGTTTCCAAATTGTTCCTGTATCTATTCCTTTGTATGAATAGTCCCTGAGGGTGATGGTTGTATGTGTGAAGGGGTGGATGGATGGGTGAATGTGGGTGGATATGGTGATGATGGTTTAGGGTTCCATTATGTGGCAAGGTTTAGCTATAGGACTTGGAATTTGTGGGCACATATGATGAGTATTGAGCTGATCAACTTGATGAACTAGTCATAGACAACTAGGAATCATCCTCGTATCCAGAAGTGTCATATCTTGTCCCATGCAAAGCAATGCTCCAAAGATTCCCATACTCAATGAACTGTAAGCTCCTCTTGTCATCTTTCCATTATCCTTAAAGATTCTTTATCCATAGGCGTCAGTCCCTATCAAAGTGAGTGCTTTGTAAATGAAACAAACAAGTGTATGACTTTGAGTTTAATCTCACACAAAAAGTGTTAGTTGCCTATAATTTCACCGCAGCACAAATAGCAGACATGGAAATACCAGTATTATCAGTTGAATCAGGTAGCCAAGTATAAAGATATCCAAAGCACATATTTTTAAACGAGTTCGAGCATAATACACATATTGACATACAAATCAGATTAAGCATTAATATCTTATGTATGTTCACAATAATATATGTAAGTACCTCAAATGCTCGAAACATGTCAGTGGGTGTTTAGAATGACTAAGGCTCCTAACTACTAGTAGGTTTCCATTTTTGTGAGGGAAAGGGATAACAAGAACTTTAGAAAATGGTGAAAATAGATGTTGCAATAAATTCCAAATGACTGGGAGTAGGAAGTATTAAGGTTTGACAAAAATTTGACTTCTAACGAAGTAATTTCGCAAACCATCCATTTTTGTTCATAAAGATAGAAAACTTGGAACATTCATTTTAGGGTTCCATTTCTACTTATTGGGTTAGTTCACTACTTAAACTACTTTAACTACTACTGATAATCCTATGTTAGACACGGGTTGCCTCCCGAGAAGCGCTTGTTTTTGTTCGAGTCACTAGCTTGACTCCAAACCTATTTCTTCGGAAATCTAGGGGGCTCCTTTGCATCCATCAGTAGACATAAGCGGAAGTACTGGTACATACCTAAGGGATTAAAGCAGATTATGGTCAAGGTATGTCCAATAAGGTAAGAAGACATGGAAAAGTGAGTGATTTGTTTTACTTGAGGAAAAACAAAGCTCTCGACTTTTTCTATCTCTTGCGTTTTGGGTTGTTTGGGTTCATCAAAGAGGTCCTTATCACTCCACGACGTGTACGTCATTATGTAATGGAGAGACGGTTTGTAAGGTGCTCTTGACGTAAAACCCACCTTGCTTCCTAAAGTCTTTGGTTCGATGAGAAAGTTGTACTCTGGGCATGGAGATGGGACAATGTCCATTAGCGTCTCCAATCTCATAGCAACATTATCATCAAATACTTGGGTGTCTGTCTCCTCTAAGGCACTAGTAAAGTCAATTAGATCAGGAAGTGAATCAATCAAAGGGTTTTGGGATACAGTCAACCACAACTGGTTGTGGGATGTGTTCAACCATACTAGTTTGAATGAGTTCACTACTCAGAGTCGGTATGTATTCCTCCAGTCCATGTGAAGCTGAGTCTTCTATGTAAATCTCCAAATTCGGGCTTTCCATCTCAATCTCTTCGTCTACTTCATCATCCTCGTCACTCCGGCCGGAAGTTTCGAGTTGTAGTGGTTCGGAAAGTTCTTCTAGAACAAACCCTCCGTCGATCTTTGACGTTGATAGGTTAGGAATATGTGAAATTGAAGGTTTAGAAGATTTGTTTGGTGTGGGAGTTAAAGGGATATTGCAACCGAACTTATGAGAATGTAAGTCTATGTCGGGTGTAATAGATGTGGAGTGTGTGTGTCTCTCAACTTTCTGTATCCTAGAGTTGGCTCTAGCTTGATTCCTACTCTCCTCACTACTCTCTTGGGCGTGTATTGATAGTTTAGTAAAGATTTTAGACACATTATAAGTAAAACTCCTAAGTATGTCTTCTTGTTCTTTAATCATTTCTTCAAGTGGGTCGGAAGAAGGTGAGAAAGCAGCATTACTGCTGAGACAGGCTAAGGGCGTATCTCTCAAGTTAGGAAGCTTGTAAGGTTGTGGTTCACATATAGGGTAAGGTGAGTATGGATAGATTTTGAATGGTTGGGGATAAAAAGGTTGGTATGGATGTGGTTGGACAGCATTGGGGTCATATTGATATTGTGTTTGGGGATCTAAGTACCCTACGTTATCCGAAAACATCATACTTTGGCTTTGGCATTCTCCATCTAAGTGGGTATTACCGCACATCCTACATCTATTTTCAATTGAATTAATAAGACTTTGCATTTGATCTAATTGTTGTCCTTGAGTTAACATTTCCCATGGGATCAGAAAAGACGGCATAAGGAGAAGGTTTCAGAATTAAAGTCGGGGGTGAGAAGGGAACTTAATCTAAACTAATACTAAGGTAATCCTAACTACACTAAACTACGTGAAAAAAGTAACTTCTGATAAGGATGGTGATTCCCAGTCAAAAGGATCTCTTAAAAACTAACTTATCTAAACAGGCTCCAAATCGTACTACCGTCCCCGGCAGCGGCGCCAAAAACTTGATGCGCTCCCAGCCGTTAGTGTCGTTGGTGTTGTTGTAAAGACTGAGGGGCGATCAGGGTGTTTAAAAATTTATTTTGCTCGGGGCCTAAACCTCCAAACTACCTACTGGTACTAGGTACAAGTACCTGATACTAGTACGTGGTAAGGATGATCAGGGTCGTCTCCAGACGGTCGAATTTGAAATGAAGCTTATTTGAATAATTCAGTCTTCAAGATGGGGTTCAGATAGTTGGTTTTGTTTTGTTTTTATCTAATTTAAACTACTAACAATGAAATTAAAAATAAGCTAGCTATCACGTATGGAACAACCAAGGATAGGGAAGACGTGCTTCACCATGACTTGGGATAGTATAATACCGGGATGGTGTTTATGATGGGGACACTTTCAAATTAATAGATTAACAGACTTTGGTGTAAACACTAGAAGCCTACCAATTAAATCCCCGTTGGCATGTCACTAGGAACTAGGTTATCGTGATTCTGATCGGAGAAATACGCTAAACTCCCAATACTTACCTAGTTGAAAGATAAGCAACCTATCTTGGTGAAAAACCGAGGTACATGAATAAAGCAGCGTATTGTCTCATAGGTCCGACTGTTCTTAACACCTAAGCTTATCTCGCGTTCTTCTAAATGTGTATCTAATTATTAACTTGCTATGTTTAAAGAACCAAATATGTAAGATCTAGGGGGTTCATGTATCTAAGTCACTAAGACTTTCCTTTCTAGACCTTGTTAATACTTTTCTTATGCTCTAATTACTTAGATTTATGACCTAGACCTCTCCTTTTCAAACAGTTATACATCCCTGGATTATTCGCAGTTTGTCAAAACGTGTTTCATATGCAGACCATACCTTTCACAGAGTAATTCCACGGCCTCTTACGTCTAACGTGCGGTCAGGAGTAATTGACAGTGCAAGTGGCATTCTAAACTAATTAAATAAAAAGCAGTGCAGAAATGTAAATCTAATATGTACAATGAATGGTTTCACTGTGTCTTACTTATTGCACGTCATGGGTACAGATAACTACTTACCATAATTAAGGTTCATGACTCCCTAATATCTAAGTTATAGTCACGTGGATAACTAGAAAGGGTGCTCCATATATTAGGTCTAGTGTCATATATTTAAACAATAACAAAGTATAATAATTTGCATTCATATAAGTTTCTTTTTATAAATTTAAACTATGTTGGAATGAGTTGTTTTTACGATCCTATCAACTAACTAACGTAGAGTTGTCCGCAATCAGATAGAAGATATGTCACATGGATAGTAAACACAAACAATTACAATACACCGGAAGTTCTCCCAAATGTACTGAACACATCGGCCAATGACTACCCTCGAATCTTGTTCCCCAATCTCGGTCGTCAGAGACGTCCGTATCATGGCATGGTCTATTGAATAAATAGTCGCATAAACAGGTTTTACCCTACCGAAATAAGTTGGGGCAGTTTGGTCATAAGAAGTTGGCCAAACTTTCCATCATTCGTTCATAATATTATAATTAAACTATAAACGGAAATTTATTTAGCACATTTATAGTATTGATCCGCAATATAACTACCTTCGGTCGTTCTCGGACTTCCGTACATTTGTACTCCGCTTAAAGCGTTTCCAGCACTATATCCGAGAACAGTCGAATAGGGGTCGTCACATTACTTCACAATATTTAATACCATCCCATTATAACTATCTAAATCATGGCAAACATATAACCAACTACTCGCATATCATGGCAATAAACATTTCTAATGTTAATAAATTGTAAACATCAAACAAGAACATTGCAAATAATTAATAAAAGAAAGGATAGATATTACTCGTAATTATTTTGAGCAAAACGATGCTTATATTACTTCCGAATATTCCAAAGCGTTACATTGCTTAGCTAGCTACTACTAACTATTACATAATTAATGATTTTAGAGAATGTAGGAAGGTGTGTAGAAAGAAAGATAAGGGTTCGCTAAAATATGAAGCCAAGGCACCTATTTATACTTGAAATTTGGCTCAAGTTAGCAATTAGAGGCTCACATTAGAAAAAGGTGGGAAAGGTGGTGCACCGGGTACGAAAAAGCATGGAAAGGTGGCGCACCGGGTACGAAAAAGCATGGAAAGGTGGAGCACCGGGTACACGCAAGGACCAAAAAGAGAAAATGGGATGGGCGGCAGGAGGCCGGTGCCGCCCACCAGGTGGCCGGCGGCGCCTGTCATACCCCCACCCCGGTCCGCCGTCTTTCGCTGCATTTCTTAATTCGGGCGTATCTTCTTTGTTATGCGTCTGTTTGCGTTGATTCTTTTTGCGTTCGATTCGTAATTCAAAAACGAAGACTTTTATGTAAAGATATCCCAAAAATATGTCTCCTATTTCTAGATATTATGTACGAATCATTTGAATCTTCTGGCGGGCGTAGAATCTTCATTCTTTATCGGTTTTTGTTGATTCTTCTTCTGTTAGATTCGTATTTTGAAAACAAACATCTTGGATGAGATGGATGTTGATGATGGGCACTTTTTTCTTGAAATCTCGTTTTGATGCCTTGAATCTTCAAACGTGGGTGGAATCTTCGTTTTTTCATCCGTTTTGCTTGATTTTTATCGTGCAACCTTGTTTTGACCATCTTGGCATAATATCGATGATTTGTATTGTTTTTGAGTTTAAAATGCCAAGAATCGTCTTAGAATGAGAGAGATATCGGTGGTAAAAACATGACTTTTTACGCGATATCAATAATCCTAATTGTCTTTATCTTAGCTACTGGCAAGAAGGTTTCCTCATAATCAATCCCGTGGGTTTGAGTATAGCCCTTCGCTACCAACCTAGCTTTATAAGTGTGTACTTTCCCATCCATGCCGATCTTCTTCTTGAAGATCTACTTACAACCCACCATCTTAAGACCGGTTGTAGTGTCAACCAAATTCCAAACTTGGTTGTCATACATGGACTGAATTTCGCTTTTCATAGTTTCTTTCCACTTAGCAGCCTCAGGGCCTGCCATCGCTTCCTTGAAGTTAGCAGGTTCATCTAAGTCATTTAGTGTACAATCACTAATTTTATCCTCTTCTTCAATATGGAAACCATAATAGAACTGAGAAGGCTTGCTAACTCTACTAGATCTGCGAGTGGGTAAGGATATGTCTTCAGGTTCAACAGGTGTTTCCACCTCTTGTTGAACATCAGTGTTTACTGTAGGTTCTTCATCGGCCGACTCTTGAATTTCTTCAAGATCAATCTTACTCCCACTGTGTCGCACCCCCAAATTCGGGTTGCGGAAGCGAATCGGGTCGAGGCGCGACTAATCAATATTCACAAGCACAAAGATATAATGAACGACCACTAAATGCGTCGTTTTACATTGTATTGATAAAACCAAAGTTTACATCAAAAAATATTGTTTACATTAGCTCAGTTTCTTAAAATTGAGAGATTTACATTACATAATTACTCTATAAAAAAATATAATAATGCAACTAAATCTCTGATTGATTGAATAAAGACTCGAGCTAATGAATCCTAATTGGGCAGCCAACCTACTGCTGAGTAGCTGTGATACATGCTAAAAAGGGTCAGCGAAACGCTGGTGAGCTCACAAGTTTGTATGTCAACACATATTTGTATGAACTGCAAGATTTAATTGAATTTAAAATGCAATTAAGCAAAATAAAAGTTATACAGCCATAAGCACATAGTCTGAGCTTAACTTGAGCATTAGGTCCAATTAAGGAAACCCAACTGAGTGCCTCCTACGAGTGCCTAATCTACACTCATCTTCCCAAATGCTAATACGCCCGTTTGACCAGTTAGTGTGTGCTAACCCGGACGAGGATTGTCAATCCTATATGATATCATATACTAACATTCACGCTACAGATGTATTACCAAACTATGTTGTAAAGGGCTTTGAAATGATTAGTGAAAATAACTCATGTAGTATTTGATTTGTATTGTACCTGCGTTCATATTGTAAAACAAAACGAGCAATGTAATCACACCCCTGATGAAAATCGTAAAATAGGGGCTATGAGACTCACCTGAGCCTTGAGTGTTTATCAAAATAAACTTGAATTGATTAGCTGTGAATTGATGTCCGAAGACTTGTAACCTGAGGGTGTCCAAGACATGCGATGGTTATAAACAGGAATAGGTATCTCGAAGGACTACCTTTGTAGTTGTTCGTCCAACTAAAATGTCCAAATTACTACGATTTGGTTGTTTAAATTGTCCAAGTTACTACGACTTGGTTGATTTGATTACCAAAATTACTACGATTTGGTTGTTTAAATTGTCCAAGTTACTACGACTTGGTTGATTGGTTTATGTTTTGAAAACGTGTACGGCCCGTTGGTGATTGGTTGTAATAATAATCTCATTATTATTATTATGATTTCGAAGTGTTCACGTTCAAAAAGTATTCCAATGTGTTTAAAAATTCGTATCGTATAAGTGTTTGAAGTTACATAAGTTGACACTTAGTAAAAATCCACGTTTTCAAGCTTCTGATTTATGCGACATAGTGTGCGACATACGGCTTTGTGTCGCTAAGTGCGACATAGTCGGTTGTGTCACAGATCATGACTGCGACATTAGGGCAAGTGTCGCTAAGTGCGACATCCACAATTTAATGCGACGTAAGGTGTTGTGTCGCTATGTGCGACCGGAATAAGTTTTGCGACATAGTGTTTTGGGTCGCTATATGCGACGTCCGTAATTATTGCGACATAAATATTTGTGTCGCTATATGTGACATCCGTGATATAGTGTGACATAGTGGCTTATGTCGCTATATGCGACATAAGATCTGATTTGGCTACATAAAGGCTTGTGTCGCAGGTGGCCTGGAGCCTCTGCGACATAACGAGCTGTTGGCCGGAAAATGAGCCAAAAATGTGTTTTCCGGTTTCCGTTCGACTTGAAACTTTTACCCAACCCATATTTGGACATTTTAAACTTAAATAACCCTTAAACAAGTAAAAATAATGGAAATCGGAGTATTTCGGATTTTGTCGGAAACTTACAAACTTAACGCCAGAGGAATCCGAAAAGAGGGAAATGTAGATCTCGACGAGGGGAACGTTTTCTTCTAAACAAGTGTGACGATCCAAGGCCATTTGGTGGTATTAAATGGTGGTGGTGTGGTGGTTATATTTAGAGAGAAAAGAGAGAAAAGTAAGAAAGAGAGAGAGAGAGAAATGATGAAAATGAGGAGGGGAGGGGGGGTTTTTTGGCAGATTTTTGGGGAAAAAGGGGAGGTAATCTCCCAAATTTTAACCCCCGCGTTTGCGCTCCGTGCAGTGTTCGTTTCCCCAATCGTTTAATCGTATAAATAATTATTTTAAAATAGGAATATTTATTAAGGTTTTTGTTGAAGTATTTCATCAAATACTTTTACTTGAATTATAAAATATAACGTATTCTTGTTTCGATTGTTCGCGCGTTTATTATTTTAATCGCGTAATTGTTGTTTGTACGATACGAATTTAAGTTGAAATATTATCTAAATAATATTTTGGATAAAATAGAGTTATTAAATAATGTTATATTATTTAATCAAATTGTTCACCAACTTCTGTATTAATTGAATCGAATTGTATTCGATTTGAAACTTGTACGATTTAATCAAATCGCATACTTGTATATATTCAACAATATATATATATATATATATATATATATATATATATATATTGACACATTAATTATCCTAACATAGAACTAATTACATGTATTACACTTGATTAGGCACTATTTACTAGTCCTAATTTGGCGGGTGTCACACACTGTCCTCTTTAGATATCATTTCTCTCTCAAGGAACACTCCTCTTCGAGCTACAAAGACCGCATTATCTGTCGGTTTGTAGAATAGATATCCAAACGACTCTTGTGGATAATCAACGAAAAGACACTTTTCATATCCGGAGTCTAGTTTGTCCTGAGTTTCTCGTCTAACGAAAACTTCACAACCCCAGATTTTGATGTGACCAAGAGAAGGACATCTTCTCTTCCACATTTCATAAGGTGTCTTTGAAACCTTCTTGGTGGGTAAAAGATTTAAGATGCGAGCGGGTGTTTCTAATGCATAACCCCAAAAACTTATCGGAAGTGTAGCCCGACTCATCATAGACCGAACCATGTCCAACACGGTTCTATTTCTCCTCTCAGCAACTCCATTAAGCCGTGGTGTTCTAAGAGGAGTTAATTGTGAAACTATTCCACAATCTCTAAGATGATCAAGAAACTTGATACTAAGGTATTCTCCTCCCCTATCTGATCGGAGAACCTTTATCTTTCTACCCAATTGATTCTCTACTTCGCTTTGGTATCTTTTGAATACCTCAAAAGTATCTGACTTATGCTTAATCAGATAGACATGTCCAAATCTACTGTAGTCATCGGTAAATGTAACATAATACCGATTTCCATCTTTTATGGTGCATCGGAATAGTCCACAAACATCTGTGTGTACCAAGTCCAATAGTCCTTTACCTCTTTCACACGACCCGGTGAATGGTGATTTAGTCATCTTGCCCAACAAACAAGATTCGCATACTTCATCCGATTTGAGGTCAAATGATTCCAACACTCCATCCTTTTAGAGTTGGTCGATGCATTTCTTGTTTACGTGCCCAAGACGATAATGCCACAATTTGGATTTATCAAACTCATTAGATGAATCAACATTTAAAATCAAATTGCTAACACATTCAACATTTTCATATATGCCATTGTAAGGAGAAGCTTTAAAAATAAAACAACCATTTGAATAAACTAAAATATCACCATTCTCATTGTCAAATGAAAATCGATAACCATCCTTAAACAAAGCATAAAATGAAAGAATGTTTCTAGTCATTTCTGACGAATAACGGCAATTGTTCAAATCTATCCTAACTCCAGAGTTTAGCACGAGCTCATACTTTCCAATCTCGGTAATAGGCGTGATTCCTCTATTTCCCATGACTAGATTAAGCTCTCCATGCTTCAACTTTCTACTTTCCTTTAGACCCTGCAATACAGTGCAAATGTGAGTACCACACCCTGTATCAAGAACCCACGAATTAGAAGTTGTAGTATTATGGAGTTCGATCATGAACATACCTGAGTGAACACTCTTTTCGACCTTTCCATCCTCAAGGTCTTTCAGGTATTTTGGGCAGCTACTTTTCCAGTGCCCCTTAGTGTTGCAGTAAAAGCACACTGCTTTCTTCGGATCATTCACTGGTGCAATATCAGAATCGGTCTTTCTTTTAGACCCACGATTGGACTTTCCATTCGTAGTCTTTGCTTTCCAATTTGACCTCTTTCTTTTCTTTGCAGTTTGACCAATTGCCAACACAGGAGCTGTTGAGCTAGAGGACACATCATCCCTTTTGATTCCTTGCTCAGCGGTTTGCAGCAAATTATGGAGTTCCATTATTGAGCCTTCTCTCTCATTCATATTCATCAGATATGATATTACAAACTGATTGTAGACAGCTGGCAGACAAGACAAAATTATGGCAATGGAAAACTCTGTGTCAAACATCATATTCAATGATTCCAACCTATCAAAGTACACTTTCATCTCCAAGACGAAAGCCCAGATAGATGCTCCAGGTTTGGGTTTGTAAGCCATGAGTGACTTAACCACATCAAGGCGTTCTTTGATCGCCTTTGCCTGGAATATTTCCTTAAGTTGTTGGTTCATTTCATAAGCCCAAGTATTATCAAAAGTCTTTTGCAACTCGGGGCTCATGGAGGATGCCATGATATAAGATACTTTATTCGCATCATCATAATGTTTCATGTGTGCCTCAATCTCCTCTTGGGTTGAGTTTTCATCAATCACGGGAATCTGCTCATCGAAAACATACTCCTTGTTCTCGTACCTCAAGGTAAACCTTAAGTTACGCATCCAATCCATATAGTTTGGACCAGTTAGTCTTTCCCTTCCAAGAACTGAGAGAAGTGAGAGGTTCGAGTTGTGTGCGGAATTGGGGACGGGAGGATTATTACCATTTGTAGAAGACATCTATAGGATATACAGTTTTAGTTAGTTTGAATATTCCTTATTTAAATACCCAATTATTAAATTAAGGATAGGATCCATATTTTAGATTAGTTTTATGAAGAGGTTTGCCGTAATCATATCACGAATATATTTTAGGTAGACAATTCTTTTGTCAATTTCATTCTCTATGAAATTCCTAGTTCTTTTGAGATTCATCGATTTCCATCAACGACATGTTAATCTCGGATATGCTCATCTACCATTCATGAGTGGTATGCCGAGGATCATGAACAAGATGGTGAACTTAACCATGCAAAAACCGCGTGGTCCCCGGGCCGAGTACGCTCGAGAATCGCGAGTTTCACATCACCTCTCAATATGATTAATGTGTCGGTAAACTACACACGCTCCATTAACAGACCATACGAAAGATGTGCAATTTTCATGGGTTAGCATACTATTCACATTTTATAGTATCTAAACCGGGATTTTGTTTTAGTACTTTTAGGTCATACTTTTGATCTTAACATCATCCTATCAAAGTCATTGGCAGCTCCATTGAACGCACAAAGAAGCAGAGAATACATCTCTTATAGTTTGTTCACTATGGGTGAGCCAATTCATCAATTGATTGAAGATGTATTTAACTTTAATGATACATATACTTATAGCTTATAATATATCTAACGTCTCTCTTTAAACTCTTAAAGTCTACGGTTCTATTTTAAAACATTTTAAAATTTAGGGGTATATTTTAAACATTTCAAAATATAGGGTCTAAAGTGTAAATTTAATTTACCAATTTAGACAATTCCATTTCCAATTTATCTTTACCTACATACTATTGTAGATAATTAAATGCTAGTATTTATCAAGCTAAGGCTCTGATACCACTGTTGGTGTTTTCTATTCCCTAACTAGATTAATATGCACAGCAGAATAATAACAAAAATTAATCTAAAGCAATTAGGAAACTAAACCCTAAGGGATCTTAACCTGAATAAATAAAAGCAATAAAATAAGATAAGATAAAGAGAAAAGATACTAACCTTTGAGAAAACCAATTTCTCACGCGTAGACGAACTAGCAGAACCTTCTTGCTTGGTGGCGAGTGCCCACACTAGAACACCTCTAATGTCTCACACTCACGAACAAAGAGAAATCCCAAGTCTCCTAAGGTCACGACTCAAGGTCGCAAAACTCTTATAAGGAGCAGGAATAAGAAAGAGAGAAAATGAATTGAAAACTTTTCAATTCAAAAATGGTGTCTTGGAAACAAAGGGTTAGGCCCCTATTTATAGGGAAGAGGGATGACATGGATTTCATATCCCAACTGATGTGGGACAACATCATTTTCAATTCATACGGCGTATGGAAATTCCATACGGCGTATGGATGATGTTTTCAGAACTTTCTGACAGCCGTTCCACTGCCTTATAAACCCTGGCATCCATACAGCGTATGGATCTTCCATCCGCCGTACGGATGGAGATTCCGGAATTTCTTTTCTTTTTAGTTTCTAATTAATATCCAATTAATAAACTAAATATACTATTAATTCCAATTAATATTATCTCTCATTTATTTCTCTTACCGTTCATTGAGGGCGACCCAAAAATGACTCTACTTTTAATGATGGTCTTACCAATTAGTTATAATATTGGACATTATTCCAACAAAACGTTCATCTCGCGAAGAGCTACATTCCTATCTTTTCGGTTTCGTCTCGCGTTAACTTGTAAGATTCCTGACACTTTCGAAAAATTCTAGATTTCGATTTATTTTAGTTGCATGTTGTTAATCTAGCTTAGATGTGTCCAAATATATGTTTAAATCTCGTTTTCGTAACATTGTCGGAAAGTTTGCGGTTTTGGTCATTTTGTAAAAACGACACCTAAAACGACTATCAACACAAAGTAATAATTTTTATCAACTCTATAAACTGATATAAGGGTTGGGTAAAAGATTCGGACCAAACGGAAGTCGTCAAACACGTTTTTGACACAAACTTCGTCTGGTCAGACGTAAGTGATGCTACTGCCAAAATCAGTATAGTGTCACTACCTTAAGTGACGCATTAAGTGTCGCCAAAAACCCTCTTTTCGCGACACTTGCCTAAGTGTCGGTAAGCACCCTACCCAACACTTACACCGACACTCAGACCCGACACTTGCCTAAGTGCCGCCACCTTATGCGATACTTCCTTAAGTGACGCCAATGACTCAGAACTTACCATTTTATGCGACACTTCCTGAGTGTCGCATAAATCATTAAGTGTTTCTATAAGTGACGCTAAAAACCGAATGTTCACAACTCATTTTTATAATAAGTGTCAAACTTGTATAACCTCAAACCTTTATACGATACGACTTCTAAAACACATTGGGACGTACTTTTAAGTATAAAACTTCAAAATCATAATGATAATGTTGAGATTATTATGGCAAACAATCACCAACGGGCCGTACACATTTTTCCAAAATTCAAATCAATCAACCAAATCGTAGTCATTTGGACATTCTAGTTGGACGAACAACTACAAAGGTAGTCTTTTAAGATGCCTATACAACTAATAACCATCGCGCGTATTGGAACGCCCTCAGGTTACAAGTCTTCGGACATCAATACTCGGAAAATCAAATCAAATCAAGTTTATTTAGTTAAACGTTCCAAGACTCAGGTGAGTCTCATAGCCCCTATTTTACCGTTTTTACTCAGGGGTGTGATATACTGCTCATTTTGTTTTACTATATGAACGCAAGTACGAAATCGAACAAATACTACATGAATTATTTCACTAATCAATTCAATGCCCTCCTCTGCATAGTTTGGTAATACGTTGTAGCGTGAATATTAGTATATGGTACCATATAGGATTGAACATCCTCGTCCGGCTTAGCATGCACTAACTGGTTAAACGGATGCATTAATATTTGTTCAGACGAGTGTGGATTAGGAACTCACAGGAGCACCTCGATCGGAATTCCTTAGATGTGGACCCGACCCTCATGTTAAGCTCAGACTATGTGCTCATGGCTGTATAACTTTTATTTTGCTTGATTGCATTTTAAATTCAATTAAACTTGCGGTTCATACAATATGTTCTGACATACAAACATGTGAGCTCACCAGCCTTTCGCTGACCAATTTTAGCATGTATCACAGGTACTTAGCAGTAGGTTGGACTACCCAATCAGGATTCATTAGCTCGAGTCATCATTCAAACAATTAGAGATTCAATTGCATTATTATATTTTGTATAGAGTAATTATGTAATGTAAATCTCTCAAATCAGAAACTGAGCTAATGTAAACTATATATTTTGATGTAAACTTTGGTTTAAATCAGTACAATTTTAAAACGACGCATGTAGTGGTCGTTCATTATATATCTTATGTGCTGGGATTATTGATTAGTCGTGTCCCGACCCGATTCGCTTCCGCAACCCGAAATTGAGGATGCGGCAATATGTAACTAATCTATGTTCGAAAATCTAAACATATACCCAACAACCGCAATACACAAAGAGATAATATCATGCAATTCCTAAAGCAACAATCAACAAGAACATACAGTACAACAACATGGGTGAATATCAGTTTATTTTGTTGGGTTTTCTATTCCCTAACTAGATTAATATACGCAGCGGAATATAACAAAATTAATCTAATGCAATTAGGAAACTAAACCCTAAGGGATCTTAACTTGAATAAATAAAAGCAATAAAATAAACAAGACAAATAAGAAATTACTAACCTTTGAGAAAATGATTTCTCACGCGTAGACCACCTTGCAGAACCTTCTTGCTTTGGAGGCGAGTGCCCAAACTAGAACACCTCTAATGCTTCACACCCACGAACCAAGAGAAATTCCCAAACTCCTAGGGTCCCGACTCTAAGTCGTGTAAACTCTTACAAGGAGTAGAAATGAGAAAGAGAGAAAGAATTGAACTCTATTCAATTCTGGGATGGATCTGAAAGCATAGGGGAGGTCCCTATTTATAGTGAAGGAGGAGGCCTAGGGTTTCATCCCTTGGCCGATGTGGGACAAACCACCAGGAATTCCAACCGGCGGTTGGACCTTCCAACCGGCGGTTGGATCTGTTTCCAGAATATTCTATTGGTTCGTTCCACCGCCTTTACCCTTTAGACTCCAGCCGCTGGTTGAACCTTCCAACCGGCTGTTGGATCCACTTTCCAGAATGTTCCACTAATTAATCTAATAATCAGTTATCTCTCGTTTATTTCTCCTACTATTCATTGAGGGCGACCCAAAAAGGACTCTACTTTTAATGATAGTCTTAGCAATTTAGTTATGATCTTGGACACTATTCCAACAGTCTCCCACTTGAACAAGTCATCAACTACCATTGGTCTAAGCCTATTCCATTAACTAATTATAGAGTGCCATCCAACGCAACTGCCGAACTCTGATTCTTATCTTAGAGTTTGCCCTTTAAATAAGTGATCAACTATTCCATTGTTCTACTGATATCGTATGAATCGAGACATGGATTTTAATCAATCTCAAGATTCATGATTAGTTTTTCTGATTTCCGATTACATTGACTTTATGAGACTATTGAACCATCAACTTAGTCTTGGCCAGGCCTAGCACTTTGGAGTCAATCTTTAATCATCAGAGGGCCCAAGATATCGCTTTTCCCATTTAGGCAAAAAGGAACAAATAAATTTTGACTACATAGTACTAGTCAACTCATCATGTCATACCTAGCATATCCTTTATGACCGGCAGTTACGCACAGTGTTTGAATAGACTAAAGTATAACAGACTTTAAAAACTAGAAACTCAATGTATCTCCATTCTAAGAATAGAGGATATTATCATCTCAGAGTTACTCGTGATTTCAATCCATGAAGTAACTTCCATGAGTGCGGGTCTCTCCTATACTTAAATCCCCATCAAGTACCCATGAGTGTTGCAGCATTCTCTATGCCATGTCTAATCTCCATAGACAATCTACTAACACTCCATGATAGTCTTGATTCACCACTTTCTTCCAGGAGTCTGAACGACTGAGGAGGTTTGAATAAAAAAACTGTTTTACTCGGGAAGTGGTGTCTAAACATGCAATAGTAAATGGCAGAACTCCTTCCAATAAATAAATCTCCATTATTTAATCACCAAGTCTATATCAATTTCCATCATTGTTTACAATGTTTCAAAATCAAACTATCAACTAAAACTTTACATTATCTCTTAAGCCTATGCTCCTAGCATGCTCATCATGTTTGGACTTTCCAAGTGGCTTTGTGAACGGATCAGCCGGATTATCTTCTGATCTTATACTCTTCACAATCACGTGTCCTTCTTCTACTTTCCTTCGAACAAAATGGTATTTTCTCTCAATGTGCTTTGACTTTCCGTGATCCTTGGGTTCTCTACTCAAGGCGACCGCACTTTCGTTATCACAGAATATTTCAATGGGGTCTTGAACCGTTGGAACAACTCCAAGATCTCCAATAAAATTCTTAATCCAGATGGCTTCCTTTGAAGCCTCGCAAGCCGCTATGTACACAGACTCACACATTGAGTCTGCCACCGTATCCTGCTTAGAACTTTTCCATGTCACCGCTCCCCATTCAGTAAGTATACCCAACCAGACTGTGAACGGCTATCATCTCTATCTGTTTGGAAACTTGCATCACTATAACCCGTTACTCTGAGTTCTTCTTCTCCACCATAAACCAAGAACCTGTCCTTAGTATTTCTCAGATACTTAAGAATATTCTTTACAGCTGTCCAATGACCTTCACCAGGATTCTGCTGATGTCGACTCACTAAGCTCAAAGCAAATGAGACATCAGGTCTCGTACACGTCATGGCATACATGATCGATCCTATAGCTGAAGCATATAGGACTCGAATCATTCTATCCGATTCTTCCTTAGATTTCGGACAAAGATCCTTACTGATCTTAATGCCATGATGTAAGGGTAGATTCCCTTTCTTAGAGTTCTCCATTTTGAATCTTTTCAAAATTTTATCTAAGTATGTGTCCTGGCTAAGTCCTATGAGACGTCTCGACTTATCTCTATAAATCTTTATACCAAGAATATATGCTGCATCTCCCAAGTCTTTCATAGCGAAACATTTTCCCAACCTATCCCTTACACTTTGTAATGTTGGGACATCGTTTCCTATGAGTAGTATATCATCCACATATAATACTAGGAAGACTACGACACTCCCACTGAACTTGACATATATACAGGACTCATCTTCGCTTCTAGAAAATCCGAACTCTGTGACTTTTTCATGGAAGCAGAGATTCCAGCTACGAGAGGCTTGTTAAGTCCATATATAGCCTTTTGAAGCTTGCACACTCTATTAGGATACTTTGCATTTTCAAAACCCTCCGGTTGTGCCATGAACACATCCTCTGTCAGTTTCCCGTTAAGGAAGGCAGTTTTGACATCCATCTGCCAAATTTCATAATCATGAAACGCAGCTATGGATAGCATAATCCTAATTGACTTTATTTTAGCTAATGGCGAGAAGGTTTCCTCATAATCAATCCCGTGAGTTTGAGTATAGCCCTTCGATACCAACCTAGCTTTATAAGTGTGTACTTTCCCATCCATGTCGGTCTTCTTCTTGAGGATCCACTTACAACCCACCGTCTTAAGACCAGGTGTAGTGTCAACCAAATTCCAAACTTGGTTGTCATACATGGACTGAATTTCGCTTTTCATAGCTTCCTTCCACTTGGCAGCCTCAGGGCCTGCCATCGCTTCCTTGTAGTTAGCAGGTTTATCTAAGTCATTTAGTGTACCATCACTAATTTTATCCTCTTCTTCTACATGGTAACCATAATAGAACTGAGGAGGCTTGCTAACTCTACAAGATCTGCAAACGGGTAAGGATATGTCTTCAGGTTCAACAAGTGTTTTCACCTCTTGTTGAACGTCAGTGTTTACTGTAGGTTCTTCATCGGTCGACTCTTGAATTTCTTCAAGATCTATCTTACTCCCATTGTCCTCTTTAGATATCATTTCTCTCTCAAGGAACACTCCTCTTCGAGCTACAAAGACCACATTATCCGCGGGTGTGTAGAACAGATATCCAAATGACTCTTGTGGATAACCGACGAAAAGACACTTTTCAGATCTGGAGTCTAGTTTGTCCTGAGTTTCTCGTCTAACGAAAACTTCACAACCCCAGATTTTGATGTGACCAAGAGAAGGACATCTTCTCTTCCACATTTCATAAGGTGTCTTTGAAACCTTCTTGGTGGATAAAAGATTTAAGATGTGAGCGGGTGTTTCTAATGCATAACCCCAAAAACTTATCGGAAGTGTAGCCCGACTCTTCATAGACCGAACCATGTCCAACAAGGTTCTATTTCTCCTCTCAGCAACTCCATTAAGTTGTGATATTCTAGGAGGAGTTAATTGGGAAACTATTCCACAATCTCTAAGATGATCGAGAAACTCGATACTAAGGTATTCTCCTCCCAAATCGGATCGGAGTACCTTTATCTTTCTGCCCAATTGATTCTCTACTTCGCTTTGATATCTTTTGAATATTTCAAAAGTATCTGACTTATGCTTAATCAGATAAACATGTCCAAATCTACTGTAGTCATCAGTAAATGTAACATAATATCGATTTCCATCTTTTGTGGCGCATCGGAATGGTCCACAAACATCTGTGTGTACCAAGTCCAACAGTCCTTCACCTCTTTCACACGACCCGGTGAATGATGATTTAGTCATTTTGCCCAATAAACAAGATTCGCATACATCATCCGATTTGAGGTCGAATGATTCCAACACTCCATCCTTTTGGAGTTGGACGATGCGTTTCTTGTTTACGTGCCCAAGACGATAATGCCACAATTTGGATTTATCAAGCTCATTAGACGAATCAACGTTTAAAATCAAATTGCTAACATATTCAACATTTTCATATATGCCATTGTAAGGAGAAGCTTTGAAAATAAAACCACCATTTAAATAAACCAAATATCACCATTCTCATTATCAAATGAAAATCGATAACCATCCTTAAACAAAGCATAAAATGAAATAATGTTTCTAGTCATTTCTGACGAATAACGGCAATTGTTCAAATCTATCCTAACTCCAGAGTTTAGCACGAGCTCATACTTTCCAATCTCGGTAATAGGCGTGATTCCTCTGTTTCCCATGACTAGATTAAGCTCTCCATGCTTCAACTTTCTACTTTCCTTTAGACCCTGCAATACAGTGCAAATGTGAGTACCACACCCTGTATCAAGAACCCACGAATTAGAAGTTGTAGTATTATGGAGTTCGATCATGAACATACCTGAGTGAACACTCTTTTCAACCTTGCCATCTTCAAGGTCTTTCAGGTACTTCGAGCAGCTACGTTTCCAGTGCCCCTTAGTGTTGCAGTAAAAGCACACTGCTTCCTTCGGATCATTCACTAGTGCAATATCAGAATCAGTCTTTCTTTTGGACCCACGATTGGACTTTCCATTCGTAGTCTTTGCTTTCCAATTTGACCTCTTTCTTTTCTTTGCAGTTTGACCAATTGCCAACACAGGAGCTGCTGAGCTAGAGGACACATCATCCTTTTTGATTCCTTGCTCAGCAGTTTGCAGCAAATTATGGAGTTCCATTATTGAGCCTTCTCTCTCATTCATATTCATCTGATATGATATTACAAACTGATTGTAGACAGCTGGCAGACAAGAAAAAATTATGGCAATGGAAAACTCTGTGTCAAACATCATATTCAATGATTCCAACCTATCAAAGTACCCTTTCATCTCTAAGACGAAAGCACAGATAGATGCTCCAGGTTTGGGTTTGTAAGCCATGAGTGACTTAACCCCATCAAGGCGTTCTTTGCTCGCCTTTGCCTGGAACATTTCCTTAAGCTGTTGGTTCATTTCATAAGCACAAGTATTCTCAAAAGTCTTTTGCAACTCGTGGCTCATGGAGGATGCCATGATACAAGACACTTTATTCGCATCATCATAATGTTTCCTGTGTGCCTCAATCTCCTCTTGGGTTGAATCTTCATCAATCACGGGATCTGCTCATCGAGAACATACTCCTTGTTCTCGTACCTCAAGGTAAACCTTAGGTTACGCATCCAATCCATATAGTTTGGACCAGTCAGTCTTTCCCTTCCAAGAACTGAGAGAAGTGAGAAGTTCGAGTTGTGTGCGGAATTGGGGACGGGAGGATTATTACCATTTGTAGAAGACATCTATAAGATAAACAGTTTTAGTTAGTTTGAATATTCCTTATATAATTATCCAATTACAAAATTAAGGATAAGATCCATACTTTAGATTCGTTTTATGAAAAGGTTTTCCGTAATCATATTGCGAATTTATTTTAGGTAGACAATGCCTTTGTCAATTTCATTCTCTATGAAACTCCTAGTTCTTTTGAGATTCATTGATTCTTATCAACGACATGTTAATCTCGGATATGCTCATCTACCATTCATGACTGGTATGCCGAGGATCATGAACAAGATGGTGAACTTAACCATGCAAAACCCGCGTGGTCCCCAGCCCGAGTACGCTCAAGAATCGCGAGTTCCACATCACCTCTCAATATGTTCTCATATTAATGTTCCGGTAAACCACACACGCTCCATTAACAAACCATACGAAAGATGTGTGGTTTTCATGGATTAGCATACTATTCACATTTTAGTATCTAGAATGGGATTTTGTTTTTAGTACTTTTTGGTCATACTTTTGATCTTGACATCATCCTATCAAAAGTCCTCGGTAGCTCCATTGAATGCACAAAGAAGCGGAGAAGCAAGTCAGAGCGAAGCCTATTAAAAACCTGACTTCTTTAGGGAAGCTGAGCTACCCGCCTTATGCCTCTCTTATAGTTTGTTCACTATGGGTGAGCCGATTTATCAATTGACTGACGATATATTTACATTTAATGATACATATAACTATAGCTCATAATATATGTAATGTCTCTCTTTAAACTCTTAAAGTCTACGGTTCTATTTTAAAACATTTTAAAATTTGAGGGTATATTTTAAACAATTCAAAATATAGGGTCTAAAGTGTAAATTCTGTTTACCAATTTAGATAATCTATTTCCAATTTATCTTTACCTACATACTATTGCAGATAATTAAATGCTAGTATTTATCAAGCTAAGGCTCTGATACCACTGTTGGGTTTTCTATTCCCTAACTAGATTAATATACACAGCGGAATATAACAAAATTAATCTAATGCAATTAGGAAACTAAACCCTAAGGGATCTTAACTTGAATAAATAAAAGCAATAAAATAAACAAGACAAATAAGAAATTACTAACCTTTGAGAAAATGATTTCTCACGCGTAGACCACCTTGCAGAACCTTCTTGCTTTGGAGGCGAGTGCCCAAACTAGAACACCTCTAATGCTTCACACCCACGAACCAAGAGAAATTCCCAAACTCTTAGGGTCCCGACTCTAAGTCGTGTAAACTCTTACAAGGAGTAGGAATGAGAAAGAGAGAAAGAATTGAACTCTATTCAATTCTGGGATGGATCTGAAAGCATAGGGGAGGTCCCTATTTATAGTGAAGGAGAAGGCCTAGGGTTTCATCCCTTGGCCGATGTGGGACAAACCACCAGGAATTCCAACCGGCGGTTGGACCTTCCAACCGGCGGTTGGATTTGTTTCCAGAATATTCTATTGGTTCGTTCCACCGCCTTTACCCTTTAGACTCCAGCCGTCGGTTGAACCTTCCAACCGGCGGTTGGATCCACTTTCCAGAATGTTCAACTAATTAATCCAATAATCAGTTATCTCTCGTTTATTTCTCTTACTGTTCATTGAGGGCGACCTATAAAGGACTCTACTTTTAATGATAGTCTTACCAATTTAGTTATGATCTTGGACACTATTCTAACATATTTCAGGTAGAGTTTCTAGATAGACGGTCAAGTTATGATAGCTCCAAAAGTTCTCTAATCCTATGCTCCGTGTCTCCCCCTCGATATATTTCAATCCAGAGAACACCGGCCATGCCGAGTTCATCGAATCTTCAGACACATAATAGTTGAGGGGCCTATTTCTATTTCTAGTAATATGCCCTCTTGCGTGCTCTTGTGTGCGGGATCGTAAGTCTTGTTTGCCTAGTATTAGTTCTTTTGATCTTCGTATAGCTCTATCTTCTTCTTTACTTGTCAGATTTGAATGATTATTAGGCCCAATCTTTCGTATTTTCCTGACGAATCATATGACACTGATTAGGCGTATTTTGCTCATATATACGTCAAAGTCATGAGTGAATCATTTTAGCTCTATGTTGTTTGTTATTTGAGCCTTTTAACTAATTTTTCGAAAGGGAGTCTTAGTTTTAGCTCATTTTGCATTTTTAGTGTATAAACATTGAATTATTGATGTTTATTCCAAGATTTGGGCTAAAATGGATGTGATAATATACGTAAAAATGTGACTTTTACGTTGCATCAATCTCTTATAGTCTCTTATACTACTATCTCTTGAACAACACTCTCTTTAACCATAGTCTCTTCTACCACTGTCTCTTGAACAACACTCTCTTTAACCACTATCTCTTGAACCACAGTCTCTTCATCATCATTATGTTCAACTTCCATGTGATTTAACTCAATCTCTTCAGCCTGATTCTCCTCAACCACAATGTCTTCACCCTCATTGTGTTTTTCCTCCATATGTTCAAGGTCTTCATGGTGATTGTCAATAACTTCTTGACCTATATTTCCACTTTGAACATTATCTCTCTCTATTATGTAGTTAATCCTATCATCACCAAAGTGGTCCAAGTATACATGAATCTTACATAACAGCAAGCAACATCAAACAACACATTAGTACCTTCATTATTGGCTATCCTAAAGACACCAACCCTAACCGATCTTCATGGTAGCTTGAAATAAATATCCATAATTGGGTTCCCAGTTTCATGTTCTAGAAAGTCATACATCTCTTGATAATCACACTTAGTAAAAATAATAGAAAATACCACATCATTATCATACCTAATGGGTTGGAACATAAATGCTCCATCATAATGAATATCAAACTTGAAACCATGAAAAGCAAGAGGGGTTACAACAATTCTTCAATTACAAACAACATATATAAGTTCATTATAACATAACAAACATGGCACATTTCATGCAGGCATACAATTTTAAGAATTTTATAAATTGGTAAAAAAAAAACCCTGGATTTTGTAAGTGAAGTAATATGGTTACATTGAACAAATAATAACATGAAATTAGATCAATTAACAGCTACTAACAATTTATTTCATCATTTTAATGTTCATTAACTTTAACAGTGAATAACTTTCATGAACATCGATAAAACCCTAGATTTTTAAAACATGTGTTAAAGTTGTCTTTAACAAATATAACCATGATATTACTTCGATTTAACACTTTTAATGTTCCATTCCATGATTTTAAAGTTCATTACCTCATAAAGTTAAAACTTTGTTCAAAATGGAAAAAAAAAACCCTAAATTTTACAAAAAGTAGAACATGATGTAACACCCCAAATTTTAAAGTATTATTTTTGGTGAATATATAAATAATTAAATTTAAGTTAGTATTATTATAAATCATATAAAATAATAGTAATTATGAATGTTTTTAAGTTATAGACAATAATAATTGAGAAGAGTAAAATTAATTAAAACACGCATGCCTATTCATACACACATATGTATGCTTACACATACCATACTTATCCAAAAACAATTCCAGGGAGTTAGAGAGAAAGAGAGAAAGTCATAGGAGAGAAAGAGATAGGAGAAATCAACTTTTAATCTTCAAATTAAGCTTGTAAGAATCAAATTCAAGCATCCCTCATCATCCTTAATCCTAAGTAAGTGTTGTTCTTCATCTTTATAAACTAGAAACTAGCTTTTTGTAGAGGTTTTGTGTGTAAGAAAGTTATAATATGAATTTAGGGTTGAAGTGGGTTCATTTGATGTTTGTTAGTCTTATTATGATTATTTTTAAACATTACTTTAATCCAAAAGTTAAGGTTTATGAATTGTGCTTATAGTAAATTTGTTGGATTATATTGAATCCTTGCAAATTAGTGTTAACTAATTCAAAGTGTGGTTTGAAAGTTTTGTTACAATGTTATATGATGTTTTTGATTTAAAATTAAAGGAAGGATTCAAGTGATTAGATGTTTAAAGTGTTTATGATCATGTGAGGAGTGGTTTTGTTAGATTGACTCAAAGTCAATCCTAATCAACCTAAGGGGATGATAGGTTGAAGATGATTATTAGTTGAATTTGATGATTAGTAGATTCCAAATTTGTTGTTCCATTTCTATGTAATAATGGATAGGTGTGAAAGACATGGAGTTACTTAGTAATCATTAAATTACAAAGTTTCCTAAAACACCAAGGTAAGTGATCAGCTACATGACTAATCAATAAGTATATTACTTAGGAGTTAAGAACAAACGGACCTATGAGATGTTGCGATGCTTTATTCATGTACCATGGTATTTTACCAAGATAGGTTTCTTATCTTTCAACTAGGTAAGTAGTGGAAGTTTAGCGTATTGCTCCGATCAGAATCACGACAACTTAGTTCCTATGACATGCCAATGGGAAATAAGTTGGTAGGGTTCTGGTTTTTACACTTAATAGTCTACTCATTGGATTCAGTAATGCCCCTATTTATTTTCTTATCCCGAAAGATTAATTATTGAAACGTTGGCAATCACATATTTATCTTTTTCAACTTTCATGTATTTTAATGATATGTCTTTAGTTTAATTATAAAACCCCCACAAATCTACCTACTTTAGCCCATCCTAAATACTTCCCTACCGCAAACATCATCTTTGATCCATATCATGTTGCGATCTTTAGAACGATCTAAGGTTATATTTGCCGCTTACTAATTATAGTAGGTAGTCCATATAATTTGAGCCCCAACAAAGTATAAATATATAACCCCTGACAACCTCTTAAACTGCAAGACAGAGATACCTAACGACAATCTATGCCCACTATTAATGTGCCATTTGGAGGCGCATCAAGGGCACTTAATCAGAACTTCTTATAAAGCGAGTATGTAATGAGGTTAACACTAGCTCCTAGGTCAGCTAAGGAGTTGCTAATTTGAACACCCGAAGATAAAAAGGAATAATGAAACGTCCAGTATCTCCTAGCTTTGGTGGAAGTCCATTTTGCATGATTAGAGAGCACTATGCATCTAAGGAAAAGTTAACTATTTGTCTTAATTTCTCTTTATTATAGAGGAGTTCCTTAAAGAATTTAGCACAGCTAGTCATCTCACCTAAAGCATCTAATAATTTTACTTTTCTGTGTTAGCTTTTGAACATTTCTAGATATTTTTCCAATCGAGCATCCTGCTTCTCTTTTCTAAGCCTACCAAGGAAAGTTATACGTGTTCATTGAATATTTATGGGGCTTTAGAAGGTACTGGTTTAGAAGTGGTGACAAGGGTGTCAACTGGTTCATTCGAAGGAATATATGAAGATTTCTCATTCTGGTTTCTTTACCTCCTCTAGTAACTACTAAAATATCATTATTGTTATATGATGAATGATAAGCAGAGTTATTGATTGCGATCTCCCCTTCTCTCTCCTCAACTTTTAAAAAACAACTTTTTAACGTTATCTTTCATGTTTTTAACCAAATCGTCAGAGATTCTCAATAATCCATCAATTTGATCTTGAAAAGCAATTATTTGTTTGTTTATATTATTTTGCTCAATCATGAAGTTAGCGAGAATTGTGTTGTTTTGTTGAGAGATAGAGGATGAATAGAAAAATTTTAAGGATGAAGAATTAACCAGAGGATGAGGAATGGGTGGTTTGGTTAGTTTAGAATGAAAAGTTCGTTTAGGGGTTTCACTAGTCGTGACAAGAATTTCTTCTGAGCAACTTAACCTTTGCGAATGGAGAAGTTTTAAAGTTTCTTTCTAGGTTAAGGTTTAGAAGATTCTTATATATGCTTGACAACTTTTGTGATTGATTCAAGTTTGGTTCTTAAAGTGTCTAAGGCTTGGTTATAAGTGTTGGTTATTTCTGGGTTCGGTTCTTATAGATCACAACCATGTTGATGCATCGCTATCATCTCTATCAGGTCCCAGGCTTCTTCTATGGAATGTAGCATGAAGTTTATAGATGAAGCAGAATCTAGGGTTTGTTTAGTATGATGGTTAAGACTGTTATAGAAAGTGCATATTAGATTTTTTTAGCCAACTGATGATTTAGACATCTTCAGAGCATATTCTAAGCGTTTGCATGTCGAGGATAACAACTCATCATTTCCTTGGTGGAAATTGATGATGTCATTTTAAGCTTGGTTTGCTTGGAATGAGGGGAAAACTTAGTCATAAACTTAGTAGGCATCTCTTCCAAAGAATGAACTGAATTTGGATCGAGTTCATACAACCGTGGCTCAGCACGAGAGGATAAAGAATAAGGGAAAAGACAATGTCGAATGACTTCTTGGGTAGTTCTTGTGTGCTCGAAGGAGTCAGAAAGATTTATGATTTGTTAAGGTATGAGTTCGGATCTTCAAGTGAAAGCCCATGAAATTGACACTATGATTTATTATTTTTACGAAGTATGACTTAATTTCAAAGGTTTCGTCGGTTGAAAGAACGATAGGTCCTCCTCTTCCTTTTAGAAACGGCTTGATTGTCGAGGCGAGAGTGATACTAGCTCATGATTGATTGGTAGAAGAGAGAGTTCTCGAAAGGAAAGGTTTTACGGGAAAACTAAACTAAGAACGGAAAAGGAACTTTTAGATGATATTGATCTTCCGAAACAATTGCTAAATAACTAAGATAACTAATGTCCTAAAATCGGTCGTTGTAGTCCCTGGCAGCGGCGTCAAAACTTGATATGCCCCTAGTAGTCGGTCACGCAGAGGTCCTGTCATTAGGGGAGCTGCACATCCAGTCGTCGGTGGCGGTCGGTGTTGAGTATTATATTTATGGTGGTGGGAAGCCTAAGTTTTACTAACACTTACTTATATAATATGATTATTTGGGTAGTAAGCAGTAGGTTTGACTCAGGTGAGGCCTATTACTATACAGATGGATGAAGGAATGTGTGGTAGCATTATATTATGACAACAAGCGGGAGAAAGAAGTATTTAAAATGATGATGTCACAACCAATGCCGCCCACAAAGCAATCGTCTTACAGTCTTTTGTGCTGAGGACTATTGATGAAAGGCTTAAGTTAGAAGCAGAGGCAATCGCTGAGTTGTCCAGGGTTGATATGGACACTGAGGATGATGATGATGACGTTGATAAAATCAATTTCCCTGAGTTCAATTTTGATAAGCTCATGATGTATGATATGAATGTAAAGGCCTAGTCAACGGACACGAAGTCAATGATTGAGAGGGAGACAGCAAGCGATGAATTTGCTCACTGACAATGGATGAATAACAGGGAGCATCACAACCATCTAATAAAACACCAATTATATACAACCACTAGAAATCACAATGCCTGAGACCGTTGCCTCTACACCTTTGCTATCCTCTAACTCAACCAATACATCAAGGAGTATTCGACCTGATGAAACATAAGAAGAGAGGATTGCCAGAAAGATGAAAGAGAGAATAGACACAGAGCGTGATATGATTCTGGAAATTAATGTATAGGTAGAAGAAAACGAAGAAGAAGAAAGAAATAGAAGATTGAAAGAACTGTCAGATAGTCAGATGCTGACAAGGAGTATATGCTTGATGTCAGTGGTACGATGGCCAGGGAGAGAGAAAGAAAAATCTTTATAAAGCAACAGCAAGAGAAGAATGATGCTAAACTGGCCAAGTTAGTTGTGCATATTGAGAATGCTGAACTTCAGAGAGAAAATGGAGCTAAGAAGAAGAAGAAGGGAAAAGAGTCAAAAAAGAAAGAGGGGGCTAGGTCATCTGTTGACAAGATTTGGAATGACCGGAAGGTCAAATCCTGCTCCTATTACTAAAGTCAACCTCAAAAAGCCTAAAAATCATTCTCACGTTCAGCTACTTATTCACATAGGTTAAAAGTCACAAGTTATTACTCTGGACCAACTCTACAAGCTGCATAAGGAGGAATGGAATGAAATAATACTAGTAGTGACACTCCTCAAGTGCAACTAAGAAAGAAGTGGTGGATGAAATAGATAGGTTATTCTGTAACACCCCCAAATTCGTCGATTTGGATTAGCGGAAGCATTTAGTTAAGTATGGGGAGTGCCACAATATACAGTACATGCATACGTATCAGAGCATATGATTACAACAGAACAAATATATTAAGATGCCAAATGTAATAGTTACAAAGTTTACGATTTCTCGAACCGTACAAATTAAAAGTATAAAATTTACAAAAGTAGATTTCGTAAATATGACTAAACAGTTTCAGTTATATAAAAGAAATCCAATTGTCAAAAGTTGGCATCCTATTCTTCGTGGGTCGCCTAAATTCCAACGTGCAGGCGGTTCTTACATGCGCAGCTAATTCCCTGAAAAACATAGTAAAAGTCAACAACAAGGTTGAGTGAATTCACAGGTTTCATGTTGCAAATACAGTTTGTTTAACCAAATACATTCGTAAACAGTTTTTGAATATCAAATATGTTCACAAGTAGTATTGCCATAATAGTTGAATAAACATTTTGTGGAATGCTATCCAAATATAATTCGGTTGGGATGTTGCCCAAAATATAGTTCACGTGGGATGTTACCCAAAATACAGTTTACGTGGGATGTTACCCAAATACAGTTTAAAATACGTAGCTGGTCGTTCTCCAGCATTTTCCAAAACAGTACCGGTCGTTCTCCGGTCAAAAGACGCACGGGTCGTTCTCCCGTCCAATAAAACAGTTTACCGGTCGTTCTCCGGTCTAGATACGCACGGGTCGTTCTCCCGTCCAAACACTGCTGGTCGTTCTCCAGCGAAATACGCACCGGTCGTTCTCCGGTCCAGAATACGCACGGGTCGTTCTCCCGTCCACTTGGCCAGTCGTTCTCTGGCACTAAAATACGTAGCTGGTCGTTCTCCAGCATTTTTATAAAAGTACCGGTCATTCTCCGGTGTACCAAACAAAGTTTAACACGACATTCGTATGAAAATGTTGTATCATAAATTCCAGTTTTTGTGTATGAGATTAACAGTTTAAGCACTCTAATCATGTGAGCAAACAAGTATGATAAACAATCATATGAGTAAAAGCAGTTATGGCAATAAATAAAACAGTTGACTATGTTTTCCACCCCTGTTCAAAAGCAGTTGAAACAGTAAAAGTAGGGGCTGTGAACTCACCTGTTGAGTTAAGTAATAGTGCGAGTGCTAGCAAAGCGTAGTCCGGGTAAGTCACTAACGTCCTAAACGTATGAAATTTAATAAGTATGTGGAGGTCTAAGTTTAACCATCCATGCTAATGTTCGTACAACCAAGTTATGTCCACATGTTTGTTTATACATTTTATGTTTTGAAAAAAACATGTACGGCTCGTTGGTGAGTTTTCGTAATAATAATTTAAAGTATTATTATTATATATTTCGTGTTGTATACTTCCCACAGTATATGTGTTTCATGTGCGAGTTATATCATAACGGGTTGATTCTTGAAGATGTTTAATGATTAGCGTGAAAATGTCCTTAAATTTTCTGTTATTTTATCCGAAAGTACACACACACATATATATAAATATATATATGTATATATGTCCGAATGTGACAAAATTCATCATTTAGGGTCAAAAATGCATTTTTTTCAAAAAGTCAACTCGCAGTCAAAAAGTCAACTCGCAAGTGGATCCGCAAGTCAAGTGGATCCGCAAGTCAAGTCGACCCGCAAGTCAAGTCGATCCGCAAGTCAAGTCGACCCGCAAGTCAAGTCGACCCGCAAGTCAAGTCGATCCGCAAGTCAAGTCGACCCGCAAGTCCAAATCTCGACTCACGAAAATCGATCTCGATCCGCAGAACGAGCTGTTCGCGATTTTTGTGTGGATTTTGACTCTTAAAGTGTTTTTCAAGGGATTTTTGGGCATAATAAGTTGATATAACACTAATACATGGCATATTAAGTGTTTTTAACAAGAAATCATAAGAAAAAGTGAAGAAATCCTTACGATTTGAAGATTTGGGGTTTGAGGATGAAGATGGTGAGTCTTGAAGATGACGAAGATGAAGATGATGATGATGGATGCTTGTTGTTGCTCTTGTTGGTGATGAATCCGAAAATACAAGTGTTGGTGGTGATGTTGTTGTTGATTTTTGTTATTGTTGTTGGTAGTGAGTTAGAGAGAAAAGAGATGAGGGAAAGAAGAAGAAAAGAGATAGAATGAGGATGGGATTGGGGTTTGGGGGGTGTTTGGGCAGATTTTTCTCAACCAAAAAGGGAGGGGGATTTGTCCTAATTTTATGGTATTTTACTCGTGTTCATTTACCCGATCGCTAAATGTTCAAACGTTTTTAAACCATAGGTTTTTAAATATGTTTTCGATTATTCTTTTAGTTGTATTATTTTATTAAAACAATGTAGTTGAGTAATAAAATTATAACTAAATTTTATTTTAAATTTTACAAATGGGTTTCAAATTGTTTCAGTTGTACGAAATAAATGTTAATTGTAATAAAATACATTGTAAATTTTATCAATATAATATTTAATAATTAAATAAGGTTGTTTAATAATTTCATATTATCACATAATTTGTTCACCAACGGTCGTATATTTTGTCGTATTTGTTCTGAATGTTTTGTACGCAATTATACTAATTACGAAATATGTAATACTACGCGTATTAACTAGTCGGGCTTTGCTAGACTTACCTCTAAAAGTAGTTGTGAATTCACTCAAGTAGGGAATTAGCCTTATAATGCAAATGTTTAATGCTCGTATTTACGCTTAAATTTGCGAGTTGTTACATATTCCAAAAAATGGTTGCACTTCAACTTCTCAAGCCAGAAGACGTGGTCATATTTGGTGAGGAAATAGTGCAGCCACCTAGCCCTGGATACAGGTCAGGACCTTATAGTCTGCACAGAGTTCCAAATACCTCAAAGCTGAACCTTTCAATCCCTGAGGGTGTGCCAAGATTTGAAGGCACTGAAGTTGTTACTGAAGGTGAAAAAGGACTTGTGCAGTGGCAGTTTTAAAGTGGGGGCAGGGTGGGCATCCGCCCCCACTAAGTTTTTACGAGTCGAGAAAAATTTCATAGGTTTTGTTATAATATGCTTATTTCCCCCTTAACTTATATATACAAAATAGTTAGAAAAAGTTCATTGTATGCATATTTAGCCTAGTGGTGGAGGAGTGAGTTTTGTATTCAAGAGGTTCAAGATTCAACCCCCCTTGTTGTATTAGATTAAAAAAAATTTATCCTTTTTTCCATTCTTTCTTATGGGCTACAACTTTTTCTTTCTATTTCCTTCTTTATTATGTTTTCCCATTGTATATATTTAATGCAATACTTATTTCAAATCAACATAGTTGTTAATTACACTATACATAAGAGTACACTTTTCCTTTTCTTCATAATCTACATACTTTTTTATTTTTTTGAAAGAAGATAGACATGAATATCATTACCATAAATGAGTACATTTTTTCCTTTTTAATCATAATTTACATATGATAATGTTTTACCATATACATATGTTAAACATAAGTATTTTGAATTAGTATTTGTAAAAACTTTGAAAATAGTTCTTAATTTATGAGTATATATATTGTCGGTTGCTAAATATGTGTTATATTTTGTTCGTGTAATTAAGAATTTGAATTTGTATATTACTATATTTATGGTTGAATTAAATTTGTTTTAGTTCAATTAAAATAGTTTTGATTAAAACAATAAAAATTAAGTCGATGACCTAGAACTTGTGTACATAGATCCCTATGGTGTGATCAGATTTCAGAGGGAAGCTAAACTTGAAAAGAAAGATCATGAGCAGCTACTTCATCTCATCAGAGATATCAGCTTGCCAGATAAAAAGTCATAGTACATGAGGCAAGCTGTGGTGAATGAAGCCTGACCAGACAGTTAGATACCTGCCCTTTATTGAGAAATATGAATTTGTTGATGAGCTTGGTATGGTAAAACATGAAGAAGTGTGGAGAGATGTGTGATCATTTTTGTAATTTCTTTAAATTGTAATTGGTTTCAATATAATAAGTTTATTACAGTTTAATGAAATATGATCACTCCTGAGAAAAGAAAGCAAAGTGCCAAAAGTCAGATTATATCAAATAGAATCCAAAACGAATAATGAATGGATCACACAAGTACAAGTCACTGAATATTTAAAAAATAAAAAATAAACACCGATTATAAACTTTATTTGTAAGCAAGTTTGTCTAGGGAGCTTCTGTCATAATCATTTAGGGGGAGATTGTTGAGTCACTGGTCGCTGACCAACTCAATTTACTGATGAACTCAATATTGAAAAATGGAAATGATTAAGTCAAAGCTTTTGTTGCCGAAGTGGGTGCTCGCTAGTCTCATTCATTCATTAAGTAGAATGATATGATGAAATGGATTAAAACTCAACTTTGTGTATCACTGCTCAAAATACCTAATAGTGAGAGTTTTACAACCACAAATGAATAAAGGTAAAATTCACTGTCCCAAATAAAAGAATAATGTTGAAGATGAATTAATCGAGTCACTCTACAAGAGCATGTTAGCTCGCAGTGAGTAAGGAGATTTATTGTTTCTTCAGTGACTCATTAAAGAATAAAGTCTCTGCACAAGTACAAGTCATTTATCATATATATATATATATATATATATATATATATATATATATATATATATATGTCAGCAAGTGTTCCTCGTACTACGAATATCTTCAAATGACATGTCAACATGCTATTGGATGAAATTTAACAGAGATACTCGCAGTAACAAAATCAGGGCACCCAGAATGTTTGTTAGCCAAAATTATGGGAACTCAAAGCCAATCAAGCAGCGACACATGTCATTTCCAAGATCATAATTTGTAGGAGATATTTACGGATCATTTATGCTATATATATAGAGCATAGTGCTGTACTTAGAAACTTGCCATTTTCATGTTAATCAATTGTACAGAAGTGAGTAATTTGTCTAAGCAATTAGCGAGCAATGAGTTGAACAGTGCACATTGTTTGTCAATTACCGTTTTCTCATTTGTAATATATTAGCTCAGTGACTGATTTGATTTAGCCTTGGCTAAATCATTTGGCAATCATGACTTGGTGTAATTATTAATCTAATAAATTCACCTTCAACTACTATTACTTCAGTTGCTTATCTGTCATACTTGATTTCTATACTCTGCTTTATGCGTTCATCATTTAAATTTAAAACTTGCTCAAATCATAAAAAGTTTTTAATTGTATTCAACCACCCCTCTACAATTAAGCTTTAAAAAGTGTGATTCCAATCGACTAACAGATAGTGGATCAGGGACAAACAATAAGTTCATTTTAACATAACCAACATGACACATTTCATGCAGGCATGTAATTTTAAGAATTTTATAATTTGGCAAAAAAAACCCTAGATTTCGTAATTGAAGTAATACGGTTACATTGAACAAACATAACATGAAATTAGATCGATTAACAGCTAACAACAACAACTGAACTCATCATTTTAATGTTCATCAACTTTGACAGTAAACAACTTTCATGAACATCGATAAAACCCTAGATTTTTAAGGCATGTATTAAGGTTGTATTTAACAAATATAACCATGATATTACTTCGATTTAACACTTTTATGTTCAATTCCATGATTTTATTATTTATCACCTCATAAAGTTAAAACCATGTTCAAAAATGGAAAAAAGAATTTTACAAAAAGTAGAACGTGAACATACCTCAGTATACATATACGATGAATTACATTAGAAATCGAGCAAAAAACGGTGAGGAATTCGTGGTTTATGAAGGTGATTATGGAAGGTTTTTGGCGGGTGTGTGAAACTACCAAAATTTACGGAAGTATTGAATGAGATGAAAAAGCCCTAGTTTGTATTTATGAGGTAAAAATTCGATGTAGTGGTAAAAAAATGTATCCATGTTATAATTGACATGGTGAATACGTGGATTGAACAACTCAGCATATAGAGCCAACTAAGCAATGAGTTACTGGTTACCGGTGTTCCCGGTTAATGAATGTGTACAAAAGGGGTGATTAGTCACTACAACGCATAAATAGATCAATTAGAAGTTGGCTGCGTACTAAAAGATTTCGTGACAACTTCAATGCATTGTCCGAGAATAAATCACAAAGTTATTGATGACTTTGTTCTGGGTTGAGAAAAGTCATAACTTTTTTGGCAAAAGTATAAGTTGTGCATATCACTAAATACTTTGAGATACGTAGCAGAACAAATCTTTTACTTTGAAAACCTTTTCAAGTGCATAAGATATTCGTCAAATCTCATGTTGTACTTTTCTTCTTCGACTGAACTCTCATCAATTTAATAATTATTCTTCAATAATAATAACGTGAATTAAAGACTCTATAAGCTAGGTATTAAAGAGGATACATGAATATGGCCCCAAGTGTTTTACATGTTAAGTTACATGAATGGTCATTGATTAATTACGCAACGACCACTATGCAACATAACTCAGGCCATATGTTAAAATTAATTGTATGAGAAGGGTCATCTTCCCAACATCTACATTCCCGGACTATACAATCTCTATAAGCTACATATGATCTAATATATGAAGTCCATCTGGTATCTCTAGGTCTTTACGAACTTTTAATTTGACTTCTTTTTGGCATTCCTAGGCTCTCTAATTTTGACAAATTGTGAAAGCAATTTGAGCATCTTGTAATTGACCGCGGCGTTTAGTAGAAGATCAGTCAATGACATTAATAATGATGTTTAAGTTTTAAAAAAACTTCAGCCACATATTTAGTTTTTGCAAGTAAAGATCTTCCTTCGGCATAATATTAGCCATTCTATTATATGCGTATATTACTGACTTCATCAAATTATTGACCTCGAAATCTTGAATGTCTTGCTTTTGAAAAGGGAGAGAAAATATCACATTCTAAAATTAAATGTGTGTGTATCTTTGATTAAAATAAAACCAAATTTAAAACCTTATATAAAATATCTATATGTGGCTGAAGTTATAATACTGATTTCATTGGAATTAAGATTTTTGAATTTTTTATTTATTTAATACTAAATACTATTTAAATGTTATACTATGCTCCATCCGTCCCATATTGATAGTCCATTATTTCTTTTATGATTGTCCCAAATTTATTGTCCACTCCCATAAATTGATAAGAATAATAAGATAAAGTTATTTTTTACCTCTAAAGTATATATGTAAGACAAAAAAAATAGGTAAAAAGTAGAGAGTAAAATTATCATATTACCAAAAAGTAAGAGAGATGATAATATTTTCTTAAACTGCGTATTTTTGTCTGGGACAATAAAATTGGGACGGAGAGAATAAAATATGAAATCATATTATAATAATATTTTTATAAAAAAATTATATAGTGCAACCTTTTAATATTGATACTTGTTATCACTTTCATAATTATATTCAATTGAATTATATATCTAAACAAATCCTATAGTTAATTTTATTTTACTATTAATAGTAATTATTTTTCAATATATATATATATATATATATATATATATATATAAACTATAATAACTATTTATATATATACTCAGTAATTTAGATATATTGTTTTATTATTTATTCTACTATGCCTATTTTATTAATTTATTTTCTATTGAAATTCCATTTCAATTCATGTGAACCAAACATGACAATTCCACCACATTCAAATTCAAATTCAAATTCTATATAATTCTTTTATATTAAAATTCATTTAAATTTCAATCCCTTGATAGATTGCAATTCCTATAAAACATGTCACGAAACAAATGATACCTAACAGTTATTCTAATAAATAGACATTCCTTACCAATTTAGTGACCAACTTCATCTCATTATTTAGTTCATAATAATGGTCGCTCAAATTACACCATTACCTACTAAAGTTACCATTTTTTTTAATGTTGTAATTTATGCGTAATATTTTTAATTCATAGACTATTAAACATGCTTAATTATAATATTATAGTATACAACATTGTGAATTATTAAAATGATTCTATATATAACAATAATGGTGTACGGATCATCACTACATTTTCAAGGGTTAAAGATGCAGATCGGTAACGAACTTTTACTTTAATTTGTATCGAGTTAGGTAACGAATCAATTTTATTATTGATATAGGTACGAACTTTTAGAAAAAAATCCGAGTTAAATAACATGTATTATGTGGTATATTACCGTAATGTTACGTAAAGCAATTTTATCTAACTCGACAAAAATTTGAAACATTCACTATTTACATTAGTAATAATATTAATTTATTACTTAACTCGATACAAAAGTGAAAGTTTTTGCTCATAATTTTTATTTATTTATTAATTGTTTAACCACTATTTTTTGTAAACTAAGTACTATTTTGTTTGTGAATGATAAGGAGACAAAAGTGTCTATAAAGTTGAAACATGCAAATCCAAGAAGAGATGATGAAGGTAAAAATAATGGGATGGAGATCTAACGGTGTACTATGCGCCACGTGGCTCTCCTTTTTTGCATTGGATCTTTTACCCGCGAAACTCGCTCCTTTTTGTGTTCCTTTCCTTTTTTATATCAAGCAAAAACACTCGATCATACGGATGTGGTTTAAAACGGGTAAAAAGAAGTTTGCAAGAAATTTTGGGATCAAATAATTAAATAATTATATATTCGACCCAAATATTTTATTTTACTTTTCTATGAAAGAAAAAGTTCACCACAAAACTGGTTTATTTATCACCAAATGACAAAACCTAAACTTGAGACAGTGATTTCTAAAAACATTTCAATATCATTTGGCTGTTTATGACTTTTATCAATTATTTTCCTACGTATTACGCGAGCAACGTTATAGTTTGTATATAAATAAGTTAGTACACTACAAAATAAATAAAAAATAATAAATATGAAGACCAAAACATAGCATAAATTAAAATCAACTGACTTCTTGTTGTGTTACAGAACCATGGCTAAAGAACAAATCAAATATCCATAACGAAAAATGATTCATGTGTGAATGTGTCTAGCTAGTAACATGAATCTTAAAATATGATTTGTGTATATATTATATATTAATTAACATAAATGGCGATTGTAAAAGAAAAAAGTATAGTTAGGTACAGATTTAAACATATAATTTTTGGCGTATTTCACATACTCACGAATTATAAGATATATGAAGGGTTTACAAAACATGAACGTATGAAATGACTTAACGTAATTAAACCCTATAATTAGAGGTTAAATCAAGTGAGACTTAAATTAGGGTTTAAACAAAATCAAACTAATTTTCAGTCGAATAAAATTTTTCTAAAAGTTTAATCATAAATGTATCAATGGATGAATATTAGTACATAGTTTTAGCATATATACTGTTCCCAAAAATTGGAGCAACAATTTGCATGTAGGTGTCTTTTCTTCTACAAAAGCATAAAGCACGTGTACTAAATTAATATAATTTCTAAAAAGCAAAAGATATAAAAAAAAGTAAATAATAATTTTATAAATTAGTTAATGCCCGTTCCATGGAATTGAATAATTAAATGTATGTTAATAATGAAGGGATTATGAGTGGCATTATATAGGACCAACCTATTAATTAATCACCAAATTAACCATTTAATACTTATGTGCATATTCCCCAGCGATAACCATCAGGTTTTTTTTCTATTATCGGGGATTTTTTCCTGATTCTCCATCAGGTTTTTTTTCATCCTTTTTAGCGGCCTTGCAGTCCGAATCTAGCATCTTGTTTGGTTTATCGTTATTGGTTGAATATTGATGTTTGTACTTATCGTCTCTCTAGCTCCTTGCTAGGAGACCCTCTTTATATATATATAATTTGTTTGCCGTTCAAAAAAAACTTATATGCATATAATAATATGGGTATTGTTAACGACAGCTCTAATGGCTGTCAATAAACAATTTGGACACGTATAAAATAATGTACTTCAACAAAAATTCAGGTGGGGTCAACTAAAATCCAGGGTACTATGATATTTATTATGGTAAGAATACAAATATTAATGCACGTGTTAGAGTCTTATTGACAATCTTTAAGGTTGCATTTATCATTTTCCTAATAATATGTATATTTTGCATTACTATCTTTTACTTTATTCACACGACACCATGTTTGAGAATAATTGTTTTGTTCTTTTATTGTGTATTTCTCATGTTCATGTTCTCTCTCTAAAAAAAAAGTTCCTAGAGTCTGATGTAGTTTCAATTTAAATAATTCAACCTTTGTAAACTAAAATAAACTCTCAAGTGCAGATTCAACTGAATTCAGTTCGGATTGATGGCTAGCTGCGTTTTGAGGATAAAGTGGGGCAAGCGATTTCAACCAACACTAAGTGTGTACATAAATACAATGTTTTGAATCTGGGATGTTAATCACAGAAATCAATGACTAAATCGTTTGTTCCTCCATCTCAAAATGTGACTGTCACTCTGATCCAACACCGTTATTTATTTATTTATTTATTTCTCCAAATTGGGTTAAATAAACAACATTGTACAAGATGAAATTGGGCAGACCAACAAACCAAAAACCAAATCAATAATAATCCTAAAATTATATTATGAACTTTGTTGGGTGTGTAACCAACTTCTCATTCTGAGTAACCATCTTCCATATTCAAACAGAACACGTAGAAATCGATCTTTGCTTTATCAGTTTCCATGTTTGAAGTAGTAGATGTGGTTCTGAGGTTTGTATAGAACAAAAAATTTGCGTATATAACACAGCTTCAAGCCTTCAAATATAGTCCATAAAGGATAGCTAAATGAAACCTGATCATAGCTTTATATGTATGCCTCTAACTAATATAAATCATATTATAACGCCAAACAGAAATAGACTTGCAGAGTTTACCTCTTAATTATTGTATAATATTATGTGTTGATCAATGAATTCGTCCATTTATTTTGGATCTTAACACAGTCCAGCTCCACTAAGCTTGCTGAATCTTCTCCCAGACCTTTTTTCATGTTTTCTTTAAAATTTTTTTATCAAATTTCATTCCTTGTCTCCCTATGCAACAACAATGGCAATCGGAAAACCTCGTGGTAACAAGAGATCACCAGGTGGGTCCTGTTCTTTCAGCGTGACAATGGTGGTTGTAGTGACGTTCTGTGTTTTAGGTGTCTGGAAACTGCACGCCAACTCTGCGGTTTCTTTTTCAAAGACAACCAGTCGGATCATCAACACATCCAATGATGATAATCCGTCTTTCATAAAGTTGAACCGTAAAATCCCAACTAATGACGGACGGGGTAAACTTACTGATTTTGCAACTGATACTACTGGTGTTTATGATGACAATCTTCCTACGGATGTTATACAACATGATGATGAAATGAAAAACCAAAATGATGTGGAAACAATTCAAGAAACGGGTCAAAAGTTTAAGATTGATGATGAGAATGGTGATCGATTAGCTGTTGATATAGAAACAGAACCTGCGCAAGAAACTACGAGTAATGTTGTTGTTGATGATGATGATACCGAAAGTTTGAACGATAGTGATGTAGGGAAACAAGAGGCTGAGCAACAGATTGAGGAGGCCAGAGAAGATCAAGAAATCGACATATCAACTTCAGTAATTGAAGACAACACAGATGGATTGGATAGGAAAACGTCGATAAAACGGGAACGCAAATACAAAACACAAAAGAATGAAGTGTCGAATGAGGAAAGTAGCATCATAACCGATGATCAACAAAGTGAAAATGATACGGTGAATCAAGAGGATGAACAAACAGAAGCAGGTAACGAAGATGAGATTCAGGAATTGGCGGATAACCACGAACAAGAAATAACCAATGAACAAGAAAAAGCAGTGGAAAATCAACAAGAACAACACGAAGATGATGGACCGATAGAATCTCACTCAATAGCAGCTGAGACAAAAGCCCAAGTCGAAAACCGAGAAGCAATAGATGTTAAAGAAAAAATGGAACAAGCCAAGATAGAGTCTACCATAGCCAACATCACTATACCCATCAAAGCTTCTTCAAATAATTCAGGGAACTCGACAGACATTGAAGACGATATTAATGATAATGGTTACAGTTATGAATGGGAGTTATGCAACATGACGGTTGGGGCAGACTATATACCGTGTTTGGATAACGAGCACCAAGAGAGGCATTGCCCGAATAAGCCTCCTCTGTGTCTAGTTCCTATTCCGAAGGATTATAAGACGCCTATTTCATGGCCTGGGAGTAAAGATAAAGTACTGATAACAACTATTTTTCTCTTGGTGATACTTTATGAGTTATACTATATATGCACAAAAACTTCAGAAATATTTAACGAATATTAGGATGTAAATGGCAGATATGGTTACATAATGTGGCAAACAAGGCCATATCCTATCTAAAAGGACACCAAAACTTGGTGAAGGTGACTGGGGAATTCATCACTTTCCCTAAAGGTGCTCTTCATTATGTTAACTTTTTACAAAAGGTATGAAAAGCGAACCTTTCATATTAAACTTAACAAAATCATCTCATTCAGAATCCCACTAACTTTCTAAAAACAACATTTAAATACTACAGACAGTACCTGCAATTTCATGGGGGAAGCACACAAGAGTAGTACTTGATGTTGGATGTGGTGCAGCGAGTTTTGGAGGTAACCTCTTTGATAAAGATGTTTTAGCAATGTCGTTACATGAACAACAAACTCAAATCCAAATCGCATTAGAAAGGGGAATATCTGCGATTTCTGCTGTTATTGGGACTCGACGCCTTCCGTTTCCAAGTAGAGTATTTGATTTAGTACATTGTGTTCGTTGTAAGGTACCTTGGCATAAAGATGGTGGCATCCATCTTTTAGAGGTAAATCGAGTGCTTCGCCCAGGTGGTTACTTTGTTTGGTCAGCAACACCTGTGTATCGAACACTTGAAGAAGATGTCCAAATATGGAAAGGTATCACTAAATGTTCTGTACATTAACTCTGTACCCAATAATAAATTGGAATAACTTTTAACATATTGTAAACGTATTAGACATGTCTGCTCTAACCGTTGCAATGTGTTGGGAGCTTGTGACCATCAAGAGGTACAAAATGGAAGGGATTAGCTTTGGGATTTACCGTAAGCCGGTCACGAATGAATGCTACAACGTTAGAAAGAAGCAATATCCTCCCATGTGTGTACCCAATGACGACCCCAATGCTGCTTGGTAGTCCACACATCCTTTTTTATAAGAGGAGATATTTTCAGTTCATATTTATCTCAAACGGGTCATAAGAGAAAATGTAGTTGCAAGAAAACAATTGAATTGGCAGAAAGTCATATAAAAATATCAATATTATTATAATTATAATTGATGAGTTAGAATTAAAGATAAAAAGGCATTTGCGGGTCAGCCTAACTAAGTCCACATGGCCCATTTTGACCCATGCAAAAATAATCCATTCAATTCAAAGTTGTCTGACCCATTATGGATATCCCTCTTGCCACCTCTAAGCATATGGGACGAGTAATATCAATCTTTGATTCACAGGTACGTGCCTCTACAAACATGTATACACAAGATACCAACGGAGGACACAAAAAGAGGTTCACACTGGCCCCATGAATGGCCAGACCGGATTCATAAACCTGCATACTGGTTAAACCAATCTCAGGTTGGAATTTACGGGAAACCAAATGCAGACGACTTTGAAGCAGATTATGAGCACTGGAAACGGGTAATTAGCAGATCATATATGAATAATTTAGGGATTACCTGGTCAAATATACGAAATGTTATGGACATGAGAGCGGTTTATGGTGGGTACGTGTTGAAACTTCAGACCATATAACCATATTTTTCTGAACTGACCTACTTATATAAAACCATTCATTCACATTCAAATTACAGGTTTGCTGCAGCACTTAAGGACATGAAATTATGGGTACTAAATGTGGTGAGCATAGATTCACCGGATACACTTCCAATAATATTCGAAAGGGGTCTCTTAGGGATCTACCATGATTGGTGTGAGTCATTTAGCACGTATCCTCGAACTTATGATCTTCTCCATGCAGAGCATTTGTTTTCAAAGCTGAAACATAGGTGATTTTAGTGAACAAAATTTACATACAGTTTAGTCATGGATGATACATAAAGGAACCTTTGATGGAGTGTGTATATGCAGGTGCAACATTAAAGCTGTAATGGCGGAGATTGATAGAATTTTGAGACCTGGAGGGTACTTGATTGCTCGAGATGAGCCCAGTATGATAAAGGAAGTTCAGAAACTTCTAAAGTCATTGCATTGGGAAGTTAACTCGACATTTACAAATAATCAAGAAGGAATAATCATTGGTCAAAAGTCATTGTGGCGGCCAAGCACATATGTAACACGGCTTGAAAAGTTATAGTCTATACACACAGATTTAGCAATTCCAATTGAGTTCTCATTATCGTAGCATGTGTCTCAGGGGATGGAACCCCCCTACATTTAAAGTTTTATGCTAAACATATAAACCTTCAACGTGAAATCATTCCACTGATCTCAGAGTCTGAAACAGTTTTTCCAATGACCGAATGTATCAATATTCACTATACCGAACCCCATCCAAATGGTTAATCATGACACGAAGTCACAAGCAGTTCACCCAATAATACTGTAGATTGTAGAATGTGATCATCTTAAAAATAAATCTGCTGTACTCGAAAATGACCAATTATAACTAAAAAAGATGAGAATTGTATCATTTAACTAAAAAATTTTCAAAACACAAATATGTTACACATAATAATCATTCAACTAATTTTAATAATCAATTTTAATCAATTAACAAGGCATGTGCAAATTGAGATTCAGCACCTTGCGAATTATTAAGCATTACAACATAGATATACATCAAAATGAATCTATCGAATAATTTGAGCAAAATGTTAAATTAAACCTTGGATTCAGATTCTCCTTTGATAAGCTTATCATATTCTTCGAGTTCTTCATAATAAACGTCCCAAACACACCGTACACAACCGTTACCACAACAATCTCCAGCCAACGGTTTCTCCGGCGGCGGCGGAATCTCCGGCGACTTTTCCGTTTCCTTCGTATCCTTCGTATCTTTCACACCGTCACCTGATTTATTCTTAGCATCAGAGGAATCATTCATTGTGCTGATGAAATAATTGTTGAAATCGAAACTGAGATCGGTGTAATTTGTGTTTTTGAGATGAAATTGGATTTGATAACGATGAGACTGATTAACAGCGGTGGTGATCCGTTGAAGATTAGATGATCTCATAGCTGACCTACGGTCAACGCCGTCATGTTTCTGTCGGAGAATTGAAATGCGGTGGTGGTTACACGGCGGCGGCGGCGACGACGACCGGTGGAATGGAGGAAGATATTGAATGGAAACTGATGCCATTGCCATGTGTTTTGTAACGACTTTGACCAATCAGAGACGTGGAAGAATAATTGTCCAGGTTTACAAAATGACCCCTAAACTTATAATAAAAGACAATTACTATCCTTCAAATTTACATCGTTGTAGTAGACTCCACAATATATTACGATACAAGATTTATCGTTTTAAAATACATGGAACTTTAAACGTTTTATTATTCTTGCGAAACCTTGAAAACCAACAATGCTGACAGCCTCACACGCTCCACCCCACGCCAAGGACAACATGTGAAAGTCTGTGCTAAGCATGCGCTCTAGACTGATTCAGCTGCCCGCTAAGAAGAATGTTAACTCATTTTGAAAAGCATGATCATTTTTTGCAAAGTTCTCCCATACATAACCAATTAAGCTACATGCATGAGGGCTGACCCCAAAGTTGAACCTGGTGATGATTGACTCTGAGTCTCCTATGGAGAATCTCAAGTCTCCACTACTACATTAGGTTTTAAACGTTTTATTATTGTATGGGTCAACTTTGAAATTTTTTATCGTAAATATATACTTGTTTACGCTTCTGTGTTTCATGATGTACTTATGTATTTTGATAAGTTCTACACATATAAAAGTAAGATAAAAACCAATATAGTACTACCTCCGTCCTAAAAATTAACTTTAGTTTTGCCTTTTTAAAGTCTTTTTTTTCAACTTTGATTTTATATATTTTTTGTTTGTGTTATATAATACTTGATGAAATTATTCCAATTAAAATAATTCAAAACTCAATTTATTCCTATATTTTGAATCAAATATTATATAACACAAATAGAAATATTTAAGGTTAAAGTTGAAAAAGAGGGACCTCGTAAAGTCAAAAATGAACTATAATTTTAGGATGGAGATAGTAATAGATTTTGAGAATTTAGATACATATATAATATATGATGATGATTTTTCGGTTCTCCCCCTTACAATCGTATACGATGGGAGATACATTTAAAAATTGTATAGATGCATTTGTAATTTTATTGTATACATTTAACAAGTATACATTCACGCTCGTCTCAAGAATTTGATGTCTTCTTCAATCCCAACAGGAGTAGCACCAATCCCACATAGTTATAGCTGTATGCTAACCTCAAGAACTCCAACTTGAAATTATTCCATGGTGGATGCCTAGGCTCGAGCTCGAAGTAGAAACTCCTCTCTAAAACGGCTTTTTCATGGCTAAATGTATCGAAAGAATACTTCCCATGGTACCTTCCGAACCCACTCTGCCCAACCCCTCCGAATGGTAAATCGTCACACACAAACTGAACATGTAATATAAGTTGATGGTCAGAACTTAGCATGCAATTAGAACCCCAATAATGCAAAATCTATTATGAATTATAACTTAAAATTGCACCATTCTATTGGAGGCTAGCAGTATGTGGAAAACCTAACAACCAATAGGAATAGGTTGTGGTTCATGTCGCATCGGAGACAATGTATATTATGTGCGACTTTACGTATTTCGGTGAGATAAATATTAGGCTTGCCAAGTCTGAATATGAAAGTCCAACGTGTCTATTTCTAGTACCTGAACCAAGGTGTCATTGAAAGTCACGCTCCCGGATGACGTATCTGTTAAGATTCGTTTCTTAAAATTTTCATTTTTGGTGAATGCATAGAGAGCAAGAGGCTTTGGCTTTGAGTTGATGAAATCAATGCTTTCTTCTAAGTTATCCAACTGTCGTAACAAGGACATCACTTGTTACCAGTATTACATTCAAGAAACATCGAAAGAATGTAACAAGAAGATCATAAATATTTACTTACTGTGATAATTGGAAGCAAAGGGCCGAATATCTCTTCGTTCATGATCTCTGCATCTAGTGGAGGATCTAACAAGATTGTTGGTTCAATCAGTCTGCAATGAGCCACTGATGTGATCAAATCATCTAATATCCCAAATAGTGTTATTATTTAGTTAGAAAGTTCTAAAATTTTCATGTCTTAATTAAAATTAATGGACAAAGGAACAATAAATTACAAATTTTTATCATTGAATGAACCACCATAAACGATGCAATTTGCTACAGCAGGATCTTGAAGAAGGTTTCGCAATCTATCAAAATGGAACTTGTTGACGATTTTGGAGAGATTTTTCAAGTTCTTGACATCATCGCCATAAAATCTTTTGATAGTTTTCTTCAGTTGTTCAATCTATAATGATAAAATGAAGTGCATAAAGAGCTACCGGAGTGAGAACTGAGAAGAATCGTTAAGAAGCGAAAAGATCACAAAATACCAGGGTGGATGCAAATTTCTGTTCAACAAGCAAATAATCAACTCCTATACAAGCTTGTCCAGAACAAGACCCCCACTTTCCACCAGCAATTCTTTTCACAGCCACCTTGAAACACCATAGATTTTCTTTAATACGCGAGATATGATGTAATACTCCATCTCTCACAAAATAAGTGTCCACTAGACAAAAGACAGCGAGTAAAACTAATGCCATTTTCGAGATTTAGATGTCAGATTTACCCTTTTATAGCACACACTTTAAAGTAAGGCCAATCAATACATTTTAATGCGAGTGTGGAATAAGGGTAAAATGGTAAAGTTTGTACTTTAGTTTTGGAGGTGGACACTTGTTTGGGGACACGGAGAGTATATGATCGTAATCACGAAGAATGGCAAAGGCATATATAGCCGCATAACATATGCGGTTAACACGGCATATCACTTAAAGATATCATAGAATAAAAGAAAAGGAAACTGAAAAACCTTCATATCTGAGCCAGGAAGGGAATCAAAGATAGCAGGACATTTTCCTCCTAGTTCTAATGTAACAGGAGTCAAGTGTTTAGCAGCTGCAGCCATGACAATTTTTCCCACCTTTGCACTTCCTTGATTTAAACATACTATTAAGTTATTTTATTCTAGTAAATTAATGTACCAAGGATCAAAGACTTATCTGATATGCCTTGCAGTATATACCTGTAAAAAATATTTTATCCCATTTATACTGTAGTAGGTGGTTTGATACTTCCGGTCCACCTTCTATAATCTTTATGGCTTTCGGGTCCAGATAAACCGGCAATATACTGGCTAGAAAAGAGGCACAGTTTGGGGCCAACTCCGATGGTTTTAGTACCACTGTGTTACCAGCAGATATTGCTCCTATCAACGGGTCCAATGTCAAAGCTGCACAGAAAAATAAATAAATAAAGGTGATCCATTATTAAGGTTCTGGTAAAACTGTTAATCATAATACAAATAAGTTGCTTACAAATGGGGAAGTTCCAAGAACCGATGATGAGGACAAGGCCAAGTGGTTCGGACAAAACTTTTCTGCTTGCCGGGAAGAAAAGTAGTGGTAGTCGACCCTGCCCGAAAAAATCGTTATCCATGTAGTAATGTAACTTAACCAGACATGGGCGAAATCAGTTTACAATAGTTAATTCCATGTTCGAGTATATGTTGTGGATTCAAGACTCAGTTCTAACACACTCACAGAGTGTTATATTTCAATCATTTGAAAACAATTACTGTTTATAGTTGTAATAAAAAAGTGATCCAGTTAGTATAGAATGACTCCAGTTAATTTTAAGGCATAGCTATATATCTGCTAATCTAGTGTAAACAACTAAACAAAATTAATACTGCACTGAAAATTAAAGCAACATCTGGTATTATATTGACGTGACAATTAGATACACGGCCATGTTATCATAGCTGGTATCCCATCACAGTTTACAAGTTATAGGATAGCAAAAAGTGAAAGTTTGCAGCCGTAACTCCTAATCGTATACACATTTGGTGCATTCAATCCTTAACAATATTGTGTAATCAAGGAAATAAGAAGTAAATAGCAAACCTTCTTTGGGGACATCCATTGGTCAACGCAGCTCAAGGCATGGTCAACTGATTTCTTCACTACCCCAATCTGTAAAAAAAAGTTAACATAAATCAGCTTGAACCAAAGCTTATGGCTGACTTTATGACCCTCGACCTACAAGTTAATGATCATAAACAGACTCAACCATAACCTTAACTCTCATTAATCTCAACATTGGTATAGTAGTTTTAGTTTATTTAAGTGGCAGTATCATGATAATCCTAAATTTAACATGCTTAAATTGCTAATTGTAACAAATAAATCAACCACAGCTTAATTAAATGATAATTAAGTGACAATATAGAATTATAAAATAATAATTCAAAATCATCATAAATAGATCATCTGAGTGCAGTGACGGAGCTTGAACGTGTTCGTCGGAGGGGCCAAAATAGTTGACAGTTTCAAACGTAATTTCCTATTGCTTAGGTGGAGAAGGAAACTTAGGTGGAGAAGAAAGAGAAACAATATGATTCAGTATTTTTATTACTATGATTCAACTTTTTATTACATGAAATATAATAATAAAAAAACGAATCATAGTGATAAAAATAATGAGTCCTATTGTTTCTTCCTCTTCTCCACCTAAATTTTCTTCTTTTTTGATTTCGTTACTATATATATATATATAGATATAGATATAGATATAGAAAGATAAATGTCATTAAGTGATAGAGAAAAATAAAATTGTAAACTTGACTTAATTGACTGCTTATTATAACAAATTAAATTTTATATGCAAATTATGATAATGTAACTAACCAATTACTGGAACTTTATTAACTAATTAATATATATAATAAGAAACAATGAAAATTAGGTGGACACGTACAGTTTTCAAGAAAGAAATCAATTCGGTAGAATTATCTTCCTAGATGTCTAAAAACGGTAAAAGTATATATAGCATGTATTTACGATTTACCCTCAATATATAAAGACATTTATATTAATGTCATCAAGTTTTGGGGCCATGGCCCACCCCGCCCTTTAAAACCTCCCTCCCTGTGTGAGTGCATATATGCAATGATTTGAAAACCGGTTGAACCAGTCCGGTCCAACCGGTTCGACTGGATTTTTGAGGTTTTTCGACCGGTTGAAAATCGGTTTTGACCAAGAGTTGACCGGTCAACGAACCGGACGGTTTGGTCAAAATAAGGCGGTTCAACTGGGAACCGGACCGGTCCGACCGGTTTTTGATTTTTTTTTTTTTTTTTTTAAAAAATGATTTTGAGCCGGTTTTAGGACGGTTGAACCGGACCGGTCCAATCGGTTCGACCGGAAATTGAAGGATTCCGGTCCGATTCAATTTCCGGTTTTCAAAACATTGCATATATGATAAAAGATCATGTAAGTGCATATATAATTATAAAATTATAATCCAAATTCGACATAAAAGTTATAATCTCAAATTACTTCATCACGATACGATTCGACAGGATGTTTTCCGAGTTCTGATTGAAGTATCTTGAAAAGAACCTCTTCTTTTTCATTTATCAATCTACGAATTGCTCGAATCTGTTCTTTTCGCCACTCAACGTTTCTAGTTTTGCCTGTTTTAAACGTCTGTCGAAGCTCATCAACGCTTCGTTGCAGTATCACCTGATCATTGTCCATGGCTATAAGTTCTCTTTTTCTGCAGTTTGCAACAGCTATCACATTTTTAAGTATAAATGGGTGGTTTAAATATTGAATCTACTATCTACTACCTGTACATCAATAAATACTAATTGTACGTCACGTGCCAAATTTGAAATTTCTAGATATTTCTGTGCATCGTTATCTTAATTCTATTTTTTAGTATATAGGTTAGGTTGGAGATAGATAAAAAGTGGTACATTAATTAGACCATTGCCAATGGTTTGTGCAGTTAGGCAACCGATGAACGCTGGCAAACCGATGCTAATGGCACGGCTTCATAGTCAGTTTTGCTTCTTCGGAATTCCGATGAAAATGAAGAGAGTTGGGTGGGACCAAGTTTATATTTAATGTATTGTTATTTTTGCTTCTTCAAACACTTCCCTTTCAAGATCGACCCATATGTCCTATGTTCTAAACATACATGCTACCACATAATATCAAAACCACATACCCAAGTCAATTACCCATTTTACTTTGACTGATTGGTTGTGGGACTAGCCGGTGGGAAAAACGTCATTCGGCAGAAAGTAGTAATGTCTTGTAATACCATGACAAAATCCAAGAGTGTGGAAAAAGATTAATGAACTCGTTGTATCGTGATTGAAGAACTCGTGGCTTGTAATTCATAAGGCAGTCAGGATTTATGACATGACGAACGCCAGAAATACATTATCTTTTGAAGGATTTTTATTGATATGGCATAATTCTTTTTGCTGATCATGGTGTATTTTCTGAGTGAAAGTAAGAAGAGTTTCACATCTCATACAACTTGTAAAGACATCAAGGACTATTTAATCTACAAAGTTGATCGAAGAAATATGCTGTCAACATGTTTTGCTTTGTTAAGTTTTGGCCTATTCGAAGGGGGTCACATGGTAAATTAGCTAGGATAGTCATTAATTGGGTTGAATTAAATTCGGTAACTGATGATCTGATAATCGATTTCAAGTTACTAATACATGCACTTGTATGAAGGCACTTACAGATGATTTAACTTGTCGTATTAGGTAGTTTGGTTTCATCCTCATATCAAATTCTTATGCTCTGCTGCCAGTTAAAATTTCTCTGGAAACTGCCGGTGAACAGACTCTAGTCACCTCAACATAATACACACAAATGCTGCTACGGATAGAAGTTAATTCATCTCTTAGAAGCCATATGGATAGTTCTGATATATCAGATGATAACAATTCTGATAGCTATTAGCTTTGTATAGTTTGTACGCTCAATTTGAATTTGGATACAGAGATAAAGAATTAATAATTGACGGTTCTGGCCATTTCCTTTAAAAGCACTACAAATGCTAACTACTTCGCGACATAAAGAAGTTTCATTAGACTAGAACAGACTGCTTGTTCTTCATTGCAAAGAACCACGTCATCTTCAGGTGCTTTCGCCATTTTTCGCATTCACCATTAAATAGAATGACTATGTTAAGAAAGCAAAATTACATTTCGCCATATTTGATAGATATGATATGTATGGGAATCTTAAGCTAACAATGTGCATCAGTACATATTTTGATGAGGCACCTAATTCTTTTTGACCATGGACATGGAATGACAAACTGTTATAAGGTCCGCAATTTCATTTTGCGTGAGACCCGTTTTTATACACTTGAACCAATTACAAATTTGTTCACTTTTTCGAATCATTATCTCCACATTTAATCACTTTTTCAACCAATTACAAATTTGTTCTTGCCGTATCGAACAGGTTACCAACTAGTATATATATATATATATATATATATAAATTTATAAGCTGTTAGGTAAAATGTATGCCTAACTTTAGATCTAAAAACTTAATGGTTAATATGATAACATGATTGTTAGCGAAAATAAGTTGGATACGTATGCCACTCAGAGTATGTAAATTAGGCCTAGATTTATATTTTCAGCACATTTGTTGCATATTTGAAGATGAAAGAATACGGGTGTATATCAGCATATGGTAAGCTGGATTATTAGAGCTTATGTAGTACTGTATTAAACTTATTTTCTTCATAAGTTCAAAGTAAAAACATTGTTTAATTAGTAAAAATATTAAAGGTTATTAGAAAAAACTATGCTCAGCTTACTTTAGAAAAAGAGAAATATCTTACTCACACAATTTATACAAAAATTTAATTATAAAATAATTTGTACCAATCATGTGAGGAAAGAGAAGCATGAGAGAGAAAACATATATAAATTTTGATTGGTCCACATCTAACTCACTTCATTTTGTAGATTGGTTTTTGTAAAATTTTAGTGAACGTAAAATTGCTCAAAGAAAAATTGTAAAGCTTATAGAAGATAAAAGATTTTTTTACACTGTTCGTCCATGTAGTTTGTCTAAAATTGCAAGCGTTGTCCTTGTGCTTCTTTTTTTTTTTGCAGTGGTCGTCCTTGTGGTTGCTAGTTGTTGCACTCACGGTCTTTGTCACTAATGGCCGTTAGTTTTCTTCGTTAAAGGATCATCCGTGTAATTTTTTTTCAAAGTTCATTTAAATTTAATATTATGTTTAATTGTCTTAGCTGATTTACTTTTTGAATAATCTAATCATTTTAATTTAATTATTTTAATCAACTTTTTTCGTAACAGTTAATTTATTCTAATTTTTAAGTGTTCCGATCTATATAAACCCCCTAAAAATATAGAAGTTTAAAATATAAAAGTTTTTTAAATAGTTTATACTCTTAATTTTGCATATCATCGTCGATTTCTCGACTCCGTATGGATAATTCTAAATGCCTACATATATATTGCTAATAGTTTTGTTCATTATAAACGTACTCAAATTGCACATTATCAACATATAACATTTGTTTTTGAGTTAATTGAAGAAAAAAATTATAAATTATTAAATTGCAATAACTACGTAGCATATAGTATTATTATACTCTATTTGTTGAATATTATGTGTTTTATTTTTCAAATAACCGATACATATTAAATTATGTAAATTAGTAGAAAAACTATACTGATAGTACATGATAATTACATTGTTTTTTTTCAAAAAAAAATGGTATACAAAAATATTAACAATATATATGTAGGCATGTAGAATTGTCTATATGGAGTCGTGAAAGCGATGATGATATGCAAAATTAAGAGTATAAACTATTTAAAAAACTATTATTTTTTTAAACTATTATATTTTTAGGGGGTTTATATATATCGGGATACTTAAAAAATAGAATAAATTAACAGTCATTAAAAAAGTTGATTAAAATAATTAAATTAATTTGATTAGATTCTAAAAATAAATTTGCTAAGTACAAGTAAAAATAATATTAAATTTAAATAAACTCAAAATTTGTTAAAAATTACACGGATGGTCATTTAACAAAGAAAACTAATGGCCGTTAGTGACAAGGACTGCGAGTGCAACAACTAGCAACCACATGGACGACCAGTGCAAAAAAAAACTACAAAGACGACGAGTGAAATTTTAGACAAACCATAGGGACGAACAGTGTAAAAAAGTCAAGATAAAACTTCATAAACACCCTTACTTAAATGTCTTAATCTTATTTGTTTTTTTTTAGTTCGAGCTTCAACTTTTTTGACAAACAAATCTGCAATAAAATATAGGGCAAATTACCTAAAATAGAAACGAACTTTGACTGAATTTTGCGTTTTAGAAATGAACTTTCAAAAGTTTTAATATTATAAATGTACTTTCAATTTAGTTGTTATTCTAGCAACCTGTTAACTTTTAACCCAACCTCCGTTAACTCAATGCTGACATGGCAGCTGACGTGGTGATATAGCTGACGTGTCAATCCATGTGGCTGCTGACGTCAGCGAGAGAAAAAAAATATAATAACTCTTTAAAAAAATATATATATATGTATATTTTAAATGGCTTCAAATCGATAATCTTGGATATTGGATACGAGAATTTCTTCACACCCAAATGGGACATAGTCAAAAAAATTTTAAAAATAAAAATTATTTTTTTTTTAAGAAAATTTTTATTATTATTATTATGTATATAAAAAAGGTTATTGTTAACGACAACCCCAAGGGTTGTAAATAACGTGCATAAATGGTTGTACTTTGATTAATATTTATCGGTATAAGTATTCATGTGTGTTTTAATAATCAAAATCATCGATTTGAAGCCATTTTTTAATAAAATTAAAAAAAAATTACTTTTTTTTTTCTCTCGCTGACGTCAGCAACCACGTGGATTGACACATCAGCGATATCACCACGTCAGCTGCCCTGTCAGCATTGAGTTAACGGAAGTTGGGTTAAAAGTTAACAGGTTGCTAGAATAGAAACTAAACTGAAAGTACATTTCTAATATTAAAACTTTTGAAAGTTCATTTCTAAAATGCAAAATTCAGTCAAAGTTCGTTTCTATTTTAGGTAATTTACCCTAAAATATAAGTTCCACATTTCAACTTTAAATATAAGTTGCAACCGCGAGCCAGTTTATATAGGGGCACAGCCCGTAATACTTCCTCCGTCTCATAATAAGTGTCTCACTTACTATTTTGGGACGTCCCAAAATAAGTGTTCAGATTCTCTTTCAGCCAATAAGAAAAGACTTTAGTGGGTAAAGATGAGATGTTATTGGTAGATAATGATTTTCTTTAAGTGTGTGCATTTTTATATGAGATACTTATTTTAGGACAGAGGGACTAGTTGATTACCAAGTATGCATTAATTTGTGACTGTGACTTAGATGGCCCATTGGGTCCATAGATACAAAAGTCCGTGAAGTTCTTTAAATGAAACCTCAACCTGGAGTGCCCCTATGGCCCTATCCTAATGCATGATTGCATGCTATGCAATCAATTGTTCGATGAATTGCAGTTAGCAGAACATTTTATTACGGAGTATTAACCGTTCAAACACTACGCTTTCAATTTTACTTCTTCTTTTTTCCTTTTTCCTTTTTTTTGTTGTTGTTGTTTGACATTGAAAAATAGCATCATATGTGCATCCAAATATCGATAAATGAAGTGCGCTATAGGTAACGTGTAACTTAGGTGGTGTTAGCATAATAGAAAGGACTGAATATGTAAATAATTTAGAGGTGACAATTTAAGACCCATGAATTTAGTTGTGTTTTTCTAATTTTTATATATGGATCTAGTTGGGTAATTAAAAAATCTCAAGTATATCAATATTACTCATTAGACCCAATAGGTAATAATTATATACTTGAGTCTTATTTTAATTACCCAATTAGACCGATCTATAAAAATTAGAAAAACTCAACTAGACTCAATGACCCATGGGTCTTAAATTTATACTAAATATAAAGATGTTGAAAAGACATGACATGTAAATTTTTTGAGAAAATTACAAAATCGTTTTTTATGTTTTGCTCAGATTTCATTGGGAGTATTCGTTAAAAAAATACCATTCGTGAGACTTTTTTCTTTTAAATTTATTTTCCTTTGAGCAAGTTATAAATTATAGAATTCAAAATATGTATAGACACTTTATTAGGTGTACAAAACATCATTTTCAGCTTCCCCATTTTACTTAATTTAATCGTCACCAAATTCAATGCTTTTCTCCGGAGAAACATCAAGTTATATAATCCACCACTATCTTTCACCACGCAAACATACATTTTGTGATTTAAAGATTATTAGTCACATAGTTGGTTTACATTTTTCAACGTAGTATAAGTGAAATTTTGAGCAAAGAACGATTTGTGTAATTTACTCAAATTTTTTAGTACATTAAGTTTGTGTTGTTGTACTGTATATATGATATGTCCTAAATCCTAGTTATTGTTATTGAAATAATATAGCATCTTCGTTAGAGATGAAGGTTTCTAATTTGCATGTATGCACGTGAAGAAGACAAGAAAGGGAAAATGTACTTATTTATCATGTTTTTATTTCATCTTGGATGTATTTTATTTAGGAACTAGCATAATATGATGTTTTATTATAAAATAGTATTAGACGATAGTTACCAAGCGAGCCTAGTTTAATTGGTACCAGTGTGCACATTTGACTTGGTAAATGAGAGCTTTGCTAGAATGATTACCGCTTCGAATCCGTTCACACCCATTGTTCCAAGCGCGGTGACAGTGGGGTATTCGGACTCATTGACTGGGGCTGGTAGAGGCGCAATGCCAGTTCGTACCCAAAGGGTACATGGGGTCAAGGTTTCCTCGCTGACCTAAACATTTTTGCTAGTGATTAGACGATAGTCATATATTGTGTTTGTTCTTCACGGATTATTTATGATGTTGACTCAATATATAACAGTAGTTTGCTCGTATGTAGTTTACAATTTGAGATACGGTGGTGAACAATGAAAATTACAGGAATGAAAAGATTATATATTATAGATTGGAATCACATAAATTAAATATGAAAATGCAGTCTTCAATTTGAAAGTATTCAAATAAGCAGCAGGGTTAGATTAGTGGTTGAGTCTCTTGCCTCTGAAAAAGAAGTCAACGGTTGGAATCTCATTCCCTGCAAAAGGCCGGAGGTCCTTTCTATCTTTAGGTAGAACTCTAAGCAGTCTGGACCCTAACCTACGAAAGGCGGTATGAGATGTTACTTACTTACTTTTCTTTTTTATATATTAGTAATCGACAATATCAACTGTAAACATTTAGTTGTCCTTTCCAAGCTTAAATATTAGATTCATTCAACAATCTCCACTACATATATAACATCTCTTTGTCATCTTAAAATTGCACTCTAACACATAAAAGAGTTTAAATTATCCTTCATTAAATAATTATTTCCCTATATGTTAACTACCTCTCTCGAAAAATGATTGTTGGATCTAAAGTTGTAAGCCTAAATATAGAGGAAAAAACTTGATTAGATGTAAAAACTTGATATAAGTAGGTCTATATTTAAGTCCATATAATTATGTTTTTATAGCACTACTCACATTTTTTTTAATCAAAATCTCAATTTATTATCATATACATGTATCGTTAATTACATATAGTCATTATCACATATCATCATAATTATATACTAAGATTTTTATATCGATAATATACTTAATTGGCACACATTTATTATTTAATATAAAACTAATAGTTTACTTTAAACACTTCATCCGATAAGTAACCATATTTTAAACACGGAAATATACAGAATTAGAATTAATCTATAATCTGTAACCCGAATTCATTGAATACATAATATAAATGTTGAAATCAAACGAAATATATATTTTGCTATTTTGTACGGATATTATGATAGTGATTAATAAGACATCTAACAATATAAATCCTACAATTAATTGTCATCAAGTACTTTAACATTGCTATGTAACGGCTATCACTTAACACGTGGTTTTACGCTATTTTCTTTCTATTTATGTTTATTTTTTATCCCTTGAACGGTTGGTCAAAGCCTGGTTAATATCTTTTTTATATTTAGTTTAATAATCTCCTTATTATTATTTATTATTATATATTTAAAAGAAAACAATAATTTTGTTTCCCTTCTACAATTAACTTCTTTTAAGTTAATCTCCCCCCTCTAATCTTAATAGCCCTCTTATTTAAGCCATTGATCATCCTAATTAGTGGGTGACTACCTAATTAGCTACTACTAATGAAGTCCACTCACATCTAATGACCAATATAACCTCATTAGTTAGTCTTAATTAGCTGCATTAAACTCATTAATTACTTTTATATTTTTAATTAACCATAAAACTAAATTCAGTGTAAATTATCTTAAAGTTAAATACAGTGTAAATTAAGAGCGCCAACAAAACGACGTCATTTGACAAACCCCTTAACCCACTTACAAACCGGGTCACAGCCTAAAACACATCCACACAGAGATCGCTATACCGCAGCAAATCGGGTCATGAAAAAACACATCCATCAACCAAAATCGCGTCCCCTCGGATGTAGTCAAAATCTCCGATGATCATACCTACCGTTGAATACCATGATCGATCGAAGAAGGTCGCAACAAAAAATAAACCGTCAAACCCTTATGCGAATTGGTTATTCCGAGCAATACTTGACGGCGGCACACATCCATCCGTAATTCAGATGATCGGCAGCCTACTCAGATTTTCCGACGATGTTTGTTACATTGCACACCGATCGTTGGAATTTCTAATGGAGATGCAGCACAACAGTGGGTTTTAAATTTATAAGGCTGGGGCCTAGGGTTACTATTATGCTAATCAAGGGGCTAGCAAAGGACAAGTATGACCTAGGATCGTTCTTCAAAGCGCGGCAAATTGAAGCTAGGGGATTTAGAAACTTTTATATATTTAGCTAGGGAGGAAAAGAGTTGGTTTTTGTTTTGGGTTTAGATTTTCTACTCTAAATTAAATTAAGACAAACTAAAAGGTGGAGGTTACTTCGGGCGTTCAGCAATTAAAGCGATTGTCTACTATGAAGTGGTTTAGGAGTTGTTTAATATGGAGAGTTCTAATGAGGATAAGTTCGTAAGTTAATGTGAGCTATCAATGCAGTCCTTTTATCGGGCTAACGCGGAGGTGTTCACAATCGAGAAAATAGAATGTCACATGGGTTGCAGCGTATATTAAAGTATACACTGAAAGTTCTCTCAAATGTATACCCATATTATCTTACAGTTAATCTCGAATCCTATTCCCCAATCTCAGTCGTCAGAGATGTCCGAATCATGGCATAGTTTGTTGAATAAACAATCTTATGAATGAGGTTTTATCCTCACTGGAATAGGTTGGACTAACTGGTCTAGGCGGTCAGATAATATGTCATCACTTATTCGTATGAATTATCAACATTACTCAGGTATGCAAGAATACTGGGATGGTTTGTACTACAAATGGAGACTTAAGCAACACGTTTGTTATTCGATTCGTAATACAACTACCTTCGTTCGTTCTCGACTTCCATACATTTGTACTCCGCCGTAGGCGTTTCCAGTACTATATCAGAGAACAGTCGAATAGGGGCCGTCATATTACGTCACGATATTTAATGCCGTATGTATTTCACTATTATGATAATCCTAAGGCAACAATCAAACAAGAACATGCAATAAGACGATCCAAGCAGTAGTTCAGTATAAGCATGCAAAGGTGTTATTTAAGTCGAGGATATTCCGAAAGTTGTCTCAAAAATATTGTCTATATGAATTTAATCTTAATATACCTCTATTCCCATATTCCGTGTCTCTTGGATCCTATTTTGGTCTAGAGAACACCGGCCATGCCGAGCTCAATGATTCAATCTAACATAGTATAACTAAGTGACCTATATCCTATGAGTTAGCTACGTTCATTTTTGGATAAGCTTTTAGTCACAACATGAGTTGGGCAGATAAACGATCAAGATTTAATTGCTACATCTATTTGTAATATAAACCATTCGCAATCCCATAACATACAACATAATTACATATTAAAACTTTCTAAACGACTATCATAGCAGACAATTGAGTTATCTAATTAATCATGGCAATTCTAGCATGCATATTTAAATTTATTAAAGAAAGAACAAACATAATTAAATATGAAAGATAGATTAAAACCTGAAAAGGGCGTACAATAACTCGTAGCTACAAATGCGTCCCGGAGCACCTCCGTACAGGTCTTCCTAGATTAGTTAACTAGCTAATCTAATTAACTAAGGAAGAATTACAAATAAAAAAAGAAAAAGTGAAAGAGTGTGTTGTTGGTGTTTTTGGTGTATCTAAGGTTGTTGAGTCACTGGTCGCTGATCTCAACTCATTAGTCGCTGATATAAAGTCACTGATACTCTCTCTGAAAGACTTATTGGAAATGATCGTAGTTGAAGCTGCTGTTGCAAAAAGTTTTAGTCTCTGATCCTATCTCTCCAGCTAGAAGATGAAGAACCTATCAAGATAAAAGACTCAACTTTGTGTGTCGCTGATACTCACCTACCAGCGAGAGTCTCCAAGTCTTCTTGAGTTATTTCTTCTGCTGAATAAAAGAAGTCACTCTAGTACTGTAGCTCAAGTTACTCTTCAAGAGCACGTTAGCTCGCAGCGAGTAAGGAGAACTTCTACTACTTCAGTGACTGCAGCATTAAATGTTGCATTAATAAGGAGTTGACATATTCTACGTTATTACGGCGCCACGCGAGCTCCTCGTGACTTGGTCCATCATAAAAACTAACGTGGCAGTAAATGATTGGTTTCAAGGTAAAAGGTGATATTTCCCAAGATAGAATGTTGGACCATGATGTATCACATCTCAACTACCTCACCAATCAAGCAGCGACACGTGTCCTTCCAGATCTGGAAATTAAGGATTTCAGTGTCTATAAATAGCGTAGTATGTTGTACTCCATTTTGTGTCGATTGTTCGTATTGTTACTTGTTTGTCAGTGACTAGTTTGTCTAAGATACGAACAACACCAGCGAATGAACTAATAGCGTGTTTGTCCACTATTGGTTCATCTCAGCGAGTAAGCAAGTTAGCGTGTTTGTCCACTACTGCTCATATTCATTTGTAAAAGCTGTATTGTTTGATTTAGATTAGCTTTGGCTAATCTATTCCGCAATCAACAATAGATAAATTTTATCAATAAAAGAATTTATCTTTCAGCTAGTATTGCATCAGCAATTGAACTGCCTATTATACTTATATATATATTTGTGTTCATATTGCTGTCATTTTAACACGGTTAAAAACTTGCTAAATAAGTTAACACATTAAAACAGAAAAGTTTTTAATTGTATTCAACCCCCCCCCCCCCCTTCAACAATTAACTGACTATTAACAATTCATAATCACTAACATAATAGTGATTAGGGACTCACAATTGGTATCAGAGCAGAGTTGGTTTAAATATAATTAAATCAGATCTTTAATGGAATCGGTTAAATACAGTTGTGTTGATTCTGAGTACCAGAAGGGAAATGGTTCCACTACTAAACCACCAGCTTTTGATCTATCTAGAATTGAAACCTGGATGTCCAGGATGATGATGTTCTTAGATCTTGTCGATGATCGCCTTTGCACAATAATTATTAATGGTCCATACACCCCAACTACTATTGTTCCTGCAGTTGCAGCTACTGCAACCACTCCTGCTATACCTGAAATGGTTATGCCTAAAAGGGAGGAACAATGGTCAGATGAGGATAAGCGTATGGTAATGCTAGACAAACAAGCTAAAATTTACATAAGCATGGCACTTCCTGATGAAGTGTTTGAGTCTATTAGATTGTGCACAACAGCGAAACATATGTGGGATACTCTTAGAAACATCTATATTGGAACTCCTGACATAATTCACTGTAGAGAAGTAAATCTAACTCGTCAATATGAGTTGTTTGCTATGGAACCCATTGAGTCACTGGCATCTACCTACACTAGATATCAAGCTTTAATTAATAAAATGGAAAAGGCTAATATAGGAAAGGACCAGAGATTCATTGTTGAAAAGTTTCTAGAGTTACTACCTAGGAAAACTTGGGGAACCATTGCAACATGCATAAGACAAAGAAATGACTATAATTTTCTCAATCTAACTCAAGTTTATGGAATTTTACTAAATTGGGAACAATCTGAGAAGCTAGCTGATCAAAGTGAGCACATTCGTGCTGCACTAGGAGGACAAAAGATTTCGAATGCCCTTGTAGCTGAGCTTGATGAAGCTGATCAAAAACAGAAAGCAAAGCTCACCAAGTTGAGCTCAAAGTCACTGATTGCAGAAGAAGAAGGTAGTGTCGTTGAAGACCAGTCAGAAGCAAGCTATGATGAAGGACTAGAGAAGTTGGAAAGAGATATGGCCATGATGGTTGCAAACTTCAGAAAGAACAGCAGATTCAACAGATTTGTTGGTGCATCATCAAATGATGAGTCTAAACCAAAAGGTGAGTGCTACAAATGTGGCAAGCCTGGCCATTTTGCAGCTGAATGCCGGTCCAAAGCTGTCAACTCTTTCGCTGATCAAAAACCCAGCTTCAGAAATGACAAGTACAACAAGTACAAAACAAAGTACAAGAAGCTGAAGGAAATGTCCAAGTCAAAGAAAAGGAATAAAGGGTTTATTGCTGAAGAAGGATCTGTCAGCGACTCTGACTCAACTTCATCATCTGATGAGGAAGAAGCAATGATCTGTTTAGACAAGGATTACTGCCTGATGGCTGACGATGCTGCTTTCCATGAAGACATCAAAGAAGTAGCTCAGAATTGTTCAGCATCTGGGTGGGATCCAGAAACTCTCTACAAGGTACATTGTTTTAAGTCTGCATCAGCGACTGAAAAAGATTTAATCTTTGAGACTTTGATAGTTGACTTATCAAATGCTCATGACATTCAGAAAAGACAAGAATGTATGATCAGTGACCAGACATTATGTTTAACTGCTGTATTTAACTGCTAGTAGACCAGACATTATGTTTGCTACATGTCTATGTGCTAGGTATCAAGCTGATCCAAAGGAATCTCACTTGCTCGCTGTCAAAAGAATATTCAGATATCTGAAGGGTACACCAAATCTTGGTCTCTGGTACCCATCTGGTTCAGATTTCTCGCTGAAGGGATATTCAGATTCTGATCACGCTGGATGCAAGATGGGCAGAAAAAGTACCTCTGGTAGCTGTCAGTTTCTTGGAGAAAAGCTTGTAAGCTGGTCAAGCAAGAAACAAAATTCAGTCTCAACTTCTACTGCTGAGGCTGAATATGTCGCTGCTGGAGCTTGCACTGCTCAAATTCTGTGGATGAGGAATCAGCTCGCTGACTATGGTTTTGATTTTGGCAATGTTCCAATTTATTGTGACAGTCAAAGTGCTATTGCCATAGCAAATAATCCTGTGATGCACTCGAGGACAAAGCACATTGATGTCAGATATCACTTCATCAGGGACTACGTCATGAAAGGTGACATTGAACTGCATTTCATTTCAACTGACTACCAACTCGCTGACATCTTTACAAAACCTTTAGATGGGAAAAGATTCACTTTTCTCATCAGCGAGTTGGGGATGTTGAACTTAAATGATTGAACCTGATTGTTTAATGAAAGGTATTTACAGAATGTATGGTTTGTAGTTCTAACTTGCTGGCCTATTATTCTCACTGATATGATCAGCAAGAATAATGAGTTAGCATAGTTATGATCAATAAATTATATACTCTGTAAATACACATGAAAATTCTTTATATCACATAAATAGAATATGTTTTGTGCTTCACAATTTGGCTAGCTGATTAGATTAGTATTCTAAGTTATAATTTGATCAGCGAAATCAAATATGAGACATAATATTTATTTTATTTTAAGATATAACTTATTTTTATCTCTCTGATATCTTAGTCTAATAATTTAATTGGCAATTAAATTATAAAATTAATGTATCAGCGAAGATTCTCCTTATTTAATATGGCATTTATTTCGACATATATTCCATTACATTTAATACATTTTGTATTTAATAGTTAACGATTTATATTCCTCAGAAATGCTTTATTAAATATCTCATGGTACTCCGAAAAGGTGCACTTTTTCTGACACATCGTATACCTTTCCGGCGTACCACTCCCATCACTATTTAATGCTACCACTCATCACCATCATCACCCTACTCACCTACCATCAACCACCACTTTCTGACCACGTATATACGCTTTTTGACCACATGTTTTGAACCTCAGCGACCCTATATAAGCAGTGAGTCATTTTCAATTTCATTTTTACGCTTTCTTGTTTTTCAAACTTCATCTTCTTCATTTTCTTTCTGCAAAAACCCTAAATCTTCTTTCATCCTTTTAATGGAACGTTCAAAATTTTTCAACAACAGTTACACACCGACCCCAGAGATTCAAGCTCTTCGAGCCTCTGCGGTCAGTGAGACACTGGTCGTTACAGTTCCCAAATCCAATTATTTGGGAAATGTAACTTGTGCTAAGCCAGAGTATGCGGAGGCGATAAACTTTCTACAAAATCACTTTATCCTCCCTGCTCTTACCTTGTCTCCTGGGGAAATGAACCCAGAATGGCTTAGTGAGTTCTGGTTTACCTGCACTCACCAAGTTGTCGATGGTGTTTCCCAACTCCACGGTTTTATCGACAATGGTACCCAACCCATCATCATCACTGCCAGCACCATCCGGTCCATTTTACAACTGCCAATCGCAGAGTCTTACGAGTCGCTGCCAGAGAGCGACGAAGCCAAGCAAGGCTTAGTTGATCTTATTGAGATTGAGTGTAAATACTCAGTCGATGGCAGTGGCAACCATAAGTACTCTACGGTCCACAAAACTAAAATGGATGGTGTTTGGAATGCCATTTTTACAAATTTTATTCAATCCTTGGGTACAAAATCAGGGAGCTATGATCAATTCAGCTCCCTGGAAGCCCAGATTAGCTGGTCACTGATAAACTCTCTACGAGTTGATTATGCAAGTGTGATCTTTAATGAGTTAATCACCAAAGTCGTTGAGCCTAACAGGGCTAAATATGTGCCATATCCTAGGTTTCTGTCACTGATCTTTCGAGATCAGTTTGCAGCCTATGATAGGGTATCGTTTGAAGGCTTTGCGCCAACCCTAGTAGGATCTCAAATCTTTTCAAAACCAGCGACTGCGGTTTTGCCAACTTTTATGAAACATCCGGGGATACTTGCACCCCAGCCTGTAACTTCTGTACATATGTCCGTTGCTGCCCACCCATCGACCACGTCACTGACCACACCCCCAGTGACTACTATTGGTCAACCACCAATCAAGAAACCACCAACTGCTCCCAAGAAAAAAAATCCAAATTAGGGTCCCTGACATTAAAGATTCAGGGACATAGTCAAAAGAAGGGTGAAGCAGTGACTGAACGTTCAGCTCCTGCGGGCACCCTTAATAAACCCAAACCTTCCATTACTTAGCTGGACTCCTGAAAGTCCAGTGACTCTACAAAGGGTAACCAACAGACAGCTGCAGTGGCTCAAACCACTATTAGCAGTGATTCGGGTGCACCCCACACCCTTCTATTGAGTCAACCCATCAGCCACTTGTCATCCTCCCGAAAGGATGACATTTTAGACAAAGGGCTAGTGACATCAGTGGGTGATAACACACTCATTGCTTATGTCACACCACTGGCTATAGACCCGGGCCACCTCTCATCTATCACTGCACCGGCTGTCAATGGCTCACCACCGACCCATGGTGAGATACAGGTCGCTACTTCCATTTCCAATGAACCATCAGCTAAATCACAAGCTGATGATGAGGAAATCATGCCAATGGACACCTCAGACAATACCCAGCCTATTCCTCCACCCACCTCTAACTCTCCCATCAGAGAACTCTCACCCACCTCTTTCTCAAGTGACAACATCCAAATCACTGCTGCTGGTCAGACCACACCCACTGACCATGTAGCCCAATCTACACCTACTCCCTCTATACCTCCCACAACTACTCCACCAAACACCTCTACCCACTCCACATCAGATCAGCTACTGATTGAGTACATTGCCTCATCCCAAACCCAGATTAAGATGCTCACTGCTGACCGTGAGGCACTTATAGGCAATGTCTCTGTTCTTCAAAAAGCCGTCACTGCTCTCACTGATGTATATAACTCCATTGAACCATCGAGCACATCTGTCAGTGAGAAGGTGCAAACGGTAGCTGATGCTAGCGCTCCAATAAACCATGCAGTCGCTGAGCTAACCTCCACCTCCACCACCAACTTCACAAATCATGCCACAACCATTGCCCAGCTAACCACCAACCAAAATGACCTAGCTATATCTGTATCCAATTATTTATTCAACACTGATGCTATTGTTAAGGTGCTTCCACAGATTACTATAGAAATGGGAGCAATAAGAGCTGAGGTCGCTGCCCTCAGAACAGAAACTGCAGATAGGTTTGATAGGGCAGTGGGCCAGTTTGCGCAGACCAGTCAGGGGGAGAATGATGAAGAAGATGACATCTCAGTCTCTGATCCTGAGATGCCTCCTGCAATGACTGATCCGCTTGCAAACAAAGCTCATAGGGATATAGTGCTCACCACTTATGCACTTCGACCAATTGCTGAACAACCAGAGTTGGAAGCCCTTGACGTTGCTGAACTACATTGGGTAGATATGGATGTAGCTATGGATATTGTGGATGTCCCTGAACGCTTTCTTGAGTTCAGTGCTGAAGAGCTCATGAACTATAATGGGCTAGTAAGGCAATGGGCTGAGGATGAGAATGCTAGGGTTGAGGGTACCTCAGTGAGCTACAAATTGGCTCGTTGGGAGTGGATGATTAGGGAAGTTGTAGATGATGTATCTGATGATGAGGAAGATGATACCATCATGCATGATGCTGATGATGATGATGACAATAATCATGATAATGGTCAGGGAGGTCGTCATGGAAATGGTCAGGGTAGAAGTTCAGAAAGTGAAGATGAAGATGATGTCAATATGGAGGATCAACAACCCATATCATCTGTCATTAAAAGAAAAAGGACCAGTGACACTTCTCCTGCATCTATGCCTCCATCTAAGAAACAACAGGTCAGTGACCCTCAATCACATGCTGTCATATCTGAGGTAACTGTACCTTCATCTACACCACCTACCCAAATCTTTCCCTCACCAACAGCAACTAAACCTATCCTCACCCAAACAATCATCACAACTACACCGACCCCAACAACTATTATACCAATCTCCACAGAAACTCTCTCCAACAGTACTACATCAGACACTTCCCCCACAGCATGCCTTTCCTCTGACTCAACCTCAGGTATCCCTTGTCCTGATGAGCAGGAATTGATTTTGAAAATAAATTTTGAGGCTGAGTTAAGAGAAGAACAAGAAAGAAAAAGGTTGCTGAAAGAACAATCTGATGCTGATCGAGCTTACCTGCTGCAATTAAGCACTAAAGATGCAAATGAAAGGGCCAGACTGCTTAAACTTAAGCAAGATCAAGAAGAGTTTGATGCTGCAATTGCTAGGGTACTCGCTGAAATTGAAGAGAGTGAGCTAGAGCAACAGAAATTGAAAACATCAGCTAGCAAGAGCTATAAAAACAAAGGGGGAGCTGTCAAAACATCAGTGGATAGAAAATGGGATGAGATAGATAGAAAAAGGTTTGCTGCTCGTATGACAGGGAGATCAAACCCTGCACCTATTACCAAGGTAAAGCTAAAGAAGTCTAAGAATCAATCTCAACCTCAGATACTCATTCAAAGAGGTTCAGAGACTCAAGCCATGCTACTTGATCAAGTATGCAAGCTGCACAGAGAGGAATGGAATGAGATCAGACTTGCTATCAGCCACTCTACAAGTGCAGCTAAGGCTGATGTCCTAAAAGAAATTGATAGGCTATTTCAGAAAATGGTGTCACTGGAACTTCTCAGACCAGAAGATATTGTCACATATGGTGAAGAAATTGTTCAGACACCAAGCCCAAGGTATAGGTCAGGCACCAGCAGCATCTATTGAATCCCCAATACTTCAAAGCTAAATCTGTCTATCCCTGTTGATGTGCCAAAGCTTGAAGGACATGAGGTCACTGAGGGGGAGAAAGGTCTGGTATACAGGGACTTAAATGGTGTGGTAAGGTTTCAAAGAGAAGCTGAGCTTGAGAAGGTTGATCAGAATCAACTCGTTCACCTAATCAGGTCAGCAAGCATACTTCCAAAGAGCTCAAAGATCATAAAAGCTATTCTCGATGAAGCCTTGGAAGGAAAAGTCAGATACCTGCCCTCTCAAGAAAAATATGAGCTTGAAGATGAACTTCTAACTGTGAAGGAGGAGGAAAAGTGGAGAGATAAATAGTATATATTACCCTGTAATAGATAGCATTTGTAAACCTTTATATATATAATGCTCTCTTTTGATATACCCTTATTAGAAAAGATTACAAGTGTAAGTCTCTGAACAACCAAAACAACTATCAGACAACTGAAACCTCTCTGCAACAAATGTCACTCAAGAACTTTCACAGAGCTTCAATCACAATCATTTAGGGGGAGATTGTTGAGTCACTGGTCGCTGATCTCAACTCATTAGTCGCTGATATAAAGTCACTGATACTCTCTCTGAAAGACTTATTGGAAATGATCGTAGTTGAAGCTGCTGTTGCAAAAAGTTTTAGTCTCTGATCCTATCTCTCCAGCTAGAAGATGAAGAACCTATCAAGATAAAAGACTCAACTTTGTGTGTCGCTGATACTCACCTACCAACGAGAGTCTCCAAGTCTTCTTGAGTTATTCCTTCTGCTGAATAAAAGAAGTCACTCTAGTACTGTAGCTCAAGTTACTCTTCAAGAGCACGTTAGCTCGCAGCGAGTAAGGAGAACTTCTACTACTTCAGTGACTGCAGCATTAAATGTTGCATTAATAAGGAGTTGACATATTCTACGTTATTACGGCGCCACGCGTGCTCCTCGTGACTTGGTCCATCATAAAAACTAACGTGGCAGCAAGTGATTGGTTTCAAGGTAAAAGGTGATATTTCCCAAGATAGAATGTTGGACCATGATGTATCACATCTCAACTCCTCACCAATCAAGCAGCGACACGTGTCCTTCCAGATCCGGAAATTAAGGATTTCAGTGTCTATAAATAGCGTAGTGTGTTGTACTCCATTTTGTGTCGATTGTTCGTATTGTTACTTGTTTGTCAGTGACTAGTTTGTCTAAGATACGAACAACACCAGCGAATGAACTAATAGCGTGTTTGTCCACTATTGGTTCATCTCAGCGAGTGAGCAAGTTAGCGTGTTTGTCCACTACTGCTCATATTTATTTGTAAAAGCTGTATTGTTTGATTTAGATTAGCTTTGGCTAATCTATTCCGCAATCAACAATAGATAAATTTTATCAATAAAAGAATTTATCTTTCAGCTAGTATTGCATCAGCAATTGAACTGCCTATTATACTTATATATATATTTGTGTTCATATTGCTTTCATTTAAACACGGTTAAAAAACTTGCTAAATAAGTTAACACATTAAAACAGAAAAGTTTTTAATTGTATTCAACCCCCCCCCCCCTCTTCTACAATTAACCGACTGTTAACGATTCATAATCACTAACATAATAGTGATTAGGGACTCACAAAGGTGTTGGTGTCATCCAAATGAACCAAATCCCTCCTATTTATAGGAGAAATCCGGCTTACGTTAGAAACTTGAGGAGCACTTTAGCAAAAGGTGGAAAAGGTGGGGCACCAAGTACGTACAATCGCGCAAAGGTGTGGCACCAGGTACGTACAATCGCGTAAAGGTGTGACACCGGGTACACGAAAGGACCAAAAAGCGTAAATGAGATGGGGGGAGGGGTGGCCGGAGCCGCCACCATGGTGGCCGGCGGCGGCCTGGTGGTTGCTGGCGGCGGCTGGCTGCCACTCGCCCCGGTTCGCCGTCTTTTGCTTCGTTTCTTAATTCGCGCGTGTTTTCTTCGTTATGCGTTCGTTTTTGTCGATTCTTTTTTGGTTGGATTCATTTTTCAAAAACGAATACTTTGATGAAAAGTAATCCCAAAATTGAGCTTCCTATCTCCAGATATCGCGTATGAATCATTTGAATCTTCCGGCGGGCGTAGAATCTTCATTCTTTATCCGTTTTTGCTGATTCTTCTTCTGTTAGACTCGTATTTTGAAAACAAACATCTTGGATAAGATGGATGTTGATGATGGGAACTAGTATTTAAATCTTGTTTTGATGTCTTGAATCTTTAAATGTGCGTGGAATCTTCATTTTCGTCCATTTTGCTTGATTTTTATCGGGCGTCATCATTTTGATCTTCTTGGTGGATTCTCATTGATTTTGATGTAATTTGAGTTAAAATGCTCAGAATCGTTCCAGGATGAGAGAGATATCGGTAGTAAAAACGTGACTTTTTACGCGATATCAATGTTCGTCAACTAAGATAATTGTTAGATTTCGAATCAGGTATCTAATCTAAACCCTAGAAACAAAACTTCATCTAAGTGATTGATTTCATGTTCGTATATTATTGAATTTCAAATTGTATTACAAATTAGGATTGGGGTAGTTTCGTCGTGTTAGTGTTAGGAACACACCACAAACAGTTCGCCGACAACTATATCTTTTACTCTAAGCCCAATTTAACTCTAAATAATTGTCAGCCCCATTTGTTTTACATACGGGTTTCATTTGGTGATGTTGTAAAAAGCCCATTCAACATTACTTTTATATACACATACATAGCACATCACAAGTGTTTACATACGTTAGTAGCTCATCTTCAATTAATTCATTTAAGAAATTCTGGCAAGCAAAAGTTCTACTAATGAGGTTTGTTGCCCGTATTGTCTAATTGTGATTAACTAACTAAACATAGTAAACCTTCTCCTTTTTTTCATAACTTATCATACATGTTTATGGATTCGCAGGCCGCTATCTGCTCCAGACGCTGAAATCAAGATAGAGATACATTTTGGTGGCTGATTATTACGATCCGATAAGCGAATTAAGTACGTGGATGGTCTGTGTTTGGTTGATTTAACTGTAACAACTATCGACGTCAACATGTCGTACCTGATATCGTTTCTCAGAGATTTTGTGAAATGTGCATGCGATCGTGAACATTGGTTCGCATCTATAATACAAGAAAGGAATGTAGAAGAAGATTTTATTTGGAGAATAGAACATGACATACATCTACAAACGTTGTTAAGTTACTTTGGTGTAGAAAATACACTCAAGGTTTTTTTGTTACATGGTCGTCGCCATGTTTAGAACCCACCATTGCATCAGAGATATTTACTTTACGTTCATCATTTTTAATAAGATATAAGGGAGATTAACTTAAAAGGAATTAACATTTTAACGGTTCGAGGTGATTATATGTGATATGCTAGATGAATATCATTAGAAATACAATGCGTAGGGATTTGAGTCAATAACATTTTAGCATTGTGTAAAAACATTGTACTGATTACTATAAGATGCGAACAAAACATGTATAGAATGAGACCATCCTTATATTCCTTTTATCTTATTAAAAACGATGATGGAATGTGATATGCTAGATAAATATCATCATAAATACAAAGTTAATTCTTTTTAGCCTTTTAAAATACGAATTCAAAGCGTAAATTGTTGAAATAGCCACTAAATGAGTATATTATGTTTGTTTGACCCTTCAACTATAAACTTTATTTATAAAATCATCAACATAAATATAATTTGGAAAGATTTTTCATTTACAAATTTGTACACATGCCAACCATTTATTTTGTTTTATATATCCAAATATAGATGCAAACGTTATTACATACTATCCATAACATCGTTTACATTAAAAACGAAATATCGTAGATATCTTCCAAATATAGTGTCAACAACTTACTTCACAATCCTTACAACGAACACATCTACCCTATATAAGTTCGCTTAGTGTTGGATGGATTTGTAGAAAAAGGAATTAAGTGTCTGCTCCATAAAAGATGCCTGATCGACATTGTCGCACCCCCAAATTCGGGTTGCGGAAGCGAAACGGGTCGGGGCGCGACTAATCAATAATCAAAGCACAAAGATAACATGAACGACTCTATATGAGTCATTTTACAAATTGTATTGATAAAATCAAAGTTTACATCAAAATATAGTTTACATTAGCTCAGTTTGAAATTGAGAGATTTACATACATAATTAATTTATACAAAATATAATACTGCAGCTAAATCTCTGAATGTTTGCATGCTGACACGAGCTAATGATTCCTGAATTGGGCAATCCAATCTACTGTTGGGTACCTGTGATACATGCTAAAATGAGTCAGCGAAATGCTGGTGAGCTCACAAGTTTGTATGTCAGCACATATTGTATGAACCGCAAGATTTAATTGAATGTAAATTGCCATTAAGCAAAATAAAAGTTTTATAGCCATGAGCACATAGTCTGAGCTTAACTCAAGGTGTCAGGTCCACATTTAAGGTATCCTGATCGAGGTGCCTCTCACGAGTTCCTAATCTACACTCGTCTGAACAAATATTAGTACGTCCGTTTACCCAATTAGTGCATGCTAACCCGGACGAGGAGGGTCAATCCTATATGGTACCATATACTAATATTCACGCTACAACGTATTACCAAACTATACCGAGAAGGGCTTTGAAAGATTAGTGAGATAACTCATGTAGTAATTATTTATTTTCATACTTGCATTCATATAGTTAAAATAAAACGAGCAGTATATCACACCCCTGTGTAAAACGGTAAAATTGGGGCTATGAGACTCACCTGAGTCTGGAGAGTTTAACTAATTAAACGTGAGTTGATTAGCCGAGAATCGATGTCCGAAGACTCGTAACCTGAGGGTGTCCACGACACATGATGGTTAAAAATGTGTGCATGTATCAATAAAGACTACCTTTGTAGTTGTTCATTCAACTATAATGTCCAAATTACTACATTTTGGTTGATTTGATTATGTTTTGAAAACGTGTACGGCCCATTGGTGATGATTTGTGATGATAATTGTGAGTCCCTAATCACTATTATGTTAGTGATTATGAATCGTTAACAGTCGGTTAATTGTAGAAGGGGGGGTTGAATACAATTAAAAAAATTTCTGTTTTAATGTGTTAATTTATTTAGCAAGTTTTTAACCGTGTTTAAATGACAGCAATATGAACACAAATATATATATATATAAGTATAATGGGCAGTTCAATTGCTGATGCAATACTAGCTGAAAGATAAATTCTTTTATTGATAAAATTTATCTATTGTTGATTGCGGAATAGATTAGCCAAAGCTAATCTAAATCAAACAATACAGCTTTTACAAATGAATATGAGCAGTAGTGGACAAACACGCTAACTTGCTCACTCGCTGAGATGAACCAATAGTGGACAAACACGCTATTAGTTCACTCGCTGGTGTTGTTCGTATCTTAGACAAACTAGTCACTGACAAACAAGTAAAAATACAAACAATCGACACAAAATGGAGTACAACATACTACGCTATTTATAGACACTGAAATCCTTAATTTCTGGATCTGGAAGGACCTATTTCGCTGCTTGATTGGTGAGGTAGTTGAGATGTAATACATCATGGTCCGACATTCTGTCTTGGGAAATATCACCTTTTACCTTGAAGCCAATCACTTGCTGCCACGTTAGTTTCTATGTTGGACCAAGTCACGAGGAGCACGCGTGGCGCCGTAATAGTGTAGAATATGTCAACTCCTTATTAATGCAACATTTAATGCTGCAGTCACTGAAGTAGTAGAAGTTCTCCTTACTCGCTGCGAGCTAACGTGCTCTTGAAGAGTAACTTGAGCTACAGTACTAGAGTGACTTCTTTTATTCAGCAGAAGGAATAACTCAAGAAGACTTGGAGACTCTCGCTGGTAGGTGAGTATCAGCGACACACAAAGTTGAGTCTTTTATCTTGATAGGTTCTTCATCTTCTAGCTGGAGAGATAGGATCAGAGACTAAAACTTTTTGCAACAGCAGCTTCAACTACGATCATTTCCAATAAGTCTTTCAGAGAGAGTATCAGTGACTTTATATCAGCGACTAATGAGTTGAGATCAGCGACCAGTGACTCAACAATCTCCCCCTAAATGATTGTGATTGAAGCTCTGTGAAAATTCTTGAGTGACATTTGTTGCAGAGAGGTTTCAGTTGTCTGATAGTTGTTTTGATCGTTCAGAGACTTACACTTGTAATCTTTTCTAACAAGGAAATATCAAAAGAGAGTATTATATATATAAAGGTTTACAAGTGCTATCTATTACAAGGTAATCTATACTACTTATCTCTCCACTTTTCCTCCTCCTTCACAGTTTGAAGTTCATCTTCAAGCTCATATTTTTCTTGAGAGGGCAGGTATCTGACTTTTCTTGCCAAGGCTTCATCGAGAATAGCTTTTCAGATCTTTGAGCTCTTTGGAAGTATGCTTGCTGACCTGATTAGGTGAACGAGTTGATTCTGATCAACCTTCTCAAGCTCAGCTTCTCTTTGAAACCTTAGCACACCATTTAAGTCCATGTATACCAGACCTTTCTCCCCCTCAGTGACCTCATGTCCTTCAACTCTAGGCACACCAACAGGGATAGACAGATTTAGCTTTGAAGTATTGGGGAATCGATAGATGCTGCTGGTGTCTGACCTATGTCTTGGGCTTGGTGTCTGAACAATTTCTTCACCATATGTGACAATATCTTCTGGTCTGAGAAGTTTCAGTGACACCATTTTCTGAAATAGCCTATCAATCTCTTTTAGGACATCAACCTTAGCTGCACTTGTAGAGTGGCTAATAGCAAGTCTGATCTCATTCCATTCCTCTCTGTGCAGCTTGCATACTTGATCAAGTAGCATGGCTTGAGTCTCTGAACCTCTTTGAATGAGTATCTGAGGTTGAGATTGATTCTTAGACTTCTTTAGCTTAACCTTGGTGATAGGTGCAGGGTTTGATCTCCCTGTCATACGGGCAGCAAACCTTTTTCTATCTATCTCATCCCATTTTCTATCCACTGATGTTTTGACATCTCCCCCTTTCTTTTTAGAGCTCTTGCTAGCTGATATTTTCAATTTTTGTTGCTCTAGCTCACTCTCTACAATTTCAGCGAGTACCCTAGCAATTGCAACATCAGACTCTTCTTGATCTTGCTTAAGTTTAAGCAGTCTGGCCCTTTCATTTGCATCTTTAGTGCTTAATTGCAGCAGGTAAGCTCGATCAGCATCAGATTGTTCTTTCAGCAACCTTTTTCTTTCTTGTTCTTCTCTTAACTCAGCCTCAAAACTTATTTTCAAAAGCAATTCCTGCTCATCAGGACAAGGGATACCTGAGGTTGAGTCAGAGGAAAGGCATGTTGTGGGGGAAGTGTCTGATGTAGTAGTGTTGGAGAGAGTTTCTGTGGAGATTGGTATAATAGTTGTTGGGGTCGGTGTAGTTGTGATGATTGTTTGGGTGAGGATAGGTTTAGTTGCTGTCGGTGAGGGTAATATTTGGGTAGGTGGTGTAGATGAAGGTTTAGTTACCTCAGATATGACAGTATGTGATTGAGGGTCACTAACATGTCATTTCTTAGATGGAGGCATAGATGCAGGAGAAGTGTCACTGGTCCTTTTCCTTTTAATGACAGATGATATGGGTTGCTGATCCTCCATATTGACATCATCTTCATCTTCACTTTCTGACTTTCTACCCTGACCATTTCCATGACCACCTCCCTGACCATTATCATCATTATTGTCATCGTCATCATCAGCATCATGCATGATGCTATCATCTTCCTCATCATCAGATACATAATCTATAACCTCCCTAATCATCCACTCCCAGCGAGCCAATTCGTAGCTCACTGAGGTACCCTCAACCCTAGCATTCTCATCCTCAGCCCATTGCCTTACTAGCCCTTATAGTTCATGAGCTCTTCAGCACTGAACTCAAGAAAGCGTTCAGGGACATCCACAATATCCATAGCTACATCCATATCTACCCAATGTAGTTCAGCAACGTCAAGGGCTTCCAACTCTGGTTGTTCAGCAATTGGTCGAAGTGCATAAGTGGCGAGCACTATCTCCCTATGAGATTTGTTTGTAAGCGGATCAGTCATTGCAGGAGGCATCTCAGGATCAGAGACTGAGATGTCATCTTCGTCATCATTCTCCCCCTGACTGGTCTGCGCAAACTGGCCCACTACCCTATCAAACCTATATGCAGTTTCTGTTCTGAGGGCAGCGACCTCAGCTCTTATGGCTCCCATTTCTTTAGTAATCTGTGGAAGCACCTTAACAATAGCATCAGTGTTGAATAAATAATTGGATACAGATATAGCTAGGTCATTTTGGTTGGAGGTTAGCTGGGCAATGGCTGCGGCATGATTTGTGAAGTTGGTGGTGGAGGTGGAGGTTAGCTCAGCGACTGCATGGTTTATTGCAGTGCTAGCATCAGCTACCGTTTGTACCCTCTCACTGACAGATGAGCTCCATGGTTCAATGGAGTTATATACATCAGTAAGAGCAGTAACGGCTTTTTGAAGAACAGAGACATTGCCTATAAGTGCCTCACGGTCAGCAGTGAGCAGCTTAATCTGGGTTTGGGATGAGGCAATGTACTCCATCAATAGCTGATCTGATGTGGAGTGGGTAGAGGTGTTTGTTGGAGTAGTTGTGGGAGGTATAGAGGGAGTAGGTGTAGATTGGGCTACATGGTTAGTGGGTGTGGTCTGACCAGCAGCAGTGACTTGGATGTTGTCACTTGAGAAAGAGGTGGATGAGAGTTCTCTGATGGGAGAGTTAGAGGTGGGTGGAGGAATAGGCTGGGTATCGTCTGAGGTGTCCATTGGCATGATTTCCTCATCATCAGTTTGTGATTTAGCTGATGGTTCATTGGAAATGGAAGTAGCGACCTGTATCTCACCATGGGTCGGTGGTGAGACATTGACAGCCGGTGCAGTGATAGATGAGAGGTGGCCCGAGTCTGTAGCCAGTGGTATGACATCAGCAATGAGTGTGTTATCACCCACTGATGTCACTAGCCCTTTGTCTAAAATGTCATCCTTTCAAGAGGATGACAAGTGGCTGATGGGTTGACTCGGTAGAAGGGTGTGGGGTGCACCTGAATCACTGCTAACAGTGGTTTGAGCCACTGCAGCTGTCTGTTGGTTACCCTTTGTAGAATCACTGGACTTTCGGGAGACCAGCGAAGCAGTGGAAGGTTTGGGTTTATTAAGGGTGCCCGCAGGAGCTGAACGTTCAGTCACTGCTTCACCCTTCTTTTGACTATGTCCCTGAACCTTTAATGTCAGGGACCCTAATTTGGATTTTTTCTTGAGAGCAGTTGGTGGTTTCTTGATTGGTGGTTGACCAACAGTAGTCACTGGGGGTGTGGTCAGTGACGTGGTCGATGGGGGGGCAGCAACGGACATATGTACAGAAGTTATAGGCTGGGGTGCAAGTATCCCCGGATGTTTCATGAAAGTTGGTAAAACCACAGTCGCTGGTTTTGCAAAAACTTGAGATCCTACCAGAGTGGGATCAAATCCCTGAAACGGTATCCTATCGTAGGCAGCAAACTGATCTCTAAAGATCAGTGAGATGAACCTTGGATAGGGTACGTATTTTGCCCTGGTAGGCTCAGCGACTTTGGTGATTAACTCATTAAAGATCACACTTGCATAATCAACTCGTAGAGAGTTGATCAGTGACCAGCTAATCTAGGCTTTCAGGGAGCTGAATTGATCATAGCTCCCTAATTTTGTACCCAAGGATTGAATAAAATTTGTAAAAATGGCATTCCAAACACCATCCATTTTGGTTTTGTGGACCGTAGAGTACTTACGGTTGCCACTGCCATCGACTGAGTATTTACACTCAATCTCAGTAAGATCAACTAAGCCTTGCTTGGCTTCGTCGCTCTCTGGCAGCGACTCGTAAGACTCTGCGATTGGCAGTTGTAAAATGGACCGGATGGTGCTGGCAGTGATGATGATGGGTTGGGTACCATTGTCGATAAAACCGTGGAGTTGGGAAACACCATCGACAACTTGGTGAGTGCAGGTAAACCAGAACTCACTAAGCCATTTTGGGTTCATTTCCCCAGGAGACAAGGTAAGAGCAGGGAGGATAAAGTGATTTTGTAAAAAGTTTATCGCCTCCGCATACTCTGGTTTAGCACAAGTTACATTTCCCAAATAATTTGATTTGGGAACTGTAACGACCAGTGTCTCACTGACCGCCGAGGCTCGAAGAGCTTGAATCTCTGGGGTCGGTGTGTAACTGTTGTTGAAAAATTTTGAACGTGCCATTAAAAAGAAATGAAAGAAAAAGATTTAGGGTTTTTGCAGAAAGAAAATGAAGAAGATGAAGTTTGAAAAAAAAGAAAGTGTAAAAATGAAATTGAAAATGACTCACTGCTTATATAGGGTCGCTGAGGTTCAAAACATGTGGTCAAAAAGCGTATGTACGTGGTCAAAAAGTGGTGGTTGATGGTAGGTGAGTAGGGTGATAATGGTGGTGAGTGGTAGCATTAAATGGTGATGGGAGTGGTACGCCAGAAAGGTATACGATGTGTCAGAAAAAGTGCACCTTTTCGGAGTACCATGAGATATTTAATAAAGCATTTCTAAGAAATATAAATCGTTAACTATTAAATACAAAATGTATTAAATGTAATGGAATATATGTCGAAATAAATACCATATTAAATAAGGAGAATCTTCGCTGATACATTAATTTTATAATTTAATTGCCAATTAAATTATTAAACTAAGATATCAGACAGATAAAAATAAGTTATATCTTAAAATAAAATAAATATTATGTCTCATATTTGATTTCGCTGATCAAATTATAACTTAGAATACTAATCTAATCAGCTAGCCAAATTGTGAAGCACAAAACATATTCTATTTATGTGATATAAAGAATTTTCATGTGTATTTACAGAGTATATAATTTATTGATCATAACTATGCTAAATCATTATTCTTGCTGATCATATAAGTGAGAATAATAGGCCAGCGAGTTAGAACTACAAACCATACATTCTGTAAATACCTTTTATTAAACAATCAGGTTCAATCATTTAAGTTCAACATCCCCAACTCGCTGATGAGAAAAGTGAATCTTTTCTCATCTAAAGGTTTTGTAAAGATGTCAGCGAGTTGGTAGTCAGTTGGAATGAAATGCAGTTCAATGTCACCTTTCATGACGTGGTCCCTGATGAAGTGATATCTGACATCAATGTGCTTTGTCCTCGAGTGCATCACAGGATTATTTGCTATGGCATTAGCACTTTGACTGTCACAATAAATTGGAACATTGCCAAAGTCAAAACCATAGTCAGCGAGCTGATTCCTCATCCACAGAATTTGAGCAATGCAAGCTCCAGCAGCGACATATTCAGCCTCAGCAGTAGAAGTTGAGACTGAATTTTGTTTCTTGCTTGACCAGCTTACAAGCTTTTCTCCAAGAAACTGACAGCTACCAGATGTACTCTTCCTGTCCATCTTGCATCCAGCATGATCAGAATTTGAATATCCCTTCAGCGAGAAATCTGAACCAAATGGGTACCAGAGACCAAGATTTGGTGTACCCTTAAGATATCTGAATATTCTTTTGACAGCGAGCAAGTGAGATTCCTTTGGATCAGCTTGATACCTAGCACATAGACATGTAGCAAACATAATGTCTGGTCTACTAGCAGTTAAATACAGCAGTGACCCGATCATTCCTCTGTAAGCAGTGATGTTCACAGTTTTACAATCAGGGTCAGCATGTAATTTTACTGCAGATGACATTGGTGTAGCAAGGATGAGCAGTTAGTGAATTCAAATTTCTTTAATAAATCTTCAACATACTTTCCTTGATTTATAAAAATACCAGTCTTGGTTTGTGATCGCGCCCAAACGGTCGGTCGGTTTTTACACCGGTCGTTGGTCCAGCCGTCGAGGCGCGGATCAGGAAGTTTTAAATTTATAATAGTCGGGGGATCCTAAACCTTCCGAATTACTTACTATTACTGGGTACGAATACCCGATATTAGTACGTGGTAAAGATGATCCAGGGTCGTTCCTCTCGACGGTAGAATTGAAACAGAGCTAGTTCTAATAAACTAATATTTAAGCTAGGATTTAGATAAGTGGATAGGTGGTTGTTTTTGGGTTTTTATCTATTAAACTATTAAAACTAATGAAACATAAAGTAAAGGGGAGACTAGCATATATAACACCTAAATGATAACGAAGGCGTGGTTCACCATGATTTAGGATAGTGTATGATTGAGATGATGTTTATTTGGGGACACTATTGGTTAATAAACAGATGCATTATGGGTGTAAACACTAGGACCCTACTCTTTCTAGTTAAGTACCAGAATTAGTATGTCACGAGACCTAGGCTATCGTGATTCTGATCAGAACAGGCTGCTCAACCCCCCACACTGTCTTTATGGACAAGTGACCCTTTAAGGGTGCAGGAATAAGGTAACAGATTGCCACTTGGGTAATTCCGACCGTTCTTAACACCTAAATGTAAATGCCATTTCCTAACCATGTTCAGATTATTAACTTGCTATTCTAAACTATCAGTTTTGTAGAGTCTGGGGGTTTTAAGAATCCTGAACCACTGCTGGGCTTGACTTTCATCTCCAGACTCATTCCTTACGTTTTATTAATTCAACTACTTCTGTCATGATCTAGCCTCTCCTTTGCAATCAGTCATTCAGCCCTAGAAACACCAGCGGGGTACAATGCATACTCCTTCCACAGTGTACTAACCTAGGAACCGTTCACGATGTACAACACTTAGACAGTTCCACAGATTCGTGTAACCAAGGATGTACTTATGGTGTACTATGATGTTTCCACAGCTTTTCATCCCTAGGTACATATACGGTGTATACCATCGAAGTGTTTCCATAGCTTCAGTTACAGGGGTAGCCAGACGGTGTACTGTGCACTTCCACAGCTATATTGGTTTCTAGGCCATATTCTAGGGTGTCTAGGTAATCCACAGTGCAGGCACAGACGGCTCTTTCCGGGGTAATTGCCCAGTATTACAGCCGGATTACAGTGACATACACGGCTTCTTTACTATAACACAGATAACTTCCTACTGTACCTAGAGTTTATCAGGTTCTAAGCCTAAAGTAGTAGTCACGCGAAGGACTGGAAAGGGTGATCCATAACTAAGTCTAGATGCATGATAAGTTTAGACATAACAAATATAACAATCCCCAATTATGTAGATTTAAAGATTAATTCAACATCATCTATAACTATCTAAATCATGGCAACCATACAAGCAACTATTCACAAAGCATAGCAGTAATCATTTCTAACATTAATAAACCACATACATCAAACAAGAACAATATGACAAATTTATATTAGAAAGGATAGATAATACCGATACGAAATGCGAGCAGAATAACACTTGTATTTCTTCATAATATCCGGGCATTACATAAGCTAGCCTCTACGAACGTACTTACATAGCTATTCTAACAGCGTCGGATTCTCCCTCTAATCTTCCAACTAGTTTCTAGAGAGAGAAACTAGAGAGAGAGACTAGAGAGAGAACCTAGAGAGAGAAACTAAACTAACCAACTAAAAGAATGAAAACGTAAAGAAAATGTGAAGTGTAGAAGTGTTGAGGATTGTTGGTGTGTTGAAATGATGAAATGAGGCTTGTATTTATAGAGATCGCACAACCGTATCTGTAGACCGTATCCAAACCTTCAAACGCACAACCGTATCGCAAAGGCGAATAAAAATCAGATTTTTATCACCCAAACGCATAATACGGTTGAGCTGGACCGTATACGGCTGAACTGGACCGTATACGGCTGTGCATAGGGTGAATACGGCTGAACTGGGCCATATACGGCTGAGCACAGGCCATATACGGTCTGTGTCCAGCCGTATACGGTCTGGCTCAGCCGTATACGGCTGTGCTCAGCCGTATCCTTCTCCTTCGGTTCTTCGTTTCTTCGTTCGGGCGTAACTTCTTCGTCGTTTATCTGTTTTGAGCGTTCTTTATATCCACACGATCGTATTTTCCTAACGAAGAAAATGACATAAGTTAGAGGTCATAATTCTTTGTGGAGCTCAAAAGTGCTAAAATACGTGAACAGAAGATTCAATGGTCGTTTGTGCTCTGTTTTACTCATTTTTAGGTTGTTTTTGTCGATTCTTGAAACATCGTCTATATTTTAGCCCTTATGATGAAATGTGATGTTTAAGTTCATATTCAAGTGTTTTCACTAATAATTGGGCCAAAATGGTGAGATAATGGCACACAAAAACGTGACTTTTTGCGTGTTATCAGTTTGCTTTATTTGCAGACCAAGGAAGAATGTTAGTTCACCCATCATGCTCATTTCATAACTTTTAGTCATGAGGTCCGAGAATTCCTTGCACAAGTCATTATTAGTAGACCTAAATATAATATCAGCAACATAAATTTGGACCAATATGACATCTCTCTTATCCTTTTTGATAAATAGGGTACTGTCAATTTTGACTCTGACATAACCACATTTAGTTAAGAAAGTAGAGAGAGTGTCATACCAAGCTCTAGGAGCTTGTTTTAGTCCATATAGAGCTTTTTCAGCTTATAGACATAACTTGGATGCTTTGGATCAGTGAATCCGGGTGGTTGCTTAACATACACTTCCTCCTGCAGCTTTCCATTCAAGAAGGCACTTTTTACATCCATTTGGTATACCTTGAATTTCTTGTGAGCTGCATATGCTAAGAACAACCTGATTGCTTCAAGTCTAGCAACTGGTGCAAAGGTTTCATCGTAGTCAATTCCTTCTTGTTGACAGTAAACTTGTGTAACCAATCTGGCCTTATTCCTTATCACAACACCATCAGCATCCATCTTGTTCCTGAACACCCATCTAGTTCCAATCACAGATTTCCTAGCTACTTGAGGTACTAACTTCCAGACTTTATTTCTTTCAAACTGAGATAGCTCATCTTGCATGGCAGCTATCCAGTGATGATCAGTGAGTGCCTCATCAATCTTCTTGGGCTCAATCAGTGACACAAAGCTTACAAACAAACAAAAGTTAGCAGTTGCTGATCTGGTCTGGACCTTGGATTGTGGATCACCAATAATCAATTGATTATTAATATGTTTATTCCATTTAGTCATTCGCTGAGGTTCAGTAGTGACTTGATTACCCAGAGATGATCCATCAGACACATCAGCATTTGAAGCATGATTAATGTTTAAGCTTTGATTTAAACAGTGAGTGTTATCATTTTGATGCAGATGGTGAGATGATGATGATGGGATATTAACAGGCAAAGATGAAGTTCCTGAATCATTCTTAGCTAAAGTAGAGCCAGAAATGCCTTCAGGGACATCTTCTTCCCTTTCAGAATCTGATGTATGAATCTCATGCTTGTCATCACTGATTGTATTAAAGATAAGATTTTCATAGTCTTTTGGATCAGTGAGTGATTTATCATAAGATTCATCAAAGGTAACATCCATTGATTCTTCAATACATTCCCTTCTTTTATTATAAACTCTGAAAGCTTTTGAAATGATTGAATAACCAACGAATATACCTTCATCAGCTTTGGGATCAAACTTTCCTAAGTGATCTCTTTTGTTTAAGACATAACAAGTACTGCCAAAAACATGAAGAAAACTTATGTCATGTTTTCTCCCCCTTAGCACCTCATAGGCCGTCTTATCATGTCTTTTGACAATCAGAGACCTATTCTGAGTATAGCAGGCAGTGTTGACTGCTTCAGCCCAGAAATGGATATTAAGACCAGCATCTATAAGCATTGACCTTGCTGATTCAATCAAGGTTCTATTTCTCCTCTCTGCAACACCATTTTGTTGAGGTGTTCTTGGTGCAGAGAAGTTTTGAGAAATACCTTTTGAATCACAAAAACTTTCAAGGTCAATATTTCTAAATTCAGTGCCATTATCATTTCTTAAATGTTTAACAGAACAATCATTTAAGTTTTCCATCTTTTTGATAAAGGATATGATTTCCTGTGTTGCATCACTTTTGGCTTTGAGAAAGAATACCCAAGTGTATCTGGAGTATTCATCTACAATTACCAAGCAATACCTTTTACCACCAAGGCTGGGAGAACTCACTGGACCAAATAGATCCATATGAAGTAGATGAAAACATTCAGTCACTGAAGATGTTTGTTTACTTTTGAATGAAGAGCTGTGATGCTTTCCCTTCTCACATGCTGAACATAGCTTGTCTTTCTCGTAAGATAACTTTGGCAGACCATTGACTAGGCCATACTTGCTGAGCTTGCTGATAGCCCTGAAGTTCAGATGAGAGAGTCGCTTATACCATAACCATTTTTCTTCTGAAACGGTTTTGGAATAAAAGCATGTTCCTGATTGTGCTGAGTCCATATTGACTACATATGTATTGCCTTTTCTTTGAGCAGCCAGGACAGCGCTTCCATTCTTGTTGTAAACAACTCCAGCTTCATGATCAAATAGCACTTTATTTTTGGCATCGCAGAACTGACTAATGCTTAATAAATTATGCTTCAGTCCTTCAACATATGCTACCTTCTTAAACATAACATTACCATTGGTCAAGACCCCATACCCTCTGGTCTTACCAATGTTGTTATCACCAAACACTACATCAGGACCTCTTTCATCCTGGTAGTCACTGAGCAAGGACTTACATCCGGTCATATGTCTGGAACAACCACTATCCAGATACCAGATTGTCTCTCTGAGAATGCCCTGCATCATACACAAACAATTAGTTTAATTGATGAACCCATCCTGAGATGGGTTCATGGTGGCCAGGCTTTGGTTCAGGCTTCCACTGGCTTGCATCAATAGTATCTGAATGCTCACTGATTATTTGTGATTTTGAAGATGATGTAGCTGAACATTCAGATACCAAATGTTGACATACTAATGATGGTTGGTTGAATGAAATTTGTGATGATGAACAATCTGATGACACATGCTGTCTACTTCCACATTTGTAGCATTTTTTATTTGTGGATTTAGATTTCTTTGTCTTATTGTTCAAACCTGATGAAGACTTAGAAGTTCTCAGATTTACTACCTCATTTTGCTTCTTTGACTTCAAGTCACTGGTGATAAGATCATCAGTGACTGGAGTGTCAGAAGTGAAGTCGCTGATAGATTCTTGATCATCAGCAATAGTTTTGATAAGAGCTGTGCAAGTTGTTGATTCAATAATTTCTAGTTTCTTTAGTTCATCAATACTTGCAGCAATATCATAACTATTAGTAACAAGTGAACTTCTCACAAAGTAATTTGGTTTAGGCTCACTGAAATCTGACATTGGTTCAAAGACAAATTCTGAGAATGTTTCATCAGGATTGAATATTTGATCGACTTTGGTTGCATCAGCGAGAGCAGCAGCAGTTTCATAATCTCCTCCCAGAATAGCTTTAACTTGTTTTGGGATTTGATTACTAATGCACTGATTCACTTTTAATGCAGACCTACACCATGACTTCATCACTTCATTGAGTTGTGAAAATTTAGTTTCAAACTTTACTTTTTCTTGAATGCATATTTGATTTGCATGTATTTGTGTATCAAGATCAAGTGTAAGATTTTTTATTTTTAACAAATTTTCTTCTTGAAGTTGAAGTTTAGATGTTAAGTCACTGATCATACATTCTTGTCTTTTCTGAATGTCATGAGCATTTGATAAGTCAACTATCAAAGTCTCAAAGATTAAATCTTTTTCAGTCGCTGATGCAGACTTAAAACAATGTACCTTGTAGAGAGTTTCTGGATCCCACCCAGATGCTGAACATTTCTGAGCTACTTCTTTGATGTCTTCATGGAAAGCAGCATCGTCAGCCATCAGGCAGTAATCCTTGTCTAAACAGATCATTGCTTCTTCCTCATCAGATGATGAAGTTGAGTCAGAGTCGCTGACAGATCCTTCTTCAGCAATAAACCCTTTATTCCTTTTCTTTGACTTGGACATTTCTTCCAGCTTCTTGTACTTTATTTTGTACTTGTTGTACTTTTCATTTCTGAAGCTGGGTTTTTGATCAGCGAAAGAGTTGACAGCTTTGGACCGGCATTCAGCTACAAAATGGCCAGGCTTGCCACATTTGTAGCACTCACCTTTTGGTTTAAAATCATCATTTGATGATGCACCAGCAAATCTGTTGAATCTGCTATTCTTTCTGAAGTTTGCAACCATCATGGCCATATCTCTTTCCAACTTCTCTAGTCCTTCATCATAGCTTGCTTCTGACTGGTCTTCAGCGACACTACCTTCTTCTTCTGCAATCGTGACTTTGAGCTCAACTTGGTGAGCTTTGCTTTCTGCTTTTGATCAGCTTCATCAAGCTCAGCTACAAGGGCATTCGAAATCTTTTGTCCTCCTAGTGCAGCACGAATGTGCTCACTTTGATCAGCTAGCTTCTCAGATTGTTCCCAATTTAGTAAAATTCCATAAACTTGAGTTAGATTGAGAAAATTATAATCATTTCTTTGTCTTATGCATGTTGCAATGGTTCCCCAAGTTTTCCTAGGTAGTAACTCTAGAAATTTTTCAACAATGAATCTCTAGTCATTTCCTATATTAGCCTTTTCCATTTTATTAATTAAAGCTTGATATCTAGTGTAGGTAGATGCCAGTGACTCATTGGGTTCCATAGCAAACAACTCATATTGACGAGTTAGATTTACTTCTCTACAGCGAATTATGTCAGGAGTTCCAATATAGATGTTTCTAAGAGTATCCCACATATGTTTCGCTGTTGTGCACAATCTAATAGACTCAAACACTTCATCAGGAAGTGCCATGCTTATGTAAATTTTAGCTTGTTTGTCTAGCCTTACCATACGCTTATCCTCATCTGACCATTGTTCCTCCCTTTTAGGCATAACCATTTCAGGTATAGCAGGAGTGGTTGCAGTAGCTGCAACTGCAGGAACAATAGTAGTTGGGGTGTATGGACCATTAATAATTATTGTGCAAAGGCGATCATCGTCAAGATCTAAGAACATCATCATCCTGGACATCCAGGTTTCAATTCTAGATGGATCAAAAGCTGGTGGTTTAGTAGTGGAGCCATTTCCCTTCTGGTACTCAGAATCAACACAACTGTATTTAACCGATTCCATTGCAGATCTGATTTAATTATATTTAAACCAACTCCGCTCTGATACCAATTGTGAGTCCCTAATCACTATTATGTTAGTGATTATGAATCGTTAACAGTCGGTTAATTGTAGAAAGGGGGGTTGAATACAATTAAAAACTTTTCTGTTTTAATGTGTTAATTTATTTAGCAAGTTTTTAACCGTGTTTAAATGACAGCAATATGAACACAAATATATATATATAAGTATAATAGGCAGTTCAATTGCTGATGCAATACTAGCTGAAAAATAAATTCTTTTATTGATAAAATTTATCTATTGTTGATTGCGGAATAGATTAGCCAAAGCTAATCTAAATCAAACAATACAACTTTTACAAATGAATATGAGCAGTAGTGGACAAACACGCTAACTTGCTTACTCGCTGAGATGAACCAATAGTGGACAAACACGCTATTAGTTCACTCGCTGGTGTTGTTCGTATCTTAGACAAACTAGTCACTGACAAACAAGTAACAATACGAACAATCGACACAAAATGGAGTACAACATACTACGCTATTTATAGACACTAAAATCCTTAATTTTCAGATCTGGAAGGACACGTGTCGCTGCTTGATTGGTGAGGTAGTTGAGATGTGATACATCATGGTTCGACATTCTGTCTTAGGAAATATCACCTTTTACCTTGAAGCCAATCACTTGCTGCCACGTTAGTTTCTATGTTGGACCAAGTCACGAGGAGCACGCGTGGCGCCGTAATGGTGTAGAATATGTCAACTCCTTATTAATGCAACATTTAATGCTGCAGTCACTGAAGTAATAGAGGCTTTCCTTACTCACTGCGAACTAACGTGCTCTTGAAGAGTAACTTGAGCTACAGTACTTGAGTGACTTCTTTTATTCAGCAGAAGAAATAACTTAAAAAGACTTGGAGACTCTCGCTGATAGATGAGTATCAGCGACACACAAAGTTGAGTCTTTTATCTTGATAGGTTCTTCATCTTCTAACTGGAGAGATAGGATCAGAGACTAAAACTTTTGCAACATCAGCTTCAACTACGATCATTTTCAATAAGTCTTTCAGAGAGAGTATCAGTGACTTCACATCAGCGACTAACGAGTTAAGATCAGCGACCAGTGACTCAACAATAATAATAATCTCTGAATTTATTACATTATTCTTAATAAGGTAGGAAATCGGGTACGGGGTTCCGGGGGTAGCGCCCCTGGTAGCGGGGTCCAAGGGGTGGCAACCCCTGGCGGGGTCCAAGGGGCAGAGCCCCTGGATGGGGTCGAGCTGTATTTTCTACTATATTGCTTTAGTGAAAAACGTATCTAAAATTTGAATTTTGGTGAAATCAAGTGATAAAATTTTAGGTCTCGACACTTAGTAAAATATGTGTTTTCTAGGTTCTGTTTCATGCGACACTTATAGCGTCACTTGAGGAAGTGACGCATAGGGGGCGACACTTAGGCAAGTGTCGGGTCCAAGTATCGGTATCAGGGTCATGCATCACTAGGGTTAGTGTCGGATGAAATCAGAATTCATATATAGGCGATACTTAGACAATTGTCGCTAGAAGTGTCGGTTAGGAGTGTCGGGTATTGAATTTGCGACACTTAGGCAAGTGTCGGGAAAAAGGGGTTTTATGCGGCACTTAGGCAAGTGACGCAAAATTAGAGTTTTAGCGACACTCAGTGCGTCACTTAAGTGACGCATTAAGTGACGCTACGCTGCACTGGTCTATGCGACACTTACGTCTGTTGGCCGGATTTTGAGCCGAAAACGTGTTTTTCGGTTTCCGTTTGGTCTGAAACTTTTACCCAACCCATATTTTGTTATTTCAAGCTTAAATAAACAACTTTTATGAAAAATAAATGAAATCTGAGAGTTTTTCGAGAATTGTCAGAATCCTACGAATCGTCGCGAGAGAAATCCGAAAAGATAGGATTGTAGATCGTGACGCCGTGAATCTTTTCTTCCAAATGAGCTAGATGAGATGAGGGTGTTTGATGGTGTTATTTGGTGAATTTAGGTGGTGGTGGTGTGGTGGTGAAGTTGGGTGAGAGAAAGAGAGAGAAAAAGGTAGGAGTGTATGTGTGTGTTAAAATGATGGAAATGAGGGAATGAGGGGGAAGGGAGCCAGTTTTGGGGGGGAAAGAGGGGAGGAATCTCCCAAATTTTAATTCCCCGCGTTTGCGCTCCGTGCGGTGTTCGTTTCCCGATTGTTTAAACGTTTAATTTAATTATTTTACATGTTTAAATATACTTTTTAAAATATGAATGTTTAATCAATATCTTGGTGGAAGTATTTTACCAAATAATTAATAATTGAGTTATAAAATATAACTAATCTTCTTTTGATTGTTTGTGCGCTTAATATTTTAATCGCGTAGACGTTTGTTTGTACGATACGAATTATTTATGAAATATTATCAACATAATATTTTGAATAAAATAGTGTTATTAAATGATGTTATATTATTTAATAAAGTTGTTCATCATCGTCCATATTAATTGAATCGAATTACATTCAATTTGAATTGCGTACGATTTAATCAAATCGCATGATTGTATATATTCAACAATATATATTTCAATACATTAATTAGCCTAACACATAACTAATTACATGTATTAACAGTTGATTAGTCACTAATTACTAGTCCTAATTTGGCAGGTGTCACAGACATGTACATAACAACCGTATACGAAGGGTCATTGCTCCAAAGTAAGCATTTTAATATTCTTATCCGAATTATATCATACATATTGTTCATTAATTTGCAATTTTATTGTATTTTTTCTAACTTTAATGCCAGTATTGATCACCATGTCCCGCGAATGATCGACATATGTGTGCATTATGATGCCCACATGTATCGTACAACTTACAGATATGAGTATTTACATGGGAAGGAAGCAATGATGTGTTCGATTCGGCCAAACGAATTTACAATAGAATATGTAAATCAATGGCTTTTTGCAGATCTTCATTTTATTCTACCTCAACAATGGTATGTAGCTAGACATCCACTACGCAACCTTAATGATCGCAATTCACTCTTAAGAATTACTTGTGACGCTGACATACATAATTTGCTATCAATTGGTGAACGACACGGCGTAATAGATTTATATATTTTAGATCGGCGACATGTCCCAAACCTCCAAGATTGATAATACGTTGTTTACTCCAACCGACATTTTAGTATTCATTTGATGTACGATGTATGTATTCGCTAATTTCAGTTTTAGAATGATTGCATTTTACGTCCTTTAAAACAAAGTCATTTAACGTGTTATACAATGCATAACTTTTCTACTAAAAACGTGTAAATTTGACTACATTATGTACATTTTACTTATTTCAACCAAATAAAAAAAAATATAGAGCCCCGCAAATTTACGGGCTATAAACTAGTAGTATTATAAAGACAACACTTAAATACCAATTGAGTGATCCAATACCATATCTAAGACTCTAAGAATAGTGACTCAGTTTTAAAATATTATTTAAGACTCTAAGAAGAAGCTCAAAGATTTAGCTAAGACCAAATGGAGAGGGCATATGAAGAGGGCATATGAAAAAGGTTAAAAATATTATGGATTAAAAGCAGAGTGAAATGGCACCATACTTGGGAAAAGTGGATAGAGTTTAAAATGCATAACCATTATGGCGAGAAAGAGAAGAACTAGTACTGCTGCTACACGCTTGCTGCCCTCTAATGATGACACAAGGAGGCTGATTTTTCAATGGATTTGCAATAAGGAATGTATTTGTTTATGTAATCCTCTCTGTTAATGATTATCATGATGATATGTTCGGATTTTAATTGGCCTAGATCCATTTGGGGAGCTACCAAAAACGAAATAAGGTGAAAATCGGTGGCTCGTTCCTTACTTTCGAGGATTTTTTCCTAGTCTCGTCTAGGTTTTTTCATCCTTTTTAGCTCACTCTCAGTTCGGATCTAGGGGTAGGGTGGATTAGCAATAAGGGTGTTTTGATGGTGTATGTACTCTTGTACTTTTGAGACTTATAGTATCTTGCTAGTAGTTGAATCTTTATAATATACTGTCTTTCAAAAAAAAAGTTTTAATATATTTTGATCAACGGTCTGTTTTTGTGTTAAACTAGCACATTACTCGTGCAATGCAGCGGTGTCCATTAATTTATTTAATTTCGTTTCATTTAATAATAAGTTCATTAAATAACATATCATCTTTAAATAAATATTTCATATAATCAGTAGGTTGGAATATACACACAATGATGCAATTAATATAAATATAAGTTTCTTCTAGACAATAGGGGTAAATAAGTCATTTTAATTAATTATTAAGAATTAAGTTTCAACAATTGAAGACTCTTTATATGTAGTAATAGATATATACAAATTAGATGAGATAAAATATGAAATTAAAGTACTAAAATTAAATTGATAAAAGAGAATTTCATTAGATATATGGTAAAAGAGGTGGGTTGAGATAGTTATTTAATATCGAGCAAAAGATTACTTTTGCAATTAATGTATATAAAAATCATACATATGTATTTGCATTATGAAATCAAGAATAGAAATGTTTAAAATAAAAAAGGAGATAACAATAACCTTAAGAGCTGTTAATAATAATTTAGAACACACATTAATACTTAAACTATACCATAATGAAATCTTTGACCCCCTAAATTTTTAGTTAACCCTCAATAAATACTTAAATACAACAAATTAATGCTCGTTATTAACAACCCTTACTGTTATTAATGATAAAAATAAAATAAAAATGATACAATTGTGACTTTAGTCCAATGTTTTGAAAACTGGTTCAGCCGGTCCGGTCCGACTGGTTAAATGAAGATTCCTGACCGGTTGAAAATCATTTTTGACGTAAGTTTGGGCCTGTCAACGAACCGTGCATTTCAACCGGTAACCAGACCGATTGAACCGATTTTTTATTTTTTAAATTTTATATTAAAATGGTTTTTGGGCCGGTTGGATCAGTACAGTCCGACTGGAACCGCACCCCCCATCCGACGGAACTACACCTCCTCGATCCGATTCAAATTCCGATTTTAAAAACCTTGCTTTAGTCTAAGTAGTAGCATTCTCTCAACAAATTCATGTCCCAAGAGACTTGAAAATGAGATTTTTTTTAGTAAAATAGGTTATGAGTTGAGTCTCTCAACTATTTACAAGTCGTGGATATATAGTTAGGGGTGGAGCTATTCAGGGGCATATGGGGTCACTTGCCCCCAATGACATGAAATTTTTTAGTGTATTTATATAAGGGTTTAGTTGAATAAGGTGTAGATTTGTTACCTTACCCCCACCTCACTTATTAATAAGCCCCTGTGTAAATCAAAATGAGGAAGAAAGACATTAAAAAAGAAAAAGAGGATTTCATGTAATTATTTTAGTGGAAATATTTTTTGTTTCCATGGAGAATGGGAGGTTTGCAGAGTCTTTGGGAATGACAGCCTAACCAGGCCCCACCAATTTATTCCTATTAAAACCCTTATTTTTATTTGAATATTCATTTTAGCCCCCTTTACTTTAAGTCTTTGACTAGTTAAATGTTATATACCCATCATAAAATAATAAACAGATACTAAAAAAAAAAGATAACGTCATTTACTTTTATTTTTAATATTATTTTTGTTATAACCTACTTACATTATATAAGATAATTGTCTTGATTATGCTATTTTTTTTTGTAAAAAAAGAAAATGTTACATGCTCAAGAATTGATATAACATAATATTTTGAACTCTTATTGGTATAAAAAAATTCTTCATAATCATAAATGATATACAAAGGTAAATAAAAATTCATAAGACTCATATATATATATATATATATATATATATATATATATATATATATATATATATATATATCTACCTGAAAAACACGTTAAAATTTTTTGTTTTAAGATTTGGTTGTTACTATGTGAACTAACAATTTTACTACTATTTTGATGATGTTTTATGTCGCTTTTATTTTTTCTCTTTTCACGTAATTATTTTATGCCCCATCGACAATAATTCATGGATCCACCACTATATATAGTTAAGTAGGGTGAGGTTCAAATGAGAATAGGAATTTGTGTGAGAATGAGGGAACCAATGATATCAAGTCATGTGTACAAAGAGAATGTTTACATGTACAAAACCCATTTACCCCCAACATCAATTATCTCACAAACGACAAATCGGAAAATTATGAAAATTGCACCATTAAATTCAGCGTTTCATCCTTTTCGATTTGTCGTCCCTCAAAGCATACTTTCGACGAGTTTTTTTTTTCCATTTTATTGGTGGGTTTCACATTTACTAACACATGTATTAAAGTGTTGCGTTTAGGGTTTGGGGTTTAGGGTTCGGGGAGAAACCCCAAACCTCAAACCCTAAACCCCAAACCCTAACCCCTAAACCCCAAACCCTAAATCCTAAACGCTTTACGAAACTTTAAACCCTAAATCATACTAAACCCTAAACCTTAAACCCTATTAAACCCCTAAACCCTACTAAACCCTAACCCTAACCCTAAACCCTAATTTTAACCACAGATTAAATGTATAAACAATCACTAACACATGTGTTACTAATTTGTAAAACCCACCAAAAAATGAAGAAAAAAAAAGTTGTCAAAAGTATGTCTTGAGCGACGGCAAATCGAAGAGGAGAAAATCCTGAATTTTATGGTGCAATTTTCATGATTTTTCGACTTACCGTTTGTGAGATATTTAATTTTTAAAAATGTGGAGGAGATAGAATAAAGTGACACATGACATAAATTTGTTAGTTCCCTCATTCTCACTCAAAATTGATGTACTCATTTGAACCTTACTCTAGTTAAGTATAACTTGACTAGAGCTCTTGATAAGAGTTGCCCGCCAAAGCAATTTTACGTTGAAATCAAGAACGGTAATATATCAACGGCTTTTCTCTTTACAAAAATCATGATTCGTGCATTACATAATCACATCTGTTTGTAACTAAATCAGCTTTACCGTGATATACGGTAAAATATTATTATGAACTATACAACACATTTTATCTGTATTATATTATAATATATAAAGTATCTTGGTGTTTTATATTTAGTAACTTTTAAAAATTAAGATTCAACATTTCTAAATTTAACATGTACATCATTTTTATAATCTTCTCCCTTCAACATCATATTACAAAGCCTAAACTCTACTTATGAACAAAACCATTATTGAGCACTATCATATAAAATCCGTTAAGAACAAATATACTATATGACTATAATCCAGTAACTATACATAATAGAAAATAATATTCCGCTGCATTGCACGGATATTATGATAATATATGAAATGAATAAGACCAAATCAATATCTTTTAAGTATAAAACAAAATACACGTATGGTGATGGATGTCCCATGGCCATGTGAAGGATGTTGATGTCCATGATTCATAGGGACCATGCAACTGCATTTTAATGAATGGTAGGTCTTGTTGATGTTCCCCATTCCAATAACCCGATCCCGGGACGACCCGAATCCGTACCCAATATATCTTCATTAATGTTCACTGCAACTTTTAACTTATATACGGAGTATTTATCATTCCACCCGTAAAATTAGTGGTGTGTAACATTTGTTTATTTGTTTTTGTTTACTCCGTTTTTTCTTTTGTTAAAAGAGAATATAGTAGTAGAGTACTCATGTAGAGTTGGTCAACGTGACAAATTTACTTAATGCATATTTTGGTCCAACAGATTTAGGTGATATATTAGGCTGAAAATTGCATGTCAGCTTGAAAACAGCCCAATGATCAAGACTCATGCTTCGTCATGAGCCCTGTCAGTTTTGGGTCTTTCAGGGTCGTTTATAGCCTAAAAATGACGTTTTATTATTTTACAGACTTTATTTTGGGCTTTTAAATTTCGTTTTTGCATGGGCTTTTATTCCTAACGTTTTTAGTACTTGTCCTTCGTATATGGACGAATTCTAGGGTTTGATATCTTCAGTTTTTACAGACTTAAATATTGATTGAATAAGAGAATTTCTCACCTTGAGAATTTCGGTTTAGTTCTTGTTGTGTGTTGTTATTTTTATTATTTATGCATTAAGTACTATATAATTACTTCAATAAAAGTTAGAAAAGTGATAAAAGCTAGATCAAACCTCGAATGTGTAGGCACCAATCTAATTTCGAAAACGAGATTAGACTAATATAGATCTAAACGGATTTCGAAGTAAATATTGTACATTGAGAAAATTACCCACATAGACGGGTCAACGAAAACGAGATTAGGCACCAATCTTGTTGTGTGTTGTTATTTTTATTATTTATGCATTAAGTACTATATAATTACTTCAATAAAAGTTAGAAAAGTGATAAAAGCTAGATCAAACCTCGAATGTGTAGGCACCAATCTAATTTCGAAAACGAGATTAGACTAATATAGATCTAAACGGATTTCGAAGTAAATATTGTACATTGAGAAAATTACCCACATAGACGGGTCAACGAAGCGTTTTCATTAAATAAACCTTGTCAGACTTTTTTTTTTCAAAACTAGACCAAGAAATCGCCAAAATGCAAAAATCATTTGTCGATCGGCTATTTTTTCAATTACCCAATAACTTCTTGACATGTGTCGCTATTTTCTCGCCGATTACACTAAAAATCGCCAAAAATGCCAAATCGCCAAGCAGACACATGTGACAAAAAATCGCCAAAATGCATAAAACATTTGACGATTGGCTATTTTTTTGAATTATTGGAATTCGAGTCATTCCCCAACCCTTTATGCCTTGTCTTCTTTGTACTAAATGCAAATCATGTCTATTATTAATCGTGTACCTCATACAAAAATAAAATAAGTTGCCTTTTGCAATGTTTTCCCTACGTCAACTTGCAAGTTGAAAATTAAGGTATGTACCAACCCATTTATTAAACAATGATCATTTGATACCCGCATCAATGGCTATAAATATGTGAGAATAACCTTTGTACTAAATGCAAATCCTGTTATCAAGCTGTATAACCATTCTGCTAAAAACTAAAAATAAAAAGATCGTAAAGTCAAATCTTTGAACTTTTTAAAGGTCTTCAATTCTCTTATGGCTAGTTTCATACAAGAAGCTTTCAGTGGTTTACTAAGGTATTTAGGGTTAGCAAACAATCTAGTTTTGGTGTTGAAAAAGATGTTGCGATTAACGATCCATCACCGGTTAATCCGACAATCGTAACTAAGCAACTTGTTGAATCCGTAAATAATTAACTTTCATTAATTTTTAGGTAAATAATTAACTTTCATTAATTTTTACTTACTTGCAAAAGGTATAATTAATATAGTACCGTTTTATGCTATAACGTGTTTGTTATGTTATAATGGTTGTTTAGTTTAAGATTAAACTCAGACTTTATCATGTTGAGTTTAAACTATCCACGAACCTCAAAGTGACTATATATATATATATATATATATATATATATATATATATATAAATCTTAGAATCAAGAAGACAAGGCATAAAGGGTTAGAGAATGGTTCGAATTCCAATAATTCAAAAAATAGCCAATCGCCAAATGTTTTATGCATTTTGGTGATTTAGTTTTCACATGTGTCGGCTTGGCGATTTGGCATTTTTGGCGATTTTTAGTGTAACCGGCGAGAAAATAGTAACACGTGTCAAGAAGTTATTGGGTAATTGAAAAAATAGCCGATCGCCAAATGATTTTTGCATTTTGGCAATTTTTTGGTCTAGTTTTGAAAAAAAAGTCTGACAAGGTTTATTTAATGAAAACAATTCGTTGACTCGTCTATATGGGTAATTTTCTCTTGTACATTATCAACGTTCATTTGATTGAGATTTGGTCAAACAGAATAATATTTACATTTTATAATTACTTTATACTTGGTAGTTGGTACCCTTTAAGTACATTTGGTATTACTATTTTTTTTAAAGGTTACGTAATAATTAAAATGGTAAGGTTTCGAGGAGAAGGTCTCAAATGAGAAGAAGGAAGAGCAGGTCGATTTCACTACATTTTACCAACGGGGTACTATATTTTAACAAATAACACATTTTACATCTATGAAATTTCACTGTATATTACCAACGGAGTACTACCTTTAACAAATATTGCATTTTATACATATGAAATTTTACTGCATTTTAGTGATACTGCAATTTTAACATTCAAATTTGTTCTTAAAATGCAGTAAATTTGATTTGTCTTTTTACTCATTTGAGTCATTCTTCTCTGATCTTTATTTAAATAAAACTCGATAAGCAAAGTAATTTTTTTATGATTTACACCTATAAACATATATGGAAAAAGAAACTACGAAGTAGCTTTTCCCTTTTACATTCATGCTAGCATTGTCAACTGTTTATTTCCTTATCCGTAGATCGTAAAGTATAATTTCTATAAAATTTCGTGGAGCCCTTTTGTTTCTTTGCTCTTTGTATTAGTATGCGTTCTAATATAGCTTTGCCTTAATAAAAATATATATATATATATATATATATATATATATATATATATAAACAATCTTTTACAAAATTTTAAAATAAATAAAATAACCTTAAGTCACTATCTACTTGTTTTATTTAAATTTCGTGGTTGATATTAGTAAATTACAAAAAAAATGCTATACGACTTGTAAATTCTTACAGATGTATTTGACAGTGTAATTGTACATGGACCTAAAGTTTTGCGATAGAGGATCAAAACAGATCATTAGTTTTGGAGATGTTTGGAGAGCTTCAAATCTCAACCATCCATTTTGAAAATCAATGGTCTAAATCTGACTAGGGTATTTATAATCAAAATCTTAAACTTTGAGGACAAAATTTATAAAATATTAATACAAAGTTCTACCTACAACTCTTCCACATTTTAACTTTTTACTTTTAACCCTTATACTTTCTCCATCCCTTTTATTTATTCCTCCGCACCCCTACCATCCACCCCCACCCCCAGTGCCACCTGCCGCCGCTGCCAGCCATCTCCGACCGCCACCAACCACCGCCAGTCGTCGCCGGATTCCGGCGACCGAAATATTCTTTTTGATTTTTTTTTTCCAATTTTTAAATTTTTTTCCTATGTTTTTTTCAATTATTTTTACGTATTATCATTTTATACTACATTTTATATCATACATATTTTCCTTTGTATCGCATTTTGATGTTTTTACTACATTTTATATATACAATTCGATCTAATATATATTTCTTACTTTTTACTGCATTTTATGTTATACATAATCTATTTTATACCACATTTTGTTAAACTTATATCATATATAGTTATATTTATGCATTTTGCATATATTTCACTCATTACATATTGTTTATTTTTTACTGCATTTTGTACTATATAAATTATCCATATTTACTGTATTTTCTATAAAACTATAACAAGTGTTGTTGTTTTTACTGCATTTTACATATATTTTATTTAGTACATATTGTTCATTTTTTATTGAAATTTATATTATACATAATCTATTTGTACTGCATTTTGTTATATTTATTGCATTTTAAATATAATTTTAATTTTTTACTGCATTTTATATTATACACATTATCTATTTGCACTGCATTTTATATAAAAGTATTGTACATATTGTTATTTTTTACTGCTTTTTGCATATATTTTATTTAAGACATATTGTTCTCTTTTTACTGCATTTTATATTATACATAATCTATTTGTACTACATTTTATTATTTTTACTGCATTTTGCATATATTTATTTATTACATACTATTTTTTTACTGCATTTTATATAACACATAACCTATTTGTATTGCATTTTATTATTTTTACTGCATTTTACATATATTTAATTTATTACATTCTATTTATTTTTTACGCCATTCTATATTATACATATTATCTAGTTGTACAACATTTTTTATATAAGTATATTATATATAATTATATTTACTGCATTTTGTATAAATTGTTCATTTTTTACGGTATTTTATATCATACATATTATCCACTTTTACTGCATTTTGCTGACATCGTATATAGAAGATGCAGTAAAATATATATACAAGTTGCAGTTAAAAAACAATAGTATATACGAAATGCAGTGGAAAAGGCTAACATATATCTAAAAAAATGATGTAATAATAGTTATATACAAAATGCAGTAAAAACAAACAATATGCATTATAATTTAATACAAAATGCAGTAGAAAAAGTATAATATGTGATACAAAATGCGGTATAAAACAAACAATATGTATCAAAAATATATGCACAAAATACGCTATGGTATTATTCAAAATGCGATAGAAAAAAGATACTATATATAATACAAAAAGTTTTAGAGAAAAAATTTGGAAAAAAATTGGGAAAAAAAAAATTTGGAAAAAAAAATTTTTGAAATTTTTTTTTCGGCTGCCAGAATCCAACGATGGTTGGCGGCGACAGGAGGGGGTCAGTGGTTGAAGGTTGTAACACCTCCAAATTTATGTAGTTAGCGGAAGCAAGCTTTGGGGTGCTACTAATCAAATATCAACAACACAAAGGTAAAGCAAACGACATCTATATGCAACGTTTGAAAAATTGTGACAACTCTCCAAATTAGGTACTGATTAACAAATAAGCATGTGCATTCTTACGCTAATTTCCTGATTAAGTTTAAAACAAAACTTTTGATGTGATGTAAGCCTAGCAGCCCAATACTTTTAAACAAAAAGTATTACTTAATATGTGATTAATAATAATAATCGCGTACAAACGTATCGGAACAAACCCGACAGAACAATATAACAAAAGTTGATGACACAAAATAATTAATATTCGATTATTAATTACGAGTACTGTTATATCTATAACATATAGATAAAACGAATTAAATATACATTTTGCATAAAACGTATTATAATTCGAACAGAAACAATTTTAAAACGTACCCAAAGGTCGAAAATAGTAAAAGTATTATTTTCGTTATTCATAATAAAGTATTTGGGGAGTTACCTTAAATTACAATTTAGAAATTTGAATAAAAATTGACACACAATTGGACCCGTACACGAAACTAACGGGTTAAAAACCTACAATATTAACACAAACTAAAATATCTGGGAGACACAACTCTTACCGAGCCATGCCTCCCTTTGACTTTTAAACAGATACATACTCTCTCTCCCCATTTGATCACCAACCTCAAATAATTGAGGGGGCAGTATCTGTTACTAGCCATACTCGTTTGAAATATAATACTCTCACCTGCCATTCTTCTGTGATCTTTCTACACACACACACACCACATCAAAATCATCTATCATCTTCTTTTTTTTCTTGAGCTGGAAGAACCCAAACAAAAACCGAAGCAACAAGCAGCACCACCAATATCATCATCATTAAATCATCTACAGAAAGGGAGAAGATCAAGAGCAAGGAACAAACATCATCATCATCATCATCATCACCTCCTTTGATTCCTTCATTAAACTACTTTATAAGAACACTTAAACTTTCACTAATTTTGTTTGTTTTTAACTCTTAAACTGGTTATAAGTTCATATCTTGAAGGATCATGTATGAAAACTTAACAAAAACTAGGTAAAACATAACCTTAGTGACATATAAATTTTGGACAGATTTTAACATCTCGGTATAAAAATTGTATAAAATTTGTACGAGTAACGAAAACACTTGAGACCATTTGGAAAAGTTTGATATTTTTGTCCTCTACAAAAGTTCTTCTTTGACCATTTCCAGAAATGTCCGTATTTTCGTGTATAACTCGATTCTTGAACATATGTCTGTTTTGGACCAAATCAGACCACACTTCGATTTTATTTAAAATTTGTCGCTGACCCTATGAGTCGCTGACCACTTTAGTCACTGAACTCTTAAGTCACTGACCCTTTCATGACACAACTTTTAGTCGCTGACCCTTTAGCGACCAACCACTTAAGTCACTGACCTCTTATGTCACTGACCCCTTAAGTCACTAACACCTTCAGCGACCAACCACTTAAGTCACTGACCCCTTAAGTCAGTGACCCCTTCAGCAACCTTGACCAGCGAGTCGACCAGCAACTTGACAAACAACCTTGACCAGCGAGTTGACCAGCTTTGACCAGCTACTTGACCAGCAAGTTGACCAGCTTTGACCAGCTACTTGACCAGCGAGTCGACCAGCAACTTGACAAGCAAGTTGACCAGCTTTGACCAGCGAGTTGACCAGCTTTAACCAGCGAGTTGACCAGCAAACTTGACCAGCGAGTTGACCAACTTGACCAGCGATTTGACCAGCTTTGACCAGCAACTTTGACCAACTTTGACCAGTGAGTTGACTTTCAATGACTTTTGTACAAATTGTAGTTTGACCAAAACTGATCAGACCTAAGTGACGCCTTGAACATGGAAACCCAAATACTAGCGTCATTGATCATAAGTGACAAGTGACCCGTCACTATCTAGCGACACTTCATCGAAGTGACGCCCAATTTCATACAATAAGTATATTTACCTATGCATACATATATAGAACAAATATATGAAAAATGGAGACGAAATAATATTTCAACACAATGTCACCAACAAATTCAACGACTAACATTATTAAGAAATTAACAATTTCTTCAAACCAACAAACCGTTAACATAAGTTGATTAAACAAATCAAACGTACTTATGTTAATACATTTATTGTATATAGATTAACATACCTTGGGCGTTTATCTGTCGGCTGCTAGCATTCATACCGAGCAAACCACAGTGAGTTTACAGCCCCTATTTTTAAATGTTTTCTACTTTTAAACACAGGGGTGTTAAACATAGAAATTGCATGCCAACACATGCAATCAAACTATAAATGCTTATTTGCTTTTATACAAACTGTTTGTTTATGGAATAACATTTCCACAACTGTTTTGGGAATTAGACAAAGTATCCTAGTACGAACCTAGACTTGGAATGTGTGCATGAAAAGACCTCATGACATGCTACTGTAACCATTAGCTAGGTGACTCTAGCCACTGAGTATACGGATAGTACTATTGCCGTGACGACCCTCCTACGGTGGAGCGTATACTTAAATGTCCGTTCAGGCAAACAACATAAGTTCTGGTTGTGATTTGGTTATAGGGTTAGGTCACGTTACTTTAACCTGCGAGGTTTAGCTCACCTTTCAGGGGATCATAGTCTAAGCAAATTCCCACATACTTTTAGGAAGAACGAATCCTACAACTGTTAAACACCGGAAATCATACCGGCAACTTATTTATACTGGTAAACAACCAGTTACATACTTTTAGGAAGAACGAATCCTACAACTGTTAAACACCGGAAAACATACCGGCAACTTATTTATACTGGTAAACAACCAGTTACATACTTTTAGGAAGAACGAATCCTACAACTGTTAAACACCGGAAAACATACCGGCAACTTATTTATACTGGTAAACAACCAGTTACATACTTTTAGGAAGAACGAATCCTACAACCGTTTAATACCGGAAAACATACCGACAACTTATTTTATACTGGTAGACAACCAGTCATATGTTTTAAGGGTAACAACCCTACATAACCTGTATTTTTATAAATGAATAACGAATCATTCATACAAACTTGGTTTAACTAACCACATACATATACAAACCTGTAAATTCACTCAACATATTTGTTGACGACTTTCTCTATGTTTTTCAGGAAATTAGCTTGGTAAGTAATCGCATGCATTCAGGATGGACAACCCTGGACTACTTAGGATGCCACATACTTTTGGGACCGCTTTTGAAGGATTTCCTCAGTATAACTGCAAACACTGCAGTCATACTTACGAAATCTTGTATTAAACTTATGTATTGTAAAACTAAATGTTTTAAACTCTACTACTACTGATACGACTTACATAGTCGTACTACTTTTGTAACAACTGTCAAACTGGGCATCCTTGATAAATAAAGTTGTGCGATAACCATATGCTCTGAGTATGTATGCGTTGTTTGGTTGGATTTAACTGTTCGCAGCCCCGCCACATCACAAGGCTTCCGCATATTATTATATTGTTTGATTCTAATTACCGTTTGGCGGGGTGTGACAAAAATAGTTACAATTCATAGATATGAAGTTTGAAAACATAGTGTTTTCGGTTACAAAAACGTAGTTCCCTAGAGTCCACGCGTGTAGCGGGAGATTCTATTACATAATCACAACATATAAAAGATAATGCTATGAATCTCCGTTAGATGCAGTGTGGAAAATCGTGTGACTCTAGCTAATAAGCGAATCCTGCTGGGCGACTCTACAATAGCTGTGTACCTGAGAATGCATCACTAAAAAGGTCAACCAAAAGGTTGGTGAATCTCACAGGTTTATAGTAAGTAATAAGTTCGGACACATCAAGTAGTGAAAGTATTTGTACAGTTTTAACCAAGTAGTGAGTAATGATTGCACGAATGCAATCGGGTTGATATACATTGCCATGAGCATCATAGTCGAAGCTTAACCAGTCTATAAGGTACAATTGAGTACCAGGTAAGTGCCCCTAAGAGTGTTAATCCAAAAACACTCAAGTGAAACGAGTAAGAAACGCCCGTTTCTACGGTACGGTTCGTGGTGGCGCTACCACCCCGGGCGGGGATTGTCAGTCCCATATGGATCCATATACTAAAACTCGCGCTTATCCCATAATTAACAACTATGATTCAGAGGACTTCATTGGATTAAATGTAACCCATGCAATCAATATATCGGTAAGTCTGTAAAACAGTAAATCTGTACATATGTCCAAGTAAAACAAGTAATGCATCTCACCCCAGAGTAAAAACAGTAAAAATGGGGCTGCGAGACTCACCTGTGTCAAGCAAGTCTGTAGGAGAAATCAAGTAAGTAAAGCGGTTGTAAGTCCGTGTATTGGTTCTCAATACCCTAAAACCTTCTGGCGTCCGAAACGCACAAGGTTGTTAGTAAATAAGTAATTAAGTTGGTGTCCTGAAAGGTCACCCATGCTAGTTGCCCACTCAAATAGAAAATGTCCAAGTGGTTGTTTGTATGTTTGTAATCGTGTGGGTTTGAAATCTATTATGGCCCGTTGGTGACGGTTTGTAACAATAATTCAAGTATTATCATTGTTTTGTATCTCGTTAAGTCGTTTCTTTGCAAAGTGTATTTATAAGTCGGTCATTCATATTGAGACATGATAGTAATATCGAATATGAGTTAGGACAACACTGTCACTTACTACATCGTTTTATTAGAAATCGCATTTGTAATTTAATAATCGGGGGAAAGTTGACTTAGTCTGGCTGCGGACTGAGATTGGGTTGCGAACTGAGTTCGCGATGCAAGCTGAGTTCGGCTCGCAGGGTAGCGAACTGCGAACTGAGTTAGCGATGCGAGTTGAGTTTGGCTTCGCAAGGCAATAGGCTGCGAACTGAGTTCGATTCGCAGCGTAAGGTTCGGTTCGCAAACGTCGACTCGCAGGTCGGCCCGCAGGTCGACTTGCAAGTAATTTCGGTTTGCAAATTTTGGATTCGCGAGTTCAATCTCGGTTCCCAGCTCGATCTACGAGCTGAGACGCATCTCAGTTCGCAGACGCTGCTGAAATTTCCAATCGGTTTTTAAAACGCATAACGACTTGATTTTTGGACATAATCTTGTTGGGTAAATGTTCTAGCATGAGAATCTAAGCTTTACAAGTAGTTTAAAAGAGTGTTGAGGCTTCTTACCACAAAAATCAAAATCGAGGTATGGTGAAGATGGAGGCAGTCTTGGTGCTCGTTCTTGAAGATGATGATGATGATGAGCGATTCAGTGGAGATGTTGTTGATGTTGCAGCTGCCGATTTCAAGGGGAATGGAAGAGAGGGTTTTGAGAGGAGTAAGAGAGATTTAAGTGTAAGTGTGTGTAAAGTGTGGTGTAGTGGGGAGGGAAAGGGATTAAAAGGGTTGGGTCTTGGGTTGGTGGGTTGGGTTCGCGGGTTTGGGCCAACCCACTTGGGTCTCGGTTTCACGTATTTGTTTCCGGATGTCGTGTTATGCTCCGTAGTTATTAAATTGCGACGTCTTCGTAAGATTTGTAAATATGTCAAGTATACCCACATTGCTTATTTAACCGAAGTATTTTTATCATCATACCTTATTTCAAGTTGTAAGATTATGAAAACTAAATTTTTGTTACTAATATCTCGTAGGGGTGCGTTTCGTACGGTTTCATCGCGTAGGATATGTTTTAAACAATATGATATTGCGTAATGTATTATCGTAATTGTCACACCCTGCCAAACGGTAATTACAATTAGTTGTGATTAGTTTGCGGAAGCTTAAATGACGTGGCGGGGCTGCGAACAGTATTTTCAACCAACAGATACATACATACTCAGAGCATATGGTTATTGCACAACATAATAGATAAGGATGCCAGTTCAAACATTTGTTACAAAAGTAGTACGACTATGTAAGTCGTAACAGTAGTAGTGGAGTTTAAAACATTTCAGTTTTAACAATAATACGTAAGTTTAAAATAAGATTTCATAAGTATGACCGCAATGTCTGCAGTTATACGAATGAAATCCCCAAAAGCGGTCCCAACAATATGTGGCATCCTAATTAGTCCAGGGTTGTCCATCTTGAATGCATGCGATTACTTACCCAGCTAATTTCTTGAAAAACATAGAGAAAGTCGTCAACAAATATGTTGAGTGAATTTACAGGTTTGTATATGTATGTGGTTAGTTAAACCAAATTTGTATAAATGATTTTTTATTCATTTATAAAATACAAGTTATGTAGGGTTGTCACCCTAAAGTATAATTATATGTGGGATGTCATCCCAAAATATGTTACTGGTTGTTTACCAGTGTAAAAATAAATTACCGATATATTTTCCGGTATTTAACAGTTGTAGGATTCGTTCTTCCTAAGAGTATGTGGGAATTTACTTAGATTGTGATCCCCTGAAAGGTGAGCTAAACCTCGCAGGTTAAAGTAACGCGACCTAACCCTATAACCAAACCACAACCAGAACTTATGTTGTTTGCCTGAACGGACGTTTAAGTATACGCTCCACCGTAGGAGGGTCGTCACGGCAATAGTACTATCCGTATACTCAGTGGCTAGAGTCACCTAGCTAATGGTTACAGTCTGCATGACATAAGGTCTTTTCATGCATACATTTCAAGTCTAGGTCCGTACTAGGATACTTTGTCTAATTCCCAAAATAATAGTGAATATGTAATATCACAAATCAACAGTTATATAAAAGCAATAGAGCATTTATAGTTTGATTGCATGTGTTGGCATGCAATTTCTATGTTTAACACCCCTGTGTTTAAAAGCAGAAAACATTTAAAAGTAGGGGCTGTAAACTCACTGTGATGTGCTCGGTAAGGAAAGCTAGCAGCCGACAAGTAATAGCCCAAGGTGTGTTAACCTATATACAATAAATGTATTAACATAAGTACGTTTGATTTGTTTAATCAACTTATGTTAACGGTTTGTATGTTTAAAGAAATTGTTGATTTCTTAAAGTCGTTAAATTTGTTGGTGACGTTGTGTTGAAATATTGTTATTATTTCTCACGTCGTATACCCTGTCAAGTATATATACACGTATGTAGTCATACATATAGATATTTGAACGTTGTTTTGTTCCTTTTGTGCATATACATGAAGAATTAGATAGTTATAGATTCAACATATCGAATTTGTCGCGTGTATGTATATATACATTTATATATATATATATATATATATATATATATATATATATAAGTTCTAAACACGTGGTTTACGTATTTAAACGTATATAAGTTTTATTTGTTATAAAACTTCTTATTGTATTTATTTCCATTTATAAAATAAATAAATGTTATCGTCATTGAAAAGCCGTCATTTGTATGTATATATGAAGTATAACTATAGGTTTGTCGTTTGCTATTAATTATGTATATATATATATATATATATATATATATATAGAATCATAAACGTTCGTTAGTATATATATAAAGTGTATGAGTTCCATTTTATGAATACTCGTTCCGTTAAATGAATCAGGTCACGTTTTATGTTTGAAAGTTTATTAGGCTCGGCCCGATTTGTTTTGTTTTCGGCTCAATAACTTAATCCGATTACATAATCCTTTTGGCCCATTACAAGTTTTAGCCCACTACAAGTTTTGGCCTAATGGCCCGTTTATTTAATTTAACTCATTTTTTTTTCAATTCTCGGTCCAACCCATTGTCTTAGGTTCAAGGAGTATTCGGCCCAGCTTGCGACCCAGGCCCATTCTGCAGCCCAGCCCAGCCCACAGCGTAGCCCAGCCGTTCGGCTTGGGCTAGCCGTTCGGCTCGGGTAGTCCAGCCGTTCGGCTGGGGTCTCGGCCCAATACATTGTCCACTACTCGTTTCGGTCCAGTCCATATCCTAACCCATTCGTTCGTTCGGGCAAAAGTCGCAAACCGATCGGCTCAACCAAACCAGCCGTTCGGCTCAGTTTGTTGAGCCGTTCGGCTCATCTGTTCCAGCCGATCGGCTGGCCCAAGCCAACCGATTGGGTTGGTTCGTCTCTAACCTCACGCACTCTGTTCTTGTCTGTGTTCGATATATATATATATATATATATATACGTGTTTTGTTACGAGTTTTAGCTCATTTTCACACCATTTCCATATCATAACATCATTATATAATGTTATATCACATTTGTAACAACTTTCACATATATGTTTTATGATTTCAAGTTTGGTTCCATACAACCCATCTCAAGAACAACTCAAACAATCATCAAATTTATGTGTTATATACATAGATTATGATATATATATATATATATATATATATATATATATATATATATATGTTATATAACGAATTTGAGGTGTAGAAAACAAAGAAAATGTGTTTCCTTACAATGGATTTTTGAGGATGATGAAGAGGCTGTGGATGATGATGTTCTTGACTTGTTGTTCTACTACTTTTGCTGCTACCAGCTCCTCTGTGTGTTTAGCTCAAAAGAAGAAGAAGGAGGAGATGGATAATGATAGGTGTGTGTGTGTATGTATTGATCAAATGATCAGGAGAGGGAAGAAAAAGGAGTATAATGAGTCGAGTATGGGAGATCACAGTCTGTGGTCTCCCAATTATTGGAGTTAGTTGGGGTATTTTAAGCCCGTTAGTTTCGAGTACGGGTATAATTGGTACAATATAAAATTTAACATTTTATATTTTTATTTTGTAGATGTTCTCCTGGTTCGCTATTTAAAATCAGTATAATGATATTTTCATTATTTTTGACTGTTGTACAAATTTGTACATTGGACTGCTATCATTCGATTGGGTGCCAAATTTCAGTCGAATTTCGGGTTCATATTTTGAGGTTGTAAGTCCCTAGTTCTAGGATCGATAACTTCGTTATCGGTAGTATTAAGGTGCGGAATTCCTCAATACGGTGTTATCTTACTAATAACGATTTAGTTCGCGTTTAGGTTAACCAATTGCTTTACTTTATACGAATAAACGTCAAAGCCTAGCCGTTAGTCTATATTTTCTCTGAAAACTGAATTCGCAGGAATACAAAATCCCGATCTTCAATTATGCCAAAAGTTTTGTCAAAAGTTATGTTTTTCACGTATGAAAACACATATATATTCTCGTCTCAACTTGCAGCCACTGGGCCTGCAAGTTGACTCGAATCGCTACGCAGCCCAAGCCCATAATGAACTCGGCTCGTTTGTCTCTGTTGAGTTCTGCGAGTTCAGATCTCATCTCGCATCGCAGAGCCTTGCGACTTGAGATCTCGACTCGCAGCAAATGTCTAAAACAAATAACTGGACTCGCAGCATATGTATATATATTGTTAAAATCTATATTCGTCTAACACTTTATCATAATAATATATTTAACGAATATTAATATTAAAACAATATCAATTTACAAATCTAAACCAATATATCAACATGATAACAATTACACTAGTCATATCGCAAGGCTAGATCTGTTGTCACAAACTATGTCTCAACAGACTCCCCCTTGACAATAGCTCTAGCGTCTTTATCTTAACATTGTCTTTGGTTTTACGAGTAAATCTTACTACCTGCAAAAATCTTCATCTTCATACAAGTCTTAATCATCATTTGATAATCTCGTGCTAAGTCACCCCATGCTTCAGTACAAAAGATTCTGTTCTCATTTAACTTCAATAAATCTTTTCTTGACATGTTCATTAGATGACGATGATCATAAACTCTGAAGATCTCTCTTTCACCACCTTCAACCTCATCATCAGCTTCAACCATTATAGCTTCTCCAGTTTCTGAATCCACATGCCAACTCTTCATATTTCCCAGAATATCTTGTGGCATTGTCTTCAGTGGAATCTGCTGCACACATTTTACAGCTGGATAAATCTTCTTTCTTCTTCTTCTTCCTGTCCTTTGACTTCTCTCTGCCAGTTTAATAGTCTTTCCTTTTCTTGGCTTAATCTTTTCAAATTTATTAGCTCTAACCTCAGTCTTGATTATGTGTTCGACATATTTTCCAACAAAATCATCACTTGGGTTATTCAAAGGTAATCGAGCCAAATCTCGAATCTCAAATCTAGGTAAAGAACTAAAAACTGCAAGCTTTCGCTTAAAATATTGAACTCCATCAAACCTTTTAATAGCAAACAGCTTCAGCTCAGAGTCAAAGTACCAACCAATAATCCCTCTTTTAGGTTCCCGTTTCCCAGTTATATCAACTTCAGAAACTCCAACCTTTTTCTGTTTAGGAAGTTTTCTAAGAAAAACTGCTGGATTCTTGGTAGGAATCAAGATTTCATCATTTTCAGAATCAGTTGAATCATCGATTTCTTCATCTACATCGACAACTGTTGGACCTTGATTATTTTCAATAATAACTTCTGTCCTAGATGGGCTCACATGGTGTTCATCAACATTTGCATCTGGATCTACACCAATGTCTTGCTCATTCTCAGAAACAGCAGTCCAATCCTCAGGTGGTTGAAATTCTCCCTCTTCAAGATCATAATCAATCTCTTCATCTATCTCATCCAAAATTTCATTTTCTGAATCTGATAGATGTAGACTTTCCATTCCTAGAGAAAACAAACAAACACAAATATATTAATGATTTAAATTCTCTTATTGATTTCCCTGAATCAATCTAAGAATTCCAATACTAATCCTTTTGTGTAATTAACATAAACACGAAATATATATAACTTATAAATCTTTTATTGATTATCATAAATCAATCTACGATTTCCTAAGTCTTATATCAAACACTTAACAAACATTAATTAAATTTAAACTCTAATGTACTGTGAAAAATCACCAAACATTTAAGTTTACAATTAATTAACTTATATAATTTCTAAGACTTAATTGAACTGTTATATCATAAAATCTTAACTTTCAATTATATCTTTAAATTATATATCATTTGTCTAGTTAAAAAAAAATACAAATTTAACTTGTCAGTTATAAAAACTCTCAAGTCTAAAATGTCTAAGTTAAAATAAACTTTGACCGCTGAAATAAATCAGAACACGCCGCTCGACTTCTCAATGAGTCGGAAGACTTTCGATCACTAATTTATTTAACTTTTTTAAACAATTTATAATATATTTTACGTGTAATAATGATAATCTCAAGCTGAATATATTACAAAAACTATTAAATTACAATTATTCAGTTACAATTATAAATTACAATTATAATTCAACTAAATCCTAAATACAAATAACTACACAAGTCTAAGCTGTCTTACCAGCTTCACTTGTACCCGCAGTACTTGTACCAGCACCATCACCACCAACTCCAACACTCGTAGACTCCCCCTGAATAATAGCTTGCTCACCAGTCTTTGAAGGACCAGTCGGCTCACCATCTTTCTGAGCATCGGGATCATCATCTTTATCATCTCTTCTCTTCTTAGCTAACTCATCCTCTTTGCAAGCTTCATGATATAGCATTATCTCCCCCTGAGCAGACTGTCCTGAATTCACTCTCAACACCAAACGTTCTAAGTGTTCAAGCTTCAATCGCTGGGCAGTAAAATCAGCAAGCAAAGTATCATGAGTCTTCAGCAGTGTCAAATGTGATTCACTGATATGAACCATCTGCTGAGCAAGAGAAAGCTTCTCAGCTAACAACCCTGGAATCCTGGATGTACTCTGTTCTAATTCCTTAACTCTTGACTCTAAGGATGTAATCCTTTCAGCATCAGTCGTCGGAATAACAGATATTGTAGATGGTCCAGGCGGTGTCACTGAAGCAATGTATGATTCACGTGTGAGTGGTGGAATGGCTTAAGATAATGCTTCTTTGAGAAGACTAGCTGCGAATCTACTAGCTTTATTAGTCGGAAACTGAGCATCATGCACCAGTTTTGCAACTCCCTCCTCAACAGTCTTGGAGACCATTTCTGGTTCCACTGACTCAAGCAGTTTCTCAGCCTATAAAGTTAGATATAATTAAATAAGTAATTGTTACAGATAACTCTGTCTCAATCTCTAATTAAATATCTATAATACTCGTAGTACTAAACGTTTATCTCATACCTCAGATGGTACAGATACTGGTTCAGTAACCACCGGTATCATCATCTCTACCTGGGATGTATCTTGAGCAACTGTCACATAATTAACTGTCTCAGTTTAACTCCTGATAAACAATTAGTTAAGATTATCTAACTTTAAATAAAAACATACCATCCTGAATGATCAAAGTCCTGGAACGCTTACGGCGTTGAGGAATAAGAGGTAGATCCTCTTCCTCAGGACCTTCGTCAATAATACTGAAGTCTAGATCGACTTCCTTAGCCTTTCTCTTTTCCTTCAGTGCTGGATCTGGAATCATCCGAGATCGGTATCTAATATAACCAGCACCTGGAGGTGGAGAAGGAGTACTATCATCATCACCTGAAGCCGATTGACCATCAAGGCCTCCAGATGGACCAACATCAGAATCCTAAATATTGAATATATTAAACATTTATGATTAGCTAAAAGCTCTATCATACAAGTTCTATATATTTATGATTAATCTGATAAATACCTTAGAAGGTAAAACCTCAGATTCATCTAGCTGTCCCTGCTCACCCTCAGGTTAAATGACCTCTGGGTCTGCAGTCTCAGCTCCCTGATCATAATGATATTTATATTTTATAATTAGAAATATTATCTAATTAACTAAATATCGATAACATGTGTATTCTATATAATAATAATGTGATAATAATATAACAACTAAGTACCAATATTACTATATAATTATAAAATTACCTTAGGTGAAGCAACATAACTATCAATATCCCGTAGCAAGATATCAGTAGCATCATCATGCTCTACTAGCACCTCCTGTATCACCTGAGCAGCAACATCTGGGTTCACCTGTTCCCCAGCATGTGCAGGTTGTTCCAACACATCCTCAATGAGCTCTTGTGGATCTTCAGAAGGAACCACATCAGCTCTCGGTTCTGGAACCGCTACCGCAGCACCAACATCTAACCAACCATGATTCGGTGGCGTCACATAGGCAGGATCAACAATAAAACCAAAAAGCTCTCGCTCCTCAGGCTTTACTACCCCTTCCTTCCTCACTGACTGCAGAAACATCGCATTGTATCCTCTGAGCCCAATAGTATCTACACGTAAAAATGACCTCGGAATAACAAGCTCTGGCAGACGAGCGCGAATGATCAGCATACAAAAACGTGGATAAACCAGAAACCGTGATCTAACAGAACCCGAAATCTGTCTAACCATCTCTCCAAAAATATAATCACAAAAACTATATGGTTTATTATAAACCAGTGACAGTGCAGCTGATACAAGGGTAGGACTCAATTCATCGAAGCCTCCCTTCTTTGGTGCAAAAACTATGACAATCACATGCCACAAAAACCTCCATTGTCCAATAACCAAAGGTTTTTGAAACTGACGTCCCCTCCTATCTCCAGTATACCCCATACGACCTATCGCACCCTCAACAAAATCACTAGGATACTCCGTCGGACCATCCTCCTGGTCTACTGTACCCAAGCGTAAAATCTGACGTAGATCTCCAGCAGAGAAAACAACCGGTCTATTATTGACGGTTGTGCGTATAACTGGTGGATTGATCGTCTCGTCAAACTGAATACCTTCCCAGAAGTCATTCAGTATAGTCTGAGAGATCTGTGGAGACTCTGTAATCGCATATCTAATGCGTGAACGTGCCAAAAATGTAAGCACTTGAGCTACTCGGTTAGCTCCACGTGCACCAAGATCTAGATCAACAAGAATATTGTGACCTTTATCGAATTGTCTCGCCATATCTATAAAAACACAAATGACAAAACAAGCAAAAGCACGTTAGTAAGTTATAAACTATAATGTTTATGAATCAAAATGATCATCTAACACCTTAGTTCGTAACAAAATAAACACATATATAACTTATAACTGAAACAATACGTAAGTCCAATATGTATTTGACGTTAGTTACTTGTAAATATAAAATTCTCAAGTCATTAACGTTTTAAGAATATACATATTATACCGCTAACTGAAAGTTAGAACACACCACTCGATTACGCTTTGAATCGGTAGACTTTCGATATAATTATATATTTTAATAAATATGTTATCACGTATTAATATAAAATTCGTACGTCTAAACATATTATAATAAGCGTTTAATCTTGATATAATTTACTGGTAGATACAAATAAAAATAGCTTATTATATTAAAAGTTAAAATTACGTGTTACATTTCATTTTTACAAGTTATATTCAACTCGCAAAAATCTAAAGTGAACTCGCAACTCAACTTGCAACCATGTCAACTCGCTAACCAAGTCAATCCGCAACTCGACTCGCAAGTCGATTCGCTAATCAACTCGGTCCGCAAGAAAAAAAAATCACGGAGTCAATCTCAACTCGCTAAATTAAATCTGCAAGTTGAAATGAAACTCGACTCGCATGGTCAACTAGTCAAGATCAGAAACTCAACTCGCTAAATCTGCGAGTCGAGTGTTCAACTCGCAGCATGAACTGATGTTGCGGGTTGAAATCAACATCGATTAACTTCTCAATTTTATTAAGATCTATCGATTGATTTACGTTCATTAAGGTTCGTTTAACATTAATCTACAAGATTCTTGTCAAATAACACCTTAATCTACGTTAGTGGTTCAAATTTTGAAACGAAACCCTAGATTCATAAAAACTTCAATTTCGTGTAATTTAAACGGTGAAATCCGTTGATTTATACCTCAAAATGTTCGTAATTTGAAAGTATATATAAGCTACGGATCAAAAAACTCTTCCTGGTAACTAGGCAAATCGAAATCAGATGAAATACTCTGTTCGACTCGTTTCGCAGGAACTGGATTCGCAGAGCTTAAGTGAACTCGCAAATCAAATGGGTTCGGTGAGGAGTTTGACTCGTTTGACCACCCTTTTATACCCTGTACTCGATTCGCAATACATCTCGATTCGCAAGTTTGACTAGTTAAACTCACAAAATTAAATAAAATGCGAATTTAAAACTAAGTATAAATTGAAAACCTTTTTATGTGTATAGTTATCGCTGTAACTATTTAGCCTAAACATTTAAAATAAAATGTTTTCGCATAATTTTTCCTCAATGATAACCTTCGTACATATATTAACCGACTAAACCCGTGATACAGTTAATCTTGTATAAAGAAAAATCTTCGAGCTAAAATTATTCACTTATATACCTTTATGGTCTTAAGTATATAGACAAGTCTAAAATATATCCATATAAGTTATAATAGAATAATTAACCGCCGATAAAAAATCTTGACACGCTTCTCGACTTCATGTGAGTCGGAAGACTTTCGATTAATATTCCTCGTAACCTATATATATATATATTATTTTTCAATTGTCAACGCACATTTGTTCAACATAAAATAAATAACCAGTATAATTCAATTCCAAAGGGTAACACATTGAATAAAATATTTTTTTATTTTAAATAAACATAAATACAAAATAATAAATAAAAATTTAAGAGTACTAACATCATGCTTAAAATTTTAACTGCTTTGGGATCATATTCGGAAGAATAAGCTGTACTAATTAGATTGTAATAAGCATAAGACAATTGTTAGTATACATACCTCATGAAATTCATATAAGCACAGTAAAAATCACATATTAACCAGTAATAAACTTATATTTATAAGAGTATATCTTATTTACCTTTATCCACCTGACATAACTTTAAGATTAAAAATTATTAATTATTCACAAAAGTGAATATTCCAATAGCATAGACAGTTCACGATGAATACCGGTATTATGGTCCACATAAACAAATTAGACATAGATTTTTGAGCAAACTTTATTATTATGAATGTGAACAATATCTAAAGTGTACCATTATATAATATACTGAAGAACTTAAGTAAAACACATAGCACTGCATCTTTGAAAACTTCAAGGTAGAGGTTACTAAATGATGTATCTTTTCGAAACATATAACATACACTTGAGTTAAAATTTTGACAAATATCAAACATTCTTTAAAGATACTAGTGGTTCCAGATCTGTACTCACGTACAACAGAGGATCCCTTAGTATGATTAAAATAAGTTTGAGACTATTGGCAAAACTAAAGTCAACAGGTCTGTACTTACGTACAACAAAGTTATCTGTTAGTTTCACTAATAACCATATTGGTAACTATTTGTCATTTATAGATAAATACAAAATAACAGTGTATGGCAGTACCATCATTCATCAATTAAGACATATGTCATACAGTATATAATAGTTCACAAAAGATATGACACACAAGATTACAGTTTCTTAATTGCTCATAAATCTAAGAATAATTTGCCTACTAGTATATCATATAATGAATCTGAATAGACTTTAGTTATTCTTACCACTTATATAAGGAATACGAGTTACTATCAGTGGATATAGGTGTATAATCAGATAAATATAAGTAAATTCCTAGGTAAGTATGCAATTCTAATGGAACTTATAGGAATCTACTAACACATCAATCTTAGCACTTAGGTTTATTATTCTGAAGCTCATTCTCCTAATGTACTATCATTTCCCAAGTTTTTACAGCCAAAACTCAAAACATTTCTAAAAGAACTACGATTATTCTTTTATTTGAGGCGATTCCCCTCAGGTAACAAGCAAATGAATGCCATACGCCCATTTTTTTTATTTTAAATAAACATAACACTGACTACTAACTATTACAAAAATACCCTTGGAAGACTAATCACTCTGGATTTCTCATTCCGTTAAGTTGAACCAACGTCTCAAATCTAGCTCTGTCAAACGCCTTGGTGTATAAGTCTGCTAAGTTATCCAAAGATGGAACCTTAACTAACTTTATCAAACTCTTTTCAGCACAGTCTCTAATAAAATGATGTCGAATATCAATATGCTTAGTTTTACTATGCTTCACCGGATTGTTGGTGATCGACATTGTAAATTCGTTATCAATCATCATAGGAGTATTGGTTATATTTAACCCGTAATCCCGCAGTTGCTGTTGAATCCAAAGAACTTGAGAACAACAGCTGCCAGCTGCAATATACTCAGCTTCACATATAGAAATGGCTACTGAGCTTTGCTTCTTGCACTGCCAAGAAACTAATCTACCTCCTAGGAATTGACATCCTCCAGTTGTAGATTTCCTATTCTGATTGTATCCTCCATAATCTGAATCAGTATAAGCTAGAAGATCTAAGTCTCCATCAATCGGATACCAAAGTCCCAGCTTCGGTTTCCCTTTGAGGTAATGAAAGATCCTTTTCACAGCTTGCATATGTGACTCTTTCGGATTTGCCTGATATCTTGCGCATATACAAACAGCAAACATAATGTCAGGCCTAGAGGCAGTTAAATACATTAGTGATCCGATCATGGCTCTATAAAGAGTTGGATCCACATCGCTATCACTCGATGTATTTGGTCCAAGGTTGTGATTGACTGGAATTGAAGTATTATAGACCTTACTTTCATCCATCTTAAAGCGTTCCAATAGCTCATATGTATATTTAGATTGATGAATAAAGAATCCATCCTTCTTTTGATCAACCTGTAATCCTAAGAAGAAATTTAACTCTCCCATTGCAGACATCTCAAACCTTTTTCTCATGACTTTCTCAAATTCTTGACACATCTTTTCATCCGAAGATCCAAAGATAATATCATCAACATATACTTGTACTAATAGAAAGTCATTCTTGTTCCATTTTACAAAAAGTGTACTATCAATTGATCCTCTTGTAAATCCATTCTCAAGTAGATAAGTTGATAGCGTTCCATACCATGCCCTCGGTGCCTGATGTAATCCATATAGAGCCTTATTCAAATGATATACTCTATCTGGATGGTTAGTATCAGTAAACCCTGGCGGTTGTGAAACATACACCAATTCTTCAACTTTGCCATACAAAAAGGTACTCTTAACATCCAACTGATAAACTTTGATACCCTTAAAAGAGGCAAATGCTAAGAATACTCTAATTGCTTCTAGCCTAGCAACTGGTGCAAACACTTCGTTGTAATCGATCCCCTCTTGTTGATTAAACCCTTGAACCACTAGACGAGCTTTATTGCGAGTAATGACTCCCCGGTCATCTCTCTTACACTTAAAATACCCATCTAGTTCCAATTGGATATTCTCCCTTTGGAAGGTCAACCAACTCCCATACTTGTAATTTAGAGAACTGTTGCAGTTCTTCTTGCATAGCTTCAACCCACGAACTTTATTTGAGAGCCATTTGCACATTTTTAGGCTCGACTTGTGAGATAAATCATGAATATAGACATTGATTAGGAATCCCTGTCTCTTTCATAGCAGTATACAAGCTTTCTAAATTTTCAGTTGTACTAACTTTAGATTGAGTCCTAGTTTGAACAGGAGTATTAATATCACCGATGATATTTTCAAGGGATGATTCTTACTCGTTCTTGTAACCGGTATTGAATCAACTACTGACTCATCTCCTAAGTTAGTACCAATCTCTTCTAATGAAGGAATATCTTCTGAACTTGCTGAAGATAACCTTAAATGATTCAAAGAAGTAAGTATATCATCAAACGTTGTTTGAAGATACTTTTCAGAATCTTCAGTTTCTTGATACTTATCCTTTGAAGGTTGTTGTGACCCACTTGAAGAAGCTTCATTTGAGTCATTTGGTGTCCTGATTCCAGATTTCGGAACACTCGATGTTGAAGAGGGACCAATGTCCGATTCTTCAGACAATAAGTGTTTAGAGATCTCTGAATCACTGACAAAGTCACTTATAGGAACTTTAAATGACTGAAAGAGATCTGAATAGTCAAATTGCCAATCTAATCCCTTATGTACAGCAGGTACATAGCTCGTAACTTCAATGTTATAAGCAATTTCCAGTCGTCCTGTGACTTTATTGAAAACTCTTTTATTTGGTGAGTTAGGCATATAACCTAGGAAAAATCCTTCGTCCGCCTTTTCACCAAATTTAGCTTGATTTCCTGTTTTCAATATTGTACATGGAACTCCAAAGGGTTCAAATCCCTTCAGATTAGGTTTCTTATTATTCAATAATTCATAACAAGTCTTGTTACGCTTTTTGACCGTAAGAACCCTATTTAGAACATGACATGCTGTATTCACTGCTTCTGCCCAAAAGAAGACCGAAAGCTTTGAATCTGCAAGCATTGTTCTAGCAGCTTCAATCAACGTTCTATTTTTCCTTTCAGCAACACCATTCTGTTGAGGTTCATATGGTGCACTGAATTGATGTTGTATCCCTTTGCTTAAGCAATAGATATTCAACGTTGAATTCTTAAATTCCGTTCCATTATCACTACGAATACGCTTAACTCTTGTTTTATAGATATTCTCTACTAGATCAAAGAACTCCATTAAAATTCCTGGCGTTTCATCCTTAGATCCCAAAAAGAATACCCATGAGAATCTAGAGTAATCATCTGTGATAACTAAACAATACCACTTGCCACCTAGACTTCTCTTGCTTATTGGGCCAAAGAGGTCCATGTGCAGCAGTTCAAAAGGCGAGGAGATTGAGTTTTCAGTCTTAGACTTGTGTGGTTTCTTGTGCTGCTTTCCTTTTAGGCAAGGAACACACTTTTCTTCTGACTCGAAACGTTTCTGTGGTACACCTAGAACTATACCATTCTTGGTTATAAAATTCATTTTTCGAAAGTTCAGATGTGCCATTCTCCTGTTCCATAACAATGCGTCTGCTTCTGAAGCCTTGGATAGTAAGCATGTAGACACCATTGAAGAATTAGGAACACCCATGTTGATAGCATAGATGTCCTTCTTCCTTGGTGCCCTCATCAATATCCATTCTTCTGGAATTGTGAAGCCTGGCTTCAGAACTAAAGCCTCCTTTTCATTAAAATGAACTGGATGACCTTTATCGCAGACTTGGGAAACGCTCACTAGGTTATGAGTTAGTTCTTTAACGTAATTCACATCCTCTAGAGTCAAAGTTCCATTTGAAACTTTTCCTTTCCCAGTAATTACTCCTCCTTTGTCTCTTGCAAAATTTACTTTTTGCTTGAAACCTTCTCTGAAGTCCTTCAGTAGACTTCGTTCACCTGTCATGTGTCTTGAGCATCCACTGTCTACATACCACCAGCTGTCCTTGTTCACAGTCTGCTCCTACACATAACAAGTTGTACACAGTTAGTTATCAAGAGGGACCCAAGCCGTTATGGTCTTGGTTTGTCCCTGATCATCTACAATCTGAACCTCCTTAAAGTGACCATAACTGTTCCCATCGGGAGTCTTGGTAACTTTCACAGAAGTTTGAGACTGTTGATGATTTGTAGTCTTAGGCCTATGAGGAGAGTGAGTAGAAAACCTCCTAGGCACATACTTAGATCCCTGTGCACTCGAAATAGAACCATTCTCAAATTGACTATGGTTTCTACTTGGGGTCCTAAACCTCGAAGGTGTCTTATCTCTTGGTTTATTGAAAGTATTTTCGTTTAGAATATAAGCCCTTTTAGGTTTAGGTGGAGAGACACTATGATTACCATCTCTTTTCAGAATGTTTACATGTTTGCTTCCTAATCCCGGTTTGGAGCCTAACCTATCTACAATCAAACTAGAAGTGGTCGGTGTCTTTACAGTATTCACTAACTTATGTGTAGCTTCCAACTTCTTATTTGGGCAACAAGAAGATATGTGTCCTTTTTGGTGACACTTGAAGCACGACATCTGTTTTCGTGACTTACTAACTTTGGCAACCGCTATTGGAGTCTTAGGCACTAAAGGATTAACAACATGTTCTTTATTAATCAATTCATCAATCTTAGTATCATGAATTACTTCACCCGGTACAAACTGTACTTTGGTGAAAGAAACTCTCTTACTATCATTAGATGAAGGATTCTTAATAAACTCCTTCTGTGCCTCTGACAGATCAGGTTTAGCTACTGTTTTCTCAGAACTTACTACAATCATTTCAGTATCTTCTGGAAGCTTAGTGTAATTAGAATTGAAAGGAGGAGGTGTCTCATTGTAACCTAATCCTGACTTATCCTTTACACTTCGTTGAGCATCTAGCATCTTGTCCATCTCAGTGGTCCTATAATTTTCTATCTTTCTATTTTGCTCAACTAGCTTCAATTGACAGTCAGCTAACTCTTTCTCCTTATTAGCTATTTTCTGATTTAAGTCTTTTAGATTAATATAGAGACCATCTATGATAACAGCTTATTCATTAATGGTATCTCTAAGAGCAATCCTATCAGAAGCATCAGACTTAATTTTATCTTTTAAGTCCTGTTTATTGATAACACGCAAAAAGTCATGTTTTTGCGTGCATTAATCTCACCTTTTTGGCCCAATATTTGACAAAACTAATTAAAATTAGATACTTTATCATTAAAACTCGTCACGTGGGCCAAAATATAGACAATGTTTCAAAAGTCATCTAAAATGGTCGAAAAACACGATAAATCTAACGAATACGATCACAAGCATTCTCGTTCACTCGTTCTAGCACTTTTTGAGCTACAGAAAGAATTATGACCTCTAAATTATGTCATTTTCTTCGTTAGGAAAATACGAACGCGTGGATATAAAGAACGCTCAAAATGGATAAACGACGAAGAAGTTACGCCCGAACGAAGAAACGAAGAACCGAGGAGCCAGCATACGGCTGAACCAGGCCGTATACGGCTGGTCCAGGCTGTATACGGCTGGACCTAGACCGTATACGGTCTGTGCAGGCCGTATACGGCCTGTGCTCAACCGTATACGGCCCAGTTCAGCTGTATTCACCCAATGCACAGCCGTATACGGTCCAGTTCACCCGTATTCACCCTAACTTAGCCGTATCGTGTGTTTGGGCAATAAAAATCTGATTTTTATTTGCCCTTGCGATACGGTTGTGCATTTTGAGGTTTGGATACGGTCTACGAATACGGTTGTGCGTTCTCTAAAAATACTAGCCTCATTTCATCATTTCAACACACCAACACACCAACACACTCCACATTCTACACCATCTCACACCTCACTTTCTCTCACTACTCTCTCTCTAAATTAGTTAGTTAGTTAATTAGATTAGTTAAGCTAGTAGATTAGTAGCTTAATTGTACGGAGGTGCTCCGAGACTGCGGTGTCGCACGATTTGTAATACAGCTTTGTCAGGTTTTATTATAATCTCTATCTTGTTATTTTAAATAATGTTGTGCTGTTGCTATACTTGTTAGAATTATTTGCTAGGATTATTGCCATGCTTAGCTAGACAAATCTGTGTTTGCTATGATAGTTGCCATGCTAGGGTAGTTATACTTAAATCATGTTGTTACTCTGTTTATATGCGGTTGAATTATATTTGAATCTATGAATTGAATCTCAAGTGTTTATCTATCCAACTTATGCTGTGGTTAGTGACATCCTTCTAGGCTTGGCCAATTGCTAGTTGTATGCCACTAATTATTCTGTGTCTGATGATCGTTGAACTCGACATGGCCGGTGTTCTCCTGGTTGAAATATTACCGGAGGGAGACACGGAGCGTAGGATTAGAGATAGATTAGATTCATGCCATTTAACAAGTGTCTTAGAGAGAACTTTCGGGGCACTTGTGACTTGACCATGTACCCTGTCACTCTGCATAAACTGATCCCTGCTATGCTGCCTTTCTGCATGTTCTTGTTTGATTGTTGCTTAGGGTTTGTATGCTAGTATCTGTTATGCTGATTAGTTACATGATTAGGTTTTCGAATATCTATCAATTGCATATGCCAATTTAACATGCATAGAATAGTTAAAATGATTTATATGGAATAATGATGAACAATTTAATCGGCCGTTAGACCAGACCATCCCAACTTGTCCCGGTGGGAAACCCCTGTTCATGTTTTTGTTTATTCAACAATTCATGCCATGATTCGGATATCTCAAATGTTCGAGATTGGGGGACAAGACTCGAGGATGGTTGTTGGTTAAATTGGTTGCTACATTTGGGACAACTTCCGGTGTAGTTTACATTCCATAATTGTTATCCATGTGACATATTATTTATCTGATTGCGGACAACTCTACGTTAGATAGATAATAGGCTAGTAGTTATGGCTCATTAGGAAATATTAATGTCATCTTAACTAAGGCTTTATCTCATTAACTACCCCTAAATAGCATGAGTAATTATCATAGTAAACACTCGCTTCACCTATAAGTTCTCGTTGCCACCTCCACCCCACTTTACTTTTATTTAGTTTAAATCTTAGATAATTAGTAGTTAGTTAAAACCAAACCAAAACAAAACCTCTTTTAAACCCTAGCTAAATTCCCGTAGATAACTAAAGTCCTAGATCCCATGCCCGTTGTAGTTTGAAGAACGACCCTAGGTCATACCTATCGCTATACTTACCCATAGCTTTAGTATACTTAGGCCCAGCATAAAACAAACTTTTAAAACTCAATCGATCCGCGCCTCGACGGAAGGTCCGACGACGGGGTGAGAACCCGACTGACCGTTTGGGCGTGATCAAGTTTTTGGCGCCGCTGCCGGGGACTAGAGCGACCGATTTAGGAATTTAGTTGTCTTAGTTATTGAGCGATCCTTTCGGAAGATCAATATCATCCGAAAGTTCTTTTTCTGTTCTTTCCTTTCCAAAACTCTCTTTTCTACCAAACCCGAACTTCATCAGCTATGACGAATCGTATTACTCTCGCCTCGACCTGTGCACCACTACTGGAGGGAAGAGGAGGACCTATCGAGCTACCCGACGAATACTTCGAAATTAAGCCTAGCGTTTTCAAGTTACTCAAACCTTCTGCCAATTTCACGGTTTTCCGTTCGATGATCCAAATTCACATTTGGTTAGATTCATCAATCTTTCTGATTCCTGTGAGCAATCAGGGATTTCGAGAGAAGTCTCCCGACTATATCTTTTTCCCTATTCTTTATCTTCGCGTGCTCGAACCTGGTTTGATGAACTCGAACCCAATTCGATTCATACTTGGGAAGAGTTAGCTACTAAGTTTATGGCTAAGTTTTTCCCTCTTTCCAAACAAACCAAGCTCAAGGATGATATTGTTAGTTTCCAACAAGAAACCGATGAGTCATTCTACCTAGCATGGGAACGATTTAAGAAGATGCTTAACAGATGTCCGAATCATCAAATGAGTAAGACGAACCTAATCTGCATATTCTACAATGGTCTGACTCCTTAGCACAAGTCAACCCTCGATACTGCTTCTCAAGGAAATTTCATGTCACATACTTCCGAAGAAGCCTGGGAGCTAGTTGAGACGATAGCAATGCATCAACATGACTGGGAGTTTGGCTAATCGGCTAAGGAAGTAACTAGTACTTCAAGCCTGTCCTTTGAAGCTCTGCAAACTCAAGTGGACAATCTCTCCAGAGTCTTCAAGGATCTTCAATCTTCTACGCCTCAACCTTGTAAAGGTACGGAAGAAATTCTTGTCACTACTGTTGAAAGCCCTGAATCGAACTTTCATTCTAAACCTTTCATTCAGCGGCCAACCAATAACCCACCTACTCGGTTTCTGCAACCTTTATCCTCTAATATGTCAGATTCTCCCGTAAATTCTCAACAACACTATAATGAAACTTTGACTAATTTCATGGTTGATCAAATGAACATAAACAAACAAGTAATAGATTTTCAAGATAAAATTGATGATTTACTTAAAATATCAGAAGATTTAATCAAAAACCTGGAAGTCAGTCTTAAACGACTATTTTTAAAAGTTGAGAACCAAGGAGGAATCATGGTCATCACTAGAGAAGGTAAAGAAACCAGAAATGAGAAGTCTTCAGATAATTCTTCAAATCAACTTCCTATCTCTGAACCGACCACTGATCCAGTGCCTAGTGACACCCCTGTCACTGCACCAGATCCAGTATCACCTAAAGCCCCAGAAATCATTCCACGAACTAGGATACCCTTCCCTGGTAGGCTTAAGAAAGAGAAACAGGAAGCACAATTTGGGAAATATCTGGAAATGTTTAAAAGCCTGCACTTAAACGTTAGACTATTAGACGCTTTAGTAGAGATGCCTAGCTATGCTAAGTTTTTCAAAGAACTCATTTCAAATAAGGAAAAATTAAGACAAATAGTTAGTTTACCCTTAGATGCTGAATGCTCAGCAATCATGTTACATGGCCTTCCACCCAAACTAGGAGATACTGGCCGTTTCACTATTCCCTGTTTTCTTCAAAATATCCAAGTTAGTAATGCCTTAGCTGACCTAGGAGCTAGTGTCAATCTTATGCCTTACTCTCTCTATAAGAAACTAGGATTAGGTGAACTGCTACCAACTCAAATGACCATCCAATTAGCTGATAGATCAGTTAAACTCCCTCGAGGGATTGCTGAAGATATAATGGTCCGAGTCGGTAAATTTATCTTCCCAGTTGACTTTGTCATTATGGATATTGAGGAAGATGCCCACGTTCCCCTCATCCTTGGTAGACCTTTCCTAAACACTGCCAAGGCTGTGATTGATGTAAACGAAAAATCTTTAAAACTGAGGGTCGGAGCGGAGGAAGTCACCTTTAATATTGATAAGTTGATGAAGCACCCTATGGGAGAGGATCTTGGTTTTGTGGATTCCATGCAGGAAATATATGATGATCATTTGGAGGAGATTCTAGCAGTCAGCAGTTACGAACCTTTCTCCAGCACTGTCATCACCAAAAGAAGACTTTGCCCGGACAACATTGGACTCTGCTCGGCTATCTCTGACAAATCAGCACCTTCCGGAGAGCTGCTATTTCCTTTACCTGAAATGAAGAATCCTTTAGCACCGCCTAACTACTCTTCCACGAACAACTATGTTGTTGCTGTTCCTTTAGGCGAAGGCATCCCTATCCCACTTTTAAGAAGAAATCAGTTTTTTCCGATACCCGAATCATCTCCGTCTGTAGCTGAAATTCTCAAATCTTTCGAGGAGATGGATTCCGGTACCTTGCCACAGCTATCTGAAGGTTGTGCAAAAGTAAATCGAGAAATCACCAAGAACGTGCTTTCCAATAAGACAGAACTAGTAGAAATAGCATCAGCCACTACAGCCGACTCATCTCCAGAAGAATTAGAGTTCCAAAAGGAGTATGACGAGTTACAAAGAGACGAGATCGCTCGAATGAAACCCTCTATCGAAGAACCACTAGAATTGGAGCTGAAGGAATTACCCTCTCACTTGGAATATGCTTTTCTCGAAGGAACCTCACACCTACCCGTCATAATTGCCAAAGGTCTTTCACCAAAAGAGAAAGCAAGATTTATCCAGGTCTTGAAGTCACATAAGAAGGTGATTGCATGGAAGATTTCTGATATACAAGGGATCAGTCCAAATTACTGCACGCACAAGATACTCATGGAAAACGACTTCAAACCTTCTATACAGAGACAGAGGAGAGTAAACCCGAAGATTCAAGACGTGGTTAAGAAAGAGGTTATCAAACTCTTGGATGCTGGTTTGATCTATCCTATCTCAGATTCCCCATGGGTCAGCCCAGTTCAGGTTGTCACAAAGAAAGGAGGAATGACGGTCATCGCTAACGAAAACAATGAATTGATTCCTACACGAACCGTCACCGGCTGGAGGGTGTGTATCGACTACCGGAAGTTAAATGAAGCCACCCAGAAAGATCACTTCCCTCTGCCGTTCATCGATCAGATGTTGGAAAGATTATCGGGGAATGAATATTACTGCTTCCTCGATGGTTTCTCCGGCTATTTTCAAATTCCTCTCGATCCAAAGGACCAGGAAAAGACGACATTCACATGCCCATATGGTACATTTGCCTACCGCCGCATGCCATTCGGTTTATGCAATGCGCCTGCAACATTTCAAAGGTGTATGGTGGCAATATTCCATGACATGATTGAACAATGTATGGAGGTATTCATGGACGACTTCTCTGTCTTCGGTGATTCCTTCACATCTTGTCTTTCCAACCTTGAAAGGATGCTAACCCGATGCGAAGAATCAAATCTTGTCTTAAACTGGGAAAAGTGCCACTTTATGGTGAAAGAAGGAATAGTTTTAGGACACCGAATATCAAAATCTGGAATCGAAGTTGACAAAGCCAAAGTTGAGACTATTGCCAAACTTCCACCACCTACTTCTGTTAAAGCCATTTGCAGTTTTCTAGGTCACGCCGGATTCTACCGTCGCTTTATCAAGGATTTCTCTAAGATCTCTCGACCTATGATGCACCTTCTCGAGAAGGACACTCCGTTTGTCTTTTCAGATGACTGTCTTAAAGCTTTCAACATTTTAAAGGATCAGCTCACACATGCACCGATCATGGTCGCCCCCGATTGGAGTCTTCCGTTTGAAATCATGTGCGATGCTAGTGACTTCGCTGTTGGAGCTGTCTTAGGGCAAAGGAAGGAGAAGCAGTTTCAGCCAATCTACTACGCCAACAAGACACTCACTGATGCACAAGAGAATTACACCAAGACAGAGAAAGAGCTTCTTGCGGTAGTATTCGCTTTTGATAAATTTCGTTCTTATTTAATATTGTCCAAAACTATTGTCTATACAGATCACTCAGCCTTGAAGTATCTCTTCAAAAAGCAAGACGCTAAGCCAAGACTGCTTAGATGGATTCTCCTCCTCCAAGAATTTGACATAGAAATCAAGGATAAAAAGGGAGCCGAGAATGTCGCAGCAGATCATCTTAGTCGACTGGAAAATCCGTCGATGGAAAAGCTTGATGAGAGAGAGATTCAAGACCAGTTTCCTGAAGAACAACTCATGAATATCGGAGGATACCAAAAGGGATCTCAGTTCACTTACAACCCTTGGTATGCAGACTACGCAAATTATCTGGTTGGAGGAATTGTGCCAAAAGGATTGCCCACCTCTAGAAAGCGCAAATTCTTTAGAGACGTAAAGAACTACTATTGGGACGATCCATACTTATTCAAAGTATGCCCGGACCAAATTATCAGAAGATGCGCAGACGAGAAGGAGGCAAGGAACATTCTTCACCAAAGTCATCACGGACGAACTGGAGGACATCACGGAGCAAATATGACTGCAAGAAAGGTATATGACTCTGGCTTCTACTGGCCTACTATATTCAGAGACGCTCACGACTTGGTGAAACGCTGCGATGCTTGCCAAAGGTTTGGAAGTATTTCATCGAGAAGTGAAATGCCACTTACTAACATCCAAGCTTGCGAGATCTTTGATATATGGGGGTTGGATTTTATGGGACCATTCCCAAAATCATATGGGAAAGAGTATATTCTTGTTGCTGTCGACTATGTCTCCAGATGGGCCGAAGCCCAAGCATTTACTATAAATGATTCCCGAGTAGTAGTAAAATTCTTAAAGCAGCTCTTCTCACGTTTCGGTACACCAAAAGCGATCATTAGTGATCGAGGCACGCACTTCTGTAATGCTCAGTTTATGAGGACATTTCAATATTATGGTGTCACCCATAAGACCTCTACGGCTTACCACCCGCAGACGAATGGGCAATCCGAAGTGTCGAATCGAGCGCTCAAGAGAATTTTAGAACGAACCGTGGTTAATCATAGGGAAAGATGGGCTGAAAAATTAGACGATGCTCTGTGGGCGTTCAGAACCGCATATAAATCACCACTAGGAACCACGCCCTACAGACTAGTCTACGGAAAAGTGTGTCATCTACCGATAGAGTTGGAGTATAAAGCTCACTGGGCGCTAAGAGGTTGTAATTTAGACCCTTCTGCAAGTGGATCACATCGGAAAATGCAACTGAAACTAGCCGAATTAAGAGACCAAGCATATGATAGCTCTCTGCACTTCAAAGAACGAACAAAGAATACTCATGATGCAAAACTCAAATATTCTAAGTTCAAGCCCGGAGACAAAGTTCTTCTCTTCAATTCGCGCTTCAAGAAATTCTCCGGCAAATTCAGATCAAAGTGGAGCGGACCATTTGTTATATCAAAAGTCTTTACCTTCGGAGCAGTCGAACTAGAAGCCCCGGACGATAATTTTAAAGTCAATGGCCATCGCTTAAAGCACTACATTGAAGATTTCCCCCCTGGTGAGGAAGTCTATATCTTTGAACCACCTTGAGCCGACTAGTAGGTACAAGGAGTCAAGCTAGAGACTCTCTAAACAAGCGCTCTTGGGAGGCACCCCATTGCTTATCTTATTTTATTTCTTAGTTATTTTTGCTTTAGTATTATCATCCCTAAACTAACGATGCAGGATAACCCAAGTATCTGACAATGCTACACGCCTATATATACATTAGATAAGTTTTATTCATAGTATACAAATGCGAATGAACAGACGACCTCGCAAAGCTTTAACATTTAAACAAACATTTCTCGAAGTCATCTGATTATTTTGCATTTGTATACCCATTTTAAAACTATAGCATTACCTGTTTATCTTTATGTTTCAGGATGGATGCTTCAGCTGAGACCTCAAAACAAGCTATTCAGAAACAGCAGAAAAAGAGGACCCGCAGAGGAAAAAGAAAGAAGACGACCACCACGACTGATGAGCATGCTCAGGCTGCTCCTGTATCTGCCCCACTTTTTGATTTCGGAGTTACAACTTCAGATCCGATAGTGACTTGGGCGATGCTCAGTGAGCTTTCGATTCAGCGTAGCTCTCAGTCCCAGATCAGAGAAGCGATGGGACTGCCGAAACTCGCCGACCAGCCGTATCAGCTTGGTCAGGGTCCCAGGCCAGCTCTCACACCATTGTCCTTCTTCCCAGCTGCCCCACCACAGATTGTTCCTCCCACTGCTGTTGCTTATTCTAGGCCACCTCAGAATCCCACTGATGCACCCACGGTGTCTGATCACACTGCTGCCCTGTCACGTACTTCAGATCCAGATCCTGACGCACTTGCAGCATTTGATCCAGACATGGATGATTTACTAGACGATTTCTAGCTTATTTTATCTTTAGTTATCTATATTTTTCATTAGACCTATTATGTTGTTGAACTGATGATTATGATGGTATTGTATGACACTGCAGACCTTATCTTCGTAGGAATTGGATGAGCTTTGAAAAGAGTCTGGTCCTCACAATCCAGCAAATTATTTACACCAACCCTACACGAATATGGTCCTACATCCAGTGCCCACTGTCTGTAGGGAAGTATCTCTCCTAAACCCGTTCTTCATACTTTAATATAACTTCGATATGCCTATTGACCACTTAAATCTCTAAGTGTGGGATCCCCCTCGCTTACAACTTTTAAATTCACATTTTTCCTAAACCAAAACCCTAAGTGTGGGATTTTCTCCCTACTTAGTGTAGAAACATTGGGGACAATGTTTATTTCTAAGTGTGCGATAGCGGTATATCTCTCGTCTGTCAAAATATCTGTTTAAATTGATCTAGAAACATGCTAGTCCTCAAAATAAATCTTCAACCCTTATTTTGCCAAAATTTTCAAAAATTTTAAACTCTTTCTAGTCACAATAAAAGCAAATTGGTTAAAAACTTCGACAGTGAAATTGTCACTCATTCAGTAAAACCTAAACAGTTTTACTTCGACAGTGAAATTGTCACTCATTCAGTTGACCAATGAGTTTTTCAAGAATGAATACATATTTTTTTTACAAGTATTTCAAAAGTTGGTAAATATAAGGTCGAAATCATGTCGGATTCTAAACAATTTAAGATGAGGATCTAAGAGGGGCATTGCACGACTGGACACATATAACCCATTTTTGCGGTGAGGAATTTGAGCCTTATAAGCATTCATTTTAAATGCTTCACTGTTCGTTTGTTGTGTGTGACCGGTGCACGCATTTCTGAATTAGAACTTGCCCCAGGTATACATTTCGAGATCACATTGACAGGTGTCATACGTGACATAGGTACGATTAGAGGACCTTGACATTCCTTAGGATTTAAACCCCTTTTCACATATCTTTTCAAGCCAAAAACCCTTCCAACACTCAATCTTAGTATTGATGATCCGCTTAGAAAACCCTGTTGAGCCTTAGCCTATCTTTCTTTCATTCACCCAAATTTTTTAAACCCCTAATTCCCCTACCCACCAGAAAACTTATCTTAGTATTTTTTGAAAGAGAGATATTTAGGTATTCCTTTTTGCTTTCACTCCAAAAATCACAAATAATGTTTACTAAAACTTCTCGTGTGCGTTTTATTGATCTATATAAAAGAAATCGAGAGTCATGTGGTGCGAAAAATTGGCACCAAAGTAAACTCAAAAATCATCAAAGGATTGAGAAATGAAAATAAGAAGGGATCTCAAAAAAGGGAAATAAAAGAAAATCCCTTAGAAATTTCTTGGCAAGAAAAATCTAAGCCCAAAAATAGAAATAGAAATAGAAATAGAAAAGAAAAGAAAAGAAAAAGAAAAGAAAATAGCTGAAATAAAGCTAAGTGCTTCGACTCTCTCGAAAAACTCGACTCTTCAAAAGAAATATCATTCTGTGTTTTCAAAAGATAGAAGTCAAAATAGCTATCTTATCCCCAAATGAGTTATCCGTTTCCGTTTTCATTAAAAGAGATATCTAGATAAAACTTTTTTTCGAAAGTGCCAAGATAAGCAAACACCCTTAGAAACCTAGATACCCCCCAATCTATCCATACCCTTTTAAACCTATACCAAACATTACAACCCATTTGAATGTCCTGGGATAATCAGTACCGTCCCTGTCTAAGTGATGAAGATTTGATCCTCGGGCAAGCCTATGACGACGAATGCTGCACGACTGGTATTTGAGCGATTTTTCATTTGGCTTAGGATAATAGGAACCCCGATACACTTTGAGTGAATTGAGTGACCACCAGTGAGATTGCCCAGTCGTGTATATTCCACAAATTTGAGAATTGAAAGTTTGCCTAAGTGAACCATCTTGAACAGCTTTTAGATACGTCATGTGAACACCTCTTATTTATCTAACAAGCAAATGCTTGTTTCCAATCTATGTGAATTCTTCGTTGTGGGTAGAAATCAAATATTTTTTATGGTAAGAGGGTAAGTTTGCTTGAGGACAAGCAAATGTCTAAGTGTGGGATATTTGATAACACGCAAAAAGTCATGTTTTTGCGTGCATTAATCTCACCTTTTTGGCCCAATATTTGAAGAAACTAATCAAAATAGATACTTTATCATTAAAACTCGTCACGTGGGCCAAAATATAGACAATGTTTCAAAAGTCATCTAAAATGGTCGAAAAACACGATAAATCTAACGAATACGATCACAAGCATTCTCGTTCACTCGTTCTAGCACTTTTTGAGATACACAAAGAATTATGACCTCTAATATATGTCATTTTCTTCGTTAGGAAAATACGAACGCGTGGATATAAAGAACGCTCAAAACGGATAAACGACGAAAAAGTTACGCCTGAACGAAGAAACGAAGAACCGAGGAGCCAACATACGGCTGAACCAGGCCGTATACGGCTGGTCCAGGCCGTATACGGCTGGACCTAGACCGTATATGGTCTGTGCAGGCCGTATACGGCCTGTGCTCAACCGTATACGGCCCAGTTCAGCCGTATTCACCCAATGCACAGTCGTATACGGTCCAGTTCACTCGTATTCACCGTAACTCAGCCGTATCGTGTGTTTGGGCGATAAATATATGATTTTTATTTGCCCTTGCGATACGGTTGTGCATTTTGAGGTTTGGATACGGTCTACGGATACGGTTGTGCGTTCTCTATAAATACTAGCCTCATTTCATCATTTCAACACACCAACACACTCCACATTCTACACCATATTACACCTCACTTTCTCTCACTACTCTCTCTCTAAATTAGTTAGTTAGTTAATTAGATTAGTTAAGCTAGTAGATTAGTAGCTTAATTGTACGGAGGTGCTCCGAGACTGCGGTGTCGCACGATTTGTAATACAGCTTTGTCAGGTTTTATTATAATCTCTATCTTGTTATTTTAAATAATGTTGTGCTGTTGCTATACTTGTTTAGAATTATTTGCTAGGATTATTGCCATGCTTAGCTAGACAAATCTGTGTTTGCTATGATAGTTGCCATGCTAGGGTAGTTATACTTAAATCATGCTGTTACTCTGTTTATATGCGGTTGAATTATATTTGAATCTATGAATTGAATCTCAAGTGTTTATCTATCCAACTTATGCTGTGGTTAGTGACATCCTTCTAGGCTTGGCCAATTGCTAGTTGTATGCCACTAATTATTCTGTGTCTGATGATCGTTGAACTCGACATGGCCGGTGTTCTCCTGGTTGAAATATTACCGGAGGGAGACACAGAGCGTAGGATTAGAGATAGATTAGATTCATGCCATTTAACAAGTGTCTTAGAGAGAACTTTCGGGGCACTTGTGACTTGACCATGTACCCTGTCACTCTGCATAAACTGATCCCTGCTATGCTGCCTTTCTGCATGTTCTTGTTTGATTGTTGCTTAGGATTTGTATGCTAGTATCTGTTATGCTGATTAGTTACATGATTAGGTTTTCGAATATCTATCAATTGCATATGCCAATTTAACATGCATAGAATAGTTAAAATGATTTATATGGAATAATGATGAACAATTTAATCGGCCGTTAGACCAGACCATCCCAACTTGTCCCGGTGGGAAACCCCTGTTCATGTTTTTGTTTATTCAACAATTCATGCCATGATTCGGATATCTCAAATGTCCGAGATTGGGGGACAAGACTCGAGGATGGTTGTTGGTTAAATTGGTTGCTACATTTGGGATAACTTCCGGTGTAGTTTACATTCCATAATTGTTATCCATGTGACATATTATTTATCTGATTGTGGACAACTCTACGTTAGATAGATAATAGGCTAGTAGTTATGGCTCATTAGGAAATATTAATGTCATCTTAACTAAGGCTTTATCTCATTAACTACCCCTAAATAGCATGAGTAATTATCATAGTAAACACTCGCTTCACCTATAAGTTCTCGTTGCCACCTCCACCCCACTTTACTTTTATTTAGTTTAAATCTTAGATAATTAGTAGTTAGTTAAAACCAAACCAAAACAAAACCTCTTTTAATCCCTAGCTAAATTCCCGTAGATAACTAAAGTCCTAGATCCCATGCCTGTTGTAGTTTGAAGAACGACCCTAGGTCATACCTATCGCTATACTTACCCATAGCTTTAGTATACTTAGGCCCAGCATAAAACAAACTTTTAAAACTCAACCGATCCGCGCCTTGACGGAAGGTCCGACGACGGGGTGAGAACCCGACTGACCGTTTGGGCACGATCATTTATCATCACTTAACCTACGCACATCAATCTTGGCTAGTTCAAGTTCAGATGTAACAGCCTTACTAGATTCAGTCAATAAGCTAACTTGAGATGTCAGGTTTTTATTTGCTACATTTAAAATACTAACCTGTGATTGCAAATCGGTAACTAAATAACAGACATCAGCAAGAGTAAGAATATCAAGACATACCCTTTTCTTATCTGTTTGAACTTCAGCCATGCGTGCTACAAAGTCTTCAGGAGTCATGTTTCAGTTGACTCCATATATAGCACATCTTCATCACTTGCTTTAGCTGCAACCTCTGGCACCTTTACCTCACCCTATGCATCAGTAGGCATATAGGATGTAGATCCATCAATCTCGGCCATGAAAGCTTCCTCAGACTGAGCTTTCCATTCATACAATCCATCCAACTGTTTCACAACTAAGGCTTTGGAAGCGAGAGTGCTTCCCGAACCTTGTTGTCCATTGCCAGCTTCTACCTTAGGTCTTTGGCACTCTCTAGCAAAGTGTCCATAACCCTGACAGTTAAAACACTTGATCTTGGTCTTATCAAACCCTGATCTATTGCCAACTACCTTTCTACCTGTTTTCTTCAAGAAATTCTTTACCCTTCTCGACAACATAGCAAGTTGGTCCTGAAGGTCTATTTCTTCTAGATAATCAGGGTCTATCTGATCGTAATCTTCGTCAAACATAATTGGATCATTGATTTTACCCTGAAGGTAGTTTTCATAAGAAGCTACAAAGGAAGCAAGAACAGATAATTGTTGTTAAGCAGATTTCACACTCATAGGCATCTTTTGATGCTCCTGAGGTGACTTCTCAGTTGGTTTGCCCTTTGCATCACTACCAGATGATGTAAGAAGACACAGATCATCGGTAATCATTTCACCCTTTCCTTCAGCATTACCAACAAATAAAGCATTGGTCGAGCTCGAGGAAGCAGTAGAGATAGTAGATTTTCCGTGATATAGTCCCGGATCCTAAGCCTGATCAGAATCAGTATCTCTAGTTTTCTTGGTGAAATCATATCCTCTGAGCTTATCAATGGCCTGTTCTAAGGTCATGGTTGCATACCTCTCATCGTTGTCTTTGAGCATTATGCCATGCATCTCTCACTTAGACGGTAAACCTTCAATAAACTTGTCGGTTTTCTCAGTCTCTGTAGATATAATCTCATGATCATCTAGCTCACTCAGCAAATGGTAGTATCTTGTGGTATAAGCATCAAGATCTTCTCCTTTCAAAGCTTTAAACACAGTAAACTGCTTTTTCAGGAGATTTTTCTTGCCTGCTTTAACTTGTGGACTTCCTTCACATCTCTTTTCAAGAGCTGTCCACAAAGATTCTAGCAGTATGGAAGGATTTGAGTTGATGATTAAGCTCCTTAGGAAGACTCATCTTGATTGATGAATGAGCCTTGTTTTCAATCTCAAATTCCTTCTTTTGGGCTTCACTCATCTGTTGATAAGTGAGAACCACAATTGCATTTCCAACAGTCTGGGTAGGTGCCGTGTATCCATTCTTGATACACATCCAGATAGATAGATCATGGAATCTACAGTAAGATTCAAACCTATCCCTCCAGCTAAAATAATCCTCAACTCTCAACAATTTAGGTGGGATATTAAATTGCCAATCTCGTGTTCCATCTCAATCATTTTGCTAAGGTCTGACATCGTGAAGTTTAAAGTTAAAATGTATTTGCGAATTTAGACAAAGTAAAAATCTCGACTCGCAAAACTCAGTTCAACTCGCAATGATGTCAACTCGCAAGTGATCTCGGTTCGCAAGAGATCTCGGTTCGCAGAATATATCAACTCGCAAAGAGGTTCGACTCCCAGAATGTCGACTCGCAAGGATGTCGACTCGCAAGTTCAACTCGGTTCGCAGACTTATCCTGAAACCCTAATCTCGACTCGCAAAACGGCTGAAAATTGCGAAAACAGAAATTTTTGGTATTTTTACGATTAAAACTGGAAATTTCGATCGTAAACAAACCCTAAATCGTCCAGAGAGTGATTTTGATCGTTTTTACACACTAATGCACGTCAAAACAATCCTAAATCACACGCGATTAACCCGAAAACTTCGAACGACACTCGTTATCTAGCCCGAAAGCTCTGATACCAATTGTAAGTCCCTAGTTCTAGGATCGATAACTTCGTTATCTGTAGTATTAAGGTACGGAATTCCTCAATACTGTGTTATCTTACTGATAACGATTTAGTTCGCGTTTAGGTTAACCAATTGCTTTACTTTATACGAATAAACGTCAAAGCCTAGCCGTTAGTCTATATTTTCTCTGAAAACTGAATTCGCAGGAATACAAAATCCTGATCTTCAATTGTGCCAAAAGTTTTTTCAAAAGTTATGTTTTTCACGTATGAAAACACATATATATTCTCGTCTCAACTCGCAGCCACTGGGCCTGCGAGTTGACTCGACTCGCTACGCAGCCCAAGCCCATAATGAACTCAGCTCGTTTGTCTCTGTTGAGTTCTGCGAGTTCAGATCTCATCTCGCATCGCAGAGCCTTGCGACTTGAGATCTCGACTCGCAGCAAATGTCTAAAACAAATAACTAGACTCGCAGCATATGTATATATATTGTTAAAATCTATATTCGTCTAACACTTTATCATAATAATATATTTAACGAATATTAATATCAAAACAATATCAATTTACAAATCTAAACCAATATATCAACATGATAACAATTACACTAGTCATATCGCAAGGCTAGATCTGTTGTCACAAACTATGTCTCAACGGAGGTAATGTTACAAATGTTTCCGAATGAATGAGAAAATTTGAATTTTCCTCATCTTGATCTTTGAATGCATTTTAAAATTGTTTCTGTTCGTTTTATAATACGTTTTATGTTAAACGTATATTTAACTCGTTTTATCTATAGGTTATAGATACAATAGTACTCGTAATTAATAATTGAATTATTAATTATATTATGTCATCAACTCTTGCGGTATTTATCTGTCGGGTTCGTCCCGATATATTTGTACGTAACTTTAAATACTTACGTATTAGTAACACTTTTTGTTTGAAAGTACTGGGCTGCTAGGCTTACATCACATCAAAAGTTTTGTTTTAAACTTAATCAGGAAATTAGCGTAAGAATGCACATGCTTAAATGTTAATCAGTACCTAATTTGGAAGGTTGTCACAGTAATATATTATAGTAAACCATGTTTGTTTGGAAAACTTCGCGTTATTTATAAATTTTGTCACCAACGCCCTAATATGGATGTGTCGGGTTCAATCCGGTACATTGTTAGCACGATTTAAACGAATCGTGTACGCGCGTATGAATTTCCACTAAGTCTCATGTACGTTTAGCCCAATGTGTCTAAATACACGTAAAAATCTTACAATTTGGCACAGTAATGATAGTCTAAAATGCCAGGTGTTACAAAGGTGGGGGTGAGTGGTGGTGGTGGAAGGTGGGGGTGGGGGAGAAGTTGTATTAATAAAGGGTAAGGAGGAAAATATAAAATATATGAGGTGGAGGGACTAAAATGAAAGTTTGATGGAGGACACTTGTCATATTTGAGTGGCTCCTCCGTGACTCTCCATAGCTCTCCAAAAGTGATGTGCTCTCCAGAACCTTACTCAAGTTTTACATATGTAAATTCTTGCATGGTCCCTGCGTGTTGTAATCTATGTATGGGCAAGCATGGCTCTGATGTACATTGGTTTATCAGTAAAATTCTGTTTTTTCTAAAAAAAGTTGCACTTGGACATTAAAACTGCAAGCTATATAACTTTGAGCTACAACATAAAGTTCTTTGAATTAGAGCTTTATAATAAAGATATCTTAGTTATATACAGATGTTTAAGGTGTGTTTAGTTACGTAAAAGTCATCAATTTTTCTAAAAAGAACTACTTTGAGGAAACTTAAAAATTAATAAACGTGTACAAATTTGAACTCTCTAGTTTCCCATCTCTACCTTCTCTTAATAAAGAAAACTTTCATCCCTCAAATTTGAAAATTTTTCTAACTTTTCATTATTTCTCCGGAAAAGTAAAACATTCATCATTATCTTCAAAATCGTAAACAGAAAAACGGGATTTTTTTTTGTAACTATACGCACAGTAATTTTTTTATTTCTCGTTTTTTTCTTTTGTATATTAATATTAATAATTAATAAATGAAATTGGATTTGACAAAATATTTTACCTATCATCCCTTCATTTATTCCTAACATTCACCGCTATTTTTTTAAGTTACACGTTGTATGAAAGTATTTTTTGCTCCACCACCCCTCAAGCAAGCTTACTAGAGTCCCAGAAGGTTTGTCGGTCTCCACCAAATCAAGGCTAATATGGCTAAGGCGTCGATACCCATATCAGGATTAGACTCATTTCGATCGAGCGGAAATTGCTGTTGCATTATGTTCCCCACGTGTAATTTGTTCCACAAAAGAATGTTATAATTCGTTCTTAAAAAATGTTATAACGAAGTTGACTTGAAAGTTTAAATAAAGTGTTGCAAAAGATTGATGTAAGTCTAGTGGTTAGCATCCTGATATATTCACAAGAATTTTCATATTCAAACCTCACTAGTGGTACCTCTTGAGATTGTTAAGGGTCAAAATGGTTACAGAATAGTTCAATTAGAATCTATTCATTTGAGTAGAAAAAATTTGTGATGTTGTGACACCCGTCAAATTAGGACCAGTAATTAGTGCATAATCAAGTGTAATACATGTAATTAATTCTGTGTTAGACTAATTAATGTATCAATATATATATTATTGAATATATACAAGTATGCGATTTGATTAAATCGCACGCGTTTCTAAATCGAATGTAATTTGGCTCAATTAAATACGGACGATGGTGAACAATTTTATTGAATAAGAAAACATTATTTAATAACGACCTTATATCCAAAATATTATTTTGATAATATTTCATATTCATTTCGTATAATTAACAACTTAAGCGATTAAAACGTAAATGCGCAAACAAAACAAAATAAATTAAAGTTATGATTTATAATCCAAGTATTAAGTATTTTGATAAAATACTTCAACATAAATATCGAGTAATTAATTGCCCTTTAAAAATGTACAATTAAATGTTTTAAATAATTATTAAACGTTTAAACGATCGAGAGAATGAACACCGCACGGAACGTAACTGTACGGGAACGAAAATGGGTGAAGTCCACCTCCGTGGACCCCACCTAGCCGGCCCCCTTACCACCCCCCACCATCTTTTTCTTTTCCTCATTTCTCTTTTCTCTCCTCTCTCTTTCTTCCTCTTTTTCTCTCAAAACACAAACCACCTCCATCACCAAAAATCAACAATTAACACCTCAAAACGACCTCGGATTTCCTTACTTATTTGAAAGAAAAGAACCACCTCGTCTCGATCTACACTTTCATCTTTTCAGATTTCCACGGTGTTAAGTTTGTAAGTTTCCGACAAAACCCGCAACTCCTCGATTTTTAGTGTTTTCAAGTTCTAGTTGTTTCTTTAAGCTTAAAATGTCCATCTAAGGGTTGGGTAAAAGAATTGGACCAAACGGAAATCGAAAAACTCGTTTTTGGCTCAAAATCCGTCGAACAGGCGTAAGTGTCGCATAGGCCAGTCCAGTATAGCATCACTTCATGCGTCACTTAAGTGCCGCATTAAGTGACGCATAAAATCCTAAATTTGCGTCACTTGCCCAAGTGACGCATAAAACCTTTTTTTCCCGACACTCCAACCGTCACTTGTCTAGTGACGCCTAACACCTTTATCCGACACTTCTAGCGACACTTCCTAAGTGTCGCCTATGATCAGAAACCGACACTTGAACCCGACACTCCCTAAGTGTTGCCCCCCCCTTATGCGTCACTTCTCCAAGTGACGCTAATAATTCAGAAATCGTCATTTCATGCGACACTTCCTAAGTGTCGCCCAAATTTTGGAAATGACGCATCAAGTGTCGGTAAAAACAGAACGTTTTTCACCATATTTCACTAAGTATTGAGGCTCAAATCTGACCCCCATTTTACCCGAATTCAAATCCCAACCAGGGGCCAGCCCCTTGGACTCCGCCAGGGGTTGCCACCCCTGGGACCCCGCTAACCAGGGGCGCTGCCCCCGGACCCCCGTCACTTAAAGTTTACAAATGCTTTTAAGTATAACACCTTTCGAAAATCAAAATAATAATGTGAGATTATTATTACAAACAAATCACCAACGGGCCGTACACGTTTTTCAAAACACAATCAAATCAATCAAGTCATAGTAACTTAGACAATTCAATCAACCAAATCGTAGTAATTTGGACATTCTAAGTTGGACGAACAACTACAAATGCAGTCTTTCGAGATGCCTAATCATGTTATAACCATCGCGTGTCTTGGACACCCTCAGGTTACAAGTCTTCGGACATCAATTCACCGCTAATCAATTCAAGTTTATTAAGTTAAACACTCAAGGCTCAGGTGAGTCTCATAGCCCATATTTTACGATTTTCATCTGGGGTGTGATTACATTGCTCGTTTTATTTTACAATATGAACGCAAGTACAATACAAATTAAATACTACATGAGTTATTTTCACTAATCATTTCAAAGCCCTCCACAACATAGTTTGGTAATACATCTGTAGCGTGAATGTTAGTATATGATATCATATAGGATTGACAATCCTCGTCCGGGTTAGCACGCACTAACTGGTCAAACGGACGTATGAGCATTTGGGAAGACGAATGTAGATTAGGCACTCGTAGGAGGCAACTCAGTTGGGTTTCCTTAATTGGACCTGACACCCAAGTTAAGCTCAGACTATGTGCTCATGGCTGTATAACTTTTATTTTGCTTAATTGCATTTTAAATTCAATTATAAATCTTGCTGTTCATACAAATATGTGTTGACATACAAACCTGTGAGCTCACCAGCGTTTCGCTGACCAATTTTAGCATGTATCACAGGTGACCAGCAGTAGGTTGGACTGCTCAATCAAGATCCATTAGCTCGAGTCAGCATGCAAACAATCAGAGATTTAGCTGCATTATTATATTTTGTATAGATTAATTATGTACTTAAATCTGTCAATTTCAAACCGAGCTAATGTAAACAATATTTTGATGTAAACTTTGGTTTTATTAATATCAATGTAAAACGACGCATATAGTGGTCGTTTGCTATATATCTGTGTGCTTTGATTATTGATTAGTAACACCCAAATTATACTTCCGCAAAACATTAAATTTGGGGATGTTACAGATGTGAAATTAGTTACGGTGAGTTTATTAATACTCCTCCAATCCCAATTTTATTGTCCAGTTTTCCTTTTAAGGATGTTTCAATTTTATTGTCCACTTCCATAAATAGATAAAAATAATGGAATAAAGTTTTTTTATACCCTTAATGTATACATGTAAAACAAAAGTAAATAAAAATTAGAGAGTAAAAACTGACATCTTGTTAAAAAGTAAAAGAGATGATTCTGATTACTTATTGCATATTTTATGTCCAAAGACAATAAAATTGAGACGGAGAAAATAGATGTTATGATAAAAATAAATAAATAAATAAATTATTAAATAGTTATACTCTACATACCAGTACAATTTAGTGTACACTTACGGTGAGTTTATTAAATCAAGAACCTTAATTAAGTATCTAACGTCAATCCAAACTTTAGTGCTCAGGGTATATTACTGTTATATGTTATTGTTCCCTTTTAATAATTATGTTTTAATATAAAAAATAAAAAAATGGTATGGTTAGTAGAACAACTAGAACCCTTAATAAATAAATGAGTAATACTAACTGTACCATTTTTTTTCTTCCTTTTTCCTTTTATTTTTAACATAAAAATTATGCAATAAATAAAGAGTCAATAGTATTTAGAAAAAAAGTTATTGTTGAAGATTTTGTGTTACAGTGAACAATGTTTTAAACAGTGTTCTAGACAGTACTCAAGAGGCAAATTACGTTAATCCAATCACCATTCCACACCCTAAATGAAAAAACAAAAATCAAAACAGGCCAATCACATTAAGAAAAGTGTTGTCAATATCACCCCATGAATGACCTCAAAACAATCAAAAACTATAAAAACCATAAATTCAAATTACTAAAGCAAACAAATTTATTCACTCTCCCTGACATAAAACCACCACCCCCCACTCACTCACACATTCATTTTCCCCCAAATATTCACTCACATTCAAAACCCAACCTATTTCTCTCTCAAAATCCAATGCCATCACATTTATTAATTCCCATTTCCTTTTTTATTTTCTACATATTCATAATAATAAATCATGTCAACTCCATCACACACTGGGAAGATATACAATCCCTTAAACACTTCAAAAACTCCATAGAGTCCAGCTCAGTGAGTCCTGGCTCGTGCCTATCCACTTGGGACTTCACTTTTGATCCATGCGACTCACTCAACTCCGAGAAATTCACGTGCGGCATCCGATGCGACGTCGTTTTGTCCAATGTGAGTAGAATCACGGAACTCACATTGGACCGGGCCGGTTACTCCGGTTCGCTCGTTTTGTCATCCTTACCTTATCTACAAACCCTTGACTTGACGAACAACTACTTCACCGGTTCAATCCCCGGTTCGCTTTCTGAATTAAACCGGTTGAACCGGCTCATTCTTTCGACTAATTCGTTCTCCGGTTCAATCCCAAACGACTCGTTTCCGAACTCACTCGAGGAATTGTTTTTGGATAATAATAATCTCGTGGGACCTATTCCACGCAGTTTGAATGATTTAAAAAACTTGAAAAGACTCGAGTTACAAGGGAATAAACTCAGTGGTGAGTTCCCCGAGTTGAGTCAACTCAGTCAACTTTACTTTGCTGACGTCAGCAACAACTTCTTATCCGGCGAACTTCCGGCGAATTTACCGGCGAACGTCGTCGAGCTCACCATCAGAAACAACTCGCTCCAAGGGAATATTCCGGAGAGTCTTCTGAAAAATTCCGTTTATTTACAAGTGCTGGACTTAAGTTACAACAATCTCACCGGAGAACTCTCGCCGGAGCTTTTCACTCACCGTAGTTTACAACAGCTAACACTAGCGAACAACGAGTTCGGGTCGGTTCAGGTTCCGGTGAACTGGGGTAAAAACAGTGAGTTAATAGCTGTTGATTTGAGTAATAATGATATCCACGGGTTTTTACCCGGGTTTATGGGTTGGATGCCGAAATTAACCGCGTTAAATCTGGAAAATAATAAGTTTTCCGGAATGATTCCGATACAGTATGCTTTGAAAGCCATCGGGTCGGATGGAGTGGGTCCGTTTGAGAGATTGCTGTTGGGTGGGAATTATTTGTTCGGGTTAATACCGGGTCCCTTTTTGAGGTTGAATTCCGGGTCGGGTGTGATGATCCAGTTAGGGGATAATTGTTTATATGAATGCCCCGAGAGTTATTTTTTTTGTAGAGGTGGTGGGGTACAAAAAAGTCTGATGGAGTGCAAGACTTTTAGTCTAGTGATTCCGTGATAGATATTTGTTTTATTGTGTAATTTTTGTATGTTGTATAATTTAATTTAATTTTGTTTATTTATTATTTTTAGTACAATGAATGTTGTGTCTGCGTCATTTTATTTGATTCGGGTCGACCCATCCGGTTTAAGCCAGTTGGATCGTGACTCGGTCGTAATAAGCGGTCTGGAAATAGGTGGGTCGATCGCATGTTTTGAATTGGTTTGATCAGTCTGGTTTCCAGTTGACCGGTGATCCAGTTTCAGCGACAACCTGTTTTTTTTAACATTTATGATTGTTCTTAGGAAAAATGTTAATTATAATCCTTAGGGTAATGGTTTAAGAATATCAGATTTCACTTGCATAGATATATTTATAATTCAAAGTTACATGAATAAACACTTTTACCAAATTTAAATAAATAGCATTTGATCACATGTTTTGAATTGATTTGATCAGTCCGGTTTCTAATTTAACGGGTAACTGGGTTTCAACGACTAAACTGGCTTTATTATTAGGGCTGTGAATTTTCGGGGAAGAATTGAGGAAACCCAAGGACTAAGGAGGAATCAAAATGAAACCAAAATACCTGAGCATATTTGGTCCGGTTCATATTTTGTCAGTTTTTTGGTACTGGGTACGGGACGAACAATACCCTATTAAAACTAAAAATGGACCATACTGAAATTACTATATACACTCTTTAATTATAGCATATCAATATCAATTACTTATATGTCGTAAGAAAAACAAACTGCCATCCTAATCTTTGTTACCTATTAATACTAACAATTTTTGTGTGTGAACATTATCCATGTTAACACGATGTGAGTCACATGTTGGACTTGGCCTTATAGTCAAACTATGATTGAATGTATCTAAAATTTTGTTATTGTGTCATTCAATAGTTAATGTGACTCACATTATGTGAGTATAGGTTTGATCTTTCTGAATCATTCATGTACATGCAATCTTGTTATTAATTAATCTCTTTTAGTTTTGAAATAATGAATGGAGTTAGAGAAACAACTATAGTTATTTGAATATGTTAACACTGTGACCAATATTTTTAAAATCGGAAATCGAACTGGACCAAAGAGGGCTCCGGTTCCGGTTGAACCGGTCGGACCGTCGGTCCAAACCGGCCCAAAACCTGCGAGAAATTAAAAAAAAAATCAAAATCGGTTGAAACCGGTCCGGTTCCCGGTTGGACCGTCCGGTTTTGACTGAACCGGGCGGTTCATTGACTGGTCAAACTTTGGTCAAAACCGGTTCTCAACCGGCCGGAATACCTCAAAATCCCGATCGGACCGGACCGGTTCAATCGGTTTTCAAAACATTGACTGTGACAGTGTTAAATCATTAGCTTAGATGATATGGAATATCATAATTCTAGACGAGGATTTTCAGTTCTACTAGAATTGATATATAGCTCAACATAAAGATCAAACATCTTAATTATCTTGTAAACTCATTTCTTCCGACTACCATAAAAAACTTATGCATGAATTTTCCACTAATGACTTCAAAATTGTGTAAAATCAACGAAAGAACCATGTTAAAATAACAATCATCCCAGTCTGATTAATGTGAGAGAACTGATCGGAACTGTATCGGAACCGACCCGAACCAAAGGGCGATGATACTTTGTCCGGTCCTCGGTTTCAAAATCTTGTCAAATCAGGTTTCGGTTCGGTCCTGTCGCACCTCAAAACTCGTGATTAGCGGAAGCATACTTTGGGTGCGACTAATCAAGGTATTCAAGCACAAAGATATTTAATGAACAACTCTATATGCGCCGTTTTAACAAAATACATTAATTCGATAAAGTTTACATCAGTTATACCAAATACAGTAGCTCGTGTTTCGAATAAGAGAGATTTCTACGCATAAATACTTATACAAAATATATTAATGCTGTAACATCCTCCTACTAGTCTGGTAATTATTTATTTAAATTGATTATTTAATTTTTAGGAATTACTTGATATTATTATTTAATTGTGAAACTTAGATAAATAATTCCCAGGACTTATTGTGATTAGTAAAATATTACTTGTTTTAAATTATTATAGTTGACGGTATAATAAAGTAATAATTCTCGCGAAAGATTTTTAGGTTCCAGACAATAGAATTAAGGCGGGTATAAAATACCCAAATATTAGAGTCGGGTTATAGGGAGAGCCGACCTCCTTTATTGCCATTTTCCCCCAAATCATAACTCAAAAACCTATCACCTTTGTCTTTAGATCATTGAAGATCAGCCGAGCTATGTCGAATTGTCTTCCAGTGATTAGGGAACTCAAATTGAATCAAAAGAAGTTAGATTGAAGCTTGCTTGTGATTGTGATTACTCAATACTATCATCATCTTTATCCTAATGTTCATCAAAGTGTAAGTCTACTTTTAATTTGTGTATTCATGAATTAGTTCATATTGCAAATTAGGTATAGTAAGATATGATGAAATTGATGATCCAAGTGATAGTAGTACTGTTAGTTGATAGTAGTAGTTATTTTGTGACCAAATATTGGTAAAATTTTGTGTATGTAATTGAATTGTGAAGCTGGGAATCTTAATTTGGATATTTAGTTCGTGCAGTAGCAAGTTAGGTGTTGCAGGTTGGTTTATGGGTTTTAGCTTGTTAGACGATCGGCTAACCACTTCAGCGGATCGGGTATAGGTGTTTGAACCGAATGGCTAAAATTAGCAAATCGGGTAATTTAGTATAAAAACGTTACAGAACTTAACCTTGGAGTTTAAAGAAGAAAAATTGCAATGGTAGCCGATCGGGTATCCTTGTGAGCCGATCGGGTAGTAACAGTTTAACCGATCGGGTAAAATGAGATGAACGGCTAAATTAGAACAAATTGATCACAAAACTTAGCTTTGAAATAAAAACACTGAAAAATCTTTATGTTAGCCAATCGGGTCAAAGGAGAACCGATCGGGTAAAGGTGACTAGCCGATCGGCTAGGATGAGTTAAGCCGATCGGTTATGAATAAAGAACATGAACAACTCAGTTTTACTTTACACATTATACTTTCAGTGTATTTATAAGTGTTAAGTTAATTAATACAGTGATAATATGATTATTATTATCAACGTGATATGGTTAAGAAATGTTGAATTATTTGAATGAATTACTAATTCGTTGTATTGTTGTGTTTTCAGATACTTCAAAGACTTAGTAACTTAGAAACTGAGTGTGGATTCTACAGAGGTATCGGTGAGTGGATTTGAAACTCACCATTTGATTTAGTTGTGACTGTTTGGTTGCAACAAGTAAACGTAGATGTGTTTATTAGATTGTTTAGTCTTAATTATTGAATTAATCTATGTGATATGTGAACCTTGGTGTATTCGTGTTATTGAGGTCAACGAGTTAGTTAGGATAATTGGTTATTGTTTGAATTACACAAGGTCTTGATTCATTCATTGAGTATAGAACCCGTGTTTGATTATAATAACCACTAGCTATCGGTCTCGTCCGTTATGGCCATACGGATATGTACGATAAGTGTTCTTGGGGAATCCCGGGTATTATGATATCCCAAGAGCCACCAATCCTCATTGAAATATGTGTGTTTACGGTTATTTGATGTAAACTCATAGTTATGCTAAGTTGAATTGTGTGTGACAAGTTCATTCACTTAGCTATGTGCTAATCCCTCATCCTATTTCCTGCAGGTTTTGTTAAGTATGTGGGTGTCAGGAAAGGATGCTTTAATACAAGGAATGTTTTGACGTTATGCTAACTCTGATATGGTTTTATTATAAACCTTGTTGAAATTCGATAATACCCGTTTTGTATAATACTTGAGATGTGACTTAATATCTTTAGTTTGTTGTGTATCAGATGTTTTAAACAGGTTGTGTACATTTTATGAAATATTTAATAATATAGTTTGTTTTAATCAACGTTTCCGAGATACATAATATAATATTTCTATTCTGAAAGAGGGGTGTTATAAATGCAATAAAATCTCTGATGTTTGCATGCTGACTCGAGCTAAGCTAAATCCTGAGTGCAAGCCTACAGCTGCTGGGTACATGAGAATACATGCTAAAAGGTCAGCTAAAAGCTGGTGAGCTCACAGGTGTTATGGTGAAACAATAATGTATGATGTGACACCCGACAAATTAGGGCTAGTACTTAGTGCCTAATCATTGTATTAATACATGTAATTAGTGATGTTTAGGGCTAATTATGTGTATCATTTTGTATATTGTTATATATACACACGTACGTAAATTATTTAAATCGTGCATTTCATTATCGGATGGAATCCGACACAATCACAATACGGACGTTGGTGAACAATTTATTAGAATATGTGAAATCATTTATTTAACTCATTTTCATTATATATTATTTGGATAATGTAACACCCCCAAATTTAATGTTTTGCGGAAGCATAATTTGGGTGTTACTAATCAATAATCAAAGCACACAGATATATAGCAAACGACTCTATATGCGTCGTTTTAACAAAATATATTGATATTAAAAGGTTTACAACAGTTTGAACCCGTACATAGCTCGTGTTCATAATATGAGAGATTTAAGTACATAATTAGTTATATAAAATCTAATAATGCAATGAAATCTCTAAAGTTTGCATGGAGACTCGAGCTAATATGCATCCTGATGGGTAGTCCAAATCTACTGCTGAGTACCTGTGATACATGCTAATATGGGTCAGCTAACGCTGGTGAGCTCACAGGTTTAGATATCAAATAATAGTGTGTGAACCGCAAGATTTAAATGTTGATTTGCATCCAGCAAATAATACTGATAGTGTATACAACCATGAGCGCATAGTCTGAGCTTAACTCGAGGGTCGGGTCCCATATAGAGAATTCCAAGCGAGGTGCCTCCACGAGTGCCTAATCTACACTCGTTTTCCCAAATATTAGTACGTCTGTTGCAGAGGTTAGCGCGACTAACCCGGATGAGGTGGGTCAATCCTATATGGTACCATATACTAATATTCACGCTACTTTCGTATTACCAGACTATACTGACAGAGGACTTTGATTTGCTTAGTTGAATACAACTCATGTAGTATATGGAAATATGTACTAGCGTTCATGCGTTAAAAATAGAGCAATGTATCACACCCCTAGTAAAACAGTAAAAAGAGGGGCCATGAGACTCACCTGAGCCTGAAGAGTTTATCTAAATAAACTGAGATTGATTAGCCAAGAATCGAAGTCCAAAGACTTGTAACCTGAGGGTGTCCACGACACGCGATGGTTATAAACATGTGAAGGCATCTAATAAGATTACCTTGTAGTTGTTTGTCCAACTAGAATGTCCAAATGGTTACAATTTGGGTGATTTTCTAAGCGTTTGAAAATGTGTACGGCCCGTTGGTGATTGTTTGTAATAATAATCTTGATGTTATCATATTGATTTCGAAGTGTTATACTTGAAAAACATGTCTTACAATGTTTTAGGAGTCATATTGTATAAGAGTTTGAGGTTGTATAAGTTCGACACTTGGTGTAAAAAGTATTTACAAGTTCCTGGATGACGGGGGTCCGGGGGCAGCGCCCCTGGTAGCGGGATCCAAGGGGCAGAGCCCCTGGCTGGGTTATATCTACTAAATTGCTTTGGTGAAAAACGCATCTGGACTTGAATTTGGGTGAAATCAAGTACTAAATTTTTAGGTCTCGACACTTAGTAAAATCTGTGTTTTCTTGGTTCTGTTTCATGCGACACTACATGCGACATAAGGCTTGTGTCGCTAGGTGCGACATAGTCTATTGTGTCGCAGATCATCTCTGCGACCTAAGGGCTTGTGTCGCTAAGTGCGACATCCGCAATTTTATGCGACATAAAATGTTGTGTCGCTATATGCGACGGAATTAGGTTTTGCGACATAGTCACTTGTGTGGCTATATGCGACATAAGTGAGGGTTTAGCGACATAAGGGCTTGTGTCGCAGGTGGCCTGGAGCCTCTGCGACACAACGAGCTGTTGGCCGGAAAATGAGCCGAAAAGGTGTTTTCCGGCCTCCGTTTGACTTGAGACTTTTACCCAACCCATATTTGGACATTTCAAGCTTAAATAAACAATTATAAGCTGAAAACAATAGAAAACGAGAGGTGTCGGGATTTGTCGGAAACTTACGAAGTTAACGCCGTGAAAATCCGGCAAGATGGAAATGTAGATCGTGAAGTGGTGGTTACTTTTCTTCAAATGAACGAGATGATCCGAGGTGATTTAGTGGTGTTATTTTGATGATTTTAAATGATGGTGGTGTGGTTGTTTAGAAAGAAGGAAAGAAAAGAAAAGAGAGAGAGTTTTGAGAGGATGATGATGTTGAAATGAGGGAAAGGGTGGGTTTCCCCCCTTTGTTGGCTGATTTCGGTGAGGGCCCACCGGAGTGAGGGTCTCCACTTTTTAACTCCGTGTATTCACGCTCCGTGCGGCATTCGTTTAAACATTAAATAATTATTTTATACATTTAATTATATTTTTTAAAATACAAATGTTTCTTTATTATTTTTGTTGAAGTATTTTACCAAATACTTAATAACTTAAATGATTTCGTTTGTTTGTGTGTTAAGTGTGTAAGTCGCGTAGACGTTTATTATACAATACGAAATGAAATTGAAATATTATCAAAATAATATTTTGGATATAGTAGCGTTATTAAATAATGTTGTACTAGTTAATAAAAATGTTCATCAACGTCCGTATTTACTTGAACTGAATTACATTCGATTTGAAACTTGTACGATTTAATCAAATCACATATTCATATATATTCAACAATATATATATCGGTACATTAATTAGCCTAATACAGAACTAATTACATGTATTAACAGAGAATTAGGTACCAATTTCTAGTCCTAATTTGACGGGTGTTACATTCTCCCCCTGTTAGGAGAATTTCGTCCTGAAATTTAGCTCGATTTCGCGTTTGATGTAGAGTCAGTGAATAACTGAGGATACTTGAGTCGCATTTGGTCTTCCCATTCCCAAGTGAATTCTGGACCACGCCGCGAATTCCACCTGACCTTAACGATGGGAATACGACTTTGTTTGAGTTGTTTGACCTCACGGTCCATGATTTCCGCAGGTTCTTCAACAAAATGAAGTTTGTCATCGACGCTAATCTCGTCGAGTGGGAGGATGAGTGTCTCATCAGAAAGGCATTTCTTTAGGTTAGAAATGTGAAAAGTAGGGTGCACGCTGCTGAGCTCAGTTGGCAGCTGCAGTCGATATGCCACAGGGCCAATCCTTTCGAGGATCTCAAAAAGCCCAATGTATCTGGGATTTAACTTCCCGCGTTTGCCGAATCGGATCACGCGTTTCCAAGGCGATACTTTAAGGAGTACTCGATCACCAACTTGGAACTTGAGTGGTTTGCGTCTCACGTCAGCATAACTTTTCTGACGATCACGTGCGACTTTGAGTCTGTTTTGGATTTCGACAATTTTGTCGGTGGTTTCGTGTATGAGTTCAGGACCAGTGAGTTGACTGTCTCCCACTTCGGTCCAACAGATCGGAGATTGGCACTTACGACCGTACAGTGCCTCGAATGGTGCAGCCTTAATGCTGGTATGATAACTGTTATTGTAGGAAAACTCGCACAATGGCAGGTGTCTTTCCCAGTTTGCACCGAAGTCAACTACGCAAGCTCGTAGCATGTCTTCCAGTGTCTGAATAGTTCGTTCCCTTTGGCCATCGGTTTGAGGATGATATGCGGTACTCATATCCAGACGAGTACCCAATGATTTTTGAAGTGATTGCCAAAAGTGAGAGGTGAAACGAGCGTCCATGTCAGAGATAATCGAGGTTGGGACACCGTGTCGGGAAACAATTTCCTTGATGTAGATTTGTGAGAGGCGTTCCATTTTATCGGTTTCCTTGATTGCCAGGAAATGAGCAGATTTGGTGAGTCGGTCAACGATCACCCAAATGGTATCGCAACCGCTCGAAGACTTGGGTAGTTTGGTTATGAAATCCATGGCGATTTGCTCCCATTTCCATTCAGGAATGTTGGGTTGTTGAAGTAAACCAGAAGGTTTTTGATGTTCGGTTTTGACTTTCGAGCAAGTAAGGCGCTTACTGACATAAGTGGCGATTTCGGCTTTCATGTTCGGCCACTAATAAAATTCCTTGATGCCGTGATACATTTTGTCAGATCCGGGATGGATAAAATATTTAGACTTGTGAGCTTCATCCATCACCAAGTCTTGCAGGTTCCCAAAACTAGGTAACCAGATTCGATTTGAGAAGTACCTAACGCCATTAGGTTTGATTTCGAATTGTTTATCGATGCCTCGTAAGGCTTCGCTTTTGACATTTTCGGGTTTCAAAGCTTCGAGTTGAGCGGTGTGAATCTGAATGGTGAGATCATTATGAATGGTCATACTGAGGGCTCGGACTAGAAGTGGTTTCGGCTGTTCCTTTCGACTGAGGGCATCGGCGACCACATTTGCCTTGCCTGGGTGGTATTTGATTTCACAGTCATAATCGGTGAGCAATTCGACCCAGCGACGCTGTCGCATATTAAGGTCTTTTTGGTCGAGGATGTGTTGGAGACTTTTGTGATCGGTAAACACGGTACTTCGGTACCATAGAGGTAGTGTCTCCAGATTTTGAGGGCGAACACCACGGCCCCTAGCTTAAGGTCGTGTGTTGTGTAGTTCTTCTCATGAACTTTGAGTTGTCGGGAAGCGTAAGCAATGACCTTGTCTCGTTGCATCAACACGCAACCGAGACCTTGATGAGAAGCATTGCAGTATACCACGAAGTCGTCGGTGCCTTCGGGTAAAGATAGAATAGGAGCACTGCAAAGCTTGAGTTTTAATAGCTGGAATGCTGACTCTTGTTTATCAGTCCAATTGAACTTCTTTTCTTTCTTAGTCAGTGTCGTGAGTGGTTGAGCTATTTTGGAGAAATTTTCGATGAACCGACGATAATAACCGGCCAATCCTAGAAATTGGCATACCTCGGTTGGAGTGGTTGGCGCTTGCCAGTCTTTGATAGCCTCGATTTTCGATGGGTCGACATGGATTCCTTGACTGTTAACAACATGTCCAAGGAATTGAACGGATTGTATCCAAAATTCACATTTGGAGAATTTGGCATATAACTCTTCGTGTTTGAGTAGTTCTAGGATGGTTTTGAGGTGTTGCGCATGTTCCTGTTTGTTGCGCGAATAGATGAGGATGTCATCGATAAAGACAATGACAAACTTGTCGAGTTAAGGTTTGCACACCCGATTCATAAGATCCATGAATACAGCCGGTGCGTTTGTTAGACCGAAGGGCATCACCTGAAATTCATAATGCCCGTAACGAGTTCGGAAAGCAGTTTTCGGGATGTCGGTGTCACGAACTCGAAGTTGATGATAACCTGACCGAAGATCGATCTTTGAATAAATACTCGATCCCTGAAGTTGGTCAAACAGGTCATCGATGCGAGGAAGTGGATACCTGTTCTTGATTGTTAGCTTGTTCAACTCTCGGTAGTCAATACACATTCAGAAAGAACCGTCCTTCTTTTTCACGAATAAGACCGGGGCTCCCAAAGGTGAAGAACTCGGTCTACTAAATCCTCTGTCTAGGAGTTCCTGTAACTGGGTGGATAGCTCCTGAAGTTCGGATGGAGCTAGGCGGTAGGGTGCTCGGGCTACCGGTGCGGCACCTGGCACGAGATCGATCGAGAACTTAACCTGTCTAGGTGGAGGTAAACCAGGTAGTTCTTCCGGAAAGACTTCGGTAAAGTCTCTATCAATTGGCACATCTTCAAGTCGCTTCTCCTCCGACTTTTTCTCTGTGATGTGCGCCGGAATTGCAGGATAACCCTTCTTGAGAAGTTGTTGAACCAAGATCTATCTAATAAACTATTAGATAACTGCAGTTTTGAATGATTACTAAGAAGTTTGCGGAATAACACTTAGTAATACAATGAAGATCAATATAAATAACAATAACAGAATAATATAAAGCTCCAATCTTATTAATGATATAAGACGAATACACTGATTTGTATTAGGGTTACAAAACCTTGAAGCTGCGCAAAAACTGATAACCTAATCTAGGTTAAGGATCTCTATTTATAACACATAGAGTCCTGCTAAACAATCTCCTATAATTATGGAAGCAGTTACAATCCATAATTATTCAAATTCTAACTTCCCTCCTATTCTAGATATAAACAGTGTTAACTACCACAACTATACAAACAGTGGTAATTACTATAACAGTGTTAACACTTGTATAATTTACTAGACTAGTATACCAACAGTGGTAATTAGCCTAAGCAGTGTTAACTGTTGTAAACAAGTTAACAGTGATAACACTAACACTTGAAACTATTACTAACAGTTGTAACTCTTGTCTTCAATCTTCAATAGCAGTTGTAATCTTCTACTAACAGTGGTAATCACTTCACCAACAGTGGTAGTCCATGAAGACTTCATCTAACAGTTTTAACTCTGAAGACAGTGGTAACCAACAGACTAACAGTTGTAATACCAGTAGTAACAACAACACTAACAGTGTTAATGCCTTGTGCATTCTTCAACAACAGTAATAACAGCAGAAATCTTATTTCCCAACAATCTCCCCCTAAACTTAATCTGTCCCCAACAGTATTAAGTTTCTCTTGATTCTTCAAGATGACCTCTTTCTAACTATCTTTGATCTCTGTGTCTTCTCTCATACTCCTCTTTCTTATGAATCTGATTCAAGATCATATATACCAAATCCTCTGCCAAATCATTGTTGAATGAGACAAATAATTTAGCATGCCTTAAGCTTCTTAACAAACTCAAACTCATATCATATTCTCTGTCAGTGAGCATCCAAATCATAGTAGCATCATCAAAAATAACTTGATGAACACCTGGATTGCTGAGATATATCCACTGCTTTACAGTTCTGAAAGTATTGAATTCAAATCTGAATCTTTCTGGTTCATACATCATTGAAATCCCAGACCAAACACTCAATTCATAAACACTATCAAACTTCTTGGTGCTTAGTCCTTTCTCAGATCCAATCTCATACATTCTGTTCAGATCTTCTCTAACAATCACCCTGATCAACTCTTTGAATGACCTCCAATATGAAACAGAAGTATCTGCTCTTTCAACTCTAATTTTCTCACATTTAATTGGAACTGTAAAGTTTACCACAGACCAATCAATGATTCCAGGAGAGTTATCAGGTGGAATATGTTGTAGAGGTTGCACCACAATCAAATCATCCAACTTCAAATTTTTCTTAGGTAAATCTGGAATTGATGCAAGTTCTTGTTTCCTCTTCTGTTTAAGCTCAACACTCATCCTTTCCCATTCTTTTTCATCTTCAATCTTTTTATCAAATTTTACCTTCCTTTTCTTTTCTCTTTCTGCTTTTTCTTTGGCTTTCTTAACTTCTTCTGCTCTCTTAGCAGCCTCAGGGTTTAGAAATGTATCCCTATCCCATATTCTTTGTAGATTCTCAAGAGACATGGCATTAAGTCTTGCAGTTGAAATATTACCACCTCTTAACTTCAAAACCAAATTTCTTTTCTGTTGAGCTCTTGTCAATGGTTTATTCCTTTTAGCATCAGCTTTGGCAGCTTTAGTCTTTTTCAATTCTTCTGCCTTCTTTTTCTTAAGCTGTCCACCAGATATTCAATGTCATCTTGTTTTTGCTCTCTCAGCTGTGCTTCATCCCACTCATCAACCTATTCCTTAGTCATTTTCACAAATTTACCAGGTTCTATCTCAACATCAATCATTTCCTCTGCTAGCACTTCTGCATTTATCTCAACAAATAACCTTTGTGCATATTCATCATCATTCATTGTAGCTTCAGGAGGCATGGTTTTCTGCTTTTTCAATTTTGGCTCTTCCTTCAAGATACCCTTACCCTTATCCTTAGGATCAATCTTGGGCATAGCTTGTGCAGCAGCAGGTGCAGTAGTAGGTTCTTTAATCTGAACTGGAGGTAAGGTGGTGGTTTTATGCTTCTTAGCTTTGACAGACTGCACAGGAATTGATTTCTGCCTTTTAGCCTGTGGAGTCTTCTCATTCTCTTTCTGATTCTCACCTTCATTGACCTTCTCAATTTCTTGATGAATTGGTGTTTCCATCTCTATATCCTCATCAATGTGATCACCAACATCATCATCATTTTTTTCATCATCACCCTGCTTACCATCCTCTTTCTTTTCCTCATCACCTTTGTTTGTCCAATATTTCTCCCCCTTTTTGAAAGCTGTTTCTGCAGAGTCACCCTCAACTATCACATACTTTTTCCCTTCTTTCAAAACCTTAACCACAATATACTCCAAATGAGCAACCCTCTGCTGTAGATTTGCAATCTGTTCATCCTTCTTTTTATTGTTTCTCCTTTCCACCCTAAACTTCTCCCACACATAATCTATCATTTTAGTCAATTCCAAGTTAGTTCTAGCCTCATCACCATCAGAATGTGACTTCCTAGGTGAATCATTGACAGGTGTATCAAAACCTGTATCATACCTAGTATGATCAACAGATTCCCCTTGGTTATTGGTACTGGGACCACCAAAATCATCTACAGGAGTAGAATCATGTTTTGATGTTGCCTCTGCTTGGGTCTTATTGATGTTACTTCTGTCCTGCTCTGCTAGTGGGCTAGAAGCAGTAGAAGCAGCCCTTACAGAATGGTTACCCCTCTCCTCATGGACCACATGCTGTTCATGACCCCTGTCATTGGACTGAGATGACTGAGCAGCATGATCCTCAGTCACCTGTTGTGTAGCCCTTTTGGCTTTTCTGGTGTAAGTTGTGGTGAATCTGTTCCCTTGTTGTTCATTAATACCCCCAGATGTTGTGGGATAAGAAGGAATGGGTTGTTCCATTCTTTCAACAACTGGTTCAGCTTCTGTTGGTGGTACAGATGCTGTGGTGGAGGGTGCAGGAAGCATTGTTGGAAACAATGCTGTTACCCTCCCAGAAAACATAACACCTTTGATAGAGGTATCTCTCTTCATATTTGAAAATACTTTTGGTTTAAAAGAAGAGATACCTATAATCTTATCCAAGGCTGGTAAATCAGATATTTGTTCATTTAGAAAGCATTGAACAAACCTTGGATACATTAAAAATTTAATTTTAGGTTGGTTAATGTTTCTTAGCATACCAGCAAAAATAAAGTTGGAAAAATTAAAACTCTGACCAGTAGCTAAGCATACCAAGGCATATGCTACATTACTGCTGAATTGTTCAAAAGATGAACGTTTTGATGATAAGCAGTGCAGTAATGTATGAATTAAAAACCTCCATTGGTATGAAAACATTGTTTTCTGAAAAACATACCCACCCAAGTTCCCCTCATATCCCATTCGTTGTAAATTAAAGTATAAAGCTTCATCAGAAATTGAAGTTATACCTTCTTCATCCTGAAGATGAAGAGAAGAACGAATGGATGCTTCAGAAATAACCACTTGATGCCCAGCAACTGTAGACACAATTTTTGGAACACCTGCTTCTTCCTCAAGCTTTGCTTTAACCCAGAATTCATTAATATGATCATATGAAATTCTGGGTGCAACAGTAAGCGCATGGTGAATGGTAGAATTGCGCAGAAAATCAATGATCTCTACGTAATCATTGGCTATTGAGGGTTTTACCAGATAGGCAATCATGTTATGATCCTTGCCTAAAGCGAGTTGTGGTGTGGTTGATGAAGAAGAAGCCATGAAGAATTTGTGTATGGTTTACGATAGCAGTGGTTATAGGGTTTATGAAATCAGTGGTTATGAAAGCGTAAGAGAAAATGTACAAGTGTTGGGAGTATTTATACTGTTAGTTTCAATGACCTAATTTTGAAATAAAAATCCCAATTTGAACACTAACAGTGGAAACCATTTTAAAACAGTGGAAACTATAAGAACTAACAGTTGTATACATGTGAATAATACTAACTTTGGTACACTAAGTGAATGGAAATAACCCATGACCAAAGAAATTATAACTCAACACTAGTGACTGCAAAAGTAATAGTATTATACAGTGTTTTTTTTTTTTTTTTTTTTTTTTTTTTTTTTTTTATATAAACAGAAAAACACTGATAATGAAATTTCAACTTGATAGTATAAACAGTGATAACTGATTATACTAACAGTGTTAAGATTTACATTAACAGTGGACATAGTGGAAACAGTGGAAACTGTTTACACTAACAGTTATAACTGAATAGAGAAAACAGTGGAAACTGTTTACACTAACAGTTATAAGTGCTTCTGCTGACAGTGATAACCTACAAAAAGTTAGTTCAACACAAACAGTGATAACAATAGAACTATCAGTGAAAACAAAATAACTAACAGTGAAAATAACTAACATATACAGTGGTAATTGAATAATAACAGTGATAATTAGGAGAGCCAAACAGTTGTAAGACTATTAGCACTGTTAGTATCAATTACAATTACCAGCATCTAATCCTTAAGCATTATAGAGATGTTTTATAAAATAGTTATGAAAAACAGCTTAAAGAGATTTAATCAGACCAATACTTGTAATCAAAAATGTAAATCTGCCCACATCAAATGCTTTGGTGAACAGATCTGCAAGTTGATTGTCAGTATGAACTCTTATAATCTGAATAAGTCATTTTTCATTACAATCTTTGATAAAGTGATAACGAATCTCTATATGCTTAGTTTTAGAATGTTTAACAGGATTATTGATGATGCTGATAGCAGAAGTATTATCAATATAAATAGGAGTATGTAAGAAAGTTAAACCATAATCAAGCATCTGATTCTGAATCCATAAGACTTGAGCACAGCAACTTGCAGCAGCTACATACTCAGCTTCAGCAGTAGATGTTGATACAGTTGTCTGTTTCTTGCATTGCCATGAGATTAACCTTTCTCCTAGAAATTGACATCCTCCTGATGTTGACTTTCTGTCCATACTAGCTCCCCCATAGTCACTATCTGAATATGCTTTTAGGTCAAAAGGTGAATCTTTTGGATACCAAAGACCTAGATCAGATTGTCCTTTTAAGTATCTAAAGATTCTCTTGACAGCATACAGATGTGATTGTTTTGGACAGGTTTGAAATCTGGCACAGATACAAACAGCAAACATTATATCTGGCCTAGAAGAAGTTAAATACATCAATGATCCAATCATTGATCTGTACAAATGTACATCAACTTCCTCCCCCTCAGGGTCTGCAGATAGTGGCTTGTGTGTTTCCATTGGTGTACTAGCCACTTTTGAATCAGAGTATCCAAATTTAGTAAGTATGTCTTTGACATATTTACTTTGATTTATGAAAGTACCATCTGAACTCTGCTTAACTTGAAGCCCCAAAAAGAAAGTGAGTTCCCCCATTGAACTCATCTGGAACTTTTGATGCATTAAAGTTTCAAACTCCTTGCACATACCATCATTTGTAGACCCAAAAATGATGTCATCAACATAGACTTGCACCAGTAAAATATCATTTTGATTCCTTTTGGTGAACAAAGTCTTATCAATAATGCCTCTTTTGAACCCATTCTCTAAGAGATACACAGATAAAGTCTCATACCAAGCCCTGGGGGCTTGATGCAAACCATATAGTGCCTTATCCAATCTGCAAACTCTATCTGGATAGCTAGGATCTTCAAATCCAGGTGGTTGACACACATACACCTCATCATCAATCATGCCATACAGAAAAGCACTTTTGACATCCATTTGATAGACTGTGAAACCTTTGAATGTAGCATATGCTAGGAATAGTCTAATGGCTTCTATCCTAGCAACAGGAGCAAAGACATCATCATAATCAATCCCTTCTTCCTGTGTATACCCCTGTGCCACCAGCCTTGCCTTGTTCTTGATTACAATGCCTCTCTCATCCTTCTTATTCTTGAAGATCCATTTGGTGCCAATTGCCCTTTTTCCCTTTGGTAGATCGACTAGTGTCCACACATTCTGAATCTTGAACTGTAGCAACTCCTCTTGCATTGCCTCAATCCAACTAGGGTGTTTAAGAGCTTCTACAACCTTTTTAGGTTCTACTTGAGAAAGAAAACACACATATAGAGATGTATGTAATTCTTCTTCAGTAACAGCAGTTTGTTGTCTTGTTTGTACACCACTGTTAACATCCCCAATCACCTGTTCCAGAGGATGATTTTTGTTCACATGAAAATTAGATGTGGATGTCTCTGGAATGATTTCCTCCAAATTGGTAAGATTACCATGCTGTTCTGAACTTTCATTGGAAGGTGTTTCAATTTGTTCTGAATCCTCCATAAACTGAGATGATGTTTCTGGTTGTTCTTCTGTCTCCAAATGCTGTGATGACTGAGGCAGATCAAAAGAAAATACCTCTGGAGGATCAGGAGTCCATATTGGAAAGATAATGTACTCCAAAGACTCTTTATTCTTTTCTGAGGACATGTCTGATGTAGCCTCACAAACTCTATCTGCTTTACTTGATGTGGTACCTGTGCATGTACCTGTACTAGGATTGACAGTTGTATATCTAAAAGCAGTGTTAAGAGCATCAATATCAAACAAAGACTTAGGACCTATTCCATCAGGATTAATGATATTTTCATTAAAAGTGACATTCATTGATTCTTCTATGACTCTGGTCCTTTGATTGAAAACCCTATATGCTTTACTCTGAATAGAATATCCTACAAATACACCCTCATCTGCTTTGCTTTCAAACTTTCCTAGGTGATCTTTGGTATTCAAAATAGTACAAGGACATCCAAATGATTTTAAGAAACTAACCAGTGGTTTGTTCTTAAACAACAACTCATATGGGGTTTTGAAATAAGGCTTAACAACTGTTACCCTATTCTGAACATAGCAAGCTGTGCTAACTGCTTCTGCCCAAAAGGACATAGGAAGTTTTGCATCAGCTAGCATAGTTCTAGCAGCCTCTATTAGTGTCCTATTCCTTCTTTCAGCTACTCCATGCTGTTGAGGAGTCCTAGGAGCACTAAATTCTCTCTTAATGCCTTTTTCATCACAGAATTTATCCATCTTATAATTTTTAAACTCTGTTCCATTATCACTCCTGATGATTTTAACCTTTTTATCTAATTGGTTCTCAATCTTAGTTATAAATGATCTAAGTATTTCACCTGTCTCATCTTTTGTTCTAAGAAAGAAAACCCATGTAAATCTGGTATAATCATCAATTACAACAAGGCAATAAGATCTTTTTCCCATACTACTTATACTTGTTGGTCCAAATAAGTCCATATGCAATAAGTATAGAGGAGTACAGTTTGAATTCACAGCTTTGGACTTAAAAGAAGTTTTGTGTTGCTTCCCCTTTAAACAAGAAACACAATGATCATCACATGAATAGACCTTCTCAGGTAAACCCCTAACAAGCTTGTTTTTGACAAGTTTATTAATGGTTTTGTAGTTCATGTGACACATCCTTCTATGCCACAAAGTAGACTCATTTAAATTAGCTTTAGAAATCAAGCAGTTTAAATCAGGTTGAGGTGCCATGTTTGCTAAGTCACACTTATAGACATTATCTTGCCTAGGAATTCTCATTAAAATCATATTTTCTGGAATTTTGAACTCCTTAGACAGAATAAGACATTCAGTGTCAGTAAAATGAACAGGGTTCTTTTTATCTGTGATTTGACTCACACTTAGCAAATTGTACCTCAACTGTTCCACATAATAAACATTTTCAAAGCTTAACTTGGCACTTTGAACAACTCCTTTGCCTGTAATCCTTCCACCTTTTGGATTGCTTCCAAATGCTACATATCCACCATCAAATGATTTGAAGTTCTGTAGCTTTTCCTTATCTCCAGTCATGTGCCTTGAGCAGCCACTGTCGATATGCCATAAACTTCTTGGCTTGCCCTGCACACAAACAAACACAAAGAGAATTAATTTCTCTTGGGAACCCAAACCAATTTGGCTTTGGGTTTCCCTGATGCATCAAGGTAATCAACTTTCTTGAAGATTATTGATTTTGATGCATTGTTAGATTTTGAACATCTGGGAACATTAGATTGAAAAGGTGTCCAAATCCAACTAATTTTAGACTTAACAGTGGATTTTGGTCTAACAGTGTTAACTGAAGGTCCAAAGTTATGTCTAACAGTGTTAAACCTGTTATAACTGTTATTATGTCTAACAGTGGTAAAATAATTAACACTGTTAGTATTCCTTACAGTGTTATTTACTCTACCAGTGGAAACTGTTGAATTAACAGTGTTAACAGTTTTAAAAGGTTTACGACTGTTTGCTTTAACTCCTTTTTCCACTGTTTTAGTCTTTAAACTGTTGGCTAAATCTTTAGCTTTTGTTCCTGCAGTGAAAACCTTTGCAGCAGCCATAGCTTGATTTGCCCTATAATTCATCTTTCTAGCAGCAGTTGTATGATCAACTTTCGATTTAAAATTTTGTTTGTTAACCATATTAGCTGCTGTCCATGACTTTTTCACATTCTTTTGATATGTTTTTGGATTATGAAAACACTCATGTTGAAGATGATTATTTCTGCCACATATAAGGCATAACTTTTCTTTAATCACAGTAACATTATTCCCCATTTTTTGAGTCACCATTTGGTTCCAATTCCTTTGGTTACCTCTGGGGATATGTTTTTGAAAATTTTGGGATTTAGAGAAGCTATCCTTACACTTGCACTTATCAAATGTATTCACAGCAGTTGTATGATTCACAGAAACAGTTTTTTTCACAGCATTCCTAACCTTCCCTTGAAAATTTCTAGATGTGTTAGGTGTGATTTTCTCATGTTTTTCATGAAGTTTTTCCTTCTCTTCAAACATTTTCTTACCCTCTTCTAGTTTATTAACTTGTAGTTCTTTAACTAGACCAGAAATACTATTGCTGCTTTCACAAGATGATTTATCAGATTTATTGAACACATTAACATTACATTAAGATGTATCACACTCTTCATCATCTTCCTCAGTCCACTCATGAATTTCAACTTCATCAATGTTCACCTCTTCTTTTAAACTGTTTACTGGGTCAACCTTTTTAACATCATCATTTAATCCTTCTTTAAGTAAATTTAAATCAATTTCAGTTTTTGAAGGAAAATAGTTGTTGTTATAAGGAGGAGGTACATTATTGTATCCTAACCCAGTCTTGAGTTTATCATGAATCTGAGAATTGATGAGTTTATTTACACTTTTAGATGCATGTTCTAAGTTACTTACATTGAGTCTTATGCTATCTCTTTCACATGTGACCTCAGCAAGTTTCTTAGTTAATAATTCCACTTTATCTTTAAAAGTGTCTCTCTCCCACCTAGCATACTCAATATCATATTTAAACTGTGTTGCATTATCTTCAAATGCCTGAATCTGTTTTTCAAGATTTTCTATTACAGAGATTGTGTGTCTACTTTTGATTTCACACTGTTTTAGCTCATCACACACTTTCTGGTTATGATCTCTATAATGTTTCACAGTTTGTTTACACACAGCTGAGCACAATTTTATTTGTACCTCATAAGGAACTTCAGATTGCTTGTCAGATTCTGCTGTTGCCATGAAGCATTGATTCTTCACTTTATGCTCTTCCTGATCACTCCAATCCCAAACACATCCATCAACAGATACCAGTGCATTTGATGAAGTATCTTGGATTGGCACATTCTTAGTCTGACCAACATTACCACTACTTCTCTGAACAGTTCCTCTTTCATTCTGATCAACCTTAGGACTTCTGCACTCCCTAGCAAAATGTCCCATCTTGTGACAGTTGAAACATTCAACTTTGCTTTTATCAAACCAGCTTGAATCACTCCTTTTCTGTGCAAAGTTATTCCTACCAGTTCTTTGCATAAACCTTTTTGCTCTTTGTGTGATTAAAGCAATTTGGAGTTTGATATCCATCTCTTCTAGATCATCTCCTTCAAACTGATCTAGATCTTCATTAGTAAGTGATGAATTCACATTACTAGCAAAGAAAGATTCTAAGATTTGATCATTAGAATGAGTAGTACTAGATCCACTTCCTCTAGTACCATAGGATGACCCTTTCTGACTTGATTCAGACTTTGATCCTGAACCTGCCATAGACATAAAAGCTGAATTATCGTTGTTGCTCCCATATCCCACCTTCTTGATCTCTACCTCAGCTTCAAAATTCCTCAGATCATTGTATATATCTTCTAATTCCTTTGCTTCCAGATCTGCACTCTGCCTCAAACCAACAGTATACATGGTCCATTCATCACCCAAGGACCTTAAAAACTTCCTGTTCAAATCATCTTTATCAATTTTCACTTGATGATTTTCCAGATCTCCCACAAGCTTTGAGAACCTATCAAAGGTTTGAGTCAGAGTTTCTGACTTTACAGAATTAAAGTTCTCATATTGTTGTTTCAACAGAGATCTTTTATTCTTTTTGGTGTTATCATTACCACCAAATCTCTTCTCTATTGCTTCCATTAAAACTTTAGCATCTTGACATGCTTCAAAACGCCTTTGGTATTCATTAGGAATAGATAACAATAGAGTACTCAAAGCTTTGTACTCTATAGATCTGACTTTTCTTTCTGCCTCAGATGTTGGTGGAGATCTTGGCAGTGGAACACCATCACTGTTTAGGGTCACTGGAGGACCATTAACCACAACTTCCCACATCTGATAATCTGTGAGAAGCATATATTGTCTGATTCTGTTTTTCCACAGATCAAACTCATCAGGTCTAAGCATTGGGATTTTTGTGACCTGGATTCCTTCACTACCTTCTGCCATTGCTATGATTTAATGATTATAAAAATGATCAATAAAACAGTAGAACTAAGATCTTCTTGGATTCAAAACTAAACCTGCTCTGATACCACTTGTTGAACCAAGATCTATCTAATAAACTATTAGATAACTGCAGTTTTGAATGATTACTAAGAAGTTTGCGGAATAACACTTAGTAATACAATGAAGATCAATATAAATAACAATAACAGAATAATATAAAGCTCCAATCTTATTAATGATATAAGATGAATACACTGATTTGTATTAGGGTTACAAAACCTTGAAGCTGCGCAAAAACTGATAACCTAATCTAGGTTAAGGATCTCTATTTATAACACATAGAGTCCTGCTAAACAATCTCCTATAATTATGGAAGCAGTTACAATCCATAATTATTCAAATTCTAACTTCCCTCCTATTCTAGATATAAACAGTGTTAACTACCACAACTATACAAACAGTGGTAATTACTATAACAGTGTTAACACTTGTACAATTTACTAGACTAGTATACCAACAGTGGTAATTAGCCTAAGCAGTGTTAACTGTTGTAAACAAGTTAACAGTGATAACACTAACACTTGAAACTATTACTAACAGTTGTAACTCTTGTCTTCAATCTTCAATAGCAGTTGTAATCTTTTACTAACAGTGGTAATCACTTCACCAACAGTGGTAGTCCATGAAGACTTCATCTAACAGTTTTAACTCTGAAGACAGTGGTAACCAACAGACTAACAGTTGTAATACCAGTAGTAACAACAACACTAACAGTGTTAATGCCTTGTGCATTCTTCAACAACAGTAATAACAGCAGAAATCTTATTTCCCAACAGAAGTTTTTGGGTTTTCAGACAAGATATGATATTTAGTCTCGTCCCACCGGTCTCCCCCTGTATGATTAAGGTTCTACCGACGGCGAGAGGGATGCAGACGATTTTGTCATAACAGACGATTTTGGCTCGGTGTTTGGACAACCAGTCCATGCCAATGATGACGTCGAAACTTCCAATTTCAACGGGCATAAGATCTATCGAAAAGGTTTCGTTGGCTAAGTTTAAAGTGCAATTAGGTATCACACTATCGGTTTTTATGAGTTTACCATTTGCTAGTTCTACAGTGTACTTAACATCTAGAGCAACAGGGGTGATGTCAAGTAGGGGATAAAACTCATCGGAAATAAAGCTCCTATTGGCACTGGTATCAAATAGAACAGAAGCAGTTAAGTTGTTGAGGAGGAACATACCCGTGACCACATTCGGTTCGTGACGGGCGTCTCCAGAATTCAGTACAAAGGCTCTACCTTTAGCGTTGTTGTTGTTGTTGGCCTTGTTTTTCAGTTTCGGGCAATCATTCCTAAAATGCCCAGGGTTTCCGCATTCATAGCAGGCTTGGTGTGGTCTGGTGTTGTTGTTGGAGTTGTTGTTGTTGGTGGTGGATCTGCAGTCCTTGGTGAGGTGGCCGTACCTCTTGCAGTTATTGCAATAGGGACCGCAGGGACCTTCATGGTGGCGGTTACACTTGGAACAGTAGGGCTTGTTCCCTGTGTAACCCCGTCTGGTATCGGTGGTTGAGTTGTAGGCCTTGATGGTGTCGGGTTTCTTGTTTTGGGAGTTGTTGTGGTTGTCGGACCACTTTCTTTTGAGGTGGTTGGAGGAAGAAGTGGGTGGTTCTGGGTCCTCGTTCATGGCCATGAGTTCATGGGCCAATCGAATAGCACCATCAATGGTGGTCTGGTTTGAGGAGGCGACGTTCCCCCGGACAGGTTCCGGAAGACCGCGGATGTACTTTCGAATCTTTTCGGGTTCGGTGCTCACCATTGCTGGGCGGAGGATGGCAAGCTGTTGGAATCTGACGGTATATTCGTCAATGTCAGTTCCCTGCACCTTTAGGTGCCAGAATTCTTCCTCCAGCTTTTGGAGTTGTTCGATAGGGCAATACTTAGCAGTAAGCATGTTCTTCAGTTCCTCCCAAGGGAGTAGGTAAGCGGTGTCGATACCCACAGACTGGGCATATGAATTCCACCAGGAAAGGGCACCATCTTCGAGGGTGCAAGTGGAGAATTTGACTTTGTCCTCCTCTACACATTTGCTGATGAGGAAAACAAATTCCATCTTCTCAAACCACCTAATTAATCCGATGGCACCTTATGTGCCTTTGAAGTTGTGTGGTTTGCAGTTCAGGAAGTCCTTGTATGAACAAGGTTTGGATTGGGGCCCGTTGGCAGCTGTATCTTCGCTGCCCGAACTGGGTTGTCGGGTAGCCATAGCTTGGGCCACGCTTTGGGCTATGAGTTGGGCGATTTCAGTTTCGCTGAAGGTGAATCGCTTCGGTGGCATCTTGCTGGACAAGATCAAGAAAAGACTATGAGATATTTGCGTGAAATTTGATATATCACGAATTGGGTGGTGTGTTTGCCATGCTGAGACAAAGCGTTAGAGAGAATGAGGCCTATATTCATACGATATCCAAATAATATGCCTAAGATATTGAGTGAGAGCGAGGCCTATCTATGTATATACATATATATCACATAATAGCCTAAGGTGTCTAACACAGACAAGTTTGAGTCCTGGTTTCTCTCGTGGTCAGAGTCAACTAGTGTATCCTGTTCAGTCATGATTCCTTTCAGATTCCACATCATATTCTTTTAATTGTACATAGTTGATCAGGCTATGTTAAATTAAACCCATACCATGTAGTCACTGAACCTAATCATACTTAATAAGGAATACTGCCTAACGGTCATAGTCTAGGCCCACTAAATGCAACCTAGTTCACTATAACCTTAGGCTCTGATACCAATCTGTAACACCCCCAAATTTAATGTTTTGCGGAAGCATAATTTGGGTGTTACTAATCAATAATCAAAGCACACAGATATATAGCAAACGACTCTATATGCGTCGTTTTAACAAAATATATTGATATTAAAAGGTTTACAACAGTTTGAACCCGTACATAGCTCGTGTTCGTAATATGAGAGATTTAAGTACATAATTAGTTATACAAAATCTAATAATGCAATGAAATCTCTGAAGTTTGCATAGAGACTCGAGCTAATATGCATCCTGATGGGCAATCCAAAAATCTACTGCTGAGTACCTGTGATACATGCTAAAATGGGTCAGCTAACGCTGGTGAGCTCACAGGTTTAGATATCAAATAATAGTGTGTGAACCGCATGATTTAAATGTTGATTTGCATCCAGCAAATGATACTGATAGTGTATACAACCATGATCGCATAGTCTGAGCTTAACTCGAGGGTCGGGTCCCATATAGAGAATTCCGAGCGAGGTGCCTCCATGAGTGCCTAATCTACACTCGTTTTCCCAAATATTAGTACGTCTGTTGCAGAGGTTAGCGCGACTAAACCGGACGAGGTGGGTCAATCCTATATGGTACCATATACTAATATTCACGCTACTTTCGTATTACCAGACTATACTGACGGAGGACTTTGATTTGATTAGTTGAAAACAACTCATGTAGTATATGGAAATATGTACTCGCGTTCATGCGTTAAAAATAGAGCAATGTATCACACCCCTAGTAAAACAGTAAAAAGAGGGGCCATGAGACTCACCTGAGCCTGAAGAGTTTATCTAAATAAACTGAGATTGATTAGCCAAGAATCGAAGTCTAAAGACTTGTAACCTGAGGGTGTTCACGACACGCGATGGTTATAAACATGTGAAGGCATCTAATAAGATTACCTTGTAGTTGTTTGTCCAACTAGAATGTCCAAATGGTTACAATTTGGGTGATTTTCTAAGCGTTTGAAAATGTGTACGGCCCGTTGGTGATTGTTTGTAATAATAATCTTGATGTTATCATATTGATTTCGAAGTGTTATACTTGAAAAACATGTCTTACAATGTTTTAGGAGTTATATTGTATAAGAGTTTGAGGTTGTATAAGTTCGACACTTGGTGTAAAAAGTATTTACAAGTTCCTGGATGACGGGGGTCCGGGGGAAGCGCCCCTGGTAGCGGGGTCCAAGGGGCAGAGCCCCTGGCTGGGTTATTTCTACTAAATTGCTTTGGTGAAAAACGCATCTGGACTTGAATTTGGGTGAAATCAAGTACTAAATTTTTAGGTCTCGACACTTAGTAAAATCTGTGTTTTCTTGGTTCTGTTTCATGCGACACTACATGCGACATAAGGCTTGTGTCGCTAGGTGCGACATAGTCTATTGTGTCGCAGATCATCTCTGCGACATAAGGGCTTGTGTCGCTAAGTGCGACATCCGCAATTTTATGCGACATAAAATGTTGTGTCGCTATATGCGACGGAATTAGGTTTTGCGACATAGTCACTTGTGTGGCTATATGCGACATAAGTGAGGGTTTAGCGACATAAGGGCTTGTGTCGCAGGTGGCCTGGAGCCTCTGCGACACAACGAGCTGTTGGCCGGAAAATGAGCCGAAAATGTGTTTTCCGGCCTCCGTTTGACTTGAGACTTTTACCCAACCCATATTTGGACATTTCAAGCTTAACTAAACAATTATAAGCTGAAAACAATAGAAAACGAGAGGTATCGGGATTTGTCAGAAACTTACGAAGTTAACACCGTGAAAATCCGGCAAGATGGAAATGTAGATCGTGAAGTGGTGGTTACTTTTCTTCAAATGAACAAGATGATCCGAGGTGATTTAGTGGTGTTATTTTGATGATTTTAAATGATGGTGGTGTGGTTGTTTAGAAAGAAGGAAAGAAAAGAAAAGAGAGAGAGTTTTGAGAGGATGATGATGTTGAAATGAGGGAAAGGGAGGGTTTACCCCCCTTTGGTGGCTGATTTCGGTGGGGGCCTACCGGAGTGAGCGTCTCCACTTTTTAACTCCGTGTATTCGCGCTCCGTGCGGCGTTCGTTTAAACGTTAAATAATTATTTTATACATTTAATTATATATTTTAAAATACAAATGTTTCTTTATTATTTTTGTTGAAGTATTTTACCAAATACTTAATAACTTAAATGATTTCGTTTGTTTGTGTGTTAAGTGTGTAAGTCGCGTAGACATTTATTATACAATACGAAATGAAATTGAAATATTATCAAAATAATATTTTGGATATAGTAGCGTTATTAAATAATGTTGTACTAGTTAATCAAAATGTTCACCAACGTCCGTATTTACTTGAACCGAATTACATTCGATTTGAAATTTGTACGATTTAATCAAATCGCATATTCGTATATATTCAACAATATATATATATATATATATATATATATCGGTACATTAATTAGCCTAATACAGAACTAATTACATGTATTAACAGAGAATTAGGTACCAATTTCTAGTCCTAATTTGGCGGGTGTTACATATAATATATACAAACGTATTTCGTATCGTCTAAAACTAACCGTACGCGATAGAAACGTTCGAAACGCGCCCGACAAACGAAATAAACCCAAATTATATTTTTATAATTCATTATTAAGTATTTTGATAAAATACTGCGACTAAAAATATTACGATTACACGTGCACGAATAAAACATTTAAAAACGTTACACGAGTTAAGTAAACGTTCAAGTACGCAGCGAACGCGCAAACCGAGACCCAACAACATTTTAGTAATTAAAATAAAGTATTTAAAATAATACTTTCAATAAAAAATATCGAGATTTAAATCGTTATTTAAACACGCGTATTAAACGTTTAACGCCTAAATAAACGTCAAAACGAACGGGTAAACGAGCACCACACGGAACGCAACTTTGAGGAAGTGATTTAAACTCCCACTAGTGGGTTGGACCCACGAATATCTGCAGAAAATGAGAGGCCATCCCCCCTATTTCCTTTGCTTCTTTGACTCTAAAACATCAAACACACCCACCATTCTCATTTTTATCATCACTACACTCTTCCTCTTTCTCTAACATCTTTCTTCATCATTCTCTCTCTAATATTCGACCACCCAAAAACCACCACAAAACTACCATCAAACCACCTTGGATTGCTAGGTCCATTTGGAAGAAAACGATCGCAAAGTCACGAGCTACACATCCATCTTTTCGGATTCTTCGTGCGACGATTTGTAAGATTCCGACACTTCCGAACTTGTTTAGCCACAAAACCGACACTCGAAAACACCTCAGCCGGCTATGTCGCATTTGGCCCAGGCCTATTGCAACACAAGGCACTATTTCGCAAACCAATTACAATGTCGCACTAGCGACACAACCCCTTATGCCGCATTAAATTGCGGATGTCGCAAATGCGACACAGAAACTGATGTCGCACTTGGAGAGAATATAACTAGAAGTGGAAACTGAGAGATTATAACTAGCAGTGGAAATGAATGAGAGAATATAACTAGAAGTGGAAACTGAGAGATTATCACTAGCAGTGGAAACGAAGGAGAGAATATAACTAGAAGTGGAAACTGAGAGATTATCACTAGCAGTGGAAATGAATGAGAGAATATAACTAGAAGTGGAAACTAAGAGATTATCACTAGCAGTGGAAACGAAGGAGAGAATATAACTAAAAGTGGAAACTGAGAGATTATCACTAGCAGTGGAAACGAATGAGAGAATATAACTAGAAGTGGAAACTAAGAGATTATCACTAGCAGTGGAAACGAAGGAGAGAATATAACTAGAAGTTGAAACTGAGAGATTATAACTAGCAGTGGAAACAAAGGAGATTATAAGTAGCAGTGAAAACAAGGAAATTTTACTAGCAGTTTTAACTGAGTTCACAACTTACACTAGCAGTCTTAACAAGTGTAGCTCATCACATGATACTTGAAAACACTTAACCACAAATTATTAGACTCGTGTAGCAACTAAACCTTATACGATACAACTTGTAAAGTAAATAAATATACTTTATAAGTATACAACGAGTCAAACATAATAATAATACATTAAGAATTAATATTACAAGCCATCACCAATGGGCCGTACAAGTTTTCAAAACTCAAACTAATCAATCAACTCAAGTCATTTGGACATTCTAGTTGGATGAACAACTAGCATAGGTGATATTTTGAGATACCTACTCCCGTATTAACCAACGCGCGTCTTGGACGCCCTCAGGTTACAGTCTTCGGACATTACCGCTTGGTTTAACAACGCACGTTTATTGAATAAACGCATCTGACTCAGGTGAGTCTCATAGCCCATCATTTTATTATTTTCAACCCAGGGGTGGGAATACATGCTCAGTTTTCATTTACATATGAACACAAGTACAAAACTCAATATATTGATTGCATGAGTTATTTCCACTAATCATGAATGTTGGGACATGTATGTGTGACAACAGATCTAGCTTGTAATAGTACTAGTGATTATTGGTAATCAAGTCTGTACAATTGATTTGGATTTGTAAATGATATTAGTTTGGTATTAATATTCGTTAAATATATTAGTATGATAAAGTGTTAGACGAATATCGAATACGATGTTACAAACTAAAGTCTGTGAGATAAGATCTCAAGTCGCAGAACTTAATCCTGCGAGATGAGATCTGGGCTCGCAGAGCTACGAACCGAGTCGAGATGGGCTTGGTTGTGGGCTGCGAGTTGAACTCAACTCGCAGAGTCCATCGACCTGCGAATCGAGTTTGATTAAAACCTATAAATATCTAATTAGGTTTAATCCGAAAGTGACTTTTGGCCATTCGTTTTCCAGAGAACAAAAACGCTATTCTAAGCAATCATAAGGTTAGGTATTGATCGATTAACGTTAATTAATCGATACAAAACCTGGTTGATAAATCAATTCGCTATTATCTTGCGAAACAAATTGTTCACTTATTGTGAACCAAGTATTGAGGAATTCCGCGCCTTAATACCTAAGATAACCTCGTTATCGATCCACATACTAGGGACTTACAATTGGTATCAGAGCTTTCGGGCTAAATACTTAGTTAGTTCGAGGTTATTTGGATAATAACAATAGATTTAGGGTTGTTATTACGATTAATCTTCGTAAAAACGATCAAAATCAGTCTCTGGAAGTTTTTAGTTTCGTAATCGACCGAAATCTTAGGGTTTAATCGATTAGAAAACTAAAATTTTCGTTTTAGGGTTTTTCAGCCGATTCTGCGAACTGAGTTCCCCCTGCGAACCGAGTTCTTCTGCAAACTGAGTTCCCCCTGCGAACCGAGTTCTTCTGCGAACTGAGTTCCCCTCTGCGAACTGAGTTCCCCCTTCGAACCGAGTTCTTGTCCTGCGAATCGAGTTTCTGCGAAGTGAACTTTCTGATTTTTCTGATTGTTAATTCCCGAAACTCTTAAAATGTCTGACATTAGCAAAATGATTGAGATGGAGCATGAGGTTGGAAAATCTAATACTCCACCTAAGTTGTTACGTGTTGAAGACTATTACAGTTGGAGAGATAGGTTTGAATCTTACTGTAGATTTCATAATCTCTCAATCTGGATGTGTATCAAAGGAGGATACACGACACCCACCCAAACTGTTCAAAATGCTGTTGTTGTGGTATCCTATAATCTGATGAGTGAACAACAAAAGAAAGACTATGAGAATGAAAATAAAGCTCATTCTTGTATCAAGATGTGTTTATCCAAGGAAATTAATCATCAGTTAAAATCTTTTCACACTGCTAAAGCACTCTGGGAAGCGCTTGAGAAAAGATGTAATGGAAGTCCACAAGTACAAGCAAGCAAGAAGAAGCTTCTGAAAAAGCAGTTTACTTTGTTTAAAGCTTTTAAAGGAGAAACTCTTGATGCTTATGTTACTCGTTTCTACCATTTGTTATCTGAGATTGAAAACCATGAAATCACTATTGAGGAGGTAGAGAAAACCGACAAGTTTCTTGAGGGTTTACCTTCTAAATGAGAGATGTATGGTGTGATGATTACAGACAATGAAACCAGATATGCAACCATGACACTTGAGCAGGTTATTGACAAGCTCAAAGGATATGATTTCACTAAGAAGTCGAAAGATACTGATTCTGATCATGTTCAGGATCCAGGATTGTATCATGGAAAAACTTCTATCTCGACTGCTTCATCCAGCTCGACCACTGCTTTGTTTGTTGGTAATGCTGATGGAAAGGGTGAAATGATAACTGATGAACTGTGTTTCATTACATCATCCGGAAATGAAGCTAAAGGGAAACCTTCTGAGAAGTCACCTCAAGAACATCAAAAGATGCCTATGAGTGTGAAATCTGCTGAGCAGCAATTGTCTGTTCTTGCTTCATTTGTAGCTTCATATGAGAATTATATTGATTGTAAGATCAATGATCCAATTCTTTTTGATGAAGACTATGATCAGATAGATCTTGATTATCTTGAAGAAATAGATCTCCAGGACCAACTTGCTTTGTTGTCAAGGAGAGTTAAAAATTTCTTAAAGAAAAATGGAAGAAAGGTTGTTGGCAACAGATCAGGGTTTGATAAAACCAAGGTCAAGTGTTATAACTGTAAAAGTTATGGACATTTTGCTAGAGAATGCCAAAGACCTAAGGTAGAGACTGGTGAAGGGAAACAAGGCTCGGGAAATACTTTGCATTCCAAAGCCTTAGTAGTGAAACAGCTAGATGGATCTTATGATTGGAAAACTCAGTCAGAGGAAGCCTTGATGGCTGAGATTGACGATCAAGAGATTGAAGCTGAGTCATTATCCTATATGCCCACTGATCCAGCTTTTGAAGTAAAGGTGCCTGAGATTCCTGCTAAAGCTAATGTTGATGATGTATTAGACTTGGGTTCAACTGAAGATTTGGATCCCGTAGATTTTGTAGCTAAGATGGCTGAACTGCAAACTGATAAAAAACGGGTATGCCTAGATCTTGTTTCTCTTGTTGATCTGTGTCAGTTAGTTTCCAGTTTACAGTCCCAAGTTAGTGCTTATGCAGATTCCTATAAGACTTTGACTGAAACTAATAATACCCTGTCATCTCAACTTAGCACACTTAGTAAATCCAGTGAGGCTGTTAGATCTGAACTTGACCTAGCTAAGTTAGATATATGTAGGTTAAGTGATGATAAACAAGCCTTAAAGGATAAGATTAAGGCAGATGCGGCTGACAAGACAGCTTTTAGAGATACTGTGAATGAGAAATTAATTATCATAGACGGTCTCTATATGAACATAAATGATTTGAATCTGTCCATTGCTAATAAGGATAAGGAGTTAGCTGATTGCAAAACAAAACTTGTAGCTCAGAATCGTAAGCTTGAGAGCTATAGAACATCTGAAATGGATAAAATGTTAGGTGCTCAGCGTAGTGTGAAGGATATGTCTGGTTTAGGATATAATGATATGCCTCACCCATTCAATTCAAATTACACTAAAACTCCTGTAGATATTAAAATGGCAGATGTTAACCCTGAAACGAAAGAAACTAATAAACCGGATAAGTTAGAGGCACAGAAGAGTGTTATTAAGAACCCTTCATTAGATAATAGTAAGAAAATTCCTCACACCAAAGTACATTTTGTACCGGGTGGAGTAATTAATGATACTAAGATCAATGAAGTGGTTAATAAAGAACATGTCATTGAACCTTTAGTGCCTAAAACTCCGGTAGCGGATGCAAAAGCTAGTAAGTCACGTAAACAGATGTCTTGCTTCAAGTGTCACCAAAAAGGACACGTAGCTTCTTGTTGCCCAAATAAGAAGTTGGAAGCATCACATAAGTTAGTGAATACTGAAAAGACACCTACTATTTCTAGTTCGATTGTAGATAGGTTAGGCTCCAAACCGGGATTAGGAAGCAAACCTGTAAACATTCTGAAAAGAGATGGTAATCATAGTGTCTCTCCACCTAAACCTAAAAGGGCTTATACTCTAAACGAAAATACTTTCAATAAGCCAAGAGATAAGACACCTTCGAGGTTTAGGACCCCAAGTAGAAACCATAGTCAATTTGAGAATGGTTCTACTTCGAGTGCACAGGGAACTAAGTTTGTGCCTAAGAGGTTTTCTACTCACTCTCCTCATAGGCCTAAGACTACAGATCATCAACAATCTCAAACTCATGTGAAGGTTACCAAGACTCCTGATGGGAATAGTTATGGTTACTTTAAGGAGGTTCAGATTGTAGATGACCAGGGACAAACCAAGACCGTAATGGCTTGGGTCCCTCTTGATAACTAACTGTGTACAACTTGTGATGTGTAGGAGCAGATTGTGAACAAGGACAGCTGGTGGTATGTAGACAGTGGATGCTCAAGACACATGACAGGTGAAAGAAGTCTACTGAAGGACTTCAGAGAAGGTTTCAAGCAAAAAGTAAATTTTGCAGGAGACAAAGGAGGAGTAATTACTGGGAAAGGAAAAGTTTCAAATGGAACTTTAACTCTAGAGGATGTGAATTATGTTGAAGAACTAACTCATAACCTAGTGAGTGTTTCCCAAGTCTGCGATAAAGGTCATCCAGTTCATTTTAATGAAAAGGAGGCTTTAGTCCTGAAGCCAGGCTTCACAATTCCTGAAGAATGGATATTGATGAGGGCACCAAGGAAGAAGGACATCTATGCGATAAACATGGGTGTTCCTAATTCTTCAATGGTATCTACATGTTTATTATCCAAGGCTTCGGAAGCAGACGCGCTACACTGGCATAGGAGAATGGCACACCTAAACTGGAGAAAAATGAACTACATAACCAAAAATGGTTTAGTTTTGGGTGTACCACAAAAACGTTTCAAGTCTGAGGATAAGTGTGTTCCTTGTATGAAAGGAAAGCAGCATAAGAAACCACACCGATCTAAGACTGAAAACTCAATCTCCTCTCCATTTAATTTGCTACATATGGATCTCTTCGGCCCAATAAGCAAAAGAAGCATAGGTGGCAATTGGTACTGTCTAGTTGTCACAGATGACTACTCTAGATTCTCGTGGGTATTTTTCTTAGGATCTAAGGATGAAACTCCAGGTATTCTAATTGAGTTTTTAGATCAAATTGAAAATGTATACAAAACGAGAGTTAAGCGTATTCGTAGTGATAACAGAACAGAGTTCAAGAATTCAACGTTAGATATCTATAGCTTAAGCAAAGGGATAATTCATCAATTCGGTGCACCATATGAACCTCAACAGAATGGTGTGGCTGAAAGGAAGAACAGAACGTTGATTGAAGCTGCTAGAACAATGCTTGCAGATTCAAAGCTTCCTGTCATCTTTTGGGCAGAAGCAGTGAATACAGCATGTCATGTTCTGAATAGAGTTCTTACGGTTAAAAAGCATAATAAGACTTGTTATGAGCTTTTGAACAATAAGAAACCAAACTTAAAAGGATTTGAACCCTTTGGAGTTGCTTGTACAATATTGAAAACTGGGAATCAAGCTAAATTTGGTGAGAAGGCTGACGAAGGATTTTTCTTGGGTTATATGCCTAATTCTCCAAATAAAAGGGTTTTCAATAAGGTCACTAGTCGTCTGGAAATAGTTTATAACATTGAAGTTATGAGCTATGTACCTGCTGTGCATAAGGGATTAGATTGGCAATTTGACTACTCAGATCTCTTTCAGTCATTTAAGGTTCCCATAAATGACTTTGTCAGTGATTCAGAGATCTCTCAGCACTTATTGAATGAAGAATTGGACAATGATCCGTCTTCAACATCGAGTGTTCCGAAATCTGGAATCAGGACATCAGATGACTCAAATGAAGCTTCTTCAAGTGGGTCTCGACAATTTTCAAAGGATAAGTATCAAGAAACAGAAGATTCTGAAAAGGATCTTCAAACAACGTTTGATGATGTACTTACTTCTTTGAACCATTTAAAGATCTCTTCGGAAAATTCAGAAGAAATGCCTTCATTAGAAGAGATTGGTACTAACTTAGGAGATGAGTTAATAGTTGATCCTATACCGGTTACAAGAATGAGTAAGAATCATCCCGTTGAAAACATCATCGGTGATATTAATACTCCTGTTCAGACTAGGACTCAATCTAAAGCTAGTACTTCTGAAGAATTAGAAAGTTTGTATACTGCTATGAAAGAGACAGGGATTCCTAATCAATGTCTATATTCATGCTTTATCTCACAAGTTGAGCCTAAAAATGTGCAAATGGCTCTCAAAGAAAGCTCATGGGTTGAAGCTATGCAGGAAGAACTGCAACAGTTCTCAAAATTACAAGTTTGAGAGTTAGTTGACCTACCAAAGGGAGAATATCCAATTGGAACTAGATGGGTATTTAAGTGTAAGAGAGATGACCAGGGAGTCATTACTCGCAATAAAGCACGTCTAGTGGTTCAAGGTTTTAATCAACAAGAAGGCATAGATTACAATGAAGTGTTTGCACCAGTTGCTAGGCTAGAAGCAATTAGAGTATTTTTAACATTCGCGTCATTCTATGATATAAAAGTTTATCAGTTGGATGTTAAGAGTGCCTTTTTGTATGGCAAAGTAGAAGAATTGGTGTATGTTGCTCAACCTCCAGGGTTTGCTGATCATGAGTATCCAGATAGAGTATATCGTTTGAATAAGGCTCTATATGGATTACATCAAGCACCGAGGATGTGGTATGCAACACTATCAACATATCTACTTGATAATGGATTTACAAGAGGAGCAATTGATAGCACATTGTTTGTAAAATGGAACAATAAAGACTTTCTATTAGTACAAGTTTACGTTGATAACATTATCTTTGGATCTTCTGATGAAAAGATGTGTCAAGAATTTGAGAAAGTCATGAGAAAAAGGTTTGAGATGTCTGCAATGGGAGAGTTGAAATTCTTCTTAGGGTTACAAGTTGACCAAATGAAGGATGGCTTCTTTATTCATCAATCTAAATATGTTTATGAGTTATTAGAAAAAATTTAAGATGGATGACAGTAAAGTCTACAATACTCCGATTCCAGTTAATCACAAACTAGGTCCGGATACATCGAGTGATCAGGATGTGGATCCTACTTTATATAGGGCCATGATTGGATCACTAATGTATTTGACTGCCTCTAGACCTGACATTATGTTTGCTGTTTGTTTATGTGCAAGATATCAGGCTAATCCGAAAGAGTCACATATGCAGGCTGTTAAACGGATCTTCCGTTACCTCAAAGGGCAACCGAAGCTGGGACTTTGGTATCCAATTGATGGAGACTTAGATCTAGTAGCATATACTTATTCGGATTATGGAGGATGCAATCAAAATAGGAAATCTACGACCGGAGGATGTCAATTCTTAGGAGGTAGATTAGTATCTTGGCAGTGCAAGAAGCAAAGCTCAGTAGCCATTTCTACATGTGAAGCTGAGTATGTTGCAGCTGGCAGCTGTTGTTCTCAAGTTCTTTGGATACAACAGCAACTGCGGGATTACGGGTTAAATATAACCAATACTCCTATGATGATTGACAACGAATCTACTATGTCGATCACTAACAATCCTGTGAAGCACAGTAAAACTAAGCACATTAATATTCGACATCATTTTATTAGAGATTGTGCTGAAAAGAAAATGATAAGGTTAGTTAAGGTTCCGACTGCGGATAACTTAGCAGACCTATATACGAAGGCATTCGACAGAGCAAGATTTGAGACATTGGTTCAACTGAATGGAATGAGAAATCCAGAGTGATTAGTCTTCCAAGGGTATTTTAGTAATAGTTAGTAGTTATTTTTAGTACTTAAAAAAAAAAAAGAAAAAAAAAGGGGGGGGGGGGGCGTATGGCATTCATTTGCTTGTTACCTGAGGGGAATCGCCTCCAATGAAAGAACAAAATAAGTTCTTTTAGAAAAAGCTTTAAGTATTTAGCTGTAAAAACTTGGGAAATGATAGTACATTAGGAGAATAAGTCTAAGAATAATAACCTTAAGTAATAAGTATGATGTGTTAGTAGATTCTTATAAGTTGCATTAGAATAACGATTTTATCTAGGAGTACACTTATATTTATCTTATTATACACCTATATCCACTGATTATAACTTGTACTTTTACTTAACAAGTGATAAGAATAACTTAAGTCTAGTCAGCTTCATCATACGATTTATTGGTAGGCAGGTTATGCTAAGATTTCTGAGCAGTTAAGAAGTATAACTTTCACGTGTAATATCTTATGTGATCTGTTATATAACGTATGACATATGTCTTAATTGTTGAATGATAGTATTACCATGCACTGTGATCTAAAATTAAAAAAAAAAAAAATTAAAAAAATTGATTGAAATGATACAAAGTATCATAATGTCAAAAGGTGAGTTATATGTTTCGAAAGGGCATCATTTAGTAACCTCTACCTTACATATGAAAGATACAAAGTATCTCGTGTCAAGTGTATGTTATATGCTTCTAAAGAACATCATTTAGTAATCTCTACCTTGATAATACAAGATACAGTGTTATGTGTTGTACTTGAATTCTTCAGTATGTTGTATAGTAGAAAACACTAGATATTGTGCACATTAACAATAAAAGATTGGCTCAGAAACCTGTGTGTAATCTGTTTATGTGGATCATAATATCGGTAATCGTCTTGAACTGTCTATGATATTCGAACATTCACTTTTGTGAATAATAAGAAATCATAAGTTATATTTCAATGAAGTGTTATATCATGTGGATAAAGGTCAATAAGATATAATTTTATAAATATAAGTTTATTACTTATTAAAGTTGTGATTTTATTGTGCTTATATGAATTTCATGAGGTATGTATACTAACAATCGTCTTAGGCTTATTACAATCTATTAAGTACAGCTTATTCTTTCTAATATGATCCCTAAGCAGTTAAAACTTTAAGTGTTTATTATTAAGTTAATTTGTTAGAATGTTAGTAGTTTTATTATTTTAACTTTTGTAATTATTTCCTTAATCAATTAAACCTTTTAATTATTCTTCTTGTTTATCTTTTGGAATTAAATTAAACTAGCTATCTTATATCTGTGTTGAATAAATGTAACAAATACAAGTAAAAAATAATTTTTATTTTAGACTTGTACGGTATGTATGGGTTTCACTTTATACTAAGTGCTAAAATCGCGTTTTTGTGAAAACTTGCGATTTTGACTAGTCAACGCTGTGAAGCGAGACTAGTGCTGCGAAGCGAGTACATAGTATAAATGGGGCAAGTCCAACGAGTCCAACCCACACTTGCCATTTATTCTGCGAACCGAACCCACACACCTCTGCGACTTGAAATTTGGCGAAACGAATCGAAAATACATTTCGATTGATTTTCTGATTTTTAGTACAAAGAAGGATTTTTTGATCCGTGGAACTCTTACAACTTTTGATTACGCATCTTTAGAAGTAAGTTTCATGAGAATTCACCGTGTAATTTGTGAGATATCGATGGGTTTACGTTTTTGAATGTGTCGGTTTAGTTTATCACGGATTTTATACAAATTAGTGATTTAGAAAACCTAACACATGTTTATAATGATTAATCGATGGTTAATAAACATGTTATAATCGATTAATTGCTTTAACACATATTTGATTAGTGATTGATGTTTTGAATTCGTTGAGCAGATGATCCTGCGAACCGAGATCTATCTCGCTTCGCAGCCCACTCCAACGAATCGAGATAAGTTGCGAGACGAGTTTCAACTCGTTTGACTTCTGTTGACTGAAGCGAGACGAGTTCCACTTGTTTGACTTGGGTTGACCGAAGCGACTCGACTTGATGTTGATTAAGCCTGAGGCTGCTGATCTTTTTGGGCATCTTCTTGATGCTGATTATGTTGCTCCACCAAACAATGGTTGGATGGATGCTGGAGCTCACGGTCAAGCTCAAGCTCAACAACAACAACAAGCTTCACCTCAACCTCAACCAGCAGCAGAGTCACAGGAGCTCATTGAGGATGTTTTACATCAGGTTGAACATCAAGGTCAACAAGTTGTGCCTGAGCTAGCTGCTGAGGTTCTACATGAGGTTTTGATACAGATTGATGATGATACAGATCCCTTGTTACGGGATATTGATAGTTATTTTGAACAATCTGAGGTAATTTTATAATTATATAATAATGTTGGTATTTCACTGTTATATTATTATCACTTTATTATATAATGCATATGTTATAGATATTTAGTTAATTAGATATTATTTCTGATTATAAAATATAAATATCATTATGATCAGGGAGCTGAGACTGCAGACCCAGAGGTTACTCGACCTGAGGGTGCGCAGGGACAGCTTGATAGATCTGAGGTTTTACCTTCTCAGGTATTTATCAGATTAATCATAAATATATAGAACTTGTATGATAGAGCTTTTAGCTAATCATAAATGTTTAATATATTTAATATTTAGGATTCTGATGTTGGTCCATCTGGAGGCCGTGATGGTCAATCGGCTTCAGATGATGATGATAGTACTCCTTCTCCACCTCCAGATGCTGGTTATATTAGATACCGATCTCGGATGATTCCAGATCCAGCACTGAAGGAAAAGAGAAAGGCTAAGGAAGTCGATCTGGACTTCAGTATTATTGATGAAGGTCCTGAGGAAGAGGATATTCCTCTTATTCCTCAAAGTCGTAAGCATTCCAGGACTTTGATCATTCAGGATGGCATGTTTTATTTAGAGTTAGATAATCTTAACTTGTTGTTTATCAGGAATTAAACTGAGACAGTTAAGTCTGTGACAGTTGCTCAAGATACATCCCAGGTACAGATGATGATACCGGTGGTTACTGAACCAGTATCTGTACCATCTGAGGTATGAGATAAACGTTTAGTACTACGAGTATTATAAATATTTATTTAGAGATTGAGACAGAGTTATCTGTAACAATTACTTATTTAATTATATCTAACTTTATAGGCTGAGAAACTGCTTGAGTCAGTGGAACCAGAAATGGTCTCCAAGACTGTTGAGGAGGGAGTTGCAAAACTGGTGCATGATGTTCAGTTTCCGACTAATAAAGCTAGTAGATTTGCAGCTAGTCTTCTCAAAGAAGCGTTATCTCAAGCTATTCCACCACTCACACGTGAATCATACATTGCTTCAGTGACACCGCCTGGACCATCAACAATATCTGTTATTCCGACGACTGATGCTGAAAGGATTACATCCTTAGAGTCACGAGTTAAGGAATTGGAACAGAGTACTTCTAGGATTCCAGGGTTGTTAGCTGAGAATGTTTCTCTTGCTCAGCAGATGGTTCATATTAGTGAATCACATTTGACACTGCTGAAGACTCATGATACTTTGCTTGCTGATTTTACTGCCCACCGACTGAAGCTTGAACACTTAGAACGTTTGGTGTTGAGAGTGAATTCATGACAGTCTGCTCAGGGGGAGATAATGCTATATCATGAAGCTTGCAAAGAGGATGAGTTAGCTAAGAAGAGAAGAGATGATAAAGATGATGATCCCGATGCTCAGAAAGATGGTGAGCCAACTGGTCCTTCAAAGACTGGTGAGCAAGCTATTATTCAGGGGGAGTCTGCATGTGATGGTGCTGGTACAAGTGCTGCGGGTACAAGTGAAGCTGGTAAGACAGCTTAGACTTGTGTAGATATTTGTACTTAGTATTTTAGTAGAATTATAATTGTAATTTATAATTGTAATTGAATAATTGTAACTTAATAGTTTTTGTAATATATATTTAGCTTGAGATTTTTATTACAAGATTAAATATATTAGAAATTGTTTAAGTTATTTGATTTTGAAAAGTTAAATAAATTAGTGATCGAAAGTCTTCCGACTCATTGAGAAGTCGAGCGGCGTGTTCTGATTTATTTCAGCGGTCAAAGTTTATTTTAACTTAGACATTTTAGAATTGAGAGTTTTAATAACTGACAAGTTAAATATCTATGATTTTTAACTAGACAAATAATATATAATTTAAAGATATAATTGAAAGTTAAGTTCTTGTGATATAACAGTTCAATTAAGTCTTGAAAATTATATAAGGTAATTAACAGTGAATTTAAATGCTTGGTGATTATTCACAATGCATTAGAATTTAAAGTTAATTAATATTTGTTAAGTGTTTATAAGACTTAAGAATTCTTTGATTGATTCAGAGAAATCAATAAAAGAATTATAAGTTATATAGATTGGTTATATTAACACAATTGAAATGAATAATGAAATTTTTAGATTGATTCAGAGAAATCAATAAAAGAATTTATATTATTAATTTAATTTGTGTAGATATGGAAATGCTAGAATTGAGTGACTCTGGAAGTGATATTCTTGATGAAATCGATGAAGAAATTGATTTTGATCTTGAAGAAGGAGAATTTTTACTACCTGAGGATTGGACTGCTGTCTATGAGAATGAGCTAGACATTGGTGTAGATCCAGATGCAAATATTGATGAACACCATGTGAGCCCATCTAGGACAGAAGTTATTATTGAAAATAATCAAGGTCCAACAGTTGTCGATGTAGATGAAGAAATCGATGACTCAACTGATTCTGAAAAAGATGAAATCTTAATTCCTACCAAGAATCCAGCAGTTTTTCTTAGAAAACTTCCTAAACAGGAAAAGAAGGTTGGAGTTTCTGAAGTTGATATAACTGGGAAACGGGAACCTAAAAGAGGGATTATTAGTTGGTACTTTGACTCTGAGCTGAAGCTATTTGCTATTAAGAGGTTTGACGGAGTTCAATATCTTGAGCGAAAGCTTGCAGTATTTAGTTCTTTGCCTAGATTTGAGATTCGAGATTTGGCTAGATTACCTTTGAATAACCCAAGTGATGATTTTGTTGGAAAATATGTTGAACACATAATCAAGACTGAGGTTAGAGCTAATAAATTTGAAAAGATTAAGCCAAGAAAAGGAAAGACTATTAAACTGGCAGAGAGAAGTCAAAGGACAGGACGAAGAAGAAGAAAGAAGATTTATCCATCTGTTAAGTGTTTACAGCAGATTCTATTGAAGACAATGCCACAAGATATTTTGGAAAATATGAAGAGTTGGCATGTGGATTCAGAGACTGGAGAAGCTCTAATGGTTGAATCTGATGATGAGGTTGAAGGTGGTGAAAGAGAAATCTTCAGAGTTTATGACCATCGACACCTAATGAACATGTCGAAGAAAGATTTGATAAAATTGAATGAAAATAGAATCTTGACGACAGTAGCATGGGGTGATTTAGCACGTGATTATCAAATGATGGTTAAGACTTGTATTAAATTGAAGATTTATGCTGGTAGTAAGATTTATGAGTAAAAATCAAAGACAACTTGAAGACATAATAGCGTAGATGCTAGAGCTATTGTCAAGGGGGAGTCTGTTGGGACATGTATGTGTGACAACAGATCTAGCTTGTAATAGTACTAGTGATTATTGTAATCAAGTCTGTACAATTGATTTGGATTTGTAAATGATATTAGTTTGGTATTAATATTCGTTAAATATATTAGTATGATAAAGTGTTAGACGAATATCGAATACGATGTTACAAACTAAAGTCTGTGAGATAAGATCTCAAGTCGCAGAACTTAATCCTGCGAGATGAGATCTGGGCTCGCAGAGCTACGAACCGAGTCGAGATGGGCTTGGTTGTGGGCTGCGAGTTGAACTCAACTCGCAGAGTCCATCGACCTGCGAATCGAGTTTGATTAAAACCTATAAATATCCAATTAGGTTTAATCCGAAAGTGACTTTTGGCCATTCGTTTTCCAGAGAATAAAAACGCTATTCTAAGCAATCATAAGGTTAGGTATTGATCGATTAACGTTAATTAATCGATACAAAACCTAGTTGATAAATCAATTCGCTATTATCTTGCGAAATAAATTGTTCACTTATTGTGAACCAAGTATTGAGGAATTCCGCGCCTTAATACCTAAGATAACCTCGTTATCGATCCACGTACTGGGGACTTACAATGAAGTCCTCCACCACATAGTTTGTTAATATGGATTTAGTGTGAATGTTAGTGTATGGTACCATATGGGATTGATAATCCCTGTCCAGGGTAGTCACGCTACCTTGACTGTGATGTCAAACAGACACATTATCATTTGTTCACACGAGTGTAGATTAGGCACTCGCTCGGAGGCACCTCGCTCTGGTCCTTAAAGGCGGATCCTGACCCCTCAGTTAAGCTCAAACTATGGATTCATGGCAATAATATACACAATTATTTGATTAATTTTAAACATATCATTAAATCTTGTGGTTCATACATTGTGGTTTTATCATTTACACCTGTGAGCTCACCAGCTTTTAGCTGACCTTTTAGCATGTATTCTCAGGTACTCAGCAGTAGGTTTGACTACCCATCAGGATACTTTTAGCTCGAGTCATCATGCAAACCTCAGAGATTTTATTGCATTATTATATTTTGTAAAAGTAATTATGTTTTGAAATCTCTCATTTTCAGAACACGCGCTATGGTAATAGCTTCAAACGTTGTAAACAATTATCTAATCAATGTATTATGTTAAACGACGCATATAGAGTCATTCATTGTATATATTATGTGCTGTGATTACCGTACTAGTCACGCCCCGACCCAAATCGCTTCCGCATCATAATTTGGGGGTGCGACATATGAACCGCAAGATTTAATCATGTTTGAAATCAATCAAATAAATGTGTATATTACTGCCATGAGCTTGTAGTTTAAGCTTAACTGAGGTGTCGGGATCACAATCAAGTGCCCAATCGAGGTTGCCTCCTGCGAGTGCCTAATCTACACTCGTTATGAACAAATGCTAATGTGTCCGTTTGACCAGCAGTCGTGGTAGCGCGACTACCTCGGACAGGGATTGTCAATCGCAAATGGTACCACTCACTAACATTCACTCTAAATCAATACTAACAAACTATGATGTGGAGGGCTTCATAATTAGGTGAAACAACTCATGCAGTCAATATATCGAGTTTTGTACTTGCGTTCAAATGTAAATGAAAACTGAGCATGTATTCCCACCTCTGGGTTAAAAACAGTAAATTGAGGGGCTATGAGACTCACCTGAGTCTTAGAGTGTTTGCAAAGCAAGCAAGTATGATGTTGTACCAAATGAGTATCCGCAGACTGTATCCTGCCGGGCGTTCAAAACGCGCAAGGTTATGTGAGTGAGTAGATGTCTCAACAGACCATCTATGTTAGTTGTCCATCAACTAGTTATGTCCAAATATTTGATTGTTTTTTATGTTTTGAATACATGTACGGCCTGTTGGTCTCGATTTGTAATACTAATCATAAATCATTATTATTATTATGTGTTGTTCCATGTATACTATCAAAGTATATGTTTGGTGTGTTGTATCGTATATAAATATTGAAGTTATGAGAGTTCGACACTTAGTGTGAAAACTAGTTTTGGAGTTTCTGTTTTAGGCGACACTCATAGCGTCACTTGATAGTTATTGGCGACACTCAGGTAAGTGTCGTAGAGTATTGAAATCTGTAAGTTATTGGTATCACTTGGTTAAGTGTCGCATATAAGGCGTCACTAGGTTGCGGCACTAAGGTAAGTGTCGCAGAAGGCGACACTTGATGGGTGCGACACTTAAGGTAAGTGTCGCTAACAATAGGATTCAGGCATAATATGCGTCACTTGATGGAGTGACGCAGAAAATACTTGGTTCCTGCGTCACTCGGGTCTTGTCAACTTCTAACTTAATCAAAAACGTGGTCAACTATGATGGTTTGACCCGAGACTCTTACCCAAGTCATTTTTCAGTTCATGTCGGAGTCATTCCGAGGTGTCGGTTTTAAAAAAAAATGTCAAAACTTTAAGATTTTCATGTTTTCGGTTTATGTTGGTTCATTTCGCCTCTCGATTTCACTAACTTCTGGTCCAAAGTAATGTTTACAATTTTTTTTGCCAACTGATCATATGTGTGTCCAATTCCTAACGTGATTATTCCGACAATTATAGAGTTCATATAGATGGGTAATTAATTCCGCGAAGGAACCGTACTCGGTTTTCGACAAACATCAGACCAGTCGCAAAGATCGGATTATACACAAAAATACGTACTGATCTGGTCAACTTCTAAATTAATCAACAACGTGGTTAACTATGACGGTTTGACCCGAGACTTTTACCCAAGTCATTTTTCAGTTCATAGAGTTTATAAAATATGTCAGTTCGTGTCGGAGTCATTCCGAGGTGTCGGTTGTAAAACGCATGTCAAAACTTTAAGATTTTCATGTTTTCGGTTTATGTCGGTTCATTTCGCCTCTCGGTTTCACTAACTTCTGGTCCATAGTAATGTTCACAATTTTTTTTGCCAACTGATCATATGTGTGTCCAGTTCCTAACATGATTATTCTGACAATTATAAAGTTTATATAGATGGGTAATTAATTCCGCGAAGGAACCGTACTCGGTTTTCGACAAACATCAGACTAGTCGCAAAGATCGGATTATACACGAAAATACGTACTGATCTGGAAAAAGTGTAAAAAATAAAAGTTGTATCTCTTTTCAATACGTAACTTTTTTAAAAAAAATTCGTTGTCTAATTTATTTTAGAACTAAAGTTATGATCATTTTACTAAACTGACTTTTGAAGACAGATTGTGTATCTTTATAAATGCTTTACAAAAATGAGTTTCAACAACAATTTTGGACATAATCAAGCTAACGGAGTTATAAAACATCAAAATCAGTAACATGCAAGTATATTTCTAGAGAGAGAAAGTGTTGGTTCTTACAAAAACGAGTGGTGAAGATGAAGGAAGTGATGGTGATGATGATCTAAAGCTTGGTCTTGATGTTCTTCCCTTGATCTTCCTTGCTAGATGATGATTCTTGGTGATGATGAATCTGAGGTTTTGAGGGTTTTTAGAGAGATATAGGGCTGAGATTTAGAGAGAGGGGAGAGTGATTATGTATGTGAAATTTGAGGTGAAAGGTATGGTGAAAATGATGGGGAAGTTGGAGTGCATTTTGGGTTAAGTGAGTCAAAAGGCGAAAGGGGAGTGGGGGCAGCATGGGGGCCGGCCAGGGGGCCCATGGGGCTGTATTTTTGTCAATTTTTATTCCGCAAATTTACGTTAAGTCCCGTGGTCGTTTACCCGATTGTTTCACCGTTCGTCTTAACGTTAAACGTTTAATGCGCGTGTTTCAAGTGACGATTTAAACTTCGATATTTTCACTTGATATATTAAATCTAGATACTTGAAAACATTTATAAAAATATTCTGTTAATTTATCGACCTCGATTTGCGCGTTCGTTTTATGGAGGTTTAATCGCGTGACGTTTTAATTGAACGTTTTTGTTACCGTTTTAAGATACGATATTTTAAATGAAAGTTTTGCTTGAAATGATATATTTTAAGCTTATAAAATATATTTTGGCTTTCATTTGGTTGTCGGATGCGTTCCGTGCATTTTCATCGCGTTTGTGATACTTTATACGATACGTTTTACATGTTAAATATTATCAACATAATATTTAAAGATTTTTGCGTTTATTTAATAATTTGACATTATTTAATATTTTGTTCACCAACGTCCGCATTTATAAGGTATCAGAATCCATCTGATAGTGAAATGTACAATTTAAACAAAACGTATACGTGTGTATATATATAAACATATATCAATACACATAGTGATACACATAATTAGCCCTAAATATAACTAATTACATGTATAAGTACAATGATTAGGCACTAATAACTAGCCCTAATTGGTCGGATGTCACATTCTCCCCTTGTTAAAAGAATTTCGTCCCGAAATTTAGCTCTGAGTTGGGGTATGAGTGGAGTCTGTAAATAGATGTGGATACTTGAGTTGCATTTGGTCTTCCCGTTCCCACGTGAATTCCGGACCATGCCGCGAGTTCCACCAGAATTTAACGATGGGAATACAACTTTGTTTTAACTGTTTGACCTCACGGTCCATGATTTCTGCTGGTGTCTTGACAAAATGGAGTTTATCATCGATGTGGATTTCATCAAGAGGAATAATGAGTGTCTCATCAGACAGATATTTCTTAAGATTAGAAATGTGAAAAGTGGGATGCACGCTACTAAGCTCGGGTGGTAGCTGCAATCGATTTGCCACTGGACCAATCCTTTCTAGTATCTCAAAAGGTCCAATGTACCTGGGATTCAATTTCCCGTGTTTGCCGATGCGAATGACACCTTTCCAAGGTGAAACTTTAAGAAGGACTCGATCCCCAACTTGGAACTCGAGATGTTTGCGTCTCACGTCAGCATAACTTTTCTGACGATCACGTGCGGATTTCAGCCGGTTTTGGATGCTAAAGATTTTCTCTGTGGTTTCGTGGATGATTTCAGGACCAGTGATTTGGCTATCTTCCACTTCGGTCCAACAGATAGGTGATCGGCACTTACGACCATACAATGCCTCGAAAGGTGCAGCTCCAATACTGGTATGGTAGCTGTTGTTGTACGAAAATTTGCACAAAGGTAAATGAGTTTCTCAGTTTGCACCGAAGTCAACTACGCAGGCTCGTAGCATATCCTCCATTGTTTGAATCGTTCGCTCACTTTGACCATCGGTTTGAGGATGATATGCAGTACTCATATCTAGACGAGTACCCAATGATTTCTAAAGTGATTGCCAAAAATGAGATGTGAAGCGACTATCTCTATCTGAGATAATCGAGATGGGAACGCGGTGTCGGGATACAACTTCCTTGAGATAAATTCGTGTGAGGCGTTCCATTTTTTTCATTTCTTTGATTGCGAGGAAATGAGCAGATTTTGTGAGCTGATCTACGATCACCCAAATAGTACCGCTTGATGTTTTTGGGAGTTTAGTGATGAAGTCCATAGTGATCTGCTCCCATTTCCATTATGGGATTTCCGGTTGTTGGATTAAACCCGAGGGTTTGTGATATTCAGCTTTGACTTTTGAACAAGTGAGACACTTGTTGACGTATGTGGCGATTTTAGCTTTCATGTTTGACCACCAATATAACTCTTTGATGTCGTGATACATCTTGTCGGATCCAGGATGTATATGAGTATTTGGACTTGTAAGATTCATGCATCACCAAGTCGTGTAGGTTCCCAAAACAGGGCAACCAGATTCAGTTTGAGAAGTGTTTAACTCCGTTAGGTTTAGTTTCGAATTGTTTCTCCATGCCTCGCAAGGCTTTATTTTTGATTATTTCTGGTTTCAATGTTTCGAGTTGAGCGGTAAGAATTTGAACGATGAGGTCATTGTGAATTGTGATACTGAGGGCTCGGACTCGAAGTGGTTTTGTGCGTTCTTTTCGACTGAGGGCATCAGCAACAACATTTGCTTTTCCTGGATGGTATCGAATTTCACAATCATAATCGGTAAGCAACTCGACCCAGCGACGTTGCCTCATGTTTAGATCATTCTGATCGAATATGTGTTGGAGACTTTTGTGATCAGTGAAGATTGTACATTTAGTACCGTACAAATAGTGTCTCCAGATTTTGAGTGCAAACACTAAGGCCCCCAGTTCGAGATCATGAGTGGTGTTGTTCTTTTCGTGGATTTTGAGCTGTCGAGAGGTGTAGGCAATGACCTTGTCTCATTGCATCAACATGCAACCGAGACCTTGGTGTGAAGTATTGCAGTATACTACGAAGTTATCGGTGCCTTCGGGTAAGGATAGGATAGGCGCACTGCAAATGTGACAACCACCAATTTAGGACTTTAATTAGTTCCTAATCTACTTGTAATTACATGTATTTAGTTATATATTAATCTAAATATACGTGATATTTTGTGTAATTACATACACGCTTACGCGATTTGATTAAATCGTGCACTTATGTACTGGACGGAGTCCGACATCATTTACTATGGACGTTGGTGACAAAACTTTTAAATAATGTTGAATTATCCAAACAAACATTATTTACATTAATATATTGTGAGAAATATATTACACGTATTTCGTATCGGTTAAAATGCCCCGAACGCGACGAAAGCACACGAAACACGCCCAACAAAAGAAAATAAACCAAATCATATTTTTATAACCCATTATTAAGTATTTCGATGAAATACTTCAGTAAAAAATATTTCGGATAAACTTTAACATAAAACGCGGAACAACATTCAAGTAATCACGAAACGTAACATAATCAAGGAACAAGTAAACGAGCCCGAGACCCGCAAGTGGGTCGGCCCAGACCTGCAGACCCGACCCACCGACCCATTCCCCTTTTATTTCTTTCCTTTCTCATTTCCTTCCATTTACACACACACACCAACACCTACTTTCTCTCATCTCTCTCTCTCTACCAAACCTCTATATCTCTCTCTCTAAAAACTGAGATAACAAGAACATCATCACTATAAATCGCTCATCATCATCATCATCAAGAACAAGCAACAAGATCATCTCCATCTTCACTCTCCCCATTTTCAATTTTGTTGGTAAGAAGCTTTAAAACTCTTTTGAATTACTTGTAAAATTTTTATTTACATGCTAGAACGTTTACTCAACGAAGATTTGCCCCAAAACCGACTCAAAATGCGTTTTCTAAAACCTGAGATACGAACAGCTCAACCTGCGAGTTGAGATCCCAGATCCCAGTTCGTCCTGCGAGGCGAACCGAGATCTCGACTCGTGAAGCCAAACAACGAACCGAAACTGCGAACCGAACCCACTTCCGAGTTGACTTGCGAGTCGATCTGCGAGTTGACTTGCGAGTCGAACCTTGTGCTGCGAACCCAACTCGGTTGGCAGCCTACTACCTTGCGAGCGGAACTTAGCTCGCACCGCAAACTCAGTTCGCAACACATTTTCAGCCCGCAGCCAGACTAGGTCAATTTTCCCGATTTTAAATTCTAGATGCGATTTTTACCAAAGCAATGTAGTAGAAATAAAAATTTTCCAAGATGACCTGGCAGCTAGACCCCAGCCAGGGGCTCTGCCCCTTGGACCCTTCCAGGGGCTGCCGCCCCTTGGACCCCGCTACCAGGGGCGCTGCCTGTTGTCTCCCGCACCGGTCGTTGGAATTTCTAATGGTGATGCAAGACAACAGTGAGTTTTAAATTTATAGAGCTGGGGTCTAGGGTTACTGTTATTGCTAATCTAAGGGCTAGCAAAGGATAAGTATGACCTAGAGTCGTTCTTCAAAGCGCGACAAATTAAAACTAGGGGGATTTAGAAACTTTTATGAATTTAGCTAGGGTTAAGAGAGTTGGTTTGGGTTTTTGGATTTTCTATCCTAAAACTAAACTTAAATTAAACTAAAAGTGGAGGTTACTTCGGGCGTTCAACAATTAAAGCGATTGTCTGCTATGAAGCGGTTTAGGTGATCTTAAATATGAAGAGTTCTAATGAGTGAAGTTCGTAAGTTAATGTGAGCTATTACTGCAATCCTTCTATCGGGCTAACGCGGAGGTGTCCACAATCAGGCAAACAGAATGTCACGTGGGTTGCAGAATATATTGAAACATACACCGAAAGTTCTCTCAAATGTATGTCCATATTATCCGACAGTTAATATGTAATCCTATTCCCCAATCTCGGTCGTCAGAGATGTTCGAATAATGGCATAGTTTGTTGAATAAATAATTCTTATGAACGGGTTTTACCCTCGCCGGAATAGGTTGGAATAACTGGTCTAGGCGGTCGGATAATATGTCATCACTTATTCGTACGAGTTATCAACATTACTCCAGTATGCAAGAAGACAGGGATGATTTGTGTTACAAATAGAAACCTAATTAATACGTTTGTTAATCGATTCATAATACAACTACCTTCGGTCGTTCTTGACTTCCATACGTTTGTACTCTACCGTAGGCGTTTCCAGTACTATTTCAAAGAACAGTTGAATAGGAGCCGTCATATTACTTCACGAAGATTAAGGCTAGTTATATTTCACTATTATGATAATCCTAAAGCAACAATCAAACAAGAACATGCAATAAGACGATCAAGGTAATAGTTCAATATATGCACCCAAAGGTATTATCTAAGTCGAGGACATTCCGAAAGTTGTCTCAAAAATGTCATATGTCCAAATTAAATCTTAACCTACCTCTACTCCCATATTCCGTGTCTCTTAGATCCTATTTAAGTCTAGAGAACACCGGCCATGCTGAGCTCAATGATTCAATCTGACATAGTATAACTAAGTGACCTATACCCTATGAATTAGCTACGTTCATGTTTAATATGGTTTTAGTCACAACATGAGTTGGGCAGATAAATGATAAAGATTCTATTCCTACATCTACTAATAATGCAAAGCATCCGCAATCTCATAACATACAACTTAATTACATATTTAAGACTTTCCTAAGCGACTATCATAGCAGACAATTGAGTTATCTAGTTAATCATAACAATTCTAGCATGCATATTTAAATTTATTAAAGAAAGAACAAACATAAGTAAATATGAAAGATAGATTAAAACCCGAAAAAGGCGTACAATAACTCGTAGCTACAAATGCGTCCCCGAGCACCTCCGTACAAGTCTTCCTAGATCAGTTAACTAGCTAGTCTAATTAACTAAGGAAGAATTACAACTAATGTTACAAAGAAAGAAAAAGTGAAAGTGTGTGTTTTCCAAGGTATCGAAGGTGTGGTGTTCTCTTTTAAATGAACCAAAGCCCTCCTATTTATAGGTGAAATCCGGCTCACATTAGCATCTTGGGGAGCACATTAGAAAAAGGTGGAAAAGGTGGTGCACCAGGTACGTACTTTCGCGGAAAGGTATGGCACCGGGTACGTACAATCGCGTAAAGGTGTGGCACCGGGTACACAAAAGGACCAAAAAGCGGAAATGGGACGGGTGGCAGGTGGCCGGCGCCGCCCTACCTGTGGCCGGCGGCGGCTGGCCTACCCCCGCCCCGGTTCGCCATCTTTTGTTCCATTTCTTAGTTTGTGCGTATTTTCTTCGTTATGTGTCCGTTTGCGTCGATTCTTTTTGCGTTGGATTCGTAATTCAAAAACGAAGATTTTGATATAAAGAAATCCCTAAGATGAGTTTCCTATCTCCATATATTGCCTACGAATCATTTGAATCTTCCGGCGGGCGTAGAATCTTCATTCTTTATCCGTTTTTGTTGATTCTTCTTCTGTTAGAATCGTATTTTGAAAATGAACATCTTGGATAGAATGGATGTTGATGATGGGAATTTTAGTCTTTAAATCTTGTTTTGATGCCTTGAATCTTCAAACGTGTGTGTAATCTTCGTTTTTCATCCGTTTTGCTTGATTTTTATTGTGCATCTTCATTTTGATCTTCTTGGCGGATTCTCATTGATTTTGATGTTATTCGAGTTAAAATGCTTAGAATTGTTCCAGAATGAGAAAGATATCGGTAGTAAAAACGTGACTTTTTACGCGATATCACTGTCCCCGGACCCCCGTCATCCAGGAACATGTAAATACTTTTCACACTAAGTGTCGAACACTTACAAATAATGAAACCTGATACAACGATACATATAATAATAAAACTTTTTTATTATTATTACAAACCGTCACCAACGGGCCATACTTGTTTTCAAATTACAAACGGATTACTAAACAAATACTTGGACATTTCCTAGTTGAGTGGACAACTAGCATGGGTGATCTTTTAAGACACCAACTTATTTACTTGTTTACTTACAACCTTGTGCGTTTCGAACGCCAGAAGGTTGCAGGGTTCAGAGAACCAACATACGGGATTACACCCGACACCCTTACGGACTTACATCTGCTCTACTTTTTTGATTTCCCAAACATACTTGCTAGACTCAGGTGAGTCTTACAGCACCACTTTTACCGTTTTTCTACCTTGGGGTGAGATACTTAGCAACTGTTTTACATTTGAACACAATGTACTGAACTGATTACACTACTTTTTACACACATTGCATGAGTTACTTTTATCCACTAAAAGCCTCCTATCGTAAGTTGTTAGTTATGGACTTAAGCGCGATTACTAGTAAATGGATCCATTTGGGACTGACAATCTCTGCCTGGGGTAGTAGCGCTACCACAGATTTCACCATGGAAACAGACATATTAGTATTTGTTACATATTCACGGGGGTACTTTATGTAATTATTAATTGATTCATACTTACACACTGTTAAGCAACAACTTATGAGCTCATGGAAACTGTGCTGACTTACTAATTTACTTACTTTGCTTGATAGCAACACCGGTTCATACTTGTGGTTCATAATGATTACTTATTACTAAACCTGTAAGATTCACCAACCTTTTTGGTTGACACTTTTAGCTTTGTATCTCAGGTACACAGACGGAGTAGGATTACCCCCTGGACACTAGTTAGAGTCGCATGATTTTCTACACTGCATTTAACGGAGATTCTTAGCATTATCTTTTGTATACTTTGATTATGTAATAGAATCTCCCGCTACACACGTGGACTCTAGGGAACTACATTTTTGTAACCGAAAACACTATGTTTTCAAACATTATATCTATGAAATGTAACTACTTTTCAAACGTTGCATATAGATGTCGTTTGCTTTATCTTTGTGTTGTTGATATTTGATTAGTAGCACCCCAAAACTTGCTTCCGCTAACAGTGAAATTTGGGGGTGTTACAGATTGGTATCAGAGTCTAAGGTTATAGTGAACTAGGTTGCATTTAGTGGGCCTAGACTATGACCGTAGGCAGTATTCCTCATTAAGTATGATTAAATTCAGCGACTACATTGTATTGGTTTAATTTAACATAGCCTGATCAACTATGTACAATTAAATGAATATGATGTGAGATCTGAAAGGATTCATGACTGAACAAGATACACTAGCTGACTCTGACCTCGAGAGAATCGGGACTCAAACATGTCTGTGCTAGACACTCAATAGGCTATTATGTGATATATATATATATATATATATATATATAATATACATAGATAGACCTCTCTACGAATTTTAGGCTATATTATATGTACGAATATAGGCCTCATTCTTTCTAACGCTTTGTCTCAGAAATGGCAAACACACCACCCAATTCGTCTCGCTCTCATCCGTATGGATCACGAAACCCAAGGGTAGCTAGGAGGAACACTGGGTTGCCTCGAGCTAGCCCATATCCCACTCAAAACCAACTCAATAACCAATGATGTGTGCTAAGTATAGGAAATTATAATCATAAGTTTTAATTAAGGAAATACTAAATAATACTATCACACAATTCAGGCAAGTGTTATCCTGATCATAGAATATAGTTTTATAAGTAAGTCCAGATTCGAACACAGGGAACGTGATTTAATCTATAACTAACTATTTATTTATCTAATTACAATTATTACAATTAATATACAAACTTACAATAATACACAATAATATACAAGATAGGGGGGACGTTTTAGTTCCGATCGAACATATTTATAATTGATACCAATTCATTAATAGATAAGTTTTAAGGAACAACTTAAGAATACTCAATTGGATAGAAGATTATGACTATTTAAACTATTATTTATTAAACTTATTATATCAACTTATGTCTATTTGCATGTTGGCTATTATTATTGTGATTTACTAATGTATAAAACCTCAAAGGTTATGATAATTCTCATATAGCAATACAGTCAAAGGTTATGTAAAGTATCACTATTTATTAAGATCTATTAACATATTATTAATGCAATTCCAGGGTCGGTTGAATTATAATGCTACTTAACATCTAATGAAACATAATCACTTAATTTAAAAACCCAAAAGATTAGTGAAGTTTATCTATAAATCAGTTAATTATGATCATTAACATAATATAACACATAATTCTTGCATAATAATATTCAATAATATAGTTCCAACATAAACATATAATTCATATAATAAACCTAATAAACATACATTTAAACATTCATAACGAAAATCTAACAAGCAATTAATTCAAATAAACAATATCCATAGTAACCCAAAAGGTTAGTGAAGCTACAAGGATAAAGAAACCGAACCAATTGACGAACTAGCTTTTCCTAGGGTTGAAAACCTTCAAACCCTAGCTCCTTAGCCTCCAAATTCGCACCTCTAGTCGACCTAAAACCTTAATAATCGACTTTGTATTCTAAGAATCGTATATGGTTTAGCTAAAACTAAGCCTCTATTTATAATGTTCCTGGCCGACCCTCCAACCGCCGGTTGGGACTTCCAACTGCCGGTTGGAGTTATTTGAATCCCACTCCAACTTCTACGATTTACACCGACTTGAAACCTTTACCCCAACCGCCGGTTGGTTAATCCAACCGCCGGTTGGTTTGTTTTTCCAAAATATTCCAAAAACGGCTTGGGCTTCAATGTGGGCTTTTCTTTCTTCTTAAACGGATTCACTTATTTTCTTGGCCTATTTCTCTAATATAATCATCTTAATCTTCAACTCTTTAAGGTTTAAATCTTCTTTTCTTCAATTGCTTTAATTTCTTCAGTTTCGGTCTTATTTTCGTTCCTTTTCTCCAATCTTCAATTAAAATACATTTATGCAAATATTAACAAAATAAGTATCTTAAAATCATATAAATGCATAAAAATGTATAAATATAGGGATAAATAGTATAAAATATAGTATCAATTTGATGCTTATCAAATATCCCCATACTTAAGTTCTGCTTGTCCTCAAGTAGAATACTGAATAAAATTTAAAAATAAGCATCAACTTAATATTCAAAAATCAGAATACCAAAACTAAAAACCTGTTTTATAACTTAAAAATTTTAAAAATTTAATTAACATGGATAACTATAATGTACAAATAAAAATTATTATTATTCGTGCAATATATAGCTCATTAATGATTACTAATATATTTATCCACTTTAAACAATCTATATTTGTATTTTTGAATACATCTTTATTATTATTATGTATATTACTTATGATTTCCATATATGATATACTCTTAAACTTAATCATGCAATTTACTTTTATATTCCAAATAAGTATATAAAATCCATTTTTAAGAATCAAGACATTGGTGACAGGTCTGCATTTACATGCAACAGAGTGACATAACTTGATTCAGGTAAAGTAAATTTTTAAATCAAACCAGCGGTGACAGGTCTGTACAGCCGTACAACAAAGCGACATAGTTTGATTTTTATTTTTATTCATTTTTTTATCAAGAATTTCTTCTTTCTTCTACTTTATTTAAGAATACTAATTAGAAACCAGGTCTATACTTACGTACAACAGAGGAAACAATTAGTAGACTCCCAAATGTTTTTATATAAATATGAAGATATATAAAATTTTCGCATGATAAATCTAAGAATTAAGACTTTTATGTCATACATCATATTATGTACCATAAAATAATAAACAAGTTATTTATATTAATTTCTTAAAATTCAGAAATCTTCATATAGATTGCCTATTAGTACATCATATCATGTAACTATATATCACTTATTTATTAAGTAGCTTACATTATATATACAAAACAGTTAATCCATATTAAAGTCTAAACTTTTAAATACAAAACAAACTTCTAACAAAAGTATTCTAACTAATAAATACTCAGTTATACACTTAATTTTTTTTAAATTTTAGTAAAAATTAAGAACAATAGAAACTTAAATAATTAATTAAATAAATTCTTTTTCTTACGAACCCTATCCCCACACTTAAATTATACAATGCCCTCATTGTATAAAAATAATAAATAAAAGTGAGTAAGGGAAAGAAAAATAGAACAGAAAAACTCCCCTGACTGAATTCTAAAAATTCATCATTGGCTAAGAAAAATTCTGCTTGGTTGATTCCTTGATCTCTTGAAAAATAATATACAACATCCACACTTTCGTAGTTAATCACGATTGCATTTAGCATATGCAATAAGCTTTTAAACCCCTCGGTATCCCGAGTGGACGAGTTATAGTCTCGTGAGGGTTTCCAGAGAACATACCCACAAAGTTCATTAATAAGATAGACTGTATGAAATAAAATGCTGACCTTACTGCCAGACTTGTGCTATCAAAAATAAACAACCAAATTAGCATAGTAATAATAATAAGTACTAATGATAGTAATAATAAATACAGTCATCCAAAATATATATCAAATGTATCAAACATAAACTAATCATCATCTGAATCCTCCTGCCCTGGCTGTCTCGAAGGTCCAGCTCCATCATCAAATACCAATGGAACATACGACTGGAACTGAATAGACCTCTCTCGTAACAGTTGCTGCAATAACTCATGCTGATAATCAGATCTGTGATAACTCTCCCTCTCAAATCTATCAAACTGCTGCTCAAACCTGGTAAACCTCTGATCAATCATGTCAAATCTCCTACCATGAGCAATCTCCATCCTCTCCAATCTCTGCTGAATATCCTCTAACATATCACCCCTGCCACGACCTCTACCACGGGCTCTACCTCTACCTGCTGGTAATTCAACCTCTGGTACTGGGATCTCAGGAACTAGCGGCAGTGGAACAGGTGGTCCTCTCAATCTAGCTCTATGTACCGGCTGCTGTCCTGGCGCAACCTCAGGTGTCCATAACAATACCCCTTCCTGTACACCTACCTGTATAATCCCTAGCTCAATCAACTTGTCCTCGCCTAGCAAGGACATCCCAAGTGTAACGGGTGTGCATGTCAAAAAGTCAGCAGCTGTCAAACCATAATATCTAGCTATCCTAGTGACATACTGTCCTCCACATAAACTACTGGTCAACCTATACCCAGTCACTCCGGTCGTCATCCAATGCACTAATTTCCAGGGAACATTGATCAGTGTCCCCTGAATCATAGTGTGTAAGAAAAAGAAATCATGCTGATAGACCTTCTCAGGTCCCGTATGCCTGCCACAAATAGAATATGACAACAACCTATGCAATAGCCTATGAACACCATGCATCGGAAGTTTGGATCTAGTCCCATCTCTGCAACCTCATATTATCCTAAGGAAGCACCATGCATCGGGTACGGTGGAAGCTCGGCAGAAGGCACTGGGTTGCTTTGAAGCATCCCTGTGAATCCTGAAAAAGTAGGCACAACAGTAGCAGTAGTCATATCAGGCAGATAATCAGTCTGCACCGGTACCTGGTCATCAACCTGCATGTCCTGTCTGAACCCTGACTGAGGTGAGTCTGTCTCTGAAGATGTGTCTGATGTGGCTGACTCAGCTGGTCTCGGACGGGTCATGGTATGGGAAGATGGCTGTCCAATATGTGGGATATGCGGCTCATGTGGTGTCGCAGTGTGCACAGAGAAAACCGGCTCAGCCGCAGGAGTAGTCCTGGTACGGTGGGCTCGAGGAATCTCCATGTGCACAGTGCGAGTGGAGGATGTGGGTGGTATGGAGGTGTAGGGAACGGTGGTAGTGGGTGGCATCATGGCAAATGGATGTAGTGGCATGGTGTGGTAGTTGGGTGGTCGTGGGCCGCATACCCATGTAGGACGTGTAGGTTGTGGGAATCCAAACTCAGTAGCTAAATATGTATCCTGTGTGTAATGTGAGTTAAGCATACCCAATATACCATACATGAGCTCGGATGATACCGGATCTCCCCAACCAAATTCTCGAACAGGCGGTATTAGTGGACTTTGAGCCTCAGCAGCGCCTGTCTCACCTTCTTCTCGCTCATGAGCAACAGCGGTCCTAGGCTGTCGGTGGACCGTGCTGTCATCGAACTCAAACCTAACACTCTTGCTCCTAGGGGGTCTCATTCGAACTCCCGGAATGATATCACCATCCTTCCATCTTATCTGCCCATCAGCATCATTCTCTAGCAACCAAACCCTAACCATATAGTTAATGTCATATGGCTTAGATACCCTGTTTGCTACTGGTGTCAGGTTGCCAATCACCTCCTCAGTCAACAGCCCCATTCTCCTAACTAACTTAGTGATTATTGCCCCCATATATCCAACTCTGACTCGGTGTACCCCGACTCAGTAAGGATTCTATCAGCAACCAAATAAGCAACATTAACGTGTTCCTGCTCTATAATGCTCGTGATGATCTGCAAGTCCTTTACCCCAACAGCTCCCTTAGTCTTCCTCTTTCCTCGAATGCTGCAAGCGATGAGGTTGTGGAGAACTTGGTAGTGCTTATCAAGAAAGGAAGTGGCCTTGACATTGGACTGGAACTGATTTCCAGTCAATTCTTGCCAAATAGCAGTGTGGTCTCGCTGTTTTACCTCAGTGTTTGCCTTCAGGAAGAAAGGAGTGGTAACTTGATACTCAGTGTACAATTCAAGATGTCTGGCAAAGGTTGCTAATGACATGTGGTGAGGATTTCCCATGAAGTTGAATCTAATCATTCGGTCATCATTTAGCTTATCAATCGTTTTGTCGAACTGGAAGGATACCATAAACTCAGCAACTAACTCTTGATAAACATTTTCCTTAATTTCAAATAGATTCCTCCATGCGCGCAGATGTCGCTTCCCTTCCTTAAATACTATCAAATTTTCAAACCCTTCCTTTAAACCGATTTGCTCCAAGTCCTCCCACACTAAATACCTATTTTCTCCCAACTGATGTGTTAGCCATGTCTGATACCTTTCCCGTTTCTCTGGGTCCTTGATGGATTTTCTGATATACTGGGGAAAATCAGTCATCTGAAAAATAAGAGAAAACAAGAACATAGTGAATTACCAGGAATAATTACAAGTTATTTGACTAAATCATATTCCCAATTTTGAATAAAAATTCGAAATGTGGGCTTTAGAATATGAGCAGTCCCAAAAACCTGTAATAGCTAAATAATACCACCAAACTCAATTTTCAATCACCACAAGAAACTTTGGTTTACAATAATAGGCTATTAGGTCTTAATGGTTTCTACAAGAAAAGTCAAAGACTTATTTAACCATAACAAGCATGTATGATGAAGATTTAAATCTTAATCATGTAATTACCTTATCATGGTAAGTATAACCTATTACCGCATGCAAACAAACCATGACATTTAAACAAGTATATAGCAATTTTGACCATATCATGCAAGTATCGCAACAAAGCTTCTTTAGTTGACAAATGTGTTTCTTGATTGTATCTTTTAGGTAATTATGGTATTCTTTTAAGTAGATACTATTTTTGAATTTTTAAAAGTAGTTAATTAAGGAAAATGTAGTATCCATTTAAGATTTGCCATAATACTTTCAAAGATACAATTTTAAAACACCACCATGACTTTTTAACTAGAATGGTTACTAGTATTACTAAAAATTAAGCATTTTAACTTTTAAAGTCAACATTACCAAAGTAAGGTTTCCTTTTTGTCATTTGCCATATCTATCATAATACTATCTTGCATTAGCAAATCAAAGCAAGGCATTAGCATCCACTTAATTAAAACATCATTTTATCAAAGGTTTTGTTCCAAAATGGTGACGTTTCAACAAAAGTCAACTTTTCATGCTTACTTTAATTTGCTAACTTGACCATATTACGCATTTAACCACAAATGAAGCAAATGAATAAGCTATACTAATCATATTTAGCAATAATCAATCAACAAACAACTTATCATAAGCAATTTAATCATTAATTTTACTAGTCACAAAAGTCAAATATAGTCAACTTTCCAAAGTCAAACATCAAATTGCTTCAATCTAAAAAGTAATGCTAGTTCCTACATCATCCTATATCATCACTAAGCAAGAATCAAAGCTCAATTTCGCAATGTAAAGCACAAATCATCAAAAACTAACTTGAAACCCTAGGTTAATAAAGTTAGAGAATTTTGGTATTTTAAGCTTGGATCTTACCTTAATGAAGATGCAATGATGTTAGATGACATAAAAATGACCTAGAGATGAAGGTTTGAAGCTTGGTTTGGTCAATAATGGTGGAAAATGGTGGGTTTGGGTGGTGGTGGTGGGAGCCGCGGCAAAGGGAGAAGAAAGAGGGGGAAGAAAATTGGTCTTTGTTGTTTTGACTTTGTTTGACCAATTTTTACCCCTTTTTATTTACTTCTCCTTTTTACCATTTGTGCATAAATAACCTTTTAAATGTAATTACTAGGTATTTTGGGTAATTAAAAAACCTTAGCCAAATATTATAGCAAAAGTTTAAAATTTGGTATTTGACTGTGCGCAACAAAAGATTGTTTTATTAAATTGCAAGGAGAACTACTTAACTAAATAAAAATAAACAATATTTTTGGTTTAAAATTTTGACTCTTTAAAATCAAAGCAATTTAAAACTTTATAAAATATTTTGATTTAAGATTTTCAAGTTTTCAGAAACTGCGCAGATTTTGCGGAGACAAAGATTTTAAAAAAGGGTTTTCTTTTTCTTTTTTCTAAAACAATTTAAACCACTAACTAACTAACTTATTTTTAACCCAAGAAAATTATTTTAAAGACCTAATTAACAATTTGGGTTGCCTCCCAAAAAGCGCTTGTTTCAAATCTGTAGCTCGACTATTGTTCCAAATCTATTTAAAGGGGATTGCTTGAAAGCAATTTTGAAGTATAGCGAGGAATAAAATCACAGTTTAGAATGTTAATGACATAATCAACTAGCTTGGCAGGGTGTAATGAAAAATTTTCGAATTCGCTAAGAATCCTACATTCTTTCTGGCCTAATTCTAGCAGATTGTTAACAAAGTTATTAAATTCCTTTCTAACTTTCTTTTTACTTGAAATTCCTATTCGCATACCGCGGTCTATATTATTAAGATCGTGAAGAAGATTTCCTAAAATTCTCTGAAACCTAAGTTCCTCTTTTGAGTCGGGATCCCCATTTGTAGTTTGCACTGCAATGGTGATATCCCAAATTAAAGATTTTTGAGAAACGGTAAAAGGGAATTTGGATTGATCGAACAACGAAGCGAGTTTAACGTGAATATCTTTTCTTTCGGCAAAGAAAACGGCTTCTATCTTGTCGTCATCAGCTCCAGGAAATATTTCTTGCAACTTGGTGATTATATAAGCGGCGGGATCTACGAAGAATGGAATTTTTCCAGAAATGACGAGAGTGATTGCAGGATCTTTAGAAGTTAATAGCTCAAGCTCTTTTATCATTGCTGCAACATAACGATTAATCATGATTTGTGAAACTGATGGATAATCGGTGCAAGCAAATAGATCCATGAGGCGATCTATTTCTGATAATAGCTTTCGCTCTTGCTCTCGATATCGAGTGAAGATACCATCTTCCTTTTGGATCGAAAGACAGTGGAGAACACCTACGAGTATGTCAATCCTTAAGATGGTTTTTCTTTGCTCGACTGAGTAAGGAAAATCAGATATATTTAAGTGTAAGGCAAATGCCTTACACACACCTAACCTCTTATCAGGGTCAAAAGAATAACCAACGTATCGGATTTCATTACCTTCTGAATCTTTCGGTATCTCCTTATCAACAACACGATAGATGGTGTAGGAAGGTTCAAAAATTGGTGATTTTGGAAGATGTTCATGAATATCCTCATTCCTTATGGGGATTCGTTCTTCATTAGATGAGGAATGAAAGGATTGAGTGTTTTCAGGAAAATTATCGGCAAAATCAGGGAATCTAGGGATATTTTCTAAGGAATATTTAATCTCAGGCACAGGTAAAACCTGATAGCTTGGAATGCTAGAAGCAGAAGTTGAGATCTTCTGTTGAGATTTATGGGTTCCTAAGTCAAGATCTAAGAATTTCCCTAAGGTTCTAGAACCGTCGTCTGGGCTAGCGGAGGCTTCTTCCGGTAATGAGTGAAAGTCGGATTTCAACTCTGGTTCCAAGTGGTCGAAGAACTCAGCATCGTCCATAGCCGTCATTTCTTCAGTCGTCTTGGAGGCGGACAGAGAAATGGGACAGGAAGGCGGCGAATCGTAGAAAGATATTTTTGGATTTTTCATTTTATTTTAAACTAAGTTAATTTATTCTAAGAAAAGTAACTTTCGAATAGGTTAAGGACAACCTATACGAAAAGGATCTCCTAATTGCTTATTCTATCTAAGGCGGCTTCAGAATCGTAACGCTCTACGATCCCCGGCAGCGGCGCCAAAAACTTGATCGCGCCCAAACGGTCAGTCGGGTTCTCACCCCGTCGTCGGACCGTCCGTCTAGGCGCGGATCGGTTGAGTTTTAAAACTTATAAAGAGCTGGGGACTCAATTTATAAGTACTACCTATCACACAGGGTGAGCAAGCAGTAAGTATAACTCGAGGTCGTTCTTAAATCGGAGCGAATTGAAACGAAGTGATGCCAAATATAGAGTTTTGCTTTTAGGATGGGTTTTGTGCAGATAGGTAGGTTTTGGGGGTTTTCTATTTTAATTAACTAAAGACAGGAAAAGTAAATAAGATAGAGTAGAATCGGTAGCTAGGTAGACAGATAGAGAATTGCGGCGGTTGAAACTTCAATAATCAGTTGCGGGGATGATGCTTATTATAAAGATAATTGGGGACATTTTCAGTTAATAAACAAATGCATTATGGGTGTAAACACTAGGACCCTACTCATTCTAGTTAAGTACCAGAATTAGTATGTCACGAGACCTAGGCTATCGTGATTCTAATCAGAACAGGCTGCTCGACCCCCCACACTGTCTTTTTGGACAAGTGACCCTTCAAGGGTGCAGGAATAAGGTAACAGACTGCCACTTGGGTTATTCTGACCGTTCTTAACACCTAAATGTAAATGCCATTTCCTAAACATGTTCAGATTATTAACTTGTTATTCTAAACTATCAGTTTTGTAGAGTCTAGGGGTTTTAAGAATCCTGAACCACTGCTGGGCTTGACTTTCATCTCCAGACTCATTCCTTACGTTTTATTAGTTCAACTACTTCTGTCATGATCTAGCCTCTCCTTTGCAATCAGTCATTTAGCCCTAGGAACACCAGCAGGGTACAATGCATACTCCTTCCACAGTGTACTAACCTAGGAACCGTTTACGATGTACCGCACTTAGATAATTCCACAGATTCGTGTAACCGAGGATGTACTTACGGTGTACTATGATATTTCCACAGCTTTTCATCCCTAGGTACATATACGGTGTATACTATCGAAGTGTTTCCATAGCTTCAGTTACAGGGGTAGCCAGACGGTGTACTGTGCACTTCCACAGCTATATTGGTTTCTAGGCCATATTCTAGGGTCTCTAGGTAATCCACAGTGTCGGCACAGACGGCTTTTTCCGGAGCTTCCACGTTGTACTCCACCAGTGGTGTTTCTAAAGCTATACTCAGTACTTCAGTCGAATTACAGTGACAAACACGGCTTCTTTACTATAACACAGATAACTTCCTACTGTACCTAGAGTTGATCAGGTTCTAAGCCTAAAGTAGTAGTCACACGAAGGACTGAAAAGGGTGATCCATAGCTAAGTCTAGATGCATGATAAGTTTAGACATAACAAATATAACAATTCCCAATTATATAGATTTAAAGATTAATTCAACATCATCCCTACTTCTAACTATCTACATTTCAACAACCGCAACAGCATACTACTCAATAAACATGGCAATAACAGTAACATACATCATACAAACAGGCAGAAATAATTCGGACATAGTATAAGTATGAAAAGAGAGATATCACCAGTAAAATTGAGCAGAGTAACAGCTGAAAAGAAAAGGCAGAGTCTTGCACCAAGAATGCTTCTTATTACACCGTGATTACAATACCAGCTTTTCTCTCTCTCTACTGCTAACCAACTAACTATCTAACTCTCTCTCTCTAGAGAGAGAAACTATCTAAACTATTCTAGAGAGAGACTAGAAATATAAAAATATAAGAAAATGAAGAATTGAAGTATGTGTGTTGAATGAGATGTGTGAGATGTCAAGTGTGAAGTGTGTTGAAATGATGAAATGAGGCTAGTATTTATAGAGAACGCACAACCGTATCCGTAGACCGCATCCAAACCTCAAAATGCACAACCGTATCGCAAGGGCAAATAAAAATCAGATTTTTATCACCCAAACGCACGATACGGTTGAGTTAGGGTGAATACGGGTGAACTGGACCATATACGGCTGTGCGTTGGGTGAATACGGCTGAACTGGACTGTATACGGATGTGCATAGGCCGTATACGGCTTGCACAGACCGTATACGGTCTAGGTCCAGCCGTATACGGCCTGGACCAGCCGTATACGGCCTGGTTCAGCCGTATGCTGGCCTCTCGGTTCTATGTTTCTTCGTTCGGGCGTAACTTCTTCGTCGTTTATCCGTTTTGAGCGTTCTTTATACCCATGCGTTCGTATTTTCCTAACGAAGAGAATGACATAAGTTAGAGGTCATAACTCGGAGCGTAGCTTAAAGTGCATTGAAATGAGTGAACGGTGGTGTGATAAAGCAGTTTTGCCCGGTTTCTTATGTTTTTCATGCCATTTTTAGTGATTTTTCAAACATCGACTCCGTTTTGACTTAGTTAACAAAACTTTATGAATAATGTCCTTTTAAGTATGTTTTTGTTAACTTTGTGCCTAAAATGTGGAAGATAACGTACGTAAAAACATGACTTTTTACGTGTTATCACTGACCTCCTAGGTAAAAAGAAATCGAGGGCTGGTCAAACTGCCTAGTCGTGGAATCAAATCTAAGGGTGGTGTAAAACTCAATAACATGCTCTCTATAGATAACCTCCTGAATCTGAAATAAGCGAAACCAAGCCTGAGATATAAAACCAACATCACCTGATGGTAAAATATAACTCTGAGTCATCAGCCTCCTCAGAGTAACATCTCCAGTCTCCCCATCCTGGCGAGGGTCAATAACTCTCTCCATGAGAAACCAGTCTAACACATCGGGCACCTCAACAGGCTGTGCCACAAGCTCCAGTAATCTGTCAGCGTACTCTGTCCTGAGCTCCTGAGTGACAGACCCATGCTCGAATCTCATAAATCTATGTAGCTGGAAATCATCTCTGGCTAAGAGTGCAAGTCCTCTCTGTCGTCTAGTCGCCATATCTGTAAAAATAAATTTTAATAACTTTCTAATATATATTAAAAATTAGAAATTTGGGCAGCATTTCTGCTTAATATTTGATAGCCACCTGTTTATTATATCTAATAAACTAAGCATAATATATGTTTTTATTTCGAAATATAATATCGAATCAAATAAATAAATATTAAATCAAAAATGTTTTTAAATAATTTTTTTTAATTTTGGAGACTTATATATTTCAACTAATCAGTTATAGTTATAATCTTAGTTTTTCATTATTTTTAAACATGTATAGAGTCTAAAGATGTATTTTTAATAAAATGTATATTTTATCTAAAAATTTTTATAACTATATATTAAATTTGTTTTATAATTTATTTTGTCAAAAAATTTTAAATGGTCGTTTTTCTAACTTAAAATTTTAAATTTGGATAAATGAATATTATTTCAATAATAGTTAGTCTACTAAATTGTTGTTTTTATGAAATTTGTAATATTGTTGTTTTAAAATATCGAGTCATATACTTAAAATTTAATTAATTCAAAATCACTTTATATTCGAATTCTAAAAATGTAGTTTTTAACAAATATTGTTTTATTCGAATAACTATCTAAAATTGAACCCTAATCCTAATCAATCCGCAACAATCCGCAATCAATCCTCAAACCGTAAAAATCACAACTTAGCTAACCTAAACTAATTTCTAATTATTCCTAATAATTTAAACTATCAAACTATGTGTAATCAATCCACAATTCGCAAAATAACATAATAATGCTATATAATACGAAATTTAAAATGCGAGAAATAATAAACACAAGTTAGAAATCATACCTTTGAATATGAAAGATGTAAAACGCAATGAGATGATGATGAAAATGTGATTCTCGTATGTGTGTGTGAAATGTGTGTGTTTGAGTGTGTGTAAATGGCAGAAACTGAGGAGTTTCTGGTTTTGGACGAAAAAGGGTCCAACCGCCGGTTGGTTCAAAAGTTGGGCTCAGGCCATTCGGCCCGTGAATTTAATTTGGGCTTATTATTTTTTATTAACTTATTTTTAGCCCATGTATTTTTCGTATTTATAATACTTTATTTATACGTATTTTAAATGCAATATTATTATAAATGCAATATACAATATTATTACATATTAACTATATACTATTTGTATCTTTTTTTAAGAAAGTGAATGTATGGAAAAAGAGGCTTACCGTTTCGTTCCTCCAATTAATATAAATACCTGCATTGCTGTTAGTTGATACGAGTAATAGATATATATAAACCTACTTTGGTATACATAGATTTATAATCAGTGATTGTGTCGACTCATTCACTGTCTGAAAATTCAATTGTCGACTTTATCGAATTTCAAATATATTATTTCAATCTATTTGTCACCAAAATATCAAATTTAATATACCTGCAAACTTTGTAATCAATGTTAAGCATAAATTCAAAATTTATAGTATTAATTCTCTTTAAGTATTTTGAATCAAATTCTTATCACTATTGCAACTCGTGTAAAAATCAATTCTAAATACTTAGATTTCTAATATTTGTGTAGCTAATACAAATAGAGAAGAGATAATCATATAAATCTGAAAGCAATAAATTTTATATTAATCAAGCACGAAAACAATAAACTTCAAATATCCAAATAAAATTCAAATCCTAAATAAAATAGAAAACATAAAAATATAACTAGCTATTAAAAATGAAAAAGTTGCAAATGATCTTCAGAAGTGATTTTGTTGGTCTTCATTCCTAATTCCCATAGATAGGTTTTCCAAAATTCTCAGGATATATCCTTTGAAAATACATATAAATTTAATTAGCTAACTCGGGTATTGGTGAAGCAAATTCAGAGAAACTCTCATGATGAATTCTTTCAGCGTTCTCAGTTTCTATGAGCATGGCAGCTATTCTTCTTACCTTTTTAGCTATTCTACCATCTTCGTCTGTGCTCAACTAGTTGTCTTCAATTTTCGTTTCGCGCTCTACATGATTGTGCCTTAACGAATCTAATAACCCATAGAAACTTGAATGTATATCATGATAATCATATGTGATGTGGGTTCTCACTGCTGTTCCTATATCCTTTAAGATCCTATTATAGTATCCTTCTTGACGATCCGTTGTTAACCCAGAATACCTAAAAGTATCTACTAAATGATAATATACCTCTGATAGACCTAGATGAAAAAGGTTATTTCTTTGATTGTAGTGAACTCCAGGGTAAGCTAGTTGCAACTCCTTCTTAGCATAAGTGACCAAGTTCGCCATTGGTTCATCAGAAAAATACTCAGGAATTGTACGTGTTACTTCATCACATTCTCCATAGTAAAATTCATCAATAATGTCTTGAATGTAGAACTCAACCGTACAATCTATGAAGAATCTTCCATAATCAATGTGTTCTCTAGCCTTTATCGAATTGAAGAAGTCTTGAAAGTTCCTTAGTAAGCAGATGTCAGCCATATTGCTCAAGTTTCCAGTGGCATACTCTATTATTTCCTTCAGCGCTCGTAACATTTCTCTTTGCTCCTCAGAATAAGGAAACAAAGATTTCTCAAATGTCTGATACACATAAGTATACTTCAACAGCTGTTCTTCACAAAAAGTTGGATCTACATCTTCACTCACAATATCATATTTCAACTCATTCACATAGTTGATAAAATCATCTGTATCTCTGGTTTCATTAGATATAACCCAAGCAGTGAATTGTTCTTCCATCTTCTTAATCAACTCTTTTTGATTATCTGTATATTCTAAAGTAGACCTACGTACGAGTTCCATAACAAATCTAATCTCATCCTCATGGTCATCTAAGTAGTCAAACATGTCTTCCTTGGTTGAAATCACAAGAGGATTTTCAAAACACTCGTCTTCAGTTGTTAGCCTGATTTTCTTATTTGGTTTAAAAGAATGGTCGTCTATCTCTATATCTTTAAAATTCTCATTATCACTTCCAAAGTCCACTTGCATCGACTCCATTTCTTAATAACAGTTAAATTTATCTGTGCACATAAAATAGCACATAGTTTAGATTACTTATCTAATCCTATTCTACCTAAAGTGATTTATTATACATATTGAATAATTATATTAATCTCTTATACATTGCTAATCAAAAGATCTCGGTAGCTCCATTGATAGTACACAAAAGCGGAGAAACAGGTCAGCGCGAAGCATGTTAAAAACCTATTTCTTTCAAGAAGCACCTTACCTCTTATTTGATAAATCGATGAGGTAGGGTTGAACTCTCCTTATACCTTTGTTTTTGTCAGTGTTCTCAATGGGTGAGCCGATATTTGTTATTGATTTGCAACACATTAGAAAAAAAATATAATTGTTTTACAGGGAAAATAGTTAGTTTCAATTAAAATACACCGTTCCCCGGCAGTGGCGCCAAAAACTTGATGTGTGCTAAGTATATGCAATTATAATCACAAGTTTTAATTAAGGAAATACTAAATAATACTATCACACAATTCAGGCAAGTGTTATCCTGATCATAGAATATAGTTTTATAAGTAAGTCCAGATTCGAACACAGGGAACGTGATTTAATCTATAACTAACTATTTATTTATCTAATTACAATTATTACAATTAATATACAAACTTACAATAATACACAATAATATACAAGATAGGGGGGACGTTTTAGTTCCGATCGAACATATTTATAATTGATACCAATTCTTTAATTGATAAGTTTTAAGGAACAACTTAAGAATACTCAATTGGATAGAAGATTATGACTATTTAAACTATTATTTATTAAACTTATTATATCAACTTATGTCTATTTGCATGTTGGCTATTATTATTGTGATTTACTAATGTAGAAAACTTCAAAGGTTATGATAATTCTCATATAGCAATACAGTCAAAGGTTATGTAAAGTATCTCTATTTATTAAGATCTATCAATATATTATTAATGCAATTCCAGGGTCGGTTGAATTATAATGCTACTTAACATCTAATGAAACATAATCACTTAATTTAAAAACCCAAAAGATTAGTGAAGTTTATCTATAAATCAGTTAAATATGATCATTAACATAATATAACGCATAATTCTTGCATAATAATATTCAATAATATAGTTCCAACATAAACATATAATTCATATAATAAACCTAATAAACATACATTTAAACATTCATAACGAAAATCTAACAAGCAATTAATTCAAATAAACAATATCCATAGTAACCCAAAAGGTTAGTGAAGCTACAAGGATAAAGAAACCGAACCAATTGACGAACTAGCTTTTCCTAGGGTTGAAAACCTTCAAACCCTAGCTCCTTAGCCTCCAAATTCGCACCTCTAGTCGACCTAAAACCTTAATAATCGACTTTGTATTCTAAGAATCGTATATGGTTTAGCTAAAACTAAGCCTCTATTTATAATGTTTCTGGCCGACCCTCCAACCGCCGGTTGAGACTTCCAACCGCCGGTTGGAGTTATTTGAATCCCACTCCAACTTCTGCGATTTACACCGACATGAAACCTTTACCCCAACCGCCGGTTGGTTAATCCAACTGCCGGTTGGTTTGTTTTTCCAGAATATTCCAAAAACGGCTTGGGCTTCAATGTGGGCTTTTCTTTCTTCTTAAACGGATTCACTTATTTTCTTGGCCCATTTCTCTAATATAATCATCATAATCTTCAACTCTTTAAGGTTTAAATCTTCTTTTCTTAAATTGCTTTAATTTCTTCAGTTTCGGTCTTATTTTCGTTCCTTTTCTCCAATCTTTAATTAAAATACATTTATGCAAATATTAACAAAATAAGTATCTTAAAATCATATAAATGCATAAAAATGTATAAATATAGGGATAAATAGTATAAAATATAGTATCCATTTGATGCTTATCAAATATCCCCACACTTAAGTTCTGCTTGTCTTCAAGTAGAATACTGAATAAAATTTAAAAATAAGCATCAACTTAATATTCAAAAATCAGAATACCAAAACTAAAAACCTGTTTATAACTTAAAAATTTTAAAAATTTAATTAACATGGGTAACTATAATGTACAAATAAAAATTATTATTATTCGTGCAATATATAGCTCATTAATGATTACTAATATATTTATCCACTTTAAACAATCTATATTTATATTTCTGAATACATCTTTATTATTATTATGTATATTACTTATGATTTCCATATATGATATACTCTTAAACTTAATCATGCAATTTACTTTTATATTCCAAATAAGTATATAAAATCCATTTTTAAGAATCAAGACATTGGTGACAGGTCTGCATTTACATGCAACAGAGTGACATAACTTGATTCAGGTAAAGTAAATTTTTAAATCAAACCAGCGGTGACAGGTCTGTACAGCCGTACAACAAAGCGACATAGTTTGATTTTTATTTTTATTCATTTTTTTATCAAGAATTTCTTCTTTCTTCTACTTTATTTAAGAATACTAATTAGAAACCAGGTCTGTACTTACGTACAACAGAGGAAACAATTAGTAGACTCCCAAATGTTTTTATATAAATATGAAGATATATAAAATTTTCGCATGATAAATCTAAGAATTAAGACTTTTATGTCATACATCATATTATGTACCATAAAATAATAAACAAGTTATTTATATTAATTTCTTAAAATTCAGAAATCTTCATATAGATTGCCTATTAGTACATCATATCATGTAACTATATATCACTTATTTATTAAGTAGCTTACATTATATATACAAAACAGTTAATCCATATTAAAGTCTAAACTTTTAAATACAAAACAAACTTCTAACAAAAGTATTCTAACTAATAAATACTCAGTTATACACTTAATTTTTTTAAATTTTAGTAAAAATTAAGAACAATAGAAACTTAAATAATTAATTAAATAAATTCTTTTTCTTACGAACCTTATCCCCACAATTAAATTATACAATGCCCTCATTGTATAAAAATAATAAATAAAAGTGAGTAAGGGAAAGAAAAATAGAACAGAAAAACTCCCCTGACTGAATTCTAAAAATTCATCATTGGCTAAGAAAAATTCTGCTTGGTTGATTCCTTGATCTCTTGAAAAATAATATACAACATCCACACTTTCGTAGTTAATCACGATTGCATTTAGCATATGCAATAAGCCTTTAAACCCCTCGGTACCCCGAGTGGACGAGTTATAGTCTCGTGAGGGTTTCCAGAGAACATACCCACAAAGTTCATTAATAAGATAGACTGTATGAAATAAAATGCTGAACTTACTGCCAGACTTGTGCTATCAAAAATAAACAACCAAATTAGCATAGTAATAATAATAAGTACTAATGATAGTAATAATAAATACAGTCATCCAAAATATATATCAAATGTATCAAACATAAACTAATCATCATCTGAATCCTCCTGCCCTGGCTGTCTCGAAGGTCCAGCTCCATCATCAAATACCAATGGAACATACGACTGGAACTGACTAGACCTCTCTCGTAACAGCTGCTGCAATAACTCATGCTGATAATCAGATCTGTGATAACTCTCCCTCTCAAATCTATCAAACTACTGCTCAAACCTGGTAAACCTCTGATCAATCATGTCAAATCTCCTACCATGAGCAATCTCCATCCTCTCCAATCTCTTCTGAATATCCTCTAACATATCACCCCTGCCACGACCTCTACCACGGGCTCTACCTCTACCTGCTGGTAAATCAACCTCTGGTACTGGGATCTCAGGAACTAGCGGCAGTGGAACAGGTGGTCCTCTCAATCTAGCTCTATGTACCGGCTGCTGTCCTGGCGCAACCTCAGGTGTCCATAACAATACCCCTTCCTGTACACCTACCTGTATAATCCCTAGCTCAATCAACTTGTCCTCGCCTAGCAAGGACATCCCAGGTGTAACGGGTGTGCATGTCAAAAAGTCAGCAGCTGTCAAACCATAATATCTAGCTATCCTAGTGACATACTGTCCTCCACATAAACTACTGGTCAACCTATACCCAGTCACTCCGGTCGTCATCCAATGCACTAATTTCCAGGGAACATTGATCAGTGTCCCCTGAATCATAGTGTGTAAGAAAAAGAAATTAGGCTGATAGACCTTCTCAGGTCCCGTATGCCTGCCACAAATAGAAGATGACAACAACCTATGCAATAGCCTATGAACATGACTCCTCATGTGAGTGTCAGAAGGTGCTCTCTCCCCATAATCAACAATAGCTAAATCCCTCCAATACGCAGCTATCTCAACAGATGAATACTGGCCAATCATACCCGCAGTCAAATGATCCACAAAAAATGGGTTGTGGAGCTCATCTAATGTGTAGAGCCCAACAACAATACTAAACTCTATCAAACTCATCGTCCTAGGATGACCTCCTAGGTAAAAAGAAATCGAGGGCTGGTCAAACTGCCTAGACGTGGAATCAAATCTAAGGGTGGTGTAAAACTCAATAACAAGCTCTCTATAGATAACCTCCTGAATCTGAAATAAGCGAAACCAAGCCTGAGATACAAAACCAACATCACCTGATGGTAAAATATAACTCTGAGTCATCAGCCTCCTCAGAGTAACATCTCCAGTCTCCCTATCCTGGCGAGGGTCAATAACTCTCTCCATGAGAGACCAGTCTAACACATCGGGCACCTCAACAGGCTGTGCCACAAGCTCCAGTAATCTGTCAGCGTACTCTGTCATGAGCTCCTGAGTGACAGACCCATGCTCGAATCTCAAAAATCTATGTAACTGGAAATCATCTCTGGCTAAGAGTGCAAGTCCTCTCTGTCGTCTAGTCTCCATATATGTAAAAATAAATTTTAATAACTTTCTAATATATATTAAAAATTAGAAATTTGGGCAGTGATATCGCGTAAAAAGTCACATTTTTACTATAGATATCTCTCTCAAAAACATTACAAATCTGTAATATTATGCCAAGATGGGAAAAACAAGGTTGCATGATGAAAATCAAGCAAATCGGGCAGAAAACAAAGATTCCACGCACGTTTAAAAATTCCAGACACCGGAACGAGGTTTCAAGACAAAAGAGCCCATCACCAACATCTATTTGACCAAAGATGTTCGTATTCAAATTACGAATCCAACAGAAGAAGAATCAACTAAAACGGGCGAAGAATGAAGATTCTACGCACTCCAGAAGATCCAAACGATTCGTACGACACATCTAAAGTTCAGAGACATATTTTTGGGATTTCTTTTCATCAAAAGCTTCGTTTTTGAATTACGAATCCAATGCAAAAAGAATCAACGCAAACGGACACGTAACGAAGAAAACACGCACGAATCGAGAAACGCAGCAACCGGCAGCGGACTGGTGCTGCTGGCAGCCAGCCGCCGCCGCAAGCCAGCCAGCCGCCGGCTGCTGGCAGCCAGCCACCGCCGGCTGCCCATCACCCGCATGGATTGCGCTTTTTGGTACTTCTTCGTACCTGGTGCTAGACCTTTTCCTACTTTTCGTACCTAGTGCCACTACCTTTTTCACCTTTTGTACCTGGTGCCACTACCTTTTCCACCTTTTGCTATCATGAGCTTGGGGGTGCTAACTTGAGCCGAATTTCCTCTATAAAAGGCAGCCCCTAACTCTCATTTCAACACACCAACTCATACACAAACACACACACTCATACTTACACTCTCATTCTTCCATTTTCACTTTCTCACTCTAAAAGTCTCTTATATTTTAGTCTAGGATTATTGTAATTAATCTACGGATTAACATAGAGGTTAGAGCGAACGTTAGGAGTTTGGAGATTCATCTTTGTACGTGTGAACGAGTTGTCTGTCATAATAATACGCTGCTGCGCATTTATTTCCGGGTGATATCGAAACCTTTATCATACTTTCTTTATTTCATATTTTAATTATGTATTATTGTCTTTTATGTGATTTGTCTATTGCCATGAATTGCGAGTAGTCTATTATTGTGATTGTTGATGATGTAGATAATTATAAGTAAGGATGACATTATATAATCAAAGTGTACGACAATTGTAAACGTGATGTAACGGCCCCTATTCGACAGTTTATCTGATATAGTACTGGAAACGTTTTATACGGAGTACAAATGTATGGAAGTCGATAAACGACCGAAGGTAGTTACATCACTGGAATCAGCTCTGGTTTAACAGTTGGAATTCCGAAAAGGATAATACAACTTCACAACTAACTGGTATATCCTACGAAAGTCAAAGCACAATAAAATAATGTTCGAAAACACGTTCAGATAAAATAGGAATTAATGACCTTTGTACCGTTAAGACTTTATGAGCTTGAGTTTAATTTATGGAGTACCCTTTCTAGTTATCCACGTGACTCCAACCTAGTAATTAGGACTTGATCAACCTTAATTATGGTAAGTAGTTATCTATGCCCATGACATGTAACAAGTAAGACACAGTGAACCCACTCGTTGTACATATTAGGTTTATATTTCCGCATCGGTTTTTATTTAGTTAGCTTAGAGTGTCACATTCACCGTCAATTACTCCTGACCGCATGTCTGATGTAAGAAGCAGTCGAACTACCCTTTAAAGTACACTGTCCGATTACTGAAAGGCATGGCCTGCATATGAAACACGTTTTTATAAACTGCGAATAATCTAGGGATGTATAACTGTTTGAAAAGGAGAACTCAAGTCATAAGTTGAAGTAACCAAATCTTAATGCATTAAACAAGACTTAGGAATAAGGATAACATCTTCGTGATTTAGATACCTTAAAACACTAAGCCTTACACAATCAGCGATCAAAAACATACAAAGTCATTAATCTGCATGCTAATAAAATACTAAACTATTTTAGGGGTTAAGAAAGGTCGGACCTATGAGACGATACGCTACTGATTCATGCACCTCGGCATTAAGCCAAAATAGGTTGTTTATCTTTCAACTAAATAAGTATTGGAAGTTCACATATTGCTCCGATCAGAATCACGATAACCTAGTTCCTAGTGACATGCCAATGCGAAATTTAGTTGGTAGGGTTCTAGAGTTTACACCTGATAGTTTAGACCATTACATTTAGCATTGTCCCTGTTTAATCTGTCATCCTGAAACATTAATTATCGAAATCTCAACAATCACATGTTTATCTTTATCTGCTTTCCTGTAATTTACTTTTCTGCATTTTAATTACCTGTCTTTAGTTTAAAACCCCCAAAACCTACCTACTTCATTTCATCCTAAATATCTCCTACCGAAAGCACTAGCTTTAATCTCCCACACGTTTGGATTTATTGAACGATCTTAGGTTATACTTACCGCTTGCTAACCAGAGTAGGTAGTACGTATTATTTAAGCCCCGCAAAATATAAATTTTAAAAACCCCTGCTGCGCCCACATCACCATCAGGAATCGCAACGACACTGAACCGACGGTTACGGGTGCAACAAGTTTTTGGCGCCGCTGCCGGGGAATTACAAACGTACGATTCAAAGCCGCCTTAAGTAGTAATATTTAGGAGACCCTTCCGATTGAAATCTCTTTAGATTTCTTTCGAAAGTTAAATTGAGTAATTAGTATTAATTAAGTATTGTTTAGTTAGGATAACTTTAAAAATGACAACTCAAAAACACACTTCTTGCTTCATTTCAATGAATGATACGGAATTCTTCGATTACTTAGAAAAAGAGTTAGGATCTGATTTCTTTTCACCTTCTTCCTCTAAAACAAAGGAAACCTCCGACACCCAAGAAGAATATAGGACCTCACTTTCAATTCAAAAACATTGCCTGGATTTTGATGACATGGACCAGTTACCTGACCTCGCATCATCTCCAGAAGATCACTCGCCAACTTTACACCTACCTGATTTACCAAATTCTTCCCACTTCGATTATTTTCCCGAAGATAATTCTGAAGAAAAACCTCCAAAGTCTTGTGACTTAATCACCCTCATTCCTGAAACATCGGTGTATTCTCAAACTACACCCGATTCTCGGAATTACGGCATCTTTCCATTCATTTCACACAACCACCAATACACCATTTACCGAGTGGTGGACAAGGTTCCATCAGTCGAGCCGGAGCAACCTTGTTTTGAAGAACGCCACCTCGGTGCTTCTTTCAATCCTTCCCGTAGGGTAGATGTCTATAAAGCATTCGTCAGGCAGTTAACCTATGCCGATCTCCCGTATTCTTACGAACAATGAGAAACGATTACCAAGTTAGAAAAACAAGTAGAATTCCTTCTTCGCCTGTCAAGCCGTGAATGCGAAAGCACTCCCACAAATTTCAGAGACCAAGAACTAAAGTTTATAGCAGATTTAGATCTACTTTTTGAATCATTCGCCGACATGGATTTTCTTCCAACATCTATGATGTTAATCAATCACAGTGTCACCACAATGATCAACAAACTTGAGTTTTGGGAAGAACAAGATCCGATGATTTCTATCATCATTCGTGGTAAAATTCCTTTCTTTGTTGACCCCGCCTCCTACCTGATCTCAAAATTACGAGACGTTTTTCCTGATTCCACCAAGGAAAGAATCGACACAGTTTTCTTCGCAAAAAGAAAAGACCTTCCCGTTAAGCTTACTGGAATCTTTGCCTTTACCAAATACCCTTTCACTTCCGTACAAAAATCCACAATCAGTGAACTCTGTAGGATAGTTAAGTCTACAACCGGAGACCCTGATTCAAAGGAAGAGAACGCGTTTCTGGAAGTCATGAATAAGCTCACTCACGAACTTAATTACAAGGATCAAGGTCCACGCGTCGGTTTGTCAAACCCTAAAAAGATAAGGAAAGCGTACAATAAGTTAATTGGTGATCTTATCAATTTAGGATACGAAGAACGAGAAGTCCTCGTATTTGAGAATCGTCATTACTATTTAGTTTATAACACCATTTTGGAACTTTCAAAATGTTTTGTGCTGAAAAAAGTTCACTTAAGGGAGCAAGTCTCGACCCTTTCCCTATGGAGGGATCGGAACGAATCTTAAAACAATTCCTTCCGAAAAAGGTAGAAGCTCGCGACTTTAAATGAGCATATTTTAGTATAAATATAGTAATATAATAAAATTTTGAAAGTTTCCTTTGAAAAAAAAAAAACGTTTTTAAAATTTTTGCTTGAAAACACGTGCGCGACAACAAGAACGTACAACGTTAAGCTTTTAGCCGAAACGTGTACATTCAACAAGTCCACGTCAGACAACTAATTTTAAAACAACCAAAAATAATTTAAGTTTAATATCTCAGGATTACTTTTTAATTGTTCCACAAAAATGTACGCGCTTCTTAAATTGTTTATAACGTAACGAAAGGCTAACAAGTAACTAGTTACAATAAATACGTTTAGGATTTGTAATCATCATTAGTGGGACCTTAGAAATTAATCTAGGGAAGTACTTAGAAGTACATAGGGGACCATGTAAGGAATATGGTACATGGGAGTATGACAAATATTCTCATGGACCACAAGCCTTCCATTTGATCCCATAATTCAAAAATAACACAAAAAACTTCTTTTCTCCTTCCTCCCTCACCCTAAAAACCGGCCACCCTAAACCCACCATGGATCACCACTCAATCTTCACCAACCTCTCTAATCTCATGTCCTTTTTGAACTCCTCATTGCATGATATTCTCGATTGTACGTTCGTTTTGAAGCATAACACACTAAAACAAGGTATGATCATAAGAAACCCACTTTAAGCTTAAAGTTTCTCATTTTATGAAGTTACCTAAGTTAGTAACTAGGAATTTCTATTTTTCTTGGTTGAATGCTTAGAAACTACATGCTACTACCACTTACCCATGCTAATTCATACTCGTTTGAATCTTTTAAGAAGATGTACTTTAACTTATTGATTAAGTCTAGAATTTAGCTTGATTAAGTGCTAGTTGTTAGGTATTTAAGTAATTATGGTATTTTGAATGATTGCCCCATGTTAATTGTATAATGCGGATAAATTAGGATTAGCAAAATTTGACTTTTGAAAGTCAACAAAAAGTTAACTAGCATGCATGATAGTAAATTAAAAAAATTACTTGAAAACCTTGCTTACTAGGACACTTGTACTTTCTTGACTAGTCAAAATAGGCAATATAGAATTATTACTAGAAACCAAAGTCTTGAATAAAACCAGACACATGGATGACATAATTTTTGTGCATGACCTAGCTTGCTATCTAGTAGGAAAATGCCTAAAAACAATGATTACATGCTTAGGTTATAATTTTGGTATGCGGACAAATTGGAATTATCGTCCGAAGTAAGTTTTGACCTAAAAGTCAATTTGAAGTATTGTATTTTTTAAAAAATAAATTAATTGCGATTTTTATTCAAAAATCTTACTTCAAGTTGAACTTTTAAAAGTCAAAAACCTACAATGAGACTATAAACTATGAAATAATGGCATTTCAAATTTGGCTAAACACCAGACTTTGTAAATGACATTACCTCAAAAGTTAAGTTACCGCCATCCCATGACTATATATTTCTACACATTGATGATTGTTTAACTATTGTTACTTGGGGGCATTTGATATTTACTGTAATCTTTGAACTGTCAAGAATTTAAAGCCCTCATTTCGAATTTTCCATTAGAAAATTCGAGAAGCGCTTTAAATTCCACCTTTCTTAAGACCTATTACTTTAAATTTCTCATGTTCTCAGATACCATGAAGAAAAAGCTAAAACCAGCACGTCCACTTACAGAATCTCTTGCATACCTTAGTGCAACACCAGCATACGACCGGATGGCCCGAATATGGAGAGATAAACTTTTGGCCATTTTAGATATGTAGATTGGGAAAAGCTACAGATATTGGGGTTCAGACAAAAATTAGAGAGTCTACTCAGTTACTCAATAGAGGGTCAGCAGTTTGAGTCTTTCAAGAGATTGTTCAGCATTGACTAACCGGTGTATATGGAGATGATCACCGAGTTCATGACCACCTATACATTTGAGCCAGGGAGTAGGGTGGAAGACGGGGTGATCACGTTTAGATATATGGAGAGCCTATTCACCTTGTCATTGGCTCATTTTGCACGTCACTTAGATCTCTATACACCAGAAGAGATAGATTCACCCCTGTTTACTGATGGAGCCACCACGATGTCTCTCACAACTACCACCGCAGAGGCATGGAGTCATTGGTCACCAAAGCCATATTTCTCGGGTATTAAAGCCACCCAGCTCACAGACCCAGTTATGCAGATTTTGCATAAACTACTGGCTTGTTCACTTGATGGGAAACATACGTCTAATGGCTGAGCGTCTGAGTTTGATGTTATCAAGATGGCATGTATCGTCGATAGGAGAAACATTCAGGTTGCCCATCTAGTTGCCCAGCGGATTTTGGAGGAGAAAGAGTTTGGTGCAAGAAGATCATTCATGGGCCCAGTAATTACTAGGTTGATTAGGAAAATGGGATTGATTAGGACGACGGAGATAGTAAAGTTTAAAAGCCTGCCATGATGGAGTTCCCAACCAGTAGACTATGATTTTCTGAGGAAAATGGATATACTTAGGATTCTGAAGGATGGTACCGTTTACATCACGGAACGATCATCAGACCCTGAGAGTATTGACATATTGGTAGCAGGTCTAGTCCTACCCAGGGAGTCCAGAAAGAGGAAGCAACCAAAAGAGGCCCGAAGTTCAGACTCTGATTCAGATGAGGGTGCACGAGATTCTGATGTGCCAGTTGCACCGCCACAGCCTACTAGGCCAGGACCTTCTGTCCCTGCCCCTAGAGTCCAGATACCAGCTTATATATACCATTACGGGACACCCCCAGGACCCGATTACTAGTACTGGCTGATGCATATGCAAGTCAGAAGCTACAGAGCTATGAGGCAGCAGATCGCATGTATACCAGTGAGCCCACTTCCGGACATACCTTGCGGGATGGGCCGAGCCCCGCCACATTTGTATCCCCCTGCAGCTTCTACTCCAGCACCTCGCCGACATCCAGTCCATGGCCATGGTTTACCACCTCGGACAGCCCCACTCAGGCCACAGGCACCGCGAGCACAGATCCCCCTTCAGAGACAGCAGATTCCCTCAGTAGTCGGCTCAGCTAGAGGACAGATTTCGAGTAGCAGTAGGATATCTAGAGCCCCTACTCGAGCCACTTTTGTTTAGAGTCATAGGACTCTCAGGAGCACCAGCCCTGCAGCTGCACCGATTGCTCCAGTATCTTCTCACAGACAGACCGATCTATTTAGAGAGCACTCTCAGCAGGGGATACATGAGACTCCACTCTATAGCTTTGACATGCCCGCAGGGGAGTTTGTTGATCAGTTGATACATGACGGGATATTCACCATGGGTACACCAGACGCAGAGGATGATAGGGATGCATCAGATAAGGGCACCCACTGTCAGCACGATGACTCTTCATCAGATAAGACATCTCCCATAGCATCTTCGACTGCAGTACCACCACCAGCCGAGCAATAGATTGCTCCGCCTTCTTACTTCTTTCTATTTTCTACCAAGACTTTATTATTATGTGTATTTGATGTACTGTGGATGCATAGACATCACATCTATCCAGTTATTACTTTATCATTTTATTATTTTACTTTTCTTATGAGCAGCTATTACTTGATTGAGTTGAGTGGTTTGTTTGAAAAACTATAGAAGACCTAAGCAAAGGAGGACTGTGGACCACACAATGAAGAATACCGAGAGCCATAAGCTACAAGCCACGGACCAGCAGACTTCCAACGAGGCGCCGATAACGTGCACGACAAAAGCGGTACAACGTTCCAAAACCCCCTACCCATTTTGATTACCTCATCTGATATTCCAAACACTAAGTGTGGGATAATAAAAACCACACTACACTTACGAAACAATCCAATAATAAGTAGAATCTCTAAGTGTGGGATACTTCAACAAGAGGTACTCAACAAATAGATTCGAACATTAGGGACAATGTTCCTCTAAGTGTGGGATATACGGCCATCGACCGCAAGTTTTTACCCCTTGTCTGTAAGTCAAACAATATTTTCGTTTAAAAGCTAAAAATGGATAAAAATTTCAAAATTTTCAGATTCAAAAACATCGTTATTTAGAAATCCTATCTTTTAAAAATATAAATTATAGCAAGGAACGAGTTTTTGACAACGAAACAAAACTGTTTTAGAATAAGATACGGACGAAATGGGCAACACATGGCCAGGCGCCGATATACGCATTTGAATTAGAACTTGCTCTTGTAATACATTTCGAGATCACACCGATGAGTGTCATACGTACAACCCATCTTGATAACTTCTAAGGAATCCCAAACACCCTTCCACCATCAAACATCCACCCACTCAACATTCACTCTTCACACCCAATCAAAACCTCCTAACATTCATCCCGAACCTACAGAAGTTTCATTTTCCAACGAATTCTCAAAGATATTCCAAGACTTCTGCAGCCTAACACAAAGCCATCGGAGCATTCCTCAAAGGATGAGCATCATCCATAAAAGGAGCTCCAAGAAAAGAAATTCAGCAAAAAGCTTATATCGGAGCGTTCCCTAAAGGATGAACATCATCCGTAAAAGGAGCTCCAGGAAAAAGAAATTCAGCAGAAGTTGCTAAAAAAAAAGAAAAAAAGAAGCCCAAGGATCAAGAAAAAGGGCCAAAAAAAGAAAAATTCCAAAGAAAAAGGCTATGTAGTCCTTTCAGAATCTGAGAAGTTCCAGAGAAACTCTCTCAAAAAGTTTCGAGAAAATACAAGGAAAACCCTCACACCCTCTTCACACCGAAAACACCCGATTCCTTCCAAGATATCTCGAATGGTTAGTACCGTCCTCATCAAAAGTGATGGAGATTTGATTCTCGATCAAGCCTATGATGAGAATGCTGCATTTGCCTAGTCATAATCGCATTTGCCTAGTCATAATCATCATGTTGCTGGAAGAAGGTATCAAATTTAATAAACCTTTAGTTTCTGTTACAAAACACTTTCATAACGGTAACTTTATATCCTTTGGAAAAGGGAATCTCTAAAAACTGATGCAATTAGAATCGTTCCAGAAGCTTTTAAGAATGAGTTTGCTTGAGGACAAGCAAAGTTCTAAGTGCGGGATACTTGATATCGCGTAAAAAGTCACGTTTTTACTATAGATATCTCTCTCTTTCTGGAACAATTCTTGGCACTTTGACTCAAAAACATTACAAATCTGTAATATTATGCCAAGATGGGAAAAACAAGGTTGTATGATGAAAATCAAGCAAAACGGGCAGAAAACAAAGATTCCAGACACCGGAACAAGGTTTCAAGACAAATAAGCCCATCACCAACATCTATTTGACCCAAGATGTTTGTTTTCAAATTACGAATCCAACAGAAGAAGAATCAACTAAAACGGGCGAAGAACGAAGATTCTACGCACTCCGGAAGATCCAAACGATTCGTACGACACATCTAAAGTTCAGAGACATATTTTTGGGATTTCTTTTCATCAAAAGCTTTGTTTTTGAATTAGGAATCCAACGCAAAAAGAATCAACGTAAACGGACGCGTAACGAAGAAAACACGCACGAATCGAGAAACGCAGCAACTGGCAGCGAACAGGTGCTGCTGGCAGCCAGCCGCCGCCGCCAGCCAGCCAGCCGCCGGCTGCTGGCAGCCAGTGGCTGCCGGCTGCCCGTCACCCACACGGATTGCGCTTTTTGGTACTTCTTCATACCTGGTGCTGGACCTTTTCCTACTTTTCGTACCTGGTGCCACTACCTTTTTCGCCATTTGTACCTGGTGCCACTACCTTTTCCACCTTTTGCTATCATGAGCTTGGGGGTGCTAACTTGAGCCGAATTTCCTCTATAAAAGGCAGCCCCTAACTCTCATTTCAACACACCAACTCATACACAAACACACACACTCATACTTACACTCTCATTCTTCTATTTTCACGTTCTCACTCTAAAAGTCTCTTATATTTTAGTCTAGGATTATTGTAATTAATTTACGGATTAACATAGAGATTAGAGCGAACGTTAGGAGTTTGGAGATTCATCTTTGTACGTGTGAACGAGTTGTCTGTCATAATAATACGCTGCTGCGCATTTATTTCCGGGTGATATCGAAACCTTTATCATACTTTCTTTATTTCATATTTTAATTATCTATTATTGTCTTGTATGTGATTTGTCTATTGCCATGAATTGCGAGTAGTCTATTATTATGATTGTTGATGATGTAGATAATTATAAGTAAGGATGATATTATATAATCAAAGTGTACGACAATTGTAAACGTGATGTAACGGCCCCTATTCGACAGTTTATCTGATATAGTACTGGAAACATTTTATACGGAGTACAAATGTATGGAAGTCGATAAACGACCGAAGGTAGTTATATCACTGGAATCAGCTCTGGTTTAACAGTTGGAATTCCGAAAGGATAATACAACTTCACAACTAACTGGTATATCCTACGAAAGTCAATGCACAATAAAATAATGTTCGAAAACACGTTCAGATAAAATAGGAATTAATGACCTTTGTACCGTTAAGACTTTATGAGCTTGAGTTTAATTTATGGAGTACCCTTTCTAGTTATCCACGTGACTGCAACCTAGTAATTAGGACTTGATCAACCTTAATTATGGTAAGTAGTTATCTATGCCTATGACACGTAACAAGTAAGACACAGTGAACCCACTCGTTGTACATATTAGGTTTATATTTCCGCATCGCTTTCTATTTAGTTAGCTTAGAGTGTTACATTCACCGTCAATTACTCCTGACCGCATGTCTGATGTAAGAAGCAGTTGAACTACCTTATAAAGTACACTGTTCGATTACTGAAAGGCATGGCCTGCATATGAAACACGTTTTTATAAACTGCGAATAATCTAGGGATGTATAACTGTTTGAAAAGGAGAACTCAAGTCATAAGTTGAAGTAACCAAATCTTAATGCATTAAACAAGACTTAGGAATAAGGATAACATCTTCGTGATTTAGATACCTTAAAACACTAAGCCTTACACAATCAGCGGTCAAAAACATATAAAGTCATTAATCTGCATGCTAATAAAATACTAAACTATTTTAGGGGTTAAGAAAGGTCGGACCTATGAGACGATACGCTACTGATTCATGCACCTCGGCTTTAAGCCAAAATAGGTTGTTTATCTTTCAACTAGATAAGTATTGGAAGTTCGCGTATTGCTCCGATCAGAATCACGATAACCTAGTTCCTAGTGACATGCCAATGGGAAATTTAGTTGGTAGGGTTCTAGAGTTTACACCTGATAGTTTAGACCATTACATTTAGCATTGTCCCTGTTTAATCTGTCATCCTGAAACATTAATTATCGAAATCTTAGCAATCACATGTTTATCTTTATCTGCTTTCCTGTAATTTACTTTTCTGCATTTTAATTACCTGTCCTTAGTTTAAAACCCCCAAAACCTACCTACTTCGTTTCATCCTAAATATCTCCTACCGAAAGCACCAGCTTTAATCTCTCACACGTTTGGATTCATAGAACGATCTTAGGTCATACTTACCGCTTGCTAATAAGAGTAGGTAGTACGTATTATTTAAGCCCCGCAAAATATAAATTTTAAAAACCCCTGCTGCGCCCGCATCACCATCAGGAATCGCAACGATACTGAACCGACGGTTGCGGGTGCAATAGGCAGCATTTCTGCTTAATATTTGATAGCCACCTGTTTATTATATCTAATAAACTAAGCATAATATATGTTTTTATTTCGAAATATAATATCGAATCAAATAAATAAATATTAAATCAAAAATGTTTTTAAATATTTTTTTTTAATTTTGGAGACTTATATATTTCAACTAATCAGTTATAGTTATAATCTTAGTTTTTCATTATTTCTAAACATGTATAGAGTCTAAAGATGTATTTTTCATAAAATGTATATTTTATCTAAAATTTTTTATAACTATATATTAAATTTGTTTTATAATTTATTTTGTCAAAAATTTTTAAATGATCGTTTTTCTAAATTAAAATTTTAAATTTGGATAAATGAATATTATTTCAATAATAGTTAGTCTACTAAATTGTTGTTTTTAAGAAATTTGTAATATTGTTGTTTTAAAATATCGAGTCATATACTTAAAATTTAATTAATTCAAAATCACTTTATATTCGAATTCTAAAATTGAACCCTAATCCTAATCAATCCGCAACAATCCGCAATCAATCCTCAAACCGTAAAAATCACAACTTAGCTAACCTAAACTAATTTCTAATTATTCCTAATAATTTAAACTATCAAACTATGTGTAATCAATCCACAATTCGCAAATAACATAATAATGCTATATAATACGAAATTTAAAATGCGAGAAATAATAAACACAAGTTAGAAATCATACCTTTGAATATGAAAGACGTAAAACGTAATGAGATGATGATGAAAATGTGATTCTCGTATGTGTGTGTGAAATGTGTGTGTTTGAGTGTGTGTAAATGGCAGAAACTGAGGAGTTTCTTGTTTTGGACGAAAAAGGGTCCAACCGTCGGTTGGGTTTTTCCCCAACCGCCGGTTGGTTCAAAAGTTGGGCTCAGGCCATTCGGCCCGTGAATTTAATTTGGGCTTATTATTTTTTATTAACTTATTTTTAGCCCATGTATTTTTCGTATTTATAATACTTTATTTATACGTATTTTAATCGTATTTTAAATGCAATATTATTATAAATGCAATGTACAATATTATTACATATTAACTATATACTATTTGTATCTTTTTTTTAAGAAAGTGAATGTATGGAAAAAGAGACTTACCGTTTCGTTCCTCCAATTAATATAAATACCTGCATTGCTGTTAGTTGTTACGAGCAATAGATATATATAAACCTACTTTGGTATACATTGATTTATAATCAGTGATTGTGTCGACTCATTCACTGTCTGAAAATTCAATTGTCGACTTTATCGAATTTCAAATATATTATTTCAATCTATTTGTCACCAAAATATCAAATTTAATATACCTGCAAACTTTGTAATCAATGTTAAGCATAAATTCAAAATTTATAGTATTAATTCTCTTTAAGTATTTTGAATCAAATTCTTATCACTATTGCAACTCGTGTAAAAATCAATTCTAAATACTTAGATTTCTAATATTTGTGTAGCTAATACAAATAGAGAAGAGATAATCATATAAATCTGAAAGCAATAAATTTTATATTAATCAAGCACGAAAACAATAAACTTCAAATATCCAAATAAAATTCAAATCCTAAATAAAATAGAAAACATAAAAATATAACTAGCTATTAAAAATGAAAAAGTTGCAAATGATCTTCAGAAGTGATTTTGTTGGTCTTCATTCCTAATTCCCATAGATAGGTTTTCCAAAATTCTCAGGATATATCCTTTGAAAATACATATAAATTTAATTAGCTAACTCGGGTATTGGTGAAGCAAATTCAGAGAAACTCTCATGATGAATTCTTTCAGCGTTCTCAGTTTCTATGAGCATGGCAGCTATTCTTCTTACCTTTTTAGCTATTCTACCATCTTCGTCTGTGCTCAACTAGTTGTCTTCAATTTTCGTTTCGCGCTCTACATGATTGTGCCTTAACGAATCTAATAACCCATAGAAACTTGAATGTATATCATGATAATCATATGTGATGTGGGTTCTCACTGCTGTTCCTATATCCTTTAAGATCCTATTATAGTATCCTTCTTGACGATCCGTTGTTAACCCAGAATACCTAAAAGTATCTACTAAATGATAATATACCTCTGATAGACCTAGATGAAAAAGGTTATTTCTTTGATTGTAGTGAACTCCAGGGTAAGCTAGTTGCAACTCCTTCTTAGCATAAGTGACCAAGTTCGCCATTGGTTCATCAGAAAAATACTCAGGAATTGTACGTGTTACTTCATCACATTCTCCATAGTAAAATTCATCAATAATGTCTTGAATGTAGAACTCAACCGTACAATCTATGAAGAATCTTCCATAATCAATGTGTTCTCTAGCCTTTATCGAATTGAAGAAGTCTTGAAAGTTCCTTAGTAAGCAGATGTCAGCCATATTGCTCAAGTTTCCAGTGGCATACTCTATTATTTCCTTCAGCGCTCGTAACATTTCTCTTTGCTCCTCAGAATAAGGAAACAAAGATTTCTCAAATGTCTGATACACATAAGTATACTTCAACAGCTGTTCTTCACAAAAAGTTGGATCTACATCTTCACTCACAATATCATATTTCAACTCATTCACATAGTTGATAAAATCATCTGTATCTCTGGTTTCATTAGATATAACCCAAGCAGTGAATTGTTCTTCCATCTTCTTAATCAACTCTTTTTGATTATCTGTATATTCTAAAGTAGACCTACGTACGAGTTCCATAACAAATCTAATCTCATCCTCATGGTCATCTAAGTAGTCAAACATGTCTTCCTTGGTTGAAATCACAAGAGGATTTTCAAAACACTCGTCTTCAGTTGTTAGCCTGATTTTCTTATTTGGTTTAAAAGAATGGTCGTCTATCTCTATATCTTTAAAATTCTCATTATCACTTCCAAAGTCCACTTGCATCGACTCCATTTCTTAATAACAGTTAAATTTATCTGTGCACATAAAATAGCACATAGTTTAGATTACTTATCTAATCCTATTCTACCTAAAGTGATTTATTATACATATTGAATAATTATATTAATCTCTTATACATTGCTAATCAAAAGATCTCGGTAGCTCCATTGATAGTACACAAAAGCGGAGAAACAGGTCAGCGCGAAGCATGTTAAAAACCTATTTCTTTCAAGAAGCACCTTACCTCTTATTTGATAAATCGATGAGGTAGGGTTGAACTCTCCTTATACCTTTGTTTTTGTCAGTGTTCTCAATGGGTGAGCCGATATTTGTTATTGATTTGCAACACATTAGAAAAAAAATATAATTGTTTTACAGGGAAAATAGTTAGTTTCAATTAAAATACACCGTTCCCCGGCAGTGGCGCCAAAAACTTGATGTGTGCTAAGTATATGCAATTATAATCACAAGTTTTAATTAAGAAAATACTAAATAATACTATCACACAATTCAGGCAAGTGTTATCCTGATCATAGAATATAGTTTTATAAGTAAGTCCAGATTCGAACACAGGGAACGTGATTTAATCTATAACTAACTATTTATTTATCTAATTACAATTATTACAATTAATATACAAACTTACAATAATACACAATAATATACAAGATAGGGGGGACGTTTTAGTTCCGATCGAACATATTTATAATTGATACCAATTCTTTAATTGATAAGTTTTAAGGAACAACTTAAGAATACTCAATTGGATAGAAGATTATGACTATTTAAACTATTATTTATTAAACTTATTATATCAACTTATGTCTATTTGCATGTTGGCTATTATTATTGTGATTTACTAATGTAGAAAACTTCAAAGGTTATGATAATTCTCATATAGCAATACAGTCAAAGGTTATGTAAAGTATCACTATTTATTAAGATATATCAACATATTATTCATGTAATTTCAGGGTCGGTTGAATTATAATGCTACTTAACATCTAATGAAACATAATCACTTAATTTAAAAACCCAAAAGATTAGTGAAGTTTATCTATAAATCAGTTAATTATGATCATTAACATAATATAACACATAATTCTTGCATAATAATATTCAATAATATAGTTCCAACATAAACATATAATTCATATAATAAACCTAATAAACATACATTTAAACATTCATAACAAAAATCTAACAAGCAATTAATTCAAATAAACAATATTCATAGTAACCCAAAAGGTTAGTGAAGCTACAAGGATAAAGAAACCGAACCAATTGACGAACTAGCTTTTCCTAGGGTTGAAAACCTTCAAACCCTAGCTCCTTAGCCTCCAAATTCGCACCTCTAGTCGACCTAAAACCTTAATAATCGACTTTGTATTCTAAGAATCGTATATGGTTTAGCTAAAACTAAGCCTCTATTTATAATGTTTCTGGCCGACCCTCCAACCGCCGGTTGGGACTTCCAACCGCCGGTTGGAGTTATTTGAATCCCACTCCAACTTCTACGATTTACGTCGACTTGAAACCTTTACCCCAACCGCCGGTTGGTTAATCCAACCGCCGGTTGGTTTGTTTTTCCAGAATATTCCAAAAATGGCTTGGGCTTCAATGTGGGCTTTTCTTTCTTCTTAAACGGATTCACTTATTTTCTTGGCCCATTTCTCTAATATAATCATCTTAATCTTCAACTCTTTAAGGTTTAAATCTTCTTTTCTTCAATTGCTTTAATTTCTTCAGTTTCGGTCTTATTTTCGTTCCTTTTCTCCAATCTTCAATTAAAATACATTTCTGCAAATATTAACAAAATAAGTATCTTAAAATCATATAAATGCATAAATATAGGGATAAATAGTATAAAATATAGTATCTATTTGATGCTTATCAACCAACCTCAAAGGCAGACATCAACGAGCCAATGGCGATGGTTATCAGACCGACTCGACACTTGGAGAGACGAGGAAGGAATCCAACTCCCCGCAACTAATGGAGGGTTTTCCAGCATGGAAGTCTCTCCCTATACCCAAGAACCTACTCACTTCATAGTTCCCGTGTTAGCTGCTCGAGTGCACCACCACGAAAGCAGGCTACACAACATGGAAATCGAACAACGCAATATTCGCTCCAACTGGATGGAGCAAACTCAAGACGGTATCGCCCAGTTATACATAGGCCAAGCGGACATCTCTAAAACCTTGACCCGAACTCACGACCAAATGGAAGATACCACACAAACCATGGAGATCGTTCATAACCAAGTAATTAGTAACCGAAAAGAGATCTCCGTTTTACAATCAAGGTTGCAAGAATGTGAGACACGCCTGCGGGAGACCGAGGATGTTCTTAGAATGGTTGACAGACTTGCAGAGTCTGGGGACCATCTCACCTCACTGCTTCCACAACTCAATCTACACCAAGATGAGTGTAGTAAATATCTAGTGATCTATTGTACTTCCGTAGGATCTATGTAATTCGACCGGATGTAACAATTCCTGGCATCTTTTGCAAACTACCTAAGTCTGTAACTTTTGAAACTCGTAACTCGAAATTGTCTATAATCATTTAACTCTGTAATATCAATTGACAATTTCTCTCTATGACTCGACACTATTAGTCTTTACATTGTGATGTGTATATTACCGCTTTTATATATACATCCACCTCAATTATTATTCTGGTGCAATCTCTCACGTACCTCTTGTTTCTTTATTGAAGAATCATACCGCCAAAGAAGAAAAGTTACAGCGATGCTGAAATTGCTGCTCTCGTTTCCCGAGCTGTGGCCGAAGCCCTGGCTACTCGGGAATCACCACGTACATCTAGGAGAAGTGATGACAACGCTGACACTACTCCTGTCATAAAACCTTTCTCTTACAAGGACTTTCTCAGTTGCAAACCATTATACTTCAAGGGCACGGAAGGTGCCATTGGCCTGATCTGATGGATAGAACGTATGGAATCTGTCTTCAGTCTCTGCAACTGTGCTGAGGATAGCAAAGTTAAATTCGCTGCTTACACCTTTGTTGGTACATTTAGTGTGTCAGTCAGTTGATCTATCGAGTTGTAAGTGTCGTTTATTAATTGTAAGCAAACCTACGGGTTTCTGGCTAGGGTTGACGAAATCCTAGCACCATTTGTCGACTAAACATCTTTGTAAACAGTTCCAATCGTTTATACATCAATACAATAAGCTAATATACATTGATTATTCGATTTCGGTTTTGGTTTGTTTTGTGTTTTGATTGATTACTTGATTCCGCTTTGTAATCATTGTCAACCATCATCTGAATCCACGACTAGGGGCACTCACAACCTTTCAAGAAGGTGCACTTACGTGGTGGAATACCCACGCCAACTCTGTGGGCATCGAGATAGCAAACCAACTTCCTTGGGCTGAATTGAAGAAGAAGGTAAGGGAAAAATACTATCCCGAAGAAGAACTGCATCGGTTGGAGGAAGAGTTCTGGCACCTGACGGTACAGGGAACTGATATTGCTGGGTATACTACCAAATTCCAACAACTTGCCTTGTTGTGCCTGGGATTGGTCGATCCGGAGGAAAAATGCATCAAGAGATACATCCGCGGCCTCCCGGAGAATATCCAGGGGAATGTCGCCACATCTAAGCCAACCACTATTGAGAGTGCAATTTGGTTGGCACACGAACTCATGGCACTAATCGTTAGCCGTGAGACACCTCTCCCATTTTCCAACAACAAACGCAAATCCTCTGATTACCAAAACCAACAACCCAACAAGAGGCCTGAGACTGTTAAGGCCTATACTTCGGGTTCTGATAACAAGAAAGGGTATGTTGGGAGCAAACCATATTGCTCTAAATGCAATCTTCACCATGATGGTTCTTGCCCATGTAACAAGTGCAAACGATTCGGGCACTTGGCTAAGGACTGCAGAGCAAACACCACTACAACCACCAACACCAACGCACCCAAGACATGCTATGAGTGCAATGGTATTAAGCATTTCAGGAAAGATTGCCCGAAGTTGAAAAACAACAACAACAACAACGCTCGAGGTAGAGCTTTCGTTCTCAACTCAAGGGAGGCCCGTCAAGACCCTGATGTAGTCATGGGTACGTTCCTACTCAATAGTTTAACTGCTTCTGTATTATTTGATAATGGTGCCGATAAAACCTTCATTTCTGATAAGTTTTGTCCACTACTTGACACTACACCTATTGCCTTAGATTCTAAGTACACAGTAGAATTGGCAAACGGCAAACTTATTGAGGCCGACATTGTGATAGCTAATTGCGCTTTAAACTTAGCTGATGAACCTTTCTCCATTGACTTGATACCCATCGAGATTGGCAGCTTTGACATCATCGTCGGCATGGATTGGTTATCCAAACACCGAGCCGAGATCATTTGTTTTGAGAAAATTGTACGTATTCCTCTCGTCACCGGTGGAACTGTGATCATACAAGGGGAGACCGGTGGGACGAGAATAAACATCATTTCTTGCATAAAAACCTAGAAATACTTGAGAAAAGGGTACCAGGCCATCCTCGCACACATCATGGAGAAAAAGTCGGAGGAGAAGCGACTTGAGGATTTGCCTATTGTTCGAGACTTCCCAGAAGTCTTTCCTGAAGACTTACCCGGCCTACCGCCAACCAGACAAGTCGAATTCTTGATTGACCTTGTGCCCGGTGCAGCACCCGTGGCACGAGCACCTTATCGTTTAGCCCCGTCTGAACTTCGGGAGTTTTCTTCATAATTACAGGAACTCCTGGACAAGGGATTTATCAGACCAAGTTCCTCACCTTGGGGAGCTCCGGTCCTGTTTGTGAAAAAGAAAGATGGTTCTTTCCGTATGTGCATCGACTATCGGGAGCTCAACAAATTGACTGTCAAGAATCGTTACCCATTTCCTCGCATTGATGACCTGTTTGACCAACTCCAAGGGTCGAGTTTTTATTCAAAGATCGATCTATGGTCAGGTTATCATCAACTCCGAGTTCGCGATGATGACATCCCTAAAACTGCTTTCCGAACTCGCTATGGGCATTACGAATTCCAAGTGATGCCATTCAGCTTAACCAACGCACCAGCAGTATTTATGGACCTTATGAATCGGGTGTGTAAGCCTTACCTTGACAAATTTGTCATTGTCTTTATCGACGACATTCTGATTTACTCGCGCAATGAACAAGAACACGCGCAACACCTGAAAATCATCCTAGAATTGCTCAAGCACGAGGAGTTATATGCCAAATTCTCTAAGTGTGAGTTCTGGATGGAAACCTTTCAATTCCTCGGACACGTGATTGACAGTCAAGGGATTCATGTTGATCCTTCAAAAATCGAGGTTATCAAATGTTGGCAAGCACCCACTACACCTACTGAAGTAGGCCAATTCTTAGGACTCGCCGGATACTACAGGCGGTTCATTGAGAATTTTTCGAAAATAGCCCAACCTCTCACCGTACTGACCCAGAAAGAAAAGAAGTTTGACAGGACCGAAAAACAAGAGTCAGCTTTCCAACTGCTCAAACAAAAACTTTGCAGTGCACCCATCTTATCACTACTCGAAGGTAATGATGACTTCGTGGTGTACTGTGATGCCTCTCACCAAGGTCTCGGTTGCGTGATGATGCAATGAGACAAAGTCATTGCTTACGCCTCTCGTCAACTCAAGGTCCACGTAAAGAATTACACGACTCATAACCTAGAGTTAGGGGCAGTTGTATTCGCTCTCAAAATTTGGAAACACTACTTATACGGTACCAAGTGTACAATCTTTACTGACCACAAAAGTCTTCAACACATATTCGACTAGAAAGACCTGAACATGAGACAACGTCGTTGGGTCGAACTACTTACCGATTACGATTGCGAGATTCGCTATCATCCGGGAAAGGCAAACGTTGTTGCTGATGCCTTAAGCCGAAAAGAACGAGTGAAACCACTTCGAGTTCGAGCCCTCGGTATGATAATCCACAACAACCTTACTACTCAAATCCTTACCGCTCAACTCGAAGCACTCAATGATGCTAATGTGAAAAACGAGGCCTTGCGCGACATGGATAAACAATTTGAAACAAAACCTGACAGGGCCAAATACTTCTCTAACAGAATTTGGTTACCAAGTTTTGATAACCTTCGAGACTTGGTGATGGATGAAGCTCACAAGTCTAAGTACTCTATACACCCCGGTGCCAACAAAATGTATCATGGCATCAAGGAGTTGTATTGGTGGCCCAACATGAAGGTCGATATTGCTAAATATGTCAGCAAGTGACTCACCTGCTCGAAAGTCAAGGCTGAATACCAGAAACCTTCCGGTTTGCTACAACAACCGAAAATCCCACAATGGAAATGGGAGCAAATCATCATGGATTTCATTACTAAACTCACGAAAATACCTAGCGGTTGCGATACCATTTGGGTGATCGTCGACCGACTCACTAAATCTGCTCACTTCCTAGCTATTAAGGAAACTAATAAGATGGAACGTTTGACACGAATTTACCTGAAAGAAATCGTGTCAAGACACGGAGTGCCCATCTCAATTATATCGGACAGAGACAACCGATTTACTTCCCACTTTTGGCAATCGTTAAAAAAATCTCTTGGTACTCGGTTGGACATGAGTACAGCCTATCACCCGCAAACTGACGGCCAAAGCAAACGAACCATTCAAATACTGGAGGATATGCTACGAGCCTGCGTAGTAGACTTCGGTAAAAACTGGGAAAACCACTTACCATTGTGCGAGTTCTCGTACAACAACAGCTACCACACCAGCATAAAGGTTGCACCCTTCGAGGCACTTTACGGTCGTAAATGCCGGTCACCTATCTGTTGGACTGAGGTGGGGACACACAACTCACCGGTCCAGAAATCATACATGAAACAACTGAAAAGATCATCGGCATATAAAACCGACTAAAAGGAACGCGTGATCGTCAGAAAAGCTACGCGGACGTGAGACGCAAACATCTAGAATTCCAAGTTGGGGATCGAGTACTTCTGAAAGTATCACCTTGGAAAGGCGTCATCCGTTTTGGCAAACGTGGGAAACTGAATCCAAGGTACATTGGACCATTCGAAATCCTTGAAAGGATTGGTCCAGTGACTTACCAACTGCAGCTACCTCCCGAACTCAGTAGCGTGCACCCCACTTTCCACATTTCTAACTTGAAGAAATGTCTGTCTGATGAGACACTGATTATACCCCTCGATGAGATACACATTGACAAAAAATTACATTTTGTCGAGGAACCCACAGAAATAATGGACCGAGAGGTCAAACGTTTAAAACAGACCCGCATTCCCATAGTTAAAGTCAGGTGGAACTCGAGGCGTGGTCCTGAATTCACTTGGGAATGGGAAGACCAAATGTAACTAAAGTATCCACACCTATTCACAGACTCTACTCACACCACGGCTTCAAGCTAATTTCGGGACGAAATCCTCTTAGCAAGGGGAGAATGTGACAACCGCCAATTTAGGACTTTAGTTAGTGCCTAATCTACTTGTAATTACATGTATTTAGTTATATATTAATCTAAATATACATGGTATTTTGTGTAATTACATACACACTTACACGATTTGATTAAATCGTGCACTTATGTACTGGACGGATTCCGACATCATTTACTATGGACGTTGGTGACAAAACTTTTAAAAAATGTGAAATTAGCTAAACAAACATTATTTACATTAATATATTGTGAGAAATATATTACACGTATTTCGTATCGGTTAAAACGCCCTGAACGTGATGAAAGCACACGAAACATGCCCAACAAAAGAAAATAAATCAAATCATATTTTTATAACCCATTATTAAGTATTTCGATAAAATACTTCAGTTAAAAATATTTCGGATAAACTTTAACATAAAACGCGGAACAACATTCAAGTAATCACGAAACGTAACATAATCGAGGAACAAGTAAACGAGCCCGAGACCCGCAAGTGTTTCGGCCCAGACCTGCGGACCCGACCCACCGACCCATTCCCCTTTTATTTCTTTCCTTTCTCATTTCCTTCCATTTACACACACACACCAACACCTACTTTCTCTCATCTCTCTCTCTCTCTACCAAACCTCTATATCTCTCTCTCTAAAAACTGAGATAACAAGAACATCATCACCATAAATCGCTCATCATCATCAAGAACAAGCACCAAGATCATCTCCATCTTCACTCTCCCCATTTTCGATTTTGTTGGTAAGAAGCTTTAAAATTCTTTTAAATTACTTATAAAGTTTTTATTTACATGCTAGAACGTTTACTCAACGAAGATTTGCCCAAAAACCGACTCAAAATGCGTTTTCTAAAACCTGAGATACGAACAACTCGTCCTGCGAGTTGAGATCCCAGATCCCAGTTCGTCCTGCGAGGCGAACCGAGATCTCGACTCGCGAAGCCAAAGAACGAACCGAAACTGCGAACCGAACCCACTTCAGAGTTGACTTGCGAGTCGATCTGCGAGTTGACTTGTGAGTTGACTTGCGAGTCGAACCTTGTGCTGCGAACCCAACTCGGTTGGCAGCCTACTACCTTGCGAGCCGAACTCAGCTCGCACCACGAACTCAGTTCGCAACACATTTTCAGCCCGCAGCCAGACTAGGTCAATTTTCCCGATTTTAAATTCCAAATGCGATTTTTACCAAAGCAATGTAGTAGAAATAAAAATTTTCCAAGCTGACCTGGCAGCTAGACCCCAGCCAGGGGCTCTGCCCCTTGGAACCTGCCAGGGGCTGCCGCCCCTTGGACCCCGATACCAGGGGCGCTGCCTGTTGTCTCCCACACCGGTCGTTGGAATTTCTAATGGTGATGCAAGATAACAGTGAGTTTTAAATTTATAGAGCTGGGGTCTAGGGTTACTGTTATTGCTAATCTAAGGGCTAGCAAAGGATAAGTATGACCTAGAGTCGTTCTTCAAAGCGCGACAAGTTGAAACTAGGGGGATTTAGAAACTTTTATGAATTTAGCTAGGGTAAAGAGAGTTGGTTTGGGTTTTTGGATTTTCTATCCTAAAACTAAACTTAAATTAAACTAAAAGTGGAGGTTACTTCGGGCGTTCAACAATTAAAGCGATTGTCTGCTATGAAGCGGTTTAGGTGATCTTAAATATGAAGAGTTCTAATGAGGGTAAGTTCGTAAGTTAATGTGAGCTATTACTGCAATCCTTCTATCGGGCTAACGCGGAGGTGTCCACAATCATGCAAACAGAATGTCACGTGGGTTGCAGAATATATTGAAATATACACCGAAAGTTCTCTCAAATGTATGTCCATATTATCCGACAGTTAATATGTAATCCTATTCCCCAATCTCGGTCGTCAGAGATGTCCGAATCATGGCATAGTTTGTTGAATGAACAATTCTTATGAACGGGTTTTACCATCGCCGGAATAGGTTGGAATAACTGGTCTAGGCGGTCGGATAATATGTCATCACTTATTCGTATGAGTTATCAACATTACTCCAGTATGCAAGAAGACAGGGATGATTTGTGTTACAAATAGAAACCTAATTAATACCTTTGTTAATCGATTCATAATACAACTACCTTCAGTCGTTCTTGACTTCCATACGTTTGTACTCCGCCGTAGGCGTTTCCAGTACTATATCAAAGAACAGTTGAATAGGAGTCGTCATATTACTTCACGATGATTAAGGCTAGTTATGTTTCACTATTTTGATAATCCTAAGGCAACAATCAAAAAAGAACATGCAATAAGACGATCAAGGTAATAGTTCAATATAAGCACCCAAAGGTATTATCTAAGTTGAGGACATTCCAAAAGTTGTCTCAAAAATGTCATCTGTCCAAATTAAATCTTAACCTACCTCTACTCCCATATTCCGTGTCTCTTAGATCCTATTTAAGTCTAGAGAACACCGGCCATGCCGAGCTCAATGATTCAATCTGACATAGTATAACTAAGTGACCTATACCCTATGAGTTAGCTACGTTCATGTTTGGATATGGTTTTAGTCACAACATGAGTTGGGCAGATAAACGATAAAGATTCTATTCCTACATCTACTTATAATGCAAAGCATCCGCAATCTCATAACATACAACTTAATTACATATTTAAGACTTTCCTAAGCGACTATCATAGCAGACAATTGAGTTATCTAGTTAATCATAGCAATTCTAGCATGCATATTTAAATTTATTAAAGAAAGAACAAACATAATTAAATATGAAAGATAGATTAAAACCTGAAAAAGGCGTACAATAACTCGTAGCTACAAATGCGTCCCGGAGCACCTCCGTACAAGTCTTCCTAGATCAGTTAACTAGCTAGTCTAATTAACTAAGGAAGAATTACAACTAATGTTACAAAGAAAGAAAAAGTGAAAGTGTGTGTTTTCCAAGGATGGAAGGTGTGGTGTTGTCTTTCAAATGAACCAAAGCCCTCCTATTCCGGCTCACGTTAGCATCTTGGGGAGCACATTAGAAAAAGGTGGAAAATGTGGTGCACCAGGTACGTACTTTCGCGGAAAGGTGTGGCACCTCGTACGTACAATCGCGTAAAGGTGTGGCACCGGGTATACAAAAGGACCAAAAAGTGGAAATGCGATGGGTGGCCGGCGCCGCCCTACCTGTGGCCGGCGGCGGCTGGCCTACCCCCGCCCCGGTTCGCCGTCTTTTGTCCCGTTTCTTAGTTTGTGCGTATTTTCTTCGTTATGTTTCCGTTTGCATCTATTATTTTTGCATTGGATTCGTAATTCAAAAACGAAGATTTTGATATAAAGAAATCCTCGAGATGAGTTTTCTATCTCCAGATATTCCATACGAATCATTTGAATCTTCCGGCGGGTGTAGAATCTTCATTCTTTATTCATTTTTGTTGATTCTTCTTCTGTTAGACTCGTATTTTGAAAACGAACATCTTGGATAGAATGGATGTTGATGATGGGCATTTTAGTCTTTAAATCTTGTTTTGATGCCTTGAATCTTCAAACGTGCATGAAATCTTCGTTTTTCATCCGTTTTGCTTGATTTTTATCGTGCATCTTCATTTTGATCTTCTTGGCGGATTCTCATTGATTTTGATGTTATCGAGTTAAAATGCTCAGAATCGTTCTAGAATGAGAAAGAAATCAGTAGTAAAAACGTGACTTTTTATGCAATATCAAGTATCCCACACTTAGAATTTTGCTTGTCCTCAAGCAAATTGTCAGAAAAATTGCTTCGAAAGTCTGGAAGGGTGTCTTCGTATCCTGGAGAACTTTCATTCCTGCAGGCTTGGTGAAAAGATTTTAAACGGGGTTTTAACCTTTGATGCTTTCCCAAACTACTGGTTCTGACAAGCTCTCTTTTCAATCTTCATGATGTAAGATATACATGACTGGGGCCCTCACAGGTGGTCACTCAATTCACTCAAGTGTATCGGGTTTCCTAATTTCTAATTCACTCAGGGGCCATTCATGTAGCTCTTTTGTCGTCATAAGCTTGGTCGAGAATCAGATCTGTAATACTTAAATGGGGACGGTGCTAATTATCCCTTAGACATTTGTAAGACGGTAGAGATTGTTATGGAAGAAGGGTTTTGTAGGTGGTTGACGCATCACCAACGGTTGATCGGGTTTTCACCCTGTCATCGGACCGTCCGTCAGCGGCGGCGTCAGTGGAGTTGTTTTAAAATTTGTTTTATGCCGGGCCTAAGTATACTAAAGCTATGGATAAGTATAGCGATAGGTATGACATAGGGTCGTTCTTCAAACTACAACGGGCATGGGATCTAGGACTTTAGTTATCTACGGGAATTTAGCTAGGGTTTAAAAGAGGTTTTGGTTTGTTTTGGTTTTAACTAACTACTAATTATCTAAAATTAAACTAAATTAAAGTAAAGTGGAGTGGAGGTGGCAACGAGAACTTATAGGTGAAGTGAGTGTTTACTATGATAATTACTCATGCTATTTAGGGGTAGTTAATGGGATAAAGCCTTAGTTAAGATGACATTAATATTTCCTAATGAGCCATAACTCCTAGCCTATTATCTATCTAACGTAGAGTTGTCCGCAATCAGATAAATAATATGTCACGTGGATAACAGTTATGGAATGTAAACTACACCGGAAGTTGTCCCAAATGTAGCAACCAATTTAACCAACAACCATCCTCGAGTCTTGTCCCCCAATCTCAGACATTTGAGATATCCGAATCATGGCATGAATTGTTGAATAAACAAAAACATGAACAGGGGTTTCCCACCGGGACAAGTTGGGATGGTCTGGTCTAACGGCTGATTAAATTGTTCATCATTATTTCATATAAATCATTTTAACTATTCTATGCATGTTAAACTGGTGTATGCAATTGATATATATTCGAAAATCTAGTCATGTAACTAATCAGCATAACAGATACTAGCATGCAAACCCTAAGCAACAATCAAACAAGAACATGCAGAAAGGCCGCATAGCAAGGATCAAATTATGCAAAGTGACGGGGTACATGGTTAAGTCACAAGTGTCCCGAAAGTTCTCTCTAAGACACTTGTTAAATGGCCTGAATCTAATCTATCTCTAATCCTACACTCCGTGTCTCCCTCCGGTAATATTTCAACCAGGAGAACACCGGCCATGTCGAGTTCAACGATCATCAGACACAGAATAATTAGCGGCATACAACTAGAAATTGGCCAAGCCTAGAAGGATGTTACTAACCACAGCATAAGTTGGATAGATAAACATTTGAGATTCAATTCATAGATTCAAATATAATTCAACATCATACAAACAGAGTAACAACATGATTTAAGTATAACTACCCTAGCATGGCAACTATCATAGCAAACACATATTTGTCTAGCTAAGCATGGCAATAATCCTAGCAAGTAATTCTAAACAAGTATAGCAACAGCACAACATTATTTAAAATAACAAGATAGAGATTATAATAGAACCTGACAAAGCGTTATTACAAATCGTGCGACACCGCAGTCTTGGAGCACCTCCGTTACAATAAAGCTACTAATCTACTAGCTTAACTAATCTAATTAACTAACTAACTAATTTAGAGAGAGAGTAGTGAGAGAAAGTATGTGTAGAAGTGTGAAAAATGAGAAGGTGTGAGATGTTGTGAAATGATGAAATGAGGCTTGTATTTATAGAGATTGCACAACCGTATCCATAGACCGTATCCAAACCTCCAAACACACAACTGTATCACAAAGGCGAATAAAAATCACATTTTTATCACCCAAACGCACGATACGGCTGAGCTGGACCGTATACGGCTGAACTGGACCGTATACGGCTGTGCATAGGGTGAATACGGCTGAACTGGGCTGTATACGGCTGAGCACAGGCCGTATACGGCCTGCACATACCGTATACGGTCCAGGTCCAGCCGTATACGGCCTTCACATACCGTATGCTGGTTCCTCGGTTCTTCGTTTCATCGTTCGGGCGTAACTTCTTCGTCGTTTATCCGTTTTGAGCGTTCTTTATATTCACGCGTTCGTATTTTCCTAACGAAGAAAATGACATAAGTTAGAGGTCATAATTCTTTGTGTAGCTCAAAAAGTGCTAGAACGAGTGAACGAGAATGCTCATGATCGTATTCGTTAGATTTATCGTGTTTTTTGACCATTTTAGATGACTTTTGAAACATTGTCTATATTTTGGCCCATGTGACGAGTTTAATGATAAAGTATCTATTTTGATTAGTTTCATCACATATTGGGCCAAAAAGGTGAGATTAATGCATGCAAAAACATGACTTTTTGCGTGTTATCAAATATCCCACACTTAGACATTTGCTTTTCCTCAAGCAAACTTACCCTCTTAGAATTTGCCATAAAAACAGTTTTTGATTTCTACCCACAATGAAGAATTCACATAGATTGGAAACAAGTATTTGCCTGTTAGATAAATAATAGGTGTTCACATGACGTATCTAAGAGTTGTTCAAGATGATTCACTTAGGCAAACTTTCAATTCTCAAATTTGTGGAATATATACGACTGGGCGATCTCACTGGTGGTCACTCAATTCACTCAAAGTGTATCGGGTTCCTATTATCCTAAGCCAAATGAAAAATCGCTCAAATACCAGTCGTGCAGCACTCGTCGTCATAGGCTTGCCCGAGGATCGAATCTTCATCACTTAGACAGGAACGATACTGATTATCCCAGGACATTCAAATGGGTTGTAATGTTTGGTATGGATAGATTGGGGGTATCTGGGTTTCTAAGGGTGTTTGCTTATCTTGGGACTTTCGAAAAAAAGTTCTATCTAGATATCCTTTTTAATGAAAACAGAAACGGATAACACTTTTGGGAGATAAGATAGCTATTTTGACTTCTATCTTTTGAAAACATATGGAATGATTTTTCTTTTGAAGAGTCGAGTTTTTGAGAGAGTCGAAGCACTTAGCTTTATTTCAGCTATTTTCTTTTCTTTTTCTTTTCTTTTCTATGTCTATTTCTATATATATATATATATATATATATATATATATATATATATATATATATATATATATTTTGGGCTTAGATTTTTCTTGTCAAGAAATTTCTAAGGGATTTTCTTTCATTTCCCTTTTTGAGATCCTTCTTATTTTCATTTCTCAATCCTTTGATGATTTTCGAGTTTACTTTGGTGCCAATTTTTCGCACCCCATGACTCTCGATTTTTTTTCTATATAGATCAATAAAACGCACACGAGAAGTTTTAGTAAACATTACCTGTGATTTTTGGAGTGAAAGCAAAAAGGAGTATCCAAATATATCTTCTTTTTTTCAAAAATACTAAGATAAGTTTCTGGTGGGTAGGGGAATAAGGGGTTTTAAAAATTTTGGGTGAATGAAAGAAAAATAGGCTAAGGCTCAACAGGGTTTTCTAAGCGGATCATCAACACTAAGATTGAGTGTTGGAAGGGTTTTTGGCTTGAAAAGATATGCGAAAAGGGGCTTAAATCCTAAGGAATGTCAAGGTCCTCTAATCGTACCTATGTCACGTATGACTCCAATTGGGGGCGACCATGATCGGTGCATGTGTGAGCTGATCCTTTAAAATGTTGAAAGCTTTAAGACAGTCATCTGAAAAGACAAACGGAGTATCCTTCTCGAGAAGGTGCGTCATAGGTTGAGAGATCTTAGAGAAATCCTTGATAAAGCGACGGTAGAATCCGGCGTGACCTAGAAAACTGCGAATGACTTTAACAGAAGTAGGTGGCGGAAGTTTGGCAATAGTCTCAACTTTGGCTTTGTCAACTTCGATTCCAGATTTTGATATTCGATGTCCTAAAACTATTCCTTCTTTCACCATAAAGTGGCACTTTTCCCAGTTTAAGACAAGATTTGATTCTTCGCATCGGGTTAGCATCCTTTCAAGGTTGGAAAGACAAGATGTGAAGGAATCACCGAAGACTGAGAAGTCGTCCATGAATACCTCCATACACTGTTCAATCATGTCATGGAATATTGCCACCATACACCTTTGGAATGTTGCAGGCGCATTGCATAAACCGAATGGCATGCGGCGGTAGGCAAATGTACCATATGGGCATGTGAATGTCGTCTTTTCCTGGTCCTTTGGATCGATAGGAATTTGAAAATAGCCGGAGAAACCATCGAGGAAGCAGTAATATTCATTCCCCGATAATCTTTCCAACATCTGATCGATGAATGACAGAGGGAAGTGAGCTTTCCGGGTGGCTTCATTTAATTTCCGGTAGTCGATACACACCCTCCAGCCGGTGACGGTTCGTGTAGGAATCAATTCATTATTTTCGTTAACGATAACCGTCATTCCTCCTTTCTTTGGGACAACCTGAACTGGGCTGACCCATGGGGAATCTGAAATAGGATAGATCAAACCAGCATCCAAGAGTTTGATAACCTCTTTCTTGACCACGTCTTGAATCTTCGGGTTTACTCTCCTCTGTCTCTGTATGGAAGGTTTGAAGTCGTTTTCCATGAGTATCTTGTGCGTGCAGTAGTTTGGACTGATCCCTTGTATATCAGAAATCTTCCATGCAATCGCCTTCTTGTGTGACTTCAAGACCTGAATAAGTCTTGCTTTCTCTTTTGGTGAAAGACCTTTGGCAATTATGACGGGTAGGTGTGAGGTTCCTTCGAGAAAAGCATATTCCAAGTGAGAGGGTAATTCTTTCAGCTCCAATTCTGGCGGTTCTTCGATAGAGGGTTTCATTCGAGCGATCTCGTCTCTTTGTAATTCGTCATACTCCTTTTGGAACTCTGATTCTTCTGGAGATGAGTCGGCTGTAGTGGCTGATGCTATTTCTACTAGTTCTGTCTCATTGGGAAGCACGTTCTTCTTTAACTCGTATTTGCAGGTATATGATGAAAAGGTCGCATTATCCTCAGTGATGATGACATCATTGGTGAGTGCGAACTTTTGAAGTTGAGCTTTAGAAGAAGTACTTATGGTGATTTCTTGATTTGATTTCTCACAACCTTCAGATAGTTGTGGTAAAGTACCGGAATCCATCTCCTCGAAAGATTTGAGAATTTCAGCTACAGACGGAGACGATTCGGGTATCGGAAAAAACTGATTTCTTCTTAAAAGTGGGATAGGGATGCCTTCGCCTAAAGGAACAGCAACAACAGAGTTATTCGTGGAAGAGTAGTTAGGCGGTGCTAAAGGATTCTTCATTTCAGGTAAGGGAAATAGCAGCTCTCCGGAAGGTGCTGATTGGTCGGAGATAGCCGAGCAGAGTCCGATGTTGTTCGGGCAAAGTCTTCTTTTGGTGATGACAGTGCTGGAGAAAGGTTCGTTACTGCTGACTTCTAGAATCTCCTCCAAATGCTCGTCATATATTTCCTGCATGGCATCCACAAAACCAAGATCTTCTCCCATAGGGTGCTTCATCAACTTATCGATATTACAGGTGACTTCCTCCGCTCCGACCCTCAGTTTTAAAGATTTTTCGTTTACATCTATCACAGCCTTGGCAGTGTTTAGGAAAGGTCTACCAAGGATGAGGGGGATGTGGGCATCTTCCTCAATATCCATAATGACAAAGTCAACCGGGAAGATAAATTTACCGACTCGGACCATTATATCTTCAGCAATTCCTCGAGGGAGTTTAACTGATCTATCAGCTAATTGGATGGTCATTTGAGTTGGTAGCAGTTCACCTAATCCTAGTTTCTTATAGAGAGAGTAAGGCATAAGATTGACACTAGCTCCTAGGTCAGCTAAGGCGTTACTAACTTGGATGTTTTGAAGAAAACAGGGAATAGTGAAACGGCCAGTATCTCCTAGTTTGGGTGGAAGGCCATGTAACATGATTGCTGAGCATTCAGCATCTAAGGGTAAACTAACTATTTGTCTCAATTTTTCCTTATTTGAAATGAGTTCTTTGAAAAACATAGCACGGCTAGGCATCTCTACTAAAGCGTCTAATAATCTAACGTTTAAGTGCAGACTTTTAAACATTTCTAGATATTTCCCAAATTGTGCTTCCTGTTTCTCTTTCTTAAGCCTACCAGGGAAGGGTATCCTAGTTCGTGGAATGATTTCTGGGGCTTTAGGTGATACTGGATCTGGTGCAGTGACAGGGGTGTCACTAGGCTCTGGATCAGTGGTCGGTTCAGAGATAGGAAGTTGATTTGAAGACTTATCTGAGGATTTCTCAATTCTGGTTTCTTTACCTCCTCTAGTGATGACCATGATTCCTCCTTGGTTCTCAACTTTTAAAAACAGTTGTTTAAGACTAACTTCCAGGTTTTTGATCAAATCTTCTGATATTTTAAGTAAAGCATCAATCTTATCTTGAAAATCTATTACTTGTTTGTTTATGTTCATTTGATCAACCATGAAATTAGTCAAAGTTTCATTATAGTGTTGTTGAGAATTTACGGGGGAATCTGACATATTAGAGGATAAAGGTTGCAGAAACTGAGTAGGTGGGTTATTGGTTGGCCGATGAATGAAAGGTTTAGAATGAAAGTTCGATTCAGGGTTTTTAATAGTAGTGACAAGAATTTCTTCCGTACCTTTACAAGGTTGAGGCGTAGAAGATTGAAGATCCTTGAAGATTCTGGAGAGATTTTCCACTTGAGCTTGCAGAGCTTCAAAGGATAGGCTTGAGGTACTAGTTACTTCCTTAGCCGGTTCGCCAAACTCCCAGTCATGTTGATGCATTGCTATCGTCTCAACTAGCTCCCAGGCATCTTCAGAAGTATGTGACATGAAATTTCCTTGAGAAGCAGTATCGAGGGTTGACTTGTGCTGAGGAGTCAGACCATTGTAGAATATGCAGATTAGGTTCGTCTTACCCATTTGATGATTCGGACATCTGTTAAGCATCTTCTTAAATCATTCCCATGCTAGATAGAATGATTCATTGGTTTCTTGTCGGAAACTGACGATATCATCCTTGAGCTTGGTTTGCTTGGAAAGAGGGAAAAACTTAGCCATAAACTTAGTAGCCAACTCTTCCCAAGTATGAATCGAATTGGGTTCGAGTTCATCAAACCAGGTTCGAGCACGCAAAGATAAAGAATAGGGAAAAAGATTTAGTCGGGAGACTTCTCTTGAAATCCCTGATTGCTCACAGGAATCAGAAAGATTGATGAATCTATCCAAATGTGAATTTGGATCATCGAGCGGAAAACTGTGAAATTGGCAGAAGGTTTTGAGTAACTTGAAAACGCTAGGCTTAATTTTGAAGTTTTCGTCGGGTAGCACGATATGTCCTCCTCTTCCCTCCAGTAGTGGTGCACAGGTCGAGCCGAGAGTAATACGATTCGTCATAGCTGATGAAGTTCGGGTTTGGTAGAAAAGAGAGTTTTGGAAAGGAAAGAACAGAAAAGGAACTTTCAGATGATACTGATCTTCCGAAAGGATCGCTAAATAACTAAGACAACTAAATTCCTAAATCGGTCGTTGTAGATCCCCGGCAGCGGCGCCAAAAACTTGACGCGCCACCAACGGTCGATCGGGTTCTCACCCTGTCGTCGGACCGTCCGTCAGCGGCGGCGTCAGTGGTTGAGTTTTAAAAGTTTGTTTTATGCTGGGCCTAAGTATACTAAAGCTATGGATAAGTATAGCGATAGGTATGACCTAGGGTCGTTCTTCAAACTACAACGGGCATGGGATCTAGGACTTTAGTTATCTACGGGAATTTAGCTAGGGTTTAAAAGAGGTTTTGGTTTGTTTTGGTTTTAACTAACTACTAATTATCTAAAATTAAACCAAGTTAAGTAAAGTGGAGTGGAGGTGGCAACGAGAACTTATAGGTGAAGCGAGTGTTTACTATGATAATTACTCATGCTATTTAGGGGTAGTTAATGGGATAAAGCCTTAGTTAAGATGACATTAATATTTCCTAATGATCCATAACTCCTAGCCTATTATCTATCTAACCTAGAGTTGTCCGCAATCAGATAAATAATATGTCACGTGGATAACAGTTATGGAATGTAAACTACACCGGAAGTTGTCCCAAATGTAGCAACCAATTTAACCAACAACCATCCTCGAGTCTTGTCCCCCAATCTCGGACATTTGAGATATCCGAATCATGGCATGAATTTTTGAATAAACAAAAACATGAACAGGGGTTTCCCACCGGGACAAGTTGGGATGGTCTGGTCTAACGGCTGATTAAATTGTTCATCATTATTTCATATAAATCATTTTAACTATTCTATGCATGTTAAACTGGTGTATGCAATTGATATATATTCGAAAATTTAGTCATGTAACTAATCAGCATAACAGATACTAGCATGCAAACCCTAAGCAACAATCAAACAAGAACATGCAGAAAGGCAGCATAGCAAGGATCAAATTATGCAGAGTGACGGGGTACATGGTTAAGTCACAAGTGTCCCGAAAGTTCTCTCTAAGACACTTGTTAAATGGCCTGAATCTAATCTATCTCTAATCCTACGCTCCGTGTCTCCCTCCGGTAATATTTCAACCAGGAGAACACTGGCCATGTCGAGTTCAACGATCATCAGACACAGAATAATTAGCGGCATACAACTAGCAATTGGCCAAGCCTAGAAGGATGTTACTAACCACAGCATAAGTTGGATAGATAAACATTTGAGATTCAATTCATAGATTCAAATATAATTCAACATCATACAAATAGAGTAACAACGTGATTTAAGTATAACTACCCTAGCATGGCAACTATCATAGCAAACACAGATTTGTCTAGCTAAGCATGGCAATAATCCTAGCAAGTAATTCTAAACAAGTATAGCAACAGCACAACATTATTTAAAATAACAAGATAGAGATTATAATAGAACCTGACAAAGCGTTATTACAAATCGTGCGACACCGCAGTCTTGGAGCACGTCCGTTACAATAAAGCTACTAATCTATTAGCTTAACTAATCTAATTAACTAACTAACTAATTTAGAGAGAGAGTAGTGAGAGAAAGTATGTGTAGAAGTGTGAAAAATGAGAAGGTGTGAGATGTTGTGAAATGATGAAATGAGGCTTGTATTTATAGAGATCGCACAACCGTATCCGTAGACCGTATCCAAACCTCCAAACGCACAACCGTATCGCAAAAGTGAATAAAAATCACATTTTTATCACCCAAACGCACGATACGGCTGAGCTGGACCGTGTACGGCTGAACTGGACCGTATACGGCTGTGCATAGGGTGAATACAGCTGAACTGGGCTATATACGGCTGAGCACAGGCCGTATACGGCCTGCACAGACCCTATACGGTCCAGGTCCAGCCATATACGACCTTCACATACCGTATGCTGGTTCCTCGGTTCTTCGTTTCTTCGTTCGGGCGTAACTTCTTTGTCGTTTATCTGTTTTGAGCGTTCTTTATATTCACGCGTTCGTATTTTCCTAACGAAGAAAATGACATAAGTTAGAGGTCATAATTCTTTATGTAGCTCAAAAAGTGCTAGAACGAGTGAACGAGAATGCTCATGATCGTATTCGTTAGATTTATCGTGTTTTTCGACCATTTTAGATGACTTTTGAAACATTGTCTATATTTTGGCCCATGTGACGAGTTTTAATGATAAAGTATCTATTTTGATTAGTTTCGTCACATATTAGGCCAAAAAGGTGAGATTAATGCATGCAAAAACATGACTTTTTGCGTGTTATCAGTGGTTGAGTGGGGTTTTGATATAGCCTAAGAGTTTGTCTGTGATGACTTATCTTTGACGTTTTAATAATACCTCCATTTGGATTTCTCTCTTTGAGAGCCTTCTTTTCATGTTTTCATTTGAGGAACCTTCCCCTTGGCATTAAATGATCCTTGGGTCTTTTAGTTCTTTGGTTCGTCCTGGCAGCTTTGTCTTTGCTGAATTTTGCTTTTCTTCGGAGTTCCCCTTCTCTTTTTGGATTGGTATTTTTATCATTCGGGGATTTCAATGTGTTTATTGCAGTAATTCTTCTTGACAGAACAGAAACTTAGGCTACAGCCAAGAGATGTAAATGAAGGGTTGGTTTCCTGAAGTGAATTTTTGAAATGAAAAGGCTAGGGTTCAACAGGTTTTCTACTTGATCTTCAATGCTGAAAGTGAGCATTGGTTTGGTTAGGCTTGAAAATAGGGGTTTTTAGGAGAGAGTTTTATCCTAGGAAATGTCAAGATCCTTTAATTGCACATTCATCACGTATGACGCCCATCTTTGTAGTTTTGAAATGTATTGCTCAAGCAAGTTCTAACTTAAAAGGCATACATCAGAACACTCTCAATCGAAAAGTGAAGCATTAAAGATAAATGCTTTTATATGGCTCAAGATTCATCACTTGTTTTGGTGGTTTAGTGCCTAGTCATGCGATTATTTATTTCGAAACTTAGTTTGGAAAATTTTCAAAGAGTTTTACCCGTTATTGTCGATTTCCCAAACCTTTGAAATTTCGTTGACCAGAAATACCATTTTCGGACTTTCCTTGATTCAAAAATTTGAAAATTTTGCTGAGAATCTGAGTTTTCTAAAAAGATTGATCAAAAAGTTTTATGTTGCACGTCAGTAGTGAATACTACTGTTATCCCACACTTAAAAGAACATAGTCCCTAATGTTCTATTTCTAAGTTAGGTTAAACCCACACTTAGAAATTTGAATGAGGGTCAATATTTTCGAAGTCATTCTCTGTTTGTGAGTCATAATCCCACACTTTAGAGTTTTACTTGGAGTTTTAGTGTGTTTATCAAGCAAAGTAAGGTTAGATGAGATACTTCCTTATGTTACGTGCGTTGCCACTGGATTTTATGAACCAGGTTCGAGTGTGTGAAATTGCTGAAAATGGACCAGGCTCATTAGAAATGAACTTGTTCCATAATTTCCACGTCAAGTTCTGCATAATAAATATCCTTCAGGAAACACAAATGTCAATACACGTTAATACTAAACAGAAATAACATAACTGATAATAACTAATCCATGTCAACATAAAGCGCCTCCCAATCGGTGAAGTCATCATCCATAAAGATCGTGTTTTCAACGACCGATGTAGGTGATGCTGACTCCTCGATGGTATAGACTGGAGATGCAGTGCCATCCTCTGGATCCTGAATCCAAGCATCTACTGCAGTGATCTCCTCCTCTAGTGGGTCCGCAAGAATGGGGTGGTCCTGCGCAGTCAAATTTCAAGGTGGGAATAGGTCCCACGTTGGAATGTGCGGAGCGGGATCAGGTCCCATCTGAAAGGGGCACACAGGTGTGGAAGGAAGGCCTAAAGCAGCGTGGATCTCAGTGATGGCGGTGTGCTGGACCTCGAGGGCTCTCAGTATCTACCAAGTGACAACAGGGTCCGTGGTAGTCACCCCATGCTGAAAGGTGGGTACTCGGGAGGGCCCTGCGGTCTGTCCCTCGGATTGGTGAGATGAAGGTAACCTGACATGGATAGAACGTAAAAGGAAGGTCTCCCGAATGTTCACCTCCACCAAGTCTGCCAAGGCCTCGTCCAACCGAGGGGGCAGTGACTGTGATCCTCTGATGGTCTTCATGCTACTACCCGGTGATGAACTCCGGGAGTGATACATGGCACGTGAGCGTCTCTGACTGGGGGCTCTAGCTAGATGCGAACTCATCCTGCAAAATACATAAGGTCAGTCGTCTAAACATAATCATTAGCCTTTCAAAAGGTGAGGTACTGCATAAGAATGGATTAGATCAAACACAAAAGTAAAATTGATGCTTGAAAATATAAGATAGGCTTGGGATGCCTCCCAAGAGCGCTTTGTTTATCGAGTCTCATAGCTTGACTCATTCATACCTACTATTCTATTAGGGTGGTTCGTAGTTATAGACTTCCTCGGTTCTGGGAAAGTCTTCTACGTAGTGTTTTAAACGGTGGCCGTTTACTTTGAAATTCCCGTTTGGGACCTCGAGCTCGATGGCACCATAAGGAAATACTTTAGAGATTGTGAATGGACCGCTCCACCGTATTTTGAATTTTCCAGAAAACTTCTTAAATCGTGAGTTAAAGAGTAGAAATTTATCACCTGGATTGAAGCGTGTAGGGCAAAGCTTTGAATCGTGGAGTAACTTGGTTCTTTCTTTGAATTTGTAGGAGCTTTCATAGGCTTGATCTCTTAACTCTGCTAGCTCATTCAGTTGCATTTTCCGGTGTGTTCCCGTTATCGTAGGATCCAAGCTACAGTTTTTCAGTGCCCAGTAAGCTTTGTATTCGAGTTCAATCGGGAGAGGACATGCCTTTCCATAAACGAGCCTATAGGGGGTTGTTCCTAATGGCGTTTTATAAGCTGTCCGGAATGCCCATAAAGCATCGTCTAGCTTATCTACCCATCTCTCCTTGTGTTGACCAACTGTTCATTCCAAGATCCTTTTTAGTGCACGGTTTGTAATTTCCGTTTGCCCATTTGTCTGTGGGTGGTAGGCCGTAGACGTCTTGTGGGTAACACTGTATTGTCGCAATAGTTTCATAAAATGGGTATTGCAAAAGTGTGTGCCTCGATCATTGATGATCGCTCGAGGGGTTCCAAACCGACAGAATAGCTGTTTTAAGAACTTGGTTACGACCCTTGAGTCATTTGTTGGAAAGGCTTGAGCTTCGACCCATCTAGATACGTAGTCGACAGCTACTAGAATGTATTCTTTTCCGTATGATTTTGGAAATGGTCCCATGAAATCTAATCCCCATATGTCAAATATTTCACATGCTTGGATATTCGTTAACGGCATTTCGTTACGCGTTGTGAAATTTCCAAACCTTTGGCAAATATCGTAGCGTTTTACTAAGTCTTGTGCATCTCTGAAAATAGTAGGCCAATAGAATCCTGAGTTGTAAACTTTCTTTGCTGTCAAATTTGTTGCGTGATGTCCTCAGGTAGGTCCGTGATGGCTTTAGTGGAGTATATGTTCGGCTTCTTTCCCATCGACACATCTTCTCACAATTTGGTCGGGACAGACTTTGAATAAATATGGATCATCCCAAAAATAATGTTTGACGTCGCGGAAGAACTTTTGTCTTCGCGATGATATCATCCTCTTTCTTGTGATCCCTCCAACTACGAAATTGGCAATGTCTGCAAACCAAGGATCGTCAGTGAATTGCGAACCTTGCATTTGTTCTCCTAAACTCATTAACTGCTCCTCTAGAAATCGATTTTTAATATCTCTTTCTGCAAGTTGTTCCATTGATGGGTTTTCAAGTCGACTTAAATGATCTGCGGTGACATTTTCTGCTCCTTTTTTATCTTTTATTTCGATGTCGAACTCTTGTAGGCGTAGAATCCATCGTAACAATTTGGGCTTTGCGTCTTGCTTTTTGAAGAGGTATTTTAGAGCTGAGTGATCCGTGTACACTATTGTTTTGGACAGTATTAGGTAGGATCGAAATTTGTCAAAGGCAAACACTACAGTTAACAACTCCTTTTCGGTGGTTGTGTAGTTCTCTTGAGCGTGTGTGAGTGTTTTGCTGGCGTAGTAGATTGGTCAAAATGATTATCTTTCCTTTGCCCTAGAACTGCCCCAACTGCGAAATCATTAGCATCGCACATGATCTCAAATGGTAGACTCCAATCTGGGGTGACCATGATTGGTGCATTGGTTAGCTCCTTTTTTAGGTAGTTGAAAGCCTTCATGTAGTTCTCATCAAACACAAACTTGATGTTTTTCCTAGCAGGTGGGTGATAGGTTGAGATATCTTTGAGAAATCCTTGATGAAACGGCGGTGGAACCCTGCGTGTCCTAAAAAGCTTCGGATGGCCTTAACGTTGGTTGGTGTTGGTAGTTTGGCAATGGTTTCGACTTTTGCTTTGTCTACTTCGGTGTCCTAATACTATTCCTTCCTTCACCATAAAGTGACATTTCTCCCAATTCAAGACAAGATTTGATTCTTCACACTTGGCGAGCATTCTATCGAGGTTGGACAGACATGATGTGAAAGAGTCTCCAAAGACCGAAAAATCATCCATAAAGACCTCCATGCATTGTTCAATCATGTCGTGGAAAATTGCAACCATGCATCTCTGAAATGTCGTAGGTGCATTGCACAATCTAAACGGCATTCATCGGTAAGCAAAGGTTCCGTACGGGCATGTGAACGTTGTCTTCTCCTGGTCCTTTGGATCGAGCGGGATTTGGAAATACCCGGAAAAACCATCAAGGGAACAATAAAATTCGTTCCCTGATAGCCTTTCGAGCATTTGGTCAATAAATGGAAGCGGGAAGTGATCCTTGCGAGTTGCTCCGTTTAACTTCCAGTAATCGATGCAAACCCTCCAACCGGTAACCGTCCAAATTGGTATAAGCTCATTTTCTTCGTTTGTAATGACCGTCATTCCTCCCTTCTTCGGGACGACTTGAACAGGGCTAACCAAAGGTAAGTCGGATATTGGGTAAATCAATCCAGCATCAAAGAGTTTGATAACCTCTTGCTTAACCACGTCCTGAATCTTTGGATTTACCCTTCTCTGCCTTTTTACGGATGGTTTGAAATCATTCTCCATGAGTATCTTGTGTGTGCAATAGTTGGGACTGATTCCTTGTATATCATAAATCTTCCATGCGATTGCCTTCTTGTGCGATTTCAGAACATTGATGAGTTGAGCTTTTTCCTCGGGTTTTAACTCTTTTGAGATTATCACCGGGAGTTGGGAAGTTCCTTGGAGGTAAGCGTACTCAAGGTGAGGTGGTAATTATTTTATATCCAGGTTTGGTGGTTCTTCAATAGACGGCTTCATTCTAGCTATCTCGTCTCTATTCAGCTTCTCTCATATTCAGCTTGGAATGGTGCCTCGTCTGTCTCGGGTTCAGATGTGGAGATTGATGTTGTTTTGACCCACTAAGTTGTATTTGAGAATTCATCCGTCTTTAGCTCATACTTTTTGACTGATGATGAGGAAACTTCATCATTTCCGGTAAGAATGATCTCTCCATTGTCGGTGAACTGGAATTCTTGAAACTGAGCGGATGAATATTGGTTTATGGTGATTTCAGGGTTTGAAAGTGGTAGTGGTACGGGTTGGTTGTCTAATTGTGGTTCAAATGGCGGTGGCTCAACACTCATTCCCTTGAATGAATTTAGTATTTCTTCAATTGAAGGAAATGGGTTTGGTCTGTTGAATATAGGTTTATCTCTTTTTAGCCAAGGTATCGGTGTACCGCATCCTAATGGAACAGCGATTGCTTTGCCATCGGTGCGAGAGGATTTCTTTTCAAACAGGGGAAATAGTAGTTCATCGGATGTTGTTCGCGAAGTGATTGTGGAATGTAGCCCAGGGTCCTCATTATATAGCTTCCGAACGGTGATTATGGTGTTAGGTATCGGATCCCGGCTAGATAGTGCTAGTACTTCATGGAGATGTTCATCAAAAATATCCTGCATGGTATCACACAAAACAAGGTCCTCTTCCAGAGGGTGCTTCATTAATCGATCGACATTAAAGGTGACCTCCTCTTTCCCAACTCTTAATTTTAAAGATTTTTCGTTAACGTCAATTACGGCCTTGGCAGTATTTAGGAATGGTCTGCCAAGGATGAGCGGGATATGGGTGTCTTCCTCTATGTCCATGACAATAAAGTCTACTGGAATAACGAACTTATCGACTTTGACCATGACATCTTCAGCAATTCCTCGAGGGAGCTTAACTGATCTGTCAGCTAATTGGATAGTCATACGAGTAGGCAATAGGTCATCTAGTCCTAAATTCATATAAAGGGAATAAGGCATAAGATTAACACTAGCACCTAGGTCTGCTAAGGCGTTACTAATTTGAATTCCTTATAGAAAACAGGGTATAGTAAAGCGTCTAGTATCGCCTAATTTAGGTGGGAGACCATGTTGTACAATTGAAGAACATGCAGCATTCAAGGGTAAACTAACTGTTTGCCTAAGTTTTTCTTTGTTTGAAAGGAGTTTTTTAAAGAATTTGGCACACGTGGGAATTTCTACTAAAGCATCTATTAATCTAACATTTAAGTGCAGGCTTTTAAATATTTCCAGATATTTACCGAATTGGGCTTTTTGCTTTTCCTTCTTTAGTCCACCAGGATAAGGCTGATGGCACCCGTCAGCGGCTGTGTGTTGACAACGTCGGCGTGCGATCGTGTGTGTTTAAATTTATATTTGTTGGGGTCTAAGTATAACTTACTAATACTGAACCAAGGGCTAGTAGATGGTAAGTATGACCTAGAGTCGTTCTTAAAGAGAAACTGAATTGAAACGGAGGTGATCCAATCAATCTTTCTTTTCTAGTAAATGGGTTTTAAAAGAGTGCGTTGGGAGTTTGGTTCAGTTAACTAAGTAAAGTAAATAAAGCGAATAAAATGTAATAATAAATCAGATAATGGAAAGTAGTATATGTTGTGAGTTCATTAGCTAATAATATGGGATGATGACTTTCACGGGAAAATGATTAACTAAATTAGAATTGTTTTCAAGATTCAATAACTAATGGTATAACCAATAGATTCCCTATTAGTCGGTTATCAACTAATATGTCATGAGGAACTAAGGTGTCATGATTCTGGTCAGACAGACGATGCTCAACTCTCCACACTCTCCTGTGAGGGAGTCAGTGACCCATATTATTGAACGCATTTGCTCGTGGGTGAAGGAATAGAGTAGCAGGTCCATAACACGTCTAACCGTTCTTAATACCATAAAGATTATGAGTCTTATAAGCAACTAACTTAGGGTTTATGTTCAGACTTATTTACCAATTCCTATTAGTAAAACTTAAGAGTGATAAGCGAGGAAAAACGTTTAGGTTTCTTGCGTACCTTACTTTAGGGTTTCACAGGTTAGGAAAGAGTATCATTTTAGATTGGATTTTAAAATTGCCTTTCATGATACAGTTAACAAATCCCTAGGTTTCCGTAAATGGTTATTTAGCCTATAGCCTACCTACTCTAATCTAACTAATCTAATTAAAATGCTGAAGGCTTTTTGCAGAAAGTTAAACCCAGACCATGTCAGAAAATGCTATGGTAGTTCACAATGTATTCATCGTTTACCGTTGTTTCTGTTGTGAATTTAATTGCTTCATGATATTTACATGATAATTACATTGTGATTGGAAGTGTACTATACTCATGGTAATTCCACGTAATCACATTGCATTTTATGATGCTTGCATGACATTACAATTAAACCATAGTTTTGACGCAGATAATTATGGACCAAGTATTAAGGTTCGCGACTCCTCTTTACAAGGTTACAATCACATTTGTTAATCGAAAGGCGAATGTAAGTTTTAGGTTTAAGATCACATGATAAGTCCGTTCATAAAGTTTCCATTTTTATAACGTCGATCCATAATAAAAACTACCTTCGGTCGTTTACCGGCTTCCATGCGCATGTACTTTGCTTTAAAAGCATTTCCAGCACTATACCAAGTAAACAGTTGAATAGGGGCCGTCATATTATTTCACGATGTATTTAAAGTCATCCCATGATTATATATGCTAACTACTTCACAACAAATACAATAGTAATCTACTCGCTAATCATGGCACAAACTAATTCTAACATAATTAAAGCATGCATATTTAATTAAGATAGAATAGGAAAGAAAGAACCCGGATTAGAATGCGAGAAGGAATAGACTTGAATTAATAAGCGTAATTCCAAGCGTACACCAAAGATTACAAGATGTTCCTTGCTTTCGTTCTACACTAAACAAGCTTCCTAACTAACCTAATACTAATTTTGAAGTAAAGAAATAGAATGAGAAAGTAAGAAAGTAATATGACTAACGCATATGGTGTGTAAGATGTGTGTTGAAATGAAGCCTCATGCCTCCTATTTATAGGTGAAATCTGGCTTACGTTAGTAACTTGAGGAGCACTTTAGCAAAAGGTGGAAAAGGTGGTGCACCAGGTACGTACAATCGCGCAAAGGTGTGGCACCGGGTACGTACAAGGACCAAAAAGAGAAAAAGAGATGGGAGGTGGGAGGCCGGCGCCACCCACCATGTGGCCGGAGGCGGTGGGTGGTTGGCCGGCGGCGGCTGGCACACCCCCGCACCGGTCCGCCGTCTTTCGCTCCGTTTCTTAGTTCGTGCGTATTTTCTTTGTTATGCGTCCGTTTGCGTCGATTCTTTTTGCTTTGGATTCATAATTCAAAAACGAAGACTTTGATGAAAAGTAATCCCAAAAGTTCCTATCTCCAGATATTGCGTACGAATCATTTGAATCTTCCGGCGGGCGTAGATACTTCATTCTTTATCCGTTTTTGTTGATTCTTCTTCTGTTAGACTCGTATTTTGAAAACGAACATCTTGGATAAGATGGATGTTAATGATGGGCACCTTAGTCTTAAAATCTTGTTTTGATGCCTTGAATCTTTAAACGTGCGTGGAATTTTCATTTTTCATCCGTTTTGCTTGATTTTTATCGTGCAACCTTGTTTTGACCTTCTTGGCAGATTCTCGTTGATTTAAGTGTTATTTGAGTTCAAATGCCAAGAATCGTTCCAGAATGAGAGAGATATCGGTAGTAAAAACGTGACTTTTTACGCGATATCAAAGGTATTCTCGTGTGAGGTACATTATCTGGAGTTTTGGATGGGTCAGATGTTGTGATGGGGATATCAATTGACACATTTTCACTAGGTGTAGGTTTTGGAAAAGAAGTGTTTTCGGGGGTGTTATCGGGTGGTGGTGGATCATGTCGCACCCCCAAATTATGATGCGGAAGCGGGTCGGTTCGGGGCGCGACTAATCAAATATCAAGCACACAAGGCATACAATGAATGACTCTATATGCGTCGTTTTACAAAATACATTGATATTATAAAAGTTTTACACTGTTATAATATAGTTTACAAAAGCTCTTGAGCCAAATAGTAGAGATTCTATGGCATAACTAAATTATACAAAATATAGTAATTCATGACAATCTCTTGATGTCTGAATGCGACTCGAGCTAATGGGCATCCTGAGTGAGCAGACCTACTGCTGCTGTGAACCTGAGAATACATGCTAAAATGGTCAGCTAAAAGCTGGTGAGCTCACAGGTTATGAACCGCAAGATTTAAGTATGAATATTTGTATTTAAACAAATAAGTAATTGATAAATGATGTATATATTGCCATGAGCACATAGTCTGAGCTTAACTGAGGTGTCAGGATCACACGTAAGTGCCTGAGCGAGGGTGCCTCTATGCGTGTGCCTAATCAACACAAGTATGAACAAATGATAATGCGTCCGTTTGACCAGTCAGTGCTTGCTGACCCGGACGGGGATTGTCAGTCCCATATGGTACCATACACTAACATTCACGCTACAAAGTATTACCAAACTATGCTTGGAGGACTTAAAAGATTAGATGATAAACTCATGCAGAATATAGCGATATTTGATACTTGCGTTCACATGTAAAACAAAACAAGCATGTATTCACACCCCTAGGTTAAAAACAGTAAAATAGGGGCTATGAGACTCACCTGAGTCTAATGAGATGCTATCAAGCACAATTGATGGTTTACAAGAGAAAGGATGTCGTCTCCAACGACTGAAACCTGCTGGGCGTCCTAAACGTGCAAGGTTTTAATGATTAGATGTGGAAACCTGCTGGGCGTGTTAAACGCGCAAGGTTTTAAATGATTAGAGGTCTCAACAGACCATCTATGCTAGTTGTTCTGTTAACTAGTTATGTCCAAATTGATTTGGTTAAAGTTTATATTTAAGTTTGTGAAAAGGTATACGGCTCGTTGGTGATGGTTTGTAATAATAATTTGTTGTACTTCTAAAAGTATATGTAGTACTAATTACATTGTAAGGAATTATTAATTTGATGAGACAAAATAAAAGATGAAAGTTGAGGGACTAAAGATGAATTGTTTTATTTTAATTAGTTTCCTTGTATGATTATGATTTCTTTGTAACCCTAGATGTCTCTATTATATAAAGAGACATTAGGTGTAGGGTTTGGGTGTGCACACATAATGTAGACGTCTAAGAGTTTGTTTAGCCTCAAGATCAAGGTTTCTTGATCCTGTTATATTTGTATAACCGTTTTATACTGATCATATAAAATTGGGGCTTGTTGTGATAACATTGATGTTCTTATTATTCCGCTGCAAGTTATTGTTGTCTTTGTTATCATTATATCCTAGATTAGACCTAAAAAGTCTAGAGCTTAAACGATCTCAAGTTTTATCAATTGGTATCAGAGCAAGGTGGCTCGTTATCTAGGATCTACAAGTTTTACAAGCAGGAGAAGCCATAACGAAGAAACCCTAGAAGATTGCAAGAAAAATTCGTAATTCGTCACTTCATGCACAGCCATGGCGCACATACTGACCGGAGGAATTTTCGATCTGAGCTTTTGATTGAGAGATATTTAAATTCGAAATCTGCTGCTGAAACCATATGGTTTTTCCGAACAGCTGCAGTAAATCGATCACTGTGTCTTCGTTATTCAACGAATGTTCTTGATTTTTGGATATGTTATTCAAGACATAGGTTTCCACTTCGTGTAAAATTTTCATTGTGATCGGATGTGTCTACATAGAGATATGAAAATTCGAAATTGCTGCAGTATGTTTGTGGTTTCTGTTTGCGCAGCTGCTGTGTTTTAATTGCTGTGTGTTCGTTAACCGTTGGATCGACTTGATTTTTGGATATGTGGTTAATGAAACATTGATGAACTTCGTGTAAAAATTTGAGCATGATCAGATTCGTAATCAGGGAGATATGTAATTCTGAAGTTGCCTGCCACTGCTCATTAGATGTGCTAGGCACTGCTCAGCCACTATTTGTACAAACGTTGCCACTGCTTGAAGGTTCTTCCCGCTGTTAGTATAAACTTCCCGCTGCTAGTACAAGCTTACCACTGTTAGAACAAGCTTACCACTGTTAGCACATCCTTACCGCTGTTAGTACAAAATTTGATGATTGCCACTGTTTGCGTAATGTATCATTGTTGCCACTGTTAGTGGAATTTGAAGGACATTACCACTGTTAATGCAAAGTGGTTACCACTATTCTTGGTTTTTTAAGATGTGATTACGAAGAAGGTTGATTATGGCTTATTTGATATTGGAGTTGAGTTTGACATGCGTGTATCTTATCATATCTCAAAGTGGGATGATACACTTTGAAGATAACTTGTTTGGTTTGTATGGTGACGACGAAGACTTGACAAATCTAGCAAAAGTGTGTGATTTACAAACTGATGGTGCTCAATGCTCACATTTGCTATCACTTGAAGGAGTTATGGGTGCTCGGTGACTTATTATAAAAAATAAGGATTTTTGTCAAAGAGATTGCGGTCTACTTATACATAAGTTTATAAGTTCGACGTCATGGATAGTACAAGATATAAGGTACAAGTTTGGAAGATTTAATTTCTTTATTAAGTTTGTTATACTTTATTTTCTTCATAACTGATCATTACATAGAGCTTATAAAGTTCGAGATTCAAGAGATGGTTAAAATATTGATTTGAGGGGAAGCTTATTGATAAAGTTTTTAACCATCAGGAGATGTTCATGCTTAATTTGAGGGATAAAGGTTTCATCACTACTGCTAGTTATATATTATTACTGCTAGTGTAATTTTCTATTGCTCAAATTCATTATTCTTATTATGCGTCATGGAGGGTAATTTGAGATATTAGAAAATTGGATTAGTGGTGTATTATATAGCAAGTGGTTGTAAAGGTTCAAAGTTGCTTATCTTCAAGAAGATTCCTATTGGATAATGACAAAAAGGGGAAGAAGAATTGAAGATCAAGATTTGCAGCTTATTGTTATTGCATGGCATGGTTTAAAAGAAATCAAGAATTAAGGGGAAGTTTGTGCAAGAAGATCGATATTTTGTCATCATCAAATAGGGGAAGATTGTAAGGAATTATTAATTTGATGAGACAAAATAAAAGATGAAAGTTGAGGGACTAAAGATGAATTGTTTTATTTTAATTAGTTTCCTTGTATGATTATGATTTCTTTGTAACCCTAGATGTCTCTATTATATAAAGAGACATTAGGTGTAGGGTTTGGGTGTGCACACATAATGTAGACGTCTAAGAGTTTGTTTAGTCTCAAGATCAAGGTTTCTTGATCCTGTTATATTTGTATAACCGTTTTATACCGATCATATAAAATTGGGGCTTGTTGTGATAACATTGATGTTCTTATTATTCCGCTGCAAGTTATTGTTGTCTTTGTTATCATTATATCCTAGATTAGACCTAAAAAGTCTAGAGCTTAAACGATCTCAAGTTTTATCATACATGTATTTCGAAATGATTAGGAACTAATAACTAGTCCTAATTTGACGGGTGTCACAGATCAACTTTGGTTACTTTTCCTCCTCTCGTCACGATTAACACATCATCACTTGGTGGATGAGTGGTGTCATTAGTGCTTGCCAACGTACTTTCCTCAATAAAACTTAAGTTTTTCAAAATAGATTCCATGTTAGAGATTAATTTTCTGAAATTTTATCATGGCGTCAATGCTATCTTGAAATCCGGTTACTCTTTTGTTTATAACATTTTGTTCGGATATAAAATCTGATAAAAAAATTTTTTGAGGAAGGTAAGTGGTTTGTAGGTGAGGAAACAGCCAAAAGTTGGGTTAAAGGTCCATTTGGTGTGGGGATATTCCAATCAAAATAGGGTGTTGACATGATTGGTCAAGAGTATTGAAACTAAAACTAAACTAATTCTAAAGGTAAAAAGGTAACTTTTGATCGATGTTGATCTCTCAAAAGGATCGCTAAATACTAAAGTTGCTAAATTCCTAAAATCGGTTGCTGACGCTCCCTGATAGCGGCGCCAAAAACTTGTTGTCTCCTGCACCGGTCGTTGGAATTTCTAATGATGATGCAAGACAACAGTGGGTTTTAAATTTATAGAGCTGGGGTCTAGGGTTACTGTTATTGCTAATCTAAAGGCTAGCAAAGGATTAGGATGACCTAGAGTCATTCTTCAAAGCGTGACAAATTGAAACTAGCGGGATTTAGAAATTTTTATGAATTTAGCTAGGGTTAAGAGAGTTGGTTTGGGTTTTTGGATTTTCTATCCTAAAACTAAACTTAAATTAAACTAAATGTGGAGGTTACTTCGGGCGTTCAGCAATTAAAGCGATTGTCTGCTATGAAGCGGTTTAGGTGATCTTAAATATGAAGAGTTCTAATGAGGGTAAGTTCGTAAGTTAATGTGAGCTATTACTGCAATCCTTCTATTGGGCTAACGCGGAGGTGTCCACAATCAGGCAAACAGAATGTCACGTGGGTTGCAGAATATATTGAAATATACACCGAAAGTTCTCTCAATTGTATGTCCATATTATCAGAGATGTCCGAATCATGGCATAGTTTGTTGAATGAACAATTCTTATGAACGGGTTTTACCATCGCCGGAATAGGTTGGAATAACTGGTCTAGGCGGTGGGATAATATGTCATCACTTATTCGTACGAGTTATCAACATTACTCCAGTATGCAAGAAGACAGGGATGATTTGTGTTACAAATAGAAACCTAATTAATACCTTTGTTAATCGATTCATAATACAACTACCTTCGGTCGTTCTTGACTTCCATACGTTTGTACTCCACCGTAGGCGTTTCCAGTACTATATCAAAGAACAGTTAAATAGGAGTCGTCATATTACTTCACGATGATTAAGGCTAGTTATGTTTCACTATTATGATAATCCTAAGGCAACAATCAAAAAAGAACATGCAATAAGACGATCAAGGTAATAGTTCAATATAAGCACCCCAAAGGTATTATCTAAGTTGAGGACATTCCAAAAGTTGTCTCAAAAATGTCATCTGTCCAAATTAAATCTTAACCTACCTCTACTCCCATATTCCGTGTCTCTTAGATCCTATTTAAGTCTAGAGAACACCGGCCATGCCGAGCTCAATGATTCAATCTGACATAGTATAACTAAGTGACCTATACCCTATGAGTTAGCTACATTCATGTTTGGATATGGTTTTAGTCACAACATGAGTTGGGCAGATAAACGATAAAGATTCTATTCCTACATCTACTTATAATGCAAAGCATCCGCAATCTCATAACATACAACTTAATTACATATTTAAGACTTTCCTAAGCGACTATCATAGCAGACAATTGAGTTATCTAGTTAATCATAGCAATTCTAGCATGCATATTTAAATTTATTAAAGAAAGAACAAACATAATTAAATATGAAAGATAGATTAAAACCTGAAAAAGGCGTACAATAACTCGTAGCTACAAATGCGTCCCAGAGCACCTCCGTACAAGTCTTCCTAGATCAGTTAACTAGCTAGTCTAATTAACTAAGGAAGAATTACAACTAATGTTGAGTCATATTAGTGTGTCTGTCAGTTGGTCTTAAGTCTGTAATAGCTTAGATTAGAAAATAGATAATTTTCTGTTTTGAGTGACACTTATCTAGTGTCGCATTCAGGCGACACTTTGTAAGTGTCGCACTAGGGTTATGATCTGCGACACTTAGCAAATGTCGCAGGATCAATCTGTTTGTATATATAGAGCCATCACGGCTCATTGCAAAGGTTGGACAAAACCTATGCACAACTTGTCGACTAAAACCTCTGTAAACAAGCTAGAATTCGTTGGTTATTGAAATATAGAGTATTCTTATTCAATATCTCATTGTGTTGATTTATATTTCATGCTTGTTACTTCAATCGTGTGATTCCGCCACACAATTGATTCTAGTCATTCAATCTAGATCCTAGGTTAAGGGACAACAAAGTGGTATCAGAGCCGTTGGGCTGTTTGTGACAGATTTGATCAAGTTTCGAGTTTGTTTCGAGTTTGTTTCGGTTGAAATTGGGAAATTACTAGCTTATTTTCATTGATTAGAGAGTTTTTGGTCTTCAAATTCTTGTTATTAACGTGTTTTTGCAGGTATTGTTCATCTGGGAAAGAGAATTTTCGTTAGGTTTTACGAAAATTTGGTTTTTAAGGTTTTTGGGTTGCTGCTGCGCGTTTCTGTGACACTCGTTGCGACACTTCTAGCGACACTTACCTCAGTGTCGCCTCTAGGGTTTTGCAACATTATCTTGCTACACTTCAAGCGACACTTACTTCAGTGTCGCCTTAAGGATTTAGTGACACTCACTGCGACAGTAATTCCCGTTTTGCTAGAGACACTTGCTAGCGACACTTCATTGCGACACTTACTTCTAGTGTCGCTTGTGATTTAATTTTACACTCTCTGCGACACTTGTCTTAGTGTCGCTTGTCAGTTTGTGACACTTCCTTAGTGTCGCTTAAGCATTTTAAATCAGTTTTCTTTTCAGTTTAATTTACAATGTCGATGCAAGCTTTTGCTCAAATGCTTAAAACCAGTAATGAAGCTGGTAGTACAAATAAGGCTCCAATTTTTACAGCTAATACAAATTATGTTGAATGGAGACAAAAATTTGAAGCTTTTATTTCTTATAATGAACCGGATATGATGATTCCTTTGCTTGAAAGGTATGAGCATCCGAGGCAAGAGGGGGTATTTGAGGGAATTGCACCTCCTAAGTCTATTCATGCGTTGAATGCGGATGAAAAGAAATCTTGGGATATGGAAAGGAAAGTCCATTCAGCTCTTGTTATGAGCTTATCTTCTGATGTACTCAAAATGGTTAAACATCATGACATCGCATATGATATGTGGCAGGCCCTTGAAAGACGATGCGGTGGTAGTGATAAATATAAGAAGAGTAGGCTGGAGTTGGTCAAACGACAATATGAGTTGTTTGATATGTTAGAAAATGAATCCTTAAACGGTTTGTTTATTCGTTATTCACATCTAGTGAGTGAACTGTCTGACGGGGGAGTGAAAATGCAGGTAGAGGATATTAATAAGAAATTGTTAAGTGCGTCACCAAAGAAATGGAATCATCATGTGATGATGATGGAGGAAGACGAAGGCGTGATGTCTATGTCTCTAGATGATTTCATTGGACGATTGCAAGCATATGCACTAGATATGCAAAGGAAAGAAACAAAATCTAGTGCTCATATTCAGGATCCAAGCATTTATGGGAGTAAATCTTCATCTTCAGGGATTGCTCTTTTGTCTGGAGGAGGTTTGTCATCCGCCACTAAAACTTCAACTGCAAGTGGTGGTGCCTCTAGTGGATCATATATTTTTTCAGGTGGATCACTTTCATCATCTGGTGGATCCAAGGCTAATCAAGCTTCTCCAGCTACTGAGGAGAATGCTGCTGTATTTCAAGCATTTTTGAGTGCTTATGACAGTTTTCTATCCCAGAAAACTAGTTCCATTGATTTAACTGATGAGGATTTTGATCAAACAAATCCTGATGATCTCGAGAGAATGGATATTAGATGGAATTTTGCTATGTTAACTAGGAGAACAAAAAGATATTTGCGAAAAACTGGTAAAAAGAACTTGGATGATGATAGTGATTCGGGTTTGGGTTTTGATAAGAGTAAGGTTAAATGCTACAAGTGTCACAATCTTGGACACTTTGCTAGAGAATGTGAGAAATCTAAACAACCTCCTTCTGGTTTTTCAAAGCCATCTGCTTCAAAGAAGTCAACTGCTAAGGATGCTGATAAGCTTGAGGAATCTATCAGTGAAGCTCTTCTCCTTACTAATAATGAATATCATAACTGGAGTGATACAGAGGAGAACATTCATAACATAGCTCTTATGGCAGAGATTACAGATGAGGTACAAATTGATGAACCTCTTTCTTGTGTTAATTGTATCAAATTAACTGGTAAAATTAACAGATACTCTGAGGATAATGCTCGCCTGTATTCTGATTTAGATAAACTTAAACAGGCGAACCAATTGTTAAAAGAAAATGAAAAGATTTTTGACAAAAAGATTAATGCCACTATGACTGAAAGAAAAGATCTAAAGGCTAAGATTTATTGTCAACAAGATGCTATTGACAGTTATCTTAAGAAAATTGTCGATTTACAAAAAGCTCTTGATGAATCGAAAACCGAGGTTATTGATCTTAATCGAAAACTTTCAAATTTCAGTACATCCTCCGTTGTTTTTGATGAGATCCTTCAAGCGCAAAGGATCAATACAAAAAGTAAGTCGGGGATAGGATACCAAGCGGTACCTCCCCCAGCTAACTATGAACCTATGCCATCGAAGGATGACATTAAAAACTTTGTGCCTTCAACTGTTAAAGAAGGCAAGTCATCGGTTAAAGAACCAAGTTATTTTGGTTCCATCTGAGAAGGGAAATAAACCTATCTCCCAAAAGAAAGCAAAAGCATTACCTGTACTTCCTACTATTGAGGAGGAAGTAATTGAAATTGAGGATGTAACTGATGAGATTGATACAGAGGTTCTTAAATTGGATGTAAAGCCTGAAAATTTTATAATTACAAATGAACCGTGTAGTGAAATCCCTTCACTAAAGGTTAAATCTAAGGCTATTCCTAAGGTTAAGAAAGAACCAAATTTTGCTGATAACAAATCAATTTCTTCTAAACCAATCACAAATAATTACAAAAGTAAATCAACATCTTTTTCACGTGCCAATTCACCTTGCACATTTCAATGTGCTTGTTCAGTAAATAGAAATATCAAATCCTCATCAGTTTTGCAACCTTAGTTTCAATCGGTTGTTGAGAGAAGATCCTGTTTCTACTGCAAAAAACAGGGTCATTTGATAAGTGTTTGTCCGTTTCTTTCTAGACAACGGTTTGGAAAGACAGTGCCTAGATATTCAGTTTACAGAAATTTTTCAAAATCTTCACCTAAGCACAATTTCATGTCTCCCAAACCTGTCAAGAAAATTGACAAGATAATGTCGGTTACACCTACTTGTAATCGGCAACCTCTTGTCAAAAAGCAACCATCTAAACCTCTACAGGTTTGGAAAGTCAAAGAGTCTAAAGAAGACTCTTCATCACATAATACCCCATCAGTTAAAGAGCCCAAAATTTTGAAAAATCATGCAGTCACTGATGTGGTTATTATGGATGACTCTGGTAGACCCAAGTCCGTCAAGGCTTGGGTCTCACACTCAAACTAATTTCTCTATTTTTTCTGTGCCTACAACCATCAGAAGAAGTAATCAAGAGCAAATGGTATGTAGATAGTGGTTGTTTTCGGCACATGACAGGCAACATATCTCTACTCTCCGATGTTCTACCTATTAAAGGAGGATATGTTGCATTTGCGGGTGATAAGGGTGGAGAAATTACTGGTAGGGGAACTCTCACTAATGGATCAGTGAGTTTTGACAACGTGAACTATGTGGAACAATTGCATTATAATCTTCTTAGTGTATCACAAGTATGTGACAAAAAGTTCACAACGGTATTTACGGATACGGAGTGCTTAATACTCAAACCAGGCTTTCAAATAGCTGAGGAATGGGTACTCATTCGAGCACCAAGGACAAAAGACACGTATGTCCTTGACATGAGTACTGTGTCAACTACAACATCTGCACATACATGTCTGTTGTCCAAAGCTACTCCAAAGGATTCCCTTCTATGGCACAGGCGAATGGGACACATAAACTTTCGTAAGATGAACTATCTTGTAAAAAATGAGCTTGTTACTGGTGTGCCTAAACTCACATTCAGTTTGGATAATAACTGCGTTTCCTGTCTCAAAGGAAAACAACACAAGCAGTCCCATAAGTCGAAGAAGGTGAATTCCAATGCATCGCCCCTAGAACTATTGCACATGGATTTATTTGGGCCGGTTAATAAGAGGAGTATGGGAGGTAGTACTTATTGCTTAGTAGTCACCGATGACTACTCTCGTTTTTCTTGGGTTTACTTCATTTCTACAAAGGATGAAGTCCCCGATATCTTAATATATCTGTTTGACAAGTTAGAAAACTTGTGTGGAAAGAGAATCAAGAGGATTAGAAGTGATAATGGAACGGAATTCAAAAACAAAACAATTGAGATGTACTGTTTAAGGAAGGGTATTCATCATCAGTTCATCTCTGCTTATACACCTCAACAGAATGGTGTCGCTGAACGCAAGAACAGGACTCTTATTGAAGCTGCGCGTACTATGCTATCCGACTCTAAGCTTCCAATCACTTTTTGGGCAGAGGCGGTAAATACCGCGTGTTTTGTTTTAAATAGGGTTTTGACGGTTAAAAAGGAAAACAAAACATGCTATGAGTTGTTTAACAACCGTAAACCAAACTTACAATTTCTGGAGCCCTTTGGATGTCCTTGCACCATTATGTCACGAACTCAAAAGGACAAGTTTGGTGAAAAATCAATGGATGGTATATTCTTGGGATATTCTGTAAATTCTCCTAACAAGAGAGTTTACAATTTATCTACAAAGCGTATTGAGGAGCATTATGAGACCCCTGAGAATGTTGATGATGAAGAAACTATTGTCACTCTTCTACATGGTTTGGATATTAATGTAGATCACACTTCATCTGCACCACCTGTCCAACCTAATACATCTTCCACCTCAGCATCAACACCATCAGTTGATGCACCAATTCTAACAACAGATCCTCCATCACCTCAACCGTTAGATATGGCTAGTCCTTCAGAAGAAAATGATGAAGCCAATGATCCTCCATCCGAGAACAATGCTACTGAAGGAGATCTTAATAATTTGGAATTACTTATTGTGCCTAACTCAATTCCACAGACTCGGATTCATAAGACTCACCCCACTGATAATATCATTGGTGAGTTAAGTAAAGGTGTTCAAACTAGACATCAATTGGCTGTTACCGACACGTCTGCTTCAACTTTTGAAGCATCTCCTACAGCCTCCTTGGAATGTCTTGTAACTGAAATGGAAGAATGTTTTCAATCTCAAGTTGAACCAAAGAAAACAGCTGATGCGTTAAAGGATCCGCATTGGGTCGAAGCAATGCAAGAAGAACTACATCAATTTGAGAAGCTGAAAGTTTGGGAATTAGTTCCTCTACCCAAGGGTGTCCATGCAATTGGAACTCGTTGGGTATATCATGTGAAGAAGGATGATCGCGGTGTAGTGGTTAGGAATAAGGCACGATTAGTAGTTCAAGGATTTACACAAATTGAAGGATTGGACTACGATGAAGTATTCGCCCCTGTAGCTAGATTGGAATCTATTCGCATTTTTTTGGCTTATGCTTCATTTAAAGGTATTCGGGTTTATCAACTCGACGTAAAGAGTGCTTTTCTTTATGGACAAGTTGTGGAGGAAGTCTATGTCAGGCAACCTCCTGGATTTGAAGACTCGGTACATCCGGATTATGTCTGCAAGTTAGACAAGGCTTTGTATGGTCTTCACCAAGCACCATGGGCATGGTACGAGAGGCTGTCTACACATCTACTCAAGCATGGATTTTCCAGAGGACAGATTGACAACACTCTTTTTACAAAAAAGTCCAAAAACGATTTGTTACTTGTGCAGGTATATGTGGATGACATCATCTTTGGCTCTACAAGTAATGCTCTCTGCAAGGAATTTGAGAAACTTATGAAGTCTGAGTTTGAGATGAGTGCAATGGGAGAACTCAAAATCTTTCTAGGTGTCCAAGTTGAACAATCTGACAAAGGCATTTATATCCATCAGTCAAAATATGTCTTTGACATGTTGACTAGGTATAATTTGCATGATTGTAAGACTTATGGCACCCCCATTGAGGTATCTCACAAACTTGGGCCAGCTGAGGAAAATGATGAGTGTAACGAGAAGTACTATCGTTCAATGATAGGTTCTCTCATGTACCTTACTGCTTCAAGACCAGATATTGTTTTTGCTGTTTCTTTGTGTTCCAGGTACCAAGCTCATCCAAAGGTTTCTCATATGAAGGCAGTTCAGCGGATTTTTGGATATCTCAAATATAGACCCACTCTTGGTCTATGGTACTCAAATGAAGACGACTTCACTTTGACTGCGTATTCAAATTCAGATTATGGCGGATGCAACAAGGATAAGAAGTCCACATCTGGTGGATGTCAGTTTCTTGGACCGCACTTAGTGTCATGGCAGTGTAAAAAGCAGACAACCGTTTCAACCTCCACAACCGAGGCTGAATATATTGCTGCTGCCAGCTGTTGTTCACAGGTTCTGTGGATTCAGCATCAACTTCGCGATTATGGTTTCATCTTAACTCTTACTCCTATACATATAGATAACACTGCAGCCATATCTATCACACGCAATCCCGTACAGCACTCTAAAACAAAACATATAGAGATACGATTTCACTTTATACGGGATTGCTATGAGAAACACCTTATTGACCTTATCCAAATAGAAACACTTAAACAAAAGGCTGACTTGTTTACTAAGGCCTTTTCCCATTCTCGTTTTGATGAATTAGTTTCTATTCTTGGCTTACGATTTTTTAAATCGTTACAGTGACGTTGATTTTACTTGGATTAAAAAAAAAATCGCAAGAGCCACACTTTATACTTACTAGTACTAAAGTAATGCATTATTGCTACATTTATAAAAAGACGTTGGGTTGTGTCTGTAAACAACTTGGGATATGATAGTACATTAAGTATCTTTCATGAAATGCAAATGTTCCCTGTTATATCTGATGTCTCAGTAGGTTTATCTAATGTATTTATCATAAATTTCTTAACACACAGCTTCATCATATGATATGTTCATAGGCAACTCTCTATTAGTTCTCTGAGATATTAAGCAGTAACATCAACTACCTGTTAATTTTTTGTAGTAAACATCATATGACGTACGACTGTGTGTCTTTATTCCTATATTTAATATGGACAATTTTTGTATTCTGAAATTTTATATCAACTTATTTGGGGGATATAGTATTGGTTTCCTTTGTTGTACGTCGGTACAGACCTGGTTTCTGGTATTATATCTTAAAATTAAACAACCGCAAGTTCATCAGACCTGCAAAATCTTAGAGCTTCAAATAAAAATATATCCTTAAGTCAAGTTAAGTCGCTCTGTTGTACGTAAGTACAGACCTGTCACCAATGACTTGACGATAATTGATTTTGTTTAAACCAGAATCAAGTTAAGTCGCTCTGTTGTACGTAAGTACAGACCTGTCACCAATGTCTTGATTCTTAAAAATAAGTTTCATATAATTTTTCTTAATATAAAGATTAACCATATCTAAATGTTAGGGGTATGTCATATGTGTGAACTGCAAAAGATTGAGCATATTAACAATAAAAGGTTATCTCAGATGAATGAAGGTTAGTTGTTTAAGTGGATAATGATATGAACAATCGTCTTGAACTGTGTGTTATTAAATTTATTTCAAATATGTTATGTAAATTTAAAGAGGACAAGTATACTGATAATTGGAATAAATGCAAATATTTGCAAATTAATGTATGATGACTTGATATGATCCCTAACTAGACCTAAAACAATCCCGTCACCAAAAACAGTTTTGCAGTCCTAGTTAAGTTGAAATTATTTTAATATTTTTTGTCTTACTTAAAGTCAAATGTCACTGAATAGCCAAAACCAAATCGCGAAAGAATTTGAAAGTTTTAGGAATTTTCAAAAATTTAAGTCTGTGACACTCACTGAGTGTCGCATAGAGTGTCGCCTCGAGTGTCGCCTATAGTATGGAGTATATAAATGCCACCCTGCGGCATTTATTATCACATTTCCTGCGGCACTCACATACGATTCTGCGTCACTCGGTCTCGTTTAAGCGACACTCAATCTGTATCGGTTTTTGCTGTGGATTTCTGCTCGTTTTTGGAATTCTTTGTTCGAATTCTGTTCTTCTAGTGTATACACACCTAAAGGTACAAATCTTTCTTCATATCATGTTATATTTAGCTCTAATTAATCTAGGGTTCATACGGTTTTGTTTTTTTTTTTTAGGGATTACGAATCGTTATTAATCTAGATTAGTTAGATGTTTGTTAGGTGTTACTTTCATGTGCCTGATACTCGATATATATGTATCTATCAAGTTTGTAACCTGACTCGACCTAACTTTTAAGTTGATTAAAAATTTGAATTCTGGGTTTATGGTTTCTGGGCTTGTGTTCATCTTTGCGACACTCGCAGCGGCACTCGCCATAAGTGTCGCAACTTGGTAATTCGAACACTAACTGCGGCACTCAACTTGAGTGTCGCCTTATTGCCATGCGTCACTTGATTAAGTGCCGCCTTGTCTCTTGCGACACTTACCTTAAGTGCCGCCTTTAAAGGAACATCAATTAGTTGCGTCACTTGATTAAGTGCCGCCTTGTCTTTTGCAACACTTACCTTAAGTGTCGCCTACAGTAGTCCTTAAGTGTCGTCTTATATATTGTGTGCACTTATGCGACACTCCACTGAGTGTCGCCTCTCGATTTGTAATGCTGCGACACTTACCTTAAGTGTCGCATGGTAATTTTTAAGGCTTCTGAGTGACACTCACCCAAGTGTCACTACTTCAATTAGCGACACTACTGAAGTGTCGCCTAAAAGTAATTTTGCAAGAACGGTTTATACTTTATTTGTACTAACGGTATAACTTTTCTCTGTGTATTATCTATGTTTTATTTTTGTGTAGATGGCAAACTTAGCTATTTATGCTCGCCGCACGCAGCCACGACATAATGTGGTGGCTTTTCTCGATGATACGCACGCCAACTCGATTCCGTTTCATCCGATAATTTAGTTTTTGCGTCGCTCGAGGATTCACAATGCTATTACTGCTTCATGTCCAATCTACCTGAATCAAATCGAGGAATTTTATGCAAATGCTTTGATTAACACAGAAGGTGAATATCGAAGGATTTTATCATCTGTTTTTGGTCATCGTATTGAAATTACGGAGGATACGGTACGAGAAGTGTTGGGATTTGATGACAATTCTGAATCTCCAACTCAGTTTGAGAACAGTTTTATCGCTAGTGGTCTTCAGCGTATGGGTTATCCGGCTATTCCTCCAGATCAATACAGGAAACAACATTTGAGCAGAGTCTGGAGGTACTTAACACACATTATCATTGTGTGCCTCTCGCCAAGGAAGGCGGGATTCGATGGGATGAGTTATGGAACGATCTCTCTGATGCTGGGTTTGGTTTACAACAAACCTTTCAACTACTCTGGATACATCTTTGGGCATCTAGTGGACAATCTATGAGCTGGCGATAACATGTGGTTTATGTATCCACGTTTTTTGCAGCTGATCCTGAATTCCCTGAATCTAGGGATTCAGCCTGACCCAAGGTCGATTCTGACCTTGACTCCGATGCTGGTCAGGGTATTTGGGGATTGTGCAACACCCCCAAAGGGTCAGGCAGTTCTGCCTGATGTTCCGTTATTCGGTCACGTGATTAATGAAGAATATGTGGCTCCGCCGGATAATGGGTTTCTTGATATTGCAGCTCCACCACCGCAAGTTGATGAAGCGGTTTTGGAAGAAGTTCTAGTTGATATTGAGAATTTTCCAACTTCTACACCTGCTGCTGCTGCTACCACCTCCGCTGCTGATAAGGGCAAGCGGGTTCGGGATTCTTCGGACACAGAATCCGATGACGTTCCTCAACAACGTCGTCAACGAACCTCGACTGCTGCTTCTGATGACCTTCAGCCACAGCCGGAATTTTTGAAGAAACTGATGGATGATATGGCGCAAATGAACCAGATGCTTCAAGATCAACAGGCTCTCATTCAGGTTCAAGCGTCAAGACTTTTGGAGTTAGAGTCCACGGCTGCTCGTGTACCGGATCTTGAGCGTCGTGTGTTAGAATTGGAATCTCTGGCTGTGGTTCCGGGGGAGTTAGATCTTGAAACCACAGGCCATGATAATGTAAATGTAATCAATGATTCTGAGATTAATGAAAATATTAATTTGGATTACTTTGCGTCGTCAGCTCACGTACCTGGCCAACCAGTACCATTAAATGTAGATTACTCGCATGCTAATTTTGAATATCTACAAAGTCTTGTATTTGGAACAACTACAAATGTTGAAAATGAGGGTCCAAACATGTTTGCTGATGATGTTCAATTTGATCCTGATGAGGTTTCTGATGAAGATGGGTTCGAGGATAATCCATATGAGGAGGTAGAAACAGATGATGATACCGTTCCTGCTGCTTCTTCTGCAGAACCATCTTCCCATTCTGCTGGTACTTCAACATCCACTACTCAACCTAGAAAGTATCCAGAATGGATTTTGCCTCCAACGCCCGAGTTGAAAAGATGCCGAGCATATTTTGTTCGTGGAGACTTATCTGGGCTTATAAAAAGTTGGAAATTCGATGCTGATTTGGGATTGTTTGTCATCAAAAGGCAAGATGGCATTCAATATTTTAAGGCAAGGCTAGATCATTTGACTACATTACCGAAGGTTGATCTAAATCGACTAGCTCAATTGAATATGATAAATCCCACTGATAATCGAGAAGCTGAATTCTTTCAGCAAATACTGCATCGAGAAATAAATACGAAGAAATTTAAATGGATTCGACCAGTAATGGGAATTAGATTTTCAAATAAGAAGAAGTTGGACCCGAGGACGCGCCAACCCATATACGGTTATCATTATCCTCCAACCAAGAATCTTACCCAAGTGCCATTTGAAAAGTTACCATTTGATGTGCTGGGAAAATTTAGGTTCTGGTGGTATGAGACAGTTACTGGTGAGGCGGTTATTGAATATTTTTCTCAAAAGGGACCGGGACGTGATGCTAAAGAATAGAAACATGTTATTGGCTACACTCTTAGAGTTTTTGATCCTCTTAGCCTGATTAACATGTCAAAGAATGATCTTCAAGCTCTTCACAGTAATAGATTGCAATTTGATATGATTGATCAAGAAGATGCTGTGAGGTTTCAGAGAGTTGTGGATCTCTGCATTACTAAGGGAATTCATGCTGGTGGGAATCTCCGGACAGACTGGATCTGATATTGAAGATATTTTTAAAGACCAAGCTGAAGACACGGGGGAGTTTGTTGAGTCATATTAGTGTGTCTGTCAGTTGGTCTTGAGTCTGTAATAGCTTAGATTAGAAAATAGATAATTTTCTGTTTTGAGTGACACTTATCTAGTGTCGCATACAGGCGACACTTAGTAAGTGTCGCACTAGGGTTATGATCTGCGACACTTAGCAAATGTCGCAGGATCAATCTGTTTGTATATATAGAGCCATCACGGCTCATTGCAAAGGTTGGACAAAACCTATGCACAACTTGTCGACTAAAACCTCTGTAAACAAGCTAGAATTCGTTGGTTATTGAAATATAAAGCATTCTTATTCAATATCTCATTGTGTTGATTTATATTGTATGCTTGTTACTTCAATCGTGTGATTCCGCCACACAATTGATTCTAGTCATTCAATCTAGATCCTAGGTTAAGGGACAACAACTAATGTTACAAAGAAAGAAAAAGTGAAAGTGTGTGTTTTCCAAGGTATGGAAGGTGTGGTGTTTTCTTTCAAATGAACCAAAGCCCTCCTATTTATAGGTGAAATCCGGCTCACGTTAGCATCTTGTGGAGCACATTAGAAAAAGGTGGAAAAGGTGGTGCACCAGGTACGTGCTTTCGCGGAAAGGTGTGGTACCGGGTACGTACAATCACGTAAAGGTGTGGCACCGGGTACACAAAAGGACCAAAAATCAGAAATGCGATGGGTGGCAGGTGGCCGGCGCCGCCCTACCTGTGGCCGGCGGTGGCTGGTAGGTGGCCGGCGGCGGCTGGCCTACCCCAGCCTCGGTTCGCCGTCTTTTGTTCCGTTTCTTAGTTTGTGCGTATTTTCCTCGTTATGTGTCCGTTTGTGTTGATTATTTTTGCGTTGGATTTATAATTCAAAAACGAAGATTTTGATATAAAGAAATCCCCGAGATGAGTTTCCTATCTCCAGATATTACGTACGAATCATTTGAATCTTCCGGTGGGCGTAGAATCTTCATTCTTTATCCGTTTTTGTTGATTCTTCTTCTGTTAGACTAGTATTTTAAAAATGAACATCTTGGATAGAATGGATGTTGATGATGGGCATTTTAGTCTTTTAATCTTGTTTTGATGCCTTGAATCTTTAAACGTGCGTGGAATCTTCGTTTTTCATCCGTTTTGCTTGATTTTTATCGTGCATCTTCATTTTGATCTTCTTGGCGGATTGTCATTGATTTTGATGTTATTCGAGTTAAAATGCTCAGAATTGTTCCAGAATAAGAAAGATATCGGTAGTAAAAACGTGACTTTTTACGCGATATCACTGCCCCCGAACCCCCGTCATCCAGGAACTAGTAAATACTTTTCACACTAAGTTTCGAACACTTACAAATAATGAAACCTGATACAACGATACATATAATAATAAATCTTTTGGATTTTTATTACAAACCGTCACCAACGGGCCATACTTGTTTTCAAATTACAAACGGATTACTAAACAAACACTTGGACATTTTCTAGTTGAGTGGACAACTAGCATGGGTGATCTTTTAAGACACCAACTTATTTACTTGTTTACTTACAACCTTGTGCGTTTCGGATGCCAGAAGGTTGCAGGGTTCAGAGAACCAACATACGGGATTACACCCGACACCGTTACGGACTTACATCCGCTCTACTTGTTTGATTTTCCAAACATACTTGCTAGACTCAGGTGAGTCTTACAGCCCCAATTTTACTGTTTTTCTACCTTGGGGTGAGATACTTAGCAACTATTTTACATATGAACACAATGTACTGAACTGATTACACTACTTTTTACACACATTGCATGAGTTACTTTTATTCATTGAAAGCCTACTATCGTAAGTTGTTAGTTATGGACTTAAGCGCGATTACTAGTAAATGGATCCATTTGTGACTGACAATCCCTGCCTGGGGTAGTAGCGCTACCACGGATTTCACCGTAGAAATAGGCGTATTAGTATTTGTTACATATGAGTGTCGGGATAGCACTCACGGGGGTACTTTATGTGATTCTTAATTGATTCATACTTACACACTGTTAAGCTTCAACTTATGAGCTCATGGCAACTGTGTTGACTTACTGATTTACTTACTTTGCTTGATAGCAACACCGGTACATACTTGTGGTTCATAACGATTACTTATTACTAAACCTGTAAGAATCACCTACCTTTTTGTTGACACTTTTAGCTTTGTATCTCAGGTACACAGACGGAGTAGGATTACCCTCTGGACACTAGCTAGAGTCGCATGATTTTCTACACTGCATTTAACGGATATTCTTAGCATTATCTGTTGTATACTTTGATTATGTAATAGAATCCCCCGCTACATGCGTGGACTCTAGGGAACTACACTTTTGTAACCGAAAACACTATATTTTCAAACATTATATCTATGAAATGTAACTACTTTTCAAACGTTGCATATAGATGTCGTTTGCTTTATCTTTGTGCTGTTGATATTTGATTAGTAGCACCCCAAAACTTGCTTCCACCAACAGTGAAATTTGGGGGTGTTACAGCAAAGCTTTTGCTTGAGTAGTTGGAAAACGGATTCTTGCTTATCAGTCCAATAGAATTTTTTTCTTTCCGAGTCAGTGTCGTGAGTGGTTGGGCTATTTTGGAGAAATTTTCAATGAATCGCCGATAGTAACCAGCCAGTCCTAAGAATTGGCGTATTTCGGTTGGTGTTGTTGGTGTTTGCCAGCACTTGATAGCCTCGATTTTAGATGGATCGAAAAGAATTTCTTGACTGTCAATCACGTGTCTAAGGAATTGAACGGTTTGCATCCAGATCTTACACTTGGAGAATTTGGCATACAGCTCTTCGTGTCTAAGTAGCTCTAGGATGGTTTTGAGATATTGCGCATGCTCTCATTCGTTGCGCGAGTAAATGAGAATATCGTCAATGTATACGATGACAAACTTGTCGAGATATGGCTTGCACACTCGGTTTATGAGGTCCATGAATATAATCGGCACGTTTGTTAAACCGAATGGCATCACTTGGAATTCGTAATGCCCATAATGGGTACTGAAAGCAGTTTTTGGGATATCGGTGTCATGAACTCGTAGTTGATAATAACCTGACCGTAGGTCGATCTTTGAATAGTAGCTCGACCCCTGGAGCTGGTCAAATAGGTCATCAATACGGGGAAGTGGATAACGATTCTTGACGATTAGCTTGTTCAACTCTCGATAGTCGATACACATTCTGAATGAACCGTCTTTCTTTTTAACAAACAAGACCGGAGCTCCCCAAGGTGAAGAACTCGTCCTGATGAATCCTTTGTCCAGGAGTTCCCGTAACTGAGTGGACAACTCCTGATGTTCGGATGGGGCTAAACGATAGGGTGCTCGTGCCACGGGTGCTGCTCTGGGCACAAGATCGATGGAGAACTCTACCTGCCTAGGCGGTGAAAGGCAAGGTAATTTCTCAGGAAAGACTTCTGTAAAGTCTCGAATGATAAGCACATCTTTAAGTCGCTTCTCCTCTGACTTTTTCTCCATAACGTATGCGAGGATTGCCTGATAACCTTTTCTTAGATATTTTGGTGTTTTCATACAGGATATGATATTCAATATCGTCCCACCGGTCTCCCCTTGTATGATTAGAGTACCACCGGTGACGAGAGTAATACGAACGATTTTATCGAAGAAAATGATTTCAGCTTGGTGTTTGGACAACCAGTCCATGCCAACAATGATGTCGAAGCTACCGATCTCCACAAATATGAGGTCAAGGGGAAAGAGTTCGTCGGCTAGGTTTAAAGTGCAATTAGGTATCACACTATTAATTTCAATGACTTTACCATTCGCTAGTTCTACAATGTACTTAACATCTAAAGCAACAAGGGTGATGTCAAGCAAAGGATAATATTCATCAGAGATAAAGCTTCTATCGGCACAAGTATCAAACAGAACAGAAGCAGTTAAGTTATTTAGGAGAAACATACCCAATACCACATTCAGGTCTTAGCAGGCATCCCCATAGTTAAGGACAAATGCTCTACCTCGAGAGTTATTATAGTTGCTGTTGTTGTCCTTGTTTTTCAGTTTCGGGCAATCATTCCTGAAATGCCCAGTGTTGCCACATTTTTAGCAAGATTTTGGTTTGTTGGAGTTGGTGCTGGTGTTGGTATTGTTGTTGGTTTTGGTGGCCCTGCAGTCCTTGGCGGTATGCCTATATCGTTGGCAATTGTTGCAAAGCGTACCACAAGAACCATCATGATGACGATGACACTTGGAACAAAAAGGCTTACTTCCAGTGTAACCCTTTTTAATATCGGAACCAGATGAGTAGGCCTTGAAATTGTCAGACCTTTTAAATGATGATTGGGTTTGGTTGGAGTTTCCAGATCACTTTCGCTTGTGATCTCCATATTGATTTCCAGTGTCTTTGGCAACAGGTGTCCCCTGACGGACAATCTGGGCCATGAGATTGTGCGCCATGCGCACGGTTGCTTAAAATGTGGAGGAATTTGATGCAGTAACCATTCCTTGAATTTGTGGGGAAGTCCCCAAAGATAGCGTTCAATACGTTTGTATTCTGGATCAACCATGGTGGGGCACAAGTGTGCCAATTGATTGAATCGAGCAGTGTAACCGACAATATCATTGCCTTGAGTGGTGAGGTTCTAGCTGTTGAATTTCATCTCTAGGACAATACTCTCCCTTCAGCATCTTCTTTAATTCTTCCCAGGGAGTTTGATAAGTAGTGTCAATACCCACGGTCTAAGCATGAGTATTCCACCATGTCAGTGCACTGTCAAGGAAAGTGCAGGTGGAGTATTTGACTTTATGATCTTCAGGACAATTGCTGATACGGAATACATATTATGTCTTCTCAATCCACCGTAACAAACCGATAGCACCCTCGGTGCCCTTGAATCTTAGAGGCTTGCAATTTAGGAAGTCCTTATATGAGCAGGGCTTTGTTATAGAGGTGTTAGTTGGCATTTCGCCAATTTTAGCTTGCGTGTAGGTTTGTCGACATGGCGGCATGATTCTTGAATGACAATGAGAAAAAGATATGTGAGATGTTTGCATAAGGTTATGATACATCACACATGTATATATAATGAGGTAATATACAACAGCACGAAGTGATAATCATAATTCATTTAGATAACAAAGTTGGATACACGGTGCGAGTTTCAAAAGATATAGGACATAAAGATTACAAAAGATACCGGGAATTGTTACATTCGGATGCATTACATGAGTTTTGGATAGCTAGTGGATTAAAAAAGATGCTACACTAGTCCTGACGTAGGTTCAATTGTGTCATTAAAGTGACAAGTCGGTTCACGGTTCCCGCAAGTCTGCTGGTTTGGTTTTTTTTATCCTCAGCGATAGTCAAGCGTTGCTCCAGCATGCGAGCGTATTGTTCGGCTTCCTGTGAGCGTTGCTCACATTCTTTCAGTCTCGCCTGCAGGAGATCAACTGTGCCTCTGTCACCAATCACTTGTTGGTGAATCATCTCCATAGTACGCAACATGTCTTCTTGTTCTTGAAAAAGTTGTGCAATCCGGTCATGTGATTGGCGTAGCCAGTACATTTGTACCATGTATTGTTCCCGTTCCAAGCTTTCAAGTCTTTCCTCGTGACGGTGGAGTCGGGCATTTAGCATTGGAACGGTATGGTGGATAGGTTCTTGTGTGTATGGGGAGATGTCTACGGGGTCAGCAGGAATTTGTATGGCTTCCTCAGACCTTCAGGTGTTTAAAGTTGTGGGTAGCCAGTCCCACCTACAAGAGTAAGTTGGATAGTCTGCCCTAGTTGAGGTGTTACCAGAGTGGTTTAGGTAAGGATTAACTCAGGATGCTCTGGTACTCCTCTTTTAATTTCGCGTGACTCGTGCCTCTCCAGTGATATAATAGAGAGGTTCAGAGGAAGTTTGTGGTAATGCGGTTAACTCACAATAGTTGGTAAGGTTTGAATCTCGTTGTTCGTGTCAGTCGGTGCTAGCTGAGGAGCGTCTTCCATTTCTGTGGCAAGAGCGTTTAGAGAGTATCGTGAGACCTATATATATAAACATATCATATAGCCTAGTGTGTCTAGCACAAACATGTATAGGTCCGGTTTCTCTCGTGGTCAGAGTCAACTAATGTATTCCTATTCAACATAACCGTTTCAGAACTCACATCATCTTTCCTTAATTGTATATAGTTGATCATGCTATGTTAAATTAAAGTTGTATGATGAAATTCCTGAACCTGTCATACCTAATAAGGAAATACTGCCTAACGGTCATAGTCTAGACCCACTAAATGCAACCTAGTTCACTATAACCTTAGGCTCTGATACCAATCTGTCGCACACTCAAACTCGTGATTAGCGGAAACATACTTTGGGTGTGACTAATCAAGGTAATCAAGCACAAAGATATATAATGAACGACTCCATATGCATCGTTTTAACAAAATACATTAATTCGATAAAGTTTACATCAGTTATACCAAATACAGTAGCTCGTGTTTCGAATAAGAGAGATTTCTACGCATAAATACTTATACAAAATATATTAATGCAATAAAATCTCTGATGTTTGCATGCTGACTCGAGCTAAGCTAAATCTTGAGTGCAAGCCTACAGCTGTTGGGTACCTGAGAATACATGTTAAAAGGTCAGCTAAAAGCTGGTGAGCTCACAGATGTTATGGTGAAACAATAATGTATGAACCGCAAGATTTAATCTTGTTTGAAATCAATCAAATAAATGTGTATATTACTGCCACGAGCTCATAGTTTGAGCTTAACTGAGGTGTCGGAATTACAATCAAGTGCTCAATCGAGGTTGCCTCCTGCGAGTGCCTAATCTACACTCGTTATGAACAAATGTTAATGTGTCCATTTGACCAGCAGTTGTGGTAGCGCGACTATCCCGGACAGGGATTGTCAATCCCAAATGGTACCACTCACTAACATTCACGCTAAATCCATACTAACAAACTATGACGTTGAGAGCTTTATGATTAGGTGAAATAACTCATGCAGTAAATATATCGAGTTTTGTACTTGTGTTCAAATTTAAATGAAAACTGAGCATGTATTCCCACCCCTGGGTTAAAAACAGTAAAATGAGGGGCTATGAGACTCACCTGAGTCTTAGAGTGTTTGCAAAGCAAGCAAGTATGATGTTGTACCAAATGAGTATCCGCAGACTGTATCCTGTCGGGCGTTCAAAATGCGCAAGGTTATGTGAGTGAGTAGATGTCTCAAAAGACCATCTATGTTAGTTGTCCATCAACTAGTTATGTCCAAATGTTTGATTGTTGTTTGTGTTTTGAAGACATGTACGGTCCGTTGGTGTCGGTTTGTAATAATAATTATAAATCATTATTATTATTATTATGTGTTGTTCCATGTATACTATCAAAGTATATGTTTAGTGTGTTGTATCGTATATAAATATTGAAGTTATGAGAGTTCGACACTTAGTGTGAAAACTAGTTTTGGAGTTTCTGTTTTAGGCGACACTCATAGCGTCACTTGATAGTTATTGGCGACACTCAGGTAAGTATCGTAGGATATTTAAATCTGTGAGTTATTGGCGTCACTTGGTTAAGTGTCGCATATAAGGCGTCACTAAGTTGCGGCACTAAGGTAAGTGTTGCAGAAGGCGGCACTAAGGTAAGTGTCGCAGAAGGCGACACTTGATGGGTGCGACACTTAAGGTAAGTGTTGCTAACAATAGGATTCAGGCATAATATGCGTCACTTGATGGAGTGACGCAGAAAACACTTGGTTCTTGCGTCACTCGAGTCTGGTCAACTTCTAACTTAATCAAAAACGTGGTCAACTATGATGGTTTGACCCGAGACTTTTACCCAAGTCACTTTTCAGTTCATAGAGTTTATAAAGTGTGTCAGTTCATGTCGGAGTCATTCTGAGGTGTCGGTTGTAAAACGCATGTCAAAACTTTAAGATTTTCATATTTTCGGTTTATGTCGGTTCATTTCGCCTCTCGATTTCACTAACTTCTGGTCCAAAGTAATGTTCACAATTTTTTTTGCCAACTGATCATATGTGTGTCCAGTTTCTAACGTGATTATTCCGACAATTATAGAGTTCTTATAGATGGGTAATTAATTCCGCTGTAACACCCCCAATTTTATGTGTTTAGCGGAAGCAAGCTTTGGGGTGCTACTAATCAAATATCAACAGCACAAAGATAAAGCAAACGACATCTATATGCATCGTTTGAAAAATAGTTACATTTCATAGATACAAAGTTTGAAAACTTAGTGTTTTCGGTTACAAAATGTAGTTCCCTAGAGTCCACGCGTGTAGCGGGAGATTCTATTACATAATCATAATATACAAAAGATAATGCTAAGAATCTCCGTTAGATGCAATGTAGAAATCATGCGACTCTAGCTAGTGTCCAGGGGTAATCCTACTCCGTCTGTGTACCTGAGATACAAAGCTAAAAAGGTCAACCAAAAAGGTTAGTGAATCTTACAGGTTTAGTAATAAGTAATCGTTATGAACCACAAGTATGTACCAGTGTTGCTATCAAGCAAAGTAAGTAAATCAGTAATTCATCACAAGTGCCATGAGCTCACAAGTTGAAGCTTAACAGTGTAGTGTGAATGGTACAGTCAAGTACAGTACACGTACCCCCGTGAGTGTTATCCGAACACTCATATGTAACAAGTATCAATCGCCCATTTCTACGGAACGGTTCGTGGTAGCGCTACTACCCCGGGCGGGGATTGTCAGTCCCGAATGGATCCATCCTACTAATACTCGGGCTTAAGTCTATAACTAACAACTTATGATAGGAGGCTTTCAGTGGATAAACAGTAACTCATGCGTTGTGTGTAAAAAGTAATCAGTTCAGTACATTGTGTTCACGTGTAAAATAGTTGCTAAGTATCTCACCCCAAAGTATAAAAACAGTAAAAGTGGGGCTGTAAGACTCACCTGAGTCTTGTAAGTACGTATGTGAAATCAACCAGGTAAAGCGGATGTAAGTCCGTGTATCGGTTCTCAGAACCTTGCAACCTTCTGGCGTCCGAAACGCTCAAGGTCGTAAGTAAACAAGTAAACGAGTTGGTGTCTTAGAAGATCACCCATGCTAGTTGTCCACTCAACTAGGAAATGTCCAAGTGTTCGTTTAGTAATCCGTTTGTATTTTGAAAACAAGTATGGCCCGTTGGTGACGGTTTGTAATAATATTCCAAATGTGTTATTATTATATGTATTGTTGTATCAAGTTTCATTATTTGTAAGTGTTCGACACTTAGTTGCGAAAAGTATTTATAAGTTCCTGGATGACGTGGGTCCGGGGGCAGCGCCCCTGGTAGCGGGGTCCAAGGGGCGGCAGCCCCTGGCGGGGTCCAAGGGGCAGAGCCCCTGGCTGGGGACTGAAAATTGACCTAGTCCGGCTGCGGACTGAAAATGTGTTGCGAACTGAGTTCGCGGTGCGAACTGAGTTTGGATTCGCAAGACAAAGTGGGTTCGCAAGTTGTAGGCTGCGAACTGAGTTCGGTTCGCAGCACAAGGTTCAGCTCGCAGGTCGACTCACAGGTCAACTCGCAGGTCAACTCGCAGGTCGACTCGCAAGTCAGATCGCAGGTCAACTCGCAGGTCGACTCGCAAGTCAACTCGCAGGTCGACTCGCAGGTCAACTCACAGGTCGACTCGCAAGTCAACTCGCAGGTCAACTCGCAAGTCAACTCGCGAGTGGGTTCGGTTCACAATTTGGGTTCGCGAGTTCAGTTTTTGGTAGGTAAATCTCGGTTCGCAGCTCGATCTGCGAGCTGAGACGCATCTCGGTTCACAAACGGGGCTGTTTGTGCAATTCAAGTTTTAAAACGCAATTTAACTTGGTTTTTGGACATAATCTTGTTGGGTAAATGTTCTAGCATGTAAATCTAAGCTTTACAAGTAATTTAAAAGAGTTTCGAAGTCCCTTACCACGAAATCGAAAATGGAGAAGATGAAGATGGAGAGCTCGAGATGGTGATCGTTTCTCCCTGAATCAACTTCGCAAGATGATGAGTTTTTGGGTGACGTTTTTGGGGTGGTTTGGGGCTGCAATTTGAGAGGGAGAAGGAGAGAAGAGAGTGTATGTGTGTGTGTTTGGTGTAAATGAGAAAAGAAGAAAACCAAAAGGGTTTTAAAAGGGGTGGGTCATGGGTCGGTTTGAGTTTGGGTCCGCGGGTCTGAGCCGACCCATTTGGGGTCTCGGCTCGCGGGTTTGTGTTTCCGAATTTTATATCACGAGTCGTTGTCGGTTAAATCCCGTAGTTGTTTAAATGTTGTTTCGCGTTATATGTTAAAGTGTATCCGAAATATTTTTAGCCGAAGTATTTTATCAAAATACTTAATAATGAGTTATAAAAATATAACTTGAATTACTTTCTGTTGTTAGGTGCGTTTCGTGTGCTCTCGTCGCGTTCGGAGTGTTTTAAACGATACTAGATACGTGTAATATATTTTCACAGTATATTAAAGCAAATAATGTTTGTTTGGTTAATTCCACATTATTTGAAAGTTTTTGTCACCAACGTCCAATCTAAATTGTATCGGACCTCGTCCGTTTGGTAAGTGTACGATTTAAATGAATCGCGTACGCGTGTAAGTAATTTCACAAAAATCTCATATATTTAGATTAATACAAAACTAAATACATGAAATTACAAGTAGTTTAGGCACTAATCAAAAGTCCTAAATTGGCGGGTGTTACATCCGCGAAGGAACCGTACTCGGTTTTCGACAAACATCAGACCAGTCGCAAAGATCGGATTATACACCAAAATACGTACTGATCTGGAAAAAGTGTAAAACATGAAAGTTGTATCTCTTTTCGATACGCAACTTTTTTAAAAAAAAATCTCTGTCTAATTCATCTTAGAACTCAAGTTATGATCATTTTACTAAACTGACTTAGACAGATTGTGTATCTTTATATATGCTTTACAAAAACGAGTTTCAACAACAATTTTGGACATAATTAAGCTAACGGAGTTATAAAACATCAAAATCAGTAACATGCAAGCATATTTCTAGAGAGAGAATGTGTTGGTTCTTACAAAAATGAGTGGTGAAGATGAAGGAAGTGATGGTGATGATGATCTAAAGCTTGGTCTTGATGTTCTTCCCTTGATCTTCCTTGCTAGATGATGATTCTTGGTGATGATGAATATGAGTTTTTGAGGGTTTTTAGAGAGAGATAGGGCTGAGATTTGGAGAGAGGGGAGAATGATTATGTGTGTGAAATTTGAGGTGAAAGGTATGGTGAAAATGATGGGGAAGTTGGAGTGCATTTTGGGTTAAGTGAGTCAAAAGGAGAAAGGTGAGTGGGGGCGGCATAGGGGCCGGCCAGGGGGCCATGGGGCTGTATTTTTGTCAATTTTTGTTCCTCAAATTTACGTTAAGTCCCGTGGCCGTTTACCCGATCGTTTAGTCGTTCGTCTTAACGTTAAACGTTTAATGCGCATGTTTCAAGTGACGATTTAAACTTCGATATTTTCACTTGATATATTAAATCTAGATACTTGAAAACATTTATAAAAATATTCCGTTAATTTATCGGCCTTGATTTGCGCGTTCGTTTTACGGAGTTTTAATCGCGTGACGTTTTAATTGAACGTTTTTGTTACCGTTTTAAGATATGATATTTTAAATGAAAGTTTTACTTGATATGATATATTTTAAACTTATAAAATATAGTTTGGCTTTCATTTGGTTGTAGGACGCGTTCCGTGCATTTTCGTCGCGTTTGTGGTACTTTATACGATACGTTTTACATGTTAAATATTATCAACATAATATTTAAAGATTTTTGCGTTTATTAAATAATTTCAAATTATTTAACATTTTGTTCACCAACATCCGCATTTATAATGTATCAGAATTCATCCGATATTGAAATGTACGATTTAAACAAATCGTATACGTATATATATATATATATATATATATATATATAAACATATATCAATACACATAGTGATACACATAATTAGCCCTAAATATAATTAATTACATGTATAAGTACAATGATTAGGCTCTAATAACTAGCCCTAACTGGTTGGATGTCACAGGTCCGGTCCCGAGCTGGTTTGGTCGAGTTCTGGACCATGTACATGCCTATTTCTTATATATATATATATATATTGAAATGATTAAGAGGGAAGTGCATTTTTTGAGGGAATGGGGAAGGGTTAGTATTAATCAAGAAGTATATTATCTTCAACCATACAAATCTCGAAAAAAGCAAACTGAAATTTAGTAAATGTTAATCAGAATCGAAGCTATGAATGTTAAGCTTCCTTAATAAATTCTTTCTGCAGGTTATAACATCGATTTATGAATATTAGATTCAAATCCGTTAATATTCATCGCGGTGTATATTAGTTAATATCCATTGTGATGAATATTAAAAATAAAAATATTTTTCAAATAATGTGAAGTTTGAATATGCATCGTGAAGAATATTAGTTAATATTCATCACAGTAAATATTAACAATTTATTAAATAAATGTTCATCAACTAATGTTATGACACAAAAATGAAATTCATTCGTTAAAATTTTCTTTATAGCTTCGATTTTGATTACTATTTACCGGTAAAAATATTTTTTTGTTGACGTTCTGATTGATAATTATAATATGCTTCTTGATGAATACTAACGCTTCCCCTTTCACCCAAAAAAGGCACTACCCTCTTGATCCCTAACATATATATATATATATATATATATATATATATATATATATAGGTTCAATATCAAAGAAAAAGAGGCTTAGAATAAAAAGGGTAAGAAGCAACAAAGAAGTGACAATACTAATTAAAAGAAGTTAAATAAAATTATTATTATTATTATTATATCAAAATCTCATGAAGCAATATGGACCATTCAATATGATATTTCAATTTGATCTTATGATTCAGATTTGACTAAAATAATTACACTTCCCCCTTAAATATTAATTTTTATTAAATATATTAATAAAAAAATTCGACTAATCATACTATTATATAAAATAAAATAGCACAAAAAACGCACACAACTTTCACAACATATTCTCAATATTAAAAAAAAATTATAAAGTTAAGAAAAATCAATACAATCTAAAATAAAAATGTATTCAATTCAATTCATATATTTTCTTAATTATAATTTATATATATATATATATATATATGAACTATCATTTTCTATGTTTCCCTTATATTGATATCAATTGATCGACAAAGATCTCAACCTCTTTCAAAAAATTATTCATCCCAAAAATCAAGTGTAGATGAAAATCCCCTCACTTAAAACAACCGCTTGTTCAAGATCCCAAAAGTCCAAAAAAAAATTGGAAGGTTGATGTATGCATTTTAAATTTAAACTTTTACATATATGACAATTTCAATATGTAACAATGTATACATTCATATTCAATTGAATATCTATAACAATTTCAATTTAATTACTCGCGTTGTCTCGGGTCTTAAAGCTATATATGTACGAATTATAACACTTTAAATGTAACACACTAACACATATACTAATTTATTTGATTAAAAAATTATAAATAAACTTTAAATCTATAACATTTTAAAATTTACTTCCATGCATTGCCGTAGGACTTTAAGCTAATCAGTAATCAAAATAAGTTAAATAAAATTTCTTTTATATGTTAGTTCACATACAATCTAATATTTTCTTTTTAATTATATACGGCGACATTACGTAGTTAAAAAAACATGAATAGATTTTCGTACACATAATGACCTATAGGACACTCCCTCATCTCTGTGCCTTGACTTGGCTCGTATTCAATTACATTGGGACATCTCAAAGATTAATGTCGTAGATTATTAGTGTTGGATCGGGTTCTTTTGCTACTAGTTCAGATGGGCCCATGGAAGGTGCAGATATGGAAGTTGGCCAGATGGACAATAAGCAGTGTTGTGGTGTTTGATCTAGTATATTTTGGCTCGATTGTAGATTGAGGGATCAACTCGTTACACTCTGGTTGATGTGAATAACCCGTAAGAGTCAATCGTGAGAATCATGAAGATGATTTGTATGACATTAGAAAAGGTGGAGATTGTGGTGGGAGAATGGCGGTTTTATAGAAGCTATGGTGGTTGTATTGAGAGCATGTAATGATCATGTGTGTCTATAAATAATAACGTCCTCTATTATTGCTATGTTGTTCCCTATTTATGAAGGGTAAGGGGCGAGACCCAACACAAAAATTTAATGGTTAATTAAGTTGGAAGCCCAAATTATAAGCTACAAATGTTGTTTCATTTAATTTTATTCGTTAACTCGAGTTTTGTTTCATAGTTTTTGAATGGCTCAAGGTATGTCCAATTTAATACTTATCTTTTGTTAAAATAAAAAATTACAAAAAATAACCATGTATTACCCCTAAAAAGATATTTTTTTCTCCTTGTATCTTGTTGTAGTTTCAAATTTAATTTATATTTTTAGGTTTCGGGTCATCGGGTTGACCTGATGACCCATCGGGTTGACCCGAACCCGACTTAAAAAAAATCAGGTTGTCGGGTTTCGGGTTGGTGGGTCAATGGGTCAAAAAATCCTAACCCAACCTGAAATTTTTCGAGTCGGTATCGGGTCGTGTTTCGGATCGTGTCGGAAATTGCCAGCCCTAGTATGCATTGCTCTGAGTCGGCTAAGTGATAAAATTCGTTTGGCTACGGGTCATCAATCCGTCGTTTTGATAGTTTGAATTTATCATTTATGTTAAATTTCAGGCGTGGTTTGTTCTTTTCCCTTTATGACCTTTTTTATGTGACAAGTTAATTTTTTATTAGCATCTTACATTTACGGTATGTATCGTGTCGTGGGAATTGTAGCTCGAAGTTTATAACCGAAGCTTATATTTAAAAGTTATAAGTTCAACTTTATATGTAATTTTGTTATAACTGAACCTTATACTTAAAAGTTATATGTTGAACCTTTTATATAATTTTTAACTAAATGTTTGACAAAATAGTCGAATTTAAAGTTACTTCAACCGGCTTTGATTAAGTAATTTTAAATTATACAAGCTCAAACCTTACATGTGTCACTTCAACTAATTTTAATAACTTAGTTTTTTTCAATATTTAATGTATATATAAAACAGAATATCATGGAAGAATTTGGGCCCTTTGATGGGTTCCTTCCATGAAATCTAATGATGTATATTTAATATCTTTAGTTACACTTTCCCCCCACAATTTATTATTATTATTAAGTATAATAATAATAATAATATAATCATATATAAATTGAATTGATTAAAGTAAATTGAATGAAAGATTAAATCAAACGATTTTTTAAGGGAAAATTTTTTGCCACAATACAAATAAATGTGTTTAAAAAATTAAAAGTGATCAAACAATTGAATAACGGGCAATAACAATTATGCTCAATCCCCACAAAGTCTCTTGCAAAAAAATAAATAAATTAATACCCTAATCACACCATACATCCATTATATGCATTTTAATCCACCTCGAATACATTCATTATCTCCACTCTACCACAATGAATCACAATAGAAACTCAAAAGGTATGTTACATACATCCTTTAACATATACATATTGTTTTTATTTTAATCAAAAGATTTTACAATTTTTATGCTTAGTAATAAAATTTTACATTCTTATGTAATTATGACAAAGAATCTCCTACTTCACAAGAAAGTTATTCTACCATTAATAATGGAGGTATAAAAGGTTTATTTGTTTTATCATGTGTATAAAGCAATTTAATTAATAAAAGGTTAAATTTTTTTGTAGATGAAGAACCTTTCTACGAATTCTTTGATTGACTAAAAGAAAACTTTTCCAAAGATGAAATTGTGCAAGATGATATACAAAAATCTTAGACAATATTGTTAAGGCGAAAATCTCATTAACCACATCTGCTCACTTGGACATGATATTGACGTCGACTGCATTATTGATATAAACTTCTTCAATAAAATTTTAACTAAGGTAATGAACAACTCGTATATAGTTATGTACAAAGATGATAACCCCATCTTCATCAATACATTGTACTATGACGGAACTATATGCCTTTCTAATATTTAATATTACTTTGGTTTGTATATCACTTTAATTTGAAAGGAATAAAATTTTAAATCAATATTCACTCTTATAATAAAATTGTGCATTAGAAACAAAATGTCCGAACCATTTGGACATGTTCCAATGGAATTTTTCGTATATATTAATGAACTGTGGTGAAGATACTAAATATTTAATAACAAATGTATAAACACAATTAGGAAGTCCGTGTTGTCGCGGGTACTTCATCTAGTATGCTTATAAACTAATATCCATAAAAAAATACTGTGAAATATAAGCAATGGCTCAACTAAGTACGGTTGCCATATATATTCTTAAACAAATACTACTTCAATCTCATTTAAAATGTCTACAATACTATTTTAGGACGTCTTATTATAAATGTTTATTTTGATATTTAACCAATAAAAAAAGACTTTAATGGATATATAATATTTGATTGGTAAAAAGTGGAGTTAGTGGGGAATTCTAAAATTATGTACATAGCAAAGTGGACATTTTAAATGAGATGGAGGGAATAATAATTTGAATATGGAATCACACCATAATAGTGAAGTATAATGAGTGTTTATCACTGTAATAAAAAAAATTAGGGAATATAAAAAACAAAAAACTCCTAAAATTTTATGAAGTACTTATGGAAGTTTATTGTTGGAAGTTTTATGGATCACACCCAAAAAACAGCCCAATGAGTCAATGACCCAAACTAGAAAACGTTGAAACTTGAAAGTGTCTGCTACAAATGGATCATTGTAATGTTTCACTTGTCACTTAAGGGGAAATATTTTGTGTTAATATGAATGGTGCTGCAAACTTTACTGGAATGACTATTTGTGTATATTTTATAAAGTTGAAGGATCAAAATGTAAATATGTAATATCATTATTGGTTGACGGATTTTCATATATTTTAATTTGATGGAGGTTAATTTATAAGAGAACATTAATGTACTTTTGATAGAGAAATAAAGATATACTAAAGTTACGTGTTAAAACACCTTTCAGCACTTTTTGTAGACATGAAAACAAATGTTTATTTATTTATTTATGTACACGTAATTTTAGACGTTTTTTTCACATTTTTTTGTTCTTGATGATCCGGCTAATTGGATTTTTGTCTTACCCCTACTTATGATGAAATCGAACATACATCAGTATATTGTGTGCATGTACGAAAGAGAACGGAATGCGAGTTTAATTACTACTCCTTATTACTTATGATAAATGCACAAAAAATAGGTATAAAAGGACGCGTCGTTTGCTATGATATGTAATGATTGTTGCAATTGTTGTACTTGTTGATATGTATGCTACTATTTTTGACATGACGATGACGATGATGCGATGCTTAGGTCACATCTCACGTTTAGGGGCATGTACTTATGATTAAACTACATAAGATTGGAGGTAGTATTCAGTTAGTCGTCTTAAGAAAACATTTTGTGTGACTCGATTTGTCAAAAGTATATTTGGTGTTCCTCTAATGTCAAAAGAGTTGTATCTTTGATGTAGAAAACATCATGCAAATGCATTTGGGATAAACTATATATGTTTTAAAACCAGAAAACCAATGTGTGAAAATGAAAAAAATTCAATAAATGTGACCTCCTTAAAATCAAATAGTCAATCCAAATAATCCGTATTAGATCGTAGAATGCACTATTATCCTATATTTACAATTTGGGCCTATAGATTTTTGGGCCGAAAGCCACCGGATGTCCACGAGTCGGGAAACCAGAGGCCGACCAGTTGGCCGTATCATTCTTTAAAGATAATATACAATTACAAATTTACAATTATACAATCTCGCATTTTGTCTCAATTTGATTTTTATTTAAGTATTATTTTTTTTTTTAAATCTATCTTGGATTATTTCTTTCAAACAGCGTGCTCATCTATGTTGAAGCACACAGAGCTACGTGCTCCTACAATTAGAAAACGTCCCGGCAAGAGCTAGATTATGACATCCCAGATAGACTAGTTTGGCACTTCTAAGACTATCCCAATAACATGTTGTACATTAAAATAATTGTCGCTTTGAAATTAATAATTAACCATCATGTACCATACGTTTATGCATCTTAACAACATTTCTATGGGTTGTATTTAGAAAATCCTAAATATTTATAATCAACTTTTTATGTTTCATCAATCTTCTCATGACATTTGTTGTGTTTCATCTCTCCTAATGATATTTCACACAGAGCATTAACTCGCTCAAACTCAAAACATCCTTGCTCCACTATTGTACGAATAACATTTCCCTATTATTTATACTTGCTCATCATTTATATAAAAAAAATTATAAGAATTTTAGGAGCAAAGTATTTTCAGCAATGACGCCGTTGAAAGATCAACTATGACTAGGAACCACCATGATAGTTGAAAGATCAACTTTGATCCTTTCACTACGATCCTACATGGATCGGTTAGGGTCACTAAATTTCAAACCTTTAGAGATACGTGGCAACATTTGTATTTATATGATATACATATGTATATTATCTATACGACAATATTTTCATGATAAAATACTTTGGGGAAAGAGTTGGGAATGAAAACGAGGTGTTGACGTTGTAATACGTTTTTAAAGTCTTAGACCTTGAAATTTTGTACAAATGAGAAGCGTTCTTGACTTCGTATGCTAATACATTTCAAATAATGAGTTTGAAAAATTAAATTGTTTTTCGAATTTTCTTTTGGAGAATAAATCTAATAGTTCTTGTTATACTATACTCTTTATCTATAAGTGTCAAAATAATGGGTCGAGTCGAGTTACGTGTCTAGTTGAGTTCGGATCTAAACGGGTCCAGGTCTAGATGGGTCAAGGTTGAGTCTAAATGGATCTCGGTCAAACGAGCACCGAGTTGGGTCAACCCATCGAGTTTTTACCACACTTTTTTTGATTTGAGTAAAAACTAAAAAAAATAAAATGAAATGAGGTGTTAAAATAAATTACCGTTTAAACTCGTTGGTAGGGTGAGCATGGTACGGAACCGGTATGGAACTGTACCGAACCAGTTGGTACCGGTTATTTTTTGACTCTAAAGTGAGTACTTAATACCGGACCGTTTAAAACGGTACAATACTGGTATGGTACCAGTACGTGTAAAAAATGGTACTATACCTCTTTGATACCAAAAAATTAGTAAAATGATAAGAAAACCTATCTACTTATTTTGTATTTGTTAAAATTCAAAGAAGACACATATTAATGAATCTCAAAAAAATAAAAACATCATTAAATGACATAGATGGATATTGACGAAAAAATAAATATATACAACGACGTTATTGTACCGTTTAGTGATTTGGTAATGACACTAGATGACACAAGTCATGATCCTTACTTTTATATTAACAATCAATAGGTTTGAAATCGGATTTAACTAGGGTGCTAAAAACGTGATTGTTTGTGTAGCAAATAGTATTAGCTAAACCTTCTATAAAATTACATCTTTATTCATACACTAGAGTATAGTTCTATTTTATACTTCTTAATTACCCAAAAAATTTCATTTTTATATACATAGACATATCGTATTATTATAGAAGTGAGGTTTCAAATATATATTTTTTAGATATACAAAGAACCTACGGAACTATAGCAAAGAAAAACATCTATATTTTGGATATGGTAGCAAAGCGGGAAAAGTGATAAAATACCGATATCAAATCGGTTGGTACCGGTTATCTTTTTGGCCCTAAAGTGAGTACTGAATACCGGACCGTATAAAAAAATTAAGGGAGACCCTAAAAACCATTACATTATAAATAGTACCAATTTTAACCCCTAAATAAGATGAGTTTAAAATTACAACATCTGCTCTTATTTCACACTTAATGTAATATCGTCCATACACTTTCACAACTATTAATCAAAACCCTCAATAACAATACAATTTTTATTCTCTTTAAGGACATAATTTGTTTCTAGCTCCCAGTATACGCGATTTATAAAATTTTTGTAGTATTAAAAATATTAGTTTTGGAGTAAATTTATTTCCCGTCCATGTGATATGTTATTCATTTTATAACCAATTGTTATGTCAGGTTTTTTTTGCAGGTTTAATATGTTAGATTTGTATTTTCATTTCACTACAAGTCCCCTATTCTTTATGAAATAACTAAAAACCTTAAAAATTAAAACATGTTTACCATTTGAAGGACCGGAACTAAAATGAAATTACTATTAATATATATATATATATATATACTAATATCAATTTCCCCCTATTATGAATAGTAGTTAGTTTGTCCTTTTGTGATTTTTTTTAGCTTATCCTTTTGTGATTTAAAAAAAAATTAATATTAATGATAAATTAGTTTTTAAATTATTTTGTCCTTTAGTGATTTATTATTTTTTAGCATATCCTTTTGTGATTTAAAATTTTTTTAATATTAATGATAAATTAGTTCAACTCTGATTGCTAGATTTGACCCATGTTTATTTAGTCTTTAGTATATATATTATCACTTAATATCACTTTTTAAACAACTGCAGCCACTTCATATTTCAATGTTGTTTGAATTTAGTGGAAGTAAGTTGAAAATATTACATTAAGTACATTATTGTAATAAAAAATAACAAATAAAGGATGATATTGGTAGTTGGGTTGTTTCTAATTTGTTCAAGTCCCAACTCAACGTCAACTATATATGTTTATATTTTTTTTCTTCGTCTTTCTCAAACTTTCAACATAATAGATAAGATTATAGAAATTTACATTTGTCATAATAAACCTTGACATAGTATTATTATTATCATTATTATTATTAATTTAAATATTATACTAATTCAACCACCAACGCATGTTCATACTAAATTTTTTAGGCTTCAAATATTAAATTACTTATGTATGTATGCATTGATCAATCACATATAATACTAATTCAATAATATATGTTTGTACCAAATGGTACTAAATTTTTACATTTTAAACATATAAAACAAGCTTAAAATACTACTGTACTAATTATTTGGTATTTCTTTGAATAATAACATATTTTGTTTATTGTCTCAAAAAACTTAAAGTTGACCATTATTTCTTTACTTTGAAAAATTTATATGTGAATGATTGCGTATTTTATATTTTTAGTCCAATAGGATTTAATTGACTTTTTGTTATAAAAAATTGTTAATCATTAAACAAACTTTTAGTTCTTAACATATACGCAGTATATCATTATAAGTTTTTATGAATGCACGATTACTATGGAGTATAAGCTAACATGCATGTACATTGTTAAAAAAATTTAAATACATCATATATAAAGAGATACGTATTTCTCGATAGTAAGCACGGACGATGAAATAACCTATCATCATCATCATCATCATCATCATCATCATCATCATCATCATCATCATCATCATCATCATCTCTTTAACATACGTATATACGACTTACAAGTATAAATTAGTGATGCTAGATATATCCCGTCGCAACGCGAGGGCATATCATATCTTGTTCAGGTCAAATGACCGAATTATTAGAAAATCTGACTTAAGGAGCGGGAGTGAAAAGGATAAAATATCACATGAACAAAGAGGTATTTAGGGGCCTAAAGCGAACTCAAAATATGAGGGGGAAGTTATTAAGTAATGGATTATGATATACGTAGTACTTAGAACTATGATTAGTTAATAGTTGATTGGTAGAAAGTGTTTAAATAAATAAAATTTAATTTGTTAAAATTTATTTTTTTTTTAACAACAAAATTTATTAACTCCATTATAGCAAGAAGCTAGCACCACAATTACAGCATAATAAGCATAGGACTTTGTAACCAATCTATCCAACTAAAATCCGATTTAATTCCCCCATTACACCAATGATAAGACAAATACACAATCTCATCGAACATAATAGCCTTTCTAGGAGATTTGCTGCCAAAAATAATATAGTTACGAACTCTCCAAATGTACTACCATAACACGTAGAAAACACCTTCCAAAACTTCTTTATCCTTGCACATAAAGTTGAGACCCGAAAACCAACCCAGCCACTCCTCATAAGACCCAACATCCATCGGACTTATATCTCATCATATCATTATCTTACGAGCTAAGCTTTTAACCAACTCACAAGCAAACATCAAATGGCTAGTAGATTCAAAATATAAACCGCATAAGAGATATAGAATGGATTCAATATCAAAAGATTTAATCTTGTAGGTAATTTATCTAACCTTACCTTCCAAGCAAAAATATTGATTTTACTCGGAACTACTACAATCCATCGAGTTTGAGACGATACCTCCGACAGTCTAAAGTCATCTAACACCTTTCTAATCGACGCCACTAAAAAATCTCCCGAGCCCTCTAACACGGCCGCAACCGGTCATTGATATTTATGATGGTGACGCGGGCGCGGTAGTGGAGTTTTAAATTTATTAGGCTGGAGCCTAGGGTTACTGTGTTTGCTAATCTATAGGGGCTAGCAAGGGCAAGTATGACCTAGGATCGTTCTTTAAAGCGTGACGAATTTAAAATAGTGGATTTAGAAACTTTTGTGTATATAGTTGGGGATAAAAAGGGTGGTTGGTTTTGGGTTTTCTAATCTACTAAATAAAGCATAAAATAAATAAAAGTGGAGGTTACTTCGAGCGTTCAGCAATTAAAGCGATTGTCTACTATGAAGTAATATAGGGAGAATTAAATGTGAAGAGTTCTAGTGTAGATTAATTTGTAGGTTAATGTGAGTTATTGCTGCAGTCCTTCCATCAGACTGACGCGGAGGTGTCCACAATCAGGCAGAAGGAATGTCACATGGATTGCAGAATACATTAACACGTGCACCGAAAGTTCTTTCAAATGCACGACCACATTATTTAACAGTTAATCTTGATTCCTATTCCCCAATCTCGGTCATCAGAGATGTCCGAATCATGGTATAGTCCGTTGAATAAACATTCTTATAAACGGGTTTTACCCTCGCCGGAATAAGTTGGAGTAACTGGTCTAGGCGGTTAATTAAATAAAATGTCACTACTTATTCGTACAAATCATCAGCACTACTCAAGTATGCAAAATAGCAGGGATAATTTATCTTATAAATAGAAACCTAAATAATACGTTTGACATATTATCTGATCCGTAACATGACTACCTTCGGTCGTTCCAGACTTCCGTACGTTTGTACCTTGCATAAAGCATTTCTAGCACTATATCAAGGAACAGTCTATTAGGGACCGTCATATTACTTCACGATATCCAAAAACTCATCGGGTTTACTATTACGATAATCCTAAGGCAACAATCAAATAAGAACATGCAATAGAGTGATCGAAATAGTATTTAATTTTAGGACGACAAAAGTATTAATTGGGTCCGGGATACTCCAAAAGTTGTCTCAAAAGTATCCTCTATTTTAATTTAATCTTAATCTACATCTATTCCCATAATCCATGTCTTTTAGATCACATTTGAGTCTAGAGAACACCGACCATGCCAAGCTCAACGATTCAATCAAACATAGTATAACTAAGTGACCTGTACCTTATGAGTTAGCTACGTTCAATTTTGGATAAGGTTTTAGTCACAACATGAGTTGGGCTGGATAAACGATAAAGATTTAGTTCCTACATCTGTTCATAATTTAAATTATACGTAGCTACGTAACATCAATTTATTACATATTTAAAATGTTCCCTAAACAACTATCATAACAGACAAGTGAGTTATTTAGCTAATCACGGCACATCTGATAAACATAATTAAATATTGAAGATAAACAACAAACATAAATTAGAATAAAAGAAAATAGATTACAACATAATAAAGAGTACAATAACTCGTAGCTAAAATACGTTCCGGAGCACCTCCGTACAAGGATAATTACTCATTTTTAATTAACTAATTAGCTAGCCCAATTAATTACACTAATAAAAAAGAAAGAAAAATTTAAGTTGAGAATTTGAGAGAATAACTAAGTTAGGAATGTGTTTTTTGAAAAACAAATCCAAAGGTATATTTATAGTTGAAATCCGGCTCACGATAGCGAAGATAGACTCATTTTAACGAAAAAGCGTGCTTGGTAGGAGTACGGGACGAAAAAGCACCCGGCACCCGGTGACAACAGGCCGACACCGGGTGACATTGGGCCGGTGCCGGCCCATCGTGCCAAAAAGGCAGCCATAATCGGTTGCCTCCCAGCCGGCGGCGGCCGGTTGCCAGCCAATGGCGGCCGGTTGCCTGCCGGCCTTAGCCGTACTCCTCTTGCGGTTCATGTTTTCATACGTATCTCCTTCGTTATGCGTCTGATTGCGACGATTCTTTTTGCGTTGGAATCTATTTTTGAAAACAAAGACGTTGATGTAAAGAAATCCCCAAGGATTTTCTGATCTTCATATGTCTTGTTCCGAATGTTTTAAAACTTCCGCAGTGCGTAGAATCTTCAGTCTTTATCCGTTTTAGTTGATTCTTTTTGCGTTGAGTTTGATTTTTGAAAACGAAGACTTGGGTATGTAGGGTTCGATTTCTTGGATGTTCCTCCAAATTGGTTCTGGCAAGCTTTCTTCTCTATCCTCGTAATGTAGGATATACATGACCAGGGTTCCTAACGGGAGGTCACTCAAATCACTCAAGTGTATCGGGTTTCCTACTTTCTAATTCGCTCAGAAGCTAATCATGTAGCTCTTTTGTTGTCATAAGCTTGATCAAAAATCAAATCTCCACTACTTAAATGGAGATGGCACTAATTATCCTAAGACATTTGTAAAAAGGGTTGTATAGTTATGTGAGGGTAGAAAAGGTTTTACGGAAGATTTGTGCAGGGTTTTGAGATAGCCTAAGATCTGCGGTGAAGACGTGCTCTTGAAGCTTGACGATGCCTCTTTTCGGATCTTTCTCTCAGATGGCCTTCTTTTGTTTGTTGTTTCTTTTTCTTTTTCTTCTCTTTTTCTCTTTTGGTGAGCTATATGGTGCGCCTCTTGCTTTTTTGATAATACTTGTTCTTCTGGCTGCTTATTTTTGCCGTTTCATGTTTTCTTCAGAAGTTCCTTCTTTTTGTTTTGGTTATCAAGGAATCTCTTCTTTTGTGAAGATAAAACATATATGTGATAGTTTCCTGACAGGGCTGAAACCTAGGCTATGGCCAAGAGATGGAAAAAGAATGGATATGTTCAAGGTATTTTCTAGAAATGAAAAGGTTAAGACTCAACATGTTTTCTAAATGGATCTTCAATGCTAATAGTGAGCATTGGTCGGGTTAGGGTTGAAAACAGTGGTTTTAAAGAGGTATTTATTCCTAAGAAATGTCAAGATCCTCTAATTGCACATTCGTCACGTATGACGCCAATTTTATGTAATCTCGAAATGTATTGCTTGAGCAAGTTCTAATTCGAAAAGGCATACATCGGCATACTCACAATTGAAAAGTGAAGCACTAAAGATGAGTGTTATAAGGCTCAAGGTTCCTCACTTTATATTTATTTGGTTTTGTGCCTAGTCATGCGATTACTTGTTTTTAATCAATTTGGATTTTTCCAAAAATATTTCTGCCTACTCAAGTTCTTTCACCTATCTTTTTGAATTTTTGGTATCCAGAAATATCCTCTCAAGACTCTTTATCAAAGATTTTTGAAAAAAAAAAAATTCGAAAGTTTTAAGGTTGTTTTGAAGGACTAAGAAAAAGGGTTAAATGTGCACTATAGTAGTGAATACTACTGTTATCCCACACTTAAGAGAACATTGTTCCTAATGTTCAAGATGTAAGTTGGGTTATCCCACACTTAGAACTTTTACCCTAGGAGCAATATTATTCTAAGTTATTGTCCGTTTGTGAGTACACACTTAGAGTTTTTCTTAGTCTTTAGAAGAAGAGAGATACTTCCCTAAATTTGTGTACGTGGCCACTAGATTTATGGACCAGGTTAGAGTGTGTGAATTGCTGGGCGAGGACCAGACTCATTCAATAGAAGTTGTCCCATAATTCCTATGTGGATTTCTGCATTAATATCCTTCAGAAACACAATTGTTAACATACATAATAAAACATAAAAGGTAGCAGCTAAGATCTATCAACATACAGTCTCTCCCAGTCAGTGAAGTCATCATGCATAAAGATCATTTTTTCGACGATCGATATAGGTGATGTAGACTCCACGATGGTGTAGACTGGAGATGCAGTGCCATCCTCTGGATCCTGAATCCAATCCTCTACTACAATAATCTCCTCCTCCAGTTGGACCATAGAGATGGGGTAGTCCTGCACAATCGTGTTCCAAGGTGGGAATAGGTCCCACAGTGAAATGTGCGGAGCATGATCAGGGCCCATCTGAAAGGGGCACACATGTATGGATGGAAGGCCTAGAGCATCGTGGATCTCAGTGATGGCTGTGTGCTGGATTTCGAGAGCTCTCAACATCTCCCAAGTAACGGCAGGATCCACAGTGGTCACCTCATTCAAATGTGGGCACTGGAGTGGTCCTCACGGTCCTACCTCCGGTCCGACGAGGCATGGATAACCTAACAGAGGTCTGATGAAGAAGGAGCGACCCCTCAACATTAACTTCTACCAAGTCGGGCCTGGTCCTGCTACTGTCCGGTGATGAAATCAGGGAGTGATACACGACACGCGTGCGTCTGTGTCTAGGAGCTTGTGAACTGGATGGCTGTGAACTTATCCAGTAAAAGTAAGAAAAGTTAATGGTATGATAAGCGAAAATAGATCATGTCCTTTTAGCTTATCCAAGGGTAAAATTCATAAAATAGATTAAGCTGACTAAATAAGAGAATAAAAGTTAATGCAGAAAAATAAGATAGGCTTGGGGTGCCTCCAAGAGCGCTTTATTTTTAGAGTCTCGTAGCTTGACTCTTATACCTGTCATCCTATTAGGGTGAATCGTAGGTGTAGACTTTCTCAGATTGTCAAAAGTCCTATATGTAATGTTTCAAACGGTGTCCGTTTACCTTGAAGTTCCTACTCAGGGCCTCGAGCTCGATGGCGCCATATGGGAATACTTTAGAGATCGTAAAAGGTCCGCTCCATCGTGTCTTGAATTTACCGGAAAACTTCTTGAATCGAGAGTTGAAGATTAGTACCTTATCACCTGGTTTGAACTGTGTGGGGCGAAGCCTTGCATCGTGAAACATTTTGGTTCTTTCCTTGGATTGGTAAGAGCTTTCTTAAGCTTGATCTCTCAATTCTGCTAGCTCATTTAGTTGCATCTTCCGGTGTGTACCCGTTATTGTAGGGTCTAAACTGCAATTCTTTAGTGCCCAATAAGCCTTGTACTCGAGTTCTATTGGGAGATGACATGATTTGCCGTACACTAATCTATAGGGGGTTGTTCCTAATGGCGTCGTGTATGCTGTTTCGAATGCCCGTAGTGCATCGTCTAATTTCTCTACCCATTTTTCCTAATCATGCCCAACAGTTCTCTCCAGAATTTTTTTCAGTGCCCGATTCGTAACTTCTGCATGCCCATTAGTCTGTGGGTGATAAGCCGTGTAGGTTTTATGGGTGACACCGTATTGTTGCAATAGTTTCATAAACAATAAAATGAGTATTGCAAAAGTGAGTGCCTCGATCACTGATGATCGCACGAGGAGTTCCAAATCGACAAAATATTTGTTTTAAGAAGTTGGTGACCATTCTTGAGTCGTTTTATGGAAATGCTTGAGCTTCGGCCCATCTGGATACGTAGTCGACAGCTACTAGAATGTACTCCTTCCCGTAAGATCTTGGGAATGGTCCCATGAAGTCTAATCCCCATATATCAAATATCTCACATGCTTGGATGTTCGTTAACGACATTTCATTGCGAGATGTGATATTTCCAAACCTTTTGCAAATATCGCATCGTTTCACCAAGTCCTGTGCATCCCTAAAAATTGTGGGCCAGTAGAATCCAAAGTCGTAGACTCTCCTTGCTGTCATATTAGCTTATTAATGTCCTCTAGTAGGTCTGCGGTGGCTTTGGTGGAGAATGTGTTCGGCTTCCTTCCCATCAACACATCTTCTGATGATTTGGTCAGGACACACCTTGAAAGCATGAGTCATTCCAAAAGTAGTGCTTGACGTCACGAAAGAACTTTTGTCTTCGTAAGGATGGCATTCCCTTCTGTGCGACCCCTCTAACTATGAAATTGGCAATGTCTGCAAACTAAGGGTTGTCGGTGAATTGTGACCCTTGCATTTGTCCTCCTAAACTCATTAATTGCTCTTCTGGGAACCGATCTTTGATATCTTTCTCTACAAGTTGTTCCATCGACGGATTCTCTAATCGACTTAGATGGTCTGCAGTGACATTTTCTGCTCCTTTTTTATCCTTAATTTCAATGTCAAATTCTTGTAGGAGTAGGATCCATCGCAACTGATATCGCGTAAAAAGTCATGTTTTTACTACCGATATATCTCTCATTTTAGAATGATTCTTGGCATTTTAAATTCAAAAACAATACAAATCAATGATATTATGCCAAAATGGTCAAAACAAGGTTGCACGATAAAAATCAAGCAAAACGGATGAAAAATAAAGATTCCACACACGTTTGAAGATTCAAGGCATCAAAACGATATTTCAAGACAAAAGTACCCATCATCAACATCCATCTCATCCAAGATATTCTTTTTCAATTTACGAATCCAACAGAAGAAGAATCAACAAAAACGGATAAAGAATGAAGATTCTACGCCCGCCGGAAGATCCAAATGATTCGTACGCAATATCTGGAGATAGGAGAATATTTTTGGGATATATTTACATCAAATTCTTTGTTTTTGAATTATAAATCCAACGCAAAAAGAATCAACGCAAACGGACGCATAACGAAGAAGATACACGTGAATTAAGCAACGCAACGAAAGACGACGGACTGGGACGGGTGGCAGCCAGCCGTCGACGGCCACCACCAGGCCGCCGCCGGCCACCTGCCCCCATCCCGTTTCCGCTTTTCCTTTACTTGCGTTTACCCGGTGCGCCACCTTTCCTTGCTTTTTCGTACCCGGTGCGCCACCTTTCGCTACTTTTTCGTACCCGATGCACCACCTTTCACCCTTTTTCTAATGTGTGCCTTGGAATGCTAACATGAGCCACATTTCACCTATAAATAGAGCCCCAAGGATTCCATTTGAAGATGTCCCATATGCATTAGGCATAATTCTCTCTTTACTTTCTCATTCTATTTTCTTACTCCAAAATTAGTATTAGACTAGTTAGGGAGCTTGTTTAAAGTAGAACGAAAGCTAGGGAACATCTTGTAATCTTTGGTGTACGCTTGGAGTTACGCTTATTAATTCAAGTCTATTCCTTCTCGCATTTTAATCCAGGTTCTTTCTATCCTATTCTATCTTAATTAAATATGTATGCTTTAATTATGCTAGAATTAGTTTGTGCCATGATTAGCGAGTAGATTACTATTGTATTTGTTGTGATGTAGTTAGCATATATAATTGTGAGATGACTTTAAATATGTCGTGAAATAATATGACAGCCCCTATTTGACTGTTTATTCGGTATAGTATTGGAAATGCTTTCGAGCAAAGTACAAATGCATGGAAGCCGGTAACGACCGAAGGTAGTTGTATCATGGATCGACATTATAAAATGGAAACTTTAAGAACGGACTTATCTTATGATTTTAAACCTAAAACTTACATTCGCCTTTCAATTAACAAACGTGATTGTAACCTTGTAAAGAGGAGTCACGAACTTTGATACTTGGTCAATAGTTATCTGTGTAAAAACTATGTTTTTAACTGTAACGTCATGCAAGCATCATAAAATGCAATGTGATTACGTGGACTTGCCATGAGTATTGTACACTTTCGATCACAATATACTTATCATGTAAACATGGCGAAGAAATTAAATTCACAATGGAAACATCGGTAAACGATTAAAAACACTGTGAATCACCATAGCATTTTCCGACATGGTCTGTGTTTAACTTTATGCAAAAAGCTGTCAGCATTTTAATTAGCATTTTAATTAGATTAGTTAATTTAGATTAGATTAGAGTAGGTAGGCTACAGGCTAAATAACCATTTACGAAAACCTAGGGATTTGTTAATTGTACTGAGAAAGGCAATTTTGAAATCTACGTTACACTGATATTCTTTCCTTAAAATATGAAACCAAAAGTAAGATACGCAAGAAACCTGAACGTTTTCCCCTGCTTAACATTCATAAGTTTCATTAATAGGAATTGGATAATAAGTCCGAACATAAATTCTAAGTTAGTTGTTTAATGGATTTGAAATCTTTATGGTATTAAGAACGGTTAGACTTGCTAATGACCTGCTCTATTCCTACACTCACGAGCGAATACGTTCAATAATACGGGTCACTGACTCCCTCACAGGAGAGTGTGGAGAGTTGATCATCGTCTGTCTGATCAGAATCATGACACCTTAGTTCCTCGTGACATATTAGTTGATAACCGACTAATAGGGAACTTATTGGTTATACCACTGGGTATTGAATCCACTAGACATTTCCAATTTAGATAATCGTCTTCCTATAAGAGTCATCACCCCACGTTATTCACTAACGAACTCACAATAAATACTACTTTTATTATCTGATTTATTATTACATTTTATTCCCTTTATTTAGTTTACTTAGTTAACTGAACCAAAACCCCCAACACACTCTTTTAAAACCTTTACTAGAAAAGAAAGATTGATTGGATCACATTCGTTTCAATTCAGTGTCTCTTTAAGAACGACTCTAGGTCATACTTACCATCTACTAGCCTTTGGTTCAGTATTAGTAAGTCATACTTAGACCCTAACAAATATAAATTTAAAACAAACCGATTGCGATCCATACGTCGTCTTCACACGACCGTTTGGGGACCAACAACAACAATCTTGGTTTTGTGTCTTTCATTTTAAAAAGATATTTTAATGATGAGTGATATGTGTAAATTATTATTTTGGACAAAATTAGGTAGGATCAAAATTTGTCAAAGACGAATACTACTGCGAGCAGCTCCTTTTCTATAGTGGTATAATTTTCTAGAGCATCTGTGAGTGTCTTGCTAGCGTAGTAAATTGGTCGAAAGTGATTGTCCTTCCGTTGTCCTAGAACAGCTCCAACTGCGAAATCACTCGCATCGCACATGATTACGAATGGTAAATTCCAATCCGGGTCAATCATTATTGGTGCGTTAGTGAGTTCTTTCTTCAAGTAGTTGAAGGCCTTCATACTTTTCATCAAAAGCAAACTTGACGTCTTTTCCCAAAAGGTGGGTGATTGGTTGAGAAATCTTGGAGAAATCCTTGATAAAACGACGGTAGAACCCAACATGTCCCAGATTAGTAAGTCATACTTACCATCTACTAGCCTTTGGTTCAGTATTAGTAAGTCATACTTAGACCCCAGCAAATATAAATTTAAAACAAACCGATTGCGATCCATACGTCATCTTCACACGACTGTTTGGGGACCAACAAGTTTTTGGCGCCGCTGCCGGGGAGACTTACTGTCCGATACAGAGGCCCAACCTTTCCCAATTCTAGTAAACCCTTAGGATAAAACCTTCTAAAAAAACACAAAAACAAGTATTTTCTTTCTTGTGTCTTTTTTTAGTGTATGACCTGTTCCCCTAGATCTGCACCACTGTTTAATTTCCCTGATCTAGAACTTATAATACGTACCATTCGACGAGAAAAGAAGCAATCCACACTTAGACAAGAAATGGCTGAACGTATCACTCTCGCTGACAACAGTAAACCCTCTATCGAAGGAAGAGGAGGACCAATTCTCTACCCTGAAACCCCTGGTCAATCTTTCGAGCTTAAGCACCACATCATCCAACTAATCCAAAACCACTATCAATTCCATGGATTACCCAGTGATGATCCAAACTCTCACCTCGACAAGTTCATATCTCTTTCAAACTCCTACAAACAAAACGGAATTAGTCAAGACACAATCCGCTTGTACCTTTTCCCTTATTCGCTCACACATCATGCGCAAACATGGTTTGAAGGTTTAGAGACCAGCTCTATCCCTTCATGGACTGTGATGGCGACAAAGTTTCTAACCAAGTACTTTCCACCTTCTAAACAAACCAAACTTCGAAATGACATCATGAATTTCCACCAAGCTTTTGATGAGTCATTATACACTGGGAACGATTTAAAGGAGCACTGAAGAAATGCACTAATCACCGACTCGACAAATCTGCACAATTGTGTACCTTCTATAATGGTTTAGATACTAACCACCGAACCACCCTCGACGCTGCCGCACAAGGAAGCTTTATGACGAAGACAGACGAAGAAGGATGGAACCTTATAGAGAACATGACTATGCATCACCACGATTGGAACTATGGAGATCACTCAACATCTTCAGCACCTCTCGCTGCATCAAATCCGATTCCAGTTGAAGCAATTAAAGTATTAACGGAGAAAATGGACTTACTTGTCAAACAATTTGGAGAACTTAAGAAACAACATCACCAAGTACACCAAGTGCAAGTCTGTCAACACTGCACCAACCCGCAACCACCTGGTGAATACCAAGTTGAATACGAAAAAGCAGATGGCACCGTCTGCTATGCTTAGTTTCTTGCTCGACAACAAAATTTTCCACCAGGTTTCAATCAAAACAACAACCAACCTAGAGGACCTCCATTCCAACCAAGAAACAACCAACCACTATACCAACCCCGATACCCACCTAGATACCCACCTTACCCACAACAATCACAACCTTCTTATAACCAACCCCTCGCACTTCCTGCACCAACTTCCGACACAAACCAAACCCCTGAACAACCTGCAAAGACAAATGCCCCAGCTTCAAGTTCAGATGACGCCTTCACCCAGTTCATGCAAGGTCAACACCTGCTCAACCAAAAGACGTCCGCCAGACAAGATTAAGCCGACCTCTTTATGAGAAATCAATTGGATGTGCTAAAGAATTTGGAAGCTCAGATTGGACAATTGGCACAACGTCTTGATAACAGACCCAGTGGAAGCTTTCCTAGCAACACGGTTCACAACCCACATGTTGAGGAAGCAAAGAAACTTACTACCACCAAGGAAGCATGTACTACACCACCTGCTGCTGTTCCAGTAAAAGAGGAAGAACCAAAGATCAAGATACCAGCTGTGGAAACCACTCCGACCATAAACAAAGAGGTTAGGATTCCTTATCCCGCTAGACTTAAAGCCCAACCCAAGAAATTATCATCCTTTAAGCTAGATGGAAAATTCCTTGATACCATGTCTAGAGTTCCCGGTCGTAATAAGTACATTAGGAAACTGTTATCCACTAAGGATAAACTGGCCGAAGTAAACAACATTCCCCTTAGTTTTGAAACCTCAGCCCTACTTAAGAATAGCCTTCCCGAAAAACTAGGAGACTCCGGTAGATTTACACTCCCTTGTTCTATTTACCAATCCGGAAATATGAGCGTCTTAGCCGACTTAGGAGCCAATATTAACCTTATGCCCTACTCCCTGTTAAAAAGGCTGGAACTTGAAAACTTGAAACCCACTAAGATGACCGTCCAGCTAGCTGATCAATCTGTTAGATACCCAAAAGGAATAGCTTAGAACGTTCTAGTTTAAGTTAACAAATTTTTCTTTCCAACGGATTTCGTGGTAATGGATATCCACGAGGACATAAACATCCCGATTATCCTTGGGAGACCATTCATGAACATAGCTAGAGCATTAATTGATGTGTATAAACACACAATTGTATTACGATCACATGGTGAAAGCATTACTTACAAGATCGACCAACCGGAATGCACTCCAGAATAAGAAGAATGTTATGCTATATCAACAGGCAAAATTTGTTTCGATGCCGAATCAGAACCAGAGGAAGAGCAACATTTCACTCGATCATCAGTTTTCATCTCTGATTCTGAGTATGAACCAGAAGAAGAGGAAGAATATGAAGAAGCAGAGGAAGAAATTGAATCTGAAGACGAAGAACCTGAAGAAGAGGTAGAAGAAACTAAGGAGGAGGAAGAAATCGAAGAAGAAGAAGAGGAAGAAATGGAGGAAGATGAAGATCCAGCTGATTCACCACAAATGGCTGAAGTCAAAAGGATACAAGACTGCAAAGACTACACTTCATCAGAAGAATCCTTTGATTATGGAGCCATCCACCAAGAGCTCAGATCCACTCATCTCAAAAGAATGGGAAACATTCTTGACTCTTATCTCGATCCATCGAAACCCTTTACCAGAACCTGAGTCTGAGACATAGATGCTTTTGAAGAAGAAATCCGATCATCACAGCACCCAGACCTGTATGCTAAACTCCTACAAAGAATTTCTGCATATAAGGCACGTCAACCAGAAAGCTTTATTAAAGAAACCTTCAAGACACAATCACGGAAGTCAGAACCATCGAAATCGATAGTACTCAACCTTTCAACAATGCACCCTCAGATGAAGAATTCCACCAATTCCCAGATTCACGAGACGAAGATTCTGACTACAAGAGTATCTAATATAACGGTGATTTTATTGACGTCACTATCGATGAACGCTCTATTTCACAAACCCCTCTTGCTCCACCAAATTCCCCCATCATCACGGCTGAGAGATTAGAGGTTCCGCTCATAGATACTCACCAAGACATGATTGAACTGATTGATGAATACACCGATGTGCGCATCATTGTAGAGGCTATCAAAGAATCAACCAATGACTACAACACCGCTCAGAGACACCTGATAAGGCAGATTGAACGAGAATACGATTCATATCTCACCAATTATGGAGAACCAGTGCCCCAAACTTTGCTCAGACATATCCAAGAGTTCTCCGATTCCCTTCAAGAACAAGTCACCAGAGAAGCTCAACAGCCAGAAAGACCAGACTACCCGATGGGAGAAGTCGAATTCTGCAGCAACCAAAGGCAAATATACCCAAAAGTATATTGTGCCTTAGCCAGATCAGCTTTTCCCTACTCATCAAGTCAGAAGGCTATACTTGCATCAATGAGAACCCATCTTGTAAGAGCTACTGGAAATCCGCAGAATTATGCTGACATAAGAATGGTGGGAGATCTTAAAAACCTTCTAGATCTCATCGAAACTGGAGAACATCTCACAGCTTCGGAAAACTTCAGGATCGTCATTCACTCTATTATTGGTCATCACGTTGAACTGATAATTGATGAACTAAATCAATCAGCATTCGAAGAGAACACTCGTGATATTCCAACACGTTTTTGGCACATGTTACAAGTCAACTTAGCATCCTATGTGATAGATCGACTGCATGGAATGTATGAGGAAGAAGACGTAGAAATTGACGCTTACCGCAATGGATACCGCGAAATATTCCGCAAGTTAATCTACATCTTCACTGACTCGGATTTTCCCTTCAACCGCGAACAACATCAACTCATCAGACAAGTATGCCAAGTCACTAGATCCTCTGGAGGAGACCCTTTGGCAAGTGATTTTGAAGAAGTAAAGTCTGAATTCATGGCTTTAATCACCTCAATAGGCAGAAACCACCCACAGCGTGAAATTGTTCAAACTCACACCTGCACTCGAATCGACCCTAATGGACCAGTCACAAGGGCAGTTTGATACATCAGCTATGGGATGGCAATCCTCAACAGATTAGCCACTGATCACTTCAAAAGCTTCAGAATGGAACCCACCACTCCACCAACTCTCATTACTGACATGATAGAACAGTTTCTGCAATACTTTCCTCCACGATACGCCCTACCTAGGAACCACAATGACCACTCTAGCACTACGGACACATCCAACATCATCTGAAGAAGAAAGGACTAAGTCATGCTCTCGACTTTAAAAGAGCGCTTCTCGGGAGGCAACCCGTGTTTTTACATTTCTGCAATTTTACTTTCCAAGAAGTGATGAAATCTCCGACTATCTTTCACACTCGGATCATACAAAGCATGCCCCAGCCTGCAACAAAATATCAACACCAGAAGAATAGTATATCCGACGTGTTCACACCTACGAGATCAATCACAAGAAGACTTGATCAAGAATGCACCAAGGAAGACGGAATCCGGCACATGCAACCCAAGGAACACTGCAACCACCGGGGAGTACTTCTATACCGTCTCTTTCATTTGTTTAAATATACCATATCCATTATGCTTTTCACTAAGTGTGGGATAAAAACCCAAAACACACCGCTAAAAGAATACGTCTTAGATGTTTAAATTCCTAAGTGTCGGATCTTCACCCTAGTTAGAGCTTAGATAAACATCGAGGACGATGTTCCTTTAAGTGTGGGATAGCAGTAGTTATACTACTGTAAAATGGATAATGGTATATGCTTGATTCTAAGTCGTTGCTCTTTAAGACCTTGCTTTTCCAAAAAAGTAAACACATTTTTTTTTCAAAAATTGAATTAAGAATATGTTGAAAATGAAAATTTTAGACGAAGAATGATTTACTTTGAGGAAGAAGGATGAATAAAATACAAATTCTTTTGAAAAAATAGCTTAGTAATCCCATAAAGAGCATCGCATGACTAGGCACACAACAACCCAACTTTCGATTCGTGAGTTACCTTGAGCCATATAAAAAGCATTCACTTTTAATGCTTCACTTCTTCGATTCTTGAGTGTGCCGATGTATGCGTTTAGAATCAGAATTTACTCCTGTTATGCATTTCGAATCCAGATTGGTTAGTGAAAAGGAGATTAAATCACATCACTCTTAAACTCATCCGTATACCCGTACACCCATACACCCAAGAAAAATAGATACGTTACCCCTACTTTCTCAAAAGCATCCCCCAAACTTTAAAATAAAGTTCCAAAGATGAAAGGAGAGAAATCGCAAGGAGACGACGTCGAAAAAAAAGAGAGAAGAAGTTCAAGAAAGAAAAAAAAATCCGAAGAAAAGAAAATCAATAGGAGAAAAAGACTCCTTCCGCAAACACCAAAAATGCGTCAATAATCCCAAAAATTCCAACTTCAACAAAAGAAACCCATCAAAAACCCAACAAAATCCCCTCTCATTCCACAAACACCCCGCTTCGAAAAACCCTACATCACTTCCCCTAGAATGATTGCGGCTAGATCGACTTCGCACTCACCAAAAAGGTAACAATTTGATTCTCGATCAAGCCTATGATGATAAAAGATAATGACTGGCATTCTGAGTGATTGATAATATTAGAATAAGAAACCCTAAACACTTTGAGTGATTTGAGTGACCACCTGGAGAGGATCGCCTAGTCATGTATCCAAGATCAAAGATCAAAAGCATGCTCCCAAAAAAATTACAACCCTGCTTTTTCAAATAACGAATATTTTATTTTTCAAAACCCCCCTTAGTAAAAAGTTCTACCCTAAAATATTTCATTATCTTCTTATTTTTAACCATGCTTGAAATTCGAGTTTGCTTGAGGACAAGCAAAGTTCTAAGTGTGGGATACTTGATATCGCGTAAAAAGTCATGTTTTTACTACCGATATCTCTCTCATTCTAGAATATTTCTTGGCATTTTAAACTCAAAAACAATACAAATCAATGATATTATGCCAAAATGGTCAAAACAAGGTTGCACGATAAAAATCAAGCAAAACGGATGAAAAACGAAGATTCCACACACGTTTGAATATTCAAGGCATCAAAACGAGATTTCAAGACAAAAGTACCCATCATCAACATCCATCTCATCCAAGATGTTTGTTTTTAAATTACGAATCCAACAGAAGAAGAATCAACAAAAACGAAAAAAGAATGAAGATTCTACGCCCGCCGGAAGATCCAAATGATTCGTACGCAATATCTGGAGATAGGAGACATATTTTTGGGATATCTATACATCAAAGTCTTCGTTTTTGAATTACGAATCCAACGCAAAAAGAATCAATGCAAACGGACGCATAACGAAGAAGATACGCGCGAATTATGCAACGCAACGAAAGACGACAGACGAACGGATGGCAGCCAGCCGCCGCCGGCCACCACCAGGCCACCACCGGCCACCTGGTGGGCGACGCTGGCCACCTGCCTCCATCCTGTTTCCGCTTTTCCATCCTTGCGTGTATCCGGTGTGCCACCTTTCCATGCTTTTTCTTACCCGGTGCGCCATCTTTCGCTACTTTTTCGTACCCGGTGCACCACCTTTCACCCTTTTTCTAATGTGTGCCTTGGAATGCTAACATGAGCCACATTTCACCTATAAATAGAGCCCCAAGGATTCCATTTGAAGATGTCCCATATGCATTAGGCATAATTCTCTCTTTACTTTCTCATTCTATTTTCTTACTTCAAAATTAGTATTAGACTAGTTAGGGAGCTTGTTTAAAGTAGAACGAAAGCTAGGGAACATTTTGTAATCTTTGGTGTACGCTTGGAGTTACGCTTATTAATTCAAGTCTATTCCTTCTCGCATTTTAATCCAGGTTCTTTCTATCCTATTCTATCTTAATTAAATATGTATGCTTTAATTATGCTAGAATTAGTTTGTGCCATGATTAGCGAGTAGATTACTATTGTATTAATAAGTAAGATACGCAAGAAACCTGAACGTTTTCCCCTGCTTTTCATTCTTAAGTTTCATTAATAGGAATTGGTTAATAAGTCCGAACATAAATTCTAAGTTAGTTGTTTAATGGATTTGAAATCTTTATGGTATTAAGAACGGTTAGACTTGCTAATGACCTGCTACTCTATTCCTTCACTCACGAGCGAATACGTTCAATAATATGGGTCACTGACTCCCTTACAGGAGAGTGTGGAGAGTTGAGCATCGTCTGTCTGATCAGAATCATGACACCTTAGTTCCTCGTGACATATTAGTTGATAATCGACTAATAGGGAACTTATTGGTTATACCACTGGGTATTGAATCCACTAGACATTTCCAATTTAGATAATCGTCTTCCTATAAGAGTCATTGATGCGCACCGAAACGTCCGTGTGAAGACGGCGCTCGAACCGCGATCATGGGTGTTTTAAATTTGTATTTGCTGGGGTCTAAGTATGACTTACTGATACTGAACCAAAAGGCTAGTAGATGGTAAGTATGACCTAAAGTCGTTCTTAAAGAGAAACTAAATTGAAACAGAGGGAATCCAATCAATCTTTCTTTTCTAGTAAATATTAAAAGAGTGCGTTGGGGTTTTTTGGTTCAGTTAGTTAATTAAACTAATTAAAGCGAATAAAAGATAATTGTAAATCAGATAATAAAAGGAGTATTTGTTGTGAGTTCGTTAGCTTATAATATGAGACGATGACTTGTAGGGGAAACGTTTACTAAATTTAGAATGTTCACTAGACCTTGTAGTTTATGGTATAACCGATAGGTTCCCTATTAGTCGGGTATCAACTAATATGTCACAAGGAACCATGGTGTCATGATTCTGATCAGATAGACAATGCTCAACTCTCCACACTCTCCTATGAGGGAGTCAGTGGCCCTTGTTATTGAGCACATTTACTCGTGGGCGAAGGAATAGAGTAGCAAGTCTACAACAAGTCTAACCGTTCTTAATACCATAAGGACTATAAATTTAGCAAACAATTAACTTAGCAATTATGTTCGGACTTAGTTGATCAATTCCTATTAATGAATTTTAAGCGTGGTAAGCAAAGGAAAGTGTTGAGGTTTCTTGCGTACCTTACTTTATGTTTCATAGGTTAAGGAAAAGTATCCATTTAAATTGGATTTTAAACTTGCCTTTCTTAATACAATTAACAAATCCCTAGGTTTTCGTAAATGGTTATTTAGCCTATAGTCTACCTAATCTAATCTAATTAAAGCAATAATTAATGTTGAGACATAGTTTGTGACAACAGATCTAGCTTTGCAATATGACTAGTGTAATTGTTATTATGTTGATATATTGGTTTAGATTTGTAAATTGATATTGTTTGGATATTAATATTCGTTAAATATATTATTATGATAAAGTGTTAGACGAATATAGATTTTAACAATATATATACATATGTTGTGAATCGACTTATTTGATTAAGACGTTTGCTGCGAGTCGAGATCTCAAGTCGCAAGGCTTTGCGATGCGAGATGAGATCTGAACTCGCAGAGAACAAAGTATAGTCTTAGCGAGCCGAGTTCAGTGTTGGGCTTGGGCTGCGAGTCGAACTGGACTCGCAGGCCTATGCGAGCCGAGACGAGATATACTATATAATGTTTTTCATCTTTTGAAAAACATAACTTTGGCATAACTTTTGCATAACGTTTGAATCAGAATTTTTATATTCCAGCGAACTCAGTGTTTCCAGAGAAAACATATACTAACGGCTAGGCTTTAACGTTCATTCATATAAAGCAAAGCAATTGGTTAACCTAAACGCGAACTAAATCGTTATTAGTAAGATAACACCGTATTGAGGAATTCCGCACCTTATTACTACAGATAACGAAGTTATCGATCCTAGAACTAGGGACTTACAATTGGTATCAGAGCTTTCGGGCTAAATAACGAGTGTAGTTCTAAGTTTTCAGGTTAATCGCGTGTGATTTAGGATTGGTTTGACGTGAACTAGTGTGTAAAAACAATTAAAATCACTCTCTGGACGATTTAGGGTTTGTTTACGGTTGAAATTTCCTGTTTCAATCGTAAAAATACCAGAAATCTTTGGTTTTTCACGTTTTTCAGCCGTTTTGCGAGTCGAGATTAGGGTTTTAGATAAGTCTGCGAACCGAGTTGAACTTGCGAGTCGACATACCTGCGAGTTGACATTTTGCGAGTTGAACTAAGTTGCGAGTTGAAATACTCTGTGAACCGAGATCTCCTGCGAAACGAGATCACTTGCGAGTTGACATCACTGCGATCCGAACTGAGACTTGCGAACCGAGATTCTGCGAGTCGAGCTGAGATTGCGAGTTGAACTGAGTTCTTGCAAGTCAAGATTTTTATTTTTATTTTCTAAACTCGCGAATACATTTTAACTTTAAGCTTTACGATGTCTGACCTTAGCAAAATGATTGAGATGGACCACGAGATTGGAAAATCTAATGTTCCACCTAAATTGTTGAGAGTTAAGGATTATTATAGCTGGAGGGATAGGTTTGAATCTTACTGTAGATTTCATGATCTATCTATCTGGATGTGTATCAAAAATGGATACACGGCACCTACACAATCTATTGAAAATGCTATTGTGGTTCTCACTTATCAACAGATGAGTGAAGCACAAAAGAAGGAATTTGAGGTTGAAAATAAGGCTCATTCTTCTATTAAGATGAGTCTTCCTAAGGAACTTAATCATCAACTAAAGTCCTTCCATACTGCTAGAACTTTGTGGACAGCTCTTGAGAAACGGTGTGAAGGTAGTCCACAAGTTAAAGCAGGCAAGAGGAATCTCCTGAAAAAGCAGTTTACTGTGTTCAAAGCTTTGAAAGGAGAAGATCTTGATGCGTATACTACAAGATACTACCATTTGTTGAGTGAGCTAGATGACCATGAGATTGTGACTACAGAGACTGAGAAAACCGATAAGTTTATTGAGGGTTTACCGTCTAAGTGGGAAATGCATGGCATAATGCTTAAAGACAATAATGAGAGGTATGCAACCATGACCTTAGAGCAGGCAATTCATAAGCTCAGAGGTTATGATTTCACAAAGAAGACTAGAGATACTGATTACGATTAGGCTCAGGATCCGGGACTATATCATGGAAAATCTACTATTTCTACTGCTTCCTCAAGCTCGACCACTGCTTTATTTGTTGGTAATGCTGAAGGAAAGGGTGAAATGATTACCGATGATTTGTGTCTTCTTACATCATCTGGTAGTGAAGCAAAGGGTAAACCATTTGAGAAGTCACCTCAGGAGCATCAAAAGATGCCTATGAGTGTGAAATCTGCTGAACAACAATTATCTGTTCTAGCTTCATTTGTAGCTTCTTATGAAAACTACCTTCAGGGTAAAATCAATGATCCAATTATGTTTGACGAAGATTACGATCAGATAGACCCTGATTATCTAGAAGAAATAGACCTTCAGGACCAACTTGCTATGTTGTCAAGAAGGGTAAAGAATTTCTTGAAGAAAACAGGTAGAAAGGTAGTTGGCAATAGATCAGGGTTTGATAAGACCAAGATCAAGTGTTTTAACTGTCAGGGTTATGGACACTTTGCTAGAGAGTGCCAAAGACCTAAGGTAGAAGCTGGCAATGGACAACAAGGTTCGGGAAGCACTCTCGCTTCCAAAGCCTTAGTTGTGAAGCAGTTGGATGGATCGTATGAATGGAAAGCTCAGTCTGAGGATGCTTTCATGGCTGAAATCGATGAATCTACATCCTATATGCCTACTGATGTAGCATGTGAGGTAAAGGTGCCAGAGATTGAAACAAAAGCAAGTGATGAAGACGTGCTATATATGGAGTCAACTGAAAACATGATTCCTGAAGATTTTGTAGCACGCATGGCTGAAATTCAAACAGACAAGAAAAGGGTATGTATTGATATTCTTACTCTTGCTGATGTCTATTACTTGGTTACTGACTTACAGTCACAGGTTAGTGTTTTAACTGTTTCAAACAAAAACCTGTCTTCTCAAGTTAACATATTGACTGAATCTAATAAGACTGTTAGATCTGAACTTGAACTAGCTAAGATTGATGTGCGTAGGTTAAGTGATGATAAACAGGACTTAAAAGGTAAAATTAAGTCTAATGCTTCTGATAGGAGTGCACTTAGAGATACCATTAATGAAAAAGCTGTCATCATAGATGGTCTCTATATAAACCTAAAAGACTTAAATCAGACAATTGCTAATAAAGAGAAAGAATTAGCTGACTGTAAGTTGAAGTTAGTTGAGCAAAATAGAAAAATAGAAAATTATAGAACCACTGAGATGGACAAGATGCTAGATGCTCAACAAAGTGTAAAGGATAAGTCATGACTAGGTTATAATGAGACACCTCCTCCTTTCAATTCAAATTACACTAGACTTCCAGAAGATACTGAAATGACTGAAGTATGTTCTGAAAAACCAGTAGTTAAATCTGATCAGTCAGAGGCACAGAAGAGTGTTATTAAGAACCCTTCATCTGATGATAGTAAGACAATTCCTCACACCAAAGTACATTTTGTACCGGGTGGAGTAATTAATGATACTAAGACTGATGAAGTGGTTAATAAAGAACATGTGATTGAATCTTTAGTGCCTAAGACTCCGATAGCGGATGCAAAAGTTAGTAAGTCACGAAAAAAGATGTCTTGCTTCAAGTGTCACCAAAAAGGACATGTTGCTTCCTGTTGTCCAAATAAGAAGTTGGAAGCATCACATAAGTTAGTGAATACTGAAAAGACACCGACCACTTCTAGTTCGATTGTAGATAGGTTAGGCTCCAAACCTGTAAACATTCTGAAAAGAGATGGTAATCATAGTGTCTCTCCACCTAAACCTAAAAGGGCTTATACTCTAAACGAAAATACTTTCAATAAGCCAAGAGATAAGACACCTTCGAGGTTTAGGACCCCAAGTAGAAACTATAGTCAATTTGAGAATGGCTCTACTTCGAGTGCACAGGGATCTAAGTATGTGCCTAGGAGGTTTTCTACTTACTCCCCTCATAGGCCTAAGACTACAAATCATCAACAGTCTCAAACTCCTATGAAAGTTACCAAGACTCCCGATGGGAACAGTTATGGTCACTTTAAGGAGGTTCAGATTGTAGATGATCAGGGACAAACCAAGACCATAATGGCTTGGGTCCCTCTTGATAACTAACTGTGTACAACTTGTTATGTGTAGGAGCAGACTGTGAACAAGGACAGCTGGTGGTATGTAGACAGTGGATGCTCAAGACACATGACAGGTGAACGAAGTCTACTGAAGGACTTCAGAGAAGGTTTCAAGCAAAAAGTAAATTTTGCAGGAGACAAAGGAGGAGTAATTACTGGGAAAGGAAAAGTTTCAAATGGAACTTTGACTCTAGAGGATGTGAATTACGTTGAAGAACTAACTCATAACCTAGTGAGTGTTTCCCAAGTCTGCGATAAAGGTCATCCAGTTCATTTTAATGAAAAGGAGGCTTTAGTTCTGAAGCCAGGCTTCACAATTCCGGAAGAATGGATATTGATGAGGGCACCAAGGAAGAAGGACATCTATGCTATAAACATGGGTGTTTCTAATTCTTCAATGGTGTCTACATGCTTACTATCCAAGGCTTCAGAAGCAGACGCATTGTTATGGCACAGGAGAATGGCACATCTGAACTTTCGAAAAATGAATTTTATAACCAAGAATGGCTTAGTTCTAGGTGTACCACAGAAACGTTTTGAGTCAGAAGACAAGTGTGTTCCTTGCCTAAAAGGAAAGCAGCACAAGAAACCACACAGGTATAAGACTGAAAACTCAATCTCCTCGCCTTTTAAACTGCTGCACATGGACCTCTTTGGCCCAATAAGCAAGAGAAGTCTAGGTGGCAAGTGGTATTGTTTAGTTATCACAGATGATTACTCTAGATTCTCATGGGTATTCTTTTTGGGATCTAAGGATGAAACTCCAGGAATTTTAATGGAGTTCTTTGATCTAGTAGAAAATATCAATAAAACAAGAGTTAAGCGTATTCGTAGTGATAATGGAACGGAATTTAAGAACTCAACGTTGAATATCTATTGCTTAAGCAAAGGGATACAACATTAATTCAGTGCACCATATGAACCTCAACAGAATGGTGTTGCTGAAAGGAAAAATAGAACGTTGATTGAAGATGCTAGAACAATGCTTGCAGATTCAAAGCTTCCGGTCATCTTTTGGGCAGAAGCAGTGAATACAACATGTCATGTTCTGAATAGAGTTCTTACAGTGAAAAAGCATAACAAGACTTGTTATAAATTTTGAACAATAAGAAACCAAACTTAAAAGGATTTGAACCTTTTGGAGTTGCTTGTACAATATTGAAAACAGGAAATCAAGCTAAATTTGGTGAAAAGGTTGACGGAGGATTTTTCCTAGGTTATGTGCCCAACTCACCAAATAAAAGAGTTTTCAATAAAGTCACGGGACGACTAGAAATTGTTTATAACATTGAAGTTACGAGCTATGTACCTGCTGTGCATAAGGGATTAGATTGGCAATTTGACTATTCATATCTCTTTCAGTCATTTAAGGTTCCCATAAGTGACTTTGTCAGTGATTCAGAGATTTCTCAGCACTTATTGAATGAAGAATTGGACAATGGTCCATCTTCAACATCGAGTGTTCCGAAATCTGGAATCAGGACATCAGATGACTCAAATCAAGCTTCTTCAAGTGGGTCTCAACAATTTTCAAAGGATAAGTATCAGGAAACAGAAGATTCTGAAGAGGATCTTCAAACAACGTTTGATGATATGCTTACTTCTTTGAACCATTTAAAGATCTCTTCAGCAAATTCAGATGCAATGCCTTCATTAGAAGAGATTGGTACTAACTTAGAATATGAGTTAATAGTTGACCCTATACCAATTACGAGAATGAGTAAGAATCATCCCGTTGAAAATATCATCGGTGATATTAATACTCCTGTTCAAACTAGGACTCAATCTAAAGTTAGTACAACTGAAAATTTAGAAAGCTTGTATACTGCTATGAAAGAGACAGGGATTCCTAATCAATGTCTATATTCATGCTTTATCTCACAAGTTGAGTCTAAAAATGTGCAAATGGCTCTCAAAGAAAGTTCGTGGGTTGAAGCTATGCAAGAAGAACTGCAACAGTTCTCAAAATTACAAGTATGGGAGTTGGTTGACCTTCCAAAGGGAGAATATCCAATTGGAACTAGATGGGTATTTAAGTGTAAGAGAGATGACCGGGGAGTCATTACTCGCAATAAAGCTCGTCTAGTGGTTCAAGGGTTTAATCAACAAGAGGGGATAGATTACAACGAAGTGTTTGCACCAGTTGCTAGGCTAGAAGCAATTAGAGTATTCTTAGCATTTGCTTCTTTTAAGGGTATCAAAGTTTATCAGTTGGATGTTAAGAGTGCCTTTTTGTATGGCAAAGTTGAAGAATTGGTGTATGTTTCACAACCGCCAGGGTTTACTGATTCTGACCATCCAGATAGAGTATATCGTTTGAATAAGGCTCTATATGGATTACATCAGGCACCTAGGGCATGGTATGGAACGCTATCAACTTATCTACTTGAGAATGGATTTTCAAGAGGATCAATTGATGGTACACTGTTTGTAAAATGGAACAAGAATGACTTTCTATTAGTACAAGTATATGTTGATGATATTATCTTTGGATCTTCTGATGAAAAGATGTGTCAAGAATTTGAGAAAGTCATGAGAAAAAGGTTTGAGATGTCTACAATGGGAGAGTTAAATTTCTTCTTAGGATTACAGGTTGATCAAAAGAAGGATGGATTCTTTATTCATCAATCTAAATATACATATGAGCTATTGGAACGCTTTAAGATGGATGAAAGTAAGGTCTATAATACTCCAATTCAAGTCAATCACAACCTTGGACCAAATACATCGAGTGATAGCGATGTGGATCCAACTCTTTATAGAGCAATGATCGGATCACTAATGTATTTAACTGCCTCTAGGCCTGACATTATGTTTGCTGTTTGTATATGCGCAAGATATCAGGCAAATCAGAAAGAGTCACATATGCAAGCTGTGAAAAGGATCTTCCGTTACCTCAAGGGGAAACCGAAGCTGGGACTTTGGTATCCGATTGATGGAGACTTAGATCTTCTAGCTTATACTGATTCGGATTATGGAGGATGCAATCAAAATAGGAAATCTACAACTGGAGGATGTCAATTTTTAGGAGGTAGATTAGTTTCTTGGTAGTGCAAGAAGCAAAGCTCAGTAGCCATTTCTACATGTGAAGCTGAGTATATTGCAGCTGGCAGCTATTGTTCTCAAGTTCTTTAGATTCAACAGCAACTACGGGATTACGGGTTAAATTTAACCAATACTCCTATGATGATTGATAACGAATCTACAATGTCGATCACCAACAATCCGGTGAAGCATAGTAAAACTAAGCATATTGATATTCGACATCATTTTATTAGAGACTGTGCTGAAAAGAGTTTGATAAAGTTAGTTAAGGTTCCATCTTTGGATAACTTAGCAGACTTATACACCAAGGCGTTTGACAGAGCTAGATTTGAGATGTTGGTTCAACTTAACAGAATGAGAAATCCAGAGTCATTAGTCTTCCAAGGGTATTTTTGTAATAGTTAGTAGTTCGTTTTATGTTTATTAAAAAAAAAAAAAATAGGCGTATGACATTCATTTGCTTGTTACCTAAGGGGAATCGCCTCAAATAAAAGAACAATCGTAGTTCTGTTAGAAATGTTTTAAGTTTTGGCTGTAAAAACTTGGAAAATGATAGTACATGAGGAGAATAAGCTTAAGAATAATAAACCTAAGTGCTAAGATTGATATGTTAGTAGATTTCTATAAGTTTCATTAGAATTGCATACTTACCTAGGAGTTTACTTATATTTATCTGATTATACACCTATATCCACTGATAATAACTCGCATTCTTTATAAGTGATAAGAATAACTATAGTCTAGTCAGATTCATTATATGATCTATTGGTAGGAAAATTATTTTTAGATTTTTGAGCAATTAAGAAATTCTAATTTTGGGTGTCATATCTTTTATGAAATGTTATATACTATATGACATATGTCTTAATTGATGACTGATGGTATTGTCCTACACTGCTATCATGCATTTCTGTACAAATGACAAGTAGTTACAAATATGGTTATTAGTGAAACTAACAGATAACTTTGTTGTACGTGAGTACAGACCTGTTGCCTTTAGCTTTGCCAATAGTCTCAAACTTATTTTAATTATACTAAGGGATCCTTTGTTGTACGTAAGTACAGATCTGGAACCACTAGTATCTTTAAAGGATATTTGATATTTGTCAAAATCTTAACTCAAGTGTATGTTATATGTGTCGAAAAGATACATCATTTAGTAACCTCTACCTTGAAAGTAAAAGATGCAGTGTTATGGGTTTTACCTAAGTTCTTCAGTATATTATATAACTGAACACGTTAGATATTTTTCACATTAATAATAATAATGTTTGCTCAAACATCTAACTTTAATTTGTTTATGTGGACCATAATACCGGTAATCATCGTGAACTGTCTATTCTATTGGAATGTTCACTTTTGTGAATAATTAATAATTTTTAATTTTAAAGTTATGTCAGGTGGATAAAGGTAACTAAGATATAATTTTATAAATATAAGTCTAGTACTTGTTAATATGTGATTTTATTGTCTTTATAAGAATTTCATGAGGTATGTATACTAACAATCGTCTTGTTCTTATTAAAAATCTAAGGTAGATAGCTTATTTTGCCTAGTATGATCCCTAAGCAGTTAAAATTTTTAGCAGTTTAATTTTGCTTGTTTTCATAGGATGTTAGTAATTTACAATTTTATTTCTTGTTTTGTATTCATGTTCATTGATAAAGTCGCGACTATAAACAGACTCGCGACTATGGCAAGGGCGGTACACCCCTTAGGCGAATAGCTTCTAGGAATAGCGCTCCTTAGGCCTACTTTCCTTTCAACCAGACAGAATAGTAGGTATAAAGTAAATTGCCCAATGTTTCCAAATTAAATAAAGTTTATTTTCTTTCTAATATGTTACCCTTTGGCATTGAATTATACTGGCTATTTATTTTATGTTGAACAAATGTGTGTTGACAATTGAAAAATAATATATATATAGGTTATGAGGAATATTAATCGAAAGTCTTCCGACTCACATGAAGTCGAGAAGCGTGTCCTGATTTTTTTTTATCGGCGGTTAATTTCTCTATTATAACTTATATAGATATATTTTAGACTTGTCTTTATACTTAAGACCATAAAGGTATATAAGTACATAATTTTAGCTCTAGATTTTTCTTTATACAAGATTAACTGTATCACGGGTTTAGTCGGTTAATATATGTAAGAAGATTATCATTGAGAAAAAATTAAGCGAAAACATTTTCTTTAAAATGTTTAGGCTACATAGTTACAGAGTTAACTATATAATTGTGATTGTGAATGGGGTTATATTTATACTTTCTATTTAATTTGCATTTTTATTCAAAACTTGCGAGTTTGACTGGTCAACGCTGCGAAGCGAGTCCAATCTTGCGAGTTGACATTAAACTTGCGAATTGAGTAACTGTATAAAAGGTGCGAGGTCAAACGAGTCAAACCTACCGAACCCATTTCACTTGCGAACCACTTCTACTTGCGAATCCAGATAGTGCGAAACGAGACGAACACAGTGTTTTGTTTGATTTCGAATTCTCGATTACAAGAAACGAGTTTTTGATCCGTAGCTTATATATACTTTCAAATTACGAACATTTTGAGGTATAAATCAACGAATTTCACCGTTTAAATTACAAGAAATCGAAGTTTTTATTAATCTAGGGTTTCGCTTTTCATTTAAACGATTTACGTAGATTACAGGTGTTATTTGACAAGAATTCTATGGATTAATGTTAAACGAACCTTAATAAACGTGAACTAATCAATAGATCTTAATACTTTTGAAGGATTAATTGATTTTCGTTTTGACTCGCCACACTAGTTTATGTTGCGAGTTGAACAGAGGTTCGATTCGCAGAGATACATTAGTGAGTTGAGATATTTCTCGATTCACAGATTTATTTTTGTGAATTCAAATCTTGTTTGTTGACTAGTTGACTTGCGGACCGAGCTGAATAGCGAATCGACTTGCGAGTCGAGTTGCGGATTGACTTGGTTAGCGAGTTGATATTCTTGCGAGCTGAGTTGCGAACCGAGTTGAACTCGATTCGCACATGATGCTTCTGCGAGTCCAGTATTTAGAAAATTTTTAAAAATTTTAAAAAAAGTTTTATATAAATGTTAAGACTTTTTCAGTAATAACTTTTATATCATGGACTTGTATTAAAATTATATATGTTTATATCGAAAGTCTACCAATTCAAGAGGTAATTGAGTGGCGTGTCCTAATTTTATATTAGCGGTATAACTTATATTTCTTAAAAAAAATGTTAACGACTTGAGAATTTCCTATTAACAAGTAATTAATGAGATATATATATTGAACTTATGACTTATTAGTAATAAGTTATATATGTTAGAAATAATTATATACGACTTGAGATTGTAATGTAACAAGTTATATATAATTTTAAAAACTAAGATGTTTGATGAATTGTTATTCATAATACGTTATAGTTTACAATTGATTAACGTGCGTTAATTGTTTTTGTCATTTGTGTTTTTATAGATATGGCGAGACAATTTGATAAAGGTCACAATATTCTTGTTGATCTAGATCTTGGTGCACGTGGAGCTAACCGAGTAGCTCAAGTGCTTACATTTTTGGCACGTTCACGCATTAGATATGCGATTACAGAGTCTCCACAGATCTCTCAGACTATACTGAATGACTTCTGGGAAGGTATTCAGTTTGACGAGACGGTCAATCCACCAGTTATACGCACAACGGTCAATAATAGCCCGGTTGTTTTCTCTGCTGGAGATCTGCGTCAGATTTTACGCTTGGGTACAGTAGATCAGGAGGATGGTACGACGGAGTATCCTAGTGATTTTGTTAAGGGTGCGATAGGTCTTATGGGGTATACTGGAGATAGGAGTGGACGTCAGTTCCAAAAACCTTTGGTTATTGGACAATGGAGGTTTTTGTGGCATGTGATTGTCACAGTTTTTGCACCAAAGAAGGGAGGCTTCGATGAATTGAGCCCTGCCCTTGTATCAGCTGCACCGTCACTGGTTTATAATAAACCATGCAGTTTTTGTGATTATATTTTTGGAGAGCTGGTTAGACAGATTTCGGGTTCTGTTAGATCACGGTTTCTGGTTTATCCACGCTTTTGTATGCTGATCATTCGCGCTAGTCTGCCAGAGCTTGTTATTCCTGGGCCATTTTTACGTGTAGATACTATTGGGCTCAGAGGATACAATGCGATGTTTCTGCAGTCAGTGAGGAAGGAAGGGGTAGTAAAGCCTGAGGAGCGAGAGCTTTTTGGTTTTATTGTTGATCCTGCCTATGTGACGCCACCGAATCATGGTTGGCTAGATGTTGGTGCTGAGGTTGCGGTTCCAGAACCGAGAGCTGATGTGGTTCCTTCTGAAGATCCACAAGAGCTCATTGAGGATGTGTTGGAACAACCTGCACATGTTGGGGAACAGGTGAACCCAGATGTTGCTGCTCAGGTGATACAAGAGGTGCTGGTAGAGCATGATGATGCTACTGATATCTTGCTACGGGATATTGATAGTTATGTTGCTTCACCTGAGGTAATTTTATAATTATATAGTAATATAGGTATTTAGTTGTTATATTATGATCAAATTATTATTATATAATACAAATGTTATAGATATTTAGTTAATTAGATGATATTTCTGATTATAAAATATAAATATCATTATGATCAGGGAGCTGAGACTGCAGACCCAGAGGTCACTCGACCTGAGGGTGAGCAGGGACAGCTAGATGGATCTGAGGTTTTACCTTCTAAGGTATTTATCAGATTAATCATAAATATATAGAACTTGTATGATAGAGCTTTTAGCTAATCATAAATGTTTAATATATTTAATATTTAGGATTCTGATGTTGGTCCATCTGGAGGTCGTGATGGTCAATCGGCATCGGATGATGATGATAGTACTCCTTCTCCACCTCCAGATGCTGGTTATATTAGATACCGATCTAGGATGATTCCAGATCCAGCACTGAAGGAAAAGAGAAAGGCTAAGGAAGTCGATCCGGACTTCAGTATTATTGATGAAGGTCCTGAGGAAGAGGATATACCTCTTATTTCTCAACACCGTAAGCGTTCCAGGACATCGAACATTCAGGATGGTATGTTTTATTTAGAGTTAGATTATCTTAACTTGTTTTTTATCAGGAGTTAAACTGAGACAGTTAATTCTGTATACAGTTGCTCGATATACATTGCAAGTAGAGACGATGATACCGGTGGTTACTGAACCTGTATCTGTACCATCTGAGGTATGAGATAAACGTTTAGTACTACGAGTATTATAGATATTTACTTAGAGATTGAGACAGCGTTATCTGTAACAATTACTTATTTAATTATATCTAACTTTATAGGCTGAGAAACTGCTCGAGTCAGTGGAACCAGAAATGGTTTCCAAGACTGTTGAGGAGGGAGTTGCAGAACTGGTGCATAATGCTCAGTTTCCGACCAATAAAGCTAGTAGATTTGCGGCTAGTCTTCTCAAAGAAGCGTTATCTCAAGCCATTCCACCACTCACATGTGAATCATACATTGCTTCAGTGACACCACCTGGACCATCAACAATTTCTGTTATTCCGACGACTGATGCTGAAAGGATTACATCCTTAGAGTCAAGAGTTAAGGAATTAGAACAGAGTACATCCAGGATTCCAGGGTTGTTAGCTGAGAATGTTTCTCTTGCTCAGCAGATGGTTCATATCAGTGAATCACATTTGACACTGCTGAAGACTCATGATCCTTTGCTTGCTGATTTTACTGCCCAGCGACTGAAGCTTGAACACTTAGAACGTTTAGTGTTGAGAGTGCATTCAGGACAGTCAGCTCAGGGGGAGATAATGATATATCATGAAGCTTGCAAAGAGGATGAGTTAGCAAAGAAGAGAAGAGATGATGAAGATGATGATCCCAGTGCACAGAAAGATGGTGAGCCGACTGGTCCTTCAAAGACTGGTGAGCAAGCTATTATTCAGGGGGAGTCTACGAGTGTTGGAGCTGGTGGTGATGGTGCTGGTACAAGTACTGCGGGTACAAGTGAAGCTGGTAAGACAGCTTAGACTTGTGTAGTTATTTGTATTTAGGATTTAGTTGAATTATAATTGTAATTTATAATTGTAACTGAATAATTGTAATTTAATAGTTTTGGTAATATATTCGGCTTGAGATTATCATTATTACAAGTAAAATATATTATAAATTGTTTAAGAAGTTAAATAAATTAGTGATCGAAAGTCTTCCGACTCATTGAGAAGTCGAGCGGCGTGTTCTGATTTATTTCAGCGGTCAAAGTTTATTTTAACTTAGACATTTTAGACTTGAGAGTTTTTATAACTGACAAGTTAAATTTGTATAATTTTTAACTAGACAAATGATATATAATTTAAAGATATAATTGAAAGTTAAGATTTTATGATATAACAGTTCAATTAAGTCTTAGAAATTATATAAGTTAATTAATTGTAAACTTAAATGTTTGGTGATTCTTCACAGTACATTAGAGTTTAAATTTAATTAATGTTTGTTAAGTGTTTGATATAAGACTTAGGAAATCTTAGATTGATTCAGGATAATCAATAAAAGATTTATAAGTTATATATATTTCGCGTTTATATTTAATTACACAAAAGGATTAGTATTGGAATTCTTAGATTGATTCAGGAAAATCAATAAGAGTATTTAAATCATTAATTTATTTGTGTTTGTTTGTTTTCTCTAGGAATGGAAAGTCTAGATCTATCAGATTCAGAAAATGATATTTTGGATGAGATAGATGAAGAGATTGATTATGATCTTGAAGAGGGAGAATTTCAACCACCTGAGGATTGGACTGCTGTTTCTGAGAATGAGCAAGACATTGGTGTAGATCCAGATGCAAATATTGATGAACACCATGTGAGCCCATCTAGGACAGAAGTTATTATTGAAAATAATCAAGGTCCAACAGTTGTCGATGTAGATGAAGAAATCGATGACTCAACCGATTCTGAAAATGATGAAATCTTGATTCCTACCAAGAATCCAGCAGTTTTTCTTAGAAAACTTCCTAAACAGAAAAAGGTTGGAGTTTCTGAAGTTGATATAACTGGGAAACGGGAACCTAAAAGAGGGATTATTGGTTGGTACTTTGACTCTGAGCTGAAGCTGTTTGCTATTAAAAGGTTTGATGGAGTTCAATATTTTGAGCGAACGCTTGCAGTGTTTAGTTCTTTGCCTAGATTTGAGATTCGAGATTTGGCTTGATTACCTTTGAATAACCCAAGTGATGATTTTGTTGGAAGATATGTTGAACACGTAATCAAGACTGAGGTTAGAGCTAATAAGTTTGAAAAGATTAAGACAAGAAAAGGAAAGACAATTAAGTTGGCAGAAAGAAGTCAAAGAACTGGTAGAAGAAGAAGGAAGAAAATATATCCAGCTGTAAAATGTGTGCAGCAGATTCCAATGAAGACAATGCCACAAGATATTCTGGGAAATATGCAGAGTTGGCATGTGGATTCAGAAACTGGAGAAGCTGTAATGGTTGAAGCTGATGATGAGGTTGAAGGTGGTGAAAGAGAGATCTTCAGAGTTTATGATCATCGTCATCTAATGAATATGTCAAGAAAAGATTTATTGAAGTTAAATGAGAACAGAATCTTTTGTACTGAAGCATGGGGTGACTTAGCACGAGATTATCAAATGATAATTAAGACTTGTATGAAGATGAAGATTTTTGCAGGTAGTAAGATTTACTTTTAAAAAAAAAGACAATGTGAAGATAAAGATGCTAGAGCTATTGTCAAGGGGGAGCCTGTTGAGACATAGTTTGTGACAACAGATCTAGCTTTGCAATATGACTAGTGTAATTGTTATTATGTTGATATATTGGTTTAGATTTGTAAATTGATATTGTTTTGATATTAATATTCGTTAAATATATTATTATGATAAAGTGTTAGACGAATATAGATTTTAACAATATATATACATATGTTGCGAATCGACTTATTTGATTAAGACGTTTGCTGCGAGTCGAGATCTCAAGTCGCAAGGCTTTGCGATGCGAGATGAGATCTGAACTCGCAGAGAACAAAGTATAGTCTTAGCGAGCCGAGTTCAGTGTTGGGCTTGGGCTGCGAGTCGAACTGGACTCGCAGGCCTATGCGAGCCGAGACGAGATATACTATATAATGTTTTTCATCTTTTGAAAAACATAACTTTGGCATAACTTTTGCATAACATTTGAATCAGAATTTTTATATTCCTGCGAACTCAGTGTTTCCAGAGAAAACATATACTAACGGCTAGGCTTTAACGTTCATTCATATAAAGCAAAGCAATTGGTTAACCTAAACGCGAACTAAATCATTATTAGTAAGATAATACCGTATTGAGGAATTCCGCACCTTAATACTACAGATAACGAAGTTATCGATCCTAGAACTAGGGACTTACAATTAAAATGCTTACGGCTTTTTGCATAGAGTTATACCCAGACCATGTCAGAAAACGCTATGGTAGTCCACAATGTATTTAATCGTTTACCGATGTTTCCATTGTGGATTCAATTGTTTCACGATGTTTACATGATAAGTACATTGTGATTCTAAGTGTACAATACTCGCACTTCCACGTAATCACATTGCATTTTACGATGCTCGCATAATGTTACAATCGAAACCATAGTTTTACACAGATAACTATTGACCAAGTAGTGAGGTTCGCGACTCCTCTTTACAAGGTTACAATCATGTTTGTTAATCGAAAGGCGAATGTAAGTTTTAGGTTTAAAATCATAAGATAAGTCCGTTCATAAAGTTTCCATTTTATAATGTCGATTCATAATGTAACTACCTTCGGTCGTTCTGACTTCCATACATTTGTACTCCGCCATAAGCGTTTCCAGTACTCTATCAAAGAACAGTCGAATAGGGGCCGTCATATTATGTCACGACATATTTAAAGTCATCCCACAATTATATATACTAACTACATCACAACAAATAAAATAGTAATCTACTCGCTAATCATGGCATAAACTATCTCTAGCATAATTAAAGTATACATATTTAATCAAGATAGATAAGGATAGAAATAACCGAGATTAATATGCGAGAAGGAGTAGACTTGAATTAATAAGAGTTGCTCCAAGCGTACACCAACGATTACAATTGCGTTCCTCACCAAGGATTACAAACACATTCCTTGCTACTAGCCTAATACTAATTTAAAACAAAGAAAGAAAGAAAGAAAAGCTAGAAGAAAGTGTGTGTTGGTGTGTGTTTCTTCCAAGGTGTGGTGTGTGTTTCAAATGAACCCATACCTCTTATTTATAGAGGAGTTTTGGTGCACTTTAGCCAAAGGAGGCACACATTAGCAAAAGGTGGAATAGGTAGTAGCACCAGGTACAAAAGGCGAAAAAGGTAGTGGCACCAGCTACGAAAAGTAGGAAAAGGTCTAGCACCGGGTACGCAAAAGTATGAAAAAGCGCAATCTGTGCGGGTGGCGGGCAGCCAGCGGCGGCTGGCTGCCAGCAGTCGGTGGCTGGCTGGCTGGCGGCGGCGGCTGGCTGCCAGCAGCACCAATCCGCTGCCGGTTGCTACGCTTCTCGATTCGTGCGTGTTTTCTTCGTTGCGCATCCGTTTGTGTTGATTCTTTTTGCATTGGATTCGTAATTCAAAAAGGAAGCTTTTGATGAAAAGAAATCCCAAAAATATGTCTCTGAACTTTAGATGTGTCGTACGAATCATTTGGATCTTCCGGAGTGCGTATAATCTTCGTTCTTCGCCCGTTTTAGTTGATTCTTCTTCTGTTGGATTCGTAATTTGAAAACGAACATCTTGGGTCAAATAGATGTTGGTGATGGGCTCTTTTGTCTTGAAACCTCATTCCGGTGTCTGGAATCTTCAAACGTGCGTGGAATCTTTGTTTTTCATCCGTTTTGCTTGATTTTTATCGTGCGACCTTGTTTTGACTATCTTGGCATAATACTATTGATTTGTAATGTTTTTGAATTAAAATGCCAAGAATCGTTCCAGAATGAGAGAGATATCAGTAGTAAAAACGTGACTTTTTACGCGATATCAAGTATCCCACACTTAGAACTTTGCTTGTCCTCAAGCAAACTCGACTTTCAACATGTTAAAAATAAAATAATTTTAAGGTGGAACTTTTTACTAAAGGGTTTTGGGAAAGTAAAATACTTGTTCTTGGAAAAGGAAGGATTGTAATCTTTAGGAGCATGCTTGTGACCTTTGATTTTGGATACATGACTAGGCGATCCTCTCAAGGTGGTCACTCAAATCACTCAAAGTGTTTAGGGGTTCCTATTCTAATATTATCAATCACTCAGAACGCCAGTCATGTACCGTTTATCGTCATAGGCTTGATCGAGAATCAAATCGTTACCTTTTTGGCGAGTGTAAAGTCGATCTAGCCACCATCATTCAAGGAGAGGGGGTGTAAGGTTTTTGGAGTGAAAGGTTGGTGGTATGAGAGGAGGTTTTGATTTTCTTTTTGTCGAAGTTGGGATTTTTGGGAGTTTGACGCCTTTGGATATTTGCGGAAGGAGTCTTTTTCTCCTGTTGATTTCCTTTTTTCTTCGGATTTTTTATTTTTTATTTTTTTTTGCGGCGTCAACCCCTTGCGATTTCTCTTCGATCATCTCTGAAACTTTTTATGAAGCTTGAAGGATGCTTTTGAGTAGGTGAGGGGTAACGTATCTATTTTTCTTTTGGGAGTATGGTTGTGCGGCTGGGTTTTAGAATGATGTGATTCGATCTCCTTTTCACTGACCAATCTGGATTCGAAATGTATAACAGGAGCAAGTTCTGATTCTAAACGCATACATCGGCACACTCAAGAAAGTGAAGCATTAAAAGTGAATGCCTTTTTTTTTTTATGGCTCAAGATACCTCAAGAATCGAAAGTTGGGTTGTTGTGTGCCTAGTCATGCGAGGCTCTTTATGGGATTACAAAACTGATTTTTCAAAAGAGTTTGTATTTTAATTATCCTTTTTCCCAAATAAATCATTCTTTGTCTAAATTTTTTCATTTTCAACATATTTTTGAATTTTTTTTTTACTTTTTGGAGAAAGATGGTCTAATAAAGAGCAACGATTTTAGAATCAAGCGTATACGTTTATCCATTTTACAGTGGTGCATTTGTTTACTTTTTGGAGAAGGATGGTCTAATAAAGAGCAACGATTTTAGAATCAAGCGTATACCTTTATCCATTTTACAGTAGTGCAACTACTGCTATCCCACACTTAAAGAAACATCTTCCTCGATGTTATGCTAAGCTTTTAACGGGGTAAAATCCCACACTTAGGGTTTCAAACATCTAAGGCGCATTCTTTTAGAGTGTGTTGGGTTTGAATCCCACACTTAGTGATAAGCATATTGGATATGGTATATTTAAAACGAATGAAAAAGACGGCATAGAAGTACTCCCCACTGGTTGCAGTGTTCCTTTGGTGCATGTGCCGGATTTCGTCTTCCTTGTTGCAGTCTTGATCAAGTCTTCTTGTGATTGGTCTCGTAGGCGTGAACACGTCGGATATACTTTTCTTTTGGTGTTGATGCTTCCTTGCAGGCTGGAGCATGCTTTGTATGATCCGGGTGTGAAAGATAGTCGGAGATTTCATCACTTCTTGGAAAGTAAAATTGCAGAAACGTAAAAACACGGGTTGCCTCCCGAGAAGCGCTCTTTTAAAGTCGAGAGCTCGACTTAGTGCTTTCTTCTTCAGATGATGTTGGATGTGTCCGTGGTGCTAGAGTGATCACTATGGTTCCTAGGTAAGCTGTAGCGTGGGGGAAAGTATCGCAGGAATTGCTCTATCATGTCGGCAATGAGAGTTGGTGGAGTGGTGGATTCCATCCTGAAGCTCTTAAAGTGGTCAGTGGCTAGTCTGTCGAGGATTGCCATCCCATAGCTGATGTATCGAACTGACCTTGTGACAGGTCCGTTAGGGTCAATTCGAGTGCAGGTGTGAGTTTGAACAATCTCACGCTGGGGGTGGTTTCTTCCTATTGAGGTGATCAAAGCCATGAACTGAGTTTTTACTTCTTGAAAGTTTTCAGCTAAAGGGTCTCCTCCAAAAGATCGGGTTGCTTGGCATACTTGTCTGATGAGTTGATGTTGCTCACGGTTGAAGGGAAAATCTGAGTCCGTGAAGACGTAGATTAACTTGCTGAATATTTCACAATATCCATTGCGGTAAGCGTCAATTTCTATGTCTTCTTTCTCGTACATTCCACGCAGTCGATCTATTACATAGGATGCTAAGTTGACTGGTGACATGTTCCAATATCGTGCTGGAATGTCACGAGTGTTTTCTTCAAATGCTGCCTGATTTATCTCATCCACTATTAGTTCGACGTGATGACCAATGGTGGAGTGAATGACGAACCTGAAATTTTCTGGAGTTGTAAGATGTTCTCCAGTTTCGATGAGGTCTAGAAGGGTTCTAAGATCTCCCACCATTCTTATGTCAGCATAGTTCTGTGGATTTTCAGTAGCTTTCTCAAGATGGGTCCTCATTGATGCTAGTGTAGCCTTTTGACTTGATGAGTAGGGAAAGGCTGATCCGGCCAAGGCACAATATACTTTTTGGTATATTTACCTTTGGTTGTTGCAGAACTCGATTTCTCCCATTGGGTAGTCTGGTCTTTCTGGCTGTTGAGCTTCTCTGGTGACTTGTTCTCGAAGGGAATCGGAGAATTCTTGGATATGTCTGAGCAAAGTCTGGGGTACTGGTTCTCCATAGTTGGCGAGATATGAATCGTATTCTTATTCAATCTGCCTTATCAGGTGTCTCTGAGCGGTGTTGTATTCATTGGTTGACTCTTTGATAGCCTCCACAATGATGCGTACATCGTCGTTTTCATCAATCAGCTCAATCATTTCCTCGTGAGTGTCGATGAGGGGAATCTCTAATCTCTCAGCTGTGATGACGGGTGAATTTGGTGGAGCAAGAGGAGTTTTTGGGATAGAGCGTTCATCGATAGTGACGTCAACAAAGTCGCCGTCAAATTCGACACTCTGATAGTCGGAGTCTTCGTCTCGTGAATCTGGGAATTGGTGGAATTCTTCATCTGAGGGTGCGTTGTTGAAAGGTTGGGTGCTGTCGACCTTAACGGTTCTGACTTCTGTGATGGTGGTTTGAAGGTTTTCCTCAACAAAGCTTCCTGGTCGTCTTGCCTTATATGCAGAAATTCTCTGTAGGAGTTTAGCATACAAGTCAGGGTGCTGTGATGTTCGGAGTTCTTCTTCGAAGGTGTCTATGTCTCGGAGTCGGGTTCTGGTGAAGGGTTTTGATGGATCGAGATAAGAGTCGAGAATGTTTCCCATTCTTTTGAGATGAGTGGATCTAAGCTCTTGGTGGATGGCTTCGTAGTCAAAGGATTCTTCCGATGAAGTGTAGCTTGTGCAGTCTTGTATTCTCTTGACTTCAGCCATCTGTGGTGAATCAGTTTGGTATTCATCTTCCTCCATTTCTTCCTCTTCCTCAGGTTCTTCTTCCATTTCTTCCGTTCTTTCATCTTCCTCTGCGGGTTCTTCCTCTTCTTCCTCAGGTTCTGATTCGTCCTCCTCAGATTCTTCTTCTTCCTCAGCTTCCTGATATTCCTCGTCCTCATCTCGGTCTGTCTCAGTATCGTAGATCAGGGTTGTTGGGCGAGTGAAGCATCGTTCTTCTTCGGGGTCTGATTCGTCATCGGAACATATTCTGCCTGTTGATATAGCGTGGCATTCTTCTTGCTCTGGTGTATAGTCCGGTTGGTCGATCTTGTAAGTGATGCTTTCACCATGCGCTCGTAGAACAATCGTATGGTTATACACGTCAATCACTGCTCTGGCTGTGTTCATAAATGGTCTTCCAAGGATAATCAGGATGTTTATGTCCTCGTGGATATCCATTACCATGAAATCATTCGGAAAGAAGAATTTGTTAACTTGAACTAAGACGTTCTCAGCTATTCCTTTTAGGTATCTAACAGATTGGTCAGCTAGCTGGACAGTCATCTTAGTGGGTTTCAAATTTTCAAGTTCTAGCCTTTTAAACAGGGAGTAGGGCATAAGGTTAATACTGGCTCCTAGGTCGGCTAAGGCGCTGATATCTCCGGATTGGTAAATAGAACAAGGGAGTGTGAATCTACCGGTATCTCCTAGTTTTTCTGGAAGGCTATTCTTAAGTAGGGCTGATATTTCAGAACTAAGGGGAATGTTGTTTACTTGGGGCAGTTTATCCTTAGTGGATAGCAGTTTCCTCATATATTTATTTCGACCGGGAACTCTAGACATGGTATCGAGAAATTTTCCGTCTAGCTTAAAGGAGGATAGTTTCTTAGGTTGGGCTTTAAGTCTAGCGGGGTAAGGGATCCTGACCTCTTTGTTCATGGTCGGAGTGGTTTCTACAATGGTATCTTGATCTTTGGTTCTTCTTTTATGGGTACAGTAGCAGGAGGTGGAGTGGCTGCCTCATTTACGGTAGTGAGTTGCTTTGCTCCTCAACATGTGGGTTGTGAACCGTTGATGGCGCCCAAACGGTCAGTCGGGTTTTCATCCCGTCGTCGGACCGTCCGTCGGAGCGCGCGTCGGTGGGTTTTAAAATTTATAAAGAGCTGGGAACTCAATTTATAAGTACTACCTATCACACAGGGTGAGTAAGCAGTAAGTATAACTCGAGGTCGTTCTTAAATCGGAGCGAATTGAAACGAAGTGATGCCAAAGATAGAGTTTTGCTTTTAGGATGGGTTTTGTGCAGATAGGTAGGTTTTGGGGGTTTTCTATTTTAAATAACTAATTAACTAAAGACAGGAAAAGTAAATAAGATAGAGTAGAATCGGTAGCTAGGTAGACAGATAGAGAATTGCGGCAGTTGAAACTTCAATAATCAGTTGCGGGGATGATGCTTATTATAAAGATAATTGGGGACATTTTTAGTTAATAAACAAATGCATTATGGGTGTAAACACTAGGACCCTACTCATTCTAGTTAAGTACCAGAATTAGTATGTCACGAGACCTAGGCTATCGTGATTCTGATCAGAACAGGCTGCTCAACCCCCTACACTATCTTTTTGGACAAGTGACCCTTCAAGGGTGCAGGAATAAGGTAACAGACTGCCACTTGGGTTATTCTGACCGTTCTTAACACCTAAATGTAAATGCCATTTCCTAAATATGTTCAGATTATTAACTTGCTATTCTAAACTATCAGTTTTGTAGAGTCTGGGGGTTTTAAGAATCCTGAACCACTGCTGGGCTTGACTTTCATCTCCAGACTCATTCCTTACGTTTTATTAGTTCCACTACTTCTGTCATGATCTAGCCTCTCCTTTGCAATCAGTCATTCAGCCCTAGGAACACCAGCGGGGTACAATGCATACTCCTTCCACAGTGTACTAACCTAGGAACCGTTTACGATGTACCGCACTTAGATAATTCCACAGATTCGTGTAACCGAGGATGTACTTACGGTGTACTATGATATTTCCACAGCTTTTCATCCCTAGGTACATATACGGTGTATACTATCGAAGTGTTTCCATAGCTTCAGTTACAGGGGTAGCCAGACGGTGTAGTGTGCACTTCCACAGCTATATTGGTTTCTAGGCCATATTCTAGGGTCTCTAGGTAATCCACAGTATCGGCACAGACGGCTTTTTCCGGATCTTCCACGTTGTACTCCACCAGTGGTGTTTCCAAAGCTATACTCAGTACTTTAGCCGAATTATAGTGACAAACACGGCTTCTTTACTATAACACAGATAACTTCCTACTGTACCTAGAGTTGATCAGGTTCTAAGCCTAAAGTAGCAGTCACGCGAAGGACTGGAAAGGGTGATCCATAGCTAAGTCTAGATGCATGATAAGTTTAGACATAACAAATATAATAATTCCCAATTATATAGATTTAAAGATTAATTCAACATCATCCCTACTTCTAACTATCTACATTTCAACAACCGCAACAGCATACTACTCAATAAACATGGCAATAACAGTAACATACATCATACAAACAGGCAGAAATAATTCGGACATAGTATAAGTATGAAAAGAGAGATATCACCAGTAAAATTGAGCAGAGTAACAGCTGAAAAGAAAAGGCAGAGTCTTGCACCAAGAATGCTTCTTATTACACCGTGATTACAATACCAGCTTTTCTCTCTCTCTACTGCTAACCAACTAACTATCTAACTTTCTCTCTCTAGAGAGAGAAACTCTAGAGAGAGAAACTATCTAAACTATTCTAGAGAGAGACTAAAAATATAAAAATATAAGAAAACGAAGAATTGAAGTGTGTTGAATGAGATGTGTGAAGTGTTGGATGCTTGAAATGATGAAATGAGGCTAGTATTTATAGAGAACGCACAACCGTATCCGTAGACCGTATCCAAACCTCAAAATGCACAACCGTATCGCAAGGGCAAATAAAAATCAGATTTTTATCACCCAAACGCACGATACGGCTGAGTTAGGATGAATACTGGTGAACTGGACCGTATACGGCTGCGCGTTGGGTGAATATGGCTGAACTGGACCGTATACGGCTGTGCATAGGCCGTATACGGCCTGCACAGACCGTATACGGTCTAGGTCCAGCCGTATATGGCCTGGACCAGCCGTATACGGCCTGGTTCAACCGTATCCTGGCCTCTCGGTTCTCTGTTTCTTCGTTCGGGCGCAACTTATTCGTCGTTTATCCGTTTTGAGCGTTCTTTATACCCACGCGTTCGTATTTTCCTAACGAAGAGAATGACATAAGTTAGAGGTCATAACTCGGAGCGTAGCTTAAATTGCATTGAAATGAGTGAACGGTGGTGTGATAAAGCAGTTTTGCCCGGTTTCTTATGTTTTTCATGCCATTTTTAGTGATTTTTCAAACATCGACTCTGTTTTGACTTAGTTAACAAAACTTTATGAATAATGTTCTTTTAAGTATGTTTTTGTTAACTTTGTACCTAAAATGTGGAAGATAACGTACGTAAAAACATGACTTTTTACGTGTTATCAAATATCCCACACTTAGACTTTTGCTTGTCCTCAAGCAAACTTTAAAATTCTCACCTGCTATAAAGGTTTGAAAAAATCGGTTTTTGGATTTTGACAAGAAATAACCTGAGATTTTTACTTAGTCAGAGACCAAGAAAACCTTTTTAGAAAGCAAGCATCATTAAGATAACCCTCCCTTAATCTTGAAATGTCAACCTTGGCATACTTTCACAATTCTCGATGGATATTGTACATGACTAGGCGATCTCACAAAGGTGGTCACTCAATTCACTCATAGTGTATCGGGTTTCCTATCATTCTAATCAAACGAAATCTCTCATAAAGCCAGTCATGCATTGCTTCTCATCATAGGCTTGATCAAGAATCGGATCTCCACCACTTCAATGAGGACGGTGCTAATCATCCCAGGACATTCGAAATGGGTTGTAATGGTTGGTGAGGGTTGAGTGGTATGGATAAGTGGGAGTTTTTGGTTTAAAATAGGGGGTTCGCTTATCTTTAAGAACTTTAAACCTTTTGGGAAAACATTACTTTAAACACCTTTTTAATGAAAATGGAAACGGATAAATGGCAAGGGAAGAAGATAGCTATTTTGGCTTCTATCTTTTTGAAAATACTCGGGAGAGTTTATATCTTTTATAAGAACGGGAATTTTTCGAGAGATTCGAAGCACTTAGCTTTATTCTATTTTCTTTTCTTTTCTTTTGCTTCTATTTTTGGACTTTTCTAGGGATTTTTATTTTGTTTCTTTCTTTTGCCCTTTTTGAAATCCTTTTCTTTCTTTCATCTTTTTCATCCTTCTGATGACTTTGCATTTACTTGGTGTCAATTTTTCACACCATAAACTTTTTCAACTCTTGATTTTTATCAGGGGAACGCACACGAGAAAGTTTTGAGTAAACACCAGTATTTGTGATTTGGAGTGAAAGAAAAAAGGATAATTAAAATAACATTTCCCACAAGTTTAAATTTCTAGGATAAGATTTTTGGTGGGTGTGGAATAAGTGGGTTTAAATTTTTGGGTTTTGAAAGAAACGAATAGGCTAAGGCTCAACAGGGTTTTCTAGGCGGATCTTCAACACTAAAAGTGAGTGTTGGAAGGGTTTTGGGCTTGAAGAGATATGATGAAAAGGGGTTTATATCCTAAGGAATGTCAAGGTCCTTTGACTGCACCTTCACCGCGTACGGTGCCCATTGGTGTGGTCTCGAAGCGTATACCAAGAGCAAGTTCTAACTTAAAGCACATGCATCGGCACACACATCAAATGAAAAAGTGAAGCATTAAGGATGAATGCTTTTATTGGGCTCAAATACCTCACTGCAATAGGGTTGTATGTGCCTAGCCGTGCGATGCTCTTAGATTAACATTTCATTTTTAAGGAGATCATATCTTAACTTGTTTTACTTTCCAAAGCAGTTTAATTAATTTCTGAAAAAATTATTTTTCTCAAGATTATTTAGAGTCAGAAAATTTTAAAAATTTTAACAAAAATGAGTTTTTATGAAAATTAAGCTAACTGAATGAGTGGTATCTCCACTGTCGAAGTTAAGCTTATGATTTTGAAAAAAATGTTTTCTAAAATTTTAGCAAAAATGAGGTTTTTTAGGAAAAAGTTTAAGCTAACTGAATGAGTGGCATCTCCACTGTCGAAGTTAAGCTTATTTTTGGAAAGTTATACTTTGGACAAGCAATCAAAGTCAAAGAATACGGTATAACATACCGTGTATCCCACACTTAGAGGAACATTGTCCCTAATGTTCTCAAACTAAATTTAAAATTATTGTGAAGGAATCCCACACTTAGAGTTTGAAAATATTTTGGAACCCTATTTCTAAGTTGATTTGATTTGTGTGGGATTTAGAATCCCACACTTAGAATTTAAGCATGATGGCATAACGGTGAGTTATAGATGATGAAAGAAAATCACTTAAGGAATGGAAAAGAAAAACTCCCCTAAAGGACTGAGATGTGTGAATGAAGATTCTGATTCAGATGTGTAGGTCGATCAGTTTATGTCAGGATCTTTGCGTGATTCGTGTGTCATCTCGGTTTCTTCTTGGGGAACTTTCATACTTTCTACTCTCTCTTTTATTGCAAGTAATCTAAAAACTAACTAAGAAAAGCATAAAATAAGTAAATGATAGATAAACGATAGGATAGGATAGATAGATGGGTCCAACCAGATTACAGGTTGGAACCCAAATAGTTCATGCAGCAACAGTCAAATACAGTAATCCCAAATATCAGTAATAGTAATAAGTGATACAGTTATCCAACACAAATGAAGATAAAATCTGATAAGATCAAGGGTGAGAAGGATCCTGGTCGGATGGTGGTCCGTGAGCTGGAGGTGGCATGGAGTTGTAAGGTGTATGACGGGAGGTAGAGTGCTGTCCACTGGATAACCTGCGGGAGACTGATGCTGAAGAAGAACTGCGTTGCCTGCCGGATGTTGGTGGCTGGATCGGGTACAAATGGAAGTTGGGATTTAGTCCCATCTCTGCAACCTCATATGATCCTAAGGAAGCACCATGCATCGGGTACGGTGGAAGCTCAGCAGAAGGCACTGGGTTGCTTTGAAGCATCCCTGTGAGTCCTGAAAAAGTAGGCACAACAATGGCAGTAGTCATATAAGGCAGATAGTCAGTCTGCACCGGTACCTGGTCATCAACATGCATGTCCTGTCTGAAACCTGACTGAGGTGAGTCTGTCTCTGAAGATGTGTCTGATGTGGCTGACTCAGCTGGTCTCGGACGGGTCATGGTATGGGAAGATGGCTGTCCAATATGTGGGATATGCGGCTCATGTGGTGTAGCAGTGTGCACAGAGAAAACCGGCTCAGCCGCAGGAGTAGTCCTGGTACGGCGGGCTTGAGGAATCTCCATGTGCACAGTGCGAGTGGAGGATGTGGGTGGTATGGAGGTGTAGGGAACGGTGGTAGTGGGTGGTATCATGGCAAATGGATGTAGTGGCATGGTGTGGTAGTTGGGTGGTCATGGGCCACATACCCATGTAGGACGTGTAGGTTGTGGGAATCCAAACTCAGTAGCTAAATATGTGTCCTGTGTGTAATGTGAGTTAAGCATACCCAATATACCGTACATGAGCTCGGATGATACCGGATCTCCCCAACCAAACTCTCGAACATGCGGTATTAGTGGACTTTGAGCCTCAGCAACGGCTGTCTCACCTTCCTCTCGCTCATGAGCAACAGCGGTCCTAGGCTGTCGGTGGACCGTGCTGTCATCGAACTCAAACCTAACACTCTTGCTCCTAGGGGGTCTCATTCGAACTCCCGGAATGATATCACCATCCTTCCATCTTATCTGCCCATCAGCATCATTCTCTAGCAACCAAACCCTAACCATATAGTTAATGTCATATGGCTTAGATACCCTGTTTGCTACTGGTGTCAGGTTGCCAATCACCTCCTCAGTCAACAGCCCCATTCTCCTAACTAACTTAGTGATTATTGCCCCCATATATGCAAACTCTGACTCGGTGTACCCCGACTCAGTAAGGATTCTATCAGCAACCAAATAAGCAACATTAACGTGTTCCTTCTCTATAATGCTCGTGATGATCTGCAAGTCCTTTACCCCAACAGCTCCCTTAGTCTTCCTCTTTCCTCGAATGCTGCAAGCAATGAGGTTGTGGAGAACTTGGTAGTGCTTATCAAGAAAGGAAGTGGCCTTGACATTGGACTGGAACTGATTTCCAGTCAATTCTTGCCAAAGAGCAGTGTGGTCTCGCTGTTTTACCTCAGTGTTTGCCTTCAGGAAGAAAGGAGTGGTAACTTGATACTCAGTGTACAATTCAAGATGTCTGGCAAAGGTTGCTAATGACATGTGGTGAGGATTTCCCATGAAGTTGAATCTAATCATTCGGTCATCATTTAGCTTATCAATCGTTTTGTCGAACTGGAAGGATACCATAAACTCAGCAACTAACTCTTGATAAACATTTTCCTTAATTTCAAATAGATTCCTCCATGCGCGCAGATGTCGCTTCCCTTCCTTAAATACTATCAAATTTTCAAACCCTTCCTTTAAACCGATTTGCTCCAAGTCCTCCCACACTAAATACCTATTTTCTCCCAACTGATGTGTTAGCCATGTCTGATACCTTTCCCGTTTCTCTGGGTCCTTGATGGATTTTCTGATATACCGGGGAAAATCAGTCATCTGAAAAATAAGAGAAAACAAGAACATAGTGAATTACCAGGAATAATTACAAGTTATTTGACTAAATCATATTCCCAATTTTGAATAAAAATTCGAAATGTGGGCTTTAGAATATGAGTAGTCCCAAAAACCTGTAATAGCTAATAATACTACCAAACTCAATTTTCAATCACCACAAGAAACTTTGGTTTACAATAATAGGCTATCAGGTCTTAATGATTTCTACACGAAAAGTCAAAGACTTATTAAACCATAATAAGCATGTATGATAAAGAGTTAAATCTTAATCATGTAATTACCTTATCATGGCAAGTATAACCTATTACCGCATGCAAACAAACCATGATATTTAAGCAAGTATATAGCAATTTTGACCATATCATGAAAGTATCGCAACAAAGCTTCATTAGTTGACAAATGTGTTTCTTGATTGTATCTTTTAAGTAATTATGGTATTCTTTTAAGTAGATACTATTTTTAAAATTTAAAAGTAGTTAATTTAGGAAAGTGTAGTATCTATTTAAGATTTACCATAACACTTTCAAAGATACAATTTTACAACACCACCATGACTTTTTAACTAGAATGGTTACTAGTATTACTAAAAATTAAGCATTTTGACTTATAAAGTCAACATTACCAAAGTAAGGTTTCCTTTTTGTCATTTGCCAACTCTATCATAATACTAACTTGCATTAGCAAATCAAAGCAAAGCATTAGCATCTACTTAAATTAAAACATCATTTTATCAAAGGTTTTATTTCAAAATGGTGATGTTTCAACAAAAGTCAACTTTCCATGCTTACTTTAATTTGCTAACTTGACCATATTACGCTTTTAACCACAAATGAAGCAAATGAATAAGCTATACTAATCATATTTAGCATTAATCAATCAACAAACAACTCATCATAAGCAATTTAATCATTAATTGGCCAAAATGGGTTTACTAGTCACAAAAGTCAAATATAGTCAACTTTCCAAAGTCAAACATCAAATTGCTTCAATCTAAGAAGTAATGCTAGTTCCTACATCATCCTATATCATCACTAAGCAAGAATCAAAGCTCAATTTCGCAATGTAAAGCACAAATCATCAAAAACTAACTTGAAACCCTAGGTTAACAAAGTTAGAGCATTTTGTTATTTTAAGCTTGGATCTTACCTTAATGAAAATGCAATGATGTTAGATGACATAAAAATGACCTATAGATGAAGGTTTGAAGCTTGGTTTGGTCAACAATGGTGGAAAATGGTGGGTTTGGGATGGTGGTGATGGGAGCCGCGGCCAAGGGAGAAGGAGGAGGGGAAAAAAAATGTTTTTGTTGTTTTGACTTTGTTTGATCAATTTTTACCCCTTTTTATTTACTTCTCCTTTTTACCATTTGTGCATAAATAACCTTTTAAATGTAATTACTAGGTATTTTGGGTAATTAAAAACCTTAGCCAAATATTTTAGCAAAAGTTTAAAATTTGGTATTTGACTGTGCGCAACAAAAGATTGTTTTATTAAAATGCAAGGAGAACTATTTAACTAGATAAAAATAAACAATATTTTTGGTTTAAAATTTTGACTCTTTAAAATCTAAGCAATTTAAAACTTTATAAAATATTTTGATTTAAGATTTTCAAGTTTTCAGAAACTGCGCAGATTTTGCAGAGACAAAGATTTTAAAAAGGGTTTTCTTTTTTTCTTTTTCTAAAACAAATTAAACCACTAACTAACTTATTTTTAACCTAAGAAAATTATTTTAAAGACCTAATTAAAAATTTGGGTTGCCTCCCAAAAAGCGCTTGTTTCAAGTCTGTAGCTTGACTATTATTCCAAATCTATTTAAAGAGGATTGCTTGAAAGCAATTTTGAAGTATAGCGAGGAATAAAATCACAGTTTAGAATGTTAACGACATAATCAACTAGCTTGGCAGGGTGTAATGAAAAATTTTCGAATTCACTAAGAATCCTACATTCTTTCTGGCCTAATTCTAGCAGATTGTTAACAAACTTATTAAATTCCTTTCTAACTTTCTTTTTACTTGAAATTCCTATTCGCATACCGCGGTCTATATTATTAAGATCGTGAAGAAGATTTCCTAAAATTCTCTGAAACCTAAGTTCCTCTTTTGAGTCGGGATCTCCATTTGTAGTTTGCAATGCAATGGTCATATCCCAAATTAAAGATTTTTGAGAAACAGTAAAAGGGAATTTCGATTGATCGAACAACGAAGCGAGTTTAACGTGAATATATTTTCTTTGGCAAAGAAAACGGCTTCTATCTTGTCGTCGTCAGCTCCAGGAAATATTTCTTGCAACTTGGTGATTATATAAGCGGCGGGATCTACGAAGAATGGAATTTTTCCAGAAATTACGAGAGTGATCGAAGGATCTTTAGAAGTTAATAGCTCAAGCTCTTTTATCATTGCTGCAACATAACGATTAATCATGGTTTGTGAAACTGATGGATAATCGGTGCAAGTAAATAGATCCATGAGGTGATCTATTTCTGATAATAGCTTTCGCTCTTGCTCTCGATATCGAGTGAAGATACCATCTTCCTTTTGGATCGGAAGACAGTGGAGAACACCTACGAGTATGTCAATCCTTAAGATGGTTTTTCTTTGCTCGACTGAGTAAGGAAAATCAGATATATTTAAGTGTAAGGCAAATGCCTTACACACACCTAACCTCTTATCAGGGTCAAAAGAATAATCAACGTATTGAATTTCATTACCTTCTGAATCATTCGGTATCTCCTTATCAACAACACGATAAATGGTGTACGAAGGTTCTGGTACAAAGTGGACAAAAATTGGTGATTTTGGAAGATGTTCATGAATATCCTCATTCCTTATGGGGATTCGTTCTTCATTAGATGAGGAATGAAAGGATTGAGTGTTTTCAGGAATATTATCGGCAAAATCAGGGAATCTAGGGATATTTTCTAAGGAATATTTAATCTCAGGCGCAGGTAAAACCTGATAGCTTGGAATGCTAGAAGCAGAAGTTGAGATCTTCTGTTGAGATTTATGGGTTCCTAAGTCAAGATCTAAGAATTTCCCTAAGGTTCTAGAATCGTCGTCTGGGCTAGCGGAGGCTTCTTCCGGTGATGAGTGAAAGTCGGATTTCAACTCTTGTTCCAAGTGGTCGAAGAACTCAGCATCGTCCATAGCCGTCATTTCTTCAGTCATCTTGGAGGCGGAATGAGAAATGGGACAAGAGGGCGGCGAATCGTAGAAAGATATTTTTGGATTTTTCATTTTATTTTAAACTAAGCTAATTTATTCTAAGAAAAGTAACTTTCGAATAGGTTAAGGAGAATCTATACGAAAAGGATCTCCTAATTGCTTATTCTATCTAAGGCGGCTTCAGAATCGTAACGCTCTACGATCCCCGGCAGCGGCGCCAAAAACGTGATCGCGCCCAAACGGTCAGTCGGGTTCTCACCCCGTCGTCGGACCGTCCGTCCAGGCGCGGATCGGTTGAGTTTTAAAATTTATAAAGAGCTGGGGACTCAATTTATAAGTACTACCTATCACACAGGGTGAGTAAGCAGTAAGTATAACTCGAGGTCGTTCTTAAATCGGAGCGAATTGAAACGAAGTGATGCCAAAGATAGAGTTTTGCTTTTAGGATGGGTTTTGTGCAGATAGGTAGGTTTTGGGGGTTTTCTATTTTAAATAACTAATTAACTAAAGACAGGAAAAGTAAATAAGATAGAGTAGAATCGGTAGCTAGGTAGACAGATAGAGAATTGCGGCAGTTGAAACTTCAATAATCAGTTGCGGGGATGATGCTTATTATAAAGATAATTGGGGACATTTTTAGTTAATAAACAAATGCATTATGGGTGTAAACACTAGGACCCTACTCATTCTAGTTAAGTACCAGAATTAGTATGTCACGAGACCTAGGCTATCGTGATTCTGATCAGAACAGGCTGCTCAACCCCCTACACTATCTTTTTGGACAAGTGACCCTTCAAGGGTGCAGGAATAAGGTAACAGACTGCCACTTGGGTTATTCTGACCGTTCTTAACACCTAAATGTAAATGCCATTTCCTAAATATGTTCAGATTATTAACTTGCTATTCTAAACTATCAGTTTTGTAGAGTCTGGGGGTTTTAAGAATCCTGAACCACTGCTGGGCTTGACTTTCATCTCCAGACTCATTCCTTACGTTTTATTAGTTCCACTACTTCTGTCATGATCTAGCCTCTCCTTTGCAATCAGTCATTCAGCCCTAGGAACACCAGCGGGGTACAATGCATACTCCTTCCATAGTGTACTAACCTAGGAACCGTTTACGATGTACCGCACTTAGATAATTCCACAGATTCGTGTAACCGAGGATGTACTTACGGTGTACTATGATATTTCCACAGCTTTTCATCCCTAGGTACATATACGGTGTATACTATCGAAGTGTTTCAATAGCTTCAGTTACAGGGGTAGCCAGACGGTGTAGTGTGCACTTCCACAGCTATATTGGTTTCTAGGCCATATTCTAGGGTCTCTAGGTAATCCACAGTATCGGCACAGACGGCTTTTTCCGGAGCTTCCACGTTGTACTCCACCAGTGGTGTTTCCAAAGCTATACTCAGTACTTTAGCCGAATTACAGTGACAAACACGGCTTCTTTACTATAACACAGATAACTTCCTACTGTACCTAGAGTTGATCAGGTTCTAAGCCTAAAGTAGCAGTCACGCGAAGGACTGGAAAGGGTGATCCATAGCTAAGTCTAGATGCATGATAAGTTTAGACATAACAAATATAATAATTCCCAATTATATAGATTTAAAGATTAATTCAACATCATCCCTACTTCTAACTATCTACATTTCAACAACCGCAACAGCATACTACTCAATAAATATGGCAATAACAGTAACATACATCATACAAACAGGCAGAAATAATTCGGACATAGTATAAGTATGAAAAGAGAGATATCACCAATAAAATTGAGCAGAGTAACAGCTGAAAAGAAAAGGCAGAGTCTTGCACCAAGAATGCTTCTTATTACACCGTGATTACAATACCAGCTTTTCTCTCTCTCTACTGCTAACCAACTAACTATCTAACTTTCTCTCTCTAGAGAGAGAAACTCTAGAGAGAGAAACTATCTAAACTATTCTAGAGAGAGACTAAAAATATAAAAATATAAGAAAACGAATAATTGAAGTGTGTTGAATGAGATGTGTGAAGTGTTGGATGCTTGAAATGATGAAATGAGGCTAGTATTTATAGAGAATGCACAACCGTATCCGTAGACCGTATCCAAACCTCAAAATGCACAACCGTATCGCAAGGGCAAATAAAAATCAGATTTTTATCACCCAAACGCACGATACGACTGAGTTAGGGTGAATACGGGTGAACTGGACACCCATATTGAAGTGTGTTGAATGAGATGTGTGAAGTGTTGGATGCTTGAAATGATGAAATGAGGCTAGTATTTATAGAGAACGCACAACCGTATCCGTAGACCGTATCCAAACCTCAAAATGCACAACTGTATCGCAAAGGCAAATAAAAATCAGATTTTTATCACCCAAACGCACGATACGGCTGAGTTAGGGTGAATACGGGTGAACTGGACCGTATACGGCTGCGCGTTGGGTGAATACGGCTGAACTGGACCGTATACGGCTGTGCATAGGCCGTATACGGCCTGCACAGACCATATACGGTCTAGGTCCAGCCGTATACGGCCTGGACCAGCCGTATACAGCCTGGTTCAGCCGTATCCTGGCCTCTCGGTTCTCTGTTTCTTCGTTCGGGCACAACTTCTTCGTCGTTTATCCATTTTGAGCGTTCTTTATACCCACGCGTTCGTATTTTCCTAACGAAGAGAATGACATAAGTTAGAGGTCATAACTCGGAGCGTAGCTTAAAGTGCATTGAAATGAGTGAACGGTGGTGTGATAAAGCAGTTTTGCCCGGTTTCTTATGTTTTTCATGCCATTTTTAGTGATTTTTCAAACATCGACTCCGTTTTGACTTAGTTAACAAAACTTTATGAATAATGTTCTTTTAAGTATGTTTTTGTTAACTTTGTGCCTAAAATGTGGAAGATAACGTACGTAAAAACATGACTTTTTACGTGTTATCAACCGTGTTGCTAGGCAAACTTCCTCTGGGTCTGTTATCAAGACGTTGTGCCAATTGTCCAATTTGGGCTTCTAAATTCTTTAGCACGGCCAATTGGTTTCTCATAAAGAGGTCGGCTTGATCTTGTCTAGCGGACGTCTTTTGGTTGAGTAGGTGTTGACCTTACATGAATTGGGTGAAGGCGTCATCTGAACTTGAAGCTGGGGCATTTGTCTTTACAGGTTGTTCAGTGGTTTGGCTTGTATCGGAAGTGGGTGCAGGAAGTGCGAGGGGTTGGTTATAAGAAGGTTGTGATTGTTGTGGGTAAGGTGGGTATCTAGGTGGGTAGCGAGGTTGGTATGGTTGGTTGGTTCTTTGTGGGAATGGAGGTCCTCTAGGTTGGTTATTGTTTTGGTTGAAACCGGGTGGAAAATTCTGTAGTCGAGCGGGAAACTGAGCATAGTAGACTGTGCCGTCTGCTTCTTCGTACTCCACTTGGTATTCACCAGATGGTTGCGGATTGGTGCAATGTTGACAGACTTGCGCTTGGTGTACTTGGTGTTGTTGTTTCTTCAGTTCTCCAACTTGTTTGACAAGTGAGTCCATTTTCTCCGTTAATACTTTAAGTGCTTCAACTGGAACTGGATTTGATGCAGCGATAGGTGCTGAAGATGTAGAGTGATCTTCAGAGTTCCAATCATGGTGATGCATAGTCATGTTCTCTATCAGGTTCCATCCTTCTTCGTCGGTCTTTGCCATGAAGCTTCCTTGTGCCGCAGCATCAAGGGTGGTTCAGTGGTTGAGATCTAAACCATTGTAGAAGGTACACAATTGTGCGGATTTGTCGAGACGGTGATTAGGGCACTTCTTCAAGGCTCCTTTGAATCGTTCCCATGCGGTGTATAATGACTCATCAAAAGCTTGTCGGAAATTCATGATGTCATTTCGAAGTTTGGTTTGTTTAGAAGGCGGAAAGTATTTGGTTAGAAACTTTGTCGCCATTACCGTCCATGAAGGGATAGAGCCGGTCTCTAAACCTTCAAACCATGTTTGTGCATGATGAGTGAGCGAATAAGGGAAAAGATACAAGCGGATCGTGTCTTGGCTAATTCCGTTTTGTTTGTAGGAATTTGAAAGAGATATGAATTTGTCGAGGTGAGAGTTGGAATCATCACTTGGCAATCTATGAAATTGACAGTGGTTTTGGATTAGTTGGATGATGTGGTGTTTGAGCTTGAAAGATTGACCAGGGGTTTCAGGGTAGAGAATTGGTCCTCCTCTTCCTTCGATAGAGGGTTTACTGTTGTCAGCGAGAGTGATGCGTTCAGCCATTGCTTGTTCAAGCGCGGATTGCTTCTTTTCTCGTCGAATGGTACGTATTATAAGTTCTGGATCAGGGAAATTAAACAGTGGTGCAGATCTAGGGGAACAGGTCATACACTAAAGAGAAACAGTAAATAGAGAAAAACTAGAAATAAGGAAAGTATAAAATTAAGAAAAGTTTTTTTTTTAAGAAGGTTTTATCCTAAGGGTTTACTAGAATTAGGATTGGTTGGGCCTCTGTATCGGACAGTTAGTCTCCCCGACAGCTGTGCCAAAAACTTGATGCGCACCGAAACATCCGTGTGAAGACGGCGCTCAGACCGCGATCGTGGGTGTTTAAATTTGTATTTGTTGGGGTCTAAGTATGACTTACTGATACTGAACCAAAAGGCTAGTAGATGGTAAGTATGACCTAAAGTCGTTCTTAAAGAGAAACTAAATTGAAACAGAGGGAATCCAATCAATCTTTCTTTTCTAGTAAATATTAAAAGAGTGCGTTGGGGTTTTTTGGTTCAGTTAGTTAATTAAACTAATTAAAGCGAATAAAATATAATTGTAAATCAGATAATAAAAGGAGTATTTGTTGTGAGTTCGTTAGCTTATAATGTGGGACGTTGACTTGTAGGGGAAACGTTTACTAAATTTAGAATGTTCACTAGACCTTGTATTTTATGGTATAACCGATAGGTTCCCTATTAGTCGGGTATCAACTAATATGTCACAAGGAACCATGGTGTCATGATTCTGATCAGACAGACAATGCTCAACTCTCCACACTCTCCTATGAGGGAGTCAGTGGCCCTTGTTATTGAGCACATTTACTCGTGGGCGAAGGAATAGAGTAGCAAGTCTACAACAAGTCTAACCGTTCTTAATACCATAAGGACTATAAATTTAGCAAACAATTAACTTAGCAATTATGTTCGGACTTAGTTGATCAATTCCTATTAATGAATTTTAAGCGTGGTATGCAAAGGAAAGTGTTGAGGTTTCTTGCGTACCTTACTTTATGTTTCATAGGTTAAGGAAAAGTATCCATTTAAATTGGATTTTAAACTTGCCTTTCTTAATACAATTAACAAATCCGTAGGTTTTCTTAAATGGTTATTTAGCCTATAGCCTACCTAATCTAATCTAAACTAATCTAATCTAATTAAAGCAATAATTAAAATGCTTACGGCTTTTTGTATAGAGTTAAACCCAGACCATGTCAGAAAACGCTATGGTAGTCCACAATGTATTTAATCGTTTATCGATGTTTCCATTGTGGATTCAATTGTTTCACGATGTTTACATGATAAGTACATTGTGATTCTAAGTGTACAATACTCATGGCACTTCCACGTAATCACATTGCATTTTACGATGCTCGCATAATGTTACAATCGAAACCATAGTTTTACACAGATAACTATTGACCAAGTAGTGAGGTTCGCGACTCCTCTTTACAAGGTTACAATCACGTTTGTTAATCGAAAGGCGAATGTAAGTTTTAGGTTTAAAATCATAAGATAAGTCCGTTCATAAAGTTTCCATTTTATAATGTCGATTCATAATGTAACTACCTTCGGTCGTTCTGACTTCCATACATTTGTACTCCGCCATAAGCGTTTCCAGTACTATATCAAAGAATAGTCGAATAAGGGCCGTCATATTATGTCACGACATATTTAAAGTCATCCCACAATTATATATACTAACTACATCACAACAAATAAAATAGTAATCTACTCGCTAATCATGGCATAAACTATCTCTAGCATAATTAAAGTATACATATTTAATCAAGATAGATAAGGATAGGAATAACCGAGATTAATATGCGAGAAGGAGTAGACTTGAATTAATAAGAGTTGCTCTAAGAGTACACCAACGATTACAATTGCGTTCCTCACCAAGGATTAGAAACACATTCCTTGTTTCAAATGAACTCATGCCTCTTATTTATAGAGGAGTTTTGGTGCACTTTAGCCAAAGGAGGCACATATTAGCAAAAGGTGGAAAAGGTAGTAGCACCAGGTACAAAAGGCGAAAAAGGTAGTGGCACCAGGTACGAAAAGTAGGAAAAGGTCTAGCACCGAGTACGCAAAAGTACGAAAAAGCGCAATCCGTGCGGGTGGCGGGAAGCCGGTGGTGGCTGGCTGCCAGCAGCCGGCGGCTAGCTGGCTGGCGGCGGCGGCTGGCTGCCAGCAGCACCAGTCCGCTACCGGTTGCTGCGTTTCTTGATTCGTGCGTGTTTTCTTCGTTACGCATCCGTTTGCATTGATTCTTTTTGCGTTGGATTCGTAATTCAAAAAAGAACATTTTGATGAAAAGAAATCCCAAAAATATGTCTCTGAACTTTAGATGTGTCGTACGAATCATTTGGATCTTCCGGAGTGCGTAGAATCTTCGTTCTTTGCCCGTTTTAGTTGATTCTTCTTCTGTTGGATTCGTAATTTGAAAACGAACATCTTGGGTCAAATAGATGTTGGTGATGGGCTCTTTTGTCTTGAAACCTCGTTCCGGTGTCTGGAATCTTCAAACGTGCGTGGAATCTTTGTTTTTCATCCGTTTTGCTTGATTTTTATCGTGCAACCTTGTTTTGACTATCTTGGCATAATACTATTGATTTGTAATGTTTTTGAATTAAAATGCCAAGAATCGTTCCAGAATGAGAGAGATATCGGTAGTAAAAACGTGACTTTTTACGCGATATCAGTCATCACCCCACATTATTCGCTAACGAACTCACAACAAATACTACTTTTATTACCTGATTTATTATTACATTTTATTCGCTTTATTTAGTTTACTTAGTTAACTGAACCAAAACCCCCAACGCACTCTTTTAAAACCTTTACTAGAAAAGAAAGATTGATTGGATCACCTCCGTTTCAATTCAGTTTCTCTTTAAGAACGACTCTAGGTCATACTTACCAACTACTAGCCTTTGGTTCAGTATTAGTAAGTCATACTTTGACCCCAACAAATATAAATTTAAAATAAACCGATTGCGATCTATACGTCATCTTCACACGACCGTTTGGGGACCAATAGCACCAATCTTGGTTTTGCGTCTTTCATTTTAAAAAGATATTTTAATGATGAGTGATCTGTGTAAACTATTATTTTGGAGAAAATTAGATAGGATCGAAATTTGTCAAAGACGAATACTACTGCGAGCAGCTCCTTTTCTGTAGTGGTATAAGTTTCTAGAGCATCTGTGAGTGTCTTGCTAGCGTAATAAATTGGTCGAAAGTGATTGTCCTTCCGTTGTCCTAGAACAGATCCAACTGCGAAATCACTCGCATCGTACATGATTACGAATGGTAAATTCCAATCCGGGGCAATCATTATTGGTGCGTTAGTGAGTTCTTTCTTCAAGTAGTTGAAGGCCTTCATACTTTTCATTAAAAGCAAACTTGACGTCTTTTCCCAAAAGGTGGGTGATTGGTTGAGAAATCTTGGAGAAATCCTTGATAAAACGACGGTAGAACCCAACATGTCCTAGAAAACTTTGAATGGCTTTTACGTTTGTGGGTGGCGGAAGTTTTGCAATGGTTTTGACTTTTGCCTTATCTACTTCAATTCCTAACTTTGAGATTCAGTTTCCTAAAACTATTCCTTTCTTTACCATGAAGTGACATTTTTCCCATTTCAAAACCAGATTCGTTTCTTCACATTTTGCGAGCATCCTGTCAAGGTTAGAGAAACACGATGCAAAGGAGTCTCCAAAGACTGAATAGTCGTCCATAAAGACTTCCATGCATTGTTCAATCATGGCATGGAAGATTTCCATCATGCACCTTTAAAATGTTGCGGGTGCATTGCATAATCCAAAGGGAATGCGTCGGTAGGCAAATGTTCCATATGGAAATGTGAACGTCGTGTAGGTAGTTTAACTGGAAAGACAAACTTATCAACCTTGACCATGACATACTCAACAATCCCGCGAGGGAGTTTAACTGATCTGTCTGCCAATCGGATGGTCATTCGAGTAGGTAGTAGGTTATTTAATCCTAATTTCTTAAAAAGAGAATAAAGCATAAGATTAACACTAGCACCTAAGTCTGCTAAGGCATTACTGATCTGGATGTCTTGGAGAAAACAAGGGATGGTTAAACGTCCAGTATCACCTAATTTTGGGGGAAGTCCATGTTGTATAATCAAAGAACATTCAACATCTAAAGGTAAATTGACTATTTGCCTAAGTTTTTCTTTATTCGAAAGGAGTTCTTTAAAGAATTTGGCACAGCTAGGCATTTCTACTAAAGCATCTACTAACCTAATGTTTAAGTGCAAGCTTTTAAACATTTCCAGATATTTTTCCAATTGAGCTTCTTGCTTTTCCTTTTTAAACTTACCAGGATAAGGTATTCTCGTGCGAGGTACGTTATCTGAGGTTTTGGTGGACACTTGATCAGGCGTAGTGAATGAAGGCTTAGTTGATACGTGATTAGTAAGTAAAGGTGTAGGCGAAGAAGGTTTATTGGTTGTAACATCTGGTGGTGGTGGCTCAACACTGGTCATTTTTCCTCCTCTAGTAATGATTAACACATCATCACTTGGTGGGTGATTAGTGATAACCGACATACATTCCACAAAAAAACATAGGTTTCTCAAAATAGATTCCATGTTTGAAATTAAATTTTTGGAAATCTTAAGCATGGTGTCAATATTGTCTTGAAATCCAATTACTTTCTTGTTTATGACGTTTTATTCACAAACGAAATTTAAGAAAAGTTGCTTTGAGGAATGTATGTGGTTTAAAGTTGGAAAAGTGACTTGTGGTTGAGTAAAATGTTTTGTCCAATCATCGTAAGGTGGTGTCTTTATTGGTGAAAAGTTGGTAGATTAAAGTACATTTTATACTAATTGATGCGTCACCAGCGGTCGGTAAGGATTTTACCCTTGTCGTTGCACCGGCTACTGGCGACGGCGATCAGTCGGTGTTTTAAATTTGTAATTGCGGGCCTAAGTTTTCCCTAACAATGCTAATCCTAAGGGTGAGCAAGTGGTAGGTATGACCAATAGTCGTTCTTCAAACCGACTGAATTGAAACTAAGGCGTGGTAGATTAGGGCTTTCAAACTAGTGAAGGGTTTATAAAATAGTGGGTGAGTTTTGTTTTTTATATTGACTAAATTAGGTAAATAAATAAATAAAAGCGAAATAGAAATAAAACATAAAACATATAAGATAAAGATAGTGTTTGCCGAGACTTCGTTAATTAAGTTATGGGATGATGTTTGGAGAAACTGTGTTGAAAGATATTTGTTAACTATTATTCTTGAATACTCGTGATGTAAACACTAGATTCCCTACTAATTAAAATCCCATTATCATGTCACACCGGAAGCTAGGTTATGCTAACATCACAAAGTATTTAGAATAACAAGCAAAATCTTCATATGAACGGGAACAAAATCTTAAGGTACTAGACATAACCGAATCATATATCGATTCATCATCATCCAAACAGATTCATGTATTTAAAAAGTTCATTAATGACTTTAAATCAGCCCTTGCTTAAGACTACCCAATAAATCCCCTAATTATCCACAGCGTTCCTCACATAAAGTGGTTTCGCCGCTTCAAACCTTGGCCATGTCTTGTCCTATGATAATCCCCCATGTAGCCTTGCGGTTCCATAGTTTCATACATTTGACAAATTATGTTGACACAGATGACTGACTACCTTTTAATTAGATGTCGTTAAAATGGCGTTGTAATCACGTTTATTGGTGGAAAGGTGATAGATTAATTTGAAGTTTGAAAGTCTATTTAGAAAGGTTAATTAAACTAGGTTTCTCATTTTGTATATTAGTCCGTAATATAACTATCTTCGGTCGTTACTCGACTTCCATACATTTGTACTCCACCTTGAAGTGTTTCCAGTACTATATTGAATAACATTCGAATAGGGGCCATCATATTACTTCGTAATATTGTACCATTTCGTAATATGACTACCTTCGGTCGTTCCTCGACTTCCATACATTTGTACTCCACCTTGAAGTGTTTCTAGTACTATATCGAGTAACAGTCGAATAGGGGCCGTCATATTACTTTACGATAATTAAGACCGTTTATATTTTACCACTATGATGATCCTAAGGCTAAAATCAAACAAGAACATGGAATAAGACGATCAAAGCAATACTACCGATCTTTAATATTTAATTATAAATCATCCCATAATTTACTAACTACATCGCAAGCAAACACAACAAGTATACTACTCTCTAATCATGACAATACCTAAATCTAGCATAATCAATATAAACGTAATTAATTAAGATAGATAAGGATAGAAAGAACCAGGATTAAATGCAAGAGAGAATAGACTTGAATTTATTGACACAATTCCGAGCGTACACCGAAGATTACAATGCGTTCCTTGCTTTCGTTCTATTCTAAACAAGTTTCCTAAACTAGCCTAACTAATTTGGAATAAGAAAATAGAAGGAGAAAGTAGAACTAATAATTAAAGAGTATTATTAGTCTAAAGAAAAATATGGAAGGTGTTTTTCCTATGAAATGTGTGTTAGGAATGGTGTGTCTTCAAATGAACCATGGGGTTCCTATTTATAGATGAAATCCGGTGCACTTTAGCAACTAGGGGAACTTGTTAGCAAAAGGTGGTAAAGTGGCTAGCACATGTACCTTAAAGCGCGGAAAGGTCTAGCACATGACCATAAAGTTGCGGAAAGGTCTAGCACATGTAACAGGAGAGTACGAGCAAGGAAGAAAAAGTGCCAGAGGGATGGGTGGCTGCCAGCGGGCATTTGATGGCTGCCATCCGGCATTGGGTGGCTTCCAGCCAGCCTTGGTTGGCGGCCAGCCGCCCCGGTTCGCTTTCGTTTGCTCGTTTCTTATTTCGTGATGCGTCCATTTTTATCGATTCTTTTTGCGTTTTTCAAAAACAAAGAATTTGATGAAAAGAAATCTCTGAAATGTTTCTCTGATCTTTAGATGTCTCATGCGAATCGTTTGAATCTTCCGGTATACGTAGAATCTTCGTTCTTCTTCTGTATTTGTTGATTCTTCTTCTGTTAGATTTGTGATTTTAAAATGAAGATCTTGGATAAGAGAAATCTCAGTGATGGGTATTTTGTCTCTAAATCTGGTTTTGATGTCTTGAATCTTCAAACGTGTGTGGAATCTTCGTCTTTCGTCCGTTTTGCTTGATTTTTATCGTGCAACTCTATTTAGACCTTCTTGGAAAAGTTCCATTGATTTGTACATTATCTGAGTTTATTTGCCAAGTATTGTTCCAGAATGAGAGAGATATCGATAGTAAAAATGTGACTTTTTACGCGATATCAAGTATCCCACACTTAGAACTTTGCTTATCCTCAAGCAAACTCGAATTTCAAGCATGGTTAGAAATAAGTAGATAATGAAATATTTCGAGGCAGAACTTTTTACCGAGGGGGTTTTTGGAAAAATAAAATATTTGTGCTTTTGAAAAAGTAGGGTTGTAATCTTTGAGAGCATGCTTTTAATCTTTGATCTTGGATACATGACTAGGCGATCCTCTCACGGTGGTCACTCAAATCACTCAAAGTTTTTAGGGTTTCCTATTCTAATATTATTATCAATCACTCAGAATGCCAGTCATGTATCGTTTATCATCATAGGCTTGATCGAGAATCAAATCGTTACCTTTTAGGTGAGAGTGAAGTCTATCTAGCCACAATTATTCTAGGAGGAGTGATGTAGGGTTTTTGGGGTGGAGTGTTGATAAGAGGGGGTTATGTTTGTTTTTTTTATATGTTTATTTTTATTTATTTATTTAGTTATTTTTGGGAAGAGGAAAGATGGAATTTTTGAGAGGATTGACGCCCTTTTCTCATGTTTTTGGTAGGAGTATTTTTCTCCATTTGACTTTCTTTTCTTCGAATTTTTTTTCTTTTGATTTTTTTTTCGACATCATATCCTTGTAGCTTCTCTTCTTTCATCTTTGAAACTTTCTACGAAGTTTGAGGGATGCTTTAGAGAGGGTATGGATAACGTATTTTCATTTTTTGGTGTATGGATGGGTTTAAGAATGATGTGATTTGATCTCCTTTTTACTCACCAGTTCGGGTTCGAAATGCATAACAGGAGCAAGTTCTGATTCTAAACGTATACATCGGCACACTCAAGAATCGAAGAAGTGAAGCATTAAAAGTGAATGCTTTACATGGCTCAAGATACCTCACGAATCGAAAATTGGTTTGTTGTGTGCCTAGTCATGTGATGCTCTTTATGGGATTACTAACCTAAATTTCCAAAGGAATTTGTATTTTATTTATCCTTTTTCTCCAAAGTAAATCATTCTTTGTCTAAAATTTTTCATTTTCAACATATTTTTAACTCAATTTTGAAAAATTTTGTTTACTCATTGGAGAAGGATGGTCTAAAGAGCAACGAACTTAGAATCAAGCATATACCATTATCCTTTTTACAGTAGTGTAACTACTGCTATCCCACACTTAAAGGAACATTGTCCTCGATGTTATTCTAAGCTCTGACTGGGGTAAAATCCCACACCTAGGATTTGAAACATCTAAGACGTATTCTTTTAGCAGTGTATTTTAGGTTTGAATCCCACACTTAGTGATAAGCATAGTGGATATGGTATATTTAAAAACGAAAGAAAAAGAATGGTATAGAAGTACTCCCCAGTAGTTGCAGTGCTCCATGATATGTGTTTGCCGAACTTCATCTTGCTGGGTTCACTCTTGATCAAGTCTTATTGTGATTGGTCTCGTAGGTGTGAACACGTTGGATATACTTTCTTTATTTCCGACGTTGAAAACTTGATGCGTCGGACAGTTCTTAAAACTTCTTCGTATATCTAAGTGTGAAAGATAGTCGGAGACTTCATCACTTCTTGGAATGTAAAATTGTGGAAATGTAAAACACGGGTTGCCTCCCGAGAAGCGCTCTTTTAAAGTCGAGAGCTCGACTTCTTTTCTCCTAGCTAGATGGAGATGGATGCATCCCTGGGATCCACTGTGTTGATGTTGTGGGCCCTAGGTTGCAGGAAAGTATATCGAGGTGGATAGATTATCATGAAATGATTGACTATTGTCGTAATCAATTCAAATGGACTATCTCTCAATTCTTCCTTGTAGTTCAGAAGATGCTCTGAAGTTGTCCTTGCAAAGCTGTGAAGTCAGAAGGTGATATAATCAACTGCTTTAGTGACAGTCCCACTGGGGTCGGTCATGGTGGTTGTGTCTGTCTTAACAACCTCTCTTGGCGGTGGGTTTTGCCAGAGAGAGCATACAAACACCAAGAATAGCAGTTTTATGTCTTCATAATTCTCGGTCTTGGGGTCTCCGTTGAATCTTCTGATGGATGTACACAGGTCCATAATTTTCCGGTGCTGATGGTCGTTGAATGGAAAGTCAGATTCTGAGAAACCTAGAATAAGCTGACGAAGTATCTCCTTGCATCCTGAGTGGAATAAGAAGTTCATTCTAGATTTACTTTTTCGTTGTTGAATCTCCCATGGATGGATCGTAACAAAAGTAGCGATAACAAGTGGTGATTCATGTGTGTCCCTAAAAGGTCATTCGCGCTTTGATTCCTCCCAAACAAGATCACTAAGTTCTTCAATCAATAACTCAACTTGTTTTTCAATAGAGGAGTTGATAACCATATATCCGCTTTCTTTAGAACTAAGGTGATCTTCTCTATTTAGCAAATCAAGCAATGATGTGAGGTCATTCATCATCAAGATATCGGCACGACTGCTCGGATGTCCAGTAGTCTCTTTCATATGTGCTATAATGGATCCCAACATCTCCCATTGTGTTGAGGTGAATGAGATATTAGAACTTTTAAGGGCATTGTAGATCCTAGTATATGTCCATTTCTGTTGTTGACAGAATTGCAGTTCAGCAGGGGAAAGGGTAAGCATGTTGATTTTGCTTCTTATTCCTCCTACTGCTTTGTCGAATCTTTGGATGAGCACTTTGGGATCTGTGATGGTTTGTGGTTGGTAACTAGTGCGCTTGGAATATTCCTCCAGTGTTTCTCCTCTCGTGGGATGGTTGTGGTTACTTCCCGCCATTTCTTCAGGGGTAAATAGATTAGTTGGCAGTCTTCTTCTTCTGTTTTCTTCTTCTATCTTTCTCTTTCCGATTATTTCTTCCATCGTTGGTTTGTTTACTGATGCATGTTTCATCTTTTGTCCTATTCGTCGGAGGTCAATCGGAAAATATGGCGTGATTGCCAGTTCCTTGCTAGATTTCCTTTCACTTATTGACTTTGCAGTTTCTTTGTCCTCTGTGGTCTTGTTCATGGAGATCATGTACATATCGGCTTGGTCTCCAACGTTAGGATTGTCGATATGAAAAGTGATGGTTTCTCCTTGAGACTGCAAACTGATGGTTTGTGCGAAGATGTTGATGATTGCCTTGGCCGTATTCATGAAAGCTCTTCCTAGTATGATTGGGATGCGTACGTCTTCCTGCATATCCATTACTACAAAATCTGCTAGGTAAAGAAATTTGTCAATCCTAACTAAAACAATTTTAGCTATTCCCTTAGGGTATTTGACCGAGTAGTCAGCAAGCTGTATTGTCATTTTGGTAGGTAGAAGATTTTCTAACTCAAGCCTCTTGAAAAGCGAGTATGGCAAAAGATTAACACTGGCTCCTAAATCGGCAAGACAACAGATGATGCCTGAATTGTACATAGAACAGGGGAGAGTAAAACATCTTGTGTGTAACACCCCGCAATTTTGACATAATTATAAATATAATTTTAAATGTAATTTGCACGTATTTTTAGGCTAATTCCCTAACTTTGAGTGAATTCACAATGCCTTTAGAGGTAAGTCTAGCAAAGCCCAACTAGTTAATACGCGTAGTATTACATATTTCGTGATTAGTATAATTACGTATAAAACCTTTGGAACAACGCGACAAAAATACTACGACTGTTGGTGGACAAAATTATTTAATAATATGAGATTATTAAATAACACTGTTAATTATTAACTATTATGTTAATAATATTTATAAAGTATTTCGAAATCATACAACACTTATTTTGTACGCTGTAACAACTCCAAACATATCCATAAAAAAAAAAAACAAAGTTATAATTTTATAACTCAACTAAATTATCTTCATAGAATATTTGAACTAAAAATATATTCGATAACATATTTAAAAATTTATCATTTTAAAGCATTTTAATATTTAATGATCGGGTACACGAAAACGGGTAAAATACCACGACACGGGGACACCCCCCCCCCCTCTTTGTTTGACTGGCCAAACCCAACCCCCCACCCATTTCCCCTCATTCTCATTTCCTTCTCATTTTACAAAATACCCACACCCACACATCTTTCTCTTTTCTCTCATCTTCAACAAAAACAAATCAACAACATCATCAACAACAACATAAGCAGTAACATCAACATGAGCATCATCATCATCATCATCATCTTCATCTTCATCTTCTTCATCATCTAAGCACCATCATCATTATTTTCGGACCACACATTGATCCGTAAGATCTCGCAACTTTTTCCTTGATATTTCGTGTTTAAATTACATATATTATCATGCTTTAGTGTTTTACCAACTTATTATGTCCAAAAACCAGCTTAAAATTCGTTTTTTGAAGTCAAAAATACAAACAGTTCGTCCTGCGAACTGAGATCTCAGTTCGCAGTTCGTCCTGCGAACCGAAACTCACCTACCAAAAGCTGAACTCGCGAAGCCAAACTGCGAAGCGAACTGACTTGTGGGTTGACCTGCGAGTTGACCTGCGAACCGACCACGAGTCGAGACTTACGAGTCGAGGTTTGTGAGCCGAACCGAGTTGCGAACTGAACTGGCTTGCGAGCCGAATCGAACTGCGAACCGACCTGCGAGTTGACCTTGCGAACTGACTTTTGCGGACCGAAAATTTTGAGCTGAAATTAGCGAATTGAAATTTTATATGCATTTCCATTAAAGCAATATGTAGATAAATAAAAATTTTCCAAGCTGACCTAGCAGCTCGATCCTAGCCAGGGGCTCTGCCCCTTGGACCCCGCTAAGGGTTGCCACACCTTGGACCCCGCTACCAGGGCGCTGCCCCCGGACCCCCGTACACAATCTCATACTTTATAAAAATACAGTGAAACAAACACATTTATACTTTCGAAGTTATGATTTCAAACCATCACCAACGAGTCGTATACATTTTCACAAATACGAAATGCAAACACACATGTTTAACAAACGCTTTGGACATAACTTGGTCATACGAACACTAGCATGGATGGTCGACTTAGACATCCACATACTTATTAAATCTCATACGTTTAGGACGTTAGGAGGTTTCGGACTAAACTTGGGCTTTAGGCTTTGCTAGCACTCGCACTTTACTTAGCTCAACAGGTGAGTTCACAGCCCCTACTTTTTCTGCTTTACTACTTTTGAACAGGGGTGGAAAACATAGTCAACTCTTTTGTTACAGGTGCAAACTTTTATACAGCTGATTTGATGTATACTACACAAACTGTTTATGACTGCTGTCAAACTATTACAACTCTTGTTTATGAAATGGTATTTCATATGAAAACTAAATTGGAACTCGCTAGAGAACGACCAGCTACACATTTTCGCTAACTATCTTTTATGAAACAACATTTTCATAAATACTTGAAAAGTCCCTACGTCTTGGGCATATAGAAAGTCCCTACTTCTTGGGCAGATATTGTTAAGTCTTACTTCTTGGACAAACGTTTTAATCCCTACTACTTGGGAAAACATTGAAACGTCCTACTTCTTGGACAAGCTTTTCTAACTATACTTTTGGGCGACGTCCCAATAAAACTTCATATTTGATGAACATTACTTGAATTGTCAATGCAAAACGTTACAAACAATTTTGTTACAAATGTTTTGGTTGATCAAACTTACACTCTAACATAAAACTTGTGAATTTACTCAACCTCATTGTTGACATTTACTATGTTTTCCAGGGAATTAGCTGCACATAAGAACCGCCTGCACATATGGAATTATAGGCGACCCGCGAAGCATTTAGGATGCCACTTTTGAAAATGATGGATTTCTGTTATATAACTAATATGTGTTTAGTCATATTTATGAAATCTACTTTTGTAAACTTAATTACTTACACTTGTACGATTCGATGAATCGTAAAACTTTGTAACTATTATTCTTGGCATCTTAATATATATGTTCTGTTGTAATCATATGCTCTGATATGTATGCATGTACTTTGTATACGTCGACACCCCCACTCGATCAAATGCTTTCGCTAACCTCGATTAACGATTTTCGGGGGTGTGACAGATTGGTATCAGAGCTATTGTTTATAGCGAACTAGATTTCTTAGGTGACTTAGAGACCTTAGAGACCTAGACTATAGCCTTGGCTAGAGCGCACATGCATACACACATTTACATACGTCTAACTATCGTTATGACTCATCGATACGCGTAATCCATTATTTGAACCGTGCTACATCCTAGTCATTCAAACTCACTCTGATCTCGTACGAACCGGATCGTATTAAGCGGTTGATGAAAAGAAGTATGTATTTAGCATCATATAATGACGCCTGACCAACGTGATGATATTATACTAAGTACATATGGGCGTTTCATAGTCGTAAGATACGTGATGGGATCTTGTCAATCCTTCTTAATGTTTATAACTAAAAATATGTGAAACTTCATTCTTCACATTTTTTTCATTGGCATTGACTTCTGCATTTCCTTCATCGCAGAATGTCATCATGCCGCCTAAACAAAGAAAGACACGAAACAGTCATCGAGCGACTACACCCCCTGTCGTTGAAACCACCGAACAGATCATCGAACGACGTGTGGTAGAAGCAATTTCCCAGTATGAGGCAAGCCGCAATCGTGACAATGTGGTGCACAACAATGGAACTACTCCCGTCAACAATGAAACACCGGAGAATACCCCACGAGGGTGTTCATACAAAACCTTCCAAGCTTGCAGACCCAACACATTCACTGGGACTGAAGGGGCCATTGGCCTAGTCCACTAGATCGAGAAAATGGAATCGGTCCTCGACATCAGCGACTGCGCAACCGAGAACATGGTAAAATACGCCACGTGTACTCTCGCCGACAAAGCTTTGACATGGTGGAACGCCCAAGTCCACATTTTCAGACGCACAACTGCTTACTCCATCTCGTGGGAGACTTTGAAACAGATGATGATGATGGAAGAGTTTTGCTCTCCCAGTGAGCTTCAGAAACTCGAAACTGAGCTATGGAACATCCAGATGATCGGTGCTGACATTACCAGATTCACGACAAGGTTCCAAGAGCTTGCACGCCTCGTACCTCACATGGTGACTCCCGAGAGCGAACGCATTAAGCGATACACCAGAGGTTTGGAACCACAGATCAGAGGCATGGTGATGTCCTCCAAACTGACTACCTTTAGGAGCGCAGTTGACCTAGCTCAAAGCTTGACCGATGACGTGGTCCTGATTGGAACTTTGAAAGCTGCTTCAGGGAAAAGTGAACCTAACCGTACTGATGCGGGTGACTCTGGAAATAACAAACAAAAATGGAACAGTGAGGGTAATGACCGTCAGGGTCAACAAAACAAAAATCTGGGAAATGCCAGAGCATACGCCGCAATCACCAACACTGAACCGAAACCTTATCTAGGCAAGAGGCATAAATGTGAAAAATACGAGAGGCATCATGAGGGCAAATGCACTATATGTGGTAAGTGTAGTCAATGGGGACACCGAGCCAATACATGTAGAAACAACCCACCCACACAAGCAAACACTGGACGACAAAATATGGGGTGTTTCGAGTATGGTGAACCCGGACACTACCAAAATCAGTTCCCACAGCTCAACAACGCCAACAACAATCAGAACAACAACAACCGCATCGCCAACAATGAAACCGCTCATGGACGCGCATATGTCATTCGTGCACGGGATGCACCAGAGGATCCCTACGCTAACATTGGTATGTTTTAGCAACCTATTATTTTGCTCTAACATTACGCTACTTGAATGTCAATTCGAACCTAAAACTTGGTAAACTTTACCCGCTTTCGAAACACACAACTTATGAAACTATAAAACGAGTATGCAAAAACTATTTCGAGTTACGTGGTAACTCACGACGTCACAAATAGTGACAACACATCTTTTTGGAAACACATACGTCCGACGTAACGACTTGGATTAAATCTCGGGACGAGATTTCGCTAATAGGGGGAGAATGTAATACCCCGCAATTTCGACATAATTATAAACGTAATTATAAACGTAATTTGCATGTATTTTTAGGATAATTCCCTAACTTTGAGTGAATTCACAATGCCTTTAGAGGTAAGTTTAGCAAAGCCCAACTAATTAATATGCGTAGCATTACATATTTCATGATTAGTATAATTACGTATAAAACCTTTGGAACGTGACAACTACGACTGTTGGTGAACAAAATTATTTAATTATATGAGATTATTAAATAACACAGTTAATTGTTAAATATTATGTTAATAATATTTATAAAGTATTTCGAAATCATACAACACTTATTTCGTACGCTGTAACAACTCGAAACATATCCGTAAAAACTAAAATAAAACAAAGTTATAATTTTATAACTCAACTAAATTATCTTCATAGAATATTTGAACTAAAAATATATTCGATAACATATTTAAAAATTTATCATTTTAAAATATTTTAATATTTAATGATCGGGTACACGAATACGGGTAAAATACCACGACACGGGGCCAAACCCACCCCCAACCCCCTCCTCTTTGTTTGACCGGCCAAACCCAACCCCCACCCATTTACCCTCATTCTCATTTCCTTCTCATTTTACCAAAAACCCACACCCACACATCTTTCTCTTTTCTTTCATCTTCAAGTACCTTATCCTTTGTTGTAAGAAGCCTTCCGAAGTACTTTTTGGAAGGAACTTCAGATACGGTATCTAAGAATTTCCTATCAAGCTTAAAAGACTTAAGCTTGTCGGGTCGTTGTTTAAGATGAGCCGGAAATGGAATGTTTACTATCCTATTTGGTGTAGACTCTAAATCTATTGTCGATGGGACAATAGGTGGTTCCTTCACCGGAGAAGAAACCAAGCGTGGGCTATGTACTACCTGAGAGTCTTGAATATGGGAAGCCTCCTTATGGTAACTAGTTGGACTATCCCGAGGTTTAGCGTTAATACGATGTGCTAATTGTCCTAATTGGGATTCGAAAGCTTTTAACAAAGTCAGTTGGTCTCTTAAGATGAGATCAGATTGGTCTTGTCTAGCTGAGATTCCTTGAATGACTTGTATCAGGGTGTCGTCAAAGCTAGAGGTTTGTGAGGAATAGAGTTCTAAAGGTTGAGGTTGGTAAGTTAGTGGGCTATTCCTGGGTGGGTTAAGAGAAGGGTTAGTATTGGGCGGAGTTAGATGAGACTGAGGAATTTGGGCTGAGTGGTTAAGATTAGCACAATTAAGGCTGGTTTGAACTTGACAGACTTGTTATTGTTGACTTTTCAGTTCCTTAATCTCCTTAGTTAGGTCAGCCACTTGCTGAACGAGAGTTTTGATAGCTTCATTTCTGAGTGTAGTTGGTGGATTCACTATTGAGGAGTGATTTTCACTGTTCCAATCATGGTTGTGTATCGTCATTTTCTCAATAAGGCTCCAAGCTTAATTTTCCGTACAGTCTATGAAACTACCTTAAGAGGAGGTATCAAGTAAAGGACAGTGACATAAGAAGAGACCATTGTAGAAAATGTGCAACTGGTATGAGCGCTCAAATCGATGATTTGGACATTTCTTAAGCAATCCCTTAAAGCGTTCCCATGCATCATAGATTGATTCATCATGCACTTGACGAAAGTTTATGATGTTGGTTCTAAACGTGGCTTGTTTTGATGAGGGAAAATATTTGGCCAAAAATTTGGTTGCTAATTCTACCCAAGAGGTTATAGAGTTGATCTCTAGTCCCTCAAACCAGGTTTTTGCATTGAGAGTGAGTGAATAGGGAAATAGGTATAGATAGACTACGTCCTGATTAACCCCAACTGGCTTAAAGGAGTTGGATAAGGAAATGAATTTGTCAAGGTGTGAGTTGGGATCATCATTTGGTAGGCCATGGAATTGACAGAGGTTTTGGACTAACTGAACAATGTGTGGCTTTAACTTGAATGATCCTCTACCAATTTCCGGATAGACAATTGGTCCTCCTCCACCTTCAATCAAAGGTTTAGTCTTCAGCGAGAGTTATACGTGTAGCTGTCATAGTCTCAATTGGTTGACTAGTTGAGTGGATAGGGATAACGTAATTTGTAAAAGTGGTAAAATGAAGGAAAAATAAAGAAAGACGTAGGGGTCTAAGGAGAAGAGTTAATCCTAAAGGTTCACTAGCGAGTAAGATCATCTTGACGCCTAAGGATCGTACAGTTGGTTCCCCGGCAGCGGCGCCAAAAACTTGATGCGTCACCAGCGGTCAGTAAGGATTTTACCCTTGTCGTTGCACCGGATACTGGCAACGACGATCAATGGTTGTTTTAAATTTGTAATTGTGGGGCCTAAGTTTTCCCTAATAATGCTAATCCTAAGGGTGAGCAAGTGGTAGGTATGTGATTGGAAGTAAAAAGTAACGTTTTTGCATACATAATTCCCACCTTTTTAGCCCTAAAATGGATGAAATCATTCAATATCAATACTTTTTCACCATAATTCATTGTTAAGGCTAAAAATAAGGCATTGCTTCAAAAATCACTTAAAATGGCTAAATAACGTACAAAACAAAGCATAAACGATACGGTCACGTTCCACGAGCACTTTTTAGCATAATACCTTGAATTTATTCTTTGATTATCTCATTATGATCTTCAGGTTATTACGAGCACGTGGATATAAAGAACGCTGAAAACGGATCAAGAATGAAAAAGTTATGGCCAAACGAAGTTCGACCAGTGCACAAGACTTACGATCCAGCACACAAGACCACAGACCAAGGGGATACCACCCCACAGGGGCTGTATACCCCCTCTTTGGGGCCATATACCCCCTGTAGGGGTGGTATACCCTCTCTAAGGTGCCGGATACGCTCCGTTTGCTGCCGAATACGCCCTATTTGCTACCGAATACGCCCTATTTAGTGTCGAATATGCCCTCTTTGGTGTCAAATTTCATAGCTCGGGGGTGTATTTCAGTGTTAAATTGGGAGCGAGGGTGTTGAGTGTAAAATTATAACTTGTAAGCCTATAAACAGAGGCTCTCACCTCCTCATTTTAACAAGCAATCAATCCATCCATCCCTCACAATAACACAACTCATTTCACACATACTACACTCTCTCTCTCTAGAGTTTCTCTCTCTAGACTTTTTCTCTCTAGGTTCTCTCTCTAGTCTCTCTCTAGTTTCTCTCTCTAGGGAACTAGTGGGAAGATTAGGAGAGAATCCTTTCTTCTTAGAATAGCTATGTAATATAATTAGTAGAGGCTAGCAGTTGTAATATTTGGATATTATTCGAAGAAATATAAGTTGTTATTCTGCTCGCAATACGTATCGGTATTATCTATCCTTTCTATTATTAATTTGTGATAATGTTCTTATTTGATGTTTGTGATTTATTAATGATAGAAATATTTATTGGTATGCTTTGTGATTAGTTGCTTGTATGTTTGCCATGATTTAGATAGTTAGGAGTGATGTTACATTAATTCTCTATCTGTACAAATGGGAGTTGTGTTACGCTGTTATCAGTCTAAGCTTTTCCTGAATAGACCTTATCATTCTCCCTTTCCGGGCTTTCACGTGACTATTGCCCTTAGGGTAGGACTTTGCACACCCTAATACTACATAGATATAGTTATCTGTGTTTTTGTATGAAGCTGTGGACATGCTGTAAAACGGCCCAGTACTTAGTATAGCGCTGGAAACACCTCTGGTGAAGTAAAAATGCGTGGAAGCTACGGACCGGTCGTAAGCATATGACACCATCGATACCTGGAAGTTACCATTCCTGAACATGGTCTAGGATATAAGCTGTGGAAATGCTAAATCTTTGCAGTATTATACACCGTGAGTATACTTAGATTTATACGAGCTGTGGATATAACTGAATGCATTATACACCGTAAGTATACCTAGGGATGAACGTCTGATCGTAAGGATTTGAGCTTAAAATAAGTAAAAAAGGAATTCTGAAAAGAAAGCTAAGACTCGTCAGTAGTCTAAGATGCTTAAACCACTTAATTCCACTTAGCCGATAGTTTAGAGTAACCACGTAAACAACCAGTACACAATTAGGTAATAACATTTAGACATAGGTGTTAAGAACGGTCAGAATATCCTGTAATGGCGGTTTCCTACCTTATTCATGCACCCAGGAGATATCTCCAGGAAGGGTCACTTGTCCTTATCGGACAATGTCGGGAGTTGAGCAACCTGATCTGATCAGAATCATGATAGCCTAGGTACTCAGTGACATACTAATTTAAAAACTGAACTAAATAAGTAGGGTCCTAGTGTTTACACTGAAGTTTATTTGTCTGTTAGCTGAATGTGTCCCCAATAATCATCACTCCAATAATACGATATCCCAAATCATGGTGAACCACGTATTTGTTATCCTTAAGTGTTACATATCTTCTAGCCTCCCTTTACTTTTACGCTTTCTTAGTATTTTAAATAAATAAGAACCTAAAAATAATCACCCTACAATCTATAAAAACACCAGCTTAATTACTAAGTTATCAGAACTAGCTCTGTTTCAATTCTACCATCGTGAGGAACGATCCTGGATCATCCTTACCACATACTAATATCAGGTATTCGTAAGTTCGGAAGGTTTTGGCTCCCCCCGACTATTATAAATTTAAAACCACCCTCCGATCGCCGGTCTCAACTTGAAGGTCCTCGGCGACAAGGAAGCGATTCCTTGACCGACCGTTGGAACGCGATCAGTATGACCTAGAGTCGTTCTTCAAACCGACTGAATTGAAACTAAGGCGTGGCAGATGAGGGCTTTCAAACTAGTGAAGGGTTTTTAAAATAGTGGGTGAGTTTTGGTTTTTATATTGACTAACTTAAACAAGTAAATAAATAAAAGTGAAATAAAAATATAAGATAAAGCATATAAGATAAAGATAGTGTTTGCCGAGACTTCGTTAATTAAGTTATGGGATGATGTTTGGAGAAACTGTGTTGAAAGGTATTTGTTAACTATTATTCTTGAATACTCGTGATGTAAACACTAGATTCCCTACTAATTAAAATCCCATTAGCATGTCACACCGGGAGCTAGGTTATGGTAACATCACAAAGTATTTAGAATAACAAGCAAAATCTTAATTATGGTTTAATAATACTTTCATATGAACGGGAACAAAATCTTAAGGTACTAGACATAGCCGAATCATATAACGATTCTTCATCATCCAAACAGATTCATGTATTTAAAAAGTTCATTAATGACTTTAAACCAGCACTTGCTTAAGACTACCCAATAAATCCCCTAATTATCCACAGCGTTCCTCACTTAAAGTGGTTCCGCTGCTTCAAACCTTGGCCATGTCTTATCCTATGATAATCCCCCATGTAGTCTTGCGGTTCCATAGTTTCATACCTTTGACAAATTATATTGACACAGATGACTGACTACCTTTTAATTAGATGTCGTTAAAATGGCGTTGTAATCACGTTTATTGGTGGAAAGGCGATAGATTAATTTGAAGTTTGAAAATCTATATAGAAAGGTTAATTAAACTAGGTTTCTCATTTTGTATATTAGTCCGTAATATAACTACCTTCGGTCGTTACTCGACTTCCATACATTTGTACTCCACCTTGAAGTGTTTCCAGTACTATATTGAATAACATTCGAATAGGGGCCATCATATTACTTCGTAATATTGTACCGTTTCGAAATATGACTACCTTCGGTCGTTCCTCGACTTCCATACATTTGTACTCCACCTTGAAGTGTTTCCAGTACTATATCGAGTTACAGTCAAATAGGGGCCATCATATTACTTTACGATAATTAAGACCATTTATATTTTACCACTATGATGATCCTATGGCAACAATCAAACAAGAACATTCAATAAGACGATCAAAGCAATACCACCGATCTTTAATATTTAATTATAAATCATCCTATAATTTACTAACTACATCGCAAGCAAACACAACAAGTATACTACTCTCTATTCATGGCAATAACTAAATCTAGCATAATCAATATAAACGTAATTAAGTAAAATAAATAAGGATAGAAAGAACCAAGATTAAATGCGAGAGAGAATAGACTTGAATTTATTGACACAATTCCGAGCATACACCGAAGGTTACAATGCGTTCCTTGCTTTCGTTCTATTTTAAAAAAGTTTCCTAAACTAGCATAACTAATTTGGAATAAGAAAGTAGAAGGAGAAAATAGAACTAATAATAATAGAGTATTATTAGTCTAAAGAAAAGTATGGAAGGTATTTTTTCTAAGAAATGTGTGTTAGGAATGGTGTGTCTTCAAATGAACCAAGGGGGTTCCTATTTATAGATGAAATCCGGTGCACTTTAGCAACTAGGGAAACATGTTAGCAAAAGATGGTAAAGTTTCTAGCACATGTACCCTAAAGTGCGGAACGATCTAGCACATATACCATAAAGTTGCGGAAAGGTCCAGGACGTGTGCCAGGAGAGTACGAGCAAGGATGAAAAAGTGCCAGAGGGACAGGTGGCTGCCAGCCGGCGTTGAGTGGCTTCCAGCCGGCCTTGGTTGGCGGCCAGCCGCCCCGATTTGCTTTATTTTGCTCGTTTCTTGTTTCGTGCGTATCTTCTTCGTTATGCGTCCGTTTTTGTCGTTTCTTTTTGCGTTGGATTCGTTTTTCAAAAATGAAGAATTTGATGAAAAGAAATATCTGAAATGTTTCTCCGATCTTTAGATGTCTCGTGCGAATCATTTGAATCTTCCGGTATACGTAGAATTTTCGTTCTTCATCCGTTTTTGTTGATTTTTCTTCTGTTAGATTCGTAATTTGAAAACGAAGATCTTGGATAAGAGAAATATCAGTGATGGGTACTTTGTCTCTAAATCTTGTTTTGATGTCTTGAATCTTCAAACGTGTGTGGAATCTCCGTCTTTCGTCTGTTTTGCTTGATTTTTCTCGTGCAACTCTATTTTGACCTTCTTGACAAAGTTTCATTGATTTTTACATTATCTGAGTTTATTTTCCAAGTATTGTTCTAGAATGAGGGACATATCGGTAGTAAAAACGTGACTTTTTACGCGATACCAATAATCTAAGGGCAGAAAGTAACTTTAGGATGATGTTGATCTTCCAAAAGTATCACAAAATACTAAGGTTGCTAAATTCCTAAAATCGATCACCAACGCTCCCCAGAAGCGGCACCAAAAACCTGACACACTCGCAACCAGAAATTGATATTTCTGATGGTGATGCGGGCGTGGAAGTGGGATTTAAATTTATAAGGCTGACGCCTAGGGTTACTGCGTTTGCTAATCTATAGGGGCTAGCAAGGGCAAGTATGACCTAGGATCGTTCTTCAAAGCGCGACAAATTTAAAATAGGGGATTTAGAAACTTTTGTGTATTTAGCTAGGGATAAAAAGGGTGGTTGGTTTTGGTTTTTCTAATCTACTATATAAAGCATAAAATAATTAAATATGGAGGTTAAATCGAGCGTTCAGCAATAAAAGCGATTGTCTACTATGAAGTAATTTAGGGGGAATTAAATGTGAAGAGTTCTAGTGTAGATTAATTTGTAGGTTAATGTGAGTTATTGCTGCAGTCCTTCCATCAGACTGACGCGGAGGTGTCCACAATTAGGAAGAAGGAATTTCACGTTGTCGCACCCCCAAATTCGGGTTGCGGAAGTGAATCGGGTCGGGTCGCGACTAATCAATAATCACAAGCACAAATATATAATGAACGACCACTAAATGCGTTGTTTTACATTGTATTGATAAAACCAAAGTTTACATCAAAATATTGTTTACATTAGCTCAGTTCCTTGAAATTGAGAGATTTACATTTCATAATTACGTTATACAAAATATAATAATGCAGTTAAATCTCTGATTTGATTGAATGCAGACTCGAGCTAATGACTCCTGATTGGGCAGCCAACCTACTGCTGAGTACCTGTGATACATGCTAAAATGGGTCAGCGAAACGCTGGTGAGCTCACAGGTTTGTATGTCAACACATATTTGTATGAACCGCAAGATTTAATTGAATTTAAAATGCAATTAAGCAAAATAAAAGTTATATAGCCATGAGCACATAGTCTGAGCTTAACTTGAGTGTCAGGTCCAATTAAGGAAACCCAACTGAGTTGCCTCCTACGAGTGCTTGATCTACACTCGTCTTCCCAAATGCTAATACGTCCGTTTGACCAGTTAGTGCGTGCTAACACGGACGAGAATTGTCAATCCTATATGATATCATATACTAACATTCACGCTACAGATGTATTACCAAACTATGTTGTGGAGGGCTTTGAAATGATTAGTGAAAACAACTCATGTAGTATTTGGTTTGTATGGTACTTGCGTTCATACTGTAAAATAAAACGAGCAATGTAATCACACCCCATATGAAAACTGTAAAATAGGGGGCTATGAGACTCACCTGAGCCTTGAGTTTTTATTTAAATAAACTTGAATTGATTAGCTGCGAATCGATGTCCGAAGACTTGTAACCTGAGGGCATCCAATACGCGCGATGGTTATAACATGAGTAGGTATCTCGAAAGACTACCCTTGTAGTTGTTCGTCCAACTAGAATGTCCAAATTACTACGATTTGGTTGTTTAACTTCTCTAAGTTACTATGAATCGGTTGATTTGATTATCCAAATTACTACGTTTTGGTTGTTTAAATTGTCAAAGTTACTACGACTTGGTTGATTGGATTGTGTTTTGAAAACGTGTACGGCCCGTTGGTGATTTGTTTGTAATAATAATCTCACATTATTATTTTGATTTTCGAAAGGTGTTATACTTAAAAAGTATTTGTAAACTTTAAGTGACGGGGGTTCGGGGGCAGCGCCCCTGATTAGCGGGGTTCTAAGGGTGGCAACCCCTGGCGGGGTCCAAGGGACTGGCCCCTGGTTAGGGTCAAATTTGGGTGAAATCAAGTGATTAATTTTAGGTCTCGACACTTAGTAAAATTTATGTTTTCTTGGTTCTGTTTCATGCGACATAGTGTGCGACATACGGCTTTATGTCGCTAAGTGCGACATAGTCTGTTGTGTCGCAGATCATGACTGCGACGTAAAGGCTTGTATCGCTAAGTGCGACATCCGCAATTTAATGTGACGTAAGGCGTTGTGTCGCTATATGCGACGGGAATAAGTTTTGCGACATAGTGTTTTGTGTCGCTATATGCGACATCCGTGATTAATGCGACATAGTGGCTTATGTCGCTATATGCGACATAAGACTTGATTTAGCGAAATAAGGGCTTATGTCGCAGGTGGCCTGGAGCCTCTGCGACATAACGCATTGTTGGCCGTAAATGATCCGAAAAGGTGTTTTCCGGTTTCCATTTGACTTGAAACTTTTACCCAACCCATATTTAGACATTACAAGCTTAAATAACCCATAACCAAGTAAAAATAAGTGAAATCGGAGTGTTTCGGGTTTTATTGGAAACTTACAAACTTAACGCCGGAGGAATCCGGAAAGATGGAAATGTAGATCGTGTCGCGGTGAATCTTTTCTTCCAAACGAGTGTAGTGATTCGGGTGAGTTTGGTGGTTTTTTTTGGTGGTTGTAGGTGGTGGTGGTTGTTTTTAGAGAGATAAGAGAGAAAGTAAGAAAGAGAGAGAGAGAGTGAAATGATGAAAATGAGGAGGGGAGGGAGGGATTTTGGCAGATTTTTGGGGAAGTTAAGGGAGGGAATCTCCCAAATTTTAACCCCCGCGTTTGCGCTCCGTGCGGTGTTCTTTTCCCCGATCGTTTAATCGTATAAATAATTATTTTAAAATACGAATATTTGTTAAGGTTTTTGTTGAAGTATCTCATCAAATACTTTTACTTTAGTAATAAAATATAACTTATTCTTATTTCGATTGTTCGCTTGTTTATTATTTTTATCGCGTAAATGTTGTTTGTACGATACGAATTTGAGTTGAAATATTATCTAAAAAATATTTTGGATAAACCAGAGTTATTAAATAATGTCATATTATTTAATAAAATTGTTCACCAACGTCCGTATTAATTGAACCGAATTGCATTCAATTTGAAACTTGTACGATTTAATCAAATCACATACTTGTATATATTCAACAATATATATATTGATACATTAATTAGCCTAACACGGAACTAATTACATGTATTACACTTGATTAGGCACTAATTACTAGTCCTAATTTGACAGGTGTCACACACGTGGATTGCAAAATATATTATTACGTGCACCGAAAGTTCTCTCAAATGCACGGCCACATTAATTAACAGTTAATCTCGAATCCTATTCCCCGATGTTGGTCGTCAGAGATGTCCGAATCATGGTATAGTCCGTTGAATAAACAATCTTATAAACGGGTTTTACCCTCGCCGGAATAAGTTGGAGTAATTGGTCTAGGCATTTAAATAATATGTCATCACTTACTCGTACAAATCGTCAACACTACTCAAGTATGCAAAATAGCATGGATAATTTAACTTATAAATAGAAACCTAAATAATACGTTTGACATATTAATTGATTTGTAACATGACTACCTTCAGTTGTTCCAAACTACCGTACGTTTGTACTTTGCATAAAGCATTTTCAGCACTATATCAAAGAACAGTCGAATAGGGGTCGTCATATTACTTCACGATATCCTAAAACTTGTGGGGTTTACTATTATGATAATCCTAAGGCAAAAATCAAATAAGAACATGTAATAGAGTGATCAGAATAGTATATAATTTAAGGCCGGCAAAAGTATTAATTGGGTCGCGGATACTCCAAAAGTTGTCTCAAAAGTATCCTCTGTTTGAATTTAATCTTAATCTACCTCTATTCCCATATTCCGTGTCTCTTAAATCTCATTTGAGTCTAGAGAACACCGGCCATGCCAAGCATAATTATTCAATCTAACATAGTATAATTAAGTTACCTGTACCTTAGTGTTAAATACGTTCATTTTTGGATATGGTTTTAGTCACAACATGAGTTGAGCAGATAAACGATAAAGATTTAATTCCTACATCTATTCATAATTTAAATTATCCGTAGCTACGTAACATCAGTATATTACATATTAAAATGTTCCCTAAACGACTATCATAACAGACAAGTGAGTTATTTAGCTAATCATGGCAAATCTGATAAACATAATTACATATTGAAGATCAACAACATAAATTAGAATAAAAGAAAAGAGATTAAAACCTAATAAAGCGTACAATAACTCATAGCAAAATACATCCCGAAGCACCTCCGTACAAGGATATAGACTCCTTTTTAATTAACTAATTTGCTAGCCCAATTAATTAAACTAATAAAAAAGAAAGAAAAATTTAAGTTGGGAATTTGAGAGAATAACTAAGCTAGAAATGTGTGTTTTTGAAAAACAAATCCAAAGGTATATTTATAGTTGAAATCCGGCTCACGATAGCGAAGATAGACTCATTTTAGTGAAAAAGTGCGCGGTGCGATTACGGGACGAAAAACGTGGCGCACGGACGAAAAAACACCCGGCACCGGGTGGCAACAGGCCGGCATGGGATGACATTGGGCCGGACCGGCCCACCGTACCAAAAAGGCAGCCGGCACCGGTTGCCTGCCAGCCAGCAGCGGCCGGTTGCCAGCCGACGGCCGCCGGTTGCTGGCCGGCCTGAGCCGTACTCCTCCTTTGGTTCACGTTTTCGTGCGTATCTCCTTCGTTTTGCGTCCGATTGCGATGATTCATTTTGCGTTGGAATCGATTTTTAATAACAAAAACTTTGGTATAAAGAAACCCCCAAGATGAATTTCCGATCTTCAAATGTCTTGTTATGAATGTTTTTAAACTTCCGCAGCGCGTAAAATCTTCATTCTTTATCCGTTTTGGTTTATTCTTTTTGTGTTGAGTTTGATTTTTAAAAACGAAGACTTGGGTATGGAGAATTCCCTGAGATGGTCTTTTTAACTTGAGAGTTCTTCTTGGTTGCCTCGAATCTTCAAGCGTGCGTGAAATCTTCGTTTTTTGACCGTTTTGCCTGATTTTTCTCGTGCTTCCTTTTTTAACCTACTTGACAAAATATCAATGATTAGTGTAATATTTGAGCTCTTTTGTCAAGTATTATTATAAAATGAGAGATATATCGTTAGTAAAAACCTGATTTTTTACGCGATATCACCCTCCAACGACCAAACCCACCTATCTTGCATTTGAGGTAATATTACACGCGATGATTTCTCAGATGGCTCATTAAACTGCTCATTTTCAGCCCCTCCCCTAGGCAATCGGCGAAACGAATCCCACAAATTATTAAGACCGATCTTGCTTGCAACCGATACATTTTTACTCACTTCCAAGTTATATAACCGAGGATATTGATCTTTCATAGTGGTGTGCTAAGAGATGCATAAGTCATAGCTCACCATCCCCATCCCCATTCATCTTCATATTTGTACATAACATGAAGGCATTAATATACATAATACTTGTATTTAACTGATTGTGGTTGATAATAACCAAGAAGTTGACTGTCTATTACAAAGGTTGACGGTTTATTTAGAGCAATTACACTTTTAAACCCAGCAAAATCCTTAAAAACCACAAACTATGTAAAATATTATACTAAGCTCATTATGTAATTTAAATTAATTAATCCAATTAACCATGAGGCATGTTTCGATGATTGAGATGGTTATTTGAACATATTGATTAATGGTATTGCCTAAAGAATGATTGAAGAATTCAATCGTGTGAAAAAATAAAGAAAATGATTAAGATACTTTACTGCTAGCAAATGTAAAATGAAGATTGCATTTAAAGACATGAAAATAGAACGTTAAACTTGTTTACACGAAAAGACTAGGATCTAAGTGACTACAAATGTGTCTAGTCATTTTATCAATTACAATGGGCCTAAGATTTTATGATTAAACTCTTGTGAGACCTTATAATGTCGTTTTCTCACACAAATTGGGTCTAATATCTTAAAGCTTATATTCTCCAAGTCCATAAAAGAACAAAATACATTGAAGATCTTTGTCGTTATACTATACAAATACATAATGTCGATAAATCTTGGTGCCTTAGAAATTCAGGGGTCTAAATGCTAAAACGGTAGCTTTACTGGTTTTACCCTTGAGCAAATCTAATTTTACCAATTGTGTTATGATCAAACTAGTAATTTTTTTTGTGAAGATTAATTATGCCATGCAAGTATGTAAAAACAACAATTGTATCTATTCTAAGACTATATCACCCACGATTTTTATCCTCCAATAACGTGACGATTTTTTTATGTTTATTTATTTTGTTGTTCAAAGACGAGTGTATAATTAATGCACTACCATATTAGAAAGAACTTGACTCGTGTTTAACTAAGTATTATATTAAATTAAATTAATAAATTATGATTAGAGGTCCAAAAATGGTTGGTGGTGAAAACGATAAATTGGTTTTTAGTCAAAAATAGAAGATAACACATGAAACCCGGGGTACGTATGTGGACAATTGTAGCTACCAATTTTTCTTTATTTTATCGGCATATATTTTATTATTTTACTCAATTTATATATATTTATATATGTAAATAATAAACGTGTCAATCTTAGACCCATTAATTAATTATGGGTCATTTTGGTTAATATTTAGGAGATGATGAGTTTGTTGGGTCTACTTCTCATTTTTTTGATAAGTCTAAATGAGTTTTTCAATAGAACCTTCAATTATGTAACAATTAACCAACGAGTCTAGTGGGTGAAAAAAATTGTCATTTCATTTCATTTCATTTTTTTCATTTTTCACTCAAATAAAAAAAAAGTTTGGAAAAACCCGATGACCCGACCCGAGACCCATTAGATCCAGACTCGTTTAGACTCATCATTCTAAATGACCTATCTAGACCCGAACCCTTTTAAACTCAAACCCGTCAAGACCCATGACCCGACCCATCTCGTCCCATTCATTTTGCCATTTATATTAAATAATAAGATATCCAACAATAAACTATTAATATAATAAATTAATAGACATTCATCTTGAAAATTTGGATCAAATATCAAAAAATATATATTGCAACTAACGTAAAGATATATAAACGTAATAAATCAGAACCAAGGTGGTTAAGGTGTTCTAATGTACTCGAAGTATCAGATTTGAACTTCACAATATAAACATCTTAAAGATGGTCATGGAAATGGTAAGATAGGTTATAGAGATAGCTCGATTTGTCGCGTACATGTGAGTAATAAGAAGTTCGACATCCTAAATATTCAGAACTGGAAAAGCCTCTTTCTTTTACATTAGTCAATTCTGATGATGCCTTGTTGACATTCATTCGTAGTTGCTATTTTTCAACGAAGTTTGTGGTTAGTGATGATGGAAAATATTCAAAATGACTCATGGCTATATGTGTTATAATACAGAAAACCCCGTGAATATTATGTATTACATAGGCAACTATTTATAGAGTACATTTGAAACCTAACTAAACCCTAATGAACCTGGTATCCACAAACGGGCTTGGGCCATGCTAACCTAATCATCTAATACTCCCCCGCAGTTCGAGCGGTGAAATCTTCGAGCAGAAATTTGGTAACAAATTTAATGATGGTCGTTGGCCAACAACATGTGTTTTTTTTAGACAAAATAAATAAGAAGATTCGTAGCAGCAGGAGATGAACACAAACTAGTTAAAGAGGGTTTTTTTTTTTTTTTTTTTTGTTTTTTCTTTTTTTTAAAGAAGTGATACGGAAGAATAGTAACTACAAATATTAATTATTGATTTTTTCAAGAAACAAGATTAGAGAAGGTACACATGAAAATCATCCAAAACGTAATTGCACGTAATGAGGGCAAAATATGTTTTTTTTTTCTTCCCTTTTTTCCTTTTAAGAAAACAAAAACAATGATGAATATAAAGATTGATGCAAGCAGAGATCGTCGAAGATTAGAAGATCTTTGAGGATAGTAGATTCGCGGACGGGGATGCGAGGAGAAGAAGAAACGGTAGGAACCCTAACGCTCTGATACCATGTTATAATACAGAAAACCCCGTGAATATTATGTATTACATACGCAACTATTTATAGAGTACATTTGAAATCTAACTAAACCCTAATGAACCCGGTACCCACAAACGGGCTTGGGCCATGCTAACCTAATCATCTAATCATCTAATAATATGATATTATTACAATTTTTCTTTAAGTAACCTAACTTTTGCTCCAGATGAACATGATTATACACAACCTATGTTTTGAATTATAATACGCTTGGAAAGTATAAGGTAAAAAATATATATAGTATTGTCTACCGTTTATCAAAATTTTCATAAATGTATGACTTTGTCGATCATGTTAATTTCCATAACTTCTAACTTCATCTGGTTATTTCTTCAATATCAATTACTTTTCTAAAAAAACGTGTGTAAAATATAAGACGAGAAATTTCGAGTGTCAAGTGTTAACGTGTCTAAATATGCACAATTAATACATTTCATGAAACTTGGCTTTTATATATTCTACAATCTTACACTTTTCATATCATTTATTTTTATCCATCAATTATTTGGCACACTTGAATTTAAATGATTATGTTTAAGTGTGAAGTGTGAACTAAGCCGTGATTGCGAGGATCGAAAAAAGAATTATTCAATACAATTTAACTTAAATGAAATTAAATTGTCTTAAAAATCTATCAAAAATACCGAAAAAGCTGAAGAATATAAGGTCAAATAACAAACTAAAGAATCTAGCATATATGAACTCGGCATTGATCATTTGGAAAAGAATATAGCCATGTTGTTGTCTAATTTCAAGAAAGAAATTAGAAGCTCTAAGTTTACTAAAGCTCTAAGTTTACTAGAGCTCTAGCCACTAATAGTTTCAAAGATACCGTTAATTACAATAATTGTGGTAAGCCTGGACACTATACAACTGACTAGACACTATACAACTGACTATAGTCTGAAACCAGCTATCAAGATGAAAGGATTTGCCAAAGGAGGCAAAAAGAAAGGAAAAGGTCTTGTCACTGAGAAGGCCTCATTCAGTGACTCTGATTCTTCATCATATGATGAAGAGGATGAGACAATAATATGTCTAGACAGAGACGTATGCTTAATGGCCAGCGATGTTGAATTTCAGAAAGATATATCTAAAGTGGTAAAAAAGTGCTCAACATCTGATTGGGACCCTGAAATTCTCTACAAGATACATAACTTCAAGTCATATATTATGTCTCAAAAGTATTCAGTGCTTAATTGTCTTGTTGTGGATGTTTCAAATTAAAACTACAATCAAACAAAGTTAAAACTTAAGGTTACAGAGATCAAATCAAAAGTTGTTGATTAGAAATCAAATCTAAACAAAATAAATCTTTTGTAGTTGGAAGTTAATGCACAAATTTATGCTAACCCGGTTTGTATACAAGAAAAAAAATAATTTGAAACACAATTTTTGCAACTTAAAAAGGTAGTTAAATCTTGATGCTAATCTACAGATCAAGTTAACAAGTGTATAAATAATCAAATTCCAAAACAAGTTACACCTAACTTGGGAGGAGACAAAGAGTCTGTTTCATCACTTGCCGATTCAACAATAGTTGATAAATTTTTAATAGCACTAGAAAATTCTCACATCTCACTTTTGAACCAGCATCTATATGTTGTGAACCCAAGCCAAATAGTTTTCAAAAGAAAGTACTGAAGATGAAATATATGCTATCATTGATGTTGCATCAACCATCGTTAGCATCATTTGTGAACGTCATTTCTTCCACTGAAATAATGTAACAAAAGGTACACGTTGAGAAAAGTGATATGTCTATCAGTGACTCAAGCAGTGATCTATGTTCATCACATGTCGGTGACTTAGAGGAAAAATGACAAATATAACAAGATCAGGACAAGAGTTACCAAAAACATGAAATCCCAAATGTCTAGATCTTGTAACAAGAAATCATCTCAGGGCTTAATTACACAAACCAAACAGCCCACTATCTAAGAACAACGACTCATGGATAGTAAACATTAGTTACTGAAAAGAGATGATTCAGTGAAAGAAAAAGAAGGTTCAACAAAAAGCTAAATCAGTGAACAAATAATGCTATAAGTGTGGAAACAGAAACCATCTTTCCATATATTGCTTAGTGTGACACCCCTCAAAAATTTGTACATTTCCGTACACAAATCACGTGCATTCTTACGCTATTTTCCTTTTAATGAAAATCAAACTTCTTTTAAACTGAGATAAGTCTAGCACAAACCCACATTGCATGGTTAATGCACACTATTTTAATGCATGAATTGCATTACATTTACGTAATTATTGAGAATTACACGAAACAATTTGGACAATTCCGATAACGACTAACGTTTGTGATAAAACTTTAATAAATAACACTTAACTATTTAGTAGTTATTTATTTATTATTATTATGCTTGGGTATAGCATAACGATACAGAGATATTGAAATATATGAGAATGAGATTTAAACGCAACAAACAATCATTAATAAATGAATATGATGAAATTGGAAACTTTAATTTTCAAACATACTAAACAACCCGAAATTTTCCTTAGTTCACCTAATTACTCTTAATTAATCAACAATTACCGCTAACGACTAAAATATATAATGTTTAGTGCTTAATGAAGGGACACAGATCAAACAACACCATACTTCCCCCCTCACCCTTCTTTGTCTAGATTTTCTCACTACCTCCCTCATCCCTCATTTTCCACTTTGACACTCAAACACACACCTCGATCAATCTCTCTCAAATCTATCATCATCTTCAAGATCATCTTCCATCATCTTCTTCAAAGATCAAGAAGAAAACCTAGGAGCAAGTGGAAGCAACTCTCTTTCTCTCTTCACATCTCTAATCCAAGAACTAAGTAAGAATCACTCTTTTCTTCTCATGATATACATAGATTTATTATGACAAATGTTCACTAAACAAAAAACTTTATCTCAAACACATGCCAGAATCACAGAGTATAAAGTTTTAAAACATTGTATACACTTGTAAACATCAAACAGTAAACTGACAGTTTACGTAGTCAAAACTCACAATTTACAAACTTGAGTTTTACACGACCAAAATAAGTAATTTTTAAGCCAAAAGTTACCTTAAGATGTTAGCTTTCAAACTCAAGTGATTTCACGAATTTTGAACAAGTTTTAATACCTCAAATCGATTTTATGAGATCGGATGTCAAAACTGTCTTCTAAGGACGTAACTGAACCATATTTGAACAAATATATCTTTCATTATGCACGTCCAAAAAACATTAACATTTTTCCTGATATCACACTTTTTGTTAGCTTTAAAAGATGTATTTTCTCATTTCATGAAAATAATACTACAAGTTATTACTACCGTAATGTGAACGTACGAATTTTCAAAATCTTTGCACTAAACCGTTAAAGTTTTTAGTTATTTCTTTTCTTGATTTGTCAAGACTTCAAGCATTTTTCGCTAGAGAGCGGGTAGTAATGACACCAATTTTTAAAGTTAAAAAAAGATAAGAACGCTGATAACTGAAAAGTGAAGAAATCAGAGGATATTTAGTCAAGTGTTGTGAGTAAAACCTATATTACATCACAAATTAGCATACGGGGCTAGACGCTGACCGGGAACACTATCGGGATCGCCATCCAAAATGCCAACGTGGAGTGGCAAAATGCCCCGAAGACATTCTCAGTCTTAAACACTGGTACGAACATGTGAGAACGAGTATGGGATTGAGATGAGAGAAAGAGTATGAATGTGTAGGAGTGTTTGAGTGTGAGATTTAACAAAGAGGTATGGAGGGAGTATGGGGTCATGGGTGCTGGTTTATGGGGCCCCCACCAAGGTCTGGGTTGATTTAGATCTTGTTCCCCAATTTAGTGTTTAGGTGTTTCGATTGTTAATCCGTTAATTGCATTATTCATTTAAACGTTCATTCGTTATGTTTTGTTAACAATAAATATACGTTAATTTAAATTCAATGATTATTTTAAATACTTTATCTTATGTTTCAAAGTGTTCATTGGGTTTCGTTCAGTTGTCGAGTTCAATTCGCATGTTTACACTGCGTTCGTTGCGTTTATTACAAAACGTATATTGTTTCGTATAATATTATATCATAATAATATGTGACACCCGCCTAATTAAGGCTTGTATTAGTGCCTAATCATTGTGTTAATACATGTAATTAGGATTAATTATGTGTATCATTATGTGTATGGATATATTTTATATATATATACACACGTACGCTATTTGGTTAAATCGTGCAGTTTTATATCGGATGGATTCCGGTACCTTTAAATACGGACGTTGGTGAACAATTTATTAAATAATGTGAGATTATTTAATTAACCCATATTAATATATATTATTATTTGGATAATATATACAAACGCATTTCGTATTGTCTAAAACTAACCGTAAGCGACAGAACGCGCGAAACGCGTCCAACAAACGAAATAAACGAAAGTTATAATTTTCATAACTCATCATTTAGTAATTTTGAATTAAATACTTCAAGATATTTTTATTCATATTATAAACTCGTATTTAAAATGCGCGTAACATTAAATAAACGTTAAAACGATCGGGTAGACGAACACGGGTATATACACAAACTTGAGAAGTGATTTAACCCACCCACTTGGGGTGGGGCCCAGCCGAAAATCAGCCAAGGGAGGGGCATGGCACCCCATACTATACCCTCATTCTTCTTGCTTCTTGACCGCACCAAACCCACACCCACTCTCATTGTACACACACACTCAAACAAAACACTCTCAACCTCTTTTCCCCCTCTCTCTAAAACCGGCTCCCTCTCTCTACAAAAACTCAACAAAAACACCTTGGATTGCTAGAAGGTTATAGACAAAAGTGATCACCACGACGAGAGCTACACATCCACCTTTTCGGTTTCTTCTCGCAACGATTTGTAAGGAATCCCGACACTTTCGATACTACTTTGTTTTTACTTATCTACATGTTTTGTTGATCATCTAGCTCGGTTATGTCCAAAATATGTGTTAAAACTCATTTTCTTAACATTTGTCGAAAAGTTGCGATTTTGGTCATTTTAAAGAACCGACAACTTGAGATGTCCTCGACACAAACCAATAATTTTTACAAACTCTATGAACTATTCTAAGACTTGTGTAAAAGTTTCGGGTCAAACCGGGATCGTTTGACTACAAACCCGACATTTGTTGACCTGCACAGCTTATTATGTCACAGAAGGGTTGGGCCTTCTGCGACACAAGCTCTTATGTCGCAAACCATTACCTATGTCACATATAGCAACGCAAATGTTTATGTCGCAATGCTTCCAGATGTCACACATAGCGACATAACCCACTATGTCATATTAAATTGCGGATGTCGCATAATGCGACACAACCACTCACGTCGCAATCCCGATCTACGACACAACAGCCTATGTCGCACAACTTTTTCAACTCGCAATATTGCGACAAAAAACCTTATGTCGCAACATAACCCAGTGTCGCACCCAGTGTCACGTAAAATAGAACCTAGGAAACACAACTTTTCACTAAGTGTTGAACACTTACTACCACAAAACCTTATACGATGATACTCGTACACGATATACCTATACTTTTATAAGTATACAACAATCAAAGTATAATAATGATAGTTGAGATTATTATTACAAAACCGTCACCAATGGGCCGCACACGTTTTCGAAAAACAAACAAACAAACGATTAAACCAAATGAAATTTGGACATTACTAGTTGTATGATCAACTAGCATAGGTGATCTTGCGAGATACCTACTTATTTATTAACCATCGCGCATCGTGGACGCCCTCAGGTTAACGGTCTGCGGACATCTCTTTGCTTGGCTAAGAAACTTACGCTGTTGGTTTAAACGCAACAGACTCAGGTGAGTCTCATGGCCCCTCTTTTTACTGTTTTTCACTCAGGGGTGTGATTCATTGCTTGTTTTTAACATGTGAACGCGAGTACAAACTTTTCATATACTACATGAGTTTACACAACTAATCATTTTAAGTCCTCCACAACATAGTTTGGTAATACTTCAGTAGCGCGAATGTTAGTGTATGGTACCATATAGGATTGACAATCCTCGTCCGGGTTAGCAAGCACTAACTGGTCAAACAGACACATTAGCATTTGAGGTTTGCGAGTGGGGATTAGGCACTCGTGGGGAGGCACACTCGATCAGGTCCTTGAATGTGGATTCTGACACCTCAGTTAAGGCTCATACTATGTGCTCATGGATGTATACATCATTTATTTGTTTGGTTGCAAATCGGTACTTTAAATCTTGCGGTTCATACGATATTTGATATTTAAACCTGTGAGCTCACTAGCGTTAGCTGACCCATTTTAGCATGTATCACAGGTACTCAGCAGTAGGTTGGACTGCCCTCTGGATTTATATAGCTCGAGTCGCATGCAAACACGAACATCAAGAGATTTTTCTGCATTATTATATTTTGTATAAGTAGTAATGCCATAGAATCTTTCAGATCAGGATACCGAGCTTATGTAATCCTTATAACTATTGTAATTTTTATTACAATCAATGTATCTTGTTAAAATGACGCATATAGAGTCGTTCACTTTATCTTTTGTGCTTGTGATTATTGATTAGTAGCACCCCAAGTATGCTTCCGCCAAATAATAAATTTGGGGGTGTTACAGATTGGTATCAGAGCCTAACGTTATAGTGAACTAGGTTGCATTTAGTGGGCCTAGACTATGACCGTTAGGCAGTATTTTCTTATTAGGTATGACTGGTTCAGAAATTACATCATACGACTTTAATTTAACATAACTTGATCAACTATGTAGAATTAAATGAGGATGATGTGAAATCTGAAATGAGTTATAGTGAACAGGGATACACTAGTTGACTCTGACCACGAGAGAAAACTGAAACTCTAACATGTCTGTGATAGACACACTAGGCTATGACCGTTAGGCAGTATTTTCTTATTAGGTATGACTGGTTCAGAAATTACATCATACGACTTTAATTTAACATAACCTGATCAACTATGTAGAATTAAATGAGGATGATGTGAAATCTAAAATGAGTTATAGTGAAATACACTAGTTGACTCTGACCACGAGAGAAAACTGAAACTCAAACATGTCTGTGATAGACACACTAGGCTATTAAGTGATATATGTTTATATATACATATATAGGCCTCTCTTAAGTGCTACACTTTAGGCTATATTATACAATGTAGGTATATGAATATAGGCCTCACCTTACTAAACGTTTTGCTACAGAAATGGCTGACAACTCTCTCGTAGCACTCACTGATTCAGACAATGAAGTCCAAGCATCACAAACTCAAGAGAGGACCACTGTTCCATTCGTCTCTCCGACCCGAGGTGTTCCTAAACCATTGCTTTACTCATCTGGAGAAGCTCGAGTGATCTATACTCGCCGTAGGGGTGCTGGATTGTTCCGAGCTGACCCTTACTCCAACTACACGGGAAACCCTACTATCAGGATGTTTCGTCCTCCACTTGCCCTCAGGTGGGACTGGTTACCCACAAATCTAAACACATGGAGGTCTGAGGAAGAGATCCAAATTCCTGCTGACCCCATGGACATCTTCCCGTACACCCAGGAACCGACACACCACACGGTACCAGTGTTGGCTGCCCGACTCTACCGTCATGAGCAAAGGCTCGAGGACCTCGAAAGGGAGCAACACATGATGACAACTTACCTGTTACGTCAAGCCCATGATCGCATGGCACAACTTCACCGGGAATGTGAAGAAATGAACCATCCTCTAGACATGGTTCATCAACAAGTGATCGACGACGGAGGCGCATTTGATCTCTTGCAAGAAAGATTAGAAGAATGTGAACAACGTTCACGGGAGGCTGAAGAGTACACTCATGTACTGGAGCAGCGGTTAACTTTGGCTGAAGACGGCACTCGACAAACCAGCAGACTTGTTGAAACCGTCACCCGTCTTGTTACTGCGATATCCCAACTAAACCTACATCAAGATTAGTATAATGTCTATTTGTAATCTATTATGCTATCGTAGGAATCTTGTAATTTGGCCTGTGGTACCATCCTGGGCATCTTTTGTAAAACATCTATGGTTGTAACCTTTTGGACTCATGTTATCTGTCCATAATTCCATGTTTATCTTATACTATTGATTGTCATGTCGTGATGTTTTATATTATCACCTTTAAATATGAACATCTGTGTTAATCACTATCCTTCCGCAAAATCTCATGTATCTTCATTTCTTTTGAAGAATCATGCCGCCAAAGACAAGACCTTATACTGATGCCCAGCTTGCATCCCTCATTTCCCAAGCAGTGGCTGAGGCTTTGGCTCGGGATTCTCCACAGAACTCCAGGAGGAGTAATGACACTGTTGAAAATACTCCTGTTACCAAGCCTTGCTCCTACAAGGACTTCTTAAACTGCAAACCCTTGAACTTCAAGGGTACAGAAGGAGCCATCGGTCTGATCAGATGGTTCGAGAAATTGGAATCTGTCTTTCGCATCAGAAAATGTGCGGAGGATGACAAAGTCCAATTCTCTACTTGCACCTTCGCAGATGGTGCCCTCACATGGTGGAATTCATATGCCCAATCCGTGGGTATTGACACCGCCTATCTACTCCCTTGGGAGGATCTGAAAAAGAAGCTCACGGATGAGTACTGTCCAAGCGAGCAATTCCAGAAGTTGGATGAAGAATTATGGAACTTAAAGGTTCAAGGAACCGATATTGTTGGATACACCACCAGGTTCCAACAACTTTCTCTTCTTCGCGCAGCCATGGTGAGTATAGAGCCTGAGCGAATCAAGAAGTACATTCGTGGTCTTCTGTAACCTGTCCAGGGAAACGTCGCCTCTTCAAACCAAACCACTCTTTATGGTTCCATCCGGTTGCTCCATGAACTCATAGCTATGAGTGATAGCCAGGAAACACCCACTCCATCTTCCAACAAAAAGAAATGGTCAGACGATTCCAACAACCAGAACAAGAAACCCGACACCATCAAAGCCTACAACTCAACCACCGAAACCAAACGGGGTTACACCAGGAGAAAACCTTATTGTTCCAAGTGCAATCGCCACCATGAAGGTCCTTGCAGTACTCTTTGCAACAATTGCAAGAGGTACAAACACCTCACCAAGGACTATAGATCTCCCACCAACAACACCAACACCCAACCATCCAAAGCCTGCTATGAATGTGGGAACACCGGCCATTTCAAGAAAGAATGTCCGAAGCTAAAGAACAAGGGCAACAACAACAACACTACCAGAGGTAGAGCTTTCTTTCTTAACTCTTAGGATGCCCGTCAAGACCCTAATGTGGTCACGGGTATGTTTCTTATCAATAATTTATCTGCTTCTGTTCTGTTTGATACTGGTGCTGACAAGAGTTTCATATCGAACGAGTTCAGACCACTACTTGATATTACACCTGTTGCATTAGATACTTTATATACTATAGATTTAGCTAATGGCAAACTAATCGAGTCCGATAGTGCATTACCTGATTGCAAATTAACTCTCGCGAATGAACCTTTCCCCATCAACCTCATACCGGTCGAAATCGGAAGTTTCGACATTATTGTTGGCATAGACTGGTTGTCCAAGCATCGCGCCGAAATCGTTTGTTACGACAAAATCATTAGTATTCCTCTCGTCACCGGTAGTACTTTAATCATACAAGTGGAGACCGGTGGAACGAGGTTGAATATCATATCCTGCATGAAAACCCGCAAGTACTTGAGAAAGGGTTATCAGGAAATCCTCGCACATATTACGGAGAAAAAGTTAGAGGAGAAGCGACTTGAGGATGTGCCCATCGTCCGAGACTTTCCAGAAGTCTTTCCCGAGGAACTACCTGGCCTCCCACCATCAAGACAAGTTGAGTTCTCAATCGACCTTGTGCTAGGTGCTGCACCTGTGGCACGAGCACCATATCGATTAGCCCCATCCGAACTCCAGGAGTTGTCTACTTAGTTACAAGAACTCTTGGATTGTTGAGACATAGTTTGTGACAACAAATCTAGCCTTGCAATATGACTAGTGTAATTGTTATCATGTTGATATATTGGTTTAGATTTGTAAATTGATATTGTTTTGATATTAATATTCGTTAAATATATTATTATGATAAAGTGTTAGACGAATATAGATTTTAACAATATATATACATATGCTGCGAGTCCAGTTATTTGTTTTAGACATTTGCTGCGAGTCGAGATCTCAAGTCGCAAGGTTCTGCGATGCGAGATGAGATCTGAACTCGCAGAACTCAACAGGTGACTAGCGAGTGCAGTTTATTATGGGCTTGGACTGCGTAACGAGTCGAGTCAACTCACAGGCCCAAAGGCTGTGAGTTGAGATGACATATATATATGTTTTTAATACGTGAAAAATGAGAATGAATGATTAGAACTTTTGCTATCACATCCTTCTGCGAATCCAGTTTCCAGAGAAAACATATACTAACGGCTAGGCTTTGACGTTCATTCGTATAAAGAAAAGCAATTGGTTAACCTAAACGTGAACTATATCGTTATTAGTAAGATAACACCGTATTGAGGAATTCCGCACCTTAATACTACAGATAACGAAGTTATCGATCCTAGAACTAGGGACTTAGAAAGAAAGATACAAGGAAAGAAAAAACCTATAATCCTCTCTTTCACACACCTTTTTCAACTCCCCCAAATCCAAAATCCCGATTCCTTCCTAAGAAATCTTGAAAGATTAGTACCGTTCTCATCCAAAGTGATGGAGATTTGATTCTTGATCAAGCCTATGACGAGAATGTTGCATGACTAGCTATCTGAGTGATTGACACTAGAAAGTAGGAACCCTAAACACCTAAATGATTTGAGTGACCCACTGCGAGGATTGCCTAGTCATGATTACCATTTAAGTTGCTTAAAGAAAGTATCAACTTCTATAAACCCTTAGTTTCTCAAAAAAACTTTTTCATAACTGGAACTTTATGTCTTGGGAAATGGTACTTCTAAAAGATACATGTAACTAGAATCTTCCTAAAGGCCTTTTATGAATGAGTATGCTTGAGGACAAGCAAAGTTCTAAGTGTGGGATACTTGATATCAAGTAAAAAAGTCACGTTTTTACTACCGACATCTTTCTCATTCTGGAACAATAGTTGGAAAATAAGCTCAGATAATGTTCAAATTAATGAAACTTTGCCAAGAAGGTCAAAACAGAGTTGCAAGAGAAAAATTAAGCAAAACGGACGAAAAACGAAGATTCCACACACGTTTGAAGATTCAAGGCCTCAAAGACAAGAATTAGAGACAAAGAACCCATCACTGAGATTTCTCTTATCCAAGATATCCATTTTCAAAATACGAATCTAACAGAAGAAGAATCAACAAAAACGGATGAAGAATAAAGATTCTTTGTAGGCCGGAAGATTCAAACAATTCGTACAATACATCCAAAGATCATAGACATATTTTTGGGATTTCTTTTCATCAAAGTATTCGTTTTTGAAAACGAATCCAACGCAAAAAGAATCAACGTAAACGGACGCATAACAAAGAAGATACGCGCGATTTAAGAAACGTAGCGAAAGACAGTGAACCTGGGCGGGCAGATGGCAGCCGCCGCCGGCCACCATGCTGCCGCCGTTAGCCACCATGCTGGCGGTGCCGGCTGGCCACCCCCGTCCCCCGTGCACTTTTTTTTCCTCGCCCGTACTCGAAGGGTACACGTGCTACACCTTTTCCGCAACTTCAGGGTACACGTGTTGGACCTTTACGCGCTTTAGGGTACACGTGCTAGCAACTTTTCCACCTTTTGCTAACATGTGCCCCATGTTGCTCAGATGCACCCATCTTCTACTATAAATAGAAGGATCTATGATTCATTTCAACACACACTCTTACACACTCATATACACCCTTCACAAATCTCATTCCAAATTCTCTTGTATTTTTATAGTTTTTCTCATTCTAGAATTATTGTAATTAATCTACGGATTAATATAGGAGCTAGAATGTACGATAGGATTCGAAGATGAACTTTTGTACGTATGAAAGAGTTGTCAATCATAATAATACGCTGCTACGCATTTATTTCCGGGTGATATCTAAACCTTTATCATACTTGTTTTATTTCGTATTTTAAATATGTATTATTACTTGGTATGCGATTTACTTGTTGCCATGAATTGCGAGTAGTTTATTATTGTGATTGTTGATAATGTAGATAATTATAAGTAGGGATGACATTATATAATTAGTGCACGACAATCGTAAAGTGATATGATGGCCCCTATTCGACTGATTATTCGATATAGTACTGGAAATGCTTTCGAACAAAGTACAAATGTATGGAAGTCATAAACGACCGAAGGTAGTCATGTCACTGGAATCAGCTCTAGTTTAACAGTTGGAACTCCGAAAGCATAATACAACTTCACAACTAACTTGTATATCCTACGAAAGTCAACACACTGTAAAGTAATGTTCGTAAAATACGTTCAGACAATATATGAATTAGTAACCCTTGTACTGTTAAGACCTTATGAACTTAAGTTTAATCTATGGAGTACCCTTTCTGGTTATCCACGTGACTGCAACCTAGTAATTAGGACCTGATCAACCTTAATTATGGTAAGTAGTTATCTGTGCCCATGACATGCAATAAGTAAGACACAGTGAAACCACTTGTTGTATATATTAGGTTTACATTTCTGCACTGCTTTACATTTAATTAGTTTAGAGTGTCATTTTCACTGTCAATTACTCTTGACCGCATGTTGGATGTAAGAAGCCGTGAAACTACCATGTAAAGTACACGGTCTAATTACTGAAAGGCATGGTCTGCATATGAAACACGTTTTAACAAACTGCGAATAATCCAGGGATGTATAACTGTTTGAAAAGGAGAGATTTAAGTCATAAGTCGAAGAAACCGTAATCTAACTAATTATAAATAAGACTTAGGAATGAAAGTAAAAGTCCAAGTGACTTAGGATACTTAAACCTCTAGGTCTTATAAAATCGGCGGTCTAAACATACAAAGTTATTAATCTGCATACTATTAGAACAATAAACTATCTTAGGGGTTAAGAACGGTCGGACTTATGAGACGATACGCCACTGATTCATGCACCTCGGTATAAAACCAAAATAGGTTGCTTATCTCTTAACCAGATAGGTATTGGAAGTTCGCGTATTGCTCCGATCAGAATCATGATAACCTAGTTCCTAGTGACATGCCAATGGAAAATTTAGTTGGTAGGGTTCTAGAGTTTACACCTAATAGTTTACTTATTATATTAAGTTTTTTCCCTATTTAGTCTGTCATTCCAAAACATTAATTATCAAAATCTCAGCAATCACATATTTATCTTAGCATTTCGGTGAACCGGACATCAAACCTAGAGCAATTAATCAACTTTGGTTACTTTGCGCTTTAGGGTTACGCTGCCAAGAGAGGTTGTTTAGATGCATAGGTTTAGGGAATGTGTTATGGAAATTGTCAGAGTAATTATTCACGGTAGAGTTTCTGCTGTACGAGTAGAAGTATAGTTAGTCTCCCCGGAAACGGCGCCAAAAAACTTGATGGGTGTCCGACCGTTGCAAACGCGAGTGACTTATTACTACTGAACCAAAGGCTAGTGTCGGTGGGTGTTTTAAATTTGTAAATGCAGGGTTCTAAGTGTGACTTATTACTACTGAACCAAAGGCTAGTAGATGGTAAGTATGACCTAGAGTCGTTCTTAAAGAGAAACTGAATTGAAACGGAGGTGATCCAATCAATCGTTACTTTCTAGTATAGGTTTTTATAAAAGTGCGTTGGGTTTTTTGGTTCAGTTGACAAAATAGACTAAATAAAGAGAATAAAAGATAATAATAAATCAGATGATGGAAAGTAGTATTTTTTGTGATTTCATTAGCTCATAATATGGGATGATGACTTCTTAGAGAAAACGTTTATTTAAATTGGGAATGTTTAATAGATTTGATAGCTTATGGTATAACCCGTAGATTCCTTATCAGTCGGTTATCAACTGATATGTCATGAGGAACTAGGGTATCATGATTCTGATCAGACAGACAATGCTCAACTCTCCACACTCTCCTGCGAGGGAGTCAGTGACCCTTATTATTGAACGCATTTGCTCGTGGGCGAAGGAACAGAGTAGCAAGTCCATAAAAAGTCTAACCGTTCTTAATACCACAAGGACTACAAATCCGGCAAACAACTAACTTAGAAAATATGTTCGGACTTATTTGATTAATTCCTATTAGTGAACTCAAGCATGGTAAGCGAGGGAAAATGTTTAGGTTTCTTGCGTACCTTACTTTAGGTTTAGTGGGTTAAGAAAATATATCAAATTTAAATTGGATTTTAAACTTGCCTTTCTTAATACAATTAACAAATCCCTAGGTTTTTGTAAATGATTATTTAGCCTATAGCCTACCTACACTAATCTAATCTAAACTAATCTAATTAAAATGCTGGCGGCTTTTGCATAAAGTTAAACCCAGACCATATCGAAAAATACTACAGTAGTTCACAACGTATTTAATCGTTACCAATGTTTCCGTTGTGAATTTAATTGCTTCGCAATGTTTTCATGATAAGTACATTGTGATTGGAGGTGTACTATACTGATGTGTTAGGAAAATTAATATTATAAATTTGATGTGACAAAGTGTAAACTGATTAGGAAACTTTGAAGGTCGTCTTCTAGAAGACTTGGAGATAAAGCTAAAGATTTTGAAGATCGACATAGAAGAATAAAAGATATTAGTTTCCTAATAGGAATACAATTACTATTGTAAGTCTTTGAGACTCTATATATAAAGAGATCCCTAGACATTTAGTTTTGTGTGTTACCATTAGGGTAAAACCCGATCCCATAACTTGAGATCGTTCTCCCATGTACCCCTAAGGTTCTTTGTAATCCTGATACAAAGTTCTATCCGTCTTGTTGATTTTATTAATAAGATTAGGGGTTTGGCTATTTAAATCTTCTTTGTGTTCTTCATATTGTTCTTTATCATGTATTAATCTTTTGTTTGGTCTTTATTGGGACTACACAATTGGTATCAGAGCGCGTCGAATCTATTCAAGATTTGTAAAGATCCATACTAAACAAAAGAGTTTGTATTGAAGAAACCATAGAAGATTGCTGAAAAATTCTTCGTACTCTACACAGCGATAGTAAAAAATCAGGATCTCATTCGTTAACAGTTCAATCGTCGTGAAATTTGAACTGTAGCTTCATAACACATAGGCTCACAATCTGACTAGATGAATTTTCGATCTGAGCTTTTGATTGAGATATATTTAAGTTCAAAATCTGCTGCTGAAACCGTATGGTTTTTCCGAACAGCTGTAGTAAATCGATCACCGTGTCTTCGTTACTCAACGAATATTCATGATTTTTGAATATGTTATTCAAGACATATGTATCTACATTTTTTAAAAATTTCATTGTGATCGGATGTGTCTACATTGAGATATTAAAAATTCGAATCTGCTGCAATATGTTTATGGTTTCTTTTGTGCAGCTAAAGTCAAATAATTACTGTAGATTTGTTAACAATTGGATCGACTTGATTTTTGGATATGTGGTTAATGAAACATTGATAGACTTTGTGAAATTTTTTGAGCATGATTAGATACGTAATCAGAGAGATATATAATTTTGAAGTTACCACTGCTCATGAAGTTATCGCTGCTAGCACAGAATTACCACTGTTTGTACAACGTTACCGCTACTAAAAGATTTTTGCCACTGCTAGTATAAACTTACCGTTGTTAGTACAAACTTACCACCATTAGTACAAACTTATCACTGCTAGTACAAACTTGATACTGCTAAAAGATATTACCACTGTTCGACATTACCAAGGTTTGGTAGTTTCCACTCCTAGTTAGCAGTTGCCGATGTTAATGTAATTTTGCCACTGTTTTAAAAAGGTTACTACTATTCAACCATTTTAATGATGCTCGTTTTTGTTACTACTGCTTGGTATCGATCACCACTGTTAGTCATTTTTAACCACTAATGCGGAATTAGTGATGCTCGTCATGGATGGTACTACATGGTATTCGTTACTACTGCTGGTTAGTTATTTGTACATCACTTATGGTTGATTATATTACTTTTGGTGGTGAGATGTTCGATACAACTTCAACATCATACAAAATCGTACCCAAAGGTTAGCTCAAGTCTACTCAACATTTATGAAACCATTGATAAATTTTTCAATTAAAAGGTTCAACATTTATACGTTCAGAGTGATGGGTTGATATTCTGTAACGGGTTAGCATGCTTATGTTCAAGTTAGTTGAAGATTTTTCTTTGGGTAATGAGTGTTGTTGAAGATAAGAGTTGTAAGAGCTTCTTTTACAAGAATAGAGATTTTGGTAGATTTCTCTAAGGTTTTCTAACCCTGATACATAGAATTTGTATCTGTCTCGTTAAAGAAGGGTACGGCGAAACAGGGGGAGAACCATTTGACATTGGGTAGAAGATATTAAGGGGGAGAATAAAAAGGGAAGAGTTTTTGAAGTTGAAGAAGAAAGAGTTGACGAATTATGCAAGATGTTATGAACAATCAAGAAGAAGATTTTACTTTTTCTTTAATCTATATTTATCATCTTGTAATCAGTTTACTAGTTGTTTGGTCATCATCAAAGAGGGGAGATTGTTAGGAAAATTAATATTATAAATTTGATGTGACAAAGTGTAAATTGATTAGGAAACTTTGAAGGTCGTCTTCTAGAAGACTTGAAGATAAAGCTAAAGATTTTGAAGATCGACATAGAAGAATAAAAGATATTAGTTTCCTAATAGGAATACAATTACTATTGTAAGTCTTTGAGACTCTATATATAAAGAGATCCATAGACATTTAGTTTTGTGTGTTACCATTAGGGTAAAACCCGATTTCATAACTTGATATCGTTCCCCCATGTACCCCTAAGGTTCTTTGTAATCCTGATACAAAGTTCTATCCATCTTGTTGATTTTATAAATAAGATTAGGGGTTTGGCTATTTAAATCTTCTTTGTGTTCTTCATATTATTCTTTATCATGTATTAATCTTTTTTTTGGTGTTTGTTGGGACTACACATCATGGCAATTCCACGTAATCACATTGCATTTTATGGTGATTGCATGACGTTACAATTAAACCGTAGTTTTGACAGAGATAATTATTGACCGAGTATTAAGGTTCGCGACTCTTCTTTACAAGGTTACAATCACGTTTGTTAATCGAAAGTCGAATATAAGTTTTATGTTTAAAATCACAAGATAAATCCGTTCATAAAGTTTCCATTTTTATAATGTCGATCCATTATACAACTACCTTCGGTCGTTTACCGACTTCCATACATTTGCACTCCGCTTAACAGCGTTTCCAGTACTATATCAGGTAAACAGTCGAATAGGGGCCGTCATATTACTTCACGACGTATTTAAGATCATCCCATAATTATTTATGCTAATTACATCACAACAAATACAATAGTAATCTACTCGCTAATCATGGCACAAACTATCTCTAGCCTAATTAAAGTATACATATTTAATTAAGATAGATAAGGATAGAAATAACCGATATAAATGCACGAGAAGGAATAGACTTGAATTAATAAGAATAACTCCAAGCTTACACCAAAGATTACAAACTCGTTCCTTGCTTTCATTCTATTCTAAACAAGTTTCCTAAGCTAGCCCAATATAATGAGAAAGTAAATCTAACGAATTATGAAAGAAATAACAAAGTGAGAAAGATATAAGAGTGTGGGAAAAAGGTGTGTCTTCAAATGAGCCATGGAGCCTCCTATTTAAAGGAGAAAATGGGTGTATTTTAGCAACTTGGGGCACATGTTAGCAAAAGGTGGGAAAGTTGCTAGCATATGTACCCTAAAGCGCGTAAAGGTCTAGCACGTGTATCCACTGACGGGGAGACTAACTGTCCGATACAGAGGCCCAACCAATCCTGTTTTCTAGTATACCCTTCGGATAAAACCTTATAAAAAAAACAAAAACAAAACATTTTATTTATTGTCTGTTTTCCTTTAGTGTATGACCTATTCCCCTAGATCTGCACCGCTTTTTAACTTTCCTGATCCAGAACTTATAATGCGCACTATTCGACGAGAAAAGAAGCAATTTGCATTTAGACAAGCAATGGATGATTGCATCACTCTCGCTGATAATAGTAAGCCCTCTATTGAAGGAGAGGAGGCCTAATTCTCTACCCCAAAACCCCAGGACAATCATTCGAGCTTAAACACCACATCATCCAACTAATCCAAAACCACTGTCAATTCCATGGATTACCAAGTGATGATCCAAACTCTCACCTCGACAAGTTCATATCTCTTTCAAACTCCTACAAACAAAATGGAGTTAGCCAAGATACAATCCGTTTGTATCTCTTCCCTTATTCGCTCACACATCATGCGCAAATGATAACACGTAAAAAGTCATGTTTTTAACTAATTCTGGAGTTAGCCAAGAGAATTAAACAAAATGGAGTTAGCCAAGAGAATTACCTGTGTGGCAGTCTGTTACCTTATTCCTGCACCCTTCAAGGGTCACTTGTCCACAAAGACAGTGTGGGGGGTTGAGCAGCCTGTTCTGATCAGAATCACGATAGCCTAGGTCTCGTGACATACTAATTCTGGTACATAACTAGAATGAGTAGGGTCCTAGTGTTTACACCCATAATGCATCTGTTTATTAACTAAAAATGTCCCCAATTATCTTTATAATAAGCATCATCCCCGCAACTGATTATTGAAGTTTCAACCGCCGCAATTCTCTATCTGTCTACCTAGCTACCGATTCTTCTCTATCTTATTTACTTTTCCTGTCTTTAGTTAATTAGTTAATTAAATTAGAAAACCCCCAAAACCTACCTATCTGCACAAAACCCATCCTAAAAGCAAAACTCTATCTTTGGCATCACTTCGTTTCAATTCGCTCCGATTTAAGAACGACCTCGAGTTATACTTACTGCTTGCTCACCCTGTGTGATAGGTAGTACTTATAAATTGAGTCCCCAGCTCTTTATAAATTTAAAACTTACACCGATTGGCGCTCGGTACTGTCCGGTCAGTCCCTTGACGACGGGGACGGGTTCTCACCCCTCACAAGGAGAGAGCTTCAAAAACCTGACTGTTCGGGCGCCATCAAGTTTTTGGCGCTGCTGCCGGGGATCGTAGAGCGTTACAATTCTGAAGCCGCCTTAGATAGAGTAAGCAATTAGGAGATCCTTTTCGTATAAGTTATCCTCAACCTATTCGAAAGTTACTTTTCTTAGAATAAATTAACTTAGTTTAAAATAAAATGAAAAATCCAAAAATATCTTTCTACGATTCGCCGCCTTCCTGTCCCATTTCTCTGTCCGTCTCCAAGACGACTGAAGAAATGACGGCTATGGACGATGCTGAGTTCTTCGACCACTTGGAACTAGAGTTGAAATCCGACTTTCACTCATCACCGGAAGAAGCCTCTGCTAGCCCAGACGACGATTCTAGAACCTTAGGGAAATTCTTAGATCTTGACTTAGGAACCCATAAATCTCAAAAGAAGATCTCAACTTCTGCTTCAAGCATTCCAAGCTATCAGGTTTTACCTACGCCTGAGATTAAATATTCCTTAGAAAATATCCCTAGATTCCCTGATTTAGTCGATAATATTCCTGAAAACACTCGATCCTTTTATTCCTCATCTAATGAAGAACGAATCCCCATAAGGAATGAGGATATTCATGAACATCTTCCAAAATCCCCAATTTTTGTCTACCTCGTACCAGAACCTTCATACACCATTTATCGTTTTGTTGATAAGGAGATACCGAAAGATTCAGATAGTTATGAAATCCGATACGTTGGTTACTCTGACCCTGACAGGAGGTTAGGTGTATGCAAGGCATTTGCCTTACACTTAAATATGTCTAATTTTCCTTACTCAGTCGAGCAAAGAAAAACCATCTTAAGGATTGACATACTCGTTGGTATTCTCCATTGTCTTCCGATCCAAAAGGGAGATGGTATCTTCACTCGATATCGAGAGCAAGAGCGAAAGCTATTATCAGAAATAGATCGCCTCATGGATCTATTTGCTTGCACCGATTATCCATCGGTTTCACAAACCATGATTAATCGTTATGTTGCAGCAATGATAAAAGAACTTGAGCTATTAACTTCTAGAGATCATGCGATCACTCTCGTCATTTCTGGAAAAATTCCATTTTTCGTAGATCCCGCCGCTTATATAATCGCCAAGTTGCAAGAAACATTTCCTGGAGCTGACGACGACAAGATAGAAGCCGTTTTCTTTGCCGAAAGAAAAGATATTCACATTAAACTCGCTTCATTGTTCGATCAATCCAAGTTCCCTTTTACCGTTTCTCAAAGATCTTTAATTTGGGATATCACCATTGCAGTGCAAACTACAAATGAAGATCCCGACTCAAAAGAGGAACTTAGGTTTCAGAGAATTTTAGGAAATCTTCTTCACGATCTTAATAATATAGACCGCGGTATGCGAATAGGAATTTCAAGTAAAAAGAAAGTTAGAAAGGAATTTAATAAGTTTGTTAACAATCTGCTAGAATTAGGCCAGAAAGAACGTAGGATTCTTAGCGAATTCGAAAACTTTTCATTACACCCTGCCAAGCTAGTTGATTATGTCATTAACATTCTAAACTGTGATTTTATTCCTCGCTATACTTCAAGATTGCTTTCAAGCAATCCCCTTTAAATGGATTTGGAACAATAGTCGAGCTACAGACTTGAAGCAAGCGCTTTTTGGGAGGCAACACAAATTTTTAATTAGGTCTTTAAAATAATTTCTTAGGTTAAAAATAAGTTAGTTTAGTTAAAAACCCTTTTAAAATCTTTGTCTCCGCAGAATCTGCGCAGTTTCTGAAAATTTGAAAATCTTAATTTAAAATATCTTATAAAGTTTTAAATTGCTTAGATTTTAAAGAGTCAAGATTTTAAAACCAAAAATATTGTTTATTTTTATCTAGTTAATTAGTTCTCCTTGCGTTTTAATAAAACAATCTTTTGTTGCGCACAATCAAATACCAAATTTTAAACTTTTGCTAAAATATTTGGCTAAGGTTTTTAATTACCCAAAATACCTAGTAATTACACTTAAAATGTTATTTAATCACAAATGGTAAAAAGGAGGAGTAAATAAAAAGGGTAAAAAGGAGTCAACCAAAGTCAAAACAACAAAAAAATCATTTCCCCCCCCCCCTTCTCCCTCCTTGCGTCGGCCTCCATCACCCCACCCCAAACCCACCATTTTCCACCATTTTTAACCAAACCAAGCCTCAAATCTTCATCTCTAGGTCATTTTTTATGTCCCCTAACATCATTGCATCTTCATTAAGGTATGATCCAAGCTTAAAATACCAAAATTCTCTAACTTTATTAACCTAGGGTTTCAAGTTAGTTTTTGATGATTTGTGCTTTACATTGCGAAATTGAGCTTTGATTTTTGCTTAGTGATGATATAGGATGATGTAGGAGCTAGCATTACTTCTTAGATTGAAGCAATTTGATGTTTGACTTTGGAAAGTTGACTATATTTGACTTTTGTGACTAGTAGATCCATTTTGACCAATTGATGATTAAATTGCTTATGATAAGTTGTTTGTTGATTGATTTATGCTAAATTTGATTAGTATAGCTTATTCATTTGCTTCATTTGTGGTGAAATGCGTAATATGGTCAAGTTAGCAAATTAAAGTAAGCATGAAAAGTTAACTTTTGTTGAGACGTCATCATTTTGAAAAAAAAACTTTGATAAAATGATGTTTTAATTTAAGTGGATGCCTTGCTTTGATTTGATAATGCAAGTTAGTGTTACGATAGATTTGGCAAATGACAAAAAGGAAACCTTACTTTGGTAATGTTGACTTTAAAAGTCAAAATGCTTAATTTTTAGTAATACTAGTAACCATTCTAGTTAAAAAAGTCATGGTGGTGTTGTAAAATTGTATCTTTGAAAGTGTTATGGTAAATCTTAAATGGATACTACATTTTCCTTAATTAACTACTTTTAAATTTTAAAGTAGTGTCTACTTAAAAGAATATCATAATTACTTGAAAATATACAATCAAGCAATACATTTGTCAACTAAAGAAGCTTTGTTGCGATACTTGCATGATATGGTCAAAATTGCTATATACTTGTTTAAATATCATGGTTCGTTTGCATGTGGTAATAGGTTATACTTGCCATGATAAGGTAATTACATGATTAAGATTTAAATCTTTATCATACATGCTTATTATGGTTAAATAAGTCTTTGACTTTTCTTGTAGAAATCACTAAGACCTAATAGCCTATTGTTGTAAACTAAAGTTTCTTGTGGTGATTGAAAATTGAGTTTGGTGGTATTATTCGCTATTACAGGTTTTTGGGACTGCTCATATTCTAAAGCCCACATTTCGAATTTTTATTCAAAATTTAGAAAATGATTTAGTCAAATAACTTGTAATTATTCCTGGTAATTCACTATGTTCTTGTTTTCTCTTATTTTTCAGATGACTGATATTCCTCGGTATATCAGAAAATCCATCAAGGACCCAGAGAAACGGGAAAGGTATCAGACATGGCAAACACATCAGTTGGGAGAAAATAGGTACCTAGTGTGGGAGGATTTGGAGCAAATCAGTTTAAAAGAAGGGTTTGAAAATTTGATAGTGTTTAAGGAAGGGAAGCGATATCTGCGTGCATGGAGGAATCTATTTGAGATTAAGGAAAATGTTTATCAAGAGTTAGTTGCTGAGTTTATGGTATCCTTCCAGTTCGACAAAACGATTGATAAGCTAAATGATGACCGAATGATTAGATTCAACTTCATGGGAAATCCTCACCACATGTCATTAGCAACCTTTGCCAGGCATCTTGAATTGTACACTGAGTATCAAGTTACCACTCCTTTCTTCCTGAAGGCAAACACTGAGGTAAAACAGCGAGACCACACTGCTATTTGGCAAGAATTGACTGGAAATCAGTTTCAGTCCAATGTCAAGGCCACTTCTTTTCTTGATAAGCACCACCAAGTTCTCCACAACCTCATCGCTTGCAGCATTCGAGGAAAGAGAAAGACTAAAGGAGCTGTTGGGGTAAATGACTTGCAGATCATCAAGAGCATTATAGAGCAGGAACACGTTAATGTTGCTTATTTGGTTGCTGATAGGATCCTTACTGAGTCAGGGTACACCGAGTAAGAGTTTGCATATATGGGAGCGGTAATCACTAAGTTAGTTAGGAGAATGGGGCTGTTGACTGAGGAGGTGATTGGTAGACTGACGCCAGTGGCACACAGGGTATCTAAGCCATATGACATTAACTATATGGTTAATGTTTGGTTGCTAGAGAAGGATGCTGATGGGCAGATAAGATGGAAGGATGGTGAGATCATTCCGGGAGTTCGAATGAGACCCCCGAGGAGCAAGAGTGTTAGGTTTGAATTCGATGACAGCACGGTCCACCGACAGCCTAGGACCACTGTTGCTCATGAGCGAGAGGAAGGAGAGACAGCCGCTGCTGAGGCACAAAGTCCACTGATACCTCACTGATAACTGTATCACTTATTATTATAATTATTATTATTATTACTGATATTTGGGATTGCTGTATTTGACTGTTGTTGCATGAACTATTTGGGTTCCAACCTGTAATCTGGTTGGACCCACCTATCTATCTTATCTTATCGTTTATCTACCATTTACATATTTTATGTTGTTCTTAGTTAATGTTTAGATTACTTGCAATAAAAGAGAGCAGTAAATAGTATGAAAGTTCCCCGAGAAGAAACCGAGATGATGCACGAATCACGCAAAGATCCTGACACAAACTGATCGACCTACACATCTGAATCAGAATCTTCATTTACACATCTCAGTCCTTTCTAGGGGAGTTTTTTTTCCATTCCTTAGTGATTTTCTTTCATCACCTATAACTCGCCGTTATGCTATCATGCTTAAATTCTAAGTGTGGAATTCTAAATCCCACGCAAATCAAATCAACTTAGAAATAGGGTTCCAAAATATTTTCAAACTCTAAGTGTGGGATTCCTTCACAATAATTTTAAACTTAATTTGAGAACATTAGGGACAATGTTCCTCTAAGTGTGGGATACACGGTATGTTATACCGTATTCTTTGACTTTGATTGCTTGTCCAAAGTATAAATTTCCAAAAATAAGCTTAACTTCGACAGTGGAGATGCCACTCATTCAGTTAGCTTAAACTTTTTCCTAAAAAACCTCATTTTTGCTAAAATTTTAGAAAACATTTTTTTCAAAATCATAAGCTTAACTTCGACAGTGGAGATACCACTCATTCAGTTAGCTTAATTTTCATAAAAACTCATTTTTGTTAAAATTTTTAAAATTTTCTAACTCTAAATAATCTTGAGAAAAATAATTTTTTCAGAAATTAATTAAACTGCTTTGGAAAGTAAAACAAGTTAAGATACAATCTCCTTAAAAATGAAATGTTAATCTAAGAGCATCGCACGGCTAGGCACATACAACCCTATTGCAGTGAGGTATTTGAGCCCAATAAAAGCATTCATCCTTAATGCTTCACTTTTTCATTTGATGTGTGTGCCGATGCATGTGCTTTAAGTTAGAACTTGCTCTTGGTATACGCTTCGAGACCACAACAATGGGCACCGTACGCGGTGAAGGTGCAGTCAAAGGACCTTGACATTCCTTAGGATATAAACCCCTTTCTATCATATCTTTTCAAGCCCCAAAACCCTTCCGACACTCACTTTTAGTGTTGATGATCCGCCTAGAAAACCCTGTTGAGCCTTAGCCTATTCATTTCTTTCAAAACCCAAAAATTTGAACCCACTTATTCCACACCCACCAAAAACCTTATCTTAGAAATTTTAAACTTGTGGAAAATGTTATTTTAATTATCCTTTTTGCTTTCACTCCAAATCACAAATACTGGTGTTTACTCAAAACTTCCTCGTGTGCGTTCCCCTGATAAAAATCAAAAGTTGAAAAAAGTTTACGTTGTGAAAAATTGACACCAAGTAAATGTAAAGTCATCAAAAGGATGAAAAATAGGAAAAGAAGAAAGGATATCAAAAAAAGGGCAAAAAGAAAGAAAATAAGAAATCCCTAGAAAAGCCCAAAAATAAAAAAAAATAGAATAAAGCTAAGTGCTTTGAATCTCTCGAAAATTCCTGTTCTTATAAAAGATATAAACTCCCCCGAGTATTTTCAAAAAGATAGAAGTCAAAATAGCTATCTTCTTCCCTTGCCATTTATCCGTTTCCGTTTTCATTAAAAAGGTGTTTAAGGTAATGTTTTCTCAAAAAGTTTAAAGTTCTTAAAGATAAGAAAACCCCCTATTTTAAACCAAAAACTACCACTTATCCATACCACTAAACCCTCACCAGCCATTACAACCCATTCCGAATGTCCTGGGATGATTAGCACCGTCCTCATTGAAGTGGTGGAGATCCGATTCTTGATCAAGCCTATGATGAGAAGCAATGCACGACTGGCTTTATGAGCGATTTCGTTTGATTAGAATGATAGGAAACCCGATACACTCTGAGTGAATTGAGTGACCACCTTTGTGAGATCGCCTAGTCATGTACAATATCCATCGAGAATTGTGAAAGTATGCCAAGGTTGACATTTCAGGATTAAGGGAGGGTTATCTTAATGATGCTTGCTTTCTAAAAAGGTTTTCTTGGTCTCTGATTAAGTAAAAATATCAGGTTATTTCTTGTCAAAACCTAAAAACAGATTTTTTTCAAAACCTTTATAACAAGTGAGAATTTTAAAGTTTGCTTGAGGACAAGCAAAAGTCTAAGTGTGGGATATTTGATAACACGTAAAAAGTCATGTTTTTACGTACGTTATCTTTCACATTTTAGGCACAAAGTTAACAAAAACATACTTAAAAGGACATTATTCATAAAGTTTTGTTAACTAAGTCAAAACGGAGTCGATGTTTGAAAAATCACCAAAAAGGGCATAAAAAACATAAGAAACCAGGCAAAACTGCTTTATCGCACCTCCGGTCATTCGTTTCAATGCATTTTGAGCTACGCAAAGACCTATGACCTCTAACTTATGTCATTTTCTTCGTTAGGAAAATACGAACGCGTGGATATAAAAAACGCTCAAAACGGATAAACGACGAAGAAGATACGCCCGAACGAAGAAACGAAGAACCGAAGGGCCAGGATACGGCTGAACACAGCCGTATACGGCTGAGCTAGACCGTATACGGCTGGACACAGACCGTATATGGCCTGTGCAAACCGCATACGGCCTGTGCTCAGCCGTATATGGGCCAGCTCAGCCGTATTCACCCTATGCACAGCCGTATACGGTCCAGTTCAGCCGTATTTACCCTAGCTCAGTCGTATCGTGCGTTTGGTTGATAAAAATATGATTTTTATTTGCCTTTGCAATACGGTTGTGCGTTTCATAGTTAGGATATGGTCTACGGATACGGCTGTGCGATCTCTATATATAGAAGCCTCATTTCATCATTTGAAGACATCTCTCACATCTCACACACATTTCACACTTCACATCTCAACAATCTTCGTTTTCTTACATTTTTATATTTTTACTCTCTCTCTAGATTAGTTTAGATAGTTTCTATCTCTAGAGTTTTCTCTCTCTAGAGAGAGATAGATAGTTAGTTGGTTAGCAGTAGAGAGAGAAGGAAAGTTGGTATTGTAATCACGGTGTAATAAGAAGCATTCTTGGTGCAAGACTCTGCCTTTCTTTTCAGCTGTTACTCTGCTCAATTTTACTGGTGATATCTTTCTTTTCATACTTATACTATGTCCGAATTATTTCTGCCTGTTTGTATGATGTATGTTACTGTTATTGTCATGCTTATTGAGTAAGTGTGCTGTTGCGGTTGTTGAAATGTAGATAGTTAGAAGTAGGGATGATGTTGAATTAATCTTTAAATCTATATAATTGGGGATTGTTATATTTGTTATGTCTAAACTTATCATGCATCTAGACTTAGCTATGGATCACCATTTCCAGTCCTTCACGTGAGTACTACTTTAGGCTTAGAACCTGATCAACTCTAGGTACAATAGGAAGTTATCTGTGTTATAGTAAAGAAGCTGTGTATGTCACTGTAATCCGGCTGTAATACTGGGCAAATGCCCCGGAAAGAGCCGTCTGTGCCGACACTGTGGATTACCTAGAGACCCTAGAATATGGCCTAGAAATCGATATAGCTTTGGAAATGTTACAGTACACAGTCTGTCTACCCCTGTAACTGAAGCTGTGGAAACGCTTTAACATTGTACACCGTATCTGTACCTAGGGATGAAAAGATGTGGAAACACCATAGTACACCGCAAGTACATCCTTGGTTACATGAATCTGTGGAACTGTGTAAGTGCAGTACACCGTAAACGGTTCCTAGGTTGGTACGTTGTGGAAGGAGTATGCATTGTACACCGCTGGTGTTCCTAGGGCTGAATGACTGATTGCAAAGGAGAGGCTAGATCATGACAGAAGTAGTTGAACTAATCAAACGTAAGGAATGAGTCTGGAGATGAAAGTCAAGCCCAGCAGTGGTTCAGGATTCTTAAAACCCCCAGACTCTATAAAACTGATAGTTAAGAATAGCAAGTTAAATAATCTGAACATGTTTAGGAAATGGCATTTACATTTAGGTGTTAAGAACGGTCAGAATTACCTGCATGGCAGTCTGTTACCTTATTCCTGCACCCTTCAAGGGTCACTTGTCCACAAAGACAGTGTGGGGGGTTGAGCAGTCTGTTCTGATCAAAATCACGATAGCCTAGGTCTCGTGACATACTAATTCTGGTACACAACTTACCTACAACCAACCCCTCGCACTTCCTAGACCCACTTCCGACACAAACCAAACCACTGACCAACCCAACAAGACAAATGCCCCAGCTTCAAGTTCAGAAGACGCCTTTACCCAGTTCATGCAAGGCCAACACGTACTCAACCAAAAGACATCCGCTAGGCAAGACCAAGCCGATCTCTTCATGAGAAATCAGTTGGCCGTATTGAAGAACTTGGAAGCTCAAATTGGACAATTGGCACAACGTCTTGAGAACAGACCCAGAGGAAGTTTGCCTAGCAACACGATTCACAACCCACATGTTGAGAAGGAAAAGCAAGTTACCACCACCAAGGAAGCAGCCACTCCACCACCGGCTGCTGTCCCAGTAAAGGATGAACAAAAGCTCAAGACACCAGCTGTTGAAACCACCCCAACCATAAACAAAGAGGTTAGAATCCCTTACCCCACTAGACTTAATGTCCAACCTAAGAAATTATCATCTTTTAAGTTAGACGGAAAATTCCTTGATACCATGTCTAGAGGTCCTAGTCGTAATAAATACATTAGGAAATTGCTATCCACTAAGGATAAACTGCCCGAAGTAAACAACATTCCCCTTAGTTCTGAAACCTCAGCCCTACTTAAGAATAGCCTTTCCGAAAAATTAGGAGACACCGGTAGATTTACACTCCCTTGTTCTATTTACCAATTCGGAGATATAAACGCCTTAGCTGACCTAGGAGCTAGCATTAACCTCATGCCCTAGTCAATGTTTAAGAGGCTAGAGCTTGAAAACTTGAAACCCACTAAGATGACCGTCCAGCTAGCTGACCAAACCGTAAGATACCCAAAAGGAATCGCTGAGAATGTCCTAGTTCAAGTTGACAAATTCTTCTTTCCGACGGATTTCATGGTAATGGACATCCACGAGGACATAAACATCCCGATTATCCTTGGAAGACCATTCATGAACACCGCTAGAGCAGTAATTGATGTTTATAACCACACAATTGTCCTACGCTCGCACGGTGAAAGCATCGCTTACAAGATCAACCAACCAGAATGCACCCCAGAACAAGAAGAATGTTGCGCTATATCAATAGGCAGAATTACCTATAATGATGAATTAGAGCCCGAAGAAGACAACCTTTCACTCGGTCGTCAGTTTTTATCTCTGACTCTGAGTATGAACCAGAAGAGGAAGAAGAATTTCAAGAAGTAGAGGAAGAAGTTGAATCTGAAGACGAAGAACCTGAGGAAAAGGAAGAAGAAGAGACTGAGGAAGAGGAAGAAATGAACGAAGAAATGGAGGACGATGAAGATCATGTTAACTCGCCACAAATGGCTGAAGTCAAGAGGATACAAAACTGCGAAGATTACTCTTCATCAGAATAATCCGTTGATTATGAAACCCTCCGTCAAGAACTAAAGTTCACTCATATCAGAAGAATGGGAAACATTCTTGACTCTTATCTCGACCCATCGAAACCTTTCACCCGACTCCGAGATATAGATACGTTTGAAGAAGAACTCCGATCATCAAAGCACCCAGACCTATATACTACACTCTATCAAAAAATTGTTGCATATAAGGCAAGGCAAAAGTGTGGCTTTTATGAAGGAAACCTTCAAGACACAACTACGGAAGTGAGGACCATCGAAGTCGACAGTTCCCAACCTTTCAATAACGCCCCCTCAGATGAAGAATTCCACCGATTCCCAGACTCACGTGACAAGGATTCCGAATATAATAGCGAATGTGATGATGAATATGTCAACATTTCCTGCGATGAACGCTTTATTCCCCCTGCTCCAGCAAATTCTCCCATCACCACAACTGAGATATTGGAAATCCCTTTCTTAGATACCCACCAAGAGATGATTGACTTGATTGATGAAAATGACGATATTCGTGTCATCGTAGAAGCTATCAGAGAATCAAACAATAACTACACCACCGCTCAAAGGCACCTGATAAGGGAGATCGAACGCGAATAGGATTCATACCTCGCCAATTATGGAGAACCAGAACCCCGTACTCTTTGAAGAAATATTCAATAATTCTCCGATTCCCTTCAAGCACAAATCACCAGAGAAGCTCAACAGCCAGAAAGATCCCACTACCCGATGGGAGAAGTCGAGTTCTACAGCAACCAAAGGCAAATATACCAAAAAGTGTATTGTGCCTTGGCCGGATCTGCTTTTCCCTACTCTACAAGTCAGAAGGCTATACTTGCATCAATGAGAACCAATCTTGAAAGAGCTACTGGAAACCCACGAAATTATGCCGACATCAGAATGGTGGGAGATCTTAGAACCCTTCTAGATCTCATTGACACTGGAGAACATCTCACAGCCTCGGAAAACTACAGAATCGTCATTCACTCCACCATTGGTCATCATGTTGAACTGATAATTGATGAGCTAAACGGGTCAGCATATGAAGAAAAAACTTGTGAGGTACCAAGATTCATTCCACACATGTCGCAAATCAACCTAGCAACCTATGTGACAACTCGACTGCGTAGAATGTACCAAGAAGAAGACGTCGAACTTGACGTTTACCGAAATGGATATCGCAAAATATTCAACAAATTAATCTACATCTTCACAGACTCGGATTTTCCATTCAACCGTGAACAACATCAAATCATCAGACAAGTATGCCAAGCAACAAGATCCTTTGGAGGAGACCCTTTGGCTAGTGACTTTGAAGAAGTAAGAACTGAGTTTATGGCTTTAATCGCCTCGATAGGTCGAAACCATCCCCAGCGGTTGTCCGAACTTACACCTGTACCAGAATTGACCCTAACGGACCAGTTACACAGTCAGATAGATACATCAGCTACGGGATGGCAATCCTCAACAGATTGGCAACTAACCACTTCAAAAGCTTCAGAATGGAATCCACCATCCCACCAACTCTTATTGCCGACATGACAGAGCAATTCCTCCAATACTTTCCTCCAAGATACGCCCTACCTAGAATCCACAATGACCACTCCAGCACTAGGGACACATCCAGCATCATCTAAAGAAGAAAGGACTAAGTCAAGCTCTCGACTTAAAAAGCGTGCTTCTCGGGAGGCAACCCGTGTTTTTAAATTTTTGCAAATTTTACTTTCCAAGAAGTAATGAAATCTCCGACTATCTTTCACACACGGATCATACATGCCCCAGCCTGCAAGAAAGTAGCAACACCTGAAGAATTGTATATCCGACGTGTTCACACCTACGAGACCAATCACAAGAAGACTTGATCAAGAATGCACCTATGAAGACGAAGTCCGGCAGATGCAAGCAAAGGAATACTGAAACTACCGGGGAGTACTTATATACCGTCTCTTTCACTCGTTATAAATATGCCATATCCACTATTCTTATCACTAAGTATGGGAGTCAAACAAAACACACACCGCTAAAAGAATATGTCTTAGATGTTTTGATCGCACCCCGAATGGTCGGTCAGGAAATCGTTCCCTGTCGTTGCGGAACTCACGCTCAAGGTGGGCGATCGGTGGGTGGTTTTAAATTTATAATAGTCGGGGGGAGCCAAAACCTTCCGAACTACTTACTATTACTAGGTACGAATACCTGATATTAGTATGTGGTAAGGATGATCCAGGGTCGTTCCTCTCGACGGTAGAATTGAAACGGAACTCGTTCGGATAACTTAGTACTTAATCTGAGGTTTTGGATAGGTATTTGTTTTTGGTTCTAAATTAACTACAGTACAAAAAAGTAAATACTAAACTACGGATAGGGTAAGCAGATAGATAGAGATTGTGATTGTTGAAGTTTCAATATTCAGGTTTCGGGATGATGTTCATTATAAAAAATGATTGGAGACTTTCCTTTAATAAAATTAACAGAGGTTTGGTGTCAACACTAGTATCCTACGATTTAAGTGTAAAACCTAAGTCGTATGTCACTGAATACTAGGTTATCATGAGTCTGATCAGATCAGGTTGCTCAGTCCCCCAACATTGTCCGATGAGGACTAGTGACCCATCTTGGAGTTAACTCCTGGGCACATGAATAAGGTAACAGACCGATATATAATTTCTAACCTTTCTTACCACCTACTTCTAATTGATTTTATTAAGGGTCGTACTATTGCTTGCTAATGTATGTTAAACTGTCAGTTATGTTGGATCAAGGGGTTTAAGCATCCTACACTACAGCTGAATGTTTGCTTTCTTTTCAAGATCCCTTAGATTTAATCGAGGAGCACAAATACTTCTATCAAGGTGTAGACCCTCCTTTGCGATCAAACATTCATCCCTAGGTTCGTTTCACGGTGTATACTACATTTTTCAGCAGTTCCACAGCTTTTATATATACCTAGATCATGTTCAGGAAGGGTGACTTCCAGGTATCCACGGTGTCATATGCTTACGACCGGTCCGTAGCTTCCGCGCATTTGTACTCCACCAGTGGTGTTTCCAGCACTATACTAAGTACTGGGCCGTTTTACAGCATGTCCACAGCTTCATACAAAAACACAGATAACTATCTACCGATACTAGGGTTAGCTAAGTCCTAATACTAAAGTAATAGCCACGTGAAAGCTTGGAAATGGTAGATTGGGTGGTTTAGATCTACCGCTTGAAAAGTTTAACCCGATACATAGCATAACAACTTCCAATCACATATTTAATTAAAGATTAATTTAACATCATCCCTACTCCTAAATATCTACATTTCAACAATCACAATATTACACTACTCAATAAACATGGCAATAAGTAAAGCACATACCATAATATTACGATGGATAAATCAGACATAATAACAGTATGAGGGAATAGATATCACTGGATAGGCTCAAGATACCTCACTGCAATTAATATGGGTTGTATGTGCTTAGTCATGCGCTGCCCCTAAGATTATCATTTCTTAATTTGAGAAATTCCTACCTTATTTACACTACTTTTCAAAATAACTTACTCGTATTTAAAATGGCTCCTCTTAGAAATCTTAAAATTCAAAGAAATAGCAGAGCTAACTAAATGAGTAGCTATCTACTGTTGAAGTTAAACTCATGCTTTCCTTTGTTTTATGCAAAAAAATTTAAAAATTTTATCAATTTTTAAAGTGAGGAACATTTTCTGAGTTGCTATTTGGACACAAAAAATCTATCTAAGGTATTCTATACCGCTATCCCACACTTAGAGGGACATTGTCCTTAATGTTCTCTTTAGTGGAGATTTCACTGGAAGAAAAATCCTACACTTAGAGTTTAAACATATAAGAAAATGTTTCTCAAGTGTTTGTTTTCGGCTGGATCCCCACACTTAGTGATAAGCTTAGGATATGGTATAGATTACTTTGATTAATTAACAGTACTAAGTAAAGCAAAATGATAAAAACTGAGAAAGGATGAAGAAACTCCCCAGATAGCTAAAAGCTGAAGGTCTAAATATGTGCCGATAAGAAAAGTCTGTGGTGGGCTCGGTGACTTATTATGGAGAATAAGGATTTTTGTCAAAGAGATCTTAAGGGGAGATTGTGATCTACTTATACATGGAATATAAGTTCGACGTCGTGAATAGTACAAGATATAAGGTACAGGTTTGGAAGATTCGACTTCTTCATCAAGTTTGTTATACTCTATTTTCTTCATCCGTGATTATTACATAGAGCCGATAGAATTTGAGATTCAAGAGATGGTGAATATATTTTAGGAGAAGCTTACTGTTTAAAGTTTCATCATCTACATGTACCACTTGAGGGGAAGTGTTTACAAGTTGCAAAAGATTCATATTTGATTATTACAAAAAGGGAATTTGCAGCGGAATAATAAGAACATCAATGTTATCACAACAAGCCTCAATTTTATTTGATCAGAATAAAACGGTTATACAAATATAACAGGATCAAGAAACCTTGATCTTGAGGCTAAACAAACCCTTAGACGTCTACATTATGTGTGCACACCTTTTCCTACGTCCCTATATCTCTTTATATACTAGAGATATTAGGGTTACAAGAAAACCTAACTTGCATAGGAATTAAACTTAATATTACACATTAAGTCCTTATAGTTTCATCATTCTTTATTTATGCATATTTTGTTTTGTAATCATCAAATCTAGAATCCCTACAATCTTCCCCTATTTGATATTACAAAACAATCTCGATAAATGAAACCATCTTCAATGGTTTCCCTTGACTTAATATCTTCTTGAACATGTCACCACCCATACTAAGCTGCAAAATCACTAAACAATATACTTCTTCCCCTTTTTGTAATAATCAAATATGAATCTTTTGCAACTTGTAAACACTTCCCCTCAAGTGGTACATGTAGATGATGAAACTTTAAACAGTAAGCTTCTCCTAAAATATATTCACCATCTCTTGAATCTCAAATTCTATCGGCTCTATGTAATAATCACGGATGAAGAAAATAGAGTATAACAAACTTGATAAAGAAGTCGAATCTTCCAAACCTGTACCTTATATCTTGTACTATTCACGACGTCGAACTTATATTCCATGTATAAATAGATCACAATCTCCCCTTAAGATCTCTTTGACAAAAATCCTTATTCTCCATAATAAGTCACCGAGCCCACCATAACTCTTTCAAGTGATAGCAAATGTGAGCATTGAGCATCATAAGTTTAATCTCACACGTTTGCTAGATTTGTCAAGTCTTCGTCGTCACCATACAAATCAAACAAGTTATCTTCAAAGCTCTTCATCCTCCACTTTGAGATATGATAAGATACAAATCTGTCAAACTCAACTACAATATCAAATAAGCTATAATCAATCTTCTTCGTAATCACATCTTCAAGAACAAGCCATTAAATCAATACAATTTCATTTGAGATCCAAACTATCAGTTGAACCAACAGTTGTAACCAAGTAATACGAACAGTGGAAACTATTTTGTACTAACAGTGGTAATCTCCTTTCCACTAACAGTGCCAATCTTCAAAATTCATCAACAGTGGCAATCTTTAAATATCCACTAACAGTGGCAAGCTTTCAAAAATCATCAACAGTGGCAATCTTTAAATATCCACTAACAGTGGCAATCTTCAAAAATCCACTAACAGTGGTAAGCTTTCAAAATCCACTAACAGTGGTAAGCTTTCAAAATCCACTAACAGTGGTAAGCTTTCAAAATCCACTAACAGTGGTAAGATTATACTAGCAGCGGGAAGCTTGTACTAACAGTGGTACAAACCTTTTAGCAGTGGCAACGTTGTACAAACAGTGGCTAAGCAGTGGCTAGCACACCTAACGAGCAGTGGCAGACAAATTAAGAATTACACATCTCCCTGATTACGAATCTGATCATGCTCAAATTTTTACACGAAGTTCATCAATGTTTCATTAACCACATATCCAAAAATCAAGTCGATCCAACGGTTAACGAACACACAGCAGTTAATTTACAGCAGCTGCGCAAACAGAAACCAAAAACGTACTGCAGCAGATTCGAATTTCAATATCTCTTTGTATAGACATCCGATCATGATGAAATTTTTACACACTATAGAAATATATGTCTTCTATAACATATCCAAAAAACATAAACTTTCGTTGGATAACGAAGACACAGTGACCGTTTTACTTCTACCGTTCTGAAAAACCCTAAACTTTCAGCAACCAATTTCGACAATGAATATCTCTCAATCAAAAGCTCAGATCAAAAATTCCTCTAGTCAGAATGTACGCCAATATGTTAAAAAGCTCCAATTCAAATTTCACGATGATCTAACGGTTAACGAATGAGATCCGAATTTTTTACCATGGCTGTGCAGAAAGTGACGAATTACGAGTTTTTCTTGCAATCTTCTAGGGTTTCTTCGATATGGCTTCTCTTGCTTGTAAAACTTATAGATCTGTGATAACCCGAGAATTTCTGTAAATTCCGTACGTTTTAACGCATGCACATTAGGTTAATTCCCTATGTAATCAATGTGAATTTAAAATTATTTCAAATGAAGTCTAGCACAAGCCCATTTTTACATGACTTAATACATTTACTTTAATGCACGAAGCGTTCGCGTACATAATTGTTACTAATTACACAAACATTCGGTAGAAACCGACACCCACGAACGATTGTGATCAAGCCAAGTATATAACATAAATCTATTTAAATAAAAATAGTAGTCATTATAAAACGAATATGCAAGCCACATATAGGTATACGCGTAGCCACTTTAATTAACAATTAGAAACGCGTATAAACCGAGAGACTTACAACGGAGAGACGAGTGATGTAATTAATCAAACAAACCACTCGTAAATGAACTAATATTAGTAATATCAAATGCTAATATTCTAATGACCTTAATCTACCTTAATTACCACTAAATCACCTTAAGTACATAATTAGCACCTAATTAATCAAGATTAGCACCTAATGACCTAAATATCTACACTTAAACACCAACATGGAAACCAAGAGGGGCCCCCCCTTGCTCCCCTCTCCTTTGGCCGGCCATCCAAAGAGGCCCCTAGGGCCCCCCCCCCCCATGGTGACTTATTCTTGATTCACTTACACCATGACTTGATCATTTGCTCACTTCACACACTCACTTCTTCCAAGTATTCACTCAAAAGTTCTCTCCTCTCCCCCCCCCTCTTGAAACCTACGGCCAAGGCACACCACCACCCCTCTCATTTTAATTACTACACACACCATCATAAAACACCACAAACCACCATGAACCACCACCTCAAAACATAAAAATAACACACTTTAAGCATACAAACACCCACAAACACTTGCACCATCACATTTCCATGAGTAAAACAAGCTAAACACTAGGAGTTGGGGCTAGAGAAATCTACATCAAGCAACAAAGTTCTTACTCATCTCAAACTTCCATTTAAAGCTTTGTAAGGAAACTTTCTTTAAACTTTTATTTTCATATATATATGTGTTTATACTAAGTATGTTCACTTACACTAAAATATATTTTAAAACACTTACTTCACCTTTTAAAAATGTTAACTAGCAAATTTTATAAAAAATAAAGTTTATAAACAAATCAAGAAACTTCAAAAGTGTAAAATCATGCATTATATACTTTAAACTTCTTAAACATGTGATAAACTTTCATTTATGTTAAAATAATTATTTTGGACTAAGAAACACAATAAACTTGTGAAAACATAAACTTTGTAATTTAAAAGTTAGTAAAACACACTTTTGGGTGAAAAATGACAAGGACAAAACTTAAGGGACTAAAAGCGTGAAATCTGACTTTGGAGGACAGAAATGTTAAAAATAATATTAATGATGTATTAACATGCTAAAACATGGATCTAAGTGTTAAAAACCAAACCATTGTGGTTAGAAACCAAGAAAACTAAACTATGAGGTTAAAAGTGGAAAAATGGAAACTAGGAGGACCAAACTTGTAAAAACAGAAAGTTTCTGACCTTGCACATGAAAATCAGTACTTAAGTGTATTTAACCTTAAACCATGACTTTGAACAATAATTATATGGTCAAACCCTAATAAACCGAAATCTTGCGCTAAGAATGAAATAAATAAAAGTAAAGGGACTAAACATGTAAAAATGAGAACTCTTGGACCTGGACTGACCATATCAGTAACTTAGACTTAATTTAATGTTAATGATGTTTTAAAACAATAGCCATATGGTTAAACCCTACTAAACCGAAACATTATGCAAGAAACGACGAAAACGAAAGTAAAGGGGTTAAAACCGTACAAACCTAAAACCCTGGACCTGGACTGACCATATCAGTAACTTAGACTTAATTTAATGTTAATGATGTTTTAAAACAATAGCCATATGGTTAAACCCTACTAAACCGAAACATTATGCAAGAAACGACGAAAACGAAAGTAAAGGGGTTAAAACCGTACAAACCTAAAACCCTGGACCTGGACTGTTCATATCAGTAACATACACACAAAATAATGTTAAGGATGATTTAGAATAATAATCATGTGGTTAAACACATACAAACCAAAGTATCATGCTAGGTATGGACTAAACACAATTATAGGGACTAAACGGTACAAACTATAAGTTATGGACTGAGATGATAAAAATCAGTAAGTACATAAATATAAAGTCTAATTTATAGTTTGGTGCATTAAAACCAAAGATTGTATAGCTACAAGTCAACAAACCGAACTTTTTAGCTAAAAATGAGATAAATGAAACTTTAGGGACTAATAGTGTAAAATCAGAAAGTTGGGGACTATAAACTTAATAATATTAACTTCAGTGACCACAGATAGAAACCATGATAAAATTTTTCGGGAACCTAAAGCACACGGTAGAAATCAAAGAAACCGAACATATTAACCGAAAACGACAAAATATAAACTACAAGGACTAAAACTGTCAATTCCAGAAACTTGTGGACTGATGTAAACCTTCTGTAAATCAGGGGACTTCATGATAAAAATATACTTTAGATATCGTGATTAATTTAAATGCCGAGAAACCACAAGGACCGACTTATTACAAATTAATGTTACATATATGCTACAAATCAAAAATTAACATATTATATAGTGAATAATAATATGTTAAGGCTTTAAATATAACTTGGGCATTGTAGCAAACTATAATTGATCACATCGTGTCGTATACACTCTAAGTGAAGTGAACACTTGGTAGAGACGGTCTATTAAAACGTCTACTGTTATTAACTTGACCTTACGCATTTAGGGCATAAAGAGATTTATTGAGATCAAATACCTAAACTTTATTTGCTAGCACGCTCGGACTCAGGTGAGTTCACAGCCCCTATTTTACTGCTTTTAATGCTTTTCAAATGTTGGGGTGGAAAACATATAACTGATTTATGCGATTATTGGAAACTGACTTGTATCTTTATGGGAGCCTAAGTTCACAAGTTGTAGCATATAAGTCCTTTGCTTACAATGACTATAACCATTAACTAGGTGACTCTAGCCACTAAATATACGGATAGTACTATCGGATTGACATTCCCCCACTGATTATCTTAGTTAGTCGCGCTAACTAGCGACATTGTTCGCGACCAGGATCGTATATTTACTTTGTCCAAGGCAACGATTGTTATGTCGTGGTTTGGTTATAGGCTTAGTTTCGGCATATTAACTCTTTAGGCCTAGCTAGCCTTTGAGGGATCACAGTCAGCGTTTCAACATTTAAATAATCGTACTGTAGGCCTTCGATGCCATCTTTTTATGAATTTTACTAAATAATGGTTTATGATTGAACCTTAAACTTGTGAATTCACTCAACAATTATGTTGACGTTTTAAATATGTTTTTCAGGGAATTAGCCATGCTGCAAGACCATATGCATTTTGGGACCGTACCTGCCTTATTTAATTAGGATGCCATCTTTTGAACAATGTATTTGTTTTGTGAAACTGTGTATTTGATAACACTGCTTTGACGGTTGGATAAGCCGTAATGTTTGTAAAACTTTTAATGGCATCTTAATATATTAGATGTTGGCGATAACCATATGCTCTTGTATTATTTATTTGGATCGAGTCACGCCCCGCTTAACGCTAATGCTTCCGCTAAACGAATTTACCAAATTTTGGGGTGTGACAGATTTGGTATCAGAGCCATTGGTTATAGCGAACTAGGAGTCTTTAGTGACTTAGGATGTCTTAGAGACCTAGACTATAACCCTAGATACGATCACTCATAACATGCATTGCATCCATACAAACTCAGCATATTGTACGAGCCTGACATGTCACCCACTTTTCCTTGTAGCAATATGTCTAGAGAGAGCCCGATTTACATCTATGCCTCGGATGAGGAACCCACTGAGGCCACCTTTGATAGTAGAGCTACTTCTGTACATGAGAGCCCATCTGTCCACATTAGGGCTACTTCTGATGACACTAGTGTTACACCTCCCCCAGCACCTGTAATGAGACCCGTCACCATACCTACCGTAGGCGAGACCTCCCGTAGGCCACTGATGAGGAGGACCCCTAGGAAGGTCATCCGTGATCTACCCACAGGAGTATTAGCACCGCGCGATGAGGAGCCACCTATGACCGACATACCATGTGATGAGCAGTCACAGAGGATGCCGAGACCGACACAGTTTGGCTGGATGCTGTCGATACTGCGGAGGTGGAGATCGCTGGAGGGTCTCCCACCTACCTGTGAGACTGGAGAGTCTTCTTTGCCTATCACTGGGGAGCCGTTGGAGCTTACAGTCCCTACCCTAGTTGGAGTCTGTCGTACGCTGTTTCAGATTTTGTCCTACCGGGACGATGACATCCACGAGCTACGGAGCGATACGTCCCGCTTGGATGGGGACGTGATGTCCACCTACGAGCGACTGGACTTGGTGGAGAGCCACCGGATGGCGGACATGGAGACTGCAGAGGCCATTAGGGCACGAGTGGATGTGCTCGAGGGACGCCTGAGGATGATTGGATTTGCTATTGGAGTATGCATTGTGATGACAGTGCTTAGGACGGTTGTGGGTGTGTATTTCCCCTACTTCCGTTAGACTTATGTATGGCGGGTTGTGCTTACATAGTGTTAGGATTAACTCGACGGGTAGAGATAGACTCGTCACATTTTGTATAACTAGTATGTATGAATGGGTACTAAGCTTAGAACCCCATCCCTTTTGTAAGGAACCTATGTAAAAGCACTTTATGTTATAATATAATGTATCTTTGGAGTTCTTGTCGTGTTCTTTACATTAGCATTAATTATTATATCTATCTGTCTTTTGTTACGTATGTTAGGATCAAATCATGCCGCCCAAACGTCGAAACACTGTAAATAGTCGTAGGAACTCAGGACCCTCTAATGAAGAAAGCATTGAAGAGATTGTGGCTCGAAGAGTAGCCGATGCTATGGCCCAGTACGAGGCAAGCCGTGCACGGGAGAATGTTGTGAACGATAGCGGGACAGGGAGAAATGTTACTGGAGGAAACCGAACCGGGGAACAGACCCATGGGACAGAGACACCCGAGAATGCCCAAAGAGGGTGTTCATACAAGTCATTCCTAGCATGCAAGCTAACCAATTTTCATGGGAATGAAGGCGCCATCGGGGTGATTCATTGGATCGAGAAAATGGAATCTGTGCTAGATATAAGCAACTGCCCACCAGACTGCATGGTTAAGTATGCTGCTTGCACACTGACTGGCAAGGCATTGACCTGGTGGAACTCTCAAGTGCAAACCCTTGGGAGAGAGGTTGCTAACTCCATTTCTTGGGAAGAGTTGAAATCACTGATGCTAGATGAATTCTGTCCCCGAAGCGAACTACAAAAGGTCGAGACCGAACTGTGGGAAATAACAATGAATGGGTCCGACATCACTGCTTACACCACCAGGTTTCAAGAACTAGCTCGTTTGGTACCTCACATGGTTACTCCCGAGTACAAAAGAATAGAGAGGTACATCTGGGGATTGGTACCGCAAATCAGGAGCTTGGTGACGACATCCAAACCGTCCACTTTCAGAAGCGCCGTTAGCCTTGCACAAAGTTTAACAGACGAGGCGGTAAGGATGGGAACTCTGACCAAGAAAGTTAGTTCTAACAAAGGAGAAACCGAAAGGACTGGTGGAGGAAGTAGTGGAAATGATAAACGAAAGGGGAATGATGGAAGACATGACCGACAGGGCTCACAGCATAAACAACCGAGGACCACTAAGGCGTATGTTGCTAATGCGCCAGGACCTAAAGCTTATGCTGGCAACAAGCCAAAGTGTATCAAGTGTGAAAGACACCACGAGGGCATGTGCATCCGTTGTGATAACTGTAAGAAGTGGGGTCACCGTGCACAATTCTGTGGAGGGAATTCTCAAAACCAGGGCAACAACGAGCGAAGAGTGCTCAAATGTTTTGAATGTGGTAACCCAAACCACCTCCGAAACAGTTGCCCTAAACTCCAAAACAACAATAACAACAACCGTAACAATGGCAACAACCAACTGGCGCGTGGACGAGCGTTCGTTATTGGAGCACAAGAGGCGCGCCAAGATCCCAACACTGTTACGGGTACGTTCCTTGTAAACAATCAATACGCTTCAGTTCTATTTGATTCGGGTGCCGATTTAAGTTTTGTGTCTTCCGAGTTTAGACCATTACTAGAAATAGAATCCCGTAAGTTAGACATGAAATACTCAGTAGAACTAGCGAATGGTAAACTAATAGAAGCCGAAGAAGTAGTACCGGAATGCACTCTATCCCTCGAGGGTCATTCTTTTAAAATAAATTTATTGCCAATGGACCTAGGAAGCTTTGATATAGTAATTGGAATGGACTGGTTATCCGAAAATCGTGCGGAAATCTTATGCTTTGAAAAGATAGTGCGGGTACCACTGCCGTCGGGTGAAATGCTCATAATTCAAGGAGAGTTGAAGAGAAGCACTCTGAAGATGGTCAATGGCATAAAAACCCGCAAGTATCTACGAAAGGGATACCAAGCCTTCCTAGCGCATGTCGTGGAGAAGAAAACAGAGGGACGACGCATAGACGACATACCTGTTGTACGTGATTATCCGGGGGTGTTCCCAGAGGATTTGCCTGGACTACCACCCCCAAGACAAGTTGAATTTCGGATAGACCTAGTGCCTGGAGCCGCACCAATAGCGCGCTCTCCCTACCGCCTAGCTCCATCCGAAATGCAAGAATTGTCCACGCAATTGCAAGAACTCTTAGACCTAGGATTCATCCGACCGAGCTTTTCACCCTGGGGAGCTCCGGTGTTATTCGTGAAGAAGAAGGATGGATCCATGAGAATGTGTATCGACTATCGAGAACTAAACAAGGTGACAATCAAAAACCGATACCCTCTACCGCGCATCGATGATTTATTCGATCAACTTCAAGGTTCTAGTTTCTACTCAAAGATTGACTTGCGATCCGGATATCACCAACTGAAGGTACGAGAGGAGGATGTGCCAAAAACTGCATTTAGAACTCGTTACGGCCATTACGAGTTTCTAGTCATGCCTTTTGGATTGACAAACGCTCCTGCAGTGTTCATGGACCTCATGAACAGAGTCTGCAAACCTTACCTCGATAAATTCGTTATTGTTTTTATTGATGATATCCTCATATACTCGCAAACAAAGGAAGATCACGAGCAACACCTGAAATTGATCCTTGAACTGTTGGAGAATGAGAAATTATACGCAAAATTTTCCAAGTGTGAATTTTGGTTGCGCGAAGTTCAGTTCTTGGGTCATGTAATTAATGGCAAGGGAATTCACGTTGACCCGGCCAAGATTGAGGCGATCAAGAATTGGGAAGCACCGAAAACCCCAACTGAGGTGCGCCAATTCCTTGGGTTGGCTGGCTATTACCGTCGATTTATCGAAAATTTCTCCAAAATAGCCCAGTCACTCACCTCGTTAACGCAAAAAGATAAGAAGTTTGAGTGGGGCGAGAAACAAGAATCCGCCTTCCAACTACTAAAGCAAAAGCTGTGCACCGCACCTATCTTGTCACTACCCGAAGGAGTAGACAACTTCATTGTCTACTGTGATGCTTCGCATCAAGGGTTGGGTTGCGTGCTAATGCAAAATGACAAGGTCATTGCTTATGCATCTCGTCAATTGAAGGTTCACGAGAAAAACTATACAACGCATGACTTGGAGCTGGGAGCAGTCGTGTTTGCCCTCAAAATCTGGAGACATTACCTATACGGTACCAAGTGTACGATCTTCACCGATCACAAGAGTTTACAACACATTTTTGACCAGAAGGAGCTTAATATGCGTCAACGAAGATGGGTCGAATTACTAAACGATTACGACTGTGAAATTAAGTATCACCCGGGCAAAGCTAACGTTGTAGCCGATGCCTTGAGTCGTAAAGAAAGAATTAAGACCATTAGGGTTCGTGCTCTTGGAATGACTATCCACACGAACCTCACTACTCAAATTCGAGACGCACAACAAGTGGCACTAACCGACGAGCGTATAAAGAGTGAATCCCTGAGAGGAATGGAGAAACAGCTAGTACCCAAGGATGATGGAACCTTGTGTTTCGCGGACAGACTTTGGGTTCCATGTGTGGAGGAACTGCGTAAACTTCTACTCGACGAAGCCCATAAGTCAAATTATTCGATACATCCTGGAGCTGATAAGATGTACCATGATTTGAAGGGATTCTATTGGTGGCCAAACATGAAGGGAGACATTGCCACCTATGTCAGCAAGTGTCTGACGTGTTCAAAAGTCAAGGCCGAGTACCAAAAACCGTCTGGACTTTTGCAACAACCCGAGATGCCACAATGGAAATGGGAGCATATATCCATGGACTTCATCACCAAGCTACCCAAGACATTGTCAGGATATGACACAATATGGGTAATCGTCGATCGTTTGACAAAATCGGCTCATTTCCTACCCATTAAAGAAACTGACAAAATGGAGAAGCTGACTAGAACATATCTCAAGGAAATTGTTTCTAGACATGGAGTGCCGGTATCCATCATTTCTGATAGGGATAGCCGTTTCACATCGCGTTTTTGGCAAACACTGCAAAAGGCATTAGGTACCCGTATAGACATGAGTACCGCCTACCATCCTCAAACTGATGGTCAAAGTGAAAGAACGATACAAACGCTCAAGGACTTGTTGCGGGCATGTGTGATTGATTTTGGAGGAAATTGGGATACCCATTTACCCCTTGCAGAATTTTCCTACAACAATAGCTATCACACGAGTATTCAAATGGCACCTTTCGAGGCGTTATACGGACGCAAGTGCCGATCGCCACTGTGTTGGGCAGAGTTGAGTGACAAACAAATCTCTGGCCCCGAGATTGTCCAAGAAACGACGGACAAGATATCCCAAGTTCTTAATAGACTGAAAGCGGCACGAGACCGACAGAAAAGCTATGCAGACAACCGCCGAAAACCCCTTGAGTTTCAAGTAGGAGACAAAGTCCTACTCAAGGTGTCACCCTGGAAAGGGGTCATCCGATTTGGAAAACGGGGTAAGTTAAATCCAAGGTACATAGGACCATTTGAAATCCTAGCACGGGTTGGTCCTGTGGCATACAAGCTTAAACTACCTCAAGAGCTAAGTAACGTCCATGACACCTTTCATGTATGTAACTTGAAGAAGTGCTTATCCGACGAGACTCTAGTTATTCCTCCCGACGAGATCCATGTTGATTCACGATTAAACTTTGTAGAGGAACCAATTGAAGTGTCGGATCGGAAGATTCAACAGCTTCGACGTAGCCGGATTAAATTGGTCAAGGTTCGTTGGAATTCGAAACGAGGCCCAGAGTTTACTTGGGAACGTGAGGATGAGATGCAAAAGAAATACCCTCAACTTTTTGGAGACACGCCAAACAATCACGACACTACTTAAATTTCGGGACGAAATTTATTTAACGGGGGAAGTATGTGATAACCCGAGAATTTCTGTAAATTCCGTACGTTTTAACGCATGCACATTAGGTTAATTCCCTATGTAATCAATGTGAATTTAAAATTATTTCAAATGAAGTCTAGCACAAGCCCATTTTTACATGACTTAATACATTTACTTTAATGCACGAAGCGTTCGCGTACATAATTGTTACTAATTACACAAACATTCGGTAGAAACCGACACCCACGAACGATTGTGATCAAGCCAAGTATATAACATAAATCTATTTGAATAAAAATAGTAGTCATTATAAAACGAATATGCAAGCCACATATAGGTATACGCGTAGCCACTTTAATTAACAATTAGAAACGCGTATAAACCGAGAGACTTACAACGGAGAGACGAGTGATGTAATTAATCAAACAAACCACTCGTAAATGAACTAATATTAGTAATATCAAATGCTAATATTCTAATGACCTTAATCTACCTTAATTACCACTAAATCACCTTAAGTACATAATTAGCACCTAATTAATCAAGATTAGCACCTAATGACCTAAATATCTACACTTAAACACCAACATGGAAACCAAGAGGGGCCCCCCCTTGCTCCCCTCTCCTTTGGCCGGCCATCCAAAGAGGCCCCTAGGGCCCCCCCCCCCATGGTGACTTATTCTTGATTCACTTACACCATGACTTGATCATTTGCTCACTTCACACACTCACTTCTTCCAAGTATTCACTCAAAAGTTCTCTCCTCTCCCCCCCCCTCTTGAAACCTACGGCCAAGGCACACCACCACCCCTCTCATTTTAATTACTACACACACCATCATAAAACACCACAAACCACCATGAACCACCACCTCAAAACATAAAAATAACACACTTTAAGCATACAAACACCCACAAACACTTGCACCATCACATTTCCATGAGTAAAACAAGCTAAACACTAGGAGTTGGGGCTAGAGAAATCTACATCAAGCAACAAAGTTCTTACTCATCTCAAACTTCCATTTAAAGCTTTGTAAGGAAACTTTCTTTAAACTTTTATTTTCATATATATATGTGTTTATACTAAGTATGTTCACTTACACTAAAATATATTTTAAAACACTTACTTCACCTTTTAAAAATGTTAACTAGCAAATTTTATAAAAAATAAAGTTTATAAACAAATCAAGAAACTTCAAAAGTGTAAAATCATGCATTATATACTTTAAACTTCTTAAACATGTGATAAACTTTCATTTATGTTAAAATAATTATTTTGGACTAAGAAACACAATAAACTTGTGAAAACATAAACTTTGTAATTTAAAAGTTAGTAAAACACACTTTTGGGTGAAAAATGACAAGGACAAAACTTAAGGGACTAAAAGCGTGAAATCTGACTTTGGAGGACAGAAATGTTAAAAATAATATTAATGATGTATTAACATGCTAAAACATGGATCTAAGTGTTAAAAACCAAACCATTGTGGTTAGAAACCAAGAAAACTAAACTATGAGGTTAAAAGTGGAAAAATGGAAACTAGGAGGACCAAACTTGTAAAAACAGAAAGTTTCTGACCTTGCACATGAAAATCAGTACTTAAGTGTATTTAACCTTAAACCATGACTTTGAACAATAATTATATGGTCAAACCCTAATAAACCGAAATCTTGCGCTAAGAATGAAATAAATAAAAGTAAAGGGACTAAACATGTAAAAATGAGAACTCTTGGACCTGGACTGACCATATCAGTAACTTAGACTTAATTTAATGTTAATGATGTTTTAAAACAATAGCCATATGGTTAAACCCTACTAAACCGAAACATTATGCAAGAAACGACGAAAACGAAAGTAAAGGGGTTAAAACCGTACAAACCTAAAACCCTGGACCTGGACTGACCATATCAGTAACTTAGACTTAATTTAATGTTAATGATGTTTTAAAACAATAGCCATATGGTTAAACCCTACTAAACCGAAACATTATGCAAGAAACGACGAAAACGAAAGTAAAGGGGTTAAAACCGTACAAACCTAAAACCCTGGACCTGGACTGTTCATATCAGTAACATACACACAAAATAATGTTAAGGATGATTTAGAATAATAATCATGTGGTTAAACACATACAAACCAAAGTATCATGCTAGGTATGGACTAAACACAATTATAGGGACTAAACGGTACAAACTATAAGTTATGGACTGAGATGATAAAAATCAGTAAGTACATAAATATAAAGTCTAATTTATAGTTTGGTGCATTAAAACCAAAGATTGTATAGCTACAAGTCAACAAACCGAACTTTTTAGCTAAAAATGAGATAAATGAAACTTTAGGGACTAATAGTGTAAAATCAGAAAGTTGGGGACTATAAACTTAATAATATTAACTTCAGTGACCACAGATAGAAACCATGATAAAATTTTTCGGGAACCTAAAGCACACGGTAGAAATCAAAGAAACCGAACATATTAACCGAAAACGACAAAATATAAACTACAAGGACTAAAACTGTCAATTCCAGAAACTTGTGGACTGATGTAAACCTTCTGTAAATCAGGGGACTTCATGATAAAAATATACTTTAGATATCGTGATTAATTTAAATGCCGAGAAACCACAAGGACCGACTTATTACAAATTAATGTTACATATATGCTACAAATCAAAAATTAACATATTATATAGTGAATAATAATATGTTAAGGCTTTAAATATAACTTGGGCATTGTAGCAAACTATAATTGATCACATCGTGTCGTATACACTCTAAGTGAAGTGAACACTTGGTAGAGACGGTCTATTAAAACGTCTACTGTTATTAACTTGACCTTACGCATTTAGGGCATAAAGAGATTTATTGAGATCAAATACCTAAACTTTATTTGCTAGCACGCTCGGACTCAGGTGAGTTCACAGCCCCTATTTTACTGCTTTTAATGCTTTTCAAATGTTGGGGTGGAAAACATATAACTGATTTATGCGATTATTGGAAACTGACTTGTATCTTTATGGGAGCCTAAGTTCACAAGTTGTAGCATATAAGTCCTTTGCTTACAATGACTATAACCATTAACTAGGTGACTCTAGCCACTAAATATACGGATAGTACTATCGGATTGACATTCCCCCACTGATTATCTTGGTTAGTCGCGCTAACTAGCGACATTGTTCGCGACCAGGATCGTATATTTACTTTGTCCAAGGCAACGATTGTTATGTCGTGGTTTGGTTATAGGCTTAGTTTCGGCATATTAACTCTTTAGGCCTAGCTAGCCTTTGAGGGATCACAGTCAGCGTTTCAACATTTAAATAATCGTACTGTAGGCCTTCGATGCCATCTTTTTATGAATTTTACTAAATAATGGTTTATGATTGAACCTTAAACCTGTGAATTCACTCAACAATTATGTTGACGTTTTAAATATGTTTTTCAGGGAATTAGCCATGCTGCAAGACCATATGCATTTTGGGACCGTACCTGCCTTATTTAATTAGGATGCCATCTTTTGAACAATGTATTTGTTTTGTGAAACTGTGTATTTGATAACACTGCTTTGACGGTTGGATAAGCCGTAATGTTTGTAAAACTTTTAATGGCATCTTAATATATTAGATGTTGGCGATAACCATATGCTCTTGTATTATTTATTTGGATCGAGTCACGCCCCGCTTAACGCTAATGCTTCCGCTAAACGAATTTACCAAATTTTGGGGTGTGACAAGATCCTAGATAACGAGCCACCTTGCTCTGATACCAATTGTGAAAATGTATGATCGTTTAAGCTCTAGACTTTTTAGGTCTAATCTAGGATATAATAATAACAAAGACAACAATAATTTGCAGCGGAATAATAAGAACATCAATGTTATCACAACAAGCCCCAATTTTATTTGATCAGAATAAAACGGTTATACAAATATAACAGGATCAAGAAACCTTGATCTTGAGGCTAAACAAACCCTTAGACGTCTACATTATATGTGCACACCTTTTCCTACGTCCCTATATCTCTTTATATACTAGAGATATTAGGGTTACAAGAAAACCTAACTTGCATAGGAATTAAACTTAATATTACACATTAAGTCCTTATAGTTTCATCATTCTATATTTATGCATATTTTGTTTTGTAATCATCAAATCTAGAATCCCTACAAAGTCTTTCTTTTGCAGCAACTCCATGAGGATTATTCGGCTATTAGGAGGATTGCCTTTAAATGAGAACCTAGCCTTCCATTTCAACCATCATTTATGAATCAATCTCTTAAGTGTGAACACGTTGGATATACTTTTTAACTCCATATTTTTTTCAATGAAAAAGAATCACTGTCTCAGAATGAAAAGATGTTTTCTATTACAAATCATTTTGTAGAACATATGTTTTTAAACGAGTTCGCGCATAATGCATAAAGGTAGTATGCAAGTACCTCAAATGCTCGAAACATATGAACTAATTTTTGAAAAGTGTTTCCTATTTATCTGAGACAAGTGATTTTTTTTTGCAAAAGATGAGTTGTGGCTTTAAAATATTTTGAGAATATTTTTGAGGTGTATCCAAGTGTGAAGGATATTCAGAGATTTATCTTCACTTATCAACACACAACTTATCAACACGTCTTATTGCACGGGTTGCTTCCCGAGAATCGCTGTTGTTATAGTCGATAGCTCGACTTGGATAGATTATAGAAAATAAAGCGAAGTGATGGCGTCCTCCGGATACTGGAAGAGTGAAGGCCTCTCCATGATGAACTAGTCATAGACAACTAGAAATCATATACGTGTCTGAAAGCACCATCTCTTCCCCTACAAGGTAATGCTCCAAAGATTTCCAAATTGAATAAACTGAAAGCTCCCCTTGTTGCCTTTCCATCATTCTCAAAGATTCTTTATCCATAGGCGTCAATCCCTGCTTGTTAGGCATTTGTACAAGTAGAACAAGCAAACGTGATCTAACAAACAAGTGATTATCCTCCAAATCAGAGATTCACTGGTTTGCGAAAAAACTATCAAAGTGAGTACTTTGAAGATGAAACAAACCAGTATATGACTTGGAGTCTAATCTCACACTAAAAGTGTTAGTTGCCCAAAACTTCACCGTAGCAGATATGGAAATACTAGTATTATTAGTCGAATCGGGTAGCCAAGAATAGAGATATCCAAAGCACACATTTTTAAATGAGTTCAAGCATAATACACATATTGACATACAGATCAGGATATCAGATTAAGCATTAGTATCTCATGTATGTTCTCATAAATATATGTAAGTACCTCAAATGCTCGAAACATGCCAGTGGGTATGACTAATGCTCCTAACTCCTAGTAGGTTTCCATGAGAGTGAAAGGGATAATGAGAACTTGAGATCTTAGATAATGGTAAAAATTAGATTTTGCAATAAAGTTCAAACAAGTGGGAGTGGAAGTTTTAAGGTTTTGACAAAAATTTCAATGAAGTAATTTTGCAAACCATCCTTTTTGTTCATAAAAGTAAAGAAAACTTGGAACAATTTTTTAGGGATCATTTTCTACTTATTTGGGTTAGCTTACGACTTATCCTACTATTAAAACTATGTTAGACACGGGTTGCCTCCCGAGAAGCGCTTGTTTTTGTTCGAGTCACTAGCTTGACTCTAGCACTATTTATCAGGCAATCCTAGGGGTTTCCTTGCATCCATCAATAGACACAAAGGGTAATATTGGTACATACCTAAAAGTTTAAAGAAGGTTAAGGCTAGGGTATGTCCAATATAAGGAGATGGTTCAAAGTGAGGAAATGGTTCTACCGGAGGTATAACAGATCTCTCAACTTCTAATACCTCCTTGGGTTGGATTGACAGAATGGGTCGGTCAAAGGAATCCTCAACTCTTAAATGATGTATAAGACATTATATGGTGGAGAGATAGTTTGAAGGGAAACCATGGCGCAGATCCTTCCTTGCTTCCTATGGTCTTTTGTTCAATGATAATGTTGTACTCTGGGCATGGAGGTGGGACAGAGTCCATTAATGTTTCCAATCTTGTAGCAACATTCTCATTGACAACTTGGGCAACTGGCTGGTCTAAGGTAGAAGGTTCAACTAGATCAGTGGGTGATTCATCAAGAAGAATATGTGTGATATCATCAAACACAACTTGTTGTGGGATAATATCAACCACATCATTTTGAATTGGGATGAGATCACTACTCAGAGTTGGTGTGCATTCCTCTGGTCCTTTTGAAGTTGAGTCTTCTGTGTAAATCTCCATCTCCAGGCTTTCTAATTCTATCTCTTCGTCCACCAAGTCATACTCATCATTTCGGCAAGAAGTTTCAAGTTGCATTGACTCAGAAAGTTCCTCTAGAATGAACTCCTCGTTGGTTTTGGATGTAGATAGGTTAAGAATGGGTGGAAATGAGGATTTAGAAGATTAGGTAGGTGAAGGGTTTGAAGGAATTTTGCAACCAAACTCATGAGAATGAAAGTCTGTTTCAAGTGTAGATGTGGTGTGTGGGTGCCTCTCATCTTCCTGCAGCCTATGGTCAGTTGTAACTTGATCCCTAATTTCCTTACTTCTCACTTGGCTAATGTTTGTATTTCAGACAGCTTATCAGTACATCTTCTAAGCATGTCTTCTTGTTCTTTCATTAATTGTTCAAATGGGTTGTAAGAAGGTAAAAGAGTAGCATTACTGCCGAGATAAGCGATGGACATATCTCTCAAGTCAGAACTTTCATACGATTGTGGTTCATGTACAGGGTGAGATGAGTGTGGGTAGACATTGAATGGTTCAGGATAGTAAGTATGGTATTGATGTTGTTGGACAGCATAAGGGTCATACTGGTATTGTGATTGAGGATCTAAATACCCTATGTTATCCAAATAAGTGATACTATACCTTTGACATTCGTTATCTATGTGGGCATCACTCTTACGTCTATTTTGGATTGATTTAACAAGACTATCTAACTGATCACTTAGTTGTTGTAGAGTAGCCATTTCCAAGTTATTAGTAAAGACAACAAACGAAGAAGGTTTTAAGAATTAAAGTTGGGATGAGAAGGGAGATTTAATCTAAACTAAGCTAGGCTAATTTAATCTAATCTAACTACGCTAATCTACGGGCAGAAAGTAACTTCGGACAGGGATACTGAATCCAAGTCAAAAGGATCGCTTAAAAACTAAATTTGTCGAAACAAGCTTTGAATCGTACAACCGTCCCCGGCAGCGACGCAAAAAACCTAATCGCACCCCGAACGATCGGTCAAGAAATCGCTTTCCAGTCGTTGCGTACCTCACGCTCGAGGCGGGCGATCGTCGGGTGGTTTTAAATTTATAATAGTCGTGGGGGAGCCAAAACCTTCCGAACTACTTACTATTACTAGGTACGAATACCTGATATTAGTATGTGGTAAGGATGATCCAGGGTCGTTCCTCTCGACGGTAGAATTGAAACGGAACTCGTTCGGATAACTTAGTACTTAATCTGAGGTTTTGGATAGGTATTTGTTTTTGGTTCTAAATTAACTACAGTACAGAAAAGTAAATACTAAACTACGGATAGGGTAAGCAGATAGATAGAGATTGTGATTGCTGAAGTTTCAATATTCAGGTTTCGGGATGATGTTCATTATAAAAAATGATTGGAGACTTTCCTTTAATAAAATTAACAGAGGTTTGGTGTCAACACTAGTATCCTACGATTTAAGTGTAAAACCTAAGTCGTATGTCACTGAATACTAGGTTATCATGAGTCTGATCAGATCAGGTTGCTCAGTCCCCCAACATTGTCCGATGAGGACTAGTGACCCATCTTGGAGTTAACTCCTGGGCGCATGAATAAGGCAACAGACTGATATTTAATTTCTAACCTTTCTTAACACCTACTTCTAATTGATTTTATTAAGGGTCGTACTATTGCTTGCTAATGTATGTTAAACTGTCAGTTATGTTGGATCAAGGGGTTTAAGCATCCTACACTACAGCTGAATGTTTGCTTTCTTTTCAAGATCCCTTAGATTTAATCGAGGAGCACAAATACATCTGTCAAGGTGTAGACCCTCCTTTGCGATCAAACGTTCATCACTAGGTTCGTTTCACGGTGTATTCTACGTTTTTCAGCAGTTCCACAGCTTTTATATATACCTAGATCATGTTCAGGAAGGGTGACTTCCAGGTATCCACGGTGTCATATGCTTACGACCGTTCCGTAGCTTCCATGCATTTATACTCCACCAGCGGTGTTTCCAGGGCTATACTAAGTACTGGGCCGTTTTACAGCATGTCCACAGCTTCATACAAAAACACAGATAACTATCTACCGATACTAGGGTTAGCTAAGTCCTAAACTAAAGTAATAGCCACGTGAAAGCTTGGAAATGGTGGATTGGGTGGTTTAGATCTACCGCTTGAAAAGTTTAACCCGATACATAGCATAACAACTTCCAATCACATATTTAATTAAAGATTAATTTAACATCATCCCTACTCCTAAATATCTACATTTCAACAATTACAATATTACACTACTCAATAAACATGGTAATAAGTAAAGCACATACCATAATATTACGCATGGATAAATCAGACATAATAACAGTATGAGGGAATAGATATCACTGGATAATAGAGCAGCGTAACAAGAGAATAGAACTTGCAATCCTTGAATAAAAGCTTGAACACCAATACTCCTTGATTACAACAGTTACTCTCTACTCTAATCTACTAGTTACCCACAAACTACTCTCTAACTTCTCTAGAGAGAGAAGTTAGAGAGAGAAACTAACTAACTAAGAAAGAAAATTACAAGAATGTGTAAAAGTGAGAGTGAATTGTTTGGTGAGTTGATTGATGGATTGGTTGTTGGATGAGAAATGAGGAGGTTTAAGCCCCTATTTATAGGCTTTCAAGATACCATTTTACACTTAACACCCTCGCTCTATTTTAACACTAAAATACACCCCCGAGCTATGAAATTTGACACCAACAGGGGCGTATTCGACACCAAATAGGGTGTATTCGGTAGCAGATAGGGCGTATTTGGTAGCAAATAGGGCGTATTCGGTAGCAAACGGGGCGTATCCGGTACCATAGAGGGGGTATACCACCCTACAGGGGGTATACGGCAACTACAAGGGAGTATACGGCCCCTAAGGGGTGGTATACGGCCCCTGTGGGGGGGGTGTACCCTGGGTCGTGGTCTTGTGTGTTGGATCGTATGTCTTGTCCACTGGTCGAACTTCGTTTGGCCATAACTTCTTCATTCTTGATCCGTTTTCAGCGTTCTTTATATCGACGTGATCGTAATTACCTGAAGATCATAGTGAACTAATCAAAGAATAACTTCAAGGTAATATGCTAAAAAGTGCTCGTAGAACGTGACCGTATCGTTTATGCTTTGTTAAGTACGTTATTTAGCCATTTTACTTGATTTTTGAAGTAATGCCTTATTTTTAGCCTTAATAATGAATTATGGTGAAAAAGTATTGATAGTGAATGATTTCATCCATTTTGGGGCTAAAAAGGTGGGAATTATGTACGCAAAAACGTGACTTTTTACGTCAAATCATGTTTCAACTCCAAAGTGTGGGATTTTCACCCCGGATAGAGCTTAGAATAACATCGAGGACGATGTTCCTTTAAGTGTGGGATAGCAGTAGTTACACTACTATTAAATAGTTAATGGTATATGCTTGATTCTAAAATCGTTGCTCCTTAGACCCTGCTTCTCCAAAAAGTAACTCGAAAATTTAAAAAAATTTCAAAATTGAGTTAAAAATATGTTGAAAATGAAAATTTTAGACGAAGAATGATTTATTTTGGGGAAGAAGGACAAATAAAATACAAATTCTTTTGAAAAATTAGTTTAGTAATCCCATAAAGAGCATCGCATGACTAGGCACACAACAAACCAACTTTCGATTCGTGAGGTATCTTGAGCTATATAAAAAGCATTCACTTTTAATGCTTCACTTTTTCAATTCTTGAGTGTGCTGATGTATGCGTTTAGAATCAGAACTTGCTCCTGTTATGCATTTCAAATCCGGATTGGTGAGTAAAGAGGAGACCGAATCACTTCATTCTTAAACCCATCCATATACCCATAAATAAACACGTTATCCCTACCTTCTCAAAAGCATCCCCCAAACTTCATAGTAAGTCCCAAAGATAAGAAGCTACAAGGATATGACGTCAAAGAAGAAAACCAAAGAAAGAAAATTCGAAGGAAAGAAAATCAATTAGAGAAAAAGACTCCTTCTTCAAACACCAAAAGAAAAGGGCGTCAATCCTCCCAAAAATTCCAACTTCACAAAAAAAGAAACCAATGAAAAACCAACAAAACCCCCTCTCACATCACCAACACTTCACCCCAGAAATCCTACATCACTTCCCTTAGAATGATTGTGGCTAGATCGACTTCGCGCTCACCAAAAAGGTAACGATTTGATCCTCGATCAAGCATATGACGATAAACGATACATGACTGGAATCCAGAGTGATTGATAATACTAGAATAGGAAACCCTAAACACTGTGAGTGATTGGAGTGACCACCTTGAGAGGAATCTTTGGTGTACGCTTGGAATTACGTTTATTAATTCAAGTCTATTCCTTCTCGCATTCTAATCCGGGTACTTTCTTTCCTATTCTATCTTAATTAAATATGTATGCTTAAATTATGCTAGAATTAGTTTGTGCCATGATTAGCGAGTAGATTACTATTGTATTTGTTGTGATGTAGTTAGCATATATAATTATGGGATGACTTTAAATACGTCATGAAATAATATGACGGCCCCTATTCAACTGTTTACTTGGAATAGTGCTGGAAATGCTTTTAAAGCAAAGTACATACGTATGGAAGCCGGTAAACGATCGAAGGTAGTTGTATTATGGATCGACGTTATAAAAATGGAAACTTTATGAACGGACTTATCAAGTGATCTTAAACCTAAAACTTACATTCGCCTTTCGATTAACAAACATGATTGTAACCTTTTAAAGAGGAGTCGCGAACCTTAATACTTGGTCAATAATTATTTGCGTCAAAACTATGGTTTAATTGTAACGTCATGCAAGCATCATAAAATGCAATATGATTACGTGGAATTACCATGAGCATAGTACACTTCCAATCACAATGTAATTATCATGTAAACATCACGAAGCAATTAAATTCACAACGGAAACATCGGTAAACGATTAAATACATTGTGAACTACCATACCATTTTCTGACATGGTCTGGGTTTAACTTTCTGCAAAAAGCCATCAGCATTTTAATTAGATTAGTTAGATTAGAGTAGGTAGGCTACAGGTTAAATAACCATTTAGGAAAACCTAGGGATTTGTTAACTGTATCATAAAAGGCAAGTTTAAAATCCAATCTAAAATGATACTCTTTTCTAACCAGTGAAACCCTAAAGTAAGGTACGCAAGAAACCTAAACGTTTTCCCTCGCTTATCACTCTTAAGTTTTAATAATAGGAATTGGTAAATAAGTCCGAACATAAACCCTAAGTTAGTTGCTTATAAGACTCATAATCTTTATGGTATTAAGAACGGTTAGACGTGTTATGGACCTGCTACTCTATTCCTTCGCCCACGAGCAAATGCGTTCAATAATATGGGCCACTGACTCCCTCACAGGAGAGTGTGGAGAGTTGAGCATCGTCTGTCTGAACAGAATCATGACACCTTAGTTCCTCGTGACATATTAGTTGATAACCGACTAATAGGGAATCTATTGGTTATACCATAAGTTATTGAATCTTGCAAACAATTCTAATTTAGTTAATCATTTTCCCGTGAAAGTCATCATCCCATATTATTAGCTAATGAACTCACAACATATACTACTTTCCATTATCTGATTTATTATTACATTTTATTCGCTTTATTTACTTTACTTAGTTAACTGAACCAAACTCCCAACGCACTCTTTTAAAACCCCTTTACTAGAAAAGAAAGATTGATTGGATCACCCCTGTTTCAATTCAGTTTTTCTTTAAGAATGACTCTAGGTCATACTTACTGATGCGTGTGAAAGCGCGTCTTATTTTATAATTTTCGAACCAGTGGAGCTCGATGAAGAAGTCCTCGCCTTTGCAGAGGTGGTTCCATGGACTCTCTACTTCGATGGATCTAACACTTTGTTATAAATGGAAATACCTAATTAATACTTTTCACACAACCAGGCAAGAATACCTGATCGAATGTAAGTATAGAATCGGTAAGACAGAGTCGATCTCAGGAACGGAGGTTGTTTATAAAAATAAGAAATACTAATTAACTAGAAAACAGTAAACAGGGGGAAACGTTTTAGTTCCGTATGAACATAAGATTGATAAAATAATAACTTGAAATAAATAAAACAATTTAAATAAATAATAACAAATAACAAATAGGAAGGAATAAGTAATTGTATAATTAACGTCACTCAGATTCAAATATCCCGATTCATTACGTATTGATTATCTAATTGCGATTCTTTTATATCAATTTAATACCAAATTCTTCAATGATATCAAATTGAATGTGAACTAGTCAACTTTCCGGGTCTAACTAATTCCTGCAACTTAGGGTCCAACATAAAACATCAGTTCAATGTCACAAGATGATCAGTCAATTGTGTGCTTTTCCCTAAATTGAGCATTAAACATTCACAACTTATTATAATTAACTCTAGTGATATAATTCAACAATACCCAATAATTACTTATTGTCTTGTTCATTTTAAAGTAGATAATTATCATTTACTCAACCTATTAGACTCAACATATTTAGCAATAGTCATAAATCCTAAAATTATAACCATCAATAATTAATAACATTAAAGGAACTCAATCTCATCAATCTTATTAACCACGTTGAACACTAATAACTACTAATTACCAACAAACAAGGATCTACAAGCAATATAATAGTTTTCAATTAAATAACCTAGTCAATACGCAATAATAATCGTTCAATAATCATAATCCGAGTTCAATCAACTACACAATCACTTTGAATATTCAACTCATCATTTAAAACAGAAAACTCAGATTATTCAAAGTCAAATTCTTCAATGAAATCAAAATAAAAGAAGTTATACCAAATTATAAAGACGAATCTCGAAGAATCAACACGAACTAGCCTCAATCTTGACTCCACGTGCCTCCAAAATGCTAAATTAATTCGTAAATAAACCCTAAGCTACTAAAATAGTCGACTGTACAAAAACCCTAGCCGAACTCTCTTTTTTGGGGTTTTAAAAGCGTTTTATACTTCCTGTGTAAACCATCCATACGGCGTATGGAAATTCCATACGGCGTATGGATGAAAAACAAGCCCAGCCCAAGTCCGCGTGACCTGGGCTTCCACCGCCTCAATCCATACGGCGTATGGATAATCCATACAACGTATGGATTGACTTTCAGCCAAATTTCAATATTTTCTTCTTTTAATCATTTCTTCACTTCGGCTTCACTTTATTCTTCAAATATGCATCATTTAACTCGATTATTGATTGTTTTCCGTTCCTTTCTTCGTAACGCTCCATTTCCACATCTAATTGCAAATATGAACGAAATCAATATCTATTCTTAAATAAATGCAATAGAAAAATCCAAGAATAGGTGTAAAATACTACTAAAATATAGTACTTTTGAGCGTTTATCACTTACCATCTACTAGCCCTTGGTTCAGTATTAGTAAGTCATACTTAGACCCCAGCAAATATAAATTTAAACACACACGATCGCCCGCCGGCGTTGTGATGTGTACTATCGATCTTCCCTCTTGTAAATCCATTCTTAAGTAAATAGGTTGATAGTGTTTCATACCACATCTGAGGTGCTTGATGTAACCCATATAAAGCCTTATCTAAACGATATACTTTATCAAGATGTTTTAAATCACTGAACCCTGGTGGTTGAGAAACATACACCACTTCCTTGACTTTGCCATACAAAAAGGCACTCTTAACATCTAATTGAAAAACTTTAATTCCTTTAGATACTACGAATGCTAAGAAGATCCTTATTGGTTCTAGTCGAGCCACTGGTGCAAACACTTCATTGTAATCAATCCCTTCTTCCTGATTGAAACCTTGAACAACTAAACGAGCTTTATTGCGAGTTACGATTCCTCGATCGTCTCTCTTACACTTAAACACCCACTTAGTGCCAATCGAGATTCACCAGGTGGAAGATCAACTAACTCCCAAACTTCAAGTTTCTTGAATTGGGATAGTTCTTCTTGCATTGCTTCCACCCATGAGTTATCTTTTAAAGCCATTTGTACATTATTTGGTTCTTCTTGTGAGATAAAGCAAGAGTACATACACTGATGATATTCTCCAGCTTCAACTATAGAAGTAAACAAACTAGTACTTCTTGATAACTCATTCCTCGTTCGTACACCTAAATATAAATCACCAATAATTTGACTTGTTGGATGATCCTTATTTATACGTGATGTAGAAATGGGTTCAACTACTAACTCATCTTCCAGATTAGTATTGATTTCGTCCAGAGGCGGTATCTCACTATTCTCACCAACATTTTTACCAATATGTTGAACCGAATTTTGAGGTATGTTCTTTGTTTCAGTGGTAGTAGTAGTCTCTTCAGTAACAGTGATAGGAATATTTAACCTAGGAATGAAGACAATTTCTTCATCTACATAGATAGTGTCATCACATTCTGAATTGATTACTTCATCACTATTGATTACTTCATCATTGAGAGGAACGTAGAATGATTTGAAGAGATCCGAGCAATTAAATTGTCAATCCAATCCTTTATGAGTATCGTATAAATAGCTCGTAACCTCAATGTTATAAACTATTTCCAGACGCCCAGTGACAATATTGAAAGCACACTTATTTGGAGAGTTAGCAACATAACCTAGGAAGTATTCTTCGTCAGCCTTCTCACCAAACTTTGGTTGATTGTCTGTTCTCAAAATCGTGCACTTAACTCCAAAAGGTTCAAATCCCTTCAAGTTAGGTTTCTTATTGTTCAGTAGATCATAACACGTTCTGTTAAGCCTTTTTACTGTAAGAACCCTATTTAAAACATGACATGCTGTATTTACTACTTCAGCCCAAAAGATGACTGGAAGCTTTGAATCTGCAAGCATTGTTCTAGCAGCTTCGATCAATGTTCTATTTTTCCTTTCAGCAACACCATTTTGTTGTAGCTCATATGGTGCACTGAATTGATGGTTGATTCCTTTACTTAGACAATAGACATTGAGAGTTGAGTTATTAAACTTCGTTCCATTGTCACTATGAATACTCTTAACTCGTAATCTGTAAGTATTCTCTACTAGATATAAGAATTCCATAAGTATTCTAGGAGTTTCATCCTTAGATCCCAAAAAGAATACCCAAGAGAATCTAGAGTAGTCATCGGTAACAACTAGACAATACCACTTGCCATCTATGCTTCTCTTACTTATTGGGCCAAAGAGATCCATATGTAGCAGTTCAAATGGCTAGGAAATAGAGTTTTCAGTTTTAGACTTGTGTGGTTTCTTGTGCTGCTTTCCTTTCTTACAAGGAACACACTTGTCTTCAAACTCAAAACGCTTTTGTGGAAAACCCAGAACTAAACCATTTTTGGTTATGTAATTCATTTTGCGAAAGTTTAGGTATGCCATCCTCTTATGCCATAATAGCGAGTCTGTTTCAGAAGCTTTGGATAATAAACATGTTGACACCATTGAAGTATTAGGAACACCCATGTTTATGGCATAGATGTCCTTTTTCCTTGGTGCCCTCATCAATAACCATTCTTCAGAAATTTTAAATCCCGGCTTCAGGATTAAAGCCTCCTTTTCATTAAAATGAATTGGATGACCTTTATCACAGACTTGGGAAACACTCACTAGGTTGTGAACCAGTTCTTCAACATAGTTTACATCCTCAAGAGTCAAAGTTCCGTTAGAAATTTTTCCTTTCCCAATTATCACTCCACCCTTTTCACCAGCGAAATTAACACGCTGCTTCAATCCTCCTTTGAAGTCCTTTAGTAGACTTCTTTCACCTGTCATTTGTCTTGAGCATCCACTGTCCACATACCACCAACTATCTGCGTTCACAGCTTTCTCCCTCTTTTTATCCGTGTTGATTTCAGCCATTTGAGTAACAAAGTCTTCTAAACTCAAATGCTTAGTTGAATCCATGTCTAGCACACTATCTCCAATAGTCTTCTCTTGCATGTCTGGTACTTTCAAATTAGAATCTTCAGCTTCAGGCATATAAGATGTCGATTCAGCAGTCTTTTCTTCATCCATAATCTCAGCCATTAGAGCTTCTTCAGACAAAGCTCTCCAATCATATGACCCATCCGACTGTTGAACTACCATAGCCTTGGAAGCTAGAGTCTTACCCGAGCTTTGATTATTCCCACTATTTTGATCAAATTTTTGTCTTTGACATTCCCTAGCAAAATGTCCATAACTTTGACAGTTATAACACTTCACTTTGGACTTATCAAATCTAACTTTATTACCAACCAGCTTTCTACATGTACGCTTCAAGAAATTTTTAACTCTCCTTGACACCATAGAAAGTTGCAACTGGAGATCCATTTCTTCTAAGTCATCAGGGTCAACTTGATCATAATCCTCATCAAATGTAGCTGGATCATTGATCTTTCCCTGGATGTAATTTTCGTATGAAGCAACAAATGAGGCAAGAACATAAAGTTGTTGTTCGGCAGATTTCACATTCATGGGCATTTTGTGATGCTCTTTAGTGAACTTCTAAGTGGTTTTGCTTTGTTTTCCACTTCCAGCAGTGATATAGCACAAATCTTCAGAGACAAGTTCATTATTTTTTTCAGTAACATCACCAACTAACAATGCAGTAGTAGAACTTGTAGAGGCATCAAAGGGACTAGCCTTACCAAAGTATAGCTTAGGATCTTGAACCTGATCATTATCCGAATCCCTTGTTTTCTTAGTGAATGCATAACCTCTGAGTTTATCAATTGCATCTTCTAGAGTCATAGATGCATAGCGATCCTCATTATCTTTGATCATCACTCCATGTATTTCCCATTTATGTGGTAAACCTTCAAGAAACTTGTTAATTTTCTCTTGGTCATTTACCACAATCTTAAGGTTATCAAGCTCACTTAGAAGATGATAAAACCGGGTGATATAAGCATCAAGTTCCTCTCCGTTGAAAGCCTTATAAACGACAAAATATTTCTTTAAAAGATCCCTTTTTCCTTCTTTCATCTGAGGACCTCCATCATATCTTTTCTCTAGAGCTACCCAGAGCTCTTTAGCAGTGTGAAAGGATTTAAACAGGTGATTAACTTCCTTAGGGAGACACATTTTAATGCATGAATGAGCTCGATTTTCATTTTTATATCCCTCCTTTTGTTCTTCATTCATACGATTATATGGAATGACCACTTGTTTGTTCTGTACTGTGGAAGTTGGAGCAGTATATCCATGAGTAATACATTCCCATATCATAAGGTCATGGAAACTACAGTAGGACTCAAAACGGTCTCTCCACCCATAATAGTCATCGAGGGTGAGTAACTTAGGTGGAACATTTGACTTTCCAACCTCATGGTCCATCTCTATCATTCAGCTAAGGTTAGACATCTTAAATTTGCTCAAAAATTGCAAAAATTCAGTCGAAATTGCATACTCAGAAAGTTCAGTTTGCAAACCACAGCTCAGTTCGCAACACTCAGTTCACCTCGCAAAACTCAGTTCGCAAGTCCAACTCAGTTCGCAAAGGCAGTTCAGTTCCCAAATACAATTCAGTTCGCAAGCTCAGTTCGCTTCTCAAATCTCAGTTCGCAAAGTTTGGTTCGGCTCGCAACGTACGTCTCAGTTCCCAAATACGGCTGTTAACCCTAAAAACTAAAATTCTAAGTGTTTTTACGTTTAAACTCAAAGATTTAGAATGTAAATCAACCTAAAATCGTCCAAAAACAATTATTGATCGTAAAACTTAGGTAAAACAACCCAAAATTGTTCGTTGATTAAATCCAATAACCTCGAACCACAACGTATTAAGCCCGAAAGCTCTGATACCAATTGTAAGTCCCTAGTTCTTTGGATCGATAACGAGGTTATCTTAGTATCAAGGTGCGGAATCTCCCAATACCTAGTTATACGGATATAACTTTAGTATCACGATATATTCGTGATTAGGAATAATGACCAGCTTTAATCTTGATTGTTAAAAGTGTTAACCGATCAAGAAAGAATCTTATATACATAGAATTTTGTAGGGTATATTATGTAGAAGTCATATTCTCAGATTCTTAAAGTTAGAGTTTTTTCCAAGCCAAATTAATATAAATACTCGTTTCAGTTCGCTGGTCATGGGTTCTGCGAACTGACTCAGTTCGCAGCCCAGTGACCCAGTGAACTGACCTTGTTTCTTTACTACCTTGCGAACTGACATCTCAGTTCGCATCGCAGCTAAAGTTCGTAGTTTATATTTATCGAATACTTATAACTATAAACACATATATGTATATTTAACAAATATCACTACAAACTAATATATTCAATATCAAGACTAAGATCAAATGTACAGATTTCAATTACAAACAAAATACTATTACAAGCTAGAACTGTTGTCACACACACATGTCTCAACATATTGATAAAGCTTTAAGCTAATAATGGAAATGCTTTACAAGGGGGCATAATAGGTATTTTCGATCTTTCAAATATTAAGCTTTAAACTAAAAGTTGAGAATCTTGAGAACTGTTAAATAACATGTTTGTTCATATGTGATTAACTTCAATTACATGTGAACATTGATTTACATTTAATTGATAAATAATAAGGTCAAAAAAATTCTAAAATTATATATATATATATATGTGTGTGTGTGTGTGTGTGTGTGTGAGAGAGAGAGAGAGAGAGAGAGAGAGAGAGAGAGAGTGAGTGTGTGTGAGTGTGTGTACTTATTTGAGCTTATATTTTGTAGGAGCCTAAGCTACAAGCGTCATTTGGTACTAAAAATCCTAGTAGATAATTGAAAAAATAAGCTCTAAAAGCTTAAGCTAGTGAAACTAGCTTTTGAAAGCTTATTAATGCTTATAAATTTTTAAATTACCAACGTATCCTTTAGTTCATAAGTAATTATATTTGTTTACTTATTGTCCTATCAATGCAAATTTACATTTATAAGTTTAAGCTAAAGTTACTTTACCAAATACTTCACTACAATAAATTCATCATTTATACACATTACTTTTTCTAACACTTCCAAAAAATGTATGATAGTATGTTAAAATATTTACATTTATAATTGTGTTGAAAAAAATTTACATCAATAAGAGTGAAGATATGTAAACAATCATCACAATCTTCACATATATAAGTATGAGGAAAAAAAATTACACATAAGTATGAAAAGATATAAAATTATCCACATGTATAGGTGCATGAACTTCAATATAAATTTCACCTCCAAAAATAACCTTCTTCTTATAGCTAATTTTTGTTAAACACACTCATAATGATGAATAAAAAGGGCAAATGAAAATAATAGTTAGACACCTCGTAAATATGAAATAATACATATCAAACTTTGTTTAAAATTGAAAGTATAACCCTTACAAAGGGGAGTTGATAAATACAATAAACATATTACTTCATACACCAAGTCTACAAACGTTTAAGTTCACAGCACAAACAGACTAAAGTATAGATTTGGTGGATGAATTAATTTCTTTGTTGTATTTATCACTTCTCTTATAAAGGGTTTAGCCTTTTTATCCTTAAATTTACACAAAGAAATATAAGAAATACCAAAAGTACCCTTATATTAATTTGAGCAAATTTGGAAACAATAAGATATTTGGACAACTATATATAGTAACTCTTTAATGACTAAATTATTATTACCTTTTCACATTATGGAAATGAAACTATGTACAAATACGTTCATACATGTTTCTCAATAACTTTGATTCCACTTAATTTTCATTTTGAAGATAAAAATCACATATTTTCAAATCTCCTAAGTATAAATGCAAACGAGCATATGAACACAACATTTATAATAATGTGAAAATATATTGACATGCTTTTTTTCGACCTTGGTTCATAAAAGTAAGCACAAAAGTAATCAAAGATACTGAAACCCTAAAAATGTTGCTAAGAATACTTTTGATGAATCCATTTCAAAAATAAAACTCGGTCTCTTTGCTCTAATCAGCTAAGCTACCTGGACCACTTTCCTAAAATATGTTTTATTCATCGAATAGTAAAAAGCCCTACCTTACCACTTGACTAGTAATAAGCCCTTGTACTAAAAATGACTGTTAAACGTAAAGTACTGGTGCATTACGCGGATACTCTACTAGTAAATAGATTATATATCATCATAGATATAGATATAGAGAGATTTCTAAATTGTTAGTTATAACTTATAATCATCTGTCTTTTTCTTATTACCTAATTGGATAATCTTGTTGCAACTTACTAATTCTTGTCTCGTAAAAAAATATAATTAAATCAAAAATTTATGGAGCAATTTAGATCTTTCAATAAGATCTATTTTTATAATTAAGGAAGGAGACTCTTAATTATTTGTCAAATATATACACATGCCACAGCATACAAATACTATGGGTCATCACCATATAAAAAAAAACACTTGATGATGTGGAATTTCCTACACCATTATCCAAAATAAGGTAATTTTCAATTAAAATTTATATTATAACTATTTTCAAAATAATGTGTCGTATAATAACACTTATAAATTTTTATTATAGTCCAAACTCATGAGATCCTTTAATCTAATTTTTCCTTCTAATTTTAATCTTTTAGTTTTTTCATCTTAATCTTAACTCTTATTCCTCTAACTTTCTCTAACTTTCTCTTTTTTAAAAAATAAATAAATAAACTTTTAGTAAATTATGATAACTTACTTTAATGTAATTATATCTTTCATTAAAGTTTTGTTAATTAGAAAAATTTTTATTATCATCTTACAGATTAAGGGAATTCAATTTCTATTATTTAGTAAACTAAATACAAGCTTTATGGATATGCAGATCAAGGTCATCATCTATTTTTTAAAGAGTTTTATTCTATTTTTTAACCTCACACAACTTAATTACAATTCAGTATGCGAATGGTAAGACGTGTACTTCTATTAATTCTCTATTACTTTTCAAATCTATATAATGTAGGTATATATTTGATTGTTGTAGAACGATTTATATTTGTGTATATATATGTACATTAGTTATTCAATAAAACGTCTAAATTGTTATAGTAATTTTTACAATTTATTTTTTCAAGACTATTAACGTACACATTGTTTATCAATTGTTGCAAAGTAACATATTATAACTATAGGAAACGAAAATGTCACAATGACTAGACAATTTTTGTTAGCTAGAAAAATGTTAATTTATAACATACACATCATTTTTAACATTCCCATTTCATTGATATATTGTGGGAAAAATATGTTGTTATTAATTCATTTTTGAGAGGTTAAAATTTATAAAGTATCACTAATACCGATAAAGAAAATTTATTTTATAATCTGAAAGTTTTCACCATTTCATATATCATTTTGACTTTTGATTCACATATTACGACATTTTATAATGTTAGTCGTGCATCGTACGAGTTTAACACTAGTTTTTCAATATAATCCGATGATCTAGATTTAGTTAAATAATTATACTTTCCTCCTTTAAATATTCAGTATTATTCAATATAAATCTTTTCTTAATTATAATTATTTATTTTGCAACCTTGTGTATATGATTTATCATTCTCTACGTTTTTCCAAGATTCTAAAAGTTCAAAAAAATTAAAAGGTATGATGATGCGGATCTTAAATCTATACATATAAGGATTATAATAATACTTTATATTAACACAATAACATGTATACTAACCGATTCAATTAAAATAATCAAAATAAAACTTTAAATGCATAAAAATTTAATTTAGCTGCCAACGTTCTGTTGAGAGTTTAAGCTAATTATATCTAATAAACAAATCCAGTAAACAATTGACTGGCACACATGTTCAAGACAAAAGATATAGTCAAAATTTCCCACTATTAGATAGATAGATATATACCTTACAATCAAGATGAAATAATGTACAAAAATAAATAATAAAATAAACAGTAATTATGTCTCCATAAACTTTCAAAAAGGGTGTGCCCGCCCAACTTTGTATATATACACCCCTTTTCATCCACTTATGATCAGGTAACAAAACATCCCATACATCCTGTTGCCACTTGAAATTAATCATCAATTAAATAATGGATTCTATCCAGATTTTCCCTATAGCAATCATAGCACTATTAACTATCTTCTTTGTCACATGGATCAGGCGGAAACCCCTTCCGCCTGGTCCAATGGGTTGGCCCATCTTCGGGAACATGTTGATGATGGACCAACTAACCCACCGTGGGTTGGCCAGATTGGCCGAAAAGTATGGTGGCATTTTACATCTCAAGATGGGATTTAGCCACACTATAGCAGTGTCGTCCTCGGAAATAGCTCGAGAAGTACTTCAAGTACAAGATAATATATTTGCCAACCGTCCCGCCACAATAGCCATCACTTATTTGACGTATAATTGTGTTGATATGGCGTTTGCGGACTACACTCCATTTTGGAGGCAAATGAGGAAGCTGAGTGTTATGAAGTTGTTTAGTCGTAAACGGGTGGAATCTTGGGATTCCGTACGTGATGAGGTGGATTCCATGGTGAAATCCACCGCGGTTAACTCAGGTTTACCTGTTGATTTGGGTGAGCTTGTATTTGGGCTGACCCATGATATTATTTACCGGGCCGCTTTCGGGTCCATTTCACATGAAGGGAAAGAGGAGTTTATAAGAATTTTACAAGAATACACAAAACTCTTTGGTGCATTTAATTTGGCTGACTTTATTCCATGGCTTGGGTTTATTGACCCAGCTGGGTTGAACACCCGTCTACCAGCGGCACGAAGTGCATTAGACGGGTTCATCGACAGAATTATCGATGATCACTTGAGCAAGGGAGAGAAACCTGACGATGAAAAGGATATGGTTGACGAGATGTTGGCGTTTTATAGCGAGGACGGAAAAGTGAATGATACCGACGACACGCAAAACACCATAACCATGACCCGAGATAATATAAAAGCTATAATCATGGTAAGTTTCATAAACCTTAAAAGTGTTGTAAAAATGTAACACTAGACTTGACAGACAGTTTAATTATGGCTTTTTCAATATCAGGATGTGATGTTTGGTGGGACCGAGACGGTTGCTTCCGCTATAGAGTGGGCCATGACCGAGCTAATGCATGAACCGCAAGCCTTAAAGCGCGTGCAACAAGAGTTAGCGAACGTTGTCGGGCTAGACCGTGGTGTGGAAGAGTCCGACTTAGAGAATCTTCCCTACTTCAAGTGTGTAATCAAAGAGACGCTCCGTATGCACCCTCCGATCCCAGTCACGCTCCACAAATCATCAGAAGACACAACGGTAGCCGGATATCACATCCCTAAAGGGTCACGGGTCATGGTCAACGTGTTCGCCATCAACCGAGACAAAAACTCCTGGGAAGACCCTGATACATTCAACCCAGCCCGTTTCTTACAAAAAGGGGCTCCAGATTTCAAGGGAAGTAATTACGAGTTTTTGCCTTTCGGGTCGGGCCGAAGGTCGTGTCCAGGAATGCAACTCGGGTTGTACACAATGGAAATGGCAGTGGCCCATTTACTTCATAGTTTTACATGGGAGTTGCCTGATGGAATGAAGCCAAGTGAGATTGATATGGGTGATGTGTTCGGGCTAACCGCACCAAAAGCCATACGACTTGTGGCAGTTCCAACTCCACGCTTATTATGTCCCTTGTATTAAAAACGTTTTTCTTATTTTTATGTAATTTACTTTTATTTATCTTTTGTGAGTCTGTTACATAAAATCTATATATAAGATTTTTGATACGATGATAAGATATGGATTATTTATATTACTCTTGTTATATATTAATGTAGGTATACTAGTTTCTCACATGTCTTGCCAACTGGTAAAAATATCATCTAATTATAAATAAAAAAAATTGGTGAAATGTTGTTTAAGAGGTAGACAAATTTATATTATCAACAAAGTCTAGCAAAATGCTAGGAATTACAAGTAATAAGAACCGATGACTACTATCAACCGACCTTACAAGGTGAAATACTAAATTTGTGTTTCATTTATTCTTTATTTATTTATTCCTCATGATCAACTTTATTATTATTAATAATAAAGTATGGGCAGGCTGTGGGCACGTGGTCTCCCAACCAATTATTATAATGCTGATATTTTTCGAGATGTAATAATACACTAGAGATTTTTTTACGCGTTTCACTACGGGATTATAAAACCGTTACATAATCTTTATCTAGTATTATGTAAAAAAATATCATGCAAGTAAAATTGGCTTCATTCATTAATACTGACTACCAGAATACCCCATAATACGGTGGAAAAACAACTATTAGCTTCATATTTATTTGATACTAGAGTATTAAATCAAGATTAAAAATTATATGACAATACACTAATATATGGTGTTTTTATTGAGTAAAAAATAACTGTTATCCCCTTCTGAATTTTTTTACAAAAAATAGTGTATATATATATATATATATATATATATATATATATATATATATATATATATGTGTGTGTGTGTGTGTGTGTGTGTGTATGTGTGTGTGTGTGTTTGTCTAACATGTCGTTGTGAACTCGATAGTCAAGTTACGAGTCTCTAATAGCTAGGTGGCAAGTTGGGAAGTACGGAGTCGTTGACTAGGTCGAAAGTTTAATTATCACCTTTTATTTTATTTTGTTTTTTGTTTTTTCTTTAGTCTTTTAATACAAAACATTTTGTTCCAACTCAAATTGTAATCCCAAAATTTAATTAAAATTTTGAAACTCTCGAATATAAATATTGATGATAACAAAACAAAATGAGAAATGTAAGTAAACCTATAAATTTGTAATCTCGTACAAAAAGACATCAAATCATTCGTGTCTAATTTTTGAGAACACTTAAAACGTATCAAATTTAGGGAAAGTAACCATTATTTTTTTAATTAAAATTATCACATATTGAAATATTGAAAAAACTATCAAAAAAAACTTAAAAAATAAACACAGATAAATAACTAACTAATTAACTACAAAGTAAAGAAGATAGAAAATTGTCGCGGGATATCAGGAAACCATATGGAAGACGTGAATTTAGATTATTTTTGTTATATGCATTGTTCAAAAAAAAATCTCTAATTGCTACTCCCTCCGAATTTAATTGTGCGCAATGGATAACCGGGATGGAATAGAAGTTAGATTGTTATGGCATCGTATAACATAAAAAAACACACAATTTTAAATAAGGTTGTCAAGATCGGGATCTTACCCAATATCGTTTCATCCTTGCAAGATTGAGATCGTAAAGTAGGAATGAGATCGTAAGATCCTAGTTTAATATGTGATTTATATAAAAATAATTCATATATATGTTTATTATAAAATTAAAACGATCCTACGATCTTGGTTACAAGATCTTAGTTACGATCGTATGAAAATTACAATCTTACTACGATCCAACACGTTTTGGTAAAGTAGGATCATAAGATCGTACGATCATATGATCAAGATCGAGATTTTGATAACCTTGTTTTGGAAAACATAATCATTACTAATTACTTTTTGCAGAATGACATTAACTGTTATGTTGCCCCCAACTAATTAACTACAAATTCCTTACGTTGTAATTTTAATTTCAAGTAGGGATAAATGGTAAACTTGATCAAATTGCCCTCTTTATAATTAACAGTGGATAATTAACAATCCGAAAATTATGAAAAAACCTTAATATAGGACATTAAAAAAAATTAAAATTGTGAATGAAGCATATAAAAAAAAAATTAAGTTGTTGTCGCATATACTTCTTATCTTATCTTATCTTATGTAAATATAATATAAAAATAAGTATTTATATAGGACGAAAAAAACAATGCATGACTAAATAACTTCACAAAGAAAGAAGAAATGTGAATATTACCAGAATAAGTATTTGTAAATGTAGTCAATTTTAGCAAAAAAGTTGTAGTGCATCCAGTTTATAATACTTCTATTGTATGTGTTGAACGATATTTTTATAACATTTTTCTTCCTAAAATGTGTCACGTGTCATCCGTATACTTAACACATCATCAACAATATCGTTCAATACATACAATAGAAATTTTTGAAAGTTTGATACATATAATATAAGTGTTATAAGGTCACTCCCATCAGTTTCCTAATCACTTCTTCATCACTTTGTCACTTTAGCGTCATGTCATCTTTCCACTAACTAATTCACAACTGGTTACCCACTGATATCAATGACTAATCACTTCATTTATAAAAGGCTCCACATTTACCAATATACCATCATTATTATATACTAAAAAAATCGTGTGGACCCGTACCCTTTCAACCGATTGCAAATCGGTTATCCTATTATCATGTGAACCGATTGGGAAGTGATTTGCGAGTGATTGAATGGATGTAACCAAAATGCAAATCGGTTGACAACCGATTTGCAAGTGATGAACCTGTTAGGACCACTCTAAGTTGTATACATATTATAGACTTTTTGCTAAAATTATAGTACATTTATCAATATTTATCCCAATATTTTTATGGATCTTCCGTATACTTAGTCATCTCAAACACACTTAAAACAAATTGTATTTACCAATATTTATCCCAATATTTTTATGGATCTTCCGTATACTTAGTGATCTCAAAGACACTTAAACAAATTGTGAAATAACGATATTATATGAGATATAGTTCAGTTTCAAGGGGAAAAAATATTACAAATGAATGAACCACTATAACAAAAACTAATTTGCAAATACTCAATATTACAAGAGTTTTGGTAAAATAACCTTATTTAATTAATTATTAGACTCTTCTTCAATATAATATTATATATCTCACTCAAAAACATTTGTAATTGATTGTGACACGAGAAACTTTTTAATCGGGATTATTCAAAGGAGACTCAAGTTCAATCTCCATCAAGTGTAACTTTGGGGCAAGAGATTTAGTGCGTAGTCCAGTTGGTTCTGGAGAAGGGGACTTTAGACAAAAATGTTCATGTTTTCCAAAATGTGTTAGCACTCTCTTTAGCTGGTCACTGGGTAAGTCTAGATCGTATGCTCAACATTTAACATTGACTTTAACATATTGTTTTTGGAACGAGGCGTGTGAGTTGGTAAGCATCGTCGATTATCAACGTTTTCAAGAATCTAAGATATTTAGAATGAGACCGAGGAAGTAGTTGACTAGATTAAAAAAGAAAGTTAGCTAGATTTAGCGGTTACTTAAGTTAAGCCATTGGATGTAGATATACCAGTCAAATGTTTCCTTTAACTGGAGTATTGATATAAAACATTTTGATAAAAAAAATTAAAGTTATTGCAATGAATTTGTTTTTGCTTTACAAAAGTAGTAGTATCAAAAATCTACTATACATAATTAGCTAATCCACTCAGTTTATCCATCTCCATTTTTATATCCAAATTATCATTTACCAAAAATGACATTTTTTTTATGAAACTAGTTTCAATCTATGATAATGATGTTGAAATTACAAGTGGATATATCAATTATAGTTCTCTCCACTTTCATGATATTGGGCTGAGGATGCCATCCATAATCATCCGAATTCATGTACCCACAAATCCACAATCATCCAAGCCAGAGATTATAACGGAGTGGAGCATACACGGTAGATAGGGAAGTAACTTAATCTGTATTCCACTATTCCACATCCTATCTGTTTAACATATGTTAACATATTTCTAAAAGAGTCAATTTCATGGTTCGTTCCTAGGTTTACACAAAATTACACTCTAAGTCCTGATATTTCACTTTTTGCATTGTCCGTCGAAAAACATGATTGTTGTGCGATTGGTTCCTCCTCCAATTAAAATGATTGTCACACTCCTAATGTTCTTTTTTTTAATTGATTTAAGTGATGATAACTTTGTAATTTTAGTTGGCGAAGGAACCAATTGCCCAACAACTTATATATTTTGGACTGCCGGTGCAAAAAGTAAAGTATAGTGACTGATTGTACAATTGTGTGTAAATTACAAGGACGAATTATGCAAATTAACTCTTTTTTAATAGAATATATTACATTGTCGGTCTTTGTGGTTGTCCGTATATTATGTTAATAGTCCTTGGGTCAGGTATTGTGCAAGTCCATCACCTTGACCCGGGTGTTTGTTTCATGTACCTAACTCTAATGAGTGTTAATTTTGTTCGTTCTCTATGAACCACGTGCATCGCACACTCCGGCTAATCCCGACATGAACATAATCAGTTTTACCATTATAATAAAGACAAGTTTACTGAATTTATTTAAGAAATAAAATAATTGAAAATAATGACTAAGGGTAATATGAAGAACTTAGTGATTTTTAATAGTTATTTTTTGTAGGTGGACAATTATCTTCAAACATATATAAAATAGTAATTTGAACATTTATTTTGTAACGGATGAAGTAGTAAGTTTAAATTAATACTTGTTAAGTTAATTAATGTCCGTTAAATAAATCCATCGATAAATTTTATGTTATAATATTTACTACACTATGGGGTAAAACTGACCCTCTGACGACCCTCACGGACAGTCACACGGCTAATCTGGAAAATGTAAATTGTGTAACCTATAGTTAAATAACCTAACCTATAGTTAAAGAACCTGAGGATTAGGATTGAACCATGTCTGACTATTTATGCTGAATATTCCCCTCACCAAGGGTTTATCGTCTATATACAACATTTTGGATGGTGAAATTAGCTTAAATTTATTATTTTTATCTACAAATCAAAAATTTCGGCCTAACAATCAAAAATTTCACATAAATAAAATTGTTCTAATAATGTAATCACGTTAAATCTGTTTCATTTATCCATTTATGAATTTTGCTTACACATGATGGAAACAAAACCTAGAAATGTGAAGAAGAACATAAGCAAATCAAATCCACTTAATAGCAACGAACTGCGGCAAACCCCTTGACGACCTATCTAAGAACTAAGATTGGGGGGGTGGGGGGGGGGGGGGTGGGGGGTGGGTGGGTGGGTGGAGGGGGGGAGATCCTCAACTCACAACATAGTCAGCATCTAAAGCAATGGCCACTCAAAGAACTTGACATCACCTAAACATTTGAAGAGAATTGCAGAGCATAGAAGAAACTAGGAGCCAACAGAACCCAACATCCGGGGCGTGCATAACTAAAAGACAACATACAATTAGTAGCATATTCAATGTACATTACTCAAAAAGCTTTCAGTTATGCAGTTTCTTAGATAGTTTGATTCAGTAAATGTGGTATAAGAGTGATTCCTAATATGTAACTATTTGATGCCAAGTGCTTCCATGGCAAATTAGTGCTTACAAATTACATAAGGATTCGAAGTACGGCCAACCCGACAGCAGATATTGATACAAGACTACCTATACAGTACTTGATCACGTCATATTTCGCTGCTTCCAGTTCAGCCCTTAATGAGTGAATTTCCTAACACCAAATTACATTTCAATCAAAATCTGGATGTGTTGACTAATAAATATTAATGCATACTCACCTTGTCAAGTTTGTTAGTGAGATTGGCCGTTTCATGATTTTGATCTGATAACTCGTCTCGGATTCTCCTGCATTCATCGAGTATTGGCAAATATCATATAGGCAGCAAACCATTATCGTTTTTCTGATAACATAAAAACATACAGGCATATCCAATTTATCAATAAATGGCATACGTTTCATACCACACTAGACACGAACGTGGTAGTTTTGAGTTTTTACCTATGTACTTACTAGTGGGTCAATTTGAGTTGTGTTTTAACTCAAATGGGTCATATTGAAGACTTTAACAAAAGGGGAAATCAGTCTAAAGTCACCAAAGTCTATTAATAATGCATTTAACCGCCTAAAACGTTCTCTTAAAAGATTTAGATAGGTATTAGATTTATAATCATAATTAAAACATGGAATATTTATATAATAAATATATATTCTAAGATAAATAACCAGTGTTTGTGGGTCTACCAAACCAAACCTGACAAGGCCTGTTTGGCCCGCATTAAAAAATGGTCCATGTGAACCCATTTTTGGCCGTTAGCCCGTGACACAACCCCCTCCCTAACCCACACATTCTGCCATCTCTACGAGAGACATTAAGTCTGCTAATAGTAGTTTGAAAATGAAAAACAGAGATGTCTGGTTACCCCCTTTCAAGATTCATATCCAGGCGCTGTCCTGCAGTGACTTTGTCAATTTCATACCTATATAATTAATGGTAAAATTCAGCATACTAACATCTACGAATTGGTAAGCAGTAAAAAGAGAGTTTTGACTGTGAATCACTTGAATATAGTCATTATTAGACATTGCAAATGAAATGATAACTACGTGTTTACGTAATCTCCAAGTCATATGCAACCTAGAGTATTTAATTGGATAGTCAATTAGGCATATACCTTAACTCACTGGTCATCTTCTCTATATCACTCTTAAGCTTCTCCATCTCACGTTGCAACAAAGAAAAATGGTTTTCCTGTAACGATTACCAAATAACAAATCAAGCAAAGAACAGTACTAAAGTTGGCAATGTGAGAGGGTAATATTACTTTTACAAACTATGCAAAATTACCAATTGACCTCCCCTAGAAACTTGATGAAGATACTAGTCGTACTACACATTTATAAACATGTTCCTCATATTCAAAACAGTTTATAAATACTTCACAACTCATGGGTACAACCCACCAGTACCACCATATGGCTTAACCTCGTGAAACATTTTATCTGATATATCTAGCAAGTAGCAACCATCCTAATTGCAACACACAATAAAGACTACGACCCATATGGTATATAACTCGTTACATAATCTCCATATTTCTCTCTTCCTATTTGCTTTTTACATCCGTACCCAAACAGTACTCTCGTCTACACTCCAGTATTACAATGCTTCTTCGATACGCTTGATCATTTAGTACTCCTAACTCAACAATTCAACTAGGATACTATACTAAAACCCTAACCATAACAATACAATAACAATTGAAAGAAACAAACGACTCTTAAAAAGTGCATAGTTAAGCTTCAACCTACGATACGTGTACAAATAAAGCGATAATCACCTGAGAGCTTTGAACTCTAGACTTAAATTTCCCCAAATTACCATCTTGAGTCATCTCAATCTACACAACATATACACCAATCATTATCATCAAACTTCAACCAGATTTATATTTTTACAAATTAATTAAAAAACTTAACAACGAGAAACAAACTAAACTCTTTGCATTTCAGATTTGGAGACAAAAGATTGAGAAACATTCTCCAAACTATCATTCAAAACTTCAATAACTGCAGATGTAATTGCTTCTGCTTGCTTTGAAGGTACACCTTCATTTTCTAAATTCCTCACCTAACATATAAATTTAATCATCACACATTCACGTCAAATCGAATATGCAAAATAATAACGGAATAATCAATTTAATTTAATTTAATTGAAGTACGAAATCGGCTTACTAGGGCTAGGGTATCAACGAGAAAGAGGCGTTTTCCGTTAGGTTGAATCAGTTGTGAAAATTTTCTGTAATCGTGATTAAATCTGCATCGGCTGCCATGAAATGGTTTAGATTTGATTCCGGCATGGACGTAAGCGGAGATGAACATTGAATTCGCGATTAATGTTTTAGATCAAGTGGAAATGTTTAAAAAAAGGACAGAAATGTAAATGACGAAAAATATAGGGGTAGAAAATGAAAAAATAAAAATTTATCAAACGCCCACCGTGGGGCTCGAACCCACGACCACAAGGTTAAGAGCCTTGCGCTCTACCAACTGAGCTAGACGGGCTTGTTGTAATATATGCCTTTATTATTTGATGGCTATGATTTGCACATATCTATATCAAATTTACACAATACTTTTATAACATCAACATCAGACCGATGTTAAAGTTGCCGGTCTGACCTATCTTATGTGTTCATTTGACCCGTATTAATAGTATAAATCCCCTCAATTATTATTATTATACGAAACTACATTTTTGTGATTTTGTTTCTTCGGTACGCAAAATAAGGCAAATAACATCTTAATAACATTTAAAGCTAACGTTATATAGTTGCCGTTGTTGCTAATAAGATCGTTGAAAATGGTTAAAATTACGTATCAGACAACATATGTTTTGTATTTAGGGTTTGGGAAGATTTACAAAAGTCCTACCTAAATTAGTGCAAGTTCATCTACTTTAACATTAGGATCTGGGAGTTTATTATCTATTGAACACATTTGTTGCATCTTATTTTTAGGACAAAATTGTAAAGCATAAAATGCACTCGAATTTTATATGGTGTAAAATGTAGTGTTATTATGATAAAATGCATTTATTGGTTGATCACAAATATTTTATCCTAAAATGTAGTAAATCCAGGATATTGTTTATTTCCTTCATTTGAGGTCTTCCGCTCTCGACTAGGCTTGAACAAAAAACCGGATTCTATACCCTACCCGGTTTTAAACCTGAATACCCGACCGGCCGACCCGATCCTACGCGATTTTACCCTATCCGGTTCGGGTTTTCTTAGTACCTGGCGGGTACCAAACCGGGTACGGTTTTTTGAATTCGAAATCGGGTTGAACCCGGTTGAAATAGGGTCAGGTTGAAAAACCGGTCAAAAACCCGAAAAAAACCCGAAAAACCGATTTGAACCCGGTCAAAAACCCGGATGAAACCCGGTTTGAACCCGGTTCGGGTTGGTCAAAACCTTATTTGACCGGGTTTTGACCAAAACCCAGTTCGAGTTTCGGGTCGGGTCGGTTGGGCGAATACCCGGTTTTGTTCATGAAGACTCTCGACGCAATTTTATTTTTTTGTTTTTAGCCACAGAGTACGCAAGATGTCCACTTTATAACTTCTAACTATTTGGGCCACATCTATACGATTTAACCATATTTTGCATTGAGTACCGGTTTACGTTCATAAGGCCCATTACAAATATATTTATGGCCCAAAATGCTAGTAACAGCTCAGTTTCTACAAGAGGGAAAAAAATGTGTCGAGACTCGAGAACCATAAAGTATCATCAGTCATTCAGTCAATTAAATGATGGGGAATTACAACTGTACATTGCTAGCTGGCCCATCGTAATTTAACCTAGGTTACTTAATTTTAGCACATTGGGCTGTCTGAATTTCGTACATCTTTTTTACCGGAGTGATAAACTGCTATTAATAAATGAGATCTTGTCAAGCTCATCTAAGCTCTGCCCATTCAATAGAGGAAGTTCACTTACATGCGGTTTTTTTTAATAGTTGATACATATGTTATGTTACGTACCATTAACCAATATTACCACCATCGCACCTAACAATTATACAACTTTACTTAGCAAATACATGGAAAAAAATAATGAAAGTATGAAATATACTTACCATTTTAATAAGTTAATACTCCGTATATGAAATTTACAAGAGTAAAAGAAGATGAATAACATTAAGGGTGAAGTGAAATCAACCTTTTTCAGCTCAAATCGTCAAAAGCGTGTGTATATAAGTCAAGCTGAGGTTCTATACTTATATACATTCCCCTAGATCAAGCCTTGAAAATCTCGAAAGTACCAACGTGACCAAGCGATCAACTAGGATCATTGACCAGGACCTTTCTTAGCCTAACTCGTTCAAAACCCGTATATATAAGCCCGTATAAGATTTCACTTTAAAATCAATTAGTGATAAAGGAAATATCTCATAAACTTATATACACGCTTTAGTTTTTTATGTTTTCGATGTGGAATCTAGTTTCCACCCAACACATACAGCAATAATATTTGAGCTAAGCTAGAGTGAAATTATTAGGATATTTGATTCTCTTATTTCTTTGGTATGAATGAATATGGAAAAGCAAACTCTAATCTAACGCATAAAAGGCAACTATAATAGATAATGTTTACTATATGTAAAGAAAATCCAGGCATATAAAACAACTAATGTTGAACCTGTCTATTGGACAGCTAGATAATACTCCATCCATTTTAAAATAATTGTTCTATTTTAATTTTTTAAAAGTGAAAACATTTAATACCTTCTCAACATTTTACTACACCTTCAAGTTATTAGAATTAATACAAATGAAGATTGAGGAATCACCCATTTCGGTCATTTATAATCATAGCGCTTATCTTTGACATACTTCACTTATGTCAAGAATATTTTTTATAAAATAATAAATTAATTTTCACATACTTTATAAAATTGCTTAAATTAGCTTCTCTATTTAAGGCATGATTTACCACTATTTAATGTTGTTAGATTATGAATATGAAGTAAAATCATTTATCTTGATTGTAAATATTCAAATGAATATATATGATGATGATTATCTCAAATTATTGGTGAAATTATGATGTCATTAGTACCTTATAAAAATAAGAGTTTGTATGATGTGGCATATAAATTAAGCAAGTCAATGACATACTCACACATAGAATAGTTAAGTTGATGATAAAAGAATAAACATGTCAAGTAGAAAAAAAGACTACTCTATTAGTTACATATGTATAAAACTTATATGGTGTGACATATAGGATAATTGCTTAGATGTCATAAGAACTCGTGGTGTGACATATGGCGATTTGAGCATTAAAAAGGCATGACACATAGTAACAAAATTGTTAACATATAATTACCATATATATCTTATTTATTTTAACATTTGTATTAAAATAGAAAACCTTTAAAAATTTTAAATAGTGTAGAGTTTTTTTTTTCGTCGTTCTAAAGCTAAATAGCTAAGATCGGATATGTTATGATAGGGAGCAGAATTGAAGTTTTAAGAGCTCGAAATGTTCTAATGATGTGATAAGAGGTGTCATTCGTCTTTTCAAGTCTTCCGCACTCGATAATACGTAATCTTATACACACGTAATAATTTATTAGTTTCCTGATCGACTATTAAGTGTCAAATATATTTACTCAAAATTTGATCCAACTACTTCACTAAAAAAGCAAGTGAAATGATATAGATCCCATTTATTTTTCAATTTTTAAAAGTGGCGCCAATTAAATTTGATGTTTTTCTCATAAATTGATTGAAAGCTTTCAATAAGTACAAGGGCGACACCTAATCTGATTGGCCCCCACAAATTTGAATATGTTGTACTCCGTAAGCAAATGTTTTTGACTTCCCACAATTATAGTAATCACTTTTGGACTAATGTGAAATGCCAAAAGAAATATTGTGTACATTTGTAATGACATATTTGATCATTTTTGCAAGATTTGATACCTATCAGTTTGTATATTTGATTGAGATAGGTTTTTCTTTTAATTAGATAATAAAGAAAAAATTAAATGGATCGTCACTGTGATTTGCTTAAAATTATACACTGCGTCCTTGAACCTTTTTTCTTTGAGATCATCCCCGCAGTTTCAATTTGATGCAACAAACATCCCTTTGTATATCTTTTTCGATGACGTACCTGACTAACGCCCGTTATACAAAAAAAACTTTTCTTGTGACAAACTTAAACCAAATGGATGGTCTACGTAAAAAAAATTAGGGACGGATTTTAATTTAGAGCAAACCATAGGATAACCCATGTAAACTTTTCTTTGATAAATAAACTTCAACCGATATAAAGAATATATCATTTGTTATGGTTTATCGTTTCAAATTGTAGTAAGTCTACACTTTTTCTTACACTGTGTTCTCGAGTTAGTTGGAGGGTGGAAAGGAAATGAAGCCAAATGATTGAAATTAAAATTGTGTTCTCGAGTTTTATTATGCAAAGAAAGGAAAGGAAGAGGGAGGAAAAGAAGGGGAAGTCTCAAGTATATTTTTCTTCCAACACTTTCCTCCCATTTTTGAGATGATTAGGAGTGATCACTTTGCTTCCCTTCATTTCCCTTCAACTTAAGAACACAATTCATTAAATTATCTTTCTTCCCCTTCCGTTCTTTTCTTTTCTTCATTGTTCATTTCTCTTCTTTTCCATCGATGTTTAAACTCGAGAACACAGTGTTATTGTACGTGGCAAACTTAGAAAAGTTATATCATATGTATTAAAGTTTTATAAACGTCTACTATATACATTTAAATTAGTGTTGTATGTATAAAAGTTACAAAAAGACTTTCTTTTTGTGTATCCGAAAACAGCAAAAATATTTGAATCTTACATACAATATTCACTTTTTATATTCAGCCTCATACAATGATATAAATGTGTAAATTCTATAAACCCCTTTTGTTATTTTTCTATATATAACTAACTTTATGTAATATGTAATTAAATAAAAAGCTACACAAAAGTACGAAATTTATCAATAGGAAGTGATGAATAAAAGTTGAATTTTTTGGTAAACATTAATCTCCCCAACTCAAATTATTGTCTAATTACAAAAAAACACATCGATTAATAAAAGTACAAATATATTTTAATGTTTCACTAATAAGATTTTACGAAGTATCTTTTTCACAAAAGGCTTTTTGATTAATTAGATATAATAAATGGATAACAATTTTTGAGATGTTCTAAAACAAAAGTATGGACAATGATTTTTGGAATGAGGTACTGATATCGCGTAAAAAATCATGTTTTTACCACCGATATCTCTCATTCCAGAACGATTTTTAGCATTTTAAACTTATAAACAATACAAATCAATGATATTGTGCCAAGATGGTCAAAACAAGGCTGCACAATAAAAATCAAGCAAAACGGATGAAAAACGAAGATTCCACACACGTTTGAAGATTCAAGGCATCAAAACAAGATTTCAAGACAAAAGTGTCCATCATCAACATCCATCTCATCCAAGATGTTCGTTTTCAAATTTCAAATCCAACAGAAGAAGAATCAACAAAAACGGATAAAGAATGAAGATTTTACGCCCGCCGGAAGATCCAAATGATTCGTACGCAATATCTAGAGATATGAGACATATTTTTGGGATATCATTACATCAAAGTCTTCGTTTTTGAATTACAAATCCAACGCAAAAAGAATCAACGCAAACGGACGCATAACGAAGAAGATACGCACGAATTAAGCAACGCAGCGAAAGATGACGGACCGGGACGGGTGGCAGCCAACCGCCAGCCTGGTGGTGGGCGGCGCCGCCCTCCCTCCCCCTGTCTCTTTTCCGCTTTTCCGTCCTCGCGTGTACCCGGTGCACCACCTTTCGCTACTTTTCCGTACCCGGTGCACCACCTTTCGCTACTTTTTCGTACCCGGTGCACCACCTTTCACTTTTTTTCTAATGTGAGCCTATGGATGCTAACGTGAGCCACATTTTCCCTATAAATAGAGCCCCAAGGCTTCCATTTGGAAATGTCCCATATATGCATTAGGCATAATTCTCTCTTTACTTTCTCATCCTATTTTCTTACTTCAAAGTTAGTGTTAGGCTAGTTAGGGAGCTTGTTTAAAGTAGAACGAAAGCTAGGGAACATTTTGTAATCTTTGGTGTACGTTTGGAGTTACGCTTATTAATTCAAGTCTATTCCATCTCGCATTTTAATCCGGGTTTTTTCTATCCTATTCTATCTTAATTAAATATGTATGCTTTAATTATGCTAGAATTAGTTTGTGCCATGATTAGCGAGTAGATTACTATTGTATTTGTTGTGATGTAGTTAGCATATATAATTGTGGGATGACTTTAATTATGTCGTGAAATAATATGACGGCCCCTATTCGACTGTTTACTCGGTATAGTGCTGGAAATGCTTTTAAGCAAAGTACATACGTATGGAAGCCGGTAACGACCGAAGGTAGTTGTATTATGGATCGACATTATAAAACGGAAACTTTATGAGCGGACTTATCTTATGATTTTAAACCTAAAACTTATATTCGCCTTTCGATTAACAAACGTGATTGTAACCCTATAAAGAGGAGTCGCGAACCTTGATACTTGGTCAATAGTTATCTGTGTAAAAATTATGTTTTTAACTGTAACGTCATGCGAGCATCATAAAATGCAATGTGATTACGTGGACTTGCCATGAGTATTGTACACTTTCGATCACAATGTACTTATCATGTGAACATGGCGAAACAATTAAATTCACAATGGAAACATTGGTAAACGATTAAATACACTGTGAATCACCATAGCATTTTTCGACATGGTCTGGGTTTAACTTTATGCAAAAAGCCGTCAGCATTTTAATTAGCATTAGATTAGTTAATTTAGATTAGATTAGATTAGGTAGGATACAGGCTAAATAATCATTTACGAAAACCTAGGGATTTGTTAATTGTAATGAGAAAGGCAAGTTTGGAATCTAAGTTACACTTATATCCTTTCCTTAAAATACGAAACCAAAAGTAAGATACGCAAGAAACTTGAACGTTTTCCCCTGCTTATCATTCTTAAGTTTCATTAATAAGAATTGGTTAATAGGTCCGAACATAAATTCTAAGTTAGTTGTTTAATGGATTTGAAAACTTTATGGTATTAAGAACGGTTAGACTTTCTAATGACCTGCTATTCTATTCCTTCACCCACGAGCGAATACGTTCAATAATACAGGTCACTGACTCCTTGACAGGAGAGTGTGGAGAGTTGAGCATCGTCTGTCTGATCAGAATCATGACACCTTAGTTCCTCATGACATATTAGTTGATAACCGACTAATAGGGAACTTATTGGTTATACCACTAGGTATTGAATCCACTAGACATTTCCAATTTAGATAATCGTCTTCCTATAAGAGTCACATCTCACATTATTAGCTAACGAACTCACAATAAATATTACTTTTATAATCTGATTTATTATTACATTTTACTCGCTTTATTTAGTTTACTTAGTTAACTGAACCAAAACCCCCAACGCACTCTTTTAAAACCTTTACTAGAAAAGAAAGATTGATTGGATCACCTCCGTTTCAATTCAGTTTCTCTTTAAGAACGACTCTAGGTCATACTTACCATCTACTAGCCTTTGGTTCAGTATTAGTAAGTCATACTTAGACCCCAACAAATATAAATTTAAAACAAACCAATTGCGAGACGTACGTTGTCTTCATACGACCGTTCGGGAACCATCAAGTTTTTGGCGCCACTGCCGGGGAGACTAACTGTCCGATACAGAGGCCTAACCAATCCCAATTCTAGTAAACCCTTAGGATAAAACCTTCTAAAAAAACACAAAAACAAGTATTTACTTTCTTGTCTTTCTTTTTTAGTGTATGACCTGTTCCCCTAGATCTGCACCACTGTTTAATTTCCCTGATCCAGAACTTATAATACGTACCTTTGTTTCCAGGGTACGCTAATCTTCCTCCCCCGAAACATGTGTAACAGACTCCAATTTTAACAACCTAGACCCAAGATCAGACACTTGAAGCTTCAAATCATCAACCTGTGCAGCCTTAAGCTCTAAATCCTTGATCTGAGTAACCTGAGCTTGAATAATTGCAGCCTGATCATCAAAACATTTGGTCAACTGCTCCATTTGAGCTAAAAGCTGCTGAAACGCTGCCGGCGAAGGTTGTTGCGGTTGTTGTTGATGTTTGGGACGTTGCTGACCAGGTTCTTGAATCACAACCCCTGTTCTCTGGCGTCTTCGTTCTGGCATCTTCGTCTTCGTTGTGCCAACATCAAAGATAGAGTTGAATAACTCGTAGCGTCGTACCCACCTTTCCGTGGAGATAAGCAGATGATGAATATGTGGCACAAATATCTCCAAACCCTGCAAAGATATTATTTTCTAAAATCAGAGATCTGGTTCGCAGGATAGCCCATCCGCTGAAGACCATCATAAATGAAAGTTGTCTCAAAAAGAGTTGGCATCTCGTGCGTGTCGCTGAAATGTAAAACACGACAAATAGATTCCTCCGTGATCTCAATCTTTTTCCCAAACATAGTAGATACAATCCTTGGCACCTCATTCTCTGTTCGAATAAGCGCATGATCATAAAATTCCTCGATCTGATTCATGTAAACTGGAGTAGATGCTGTGATAGCATAGTGAATCCTCGATCGGCGAAGAAACTCAATCATTGGTCGGAATGGGATTGAGTTCTTATGCGTTGACTCCAGAAATGCAACGATGTTGTGACGAGTATTCGTGCGGCAATAATAATCTTGCAGAGCTGCCATCTGTAACTAATGATGTGTATAAGTGAGATGAACAAAAAATGAAAATGGTTTGCACGAACAAAGCTTCAAAATCAACACAAGATCGAGAGAATCGTTCCAGTCGAAGTGACGCACAGGCAGAAGAAGTGACGGTATAGCAGTGGAAGTGACGCTAAGTTAATAGTAAAAGTGATGAAATAGAGTGTCGTGTGAAGGGGTATTTATATGAAAACCCTAATACGCGTCACTTCATCAGACACTTATAGCGTTACTGGAAGCGTCACTTATGAAGTGACGCATAATGTCACTTAGGAAAAAAATTGAGATTCTTTTCGATCTTTTGCGTTTTGATTTTGGTACTCAAATTTGAAGGTAACTGTAACTTGGTTATAACACAAAATAAAATAAAATAACATATAATGAACACAAAATTACATATACAAAATTAACACATTCTTTTTGGTGACGGAGTTGATTGAGTCTGGTTATGGATTATATCGGAATAACATGCAATTATTAGGAATAGTAAGTGTTATTTCGATCATCAGTATATTTGTCCATTTTAAATTTACTTGGCATGCTAAAAACACCTCTTATAAAAATTATTTCAAAACGATGATCAGTATATTTGTCCTCTTAAACATGTTACACTCACATCTAGGAGCTAATTTATTATTATTCGTATGTATATTTCGTTGTGGTCCTCACATCTTAACTTAAGACATAGACCATGCATCCATTTACATAAAGAATATAAAAAAATAAATTTTAAGAATCAAGTTAGCGGTGACAGGTCTGCACTTACGTACAACAGAGCGACATAGCTCAGGTTTAAGCAAAACCAGACTTGGTCAAACCATTTGGGCGACCGCGTTAGGTATCTTAATTTTTAAAGACTTTTCAAGTACTTTGACTTGTGTTTGCTTAATTTTTAAGTATATATTAACAGAAACCAGGTCTATACTTACGTATAACAGAGGAAACTATCAATATATACCCCCAAATGATATCAAATAAGCTTCTTCCATGAAAACATATCTAGCATAAGTAAGATATTAAGACTTTTTTCATACATTTAACGGTGTTATACCATTTGAAATAAAAAAGTATATATTAGGCTTCTTAAGAGGTCTCAAAGAGTTTTGTGTAACATGCCTACTAATATATCGTATGATGAAGACAATATTTATAAAAACTGTTTTCAACATGTCAGATAAACCTATTGACACATCCAAGATAAACCTTAAGATTCCATTTTGTGCATGTCACCCGATGTACTATCATATCCCAAGTTGTTTACAGACACAACTCAACGTCTATTTTAAAAATGTAGCAACCGTGCATTTCTTTAATACTAAAATGTATAAAGAGTGGCTGTTGCCATTTTTTTTAACACACATAAAAGCAGATAAATTTACATTCCAATTACAAGTTACTTTTTAGTCACGAAGAACCTTAAACCAATCATATTGATTAGTTCATCAAATCGAGTACGCGAAAAAGCTTTGGTGAAAAGGTTGGCATTTTGCTTAAGGGTGTCTATTTGGACAAGGTCTATTAGGTGTTTTTCATAGCAATCCCGTATAAAGTGGAACCTAAGCTCTATGTGTTTAGTCTTAGAGTGTTGTACGGGATTGCGTGTGATAGATATGGTAGCAGTGTTATCTATATGAATAGGAGTCATAGTAAGAAGTAACCCGTAATTGCGCAGTTGATGCTGAATCCACAGAACCTGAGAATAGCAATTGGCAGCAGCAGCGTACTCAGCCTCCCCTATTGAAAGGGAAACTATAGTTTGCTTCTTGCACTGCCACGAGACCAAGCGCGATCCAAGAAATTGGTATCCACCAGTTGTAGACTTCTTGTCTATGCTGCAGCCACCATGATCTGAATCCGAATAGGCAGTAAGAGCGAATGATTTCTCATTTGGATACCATAAACCAAGATTGGGTCTATGTTTGAGATAACCTAAAATTCGCTTCACCGCCTTCATATAAGACACCTTGGGCTTAGCTTGATAGCGTGAGCAGATAAATACAGCAAACACGATATCCGGTCGAGAGGCAGTCAAATACATGAGAGAACCTATCATAGAATGATAGTCCTTTTCTTTACGATCTTCTTCATCTTCAGCAAGTCTAAGATTGTGATTAATCTCGATGGGAGTCCCATAGGTTTTACAATTGAGCAAGTCATACCTAGTCAACATGTCATTGACATATTTTGACTGATGAATATAAATAACTTTGGCAGACTGCTCAACTTGTACACCTAGAAAGAATTTGAGCTCCCCCATCGCACTCATCTCAAACTCAGACTTCATGATTTCCTCGAAGTTCTTGCACATTGCCTCGTTTGTAGAACCGAAAATGATGTCATCCACATAAACCTGCACGAGTAACATATCTTCTCTATCCCAGACTGTTTTCTACGGATGAATAGAGTGCTATCAATGTTACCCCTAACAAAACCATGTTTCATCAAATGATTAGTAAGCCGCTCATACCAAAGCCTCGGAGCTTGATGAAGACCATACAACGCCTTGTTCAATTTGCAGACGTATCTGGATGCACATGGTCTTCAAAACCTGGAGGCTGCTTAACATACACTTCCGTTGTTGATGCATTTTGGTGTGTCTATCAGTTGGTCTAGTTAGAGTTTGTAATTAGTTTGAGTTTCCTGACTCCTGCGACATTGTCTGTAATGTCACAGGTGCGACGTCAGGTTTTGGGCTTGCGACATTGTCTATGTCGCATGGGCCTGAGCCTGCGACATTGTGTGTAATGTCGGAGGAACCAGCAGTTTTGTATAAATACGTTTTACGTATTCAGTTTTAGGGTTGACGAAAAACCCTAAACGCAATTTGTCGAAATCCTCTGTAAACTGATCGATTATAATCAATAATATAACGTTAGGTTTGATTCATATTGCATTTGATTATTCGTTTGGTTGTATTCTTTATCTAATTGTTGATTCCGCAAACAATTGGATTGACTCGTTCCGTTGAGATCCACGTTCAAGGGACTTACAACTGGTATCAGAGCAGAAAAAGCTCGTTTTTGGATTATCGGATCGAGTTTGGATTGATAAAGGTAGTATTCATATTGTCTTTTGTGAATATTACGTTTGTTATTTGTGTTTACAGGTGTTCGATCGTGTTTACTGGGATTTTCTGAAGGTTTTCGTCGTTTGTGGTTCGTGGAAATCGATTAGGGTTTAAAACTTTCGATTTTAGAGTTTGTGGCCGCAACTATTTGCGACTTTGCGACATCAACTGCGACATCATCTGCGACGTCGCCTGCGACATCACTACTTTTGACCTAATTTGGTCTTTGCGACGTACTGTTGCGACATCGTTTAGCGACGTCGTTATTTTGATCTTAATTGGTTTTTGCGACATCGTGTTGCGACATCACGTTGCGACATCGTGTGACTCTGCGACAACAGTAGCGACATTAGACTCTACGTCGCACTTTTGATTCTTAATTGAATCCTTAGCCTTTTGCGACATTAATTGCTACGTCGCACAGATCTAGTGCAACATTACATCTATTGTCGCAAGTTTCAGACTGTAATTTAATTTAACTATTATAAATGGCCGCTGATAAGGAAGATATTAGAGGAATTAGGGAAATGATCAAACAGGGAAATGATATAGGTTCTAGCAATAAACCTCCGTTGTTCACCGTAGACATGGACTATGCGTACTGGAGAGACAGATTTGAACAATTTGTAGACTTTCATTGTCCAGAACTTTGGGGTCCACTAAAACAACGATATGAGGCTCCAGTTGCAGAAGGAAACTATCGTGGAATTCCTTCAGCAAAAACGTACAATGCCATGACACCTCAAGAGAAAAAGGAAGTAGAGATAGAAAGGAAGGCACATTCCGCTATATGTATGTGTTTAACAAAGGATGTTATGAGACTCTTTAAAACTCATGACATAACTTATGATTTGTGGAAGGCAATAGAAACGAGGTGCGGGGGCAATGAAAAGTACAAGGAGGCTAAGTTGGAATTAATCAAGAAGCAATATGATCTGTTTGACATCTTTCCTAATGAGACTACTTCTGGATTATTCACCCGATACTCACAATTGGTTAGTGAGTTAATTGAAGGAGGATACAATCTCACTGCACTGGAGATAAAGAAGAAATTGTTGGATGTGTTGCCAAGTGCTTGGGATGTGAAGGTCCAATTCTTGAAAGAAAATCAAGAATTAGCTAGGATGACTTTGGACCAATTAATAGGTGTTCTTCAAGCTCATGCTATGGTGTTGAAGAAGAAAGAATGCAAGTCAAGTAGATTTGTACAAAATCCCACAATATATGGAGGACAAGTCAATTCTGGCAAAAGTTATGGTGGAATGGCATTCATGACAGATACCAGTTCACCATCTTATTCAACTGGGGTTCAACATGCAGCCTACGTTTCTGGTACATCTCAAGGATCACAACAGCAGGTTCCAGTATCACCAGCTATACAAGAGCAAGCTGCAATTTATACAGCTTTTCTAAGCTCTTACAAAGATTTGGTTACTCAACCAAATACCACTTTGGAAATGACTAAGGAGGATTATAGTCAGCTGGATGACGATGATTTAGAGCAAATGGATTTAAACTGGAACATTGCTATGATCTCAAGGAGGGTTCAAAAGTTCTTGCAGAGGACGGGACGAAAGAGCTTGGAAGGAAATGGGAAAACAGGATTTGGCTTTGATAAAAGCAAGGTTCGATGTTATAATTGTCAGAATTTGGGTCACTTCGCTAGGGAATCTGAGAAACCCAAGATGCCACCATCGGGTCTTACTAAGCCTGATCCTCCTAAGGCAAATGAGAAAGAAGAAATCAAGTCGTTGGCTGTGGACAATGCTTTGGTCATTTTTGAGCCAACTGCTTCAGACTGGAGTGTTCAAGCTGCACAATTTCAGTGTCTGATGGCTCACATCACACCCGAGGTACAAAATGAACCAATTGAGCCTTTTAATTGTGCTACTTATATTCAATTGACTGAATCTTTTGTGGTCTATCAAAAGGACAATTTAAACTTATGGGAAAAGGTTGTTAAACTTACAGAATCTAACAAGTTTTTGCAAGAAAATGAAAAACTGTATGAAAAACATAATGAAGCTCACAAGTTAAACACTCAAACTTATAAAGCAAAGGTCTTTAGTCAACAAGATGCAATTAAAAGTTATCTTACTGAAATTGAACTATTGAATAAAGAACTATCTGATTTAAAAGGTGAGTTCGATAATCATAAAAGCAAAATCTTAGTTTCTTCTTCCGCAACGTTTGTCTTTAATGAAATCGTTAACAAGCAAGGGACTAGCGGTAAAAAGAAGGAAGGACTTGGTTATAACCAAGTACCACCACCTTCTCATGCTGAATATTGTCATGCGCCTGTTAAGGAAGGCCTTGAAGAAATTCCAGTTGATTATACAAAGCTTTATGGCATTAAAGCTAAAGAAGCTAAGCAAAACAAACTGACAAAGGAGAAAACCAAAAGGCCAGAGTATCCTTTGCCTCAGTTTGTTAAGCCTGAATCTAAATCTTCAGTTTATACTGATGAGACAGTTGAGATTGAGGACATTACTGATCAGGAGTATCCTGAATTTAAGAAGGTTGAAGTTAAACCTGAAAAAGTGGTCTTAAAAGTTGAACCTGCAATTAAGGTTCAAACTCAAAAAAGAAAAGACAAGGTTTTAAATGCGAAACCACAAACTTTACAGTCACATGTAAAGATTTTGCAACATAAAGTTTTAAATGAAAAGGTTTCTTGTGATAAACCTTCCACTTCAACCTCTCAACCAAAACAAGCAGCTTCTAAGACGTGCACGCAATGTTCATGTCCTAGAAATGTTTCACCACCTCCTGTGGTAAGTCCTCAGCCTCAACCATTTGTTGAGACTCGTTCTTGTATCTACTGCAAGAGACAAGGACACTTGATTCGTGAATGTCCCAAACTTTCTCATCAGCGCTATGGGAGAGAGATGCCTAGGACATCAGTTTATCGAAATTCATTTTCAAAATCACCTCCTAGGCATTATTCAAACTCTCCCAAGCCTGCTGAGAAACCGAGTAATGCTGGGCAAAATTCTTTTCCAAAACCAAAGCCCGACAAAACTCCCAAACCAAATTCCGAACCATCTAAAGTTTGGAAGAGAAAAGAGTCTGCTGTGGACTCTAATGTTGTCAACAATAACACATTGGATACAAATTCTGATTTGTTTAAAAATAAAATTCTATCTGATGTGCTTATTGTTGATGATTCCGGTAGACCTAAGTCTGTAAAGGCTTGGGTCACCGTTTCTCACTAATCTCCTTATTTTTGTGTGTTGCAGCAGTCTGAACGTGTGAAAGATAGCGAATGGTTTATGGATAGCGGCTGCTCACGACACATGACTGGCGATGTGTCTCTACTTGTGGATATTTAACCATACGCAGTAGGACATGTGGCATTTGCAGGAGATACGGGAGGAACAATTTCTGGTAGAGGAACGCTAACAAATGGGAAGGTTAGCTTTGAGAACGTAAATTATGTGGCAGAACTACAACACAACCTGCTGAGCTTTCACAAGTTTGTGATAAAGACTATACCACGTCATTTACAAAGACTGAATGTGTTATACTGAAGCCAGGGTATGTCATTCCAGAGGAATGGGTGTTAATGCGTGCACCTAGAAGAAATGACACCCATGTGATGAATATGAGAACTGTGGAGACTACAATCGAGTTTACTTGTCTACTCTCAAAGGCTTCTGAAAAGGAAGCACTCCTTTGGCACAGACGGATGGACATATTCATTTCCGTAAAATGAATTTTCTGATTAATAATGACTTAGTGAGGGGAGTTCCAAAATAGTCCTTTGCTTTGAAGGATGACTGTATTTCTTGCCACAAGGGCAAACTCCACAAGAAATCCCATAAGTCTAAGGTTGTGAATTCCATTGTTGCTCCGTTGGAACTAATACATATGGATCTTTTTGGTCCAGTTTCTACAAAGACCATTGGTGGTCGGCCTACCTGTTTAGTAGTTACTGATGACTACTCAAGGTTTTCGTGGGTTTATTTTCTTGCTAAAAAGGATGAGACAGCGGGAATTCTGGTTTACTTGTTGGATAAGTTGGCAAATTTGTGCAACTTAAAGGTTAAGAGACTGCAAAGTGACAATGGAACCGAGTTCAAGAATTCAACTCTCGAATTATTCTGTGCTTCAAGAGGCATTGATCATCAATTTAGTACTCCAAGAACTCCTCAACAGAATGGAGTTGCAAAACGAAAGAATAGAACTATTATCGAGACAGCTCAGACTATGCTAGCGGATTCAAAGCTGCCTATCATTTTCTGGGCTGAGGCAGTTAACACTGCCTGTTATGTTCTGAATCGGGTGCTCTCGGTTAAGAAGAAGAACAAGACATGCTATGATCTTTTCAATAACCGTAAGCCGAACCTGCAGTTTCTAGAGCCATTTGGGTGTCCATGCATGATTATGGTTACTAAAGAACGTGTCTCTAAGTTTGGTGATAAAGCTGTTGAAGGGATCTTTCTTGGATATTCAGTTAATTCTCCAAACAAAAGAGTCTACAACAAATCGACTAATCAGATAGAGGAACATTTTGAGGTAAAATGTTTAAGGTATACGGAACCTCCTCAAGGTACGGGTCCGGATTGGTTTTTCAACTATGGTAAACTCTTTAACTCTTTCAACATTCCGGGAGAAGATGATACGGAAGAGTTGGTTACCTTGATTCATGGAATCAATATTTCTCAAGACACATTTGGTTCTCCTTCTAAACCATCCGATCCAAAACCCGATGCGACACCCAATCAATATTCTCCAACACCTACTCCAACACCCACACCTACACCTACACCACCATCTTCTGATATTCCTTCTACTTCAGGAACTATCAATGCAATGGATCTTCCTGATGATCAAGAAATGCCTTCTTTAGAGGAAGACAGAGAAGAAGAAGAAATGGTTCATTCTCATCTCTTTACTAATGAAGCAGATGAAGAAGAAACTCCTATCACTGAAGGAGATTTGAACAACTTCGGTTTGACTCTTGTGCCGGATGTCATTCCAGTTACTCGTGTACATAAGGATCATCCCATTGAGAATATAATTGGTGATCCTTACTCTAAAGTTCAAACGAGAACTCAAGCAAAGAAAACAGCTTAAGACAAGCAAACTTCAGCTGAACAAGTTTTGGGTCTCATGGCAACTGTTGAATCATGCCATCTTTCTCAAATTGAACCTAAAAAGGTTGAGGAAGCATTGAAAGATCCATCGTGGGTCGAGGCCATGCAAGAGGAATTGCAGCAATTTAAGAAGCTGCAAGTTTGGGAAATCGTGCCATTACCCAAAGGTGCTCATCTTACGGGCACTCGTTAGGTATTTAGAAACAAGATGGATGATAGAGGTGTGGTAATTCGGAATAAAGCGCGTTTGGTGGTTCAAGGCTTCAGTCAAATTGAGGGTTTGGACTATGATGAAGTATTTTCCCCTGTTGCTAGATTGGAATCTATTAGGATTTTCTTGGCATTTGCTTCTTTTAAAGGCTTTCGAGTTTACCAACTTGATGTAAAATGTGCATTCCTTTATGGTGAGGTAGATGCTGAGATATATGTCAAATAGCCTCCAGGCTTTGAAGACCCTGTGCATCCTAATCATGTGTGCAAACTGAGCAAAGCTTTATATGGTCTTCATCAATCACCAAGACTTTGGTATGAGAGGCTTACTACGTATTTGTTGAAGAATGGTTTCACAAGAGGCCAAATCGATAGCACACTTTTCACCAAGGGAGAGGGAGACGATTTGCTACTGGTGCAAGTTTATGTGGACGACATCATCTTTGGTTCTCCAAATGAGGCTTTGTGCAAGGAATTTGAGGTTTTAATGAAGTCTGAATTTGAGATGAGTGTGATGGGAGAACTTACTTTCTTTTTAGGTGTGCAAGTTTAGCAATCGGCCAAAGGAATTTATATTCATCAGTCAAAATATGTCAATGACATGTTGACTAGGTATGACTTGCTTGATTGTAAAACCTATGGTACTCCCATCGACATAAATCACAATCTTGGACCCGATGAGCATGAAGAAGACTGCAAGGAAAAAGACTATCGTTCAATGATAGGCTCTCTAATGTATCTTACTGCCTCAAGATCGGATATTGTGTTTGCGGTTTCGCTATGTTCGAGATATCAAGCGAAGCTAAAGGTGACTCATATGAAGGTTGTGAAGCGAATTTTTGGATATCTCAAATATATGTCAACTCTTGGTCTATGGTATTCAAATGAGAAGTCATTCGCTTTAACTGCCTATTCGGATTCAGATCATGGTGGCTGCAAAATGGATAAGAAGTCAACAACTGGAGGATGTCAGTTTCTCGGATCACGGTTGGTTTCTTGGCAGTGCAAAAAGCAGACCACGGTTGCAACTTCTACAGCTGAGGCCGAGTATGTTGCTGCTGCAAGCTGCTGTTCTCAAGTCCTTTGGATCCAGCATCAACTACGTGATTACGTGTTACTTCTTTCTATGACTCCTATTCATATAGATAATACTGCAGCTATTTCCATAACTCGCAATCCCGTACAACATTCTAAGACCAAACACATTGAACTTAGATTCCACTTTATACGGGATTGCTATGAGAAACACCTGATAGACCTTGTCCATATAGACACCCTTAAGCAAAATGCCGATCTTTTCACAAAAGCTTTTTCACGCGCTCATTTTAACGAACTGGTCAACATGATCGGTTTGAGATTCTTTCAAGCTAAAAAAATGACTTGTGACTTGGCTTTGTCTTGAAAATTTTTGATTGTTAAAAAAAAAAAAAAAACGCAACAGCCACTCTTTATACTTTTTAGTACTAAAGAATGCACGGTTGCTACATTTTTAAACAGACGTTGAAGTTGTGTCTGTAAACAACTTGGGATATGATAGTACATCGGGTGACATGCACAAAATGGAATTTTAAGTTTTATCTTGGATGTGTCAGTAGATTTATCTGACATGTTGAAAACAGTTTTTATAAACATTGTCTTCATCATACGATATATTAGTAGGCATGTTATGCAAAACTCTTTGCGATCTCTTAAGAAGCCTAATACATAATTGTCTATTTCAAGTGGTACAACATCATTAGATGTATGACAAAAGTCTTAATTTCTTACTTAAGCTAGACATGTTTTCGTGAAAGAAGTTTATTTGATATCATTTGGGGGTATATATTGACAGTTTCCTCTGTTATACGTAAGTATAGACCTGGTCTCTATTAATATATACTTACAAATTAAGCAAACAAAAGTCAAAGTACTTGCAAAGTCTTTAAAATTATGATACCTTACAAGGTCGCCAAAATGGTTTGACCAAGTCTGGTTTTGCTTAAACCTGAATAAAACTATGTCGCTCTGTTGTACGTAAGTACAGACCTGTCACCGCTGACTTGATTCTTAAAATTGATTTTCTAATATTCTTTCTGTAAATGGAAGCATGGTCTATGTCTTAAGTTAAGGTGTATATCTATGGTGGGGACCACATCGAAATGTGCATATGAATAATAATAAAATAAGATCCTAGAATTAAGTGTAACATGTTTAAGAGGACAAATATACTAATAATCGCTTTGAAATAATTTTTATTAAAAGTGTTTTTAGCATGCAAAATAAATTTAAAGTGGACAAATATACTGATGATTGAAATAACACTTACTGTTCCTAATAACTGCATGTTACTCCGATATGATCCCTAACCAGATCAAATCAACTCCGTCACCAAAAAAGTGTGTTAATTATATATTTGTAAATTTGCATTCAGTTTGTGTTCATATAATTTTTTTCTTACTTAGTTTCATTACACCAAGTTACAAGTTTGTTTTTCAAATCGCGCGTCGAAAACCTAAAATCAAAATCAAAATTGAATTTTCTGCAATTTCAATCATGTGACATCATCATCGACGTCGCATGCGACGTCGCATTCTACGTCGCAGTTAGGGTTAGACTATATATAGTTCCAACCCGCGACGTCCTATGGTACAGTATTCAAAATATTTTTGCGACGTAGACTGCGACATTGGATTTGGCGATTGCGACGTCGTGACCTTCGATTCGATTGTGATTTCCGGCCATTTTCACTCCTATTCACTCACGATTTCCTGTTCTACTCACTTTACTTGACTATTAGGTACTATTTTTACATCGTTTTATTGTTTAATTTCCATTTAATATTCGAATTTCTGTTGCGGGTAATGAGGTTTTCTGTTTTTGGGTAAATAGATACGATTACGTCTTTTGTATGTCGTATAAGTTATGTTTCTATGTTCCCATTGCTTAGCCGCATCGATAAGTATACGTCGAATAGAAAAACCCCAAATTTATCACTTAGGGTTTTCTGGGTTGGGTTGCAGTTCATTATTGCGACGTCAGCTGCGATGTAGCAGCCGATGTCGCATTTCTTTGGTAATTTCATACCAGACTGCGATGTCCTCATGCTAGGTCGCATACACTGCAACGTCACATGCTACGTCGCATATACTGTGACGTCCCGTGCTATGTCGTAAATTTGTGCGACTTCACAGGTGACGACGTGTACTACGTCGCACTTTTAACCTTATGTGATTAAATTCACAATTAATTACAAAATGCGACGTCCTCCTTAACGTCGCTCTTCTGTTATGCGACATAGGCCTTTACATCGCTATTGAATTTGAATTGATTTATGCGACGTCAGTGCAATTTTGCACTCTCAACTGCGACATCATCTGTGATGTCGCTAAAAACAGAATGTTTGAAATATGTTAGGTGAATTCATTTGTCATTTAATCTAACGCTTTTCGAGTATATCTGTTGTACTGTTTTTTACAGATATGGCTTTGGCTTACGAACCGCGACATAATACGGTTGCATTTTTGGATGACACGCTTTCTAAGGCCGAGCCATTTCGGCCAATGATTGCTTTTCTCAGACGTTCACGGATTTTCCATCATATTTCAGACTCCACTATTGTCTACAAGAATTTAGTGGGTCAGTTCTGGAGAAATGTGACGGTCGTTACTGAGAACGAGATTCCACGTTTGGTATCTACTGTATTCGGCACGCAGATTGTTATCACTGAGCAGGGTATTCGTGACCTGCTTCACCTGAATGATCAACCAGACATGCCTGTTCTCTTCGACAACTCTTTTATCACTGGCGGCATGCATAGGATGGGTTATCCGGGGATTCCGACAGATCAGTATCGCTAGGCGAATCTTACAGGGGTCTGGAGATATCTTATGCATATCTTTATTGTTTGTTTAGGAAATCGGAAGGCTGGAACAGACGGTATCAGTCATCGTCTGGCTTCGGGTATGCTTCCGTTGGTCTACAACAAGCCCTACAACTATTCTGGGTTCATCTTCAAAGCCATGGTAGACAATGCCAACGCTGGAACCAATAAATGGGGTTTGTATCCACGATTTGTGCAACTGTTCCTAAATCGTCATCACCCAGAGCTTCAACAACAGGGTGATGTCGATAACATTCTGAAGATCACACCAATGATGAATCGTATCTTTGCGGTCTGCTCCGCTCAGGAAAAGGGGGTTCAGGCACCACCGGATGTTCCTTTATTCGGTGCAGTTCTTGATGAGAATTATGTACCGCCATCGGATCCTGAGTATATGGATGTTCAAGCACCCCAGCAACCGCAGCAACCACTCGTGAATATACCTGTTCAGGCTGCGGGGGAGGATATTGAGGATGATTTGGTTCAGATTGAACAATTTGGACAGGTTCAGCAACCGGGTTCACCTCATCACACTACTGATGAATCATCATCTTCTGATTCAGATTTTGTGAGACTGCAGGATGGCGGCGGGACACCGACAGATTCCGATGGTGAAGTACCCCACCCATCACAAATGGAACGGATTAGGGTACACGAATCGGCTCGCTATTTGAGAATTCAACGCCGTATTCGTGAAGGAAAGCGTTATATGGGCAAACGTCCCCGTACCAGCGATGATATCGAAGATATTGACTTTCAACCATCTTCTCGCCGAGTACGCCGTACTTCTACTGTTCAGCCTCCTCAACCATCACAAGAAATGGTTGTCGAGCCAACTCCTGCATTCCTGCAACAAATTATGGACAATATGCAGAAGATGCAGCAGCAGATGAAGGAACAGGCTGAAAGGAACACTTCCCAGTCAGCAATCATTGAAGTCCAGTCAAAGCTGATAGCAGAATTGCAGACTAGGGTTTCTGTTTTGGAGGCTAGGTCTATTGCCTCGGGGGAGTCTGGGTCCGGGGTACCCAATGTTGAGTCAATAGGACCAGAGTCTGTAACTCCAACCCCTGTAATTGAAAATGTTATTAATGAAAATGTTCATGTTTTGGATTATTTAAGCGTTGATGACATTCCAGGCCAGCCGAGACCATTAGCGGTAGATTATTCTTTTGCTGATTTGACATATATTCAGAGAATGGTTAATCAAACTGGTACTGAAATGGAATCGGGATATGTGTTTGATATGGACGATGATGTATCAGTTGAAGATGAGAAGTTAGATTCTGATGAAGTTTACGATGATGCACCCTTCATTGAGACAGATTCTAGTGAAGATGAGGTAGAGCCTACTAAAGCTACTCATGGAGAATCAACATCAGTTAATGCAGAGTCTGCTCAAGAATCTACTTCTGTACCACCAAATCAAGAGGCACCAGTAACAGCATCAGCAGTTCCAGAAACTGAATCTTCTGCATCTGAAGTGAAGATTGCTGAAGATAAGGCTGAGAGAAATAAGTTATGGTGGCCTAAGGGAAGATCAGCTGAACCAGTACCGGTGATTTGTAAATCTTATAAGGTTCGTGAAGATTATACGGGAATTATTAAGAGAGGGAAAGTTATAAAAGAATGTTTTTGATTAAGAGAATGGACGGATTTCAGTACTTCAAGCTTCGGTTTAAACAATTAAGTACGTTGCCTAAAGGAGAGATCAATCGATTGGCTCAGTTAAATTTGATTAATCCTTTGAAAGATGATTATGCAGATTATATTCAGAGAACTCTGCGTCAAGAGGTTCGAAGCAAAAGGTATACCAAGATAAAGCCTATACTCGGTACGCAGTATACTTACAAGAAGAAAGTTCATTATCCACCGGCTGACTGTCTGACTGAAATACCTTTGGAGTCATATCTCTATAACTTTCTTAGAAGATTTGTACACTGGGAACTTGATCCACATACTGGTGAAGCGGTAATTATTTTTGTTCCTGATTCAGAACCGCAGCCAGAATTTGGAGGTATCTGGAATTTGAGAAAGGCTACATTCAGAGTTTTTGATCCTAAGAGTTTGATAAATCTTCATGAAAAGGATTTAAGAAAACTCTTCGATAATAGGATTCGGGTTAATGCAAACAATGAATTCAACAAGAAACTAGCAGATCAATTTCAGTATGTGGTAAGAGTTTGTGTGACACATGGTATTCATGCTGATGGAAAGTTTCCAGCAGGTTGGGCTTAACTGAATAAATTTGTGAAGACCAAGCTGAAGACACGGGAGTTTGTTGATGCATTTTGGTGTGTCTGTCAGTTGGTCTAGTTAGAGTTTGTAATTAGTTTGAGTTTCCTGACTCCTGCGACATTGTCTGTTATGTCGCAGGTGCGACGTCAGGTTTTGGGCTTGCGACATTGTCTATGTCGCATGGGCCTGGGCCTGCGACATTGTGTGTAATGTCGCAAGAACCAGCAGTTTTGTATAAATACGTTTTACGTATTCAGTTTTAGGGTTGACGAAAAACCCTAAATGCAATTTGTCGAAATCCTCTATAAACTGATCGATTATAATCAATAATATAACGTTAGGTTTGATTCATATTGCATTTGATTATTCGTTTGGTTGTGTTCTTTATCTAATTGTTGATTCCGCAAACAATTGGATTGACTTGTTCCGTTGAGATCCACGTTCAAGGGACTTACATCCGTATCCACTTGCCCATACAGAAAGGCACTTTTAACATCAAGTTGATTGCGCAAAATCCTTTGTAAGAGGCATATGCTAAGAAGATGCGGACTGACTCCAGTCGGGCAACAGAAGCGAATACTTCATCATAATCCAAACCCTAAATGTGACTGAAGCCTTGAACTACCAAACGGGCTTTGTTTCGAACCACAATACCCCGATCATCCATCTTATTTCGATATATCCAACGAGTGCCAGTCAAGTGGGCACCTTTGGGTAATGGAACTACTTCCCAAACGTGTAGTTTCTTAAATTGTTGTAGTTCCTCTTGCATGGCCTCAACCCAGGACGGATCTTTTTAGGCCTCATCAACTTTCTTTGGTTCAACTTGAGATAGATGACACGAGTTTATCTGAGCAACAAGAGTTAACAGTTGCTGAGTTTGAGACTGTTTCACTTGTTGTCGTGTTTGAACCGAAGCATGAGGATCACCAATAATGTTTTTAATGGGATGATCCCTCTGTACACGAGTCACTGGAATTGCATCCGGTTCAAGAACCAATTCCAAGTTGTTCAAATCACCCTCGGTGGGAGGGACATCTGTAGATTCCAGAACAGTAGAATTTTCAATAAGCAAGGGTTCTTGTGGGGCCTCATCTTCTCCTTCATGAGTAAAGAAATGAGAATGGACCATTTCTTCTTCTATTTCCTCTAAAGGAGGCATGTTTGGATCATCAGGAAGATCGTCTGCATTGATCGTTCCTGAAGTAGAAGGAACATCTGAAGATGGAATAGTGGGAGATGGTACAGTTGGAGTAGGTGATGGAGTGGGTGTTGTAGTGGGTGTAAAGGAAGATGTTTGGTTGGATGTCGGTTCGGGGTTTGGGTCGGATGGTTTAAAAAAAGGATCAGGTGTTTCTTGAGAAATGCTGATTCCATGAAGCAGGTTGACCAACTCTTCCTCTTCATCTTCTTCTGGTATGTTGAAAGAGTTAAAGACATCTGCATAATTGAAAAACCAATTTGGACCCGTTCCTTGAGGAGGATCCGTATAACGCAAACATTTGACCTCAAAATGTTCCTCTACTTGGTGCGTTGATTTTATGTAAACTCTTTTATTCGGAGAATTAACCAAATAGCCAAGAAAAATCCCTTCAACAGTTTTCACACCAAACTTTGAGACTTTATCTTTTGTAATCATTATCAAACATGGACACCCAAACGGCTCTAGAAACTACAGATTCGGCTTACGGTTATTAAAAAGTTCATAACATGTCTTGTTCTTCTTCTTAACCGTAAGCACCCGATTTAGAATATAACAAGCAGTGCTAACTGCCTCTGCCCAAAATATGATAGGTAACTTTGAATCAGCTAACATAGTCCGAGCTGTCTCGATGATGGTCCTATTCTTACGTTCTGCAACTCCATTCTGTTGAGGAGTTCTTGGAGCACTGAATTGATGATCAATCCCTTTCGAAGCACAATATATTTGGAGAGTAGAGTTCTTGAATTCGGTTCCATTATCACTGCGCAGTCTCTTCACCTTTAAGTTGCACAAATTTGCCAACTTATCCAACAAGTATACCAAAATATCTGTTGTCTCCCCCTTTGAAGCTAGAAAGTAAACCCACGAAAATCTTGAGTAGTCATCAGTAACTACCAAGCAATAAGATCTGCCACCAATACTCTTTGTAGAAATGGGACCAAAAAGGTCCATGTGCAAAAGTTCCAGTGGTGCAGCAATAGAATTCACTGTCTTAGACTTATGAGACTTTTTGTGGAGTTTTCCCTTGTGGCAAGAAATACAGTCATCTTTTAAAGAAAATGACTGTTTTGGAACTCTATTTACTAAGTTGTTAGTAATAAGAAAATCCATTTTGCGAAAATAGATATGTCTCATCCGTCTATGCCAAAGAAGTGACTCTTTTTCGGAAGCCTTTGAAAGGAGACCAGTATATTCACTTGTCGTCTCCACTGTTCTCATATTCATCATATAAGTGTCATTTTTCCTCGGTGCACGCGTAAGCACCCATTCCTCAGGAATAACATACCCTAGCTTCAAAATCACACATCCAGTTTTTGTGAATGCGGTGGTAAAATCCTTATCACACACTTGTGAAACACTCAGCAAGTTGTGATTGAGTTGAGGCACATAGTTCACATTTTCAAAGCTAACTTTCCTATTGGTTAGCGTTCCTCTACCCGTAATTGTTCCTCCAGTATCTCCTGCAAAGGCAACATGTCCTCCAGCGCATGGTTTAAAATCCGTCAGAAGAGACACATCGCCAGTCATGTGTCGCGAACAGCCACTGTCCATATACCATTCACTATCTTTAACACGTTCAGACTGCTGCAACAAATAAAAGTAAGGAGATTAGTGAGAAACGGTGACCCAAGCCCTTACAGACTTAGGTCTACGAAGGTCATCAACAATAAGCACATCAGTCAGAATTTTATCTTTTAACAAATCAGAATTTTCATTTGATGTGTTATTGTTGATGACAGAAGAGTCAATTAAATGCTCTTTTCTTTTCCAAACTTTGGATGGTTCGGAAGTTGGCTTGAGAGAAATGTCGGGTTTTTGATTTGGCAAAGGTTTTTGCCCAACATTTCTTTGCTTCTCAACAGGCTTGAGAGAGTTTGAATAACGCCTAGGTGGAGAACTAGAAAACGAATTTCGATACAAAGATGTTCTAGGCATATCTCTCCCATAGCGCTGATGAGAAAGCTTGGGACAATCTCGAATTAAATGTCCCTGTTTCTTGCAGTAGAAACAGGAACGGTTCTCAACAAAAGATTGAGACTGAAGATTTTCCAACGGAGGTGGCGAATCATTTTTAGAACATGCACATTGTGTACACTTTTTATAAGATGCTTCCCTCGGTTGATCAGTTGAAGTTGAAGGTTTATTACAAGAAACTCTTTCATTATTAACAGTTAAATTTCGTTTCAAAATCTTTACAGGTGTCTGTAAAGTTTGAGGTTTCTCATTTAAAACATTTTTCTTGCCCTTATCAGTTTGTACTTTAGGGGCAGGTTCCTTTTTTGAAGTCACATTTTCAGATTGGACTTCAACTTTCTCAACCTTAGGGTATTCCTGATCGGTAATATCCTCAATCTCAATAATCTCCTCAACACAAACTCGAGATACACTTTCAGTCTTAACAAACTTAGGCAAGGGATACTCTGGCCTCTTGGTTTTCTCTTTTGCCTGTTTGTTTTGCTTAGATTCCTTGGCTTTAATACCATATAACAATGCATAATCAACTGGAATCTCTTCAGTGCCTTCCTTAATAGGCATAGGACAATATTCAGTAGGAAGTGGGACTACAGTATAACCGAGTCCTGTCTTACTTTTATCACTTGTCCTTTGCTTTTCCTACAGTATAACCGAGTCCTGTCTTACTTTTATCACTTGTCCTTTGCTTGTTAATAATTTCATTAAAAATAATTGTTGCTGAAGACGAACCTAAGATTTTGTTCTTATAGTTATTGTACTCAATTTTCAAATCAGTAAGTTCTTGATTCAACAATTCAATTTCAGCGAGATAGCTGTTAATAGCATCTTGTTGACTAAAAACTTTTGCTTTATATGTTTGAGCATCCAACTTATAAGCCTCAATATGCTTATCATATAAATGTTCATTTGCTTTTAAATATTTATTAGACTCAGTAAGTTTCACAACCTTTTCTCTTAAATCAAAGTTGTCTTTTTGAAAACCCTTCAAAGATTCAGTTAAATTAATGCATGAAATACAGTTTAGAGGTTCATCAGGTTCATTTTGTACCTCATTAGTAATGTGAGCCATGAGACACTGCTGATACTTCTCAGCTTGCACACTCCAATCAGTATTTGTCAGCTCAAAAACAACCAAGGCATCAGCAGTCGCCAACTTCACTTCCTCCTTTCCTTGAGCTTGAAGAGCATCAGGCTTTGTAAGACCAGATGGAGGAATTTTGGGTTTCTCGCATTCCCTTGCAAAATGTCCGAAATTTTGACAGTTATAACACATGACCTTGCTCTTGTCGAACCCAAAGCTGTATTTACCATTTCCTTCCATACTCTTTCGTCCAGTCCTTTGCAAGAATTTTTGCACTCTTCTTGCAATCATGGCAATATTCCAGTTCAAATCCATCTGCTCAAGATCATCATCATCCAGTTGAGCGTAGTCTTCTTTTGCAAGTTCCAATGTGGTATTTGGTTGAGAAACCAAATCCTTGTAAGAACTCAGAAAAGTTGTATAAATGGCAGCTTGTTCTTCAATAGCTGGAGAAATCTTAACTTGTTGTTGTGAACCTAGTGAAGGTCCAGAAGCATAGACTGGATGATGAGCACCAGTAGAATGAAATGGTGGACTAGTATCAGAAATGAAAGCCATTCCACCATATGCATTCCCGGTATTTATCTTTCCTCCATATAATGTCTGGTCTTGAACAAACCCACCCGACTTACATTCCTTTTTCTTCAACTCCATTGCGTGAGCTTGAAGAACACCAATCAACTCATCCAAGTTCATTCTGGGTAACTCTTGGTTCTCCTTGAGAAATTGCACTTTTACATCCCAAGTACTGGGCAACACATCTAACAACTTCTTATTCACCTCAATCTGAGGGAAATTGTAACCTCCCTCGGTTAACTCACTAACCAACTGTGAGTACCTTGTGAATAGCCCAGATGCAGTTTCATTAGGGAGAATATCAAACAGGTCATATTGTTTCTTGATTAGTTCTAGTTTGGCCTCCTTATACTTTTCATTTCCTCCACATCGTGTTTCAATGGCCTTCCATAGATCGTAGGTGATGTCATGAGTTTTGAAAAGTCGTAAAACATCCTTAGTTAGGCACATACAGATAGCAGAATGAGCCTTTCTCTCGATGTCATACTCCTTTCTTTCCTCAGGTGTTATAGCTTTATACGTCTTGGCCGGAGGAATACCACGATAATTTCCTTCAGCTACTGGAGCCTCATATCTTTCTCTAAGTGGACCCCAAAGCTCTGGATAGTAGAAATCTACATATTATTCAAATCTATCACGCCAGTAAGCATAATCCATATCCGCGGTAAACAAAGGAGGTTTACTGTTAGAACCAACATCATGATTCTGTTTAATCATCTCTCTAATTCCCCTAATATCCTCTTTATCAGCAGCCATTAAAGAAAACCTGAAAAATAAGCTTAAAACAAAACTAGAAAACTGATTAGTAATTAAGGCGTCACTTAGTAAGTGACGCACAGAAGTGTCGCAAAGACTAGCGACACTCAATAAGTGACGCTAGTAAGTGACGTATGACGACACTAGAGATTAGTGTCGGTCAAGCAAGCAAGTGACGCACTTGAGTGACGCAAAAGAGTAACGGGCGTCACTAATGGAAGTGACGCGTAACACACAAGTGACGTGCTTAAGTGACGCACGTGAGTGTCGGAAGGTTATAGTAGATGACACTAGCAACAAGTGTCGTATACCACACAAATGACGCTCTAAGTGATGCACGAAGTGACGCACTTGAGTGTCGGCAAAACCCTAATTGGAACTTACAAAGTGTCGCCTGAAGTGTCTTTTAAAGTGACGCTCTAAGTGACGCAGCGAGTGACGTAAAAACGGCTGTGAAGTCCCAAAAACCCTAAAAATTGAATTTTCTTAAACCTTACGAAAATTCTTCGATCCCAATCGAATGATACCTGTAAATATTGAATTAAAACGTCTAAATAGCACCCAATTGAACCAAATAACTCGATTGTTCTTGATTCTCTTCACAAAGCAAACCAAAAACAAGCAAATACGTGATCAATTCGTCAAGCAAACCACCTTGAGGCTCTGATACCAGCTGTAAGTGCCCCTAGCTGTGGATCTAAGTGATTGATGACAGCGATTGAATGTCGGAAACAAACAATCACACTAAACAAATGTAATTACAAACCGAAACACGTATGTATTGATAATATGTATTTGTATTGATGAACGTAACCTATTAGCTTGATTACAGAGATGCAATTTCGACAAATGGTGCTAGGGTTTCGTCAACCCTAGCCAGAAACCCGTAGGTTTGCTTATATACTAACAAAAATCGGCAGACATGCGACACTTTACTAGTGACGCATGTGGCCACCTTCATGCGTCACTTACCTAAGTGTCGCTATGCGTCACTAAGGCATGTGTCGCCTACTACTAAACTTAAGTGTCGCTAAGTACAAAAATGACTTTTCTATTACAATTAACTAACGACACTTACAACTCGATAGACCAACTGACTGACACACTAAATGTACCAACAGTAAACTTACCTTGAAATAGCATCATTTACTTCAAAATAATAATTGAAAATTTTAGCAGGTCAAAATCATCATAACAGCTATACATGTGCGTAGAGAACTACATTGAAGTAGAAAATTATAACTTTTTTTTCTTTCCAAAAATAAATATAATTATATTTTAGCACAAAAATTAATTAAAAGGATATAGTTCCATCCTTAATAATATAGCCAATTAAAGACCACTCAGAACCAAAAGTAAATACTCCGTATAAAGTATCATGTTCTAATATATATTTATGTAAAATCAAATTTTAAACAAATCTAAACATGACTAATAACTCGAGTCATTAACCATCAACCATATTTACAAAAAGAATGAATACCAAGATAATCAAAAATCAAAAACATGTATTAGACTGATTCCCAATTGCATAATAATTTAATAGAAAGCTCGTGAATCTGATAATGGCATACCTTGGGCGAATATAATTGCAGAGTATCTAAGGTGAAATCCATCACAATAAGTCAGGCACTTTCTCATATCTAGCTTCAACCATAACAACCAGAAGATGAAACGATTAAGTGTGATAGGTTGGAGTAATAAGTAGCATATTTTTGTATCAATAAAAAAAGAATCCATTGTAGATACATAATTGCATTTACTTCATAGCGATTCAATCGGAAACGTGAAAAATTATAACTTCTTATAAGTTGTAAACATAATGAATGCATACATTGTGTATGCAGAGCATACGTTGTAGTCAATAAAATAACTCATTTCAAACCGATTACATACCCAAGCATAAGAGACAGTTTTAAATTAGCACCTCCAAACATTAGCACCTCCATAACTGTTCAAAAATAAGATATATGCATGTATATATTGATAAAGGAACGACAACTACTTATTACATATAACACCATATAGGCTATAGCAATAGAAACTCGTTATATCAATAGAGACAGTGTAAAATTAGTCTATATACATATAGATTTTTAATAGAGAAATTGAAAGTCGGTAAAAAAATCACCATATCACAACAAACGTATAACTTCTACCCTACCTAAATGTTAGCAATTTCGGGCTTTAATACGTAAACCCTAACATAAATTTCGCGATTGCGACCATTCCGAATGAAAACCTGATTGACAATGGTGTTTATGAAAATTGAGTTACTTGGATAATTTTGTAAGCGATTGTTAGTACGGTGGGGGAAAAGAATAATAATAAAAAAAAGTAAGGATAAACTTAGAGGTAAATTCGATTAAAGATGATAAATTGAAGGCCAAATTTGTATGACATATGGATACTAACAAATTTGAGAAGAAAAAGGATGTAAGTTATGACCCCAGGGTTTATTAGTCACGTAAGATTTTTTGGTGACATCTCAATTTTATTAACCATATAGGATTTTTTATAGAAATCTTAAATTGACACATTGAAAAAAAGCTTAGGTGTTAATTAGAGAAGTGCTCCAAATAGGACATCTTCTATCATCTATTACTTAGATAGCTAGAGAGAGAGAGAGAGAGGGAGGATATGGATGTAGGGAGAAGAAAAAATTGGGAGAGAAAAGAAAGAAGACATCTTGACCTTTAATTATTTTGATCAAAGGTTCAAAATTAAGGAAGATGTATTTTTATTTTTTTGACAATATTAACTCCAAATTAGTTAAAGTTGGAGGGCAAAATCGTACATTACCATAAATTTCATTTTGAAACCGTCAAATGAATATTCAAATCATGAACCGGCAGACCATTTTCTAGGATTTTGGAATAAAAAAATGGAATTTGAAATTATTTCCAACAATCAATGAGTCCTTTAATTGGGTTATGGTGATGAAACAAATTTCTGAAATTATATTTATCGAATTTCTTGTTTGTGAACCAGAAAAAATGATAGTATATTAAAAATTGAAATTTAGTAATTTAAAATTTTAATAGTAGTCTTGTTTATTTAATCATATAAAAAGTGAATCAAAATATTATAAATCAATTATCTATTGAATTGTAAAACGATAATTATTCATACCATCTTTAACGATATTCTATAATATATTTGAAGTTTTTAACAAGTTTAGTTTTGTGAAATATTGTTATCATGAATCATAAAATTAAATTTCACTTAAAATATACACCAAGATTATTCTATCAATCAAATCTTGAATTTTATGAATCATTGTTTTTTATTACGGAATCAAAGTTATCATTTTATGAATCCATATATACTCCGTATTATTCATAGAATTAATTAATTGCCGTTAACCTATGACTATAATAACTGAAGTAGCGAATCAAATTGATAGTTATAAAAACATAGCAAATCAAACATATAGATTGAATGCTTAAGGCTGAAGCATGTGATACAAATAAGTAATACTGGAAGGTGATATCGCACGAAGAGCAATTGATATATTATAAATAAATTTAAAAATAAATGGTAGTAATATGTAGGGTTGTCTTGTACTACGTAATATGGTGATTAAAACTCAAACGAAACATATGCACTTAAGTGATATGAAAATATAAAACATACGAGTGAGTTGACAACAATACACTAATAATTATAAGTCGAGTGTCCCTAACAACCTGCTTGCAGGAATAGCATATATTGGGGGACATCGTTTTTTGATGGTTCTTCCGCTAATAACTAATATAATAGGGGATTTTGTAGGAGATGGTATTTAACTTCCTTCATTTTTATGGATTACAAGTCAAGTAGATTATGTAAACATAAAATGGGTTGATTGAATTTGTAGTCCAACTTCAAGCCTAACCTTGTAGTAGTAGGTTTTATTAAAATGATAATATTTAACCAAGTCTTATTTTGGTAAATATATATTTTTGTTGTATTTGTATAAGTTTAATAATGCAGGGATACATTTGTAAATAAAGACTTGTTGATTCAATTGCAAAGGATGCTGAAGTTCAAGGGTGCTTTGTGTAAATATTAGTATTAGGGTTGTTATATGGTGTAGTATACGGTTTTGTGTACAATAACATATTTGAGTTATCTCTTCTTTTTCTTTGAGTCGTATTCTCTCTTTTCTGATACAGATTTAGATTGATCATCTTGATCAACTTATAGATTGTGTGTGAATGATTTCACCTGTTGGTGAATGATTCATTGAGGGTTTTTATTGTAAGTGTGAGAATTGTTTTGGTTTTGTTTTTGGGTTTATACCCGGTTTGGTTAATAGAGTGAATTATTCATTCATCATTTGATATGTTCTCGTTGATTCTAGCTTTCTTGACATAGTATCAGAGCGATTATAGTTAGATCGACATATTCTCTTGGTTGATTTCTTAGATCTGAAGATCTAGGGTTTATTCGATTCGTTGGATTTGGGGTTTTTGTTGGAAATCTGGTTTTCTCGTTCAGTTGTTACTGGATCTGGTTTATTCTCAACGTCTGGTTGAGATATTATCAACGATTGTTGATTTGTGGCTGGAAACCCTAATTTACAAAATTAGGGTTTGTGATACTCTTGGCTGTTCCAGAGTGTTTCTTCTTCTTCCGCTGCGGTTTCTTCTGGTTTTTCTTTTATTGCTTGCTCGGAGTACTTTGTGAGGAATTTCTAACTCTATCTCATATTTTAGCTCTTACGTGCTTAATTGTTTGTTATCTGAAGTACTTGAAAATTGCAATCTGTGTTGAATATCTTTTGTACTTATTGTGTGTGTATGGTTATCTAGGTTGACTAACTCTTGTTTCTTGTGGTAGAAGAGAGGTCTCTAAGTAAGACCTAAGGTGGAATCCCTTTGAGAGTCCACCTGTAAGGATCCCTGCTTAGACTAACCTGTTAGGATTGATTTGTGATTGTGTTTTTTTTATTTAGGCATCTGTGTGTATTTGTGCATTGGTGTTTGTTAGTTGTTAGTTGTTTGAATCAAAAATAGGTAATCAATTTTCTAAAATGGCTGGGGATGATGATTCTGGTACATCTGTTACATTGATCAATAAACTTAACTTTGGAGATCCTCTTTATCTCCATGCTAGTGATACTACTGGAACTGCATTAATTTCAATAAAATTAAAAGGCACTGAAAATTATAATGTTTGGAGCAGAACAATGACACTTGCTCTTGCTACTAAGAATAAAATAGGTTTTATTGAAGGGACTTGTTTAAAACAGAATTATGAACATGATGCAGTTTTGTCTGGTCAATGGGATAGATATAATTCAGTGGTGTTGACATGGATATTAACTGCTATATCTGATGAATTGTATCTTGGACAAATTTTTTCTAACAATGCTGCTACTGTATGGCAAGAATTAAAAGAAACTTATGATAAAATAGATGGGTCAGTTACATTTAATTTACATCATAAAATCAATTCTTTGACTCAGAAAGGAAGCAGTGTTTCAGAATATTATCATAAATTAAATTCTCTTTGGAAACAGAATGATGCTCTTATTAAATTACCAACTTGTACTTGTAAAGGGTCTCAGCAGTTTTCTGATCATAATCAATTGATAAAACTTATGCAGTTTTTAATGGGATTAGATGATATTTATCAACCTATTAGAAGTAATATTCTTTCTAGAGATCCTCTTCCTAGTGTCAAAACAGCCTTTGCTTTGATTTCTAGAGAAAAGTCTCATAGAGGTATTACTGCTAATGAAGTTTCAACTTCTAAGTCTCAAAATACTGCTTTCCTTGCTAAGTCATTTACTCAAACTAATAATAATAATAATAATAATAATAATAATAATAATAATAATAATAATAATAATAATAATAATAATAATAATAATAATAATAATAATAATAATAATAATAATAATAATAGAAGAATAATGAGAGGGCCTAATCCTAACTTTAAATGTACAAAGTGTGGTATGTTGGGTCATACTGTTGATAGGTGTTATGAGATTGTGGGGTATCCACCTGGGTATAAAAAGAAACCATTTAATCAGAATGCACCTAAGTTTGTGGCTAATAATAATAATTCTGTGTCTGTGTCTGTGTCTGATGTATGTGTTTCAAATGATTCTAATATGCCATTTACAAGTGAGCAGATTGTGAAATTGATGAGTCTTATTAATGATAAGTCAGAATCTGGATCTGGTATGAATGCAAATATGGCAGGTGATTTTATGAACTCAAATGTGATTTTTAATCTCAATTTTGACAATTTTTTTTGTTCTAATAGTCAAACAAAAACTAAAGTGTTTGATAAACAATGGATCATTAACTCAGGAGCAAATCAACACATGATATGTAATGAGTCTTGTTTAATAGATGATGTGGATGTTACAAATTTAGGATTAACAGTTGGTCATCTTAATGGAACAAAAGCACTTGTTAGAAAAATTGGTAATTATCAAATTAATAATTCAATCAGATTATTTGGAGTGTTGTATGTTCCTGAGTATTGTGTGAATTTGTTGTCTGTACACAAACTGTCAAGAGATAGCAAATTATTTGTTGGATTTGATGATGAAAAATATTATATACAGGATTTGAATTCAAAAAAGGTGTTGGGGATTGGTGATGAATCTGATGGTCTATATATGTTCAATAGTAATTGGTCAGGTAGGATTAATATGTTAAATTGTTCTTATGCATGTTATGTGTCCAAACAGTTGTGGCATAGTAGATTGGGTCATCCTGCTGATCAAGTTTTACATGTTTTAAAAGATAGTCTGCAAATTAATAATAAACCAATTACTACACCTTGTGATATATGTCATAAAGCCAAACAAACTAGAGAACCTTTTCCTCTTAGTGATCACAAAACTAAGAGGTTGGGTGATTTAGTTCATCTTGATGTGTGGGGGCCTTACAAAATTCAAAGTAGAGAAGGGTTTAGATATTTTCTGACCATTGTGAATGATTACATAAGGGCTGTTTGGGTATATCTACTAAAATCAAAGCATGGAACTTATGAAAACATTGTAAGTTTTTCAAAGTTACTCAAAAATCACTTTGATGTTAATATTAAAATCTTTAGAAGTGATAATGGGACAGAGTTTGTTAATTCTAATTTTGAATTATATTGTAAAAATTCTGGAATTATACACCAAACAACTTGTGTTTATACTCCACAGCAAAATGAAGTGGCTGAAAGAAAGCATAGACATTTACTTAATATTGCTAGATCTTTGATGTTTCAAAGTGGCATTAGTTTAAATATGTGGACTGATTGTGTACTAACTGCTACTTATTTAATTAATAGGTTACCTTCTTTCGTTCTTTCTGGTAAGTCTCCTTATGAATTGGTGTATGGGTTAAAACCAAATCTCTCCCACATTAGATCTTTTGGGTGTTTATGTTTCTCTACTGTTTTAAATAATTCTGATAAATTTGAAAGTAGAGCTGAGAAATGTATTCTAATTGGTTTCTCAACTGTAAAAAAGGGATATAAGTTGTTAAATTTGGAAAACAAAAACATTTTTTATTCTAGAGATGTCAAGTTTTATGAGACTGTTTTTCCTTTAAAACTCAAGAATAAAAATGTTTCTGAAAATGGTGTTTTAGATGTTAATCATTTGAATTTTTTTGATTTTACAAAAGAAAGTTTTAAAAATCCCAATGATGAAGGGGGAGATAAAGTTGATAACAGTGATGGTATTGGTTCAAATGATCAAACAAATGAACCTCATGTAACATTTAATAATGATGGCAGTGGTTTAACAAATGAACCTCATGCAACATTGAATGATCATAATATATTACATTCTGAGGGAAATACTGAGTCTGCACAGTCTGCACCACAGTCTGCACCAATTCATGAGGTTTTACAAACTAGAAGAACTAGTAGTAGAACTTCTGTAGTACCTAATAAGTTTAATGATTATGTGATAGAGGGAAAGGTTAAATATGGCATTGAAAAGGTTGTTAATTATTCTTTTCTTGATTCAGATAATTTCTGTTTTACAACTAACCTTAATAAAAGTGTTGAACCTTCATATTATTGGGAAGCCTCTAAAGATAAACATTGGGTAGATGCTATGAATTTAGAAATGCAGACTCTTAATAGAAATAGGACTTGGATTCTTGTTGATCTTCCTCCTAGAAGAAAACCTATTGGTTGTAAATGGATATATAAAATAAAATACAAATCAAATGGTGAAATAGAAGGATATAAAGCCAGATTAGTTGTTAAAGGTTTTAGTCAAAGAGAAGGTCTTGATTATGAAGAGACTTTCTCTCCTGTTGTGAAAATGGTGATTGTTAGATGTTTAATTGCTTTAGCTGTTAACAATAATTGGCCTTTATATCAGTTAGATGTTAATAATGCTTTCTTATATGGTAATCTTATTGAAGATGTTTATATGACACCACCTCAAGGGTATTACTCTTTTAATGAAAAAAAAAGGTATGCAAACTTGTTAAATCATTATATGGTCTTAAATAAGCACCAAGACAATGGAATGCAAAATTGTCTTCTGTTCTTAAAGATAATGGTTTTGTACAAAGTCTTAATGATTATTCTCTATATGTGAAACAATCTGGTGATATTTTTCTTACTGTGTTGGTGTATGTTGATGATATTATTGTGACTGGGAATAATAATCTTGAAGTTGAAAGTTTTAAAAGTTTCTTGAGCTCAAAGTTTTTAATCAAAGATCTTGGGAAACTTAAATATTTTCTTGGTATAGAAGTTTTAAATACTTCAAATGGAGTATGTTTGTCTCAAAGAAAGTATTGTATTGAGTTGTTACATGAGTATGGGTTATTAGGAAGTAAACCTTTGTCTACACCAATAGAACAAAATATTTCTATTGCTTGTGATGAAACTGAAAAAGATAACAGATTGGCAAATATTACCAAATATCAACAGCTTGTTGGTAAGCTTATATACTTGACTATGACCAGACCAGATATATCATATGCAGTACAATGTCTTAGTCAATATATGCATGCTCCTTTAGAATCACATCAAAACCTTGCATTTCATGTGCTTAGATATTTAAAATTGTCACCTGGAAAAGGTTTTTTTATTACCAAGTCAAATTCACTTGATTTAAATGCATTTGTTGATGCTGATTGGGCTAAGTGTTATGCATCTAAGAGATCTGTTACTGGATATTGTGTTTATTTGGGCAATTCTCTTATTTCATGGAAAAGTAAGAAACAAAATGTTATTTCTAGGTCCTCTGCTGAATCTGAATATAGAGCATTGAGTATTGTTACTTGTGAAATTATGTGGATCTTGAAATTACTTGATGATTTGAACATTAGAACCAAATTACCTGTTCCTATTCATTGTGATAATAAATCTGCTATACAACTTGCTGCTAATCCTGTATTTCATGAAAGAACAAAACATCTTGAATTAGATGTTCACTTTATTAGAGAGAAGGTTGCTGCAGGTACTGTTCAAACTGTTAAAATTTCTTCACATGATCAAACTGCAGATTTGTTTACAAAAGGGTTGAGTACATCTCAGCATAATATTTTTTGTAAAAAATTGAGAATGATAGATTTATTCCAAACTAAGATTGATGGGGAGTATTAAAATGATAATATTTAACCAAGTCTTATTTTGGTAAATATATATTTTTGTTGTATTTGTATAAGTTTAATAATGCAGGGATACATTTGTAAATAAAGACTTGTTGATTCAATTGCAAAGGATGCTGAAGTTCAAGGGTGCTTTGTGTAAATATTAGTATTAGGGTTGTTATACGGTGTAGTATACGGTTTTGTGTACAATAACATATTTGAGTTATCTCTTCTTTTTCTTTGAGCCGTATTCTCTCTTTTCTGATACAGATTTAGATTGATCATCTTGATCAACTTATAGATTGTGTGTGAATAATCTTCACCTATTGGTGAATGATTCATTGAGAGTTTTTATTGTAAGTGTGAGAATTGTTTTGGTTTTATTTTTGGGTTTATACCCGGTTTGGTTAATAGAGTGCAGTATTCATTCATCATTTGATATGTTCTCGTTGATTCTAGCTTTCTTGACAGGTTTTATAACTTTGATTGGCCGTAAGATTTCTAGTTTAATAAGAAAAAGTCCTATAAATCAATGGTACGTTAAAAAGATACGACAATAGTTACCTTAATTTAAACTTGAATGATAGATGATTAAATATATGTCATGAAATGTCTGTCCAACAGAACATACGTCTTAAGGCACATGCATGTTAAGATGTTCTAATTATATGCGGACTTTTATCTATAAAAGGTGACGTTGGTCAGGAGGTTTTTAGAAGATAACGTGACAACTCTCCAAATTAGGTACTGATTAACATTTAAGCATGTGCATTCTTACGCTAATTTCCTGATTAAGTTTAAAACAAAACTTTTGATGTGATGTAAGCCTAGCAGCCCAGTACTTTCAAACAAAAAGTATTACTAATACGTAAGTATTTAAAGTTACGTACAAATGTGTCAGGACGAACCCGACAGATAAATACCGCAAAAGTTGATGACATAATATAATTAATAATTCAATTATTAATTACGAGTACTATGGTATCTATAACCTATAGATAAAACGAGTTAAATATACGTTCAACATAAAACGTATTATAAGACGAACGGAAACAATTTTAAAATGCATTCAAAGATCAAAATGAGAAAAATTCAAATTTCCTCACTCTTTCGGAAACATTTGTAACATTACCTCAAAATATGAACCCGAAATTAACTGAAATTTGGCACTCAATTAAATGTTAGCAGTCCAATGTACAAATTTGTACAACAGTCAAAAATAATGAAAACATCATTAGTCCGAATTTAAATAACGAACCAGGAGAGCATCTACAAAATAAAAATATAAATGTTTACTTTTATATTGCTATAATTATACCCGTACCCGAAATTAACGGGCTAAATATCCCACCACCTCAAATAATTGAGGAGGCAGTATGATTATATACTGCAACTCTCGTTTGAAATTATACACTCCCATCTTCTTCTTCTGTGATCTTCTTTACACACACATCTACCATCATCATCATCTATCCTTCTCTTCTTCTTCCTGGTTCCATCGATCAACAGCAGCAAGAAGAGCTAGTAGCAGCAGAAGTAGTAGAACAACAAGCAGGAATATCATTACCCACAACCTCTTCATCATCTTCACAAAATCCTTTGTAAGGAACTTCAAATCTTTCGATTTCCATACTTAAATTTCGTTGTATAACATATATATATATATATATATATATCATAATCCATGTATATAACACATAAACTTGATGATTGTTTGAGATGTTATTGAAATGAGTTGTATGGAACCAAACTTAGAATCACAAATTATATATGTGAAAGTTGATGCAAATGTGATGTAATGATATGAAAATGGTGTAAATGAGCTAAAACTCGTAACAAACACATGTATATATATGTACCACTAACTCAGGCAAGAACAGAGGGCGAGAGGACAGGGACGAACCAACCCGATCGGTTGGCTTGGGCCAGCCGATCGGCTGAATGTAATGAGCCGAACGGCTCAACAAACTGAGCCGATCGGCTAGTTTGGTTGAGCCGAACGGCTAGCCATGATGAGCCGAACGGTTTGTGATTTTTCACCCGAACGGATGGGTTAGGATGTGGACTGGACCGAAACAAATAATGGATTAATTAAATTGGACTGGATCGAATGGGTTTTGGTTGGGCCGGAACCTCCAGCCGAACGGCTGAAGGCCCAAGCCGAACGGCTGAAGGCCCAAGCCGAACGGCTGGCCCAAGCCGATCGGCTGGGCTGGGCTGGGATGCAGACTGGGCTTTGATCGCGAGCTGGGCCGGACATTCCTTGGGCCTAAGACTTTGGGTTTGGACCCAGAATGGTAAAAACAAATGAATCAAATCAAATAAACGGGCCATTGGGTCAAAACTTGTTATTGGGCCAAAAACAAAACTAATCGGCCGAGCCTAATAAACTTTAAAACATAAGACGTGACCCGATTTATTTAACGGAACGTTTATGATTCTATATATATATAAATATATATATACACCTACTTAATAACAAATGACAAACCTATATGTATACTTCATATATACATACAAATGACGACTTTCCAATGACGATAACATTTATTTATTTATTTTATAGACGGAAATAAATACAATAAGAAGTTTTATAACAAATAAAACTTATATACGTTTTAATACGTAAACTATAGAACTTATATATATATATATATATATATATATATATATATATATATATATATATATATATATATATATATATATGAATGTATATATACATGCACGCGACAAATCTAATGTATTGAAACTATAACTATCTAATTTTCATGTATATGCACAAAAGGGACAAAACAACGTTCAAATGTCTATATATATGACTACATACGTGTATATACACTTGACAAGGTATACGACGTGAGAAATATAACAATATTTCAACACACATCACCAACAAATGTAACGACTTACATCATTAAGAAATCAACAATTTCTTCAAACAAACAAACCGTTAACATAAGTTGATTAAACAAATCAAACGTACTTATGTTAATACATTTGTTGTATATAGGTTAACACACCTTGGGCTATTACCTGTCGGCTGCTAGCTTTCCTTACCGAGCACATCACAGTGAGTTTACAGCCCCTACTTTTAAATGTTTTCTGTTTTTAAACACAGGGGTGTTAAACATAGAAATTGCATGCCAACACATGCAATCAAACCATAAATGCTTTATTGCTTTTATACAAATGTTGATGATGATATTACATATTCACTGTTATTTTGGGAATTTAGACAAGGTATCCTAGTACGGACCTAGACTTGGATTGTGTGCATGAAAGACCTCATTACATGCTACTGTAACCATTAGCTAGGTGACTCTAGCCACTAAGTATACGGATAGTACTATTGCCGTGACGACCCTCCTATGGTGGAGCGTATACTTAAATGTCCGTTCAGGCAAACAACATAAGTTCTGGTTGTGGTTTGGTTATAGGGTTAGGTCGCGTTACTTTAACCTGCAAGGTTTAGCTCACCTTTCAGGGGATCACAGTCTAAGTAAAATTCCCACATACTTTTAGGAAGAACGAATCCTACAACTGTTGGACACCGGAAGACATACCGGTAACTTATTTTATACTGGTAAACAACCAGTAACAAATTTTGGGACGACATCCCACGTATAGTAATACTTCAGGGTAACAACCCTACCTAACTTGTACTTTATAAATGAATAACAAATCGTTTATACAAACTTGGTTTAACTAACCACATACATATACAAACCTGTAAATTCACTCAACATATTTGTTGACGACTTTCTCTATGTTTTTCAGGAAATTAGCTGGGTAAGTAATCGCATGCATACAGGATAGACAACCCTGGACTACTTAGGATGCCACATACTGTTGGGACCGCTTTTGGGGATTTCATTTGTATAACTGCAGACATTGCGGTCATACTTATGAAATCTTATTTTAAACTTATGTATTATTGTTAAAACTAAATGTTTTAAACTCTACTACTAGTGTTACGACTTACATAGTCATACTACTTTTGTAACAAATGTTAAACTTGGCATCCTCATTATATAAAGTTGTGCGATAACCATATGCTCTGATTATGTATGCATTTGTTGATTGGAATACTGTTCGCAGCCCCGCCACGTCATTTAAGCTTCCGCAAATTAATCACAACTAATTGTAATTACCGTTTGGCGGTGTGTGACAGATAATATCACTTCTTTGGGTTTTTTCAAAATGCCATGGTCAAAATATATCCCGTTAAAGGTAAACTGTTTTGTTTGGAGAGCTTGTCTTGGTAAAATTTCATCGGCGAAAGGTCTTATTGATAGAGGGGTCAATATTGGTTCATCATGCTGCAAGGTATGTGATCGTGAAGTTGAATGTTACAATCATGCTCTCATTCGGTGTTCAAGAGCTTCGAATGTTCTAAAGCAAATTTTCATTTGGTGCGGTATCACATTTCCTAGCTTTCTCACGGTCGAAGATCTAATAGAATTTGGAGTTAAATGGGGTAGATGTCCAAAGAAACGGAAGATCTTGATTGCCATAATTCAATGCTCGTTGTGGTGCATTTGGAAAGCAAGGAATGATTTGGTGTTTAATGGTATTCGTAAACCATACATGGTTATTGTGGGTGATGTCATTTCTAGTTCTTTTTTGTGGATTAAGAATACGGGTAATATTCCTTGTATTTGGGTTGATTGGATTCGTTGACCTTTGTAATTTCTTTATTATCTTGTACTTTGTTTTCCTTTTGCCTCTCTTAGCTTCTTGCTAAATTAAGGTAATTATTAATTATATTTACCGTTTCAAAAAAACTACGTAATATGGTAAAGCAAATTAATTGAGATGTTTGTTGTTTTATTATGTAAAATTCGAGAATAAAAAGTTGCAGACGATGATTAACAAGAAATAGTAAAGGACAAAATTCATATGAAAAAAAAATTGATCCACAATTTATGTTCTATGTATAACTGACGTACATATTTGAATTTATTAAATATTTTATTTAATTGAATGATTTGAAGGTCATTACCCATTATACCCTTGAAATTGATTTTGAAATAATTGGACAATATGAATGGGTTCGGGTGAAAACAAGGATATAAAAAACAGTGAAAACACATCTTCACCCTCCATCTAATCAAAGATATATATATATATATATATATATATATATATATACAAAAGGGCGGGGATAAAAAAAACAGTAAAAACACTTTTTGATTTACAATTATTTTAAGTTGTGAAATTTCATTTTTTTGCTTCACATATGAATTTTTTTGTGAACCCTTATATTTTTTTTTCACATAAAATTTTCGTCATGAATCTATATTTTATTTTTTTGCTTTACACAAAGTTTTTAACTTTTTAATTGTGAACCTTATTTTTTTCACGAAATTTTTATAAGTTTTTTTTTGTTTCACAGAAAGCTTTTAACTTTTTCAATTGTAAACTCTTTTTTTTCAACTGAGAACCTTAACTTTTTTTAGGTTCACGGAAAGTTTTAAAAAATTTCAATCGTGAACCTTTTTTTTTGTCAATTGTGAACCTTAATTTTTTTTTGAGTTCACGGAAAGTTTTTTACTTTTTAATTGTGAACCTTATTTTTTTTTGTTCATGGAAAGTTTTAAACTTTTTTAATTCTGAACCTTTTTTTTAACTGTGAACCTTAATATTTTTATTGGGTTCACAACAAGTTTTTAACTTTTTCATATGAACTATATTTTTTTTGTTTTGGGATCACATAAACTTTTTATGTTTTTTTCAATTGTGAACTATAATTTTTATTATTTTTTGGGTTTTCAGATTTGACTTTATATTAATATTTTTTTACACAATTTTTTTTTTTGTGTGTACCTTAATTTTTTATGGTTTACTATAACAAAAAGGTTCATACCTTAAAAACATTGTGAAGGAAAAATATTTTCACCGTTTTTTATCTCTACCCCTTATATATATATATATATATATATATATATATATATATATATATATATATATAAATGAGATCTTGTGAAAACAAAGAGCTAAAAAATAGTGAAAACACATCCCTATCCTCCATCTAATATAACACACACACACACACACACACACACACACATATATATATATATATATATATAAAATGCGTGGAGATAAAAAAACGGTGAAAACACTTTTCATTCACAATTTTTTTTAAGGTGTGAGCCTTTTTTTTTTTTGAAGTAAACCAAAAAAATTAAGGTTCACAAAAAAAATAATGTTTGTAAAAAAATAAAATAAAGTCAAATTCGAAAACCAAAACAAAAAAATAAGGTTCACAATTAAAAAACTTAAAAACTTTATGTGAACCGAAAACAAAAAAATAAGATTCACAATTGAAAAAGTTACAAACTTGTTGTGAATCTAAAAAAAAATTAAGGTTCATAGTTGGAAAAAAAAAGGTCCACAATTAAAAAAGTTAAAAACTTTTCGTGAACCAAAATTTTTAAGGTTCACAATTGAAAAAGTAAAAAATTTTCCATGAACAAAAAAAAATTAAGGTTTACAAATGAAAAAGTAAAAAAGTTTTCGTGAACTAAAAAAAAAATTATGGTTCACAGTTGAAAAAAAAAAGGTTCACAATTGAAATTTTTTAAAACTTTCTGTGAACCTAGAAAAAAAATTAAGTTCACAGCTGAAAAAAAAAAGTTCACAATTGAAAAAGTTAAAACTTTTCGTGAACTCAAAAAAATATTAAGGTTCACAGTTGAAAAAGTTAAAAACTTTCCGAGAACAAAAAAAAATTTAAAGTTCACGATAGAAAAACTTTAAAATTTTCGTGAAAAAATATAAAAAAAAAAATTATGTGAAAAAAAATAAGGTTCACACTTGAAAATGTTAAAAACTTTATGTGAAGCAAAAAAAAAAAGTAAAGGTTCATGATGAAAATTTTATATGAAACAAAAAAAAATATAAGGGTTCACAAAAAAATTTATATGTGAAGCAAAAAAAAAGTTCACAACTTAAAAGAATTGTGAATTAAAAAGTGTTTTCACCATTTTTTTTATCTCCACCCCTTTATATATATATATATATATATATATATATATATATATATATATATGGTAAGGTTCTGATAAGAACACTTCAAAAATAAGAACGGTAAAAACACTTCATAAATGCACAATTAGCCAACAAAATCATTAGATTAACACTCATACATCTCAAATATGTGTAGAAAAATTGATTAGAATAGATGCGAACTTTTGAAAATGCACAAAAATTGAAAGAACGATTGATGCACAATTATAGAGATAATTGTGCATCAATCATTTTTTTCAATTTTTGTGTATATTTAGAAGTGTGCATTTGTTTTTCTTTGCATATTTGAGATGTATGATTGTGAATCTAATGAATTCTGTTCGCTAGTTGTGCATTTATGAGGTGTTCTCACCGTTCTTATTTTTGAAGTGTTCTCATTTGATCCAAACTCTCTCTCTCTCTCTCTCTCTATATATATATATATATATATATATATATATATGTTAGATTAGATGGAGGATGGGGATATGTTTTCACTATTTTTTTATCTCATTGTTTTCACATGATCACATTCATATATATATATTAGTTCAACTAAGAGATAAGAGGACAACTAAACTAAATTTTTAATTATATATATATATATATATATGAAATTAATTAATTAAAATTTTAATTATTGTAGTTTATGTGATTTTGTAGTTTGCTCTGCCTCTACTCCCTCTAGTGTTGATAAAGGGTGTTAGTCCCCACCACTGTAAGTCAAATGGACCCTTTCATAGTCCATAGGCATTCACTGAAACCCCAATTGTTTTATGAGAGTTAACAAAACATATACTCCAAAAACACACCAGGGTAAAAAAAAAAGGTACTCAAGTTCCTGTCATTTTCTGTATCTGACAAATGTAATCATATACTCTCTGTCTCAAAATTATTGTCCACCAATAAAAAGCACACAATTTAATATAAGTGAGACCACAACAGTTTTCAATCACTCAAATAGAATCTACACCCACTAAACTCTCTTCTTATTGGTTGAAATGAGAAGTGAACAATTATTTTGGGACGTCCCAAAAAGGAAAGATGGACAATAATTTTGGAATGGAGGTAGTACATGAATTCATTTTATTCTCTGTTTTTACATTATTTTATTAGACACACATTTTGTTTAGACACATACGTGATTTTTAAACTTTCGATCCATTTACCTATCTATACAAATATTGTACCAAGTATATTGATTAACTAGAAATCTGTATGTATTTTGTTTCCAATGTACTTGCATGGAGACACTTAAGGAGATTAACTAGAAATCTTTTGTTTCCAATGTACTTGGATGGAGACACTTAATGAAAGTACCATTTCGATTATTTGAGCAACCCATTGGAGCCGTTCCATATTTCAATGGAGCACGGCGGAACCCCCCACAAGGTCCAACATCGCCAAGTAAAACACCTCCATCACATATACCACAACGTCCAAGCCGAAACTCGCACCGACTAAATCTTAACATTGTGAGTCATGCACTTCATTGGTGGTATTTCATTGGTGGTATATACCTTTATGATAAATAATACACATGACATGATTCAAACCTAACATCAAGAAAGTCATGGGCTACCATTACGACTAGGCTATTTAATTATTATAATGGGTTAATTTATCTTTGTTTATGATATGATCACAACTGTTCATTCATATAAAGAGTAATGAGGTGCCAAAACGATCACAACAATGCTAGGATTGGTTAACATTTTGTTGCTAACTTTTCCGGTTGTTTACTTTTCTAAGGATTATATAGCTTATCGATTTAACCCTAAGCGTTTTTTTGGAGTTGATTGGTTAGAATTTTGATTATTAAATAACTTTGAAGTAAATATATGTTCATTTTGTATGATATTAATATTGATATACAACTGATTTTGAAAGGATTTAGATTGGTAATTTAAGTAATTTTTCTTCTTCTTAAGATATATAATTAAAGACAATGGAAATTTATTGTTACCGTTAGGGTGTGTTTGGTAACATTGGATGTAGATGTAGATGGAGATAAAGATTATTTTGGAAACTAATTTTAAGAGCTTTCACTTTGAAAGATTATTTTTGCAAGAATCCATCTTTGTGTGGTTGCCTAACATTGATTGTAAATGGAGATTCTTGAAATTTATAATCTTTCATCTCCAAAAATATCTTATTATGTTGATGCTAAACACACCCTAAAAAGGAGAATTTACTAACAAATTAGTTGTTCATTAGTACACAAAGTATATTTGTAAATAGTGCGACCAAAAAGTGACAAACACAAATATAATACTCCAATAGAGAGTACTTGAGCAAAAACAAAAATAGTTAGTTGATCTCGAATAAACCCAAATGCCATTATGAATTTATTATGACATGAGAAAACATATCACACTATATTGTTCTTAATCAAATTATTTTTGACTTAAAAGTATAACAATAACTTAACAATTAAGAGGTAATTAATTCCAATATTATTTGAAATAAAAGTTTGTCTAATATATGTACAGGCATATATAGTATAAGTAATTCCTACGTCTAAAATTAAACGTCTACTGTTAATTCATGCACATTTTAAGAAAGTGGGTATCATCAGAGTTTGAACTGATAAAATTTCATATTGACAATTGAAATATATCTTGATTGGCTAAAAGTTAAAAAAAAACACTTATATTTAGACAATCTGAAATAAAAAGGTGTATGAAGACGAAGAGTGTAAGTAACTATATATATATATATATATATATATATGGTTTCAAATTCAAAAATATGTTTACCTTCTATTTATAAAATAAAGAAATGGGAAAACTATTGAACTCGGATTGAAATGTGCTATTAATGTTTTGTAGGAGTTATTTTTGTAAATATAAAAATGTTTGTGGATCGAAAGTTCAAATTATGTAATTATATTTGTTTTTACATTACAAATGAATAAAAAACAAAATATTAATAAGAAAGGAAAAAGAAAATCTTATTGAATTGCAAGTCTTACACGTTTACCAGAAAAAGACAGTCACGATCACGAGTGTGCTTTTTAACAAGCCATGCGAGTCCAAAGGAAAGTCAAGCGAAAGCCAAATCTTATTATGTAACCCATAAAGTTCTTTTCCACATTTCTTACGCTCCATATTTTTTAAATTGTAACCTTTTACTCCCTCCTCCTACCCAAATTATCTCGGTTATTATTTGGTATTTGTCAACTTTATTATCTAGTTAATTAAAGTGTAGAAATGATACTTGATTGATATAAAATGTAGTTAGTGGAGATACTAAAACTGCGTGCAATGTGCATAGTTAAAGTGGACACTTTGACCAGGACAGATGACGTATTCTTCTTTTCTTTTACGGGTACAAGGTTTAATTTAATTTATGGAATGAGAAATGTTTATACTACACATAAGTGCATATGTTTTGAATTATTTTGTGAAGGTGATGATGTATACGATGTTATTTTTCCTTCGTACACAACTACCTGTGTTGTATGATATAATATTGTAGTATGTCAAAAAACACGGGACTGTACTAAGGAAAAATGGTAAATGTCTCAATCTACTCGACCAATGTTTTGGTCACAATTAAGCTTTTCAATTTTTGTTTCAAGAGTAGATTCAAATGAGTACATCAACTTTAAGTGAGAATGAGGGAACATGCAGATTTCTGCCATATGTCACTTTATTCTATCTCTTTCACATTTTTAAAAATTAAATATCTCACAAACGGTAAGTCAAAAAATCATGAAAATTGCACTTTAAAATTCAGCGTTTTCTCCTCTTCGATTTGCCGTCCCTCAAGGCATATTTTCGATAACTTTTTTTTTCTTCCATTTTTGGGTGGGTCTTACAAATTAGTAACACATGTGTTAGTGATTGATTATACATTTAATTTGGGGTTAAGGTTAGAGTTTAGGGTTAGGGTTTAGTAGGGTTAAAGGGTTTAGGGTTTAGTAGTGTTTAGGGTTTAGTTCGGTTTAAGGTTTAGGGTTTAGTATGATTTAGGGTTTAGAGTTTTATAAAACGTTTAGCGTTTAGGGTTTGGTTTAAATTATGTGTTAATGGTGCAATTTTCATTATTTAAACTCTAAACCCTACTAAACCCAAACCTCAAACCCTAAACCATAAACCCTAAACCCTAAACGCCGAATTCAATGGTGCAATTTTCATGATTTTTCGATTTGTCGTTTGTGAGATAATTGATGTTGGGGGGTAAATGGGTTTTGTACATGTGGAACATTCTCTTTCCACATATGACATGATAGTATTGGTTCCCTCATTTTCACGCAAATTCCTATTCTCATTTAAAACCCACGCTTTGTTTCAAATTAAACTTTTAATGTTTAAACAATAAAAAAAGATTTTAGTAGATAGATTTTTTGTATGATTGATGAAAAACGCAGTTTATATTTGTGCCAATCAAAGTGGATATTTTAATCGGGACGGAGATAGTATTTTTTTTATAAAAAACATTAAAAAATCAAATAATTAAACATTTGCATGAGTGCGTGTTTCGGTGTTTGTATGTGAGAGATAAAATAAAAATAAACCAGTCAAATAAACAAGTGTCTTGGACTCAAATACTCGAGAGTGTCTTTTTATATCCGCTTAGCTTTTACGTTTTTGAGTGAGAGAGTGCAATGCGCACAGTGGCGCAAAATACGCTTAACTGGTTGCCTTTCTTTCCCACCATTACCCACTGTTCCGGCTAACTTACGCATCTTCCGTTACATTACAATTAACAACATTCTACTTTCACAATGCTTCAACACCTACCGCCGTTAATGGCAACCGTTACTTCTCTCTCCATTCTACTCTTATCCTTCACCACCTTGCTAACCTACGCCGACCGGTCACCACAAACCCTAGCAGAAATCGACGCGCTTCTCGATTTTAAACTCAACCTCGATGATCCAGTCGGTGCATTGGCCACCTGGAATGGCTCTACGCCGTCGGCTCCATGCGACTGGCGCGGCGTCAGTTGCTCCGGCGGCCACGTCACTGACCTCCGGTTACCTCGACTTCAGTTGCAAGGTGCAGTCACTAGCAAACTCGGTAACCTACGCATGCTGCGTAGGTTAAGCCTCCGGTCAAACAATTTCAACGGTAGTATTCCGTCGTCTCTCATGAAATGTGAGTTGTTACAGTATGTATTTCTTCAGTATAACTCGTTTTCCGGCAAAGTTCCGCCGGAGATCTCAAATTTAAATGAGCTCTTGATATTCAACGTTGCCGGAAATAAAATCTCCGGTGAAGTTCCGTTTAATTTCCCGTCAACCTTACGGTACCTAGATCTCTCATCAAACTCATTTTCCGGTGAATTACCGAGTAATTTATCAGATTTACATGATATTGAACTCATCAATTTATCATATAATCAATTCACTGGTACAATTCCGGAAAGATATGGAGCGTTACAGAAGCTTCAGTTCTTGTGGCTTGATTATAATCAGTTGCAAGGAACATTACCTTCAGCGATTGCGAATTGTACTTCACTTGTTCATTTTAGTGCTGACGGAAATCAAATCGGAGGTGTTATTCCGGCCGGAATAGGTTCACTTTTAAAGCTGGAAGTAATCTCACTGTCTAACAACAATCTCACTGGTTTGATTCCTGCTACTATATTTTGTAATGTTTCTGTTAATCCGCCTTCAATTAAGAATGTTCAGTTAGGGTTTAATGCGTTTACGGGTATTGCACCGCCTCCGTCTGGTAAATGTTATAGCGTTCTGCAAGTTTTAGATGTTCAGCAGAATCAGATTCACGGAGAGTTTCCTTTGTGGTTGAGTAGTTTAACTACATTGACGAATTTAGATGTTTCTGGTAATCGGTTAACCGGTGGAATTCCTAGTGAGATTGGAAATTTGAGGCGGTTGGAGGGGTTAAAGTTGGCGAATAATTCGTTAACTGGGTTGTTTCCTAGTGAAATTAAGGAAATTAGTAAGTTGAAGATTTTGAATATGGAAGGGAATCTGTTTACTGGTGAGATTCCCAAGTTTTTAAGTGAGTTAACGGGGCTTAAGATGCTGTATTTGGGTAGGAATCAGTTTAATGGTAGTGTTCCTACGAGTTTTAGTAATCTTGTACAGCTCGAAATACTGAGCTTGAGAGATAATAGTCTTACGGGAAGTTTGCCTGAAGATCTGATGTCAATGAGCAATCTTACGACATTGGATCTCGAGGGAAACAAGTTTTCCGGTGAGATTCCGGTAACCATTGGCAACTTGAAAGGGTTAACAGTTTTAAACCTGAGTGGGAATGCATTTTTTGGTAAGATTCCGGGAAGTATTGGGAGTCTCAATAAGTTGACTGCCCTTGATCTGAGTAGACAGAATTTAACAGGAGAGTTGCCGTTGGATCTGTTTGGTTTGCCTAATTTGCAAATGATTGCATTGCAAGAAAATATGTTTTCTGGAGACGTTCCTGAAGGTTTTAGCAGCTTATTAGGTTTGCATTACTTGAACCTCTCGTCGAATTTGTTTTCGGGTCACATTCCTTCAACTTTTAGCTTTCTTAAGTCACTTGTAGTTATATCTTTGTCACATAACAACATCTCTGGCAACATCCCACCAGAGATTGGCAATTGTTCTGAACTTGAGATTCTTGATTTGGGTTCAAATACTTTGAGTGGCAAGATTCCCGCGGATCTTTCACGGCTCTCGCATTTGATCCAACTTGATTTGAGCGAGAACAATCTTTTTGGTGACATCCCAGCAGAGTTTTCCAGAATCTCATCTCTGAATTCTGTTATATTAAACTCCAACCATCTATCAGGCAACATTCCAGAATCTTTTTCTCATCTGTCTAACCTGACATCACTAGACCTCAGTTCAAATAACTTGAGTGGTGAGATTCCTGCAAATCTTACCGCCATTCCAAGCTTGATGTATTTTAACGTGTCAAGCAATAACCTTGAAGGGGAAATACCAGAGCCATTGGGGTCTAGATTTAACAATGAATCTGTCTATGAGGGTAATAGTGGTTTATGTGGGAAGCCGTTGAATCGGAAATGTAAGGGGACAAGTTGGGGTAGTCGAAACAGAATGATTTTGCTGATTGTCGTGGCTGCTTTTGGAGCTGTTTTCATGTCGTTGTGCTGTTGTTTCTATGCATACAGTCTCTTCAGATGGCGGAAAAGGCTTATAGAAAAGTCAAAAGCAGGGGAAAAGAAACGAACTAGTCCACAACGAAGCTCGGGGACTCGTAGTAGCGGTGAAAATGGAGGCCCAAAGCTTGTTATGTTCAATAACAAGATCACTCTAGCTGAAACCCTTGAAGCCACCCGACAGTTTGATGAAGAAAACGTGTTAAGCAGAACTCGATACGGGTTGATCTTTAAAGCATGTTACAACGATGGAATGGTGCTGTCGATACGTAGACTACAAAACGGGTTGCTTGAAGAGATCACATTTAAGAAGGAAGCTGAATTGCTCGGTAAAGTTCGACATCGGAATCTAACTGTTCTACGCGGGTACTACGCGGGCCCTCCTGACCTTAGGCTGTTGGTGTATGACTACATGCCAAATGGAAACCTTGCGACATTGCTTCAAGAAGCATCTCACCAAGACGGGCATGTTTTGAATTGGCCCATGAGACATTTGATTGCACTTGGCATAGCCCGTGGTCTATCATTCCTCCATTCGACCACCATGGTTCATGGTGACATCAAGCCGCAAAATGTTCTCTTTGATGCAGACTTTGAAGCGCATGTCTCCGAATTCGGGCTAACTCCACTTGTCACTGCCCGGTCACCAGAAGCCGCCACCTCTACTTCCGGTACAGTCGGAACCTTGGGCTACGTGTCACCCGAAGCAATACTAACCGGTGAAGTCACAAAGGAATCAGATGTCTACAGTTTCGGTATTGTTTTGTTAGAACTTTTAACAGGGAAGAAGCCAGTGATGTTCACACAAGATGAAGACATAGTGAAATGGGTCAAAAGACAGTTGCAAAGGGGTCAAGTTTCTGAGCTTTTGGAACCCGGGTTGCTCGAGTTAGACCCGGAATCATCCGAATGGGAAGAGTTCTTGCTCGGTGTTAAAGTCGGGCTGCTTTGCACCGCACCCGACCCACAGGACCGACCAACCATGGCCGACATCGTATTTATGCTTGAGGGTTGTCGGGTCGGGCCCGATATTCCATCATCGGCTGACCCAACCTCCCAACCTTCCCCTGCTTAGACCCCAGCCGCATTGACCCGAAAATAACCTGAGTTTGTTTTTTCTTTTGTTAACATTAATTTTCTATTGATGTTTCAATGATTTGATTGTAGTAATTGCTTGTAGTTCAGGAATTTGGTATCTAAAATCTGTTAATTTTGAGGGTTCTAAGTTTTCTGTGTATGTTCAATTCTTTGTACCTTACAGTCAAAAGACAGTCGTACTGAACGGTGGAGAGTCGCCGGAAAGTTGTGTTCCGGTGAATGAGTTCCGGCGAGGAAGTACAGGGAGAATAGTACATCACATGGTGATCAGTGGGGGGGGTCCTGACTCCTGACAATAGAGCCGTTAATGCATCACAGTTTCACACTAGACAAATATTATTCAATTATTATTTGCTTCCCCCCAAATATATTAATCAATTTTATAAAATAATTTTATATTGGAGAAAGCATAGCTGTGAATCTGTGATGCATAAATGCATAATTACAATATTTCGCTTTGATTTGCGGTCTTAACAGTCATCTTATTGGTATTTGACTGATTAAAATATTGGCCGAGTCTACAGATTTTATCGAGTAATCCCGAGTTCGACCGAGTTGTTTTGAGTTTGACCGAGCTAGTGAGTTTTTCGCATTGATCGAAGTTGATCAATATTTCAGTCCGAGTTAGATCGATTCGCCTTGAATCACCCTCGAGTCACGACTCACGAGTACTTTCTGAGTACTCGTCCGAGTCTTAAAACCATGCATAAAAAGAGTTGTGATAAAGGGTAAACTGAGCCACATAAAAAGGCAAAATAATTTTAAAATGTGTTCTGAAGTAAATTTGTATTTTGTTCTTATCAAATTTATATTCCAGTTGGATAGATAACTTTTAGGAAAGAACAAAATAGTGCTGAATTTAATTTTAGAAAATATATAAAAAGCTCTAGCAAAATCTTAATAGTAGCTTTTACTCCGTCCGATAGGTATAGTACTTTGAGCCATTCGTATATATTATAACCAGAGGAATACCCGCGCAATGCGGCGGACAATAATCTATGTTTCGATGTCACATTAGTTCATTTATCACTTAAATTTATTTTATACACGTATAATATTCTATAAATAATAGTTTATCGATTTTGATCAAATTTGGCCCACGTGTTGCGATGGGGATATAATTTTTATTTATGCAATTTTTTAAGCGTTGCGACAAATGCAACAATTTATTTATATACAAAATATCTTTTTAATCTTAAAAGTTAAAATATAAGGTTCACCTCTTTAACTATAAAAAATCTCGTACTTCATCGCTTCATATATTTGTTACTGTATTTCGCTATAGAACGTATTTGATATATTTCGAAGCTATAAAAATGTATACGTTAGTAGTTATATTAACTACAAATTATTTCTAAAATGTATATAATAAAAGTATATATATAGATTATAGTAATGATTATATTATATTTTGTATGCTCATCTATTAGCAATTCTTAAACACTTAAAACTATATTAATCTAAAACTCCAAATAAATAAACATATAAGAAAATATTGTTTATTTAGGTAGAGGAGTAAAATAATTTTCAATAGAAGTACTCAAGTTGTAAGCTTAGGAAAAAAGTTTTCTATATATCTGAAAAACAAAAAAGAATAGAAAGAAAGAAAAAATTTGGAGACCAAGTGCACGTGCATTTTTAGGAGCAGATTTATGTATAAGTTGAGTCACTTAAGCATGTTTGCTAAATTAATTGAATTCAAGTATAAAGGTTTAGACAGTAATTTAGCACTGATAAACGTTACTTTTCGCAAACTAAAATAAGTGTACTTTTTATTCATGTTTTGAACATATATACATATATCAATAAAATACTACAAACATTTGAATGTTATATAAGGTTTAGGTAGGGCTGATTAGTATATGTTAGATAGTTAGAAGGTCAGCATCGTAAATTATCATGAATATAGATTAAAAGCAAAGGAACATGGATCGAACATCCGACATCTTATTTAAGAAACATTGATTATACCACTAAGATAAGTGCATAATTGTAATTTGCTTTTGCATTTTTAGTTATTATCAACATATATGATAATAAGACAGATCAAATAAAACAAACTACTTACCGCCATTTTTTTACAAGCAGTTATGTTTTTTAGTAAACCGTCCCACCTTTCAATTTCAACAGGAGTAATATTGCAGTTTTATTTGATGATAATGATAAAAATATCCCTACATTCTTTACCACTCTATTCATTAAATTAAATGAAATTTTCACCTTTTCACCTTTTCATCCACATTTGAAGCAAATGATCAACTGGTTGTGATGCATGGTGTTTTACCCATAGGTCTTGGGTTCGAGTCCTGTGGTGGTTTTTCCTAGGTGAGGCAATATATGGGCTGGTAGTGATGACACGATGATACTCTATTACTGACCCGCAGGTGTTATTTGCCGTTTCCAAAAAAATTCACATTTGAATTTTAAATTAATTTTAACATTTTCAATCAACCACAATCTACACAACCTACTATAATTTGTTTACATTAATTCTTTGCCCGGTGAAAAAATTATAGTTTCTCACTATCGTAATTTTATGATCAGATGAACAAGATTGAGATTCCATTCGTGATCAGATGAACAAGATTGAGATCCTATTTGTCACTTTTCATACACTTTTTCATGTTATATTTTCAAAATCCATATAAAAAAATCCATGAAAATTAATTGATATGTTTTGTGTATTTTTTTAATTTATTTTACGAGTTCATCTTTATCTTTGTTTTCTATGTGACTAAATTGTTTCTTTACTTCATATATGTATTATATAAATCAACCTTTATTTAATCTTTTCACGATTGATGATCTATCAAATTTGTTGGGTTTAATCATTTTGATTTTATGTATGATTGTTGTATTTGAGGCTTCGTACAAATTGTCCACAAAATAGAAAAAGGTAATGATATGGTTTTTAATCGACTTTCTCTAATTGATTTTGTATGTTCATAGTGATTTATAGTTTTTTGGTATTTTAATGATAAATTGATTGCTATTTGTTAATCCTTCTTTTGCCTGCTACTCTTAAAAGTCTTCTAAGAACTTTGCTTGTCCTCCCCACATAGACCAGACACTAACAAAATGAAGTTTTGCTTTATGAATTTTATTTCTCAAGTTCTAGATTTTGTGTTCTATTTTTGTCATTTTATTTGTTTGAGTTTGTCATGCAATTTCTACGATTTATGTTTTAATTTGACAATATGTATTTATATAAGTTAAATAAATTTAATTAACTGTAACTTAATGCTATTGTGCGAAATTAAACTCCAAAAATTGGTTTTTTACTCCTACGGGCAATTTTCACTTTGTTGCAACACTATTACTAAATTAAGTTTTTAAAAATTAAACATTTTATAGTCCAACCGTGCATCGCACGGGTAATAACAGTCATTTACCATTACTCTATTTTTAAGACTTTTGCCCAACTACATTATATAATAGTGTAGAATATTAATTGATATTAAGGGGTAATAATATATTCATGGATGATTTTTTTAAGTCATAATATCAATTGATAAATGTTAACAACGTTAGAATTTAATATTTCAATTGATGTTATAACCCTTAAAAAGAATTAATCAATGAATCTTAACATTCATAGTATTTTGATCAACGTGAATTAAGATTAACTTATTTTTTTGACATTTGTATTGACGAAATTATAATAGTTCGTTTCAAATGTTCACGCTTCCCCCTACACACAAAAAAGTTATTTCCTGCTGTATCACTCTCATATATATATTCACTGCAATTGTAACTGAAAATTTATCATCTATTATATTCTATATCATTAATATAAGTTTCAAAAAAATCATTTATTTTTAGGATTATTTATGATACATTAAATTCAATGATTAATTATATTTATTTAAGTGTTAAATATTGTATATTTTAATTATAATATGATAAAAGAAGTGGAGGATAGAATAGTTATTCACTATTACTCTATTTTTAAGACTTTTGCTAAGTACGTTACATAATAGTATAGATAAGGGTATCAGTAAAGCAACCGTTACGTAACAAATGCAGTAGCAGTACGTTACTGTTAGAAACACATGATAATTTTGTCGTTGGTGATAATTGATGTTAAAAAATTGAATAAAATAATCCAATTTGTTCTTGGAAACCATATCATTTTGCTTCATTTGGGTCATGCACTGGCTTTCTTTATTTATTTATTATTTAGTATATTATGAATACTATATCATTCATCATTCACCATTCACCTTTATAATTTGTTTAAGCATTTTCTTACAATTTCAAGAAACTATAATGTCATAAAAACCCCTATATTTGATAATATTGACTAAACTAACCTTTCCTAACTATAGAAGCTACCAAAAAAAATATTCATCCATAATAAATACTGATTAAAAATTACCACTTCATTATTTTTACACAACAATTAGTCTTAAAATACATGCTCGTATAATTATTAGCAAAACTTAAAAGACTTTTAAAAGTAAATTTATAAGGTGTACATATAAAAACAATACTCAAACATAAATAAAATACTTTTTGAGCATTGTTAATATCTTCACCGCCGCAATGTGCGAGTGCTCTTCTAGTTTTATTTAATATACGCATTGATTGCCAAAAGAGTTGAATGACTTTAAAGACGATTCAATTTCGTTGTTTTCGTTGCTCGATCATTTTTCTTGGCTGAAAAAGACTTGAGTTGTTATTTATTATTAATTAATGAGCGATATTTACAAAGTCGGGATCATACTACGTGTGGCACTTAATACAAGTTGTCATAAGCATGTTCATCTACAATTTAATTGTTAATTGTAAGAGGGAAAAGATGAGTTATAGTTGTTTAAAAAGTTAATTGAGTTAGAAAAAAAAACTTAAACTAAGGCATGTTTACTTTCCTTTTAATTCTTTGTTTTCATATACTTTTTAATTTAGGCAAATAAATTGCTTTTTTTTTTCCACTTAATCTGAAAGAAATGTCTGTTTCTGAAATAAGTAGAAAAATGAAGTCCTTACCAAAAAGAGGTACTTAACGATAAATATATATATTTTTCACCATTTTTTCTCCAATAGAAATTGAACACACCCTTTCCTGTTCAAACTTTATATCATTTAACCTCATCTTTTTGGTAAAACAAAATTACATTTACTTAAACATCACTTGTTATAAATAGATATATTTATACAAACGGACATCTGGTAAAAAAAAGTAAACATCCCCTAACACCACTTATAGTAGATATATGGCTTCATTTCGAAATTTATTCTGTTTTTGTTTTGGGTCTTCAAAAAACTCAGAAATGAGTCTAATCATAAATCGGATATAAGATCTTTCTTTTCGTTTCGTTTCCAGGAGGGTAAACACGATAATATTTTGCATAAATTTTCACTATATAAATGATACTCCATCTGTTCCACTTTAAGTGTCTACATTAACAATTTTGATTTTCCCAAATAAGTGTCCACTTTCACGTTTCAACCAATCGAAAGAGATTTTAGTGAGTATATATGTTATTTGGTTGATTAAAAGTGTAGTTAGACCCTTCAAAGCCGTAGGTTTCAATTTGAGAATCCCACTATAACACCCCTCAATTATAATAATATACTATACTACAATTCGGAAGCGCTGGTCAAACATATATTCACAATTTACATTACATTTTTATGTAAACAAAATCATACTATTACAAAACTATAGTATATTCAACTGAGTGTTATATAATTTCAAAATACCACGTAGACCCTTCCCAATATAAATATCAGAGTATACGCCTAGTCAAACATTCCATCCAAACAGAGCTTCTTGCCTAGTCCGTTATATCAAAACCTGCAAGAAGTGGAGTGGTGGGGTTAGCATAAAGCTAAGTGAGTGAATATATAATCAACAATCCAACTTAGCATAACAACCCTGTTTACAACAACGCATAGTAAACACATATCAACCCTGTTTACAGCCACAACATCGTAAACACATAATTTCCATGTTTACAGCCCAATGCATCGTAAACACAGAAATATTAACCCAAGGAGGATCGCTGGTTCTTGAGGTATCCTCCAAAGAACCATTAAAATCACTACAGGCCAATACAGTGATTAACCGATAACTTATTGCTATCTTCACTGGCCACAGGTTCCTTTCAACTATGTGTATAAGGAACCCATGAACCAGCCAAACAATAACAACATAGCCCAACCCAAACGCTGACCTCCAAATCACATAGTGCCCGGCTATATGTCACATAATCACATAATCCATAATCGTCATGATATCATGTTAGACTAAACAGTCTATCAACAGTAATAATAAATATCGTGGCAGACTAAACAGTCTAAAAATGATAACAACACATTTACCCGTTGTAACCAAACTTGTTACAACTAAATCACACTTGGGATTACAGATTGATGCGTGTGAAAGCGTCATGTTTTAAATTTATAAATGAAAATACCTTATTAATACTATCACACAACCATGCAAGAATACCCGATTGGAATAATATAGCTATGGTAAGTCCAGGTCGAACATAGAAACGATGTTATTCAATTAAATTGGAATTATTAAACTAATACAACAAAAACATAGGGGGTACATTTTAGTTCCGTACGAACGTTCAATATGAACTAAATAACTAAACCAAATAACATAAAACAAGGTAAAGAGGAAAAGGATAAACAATCGGAGATAAACATGTAATTGCTTAAGTTTTTCCGCTCAGATTCATATTATCCGGTTCATGTGTTTTGATTATCTGATTGTGATTTCTTTTATATTAAATTAGTTACTAATCCAAGAGTCCAATTTAAATATAAATTAGTCTCCGGTTCTGGTTAACTAATATCTACAACCTAGGGTCCCACATTAAACATCGATCCAACGTCGCAAGAATGTTGCTCTATTGCGTGCTTTTCCCTAGATTGTGCATTAAGTGTTCACGACTTGTTACGACTAATCCTCGCGGTATGACTCAACAATACCTTCTAATAATCTCATTCAAGTCTTATTAGCTCATTCATTTTAGATTAGTTAATTACTATGCTCTTAACCTATCAAACTCAATCTCTTTAGCAATAATTATAAACCTAAGTCTATATTGATCAATAATCAACAATGTCAAAGGAACTCAATCTCGACAACACTATTGACCACGTTAAGTAGCAATTAATAATCACCAACAAATATGGTTCGACGGATAACATAACAATCTTCAATCAGATAACTCTTTAAAAACACAATTATAACCTTCAAACAATCATAACCAAAGTTCTTAAACTAAACAATATACAAATAGTCTAATTCATAATTCAATCATACAAAATCAGATTCATGATCTCAAACAAAACACATAGACAATGTTTAAATTGAAATCGAAAAGTGATATGCAAACCAAATCATAAACCGTGCGAAGTAGGATCAATAGGAATTGATCCTAGCATTTTACGTCTCCAAATCGCCATCGAATCACTCCCAAAAGGGAGAAAACCCTTCTGCTTGTCGGCTGCTACCCTGTGGTTTTTGGTTATGAGAAGTTAGGGTTAAAATGAGGCAAATGAGGTTTTTAACTTAATCTGCCATTTCAATCCAACCGCCGGTTGGAATACCGGCGGTTGGATGAAATTTCACCAATAGCCCGGCCCGCGTAAACTGGCAGCCCATTTCTTCAATCCAACCGTCGGTTGGATTATTCAACCGTCAGTTGGAAGCACAATTTCAGTTTTTCACCATTCGATTCAATCCTCTCTTTTGCCTAGATTCAATTCTTAGCTTCTTTTCTTCAATATTAGCCCGTTTCCTGTTTCTTTTCGATCCAAGCTCCGATTAAACTCCTAAATGCAAATATGAACGAAATAAGTATCTTATTCACATAAAATGCATTGAAAGTCTATCAAACACGGGGTGAATTAGTACTACAATATAGTACATTTTGGCGTTTATCACAGATCCACTCACCGTTACCTCAACCGCAAGCTCACAAGTCTAATATTACTGAACCTTCTCCGTATCTGAGAATACAATTAAATAATGAGTTAGTAATTCGTGCCATAATATATAACTCATTTTATAATCATATAACATATCTCAATACATAGTATCAAATACAATTCAAAACCAGGTTATAAATATAATCATATTACTTTACAACTAATGATTTTAATCAAGTTATAACAAATCAACTTATATAATCATTTATTCAATTATCTAGTTCCAAATCATCATCATCATAACATATTTACCTAAGCAGGTAATCCCTGAGATCAGAGAAAACAAAAGTCCAATCCGAAATGTAATCAAAAAGTCCCGAAACAAGGTTCAAAAACTGAAAATGCCATTTCCGGCCCTTAAACTACCCCGAAAGGACTAAAACTGCATACACTCTTAGAATAGAGCTTTGATCATTGGGCTGTTTTCGAGTGACCATGCGAATTTCAACCCAATCCGAGTTAATGAAATTTGTCACTTATTCGCACCCTGTAAACACTTTGCAAAACCCAAATATGTTTAGTACCCGCCGAGTACTCATCAATTCAAACTCCCCGTCGGATAGTGTTTTACCCACCGGGTAATTACCAAACACCACTACCCGTCGGGTAAGGGTAGTACCCGCCGGGTACTCCCTTCGTCCCAGCGACCTGCAACTCTGTTAGAAACTCAGACCGAACCCAAACCTCAGATTAACCCAAATCCAGGTTTCTAACTCAAACTAATAGCCAATTTAATATCATACAATTATCATAAAGCATGTATTAACAACTTTCAATCTTCTATCCCATTTACACATCATAATTGAATTTCTACATTAAAGAATGAAGAAAATCAAACTCACCGTTAGATTAGAAAGGAGATGATGATGGTGAGGAATCAAAGTATTGAATCAAATTCGAGTTTAATGGTTTCTAGCTCAAATCCTAAAGCCACAGGAATGATTCATGGTTTTTTATTTTTTTTTAGAAATGAGAAGTTAAAACAATTTGGGAAAGTTAAGGTCGTCCTCCCCATTTAACCGACTTATTTTCTTGTACAATTTGTCCCCTTCTAAACCTATTATCTGGAACCTAAAAATCATTTGCGAGTTCAACTATTTTATTTTACCATCAACTATATATAGTTAAAATAATTAATAAACTACAAGGCACAATAAGTCATTTGACTTTTTGACTAATTATTCTCAATAAACATAATATAATAAACAATTTAATTTCCTGACACATTAAATAACAATTTTAAAGTTAGGAAATTACTAGATTTTCACTAGGCCCTTAAAGAGGATATTATACCCACCACTCGTGTGCACTTCCCTTTAGCTGATGAGCAGCGTATAGTACTCTTGACTGTTCCGGACAATTACATAACAAGAAGGTTTCCTCCATTCGGCTCAACCATCTGAAACTAGTAATGGGATTTAATTATACTTCAAATTTGGGTGGTTTACAAGCTAAGAAACTGTAACACCCCAAAAATTATGTGTTTAGCAGAAGCAAGCTTTGGGGTGCTACTAATCAAATATCAACAGCACAAAGATAAACCAAACGACATCTATATGCAACGTTTGAAAATTAGTTACAATTCATAGATACAAAGTTTGAAAACGTAGTGTTTTTGGTTACAAAAATGTAGTTCCCTAGAGTCCACGCGTGTAGCGGGAGATTCTATTACATAATCACAACATACAAAAGATAATGCTATAAATCTCCGTTAGATGCAGTGGGAAAATCATGCGACTCTAGCTAGTAAGCAAATCCTGCCGGGCGACCCTATTATTGCTGTGTACCTGAGAATGCATCACTAAAAAGGTCAACCAAAAGGTTGGCGAATCTCACAGGTTTATAATAAGTAGTAAGTTCGGACACATCAAGTAGTGAAAGTATTTGTACAGTTTTAACCGAGTAGTAAGTAATGATTGCACGAATGCAATCGGGTTGATATATATTGCCATGAGCATCATAGTCGAAGCTTAACCAGTCTGTAAGGTACAACTAAGTACCAGGTAAGTGCCCCTATGAGTGTTAATCCAAAAACACTCATGTGTAACGAGTAAGAAACGCCCGTTTATACAATACAGTTCGTGGTGGCGCTACCACCCCAGGCGGGGATTGTCAGTCCCATATGGATCCATATACTAAAACTCGCGCTTATCCCATAATTAACAACTATGATTCAGAGGACTTCATTGGATTAAAGGTAACCCATGTAATCAATATATCGGTAAGTCCGTAAGTCTGTAAAACAGTGAATCTGTACATGTGTCCAAGTAAAACAAGTAATGCATCTCACCCCGGAGTAAAAACAGTAAAAATAGGGCTGTGAGACTCACCTGAGTCTAGCAAGTATGTAGGCGAAATCAAGTATGTAACGCAGTTGTAAGTCCGTGTATCGGTTCTAAGAACCCTGCAACCTTCTGGCGTCCGAAACGCACAAGGTTGTAAGTAAATAAGTAATTAAGTTGGTGTCCTGAAAGATCACCCATGCTAGTTGCCCACACAAATAGAAAATGTCCAAGTGTTTGTTTGTATGTTTGTAATCGCGTGAGTTTGAAATCTATTATGGCCCGTTGGTGACGGTTTGTACAATAATTCAAGTATTATCATTGTTTTGTATTTCGTTATGTCGTTTCTTTGTAAAGTGTATTTATAAGTCGGTCATTCATATCGCGACGTGAAGGTATTATCGAATGTAAGTTAGGACAACACTTTCATTGTTTTTATTTCTACTACATCGCTTTATTAAAAATCGTATCTGTAATTTAAAAAATCGGGGAAAGTTGACCTAGTCTGAGTTTGCGATGCGAGCTGAGGTCGGCTCGTAGGGCAGCGGGCTGCGAACTGAGTTCGCGATGCGAGTTGAGTTCGGCTCGCAAGGCAGTAGTCTGCAAACTGAGTTCGGTTCGCAGCATAAGGTTCGGTTCGCAAACGTCGACTCGCAGGTCGGTTCGCAGGCCAACTCGCAAGTCAGTTGCAGGTCAGTTCGGTTCGCAGTTTGGGTTCGCGAGTTCAATCTTTAGGTAAATCTCGGTTCGCAGCTCGATCTGCCAGCTGAGACGCATCTCAGTTCGTAGACGCTGCTGTATGTACAAATCGGTTCAAAAAAACGCATTTCGACTTGGTTTTTGGACATAATCTTGTTGGGTAAATGTTCTAGCATGAAAATCTAAGCCTTACAAGTAATTTAAAAGAGTGTTGAGGCTTCTTACCATGAAAATCGAAATTAAGGTATGGTGGAGATGGAGGTGATCTTGGTGCTATGATGATGATGATGATGATGATGAGCGATTTGGTGGTGATGTTGTTGATGTTGCTGCTGCCGATTTCAAGAGAGAGGGGGAAAAGAAGAGAGGGTTTTGAGAGGAGAAAGAGAGAGTTTTAGGTGTAAGTGTGTGTGTAAAGTGAGGTGAAGTGGGGAGGGGAAAGAGATTAAAAGGGTTGGGTCTTGGGTTGGTGGGTTGGGTCAGCGGGTCTGGGCCGACCCACTCGGGTCTCGGTTTCGCGTATTTTAGTTTCCGAATGTCGTGTTATGCTCCGTAGTTGTTTAATTGCGAAGTCTTCGTAAGATTTGTAAATATGTCAAGTATACCCGTAATATTTATTTAACCGAAGTATTTTATCAACACACTTTATTTCAAGTTGTAAAATTATAAAAATATAATTTTTGTTACTAATCGCTTGTTGGGGTGCGTTTCGTGCAGTTTCGTCGCGTAGGATATATCTTAAACACTATGATATATATTATCATAATATATTATAGTAAACAATGTTTGTTTGGATAATTCCACATTATTTATAAATTTCTTCACCAACGCCCTAATGTAGATGTGTCGGGTTCAACCCGGTACATTGTTAGCACGATTTAAACGAATCGTGTATGTGCGTATGAAATTTCACTAAGTCCCTTGTATATTTAGCTCAACATGACTAAATACACATAATAATCTAGCGATTAGGTACAGTAATGATAGCCTAAAATGCCAGGTGTTACAGAAACTCTTGTACTCTAACGTTTCTTTCTCCTTATTCATAGCACCTAACGCAGCTTGGAGTTGCATATTTTGAGAAGGATTTGTTAAGATAGGATATTTCTTTACAAATTTATTTAACTTAGAAGTCACCACTTGGTCAACTTTAGGGGTCACAATATCATCTACTTGAAAAAGTATATTTGGGGCAAATTCCTGAAGAGCTTGCCCAATAATACACTTACTTACTATTTCATCCTCATAGTTTAAACACCTATCATCAATATTCTCCTGACGTGGGGAGAATGTCCATGAGAACCTTGACCACCTTAAGTATTTGAAGCTTCCATTTACTATATAGAATAAACAATTTGGTCAATATATATTGAATTCTTGATACACTATGATTAGACACACTTAAACCATCAAGAGCAATCCTTCACTTCAGCTATCATACAACTAAAAGCTTTGAATTTCCCATATGTACTAGTGTAATTGATGCGTGTGAAAGCGTTTAGTTTTATTATTTTTAAAGTACATGATATACCAATCACTACTATCACACAACCAGACAAGAATACCCGATCGGAATAGTATAGCTATGGGTCCAGGTCATACACAGGAATACATGAACGATGTTATTCAGTTAAATTAGAATTATTGATAAAGCAGTAAAATAGGGGTTACGTTTTAGTTCCGTACGAACGTTCAAGATGAACTAAATAACCAAACCAACAACATAAAACAAGATAAGAGGAACAGATAAACAATCAGAGATAGACATATAATTGCTTAGAATCTTCCACTCAGATTCATATTATCCGGCTCATGTGTTTTGATTGTCTGATTGTGATTTCTTTTATATTAACTTAGTTACTAATCAAAGAGTCCAAGTTAAATATATATTAGCCAACGTTCCGAGTCCAACTAATATCTACAACCTAAAGTCCCACATTAAACATCGATCTGACGTCGCAAGAATGTGGCTCTATTGCATGCGTTTCCCTAGATTGTGCATTTTGTGTTCTGTTGAGTCACTGGTCGCTGACCATACTGAAGTTGCTGGTCGCTGACCATCTCAACTATATACTACTCGATGAAAAAATGAATTGTATCAAAGCTGCTGTTGCCGAAGTTTGTTATTGCTGATCGTTATTCATTCTATTCTCAAGGAATTGATATGCCGAGGAAGATTAGAACTCAACTATGTGTGTCGCTGATATTAAGCAGCGAGAGTTCTACATCTTCAAATCAATAAAGGCAAAAGTTACTATCCGAATAACAGCTAGTCGCTGAAGATCAATATTTCAAGTCACTCTACAAGAGCATGTTAGCTCGCAGTGAGTGAGGAGAGTTAGTGCATCTTCAGTGACTATTCAATAAAGCCTCTCCATCAACAAGTACACATGTACTGTAATTATGTATACTTTAGCAAGAGTTGTCAAATGTGAAGAATATTTCGAAGGATTACGTGGCAGCGAATGATTGGTTTAAAGGAAAAGAGATATTTGCGGTAACAGAATTGGGACCCGCAGAATGCCGGTTCATCATAGATCAAGCCAATCAAGCAGCGACACGTGTCATTCCAAGATATTATTTTGTAGGAGATATTCTAGGAACTCTTGTAGTATAAATAGTCCTGTATATTGTAATTTAGAGGTTAGTCGTTCATACGTGTTAATCACTTGTTTGTCAGTGAGTAGTTTGTCTAAGCACGTATTGTCGATTCAGCGAGTGAATAGTCAGCGTGTTTGTCCACTGCTGTTCATCTCATTTGTAATAGATTAGCTTGTGTGTTTGATTTAGATTAGCTAGGGCTATTCCATTCCGCAATCAATACTTGTGAATTTTATGATTAAGATAATTCACCATTCAGCTACTATTACTCCTTTACTTTGATATTGTCATATCTATTATTGCATCCTCTGTTTCTATTAAACAATTAAAAACTGTCTAAGTAACTTGGTTAAAATCAGGAAAAGTTTTTAATTGTATTCAACCCTCCTTCTACAATTAAACTTTACTTATTGGGATTCCATTTCACTAATCAATAGTGAACTCGGGACTCTCAATTGGTATCAGAGCAGAGTTGGTTTAAATCAATTAACCAGATCTGCAATGAAATCAGTAAAGTACAGTTGTGTTGACTTTGAGTATCAAAAGGGAAAGGGTTCTACTACCAAACCTCCAGCGTTTGATCCCTCTAGGATTGAAACCTGGATGTCCTGGATGATGATGTTTTTGGACCTCATTGATGATCGTCTTTGCAATACAATAACCAATGGTCCCCACATCCAACCACAATTGTTCCTGCTGTTATTGCTACAACTACTACTCCTGATATACCAGAAATGGTTGTGCCCAAGAGAGAGGAACAGTGGTCGGATGAGGATAGATGATTGGTTAGACTGGATAAACAAACTAAAATCTACATAGGCATGGCACTCCTTGATGAAGTGTTTGAATCTGTTAGACTTTGTAAGACTGCTAAAGACATGTGGGATACCCTGAGAAATATATATATTGGAACTCCTGATATTATTCGATGCAGGGAAGTGAATCTCACTCGCCAGTACGTGTTGTTTGCCATGGAGCCCATTGAGTCTCTATCCTCTACTTATACCAGATACCAGTTGCTGATGAACAAAATGGAGAAGGCTAGTATAGGTAAGGAACAAAGATTTGTTGTTGAGAAGTTTCTGGAGTTGCTGCCAAGGAAAGTCTGGGGAACCATTGCAACATGCACGAGACAGAGGAATGATTATACAACACTGAATCTTACTCAAGTCTATGGTAATTTCCTCAACTGGGAGCAGTCTGAGAAGCAAGCTGATCAGAGTGAGCATATACGTGCAACTCTTGGAAGTCAGAAGATATCTAATGCCCTTGTAGTTGAGCTGGATGAAATCGATCAGAGACAGAAGTCAAAAGCCTCCAAGCTGAGCTCTAAGTCGCTGAAAGTTGATGAAGAAGGTGATCAGGTTGATGATCAAACAGAGTATGAATATGATGAGGGTCTAAATAAGATGGAAAGAGACATGGCCACGATGGTTGCTAATTTTAGAAGGAACACCAGATCAAAAAGATTCGCTGGTGCTTCATCATCTGATAATTTCCAATCAAAAGGTGAATGCTACAAGTGTGGCAAACCTGGTCAGTTTGTAGCTGATTGTAGATCAAAGTCAGTAAACCCAATCCTTGAACCAAAGCCAAGCTTCAGAGATGACAAGTACAACAAGTACAAGGCAAAGTACAAGAAGCTGAAGGCAATGTCCAAATATGGGAAAAAGAAGGGAAAAGGTTTTGTCGCTGAAAAAGGTTTCATTCAGTGACTCTGACTCATCCTCATTATCTGAAAATTTGAAGAAGCAATGGTTTGCTTGAACAAGGATTATAGTCTGGTGACTGATGATGCTGAATCCTATAAAGACATCAAGGAAGTCGCTCAGAAATGCTCAGCGTCTGTATGGGATCCTGAAACCATCTACAAGGTACATTGCGTTAAATCATACTCAGCTGCTGAAAAGGATAATGTCCTTAAGTCTTTGATAGTTGACTTATCAAATGCTCATGACATTCAGAAAAGACAAAAAAGTGAGATCAATGACTTGAAATCTCAACTCAGTGATCAAAGTGAGAACGGGTCAAAATTAAAAAGGATAAAACTGGATCTTGAAGCTCAAATTTATGCTAATCAAGTTTGTGTTCAAGAAAAGGTACAATTTGAAACACAATTCTTACAACTCAAAAAGGTCACTGAATTTTGGTGTAAGCTCACTGGAAAAGTAAATCAGTGTGTTAATAATCAAATTTCCAAGACAAGCTAAAGCTATATTGGGAGGAGATTATGGACATGCTGCCTCACTTGCTGATTCAACAAAAGTTGATCTCATCTTTAACCCTAAGGGTACCTTTTCAGATGCTGTATTTGAACCAATATCAGTTCTCAGTGAGCCAAGACCAAATTACTTTACAAAAAAAAAATTGGTCACTGAAGAATCTGATACATCAAATGGTAATGATAAGATGAATGTTTTAACAACTGAATTATCAGTAAGTTCTAATCTCATCAAAACCATCGCTGATAAAAAAGTTATCATCAGCAAATCCATTGACACTGCATCAGTCACTGATATCAACTCTATCAGTGATCTTAAGTCAAAGATGCAAGAGGATAAGATCAGTAGGGAAAGTTGCTTGATAGTGTCAGATCAACAACTATCATCAAAGAAAGTAAAAAAGGCCATTTATGCAAATAAGAAGTGTTATAAGTGTGGCAACAGGAAACATGTGTCATCTGAATGTTCGGCTATACCCTTCTCAAAACAGATAATTATCAGTGAGCATTCAGATACTATTTATTCAAAACAGTGGAAGCCAAAACCAAGGCTTGGCCACTATGAACCCATCTCTGGACGAGTTCATCAATTGAACTAATCATATTATCAGCATGCTAAACTTCAATGAATAAATAAACTCTTTGAGTTTGTTTATTTATTGATGTTTTAGTGTTATTTTTTTTTGTCTATATAAAATATAGCTTTAGTTGAGCATAGTCACTGATTAATTAACTTTAACTGATCTAATTAGCAAGCGTAATAATCAGTTTGCTATGTTCAGCTAATTTTATAATTCTTATAGTCTCATGAGTATCTATTATGCTTTAATATTAATTCTACAACATTGCTCTATGTTTTTCTCTAGCTAATCTGGTTAGTATTCTAAGTTGTAACTGGATCAGCAAAAGTTAATATAGTAGTATGCTATACAATTTATATGAAACATAATCTATACTCATTTTTTTATATCATCTAAAGATTGATAGTTTTTGATTTATATCTGTGTAGTGGCTACATCTCTATGATTTAGTCAGTATTCTAATTTGTGATTAAATCAGCGAGATAACATCACAGCCAGATATAAGATTACTCTTATCTCTCTTTGATATTTATATTTTTCTTTGGTGGATAATCAATTTATTTGATTATATGCATCAGTGACTCGCTGATGTATCAATTAATGGTGATTTATCAATCGATAAAAATTCCTTAGATTAAATACGTTTTGTATTTAATTAAACGGACTTCAAATTAAATGTATTATGGTATATCGGAAAAGTCGCATATATCTGACACTCTCCTTCTTACATCAATGCACTTTTCCGGCGCACCAATCAAATCACCATTAATACCACCACTCTCCACCATCATCACCCCTATACCTCTACCATCAACCACCACCATTGTCCACGACGAATCATTTTTAACCACACGATCATCAAGTTGCGTATACTATAAATCAATGACTTAAAACTCATATTCATTTTTACGCATACTTGATTTTCGTATTTTCAAAATCCTTTAATTTTTCAAAACCATAATAAACCTACAAATCAATTTTTAGAAGTCTAAATGGAAAAATCAAAATTCTTTTTGAACCCATACACACCAACTGCAGAGATTAAAGCTCATCGAGCCTCTGCAGTGAGTGAAGATCTTGTCATTACGGTTCAAAATCGAATTATTTGGGTAATCTTAACTGTACAAAAATAGGGTATGTGGAGATAATCAATTTTCTAAATAATCACTTTATTCTCCCTGCTCTCACCTTGTCCCCTGGAGAGATGAACCCTGAATGGCTGAGTGAGTTCTGGTATACCTGTACTCATTCAGTTGTTAATGGTACATCCTAACTTCGGGGATTTATTGGCAATGGGACTCAAACGATTACAATCTCTGCCACCATCATCCGTACTATTTTACAACTCCCTGTACACAATGTTTATGTCCCACTGCCTGATGGAGATGTGTCCAAGGGAGGCATAGTCAATCTCACTGGGATTGACTGTAAATACTCCTTTGACAGCAGTGGTCATCGTAAATACTCCACTGTACATAAAACCAAAATGGATGGTGTGTGGAATGCCCTATTTTCAAACTTTATTCAATGTTTGGGCACAAAAAAAGGGAGCTATTATCAATTCAGCACCCTAGAGGCACAAATTAGCTGGTCACTGATCAACTCTAGTTGATTATGCAAGTGTGATATTTAACGAGCTGGTTCATAGAGTCGCTGAGAACACCAGAAGCAAGTATGTTCCATACTGTAGGTTCCTCTCACTGATCTTTAAAGATCAGTTTCCTGAGTATGAAAGAGTCTGATTCAAAGGATTCGAACCTACTCTGGTGGGCTCTCAAATATTTTCGAAACCATCGACTGTGTCTCTTCCTGAATTCATGAAAACAAAGGGGATACTTGCACCTCAGCCTTTACAAACTGTACATCCGTCATCTTCTGACACCCCATCAACCACGTCACTGACAAAACCCCCAGTGACTACTGTGGTTAAACCACCAATCAAGAAAACATCCACTGTTCCCAAGAAAAAAATCCAAATTAGGGTCCCTGACATTAAAGGATCAGGGACATAGCAAAAGTAAGACGTCTAAGGACGCCAAGGGTGAAGCAGAGACTGAACGTTCAGTCCCTGCGGGCACTCCTGATAAACCCAAGCCTTCAACTGCTTCGCTGGACTCCCGAAAGTCCAGTGACTCTAAAAAGGGAAACCTACGGACAGCTACAATGACTCAACCCATTGTTAGCAGTGATTCGGGTACAACCCACACCCCCTTATCGAGTCACCCTACCAGCTACTTGTCATCCTCACAAAAGGATGACATTTCAGATAAAGGGCTAGTGGCATCAGCGGGTGATAACACACTCATTGTTGATACAGACCCGAGCCACCTCTCATCTACCACTGTACCAGCCGCCAATGTCTCTCCACAGTCACATGGAGAGATACAGGTTGACACTTCTATTTCCGATGATCCATCAGCTAGAACACAAGCTGGTGATGATGAAGAAACACAACCAATGGATACCTCCACCTCTGAAGATGAAGCACCTCCACCACCACTTACTGCTGCTGCATCCACATCACTCCCCCCTGCTCCACCAGCTACTATTGTTTCTTCACCAATCCAGGAGCTAGACGAAATGTCTCTCTCCAGTGATAACATATCTCAGGTAGCTGGTGATGATCCCCTTACTGAAACTACCATGGGTGTAGGGGATCAGGGAGCACAATCCAAATGTTTACCTACACCACCACAATCACCAATTCACCAAATATCACATCCACCTCCATCTTCCAAAGCTGATGACAAAGCTTCATCATCCACTCCCTCCACTTCTGAGAAGCTGCTGATGGATTATATTGCGTCGTCTCATCAACAAATTAAGCTTCTCACTAAAGACAGGGACTCTCTCAAAGGCCAAGTTGCTGATCTCACCTCTGCTGTCAAAGCTCTAACAAATGTCTATGAACTAATTCCTACCTGGAGCTCAGATATTATTAACAAGATAAACATTTTAACTAATGCTGGCGTCTCTCATTCTCAATTACTGAATACTCAATCTAAGGCTCTCTCTGAAGTCATTCCCATGACAAACATGGATTTCAACATACATGATGAAACCATCAAAGCTCTCTGTTGGGCCCGCAACCGTCGTTTCAGCGTCGTTGTGATTTTTGATGGTGGTGCGGGCGCAGCAGGGGTTTTAAAATTTATATTTAGCTGGGCTTAAATTATATGTACTACCTACTCTGGTTAGTAAGCGTTAAGTATGACCTAAGATCGTTCTATGAATCCAAACGTGTGGGTGATTAAAGCTGGTGCTTTCAGTAGGGAAATATTCAGGATGGAACAAAGTAGGTAGGTTTGGGGGTTTTAAACTAAAGACAAGTAATTAAAGTGCAGGAAAGTAAATTGTAGGAATTTAAAATGCAGGAAAATAGGTAAAGATAAATATGTGATTGCCGAGACTTCGATAATTAATATTTTGGGATGACAGATTAAACAGGAACAATGCTAAGTGTAATGATTTAAACTATCAGGTGTAAACTCTAGAACCCTACCAACTAAATTTCCCATTGGCATGTCACTAGGAACTAGGTTATCGTGATTCTGATCGGAGCAATACAAAAACTTCTAATACTTATTATAACACCCCAAGATTTCATCACATTTTTTTTTTTTAATTCCGGAAGCGTTATCCCATTTAATAAAGTTTAAAACATTTATATAAACTTTAAACCATTACTAAGTATTATACCATTACAAATTTAAACATATATATAATTACAAAATAGTTCTTCTTTTGGGTGTTACTTCTAAGACCATCCATTTTACAAAATGATCAGAGTTGTCAGCTGTCAAACATTTCTTCAAACGATCCCTATTTGCCCAATTATCTCAAAAGTTAACCTGCAAAAGTATTGTGAGGGATTAGCACGAAGCTAAGTGAATAAACTAAGTCTTACAATCTAACTTAGCATAACAATCAATTCACAACAATTAACTTCAAGAAACAATCAAATAGAGGATCGGTGGTTCTTGAGGTATCCTCAGCCCGCGGTGATCCTCCAAGAACACTTAATAATCAACTGCAGGCCAATACAGAGATTTTACCGATAGTTTATTACTATCTTTAATTAATATGGGCTAATTCACAACGAATGTTCATCGAACCCATAAAAATTAACCTATAGCAACTAAACCCAATATAATTGACTTCTATCATTCCAACCGATCATGGAATTATTCACTAGCAATCAATTAATCCATCAATCAACAAATTCAATCAATAATTATATCATCAACTTATCAATAAATCAATCAATACTATAAACTTAAAGTTGATGTAACTAATTGTTAACACAAAAATCAAATTGTGAGAATTAGTCCACTCACCGACACCTCAGCAGTTGCAACACTCAGTTTCTTATCACCGAGTCTTTGTTTAATCTGAAATATCACATAATAACAAATTAGTAACTTGTCATTAACCAAATAGTATTTACAATATTGATCAACCTCACACATAAGTAACCATATAGTACATATATATATATATGGTATATATTTAAGTTCACAGTTTAACTTAACCATCAAAATATAACATACAAACGCGATCCGGGTCAGGTTTTTGTGGGATCGCGTTCCCCTTAAGAAAAGTTTCTGTTACCTAATTACACTGAGCAACGCGATCCTGAACAAGAGGCTGGATCGCGTTCATCCTTTGAAAACTTTTCTGTGATTGATTTGCACTTGGCAACGTGATCCAAGTCATTGCTTGGGATCGCGTTTCCAAGAGTAAAATCCGTCCCACATTATTTATAACTAATGAACGCGATCCTGGCTAGGGTTTGGGGATCGAGTTGAGCTGTTCTTCAGCTAAAGAACAGACCTGATATTGTACAGCTCGAACCAAAACTCAAATCATCATCAAAATGACATCAAATTCGAATTTAAAAGCTATCAAAGGCTCAAATAACTTCAAGTAACATCATATACCATTACTTAACCTAATTTAAACTTCTAATTCGCATAACTATCAACCAATACATTATTAAGGTTAAAACCCAATTTTTTACAAACAAGAACACTTACATAATCAATTCAAAGCAAAGATTTACTGATAATGATGATGGAAATGAAGTAATCACAACTCCAGATTAGGTTATCTTGAATATGATTTTTGGATTTTAACTCTTGAACATAGTTTGAATGTAATTGAGTGTTCTTGAACTTTCTGTAAATTTTAGGAAGTAAAGAAAAGAGGAGGTCGGCCTCTTACTTAACCGACCCAATAACACTAGTATTTTATATCCGTCTTAAATCCATTGTCTGGAACCTAAATTTTAAATACGAGAAAATTATTTTATTTTACCGTCACCTAAATTTATTTAAAGTAAACAATATTTCATTAGTCACAACATTACCAGAAACTTATTTTCCTATTAAAATTTACAATCAAACACACATAATAATATATATTACTTATAAAAACTAAAGAAAATACCTGTTTCTTCTAGGCCCGATTTGAGGATGTTACAAATCAACCCTCCTTAAGAAGATTTCGTCCCCGAAATCTAACTAGAAGCAAACAAACGAGGATATCTAGCTCGCATACTTTCCTCCGTTTCCCAGGTGAGATCTGCACCCAAACTATGTTTCCACTTAACTAATACCATAGGAATTTCTTTCTTTCTTAATGTAGTAACCTTTCTATCTAAAAGCTCGACAGGTTCTTCCACCAATTTCCTACTTGAATCAACACGAAGATCTTGCAAAGGTAGGATTTGGGATCGATCCTCCACATTACATTTTCTTAAATAACAAACATTAAACGTATCGTGAATACCAGCTAATTCAGGTGGAAGATCTAAAGAAACCGATTGGTCATTTACTACTTGTCGGATCTTAAATGGGCCAATATATCGGGGAGCTAACTTCCCACGTTTACCAAATCTAATAACACCCTTCCATGGAGAAACTTTCAAATAAACAAGCTCACCAACAGAAAAAGAAACTGGTCGTCTGCGTGGATCAGCATATTGTTTTTTTCTGTCTCGAGCTGCTTTTAACTTCTCTCGAGCAATGGTAACCTTATCAGCAGTAATCTGGACGATATCGGGGCCCGCAAACTGTTTTTCTCCCGCTTCTAACCAACACGTAGGTGTTCGACAACGGCGTCCATACAACATCTCATAAGGTGGCATACCAATACTGGAATGATATGAATTATTATATGCAAATTCTATTAACGGCAGGTGAAAATCCCAAGAACCGCCATACTCCAATACACATGCCCGCAACATATCCTCAAGAGTTTGAATGGTACGCTCTGACTGTCCGTCAGTCTGAGGATGATACGTCGTACTGAGATTAATTCTGGAACCTAACTCTCGCTGCAAACTCTGCCAAAACCCGGAAATAAACCGGGAATCCCTATCTGACACAATCGATAATGGAATTCCATGCCTCGTAACAATCTCATGAATATACAATTGAGCAAGTCTAGTCAACGATGCTGTCTCACTAGTGGCTAAGAAATGAGCACTTTTCGTCAGTCTGTCAACAATCACCCAAATCATATCATTACCTTTCTGCATTCTAGGAAGTTTGGTGACAAAATCCATGGTAATATGTTCCCATTTCCACTCTGGTATCTCAAGTTGTTTTAAAGAACCATACGGTTTCTGATGTTCAGCTTTTACTTGAGAGCATATGTGACATGTTTCAACAACTCGAGCAACATCCAATTTCATGGTCGGCCACCAATACAATTGTTTCAAATCTTTATACATCTTTGTGCTACCGGGATGAACAGATAATCTAGATTTGTGTGCCTCAGTCAAAATCAAATCACGCAGTCCCCCAATCAACGGAACCCACACTCGAGACTGAAAAGTTTTTAATCCACGAGAATCATCAACTAATAAATTTCTTTGTTTCAATAAAATCTCAGATTTTAAATTATGATCCAACAAACCCTCTGACTGCGCCATTTTTAATTGAGAAATCAAATCACAAGAAATTTCCAAACGCATAAAGTAAGTTTGATCAGAAGGTACTTTTCAGCTTAGAGCATTGGCAACCACATTTGCTTTACCCGGATGGTAACGGATTTCACAATCATAATCTTTAATTAACTCTAACCATCGACGCTGTCTCATATTAAGTTCTTTTTGAGAAAACATATACTGGAGACTTTTATGATCTGTACATACAATACATTTAGTACCATATAGATAATGTCTCCAAATTTTCAATGCAAACACCACAGCTGCAAGCTCTAAATCATGAGTAGGGTAATTTCTCTCATGTATTTTAAGTTGGCGAGAAGCATAAGCAATAACTCGATCACGTTGCATTAAAACGGCGCCCAACCCAGCACGAGAAGCATCACAATAAACCACAAAATCATCAGAACCGTCAGGTAGGGCTAATACCGGAGCCTGACACAACAACTGTTTAAGAGTTTGAAAAGATAACTCTTGTTGATCACCCCACTCAAATTTAATATCTTTCCTAGTTAACTTAGTTAACGGGCCAGCAATTTTGGAAAAGTCTTTAATAAATTTACGATAATAACCCGCTAAGCCAAGAAAACTTTTAATCTCAGACGGAGACTTAGGAGCATTCCAATTCATAACTGCTTCTACTTTAGAAGGATCTACTTTGACACCATCCTTGCAAATAATATGACCAAGAAATTGTACCTCTCGAAGCCAAAATTCACACTTAGAAAATTTAGCATAAAGATGTTCTCTTTTCAAAATCTCAAGAATCAATCTCAAATGATGTTCATGTTCAGATTCAGACTTAGAATAAATCAAAATATCGTCAATAAATACAATCACAAACTTGTCTAGAAAAGGTCGACATATTCGATTCATTAAGTCCATAAAAACAGCAGGAGCGTTAGTCAATCCGAAAGGCATAACTAAAAATTCATAGTGACCGTACCGGGTACGAAAAGCAGTTTTAGAAACATCTTCTTCACGAACTCTCACCTGATGATAACCGGATCTCAAGTCAATCTTAGAAAAATAAGATGATCCCTGCAACTGATCAAACAACTCATCGATTCTGGGTAACGGGTATTTATTTTTCACTGTTCTCTTATTAAGCTCTCTATAATCGATACACATTCGAAGAGTACCATCCTTTTTCTTAACAAACAAAACCGGAGCACCCCACGAGGAGGAACTAGGTCTTATAAACCCTTTATTTAACAGTTCCTGAATTTGACCCATCATCTCACGGATTTCAGAAGGAGCTAATCTATAAGGAGACTTAGCTACAGGAGTCGAACCAGGAATTAAATCTATTTGATATTCAACTTCCTTACAGGAGGTAACCCAGGTAATTCATCAGGAAAAACTTCCGGGTAATTAGAAACCACTGGAATATCAGACATAGTTTTCTTTTCTAACTGGCTATCTATCACATAGGCCAAATAAGAATCACATCCCTTAAATAAAAATTTTCTAGCTTTCATCAAAGAAATCAACGGTAAACTACCCCTTTCACGTTCTCCTCGAGCCATGATGTATGACCCATTAGAAATCGGAATTTTTATAATCTTTTTGTAACAATCAATATTGGCTTTATTCAAACTTAACCAATCCATACCAATAACTACATCGAAACTAGGAATTGGCATTAACAAAAAGGAAACTAGAAAGTTATGACCCTCAATAAGTATACTAGCTCCAGCTACCGAGGTGGCAACACAAACTAATTTACCATCGGCAATCTCAACTTCTAAAGGTTTAACAATTAAAGAGGGAATCAATTTCAGTCTATCACAAAATTTCGCAGACATAAATGAACAGTTGGCACCAGAATCAAACAATACACGAGCTGGTACAGAATTAATAAGAAAAGTACCCGTAATGACATCTTCAGTGATGACAGCTTCATCAACTGTCATTTGAAAAGCTCGGCTAGCAGCTACTGGTGGATTCTTCCTCTTTTGACCAGAGGATGACGAACCTTTACCCTCACCCATACTCTGTCTTTTTGCCTCTGAACAATCCCCTGCACGATGACCCTCTTTATGGCAATTCCAACACACACTATTAGGATAAGTACAATCTTTTGCAGCATGTCCAAAAATTCCACACTTAACACACCTAGATGTCTGAGGAGTACAAGGACCATTATGCCTAGCTCGACATCTATTACAATAATTACTATCCGTCGGAATACCAGAATTCAATCTTCTATTTTGTTGACTACCTTGCCCTTTCTGCTTAACAGAATAATCTACTTTATTCCTTTGTGAATACTTTTCTTTATTCAAAACTCTTTTAGCTAAAATATCACCATCAACCGAACGAGCTAAATCATAAGCTTGAGTAAGTGAACCTGCTAACCTAACTGAAGTACGATAATCAGGGGGTAAAGTTTTCACAAAATGATCAATCTTAGTCCGATCAGTCGGAACCCACTGTTGTACAAATCGCAATTTATCAGAAAACTGTTTAATTAACTCATCAATTGTCATCTGATCAGTCTTTTGTAAGTCAAGAAATTCTTGTCGAATACAAGAAAGATTATACTCGGAACAGAATTGCTTACAAACCTCGGCATGAAAATCCGACCATCTAATAGCACTCAACTGTTGTGAAGATAACGGTGCCGTAATCGAATCCCACCATGACATAGCTTGACCTTTTAACAATTGTATCGCATAAGGTACTTTGTCCTCCTCCTCACAATGACATACATTCAATTTTCTCTCGACATCACGTAACCAATCTAAAGTGACTGTAGGATCATTACTTCCAGAATATACGGAAGGATTGCAAGATATAAAGGTTTTAAGGGAACAACCTTTCCTCGATGGCTGAAATGATGAAACAACAGGTACTTGATAACCAGAGAAATCAGACGAAGAAAAAGGACCCGAAGTCTGATAGGTATAACCCTGTTGGTGCTGCTGCGAAGCAAAAGGTATAGATACCGGAATCCGTGTAGAAGATACAATAGGAGGAACATTAGTCTCAATCGACGGGTGAGTATAAATAGGTTGTTGAGAAGACCCAGCTTGCTCTCTCTGAAGTTCCAACACCCGATTCTCCAATCTCATAATATACTCATGATCCGTTTCAGTTTCCCCACCAGCTAAATTAGATGTACCACTATGACCATGATTCTCTGTTGGTGCATTTGTTTGCGAAGTAATGTTAAGAGTATGGGAAGGTGGCTCATTATCCGCCATATCTGAAATCACATCACATCTTAACATTCGTTAATTGTTAGTACTAGCAAACTAACCGAATATCCTATTATGACTAATTCCCCATCACAAGAAATGTTTGACCCACATAACTAAGTTTAGGATTGAACACTTTAAAATGTTCAATTCACCTAAACGATGCTCTGATACCAACTTATAACACCCCAAGATTTCATCACATTTTTTTTTTTTTTAATTTCGAAAGCGTTATCCCATTTAATAAAGTTTAAAACATTTATATAAACTTTAAACCATTACTAAGTATTATACCATTACAAATTTAAACATATATATAATTACAAAATAGTTCTTCTTTTGGGTGTTACTTCTAAGACAATTCAGTTTACAAAATGATCAGAGTTGTCAGCTGTCAAACATTTCTTCAAACGATCCCTATTTGCCCAATTATCTCAAAAGTTAACCTGCAAAAGTATTGTGGGGGATTAGCACGAAGCTAAGTGAATAAACTAAGTCTTACAATCTAACTTAGCATAACAATCAATTCACAACAATTAACTTCAAGAAACAATCAAATAGAGGATCGGTGGTTCTTGAGGTATCCTCAGCCCGCGGTGATCCTCCAAGAACACTTAATAATCAACTGCAGGCCAATACAGAGATTTTACCGATAGTTTATTACTATCTTTAATTAATATGGGCTAATTCACAACGAATGTTCATCGAACCCATAAAAATTAACCTATAGCAACTAAACCCAATATAATTGACCTCTATCATTCCAACCTATCATGGAATTATTCACTAGCAATCAATTAATCCATCAATCAACAAATTCAATCAATAATTATATCATCAACTTATCAATAAATCAATCAATACTATAAACTTAAAATTGATGTAACTAATTGTTAACACAAAAATCAAATTGTGAGAATTAGTCCACTCACCGACACCTCAGCAGTTGCAACACTCAGTTTCTTGTCACCGAGTCTTTGTTTAATCTGAAATATCACATAATAACAAATTAGTAACTTGTCATTAACCAAATAGTATTTACAATATTGATCAATCTCACATATAAGTAACCATATAGTACATATATATATATATATATATATATATATATATATATATATATTTATATGGTATATATTTAAGTTCACAGTTTAACTTAACCATCAAAATATAACATACAAACGCGATCTGGGTCAGGTTTTTGTGGGATCGCGTTCCCCTTAAGAAAAGTTTCTGTTACCAAATTACACTGAGCAACGCGATCCTGAACAAGAGGCTGGATCGCGTTCATCCTTTGAAAACTTTTCTGTGATTGATTTGCACTTGGCAATGCGATCCAGGTCATTGCTTGGGATCGCGTTTCCAAGAGTAAAATCCGTCCCACATTATTTATAACTAATGAACGCGATCCTGGCTAGGGTTTGGGGATCGCGTTGAGCTGTTCTTCAGCTCAAGAACAGACATGATATTGTACAGCTCGAACCAAAACTCAAATCATCATCAAAATGACATCAAATTCGAATTTAAAAGCTATCAAAGGCTCAAATAACTTCAAGTAACATCATATACCATTACTTAACCTAATTTAAACTTCTAATTCGCATAACTATCAACCAATACATTATTAAGGTTAAAACCCAATTTTTTACAAACAAGAACACTTACATAATCAATTCAAAGCAAAGATTTACTGATAATGATGATGGCAATGAAGTAATCACAACTCCAGATTAGGTTATCTTGAATATGATTTTTGGATTTTAACTCTTGAACATAGTTTGAATGTAATTGAGTGTTCTTGAACTTTCTGTAAATTTTAGGAAGTAAAGAAAAGAGGAGGTCGGCCTCTTACTTAACCGACCCAATAACACTAGTATTTTATATCCGTCTTAAATCCATTGTCTGGAACCTAAATTTTAAATACGAGAAAATTATTTTATTTTACCGTCACCTAAATTTATTTAAAGTAAACAATATTTCATTAGTCACAACATTACCTGAAACTTATTTTCCTATTAAAATTTACAATCAAACACACATAATAATATATATTACTTATAAAAACTAAAGAAAATACCTGTTTCTTCTAGGCCCGATTTGAGGATGTTACAAATCAACCCTCCTTAAGAAGATTTCGTCCCCGAAATCTAACTAGAAGCAAACAAACTAGGATATCTAGCTCGCATACTTTCCTCCGTTTCCCAGGTGAGATCTGCACCCAAACTATGTTTCCACTTAACTAATACCATAGGAATTTCTTTCTTTCTTAATGTAGTAACCTTTCTATCTAAAAGCTCGACAGGTTCTTCCACCAATTTCCTACTTGAATCAACACGAAGATCTTGCAAAGGTAGGATTTGGGATCGATCCTCCACATTACATTTTCTTAAATAACAAACATTAAACGTATCGTGAATACCAGCTAATTCAGGTGGAAGATCTAAAGAAATCGATTGGTCATTTACTACTTGTCGGATCTTAAATGGGCCAATATATCGGGGAGCTAACTTCCCACGTTTACCAAATCTAATAACACCCTTCCATGGAGAAACTTTCAAATAAACAAGCTCACCAACAGAAAAAGAAACTGGTCGTCTGCGTGGATCAGCATATTGTTTTTTTCTGTCTCGAGCTGCTTTTAACTTCTCTCGAGCAGTGGTAACCTTATCAGCAGTAATCTGGACGATATCGGGGCCCGCAAACTGTTTTTCTCCCGCTTCTAACCAACACGTAGGTGTTTGACAACGGCGTCCATACAACATCTCATAAGGTGGCATACCAATACTGGAATGATATGAATTATTATATGCAAATTCTATTAACGGCAGGTGAAAATCCCAAGAACCGCCATACTCCAATACACATGCCCGCAACATATCCTCAAGAGTTTGAATGGTACGCTCTGACTGTCCGTCAGTCTGAGGATGATACGCCGTACTGAGATTAATTCTGGTACCCAACTCTCGCTGCAAACTCTGCCAAAACCCGGAAATAAACCGGGAATCCCTATCTGACACAATCGATAATGGAATTCCATGCCTCGTAACAATCTCATGAATATACAATTGAGCAAGTCTAGTCAACGATGCTGTCTCACTAGTGGCTAAGAAATGAGCACTTTTCGTCAGTCTGTCAACAATCACCCAAATCATATCATTACCTTTCTGCATTCTAGGAAGTTTGGTGACAAAATCCATGGTAATATGTTCCCATTTCCACTCTGGTATCTCAAGTTGTTTTAAAGAACCATACGGTTTCTGATGTTCAGCTTTTACTTGAGAGCATATGTGATATGTTTCAACAACTCGAGCAACATCCAATTTCATGGTCGGCCACCAATACAATTGTTTCAAATCGTTATACATCTTTGTGCTACCGGGATGAACAGATAATCTAGATTTGTGTGCCTCATTCAAAATCAAATCACGCAGTCCCCCAATCAACGGAACCCACACTCGAGACTGAAAAGTTTTTAATCCACGAGAATCATCAACTAATAAATTTCTTTGTTTCAATAAAATCTCAAATTTTAAATTATGATCCAACAAACCCTCTGACTGCGCCATTTTTAATTGAGAAATCAAATCACAAGAAATTTCCAAACGCATAAAGTAAGTTTGATCAGAAGGTACTTTTCGGCTTAGAGCATTGGCAACCACATTTGCTTTACCCGGATGGTAACGGATTTCACAATCATAATCTTTAATTAACTCTAACCATCGACGCTGTCTCATATTAAGTTCTTTTTGAGAAAACATATACTGGAGACTTTTATGATCTGTACATACAATACATTTAGTACCATATAGATAATGTCTCCAAATTTTCAATGCAAACACCACAGCTGCAAGCTCTAAATCATGAGTAGGGTAATTTCTCTCATGTATTTTAAGTTGGCGAGAAGCATAAGCAATAACCCGATCACGTTGCATTAAAACGGCGCCCAACCCAGCACGAGAAGCATCACAATAAACCACAAAATCATCAGAACCGTCAGGTAGGGCTAATACCGGAGCCTGACACAACAACTGTTTAAGAGTTTGAAAAGATAACTCTTGTTGATCACCCCACTCAAATTTAATATCTTTCCTAGTTAACTTAGTTAATGGGCCAGCAATTTTGGAAAAGTCTTTAATAAATTTACGATAATAACCCGCTAAGCCAAGAAAACTTTTAATCTCAGACGGAGACTTAGGAGCATTCCAATTCATAACTGCTTCTACTTTAGAAGGATCTACTTTGACACCATCCTTGCAAATAATATGACCAAGAAATTGTACCTCTCGAAGCCAAAATTCACACTTAGAAAATTTAGCATAAAGATGTTCTCTTTTCAAAATCTCAAGAATCAATCTCAAATGATGTTCATGTTCAGATTCAGACTTAGAATAAATCAAAATATCGTCAATAAATACAATCACAAACTTGTCTAGAAAAGGTCGACATATTCGATTCATTAAGTCCATAAAAACAGCAGGAGCGTTAGTCAATCCGAAAGGCATAACTAAAAATTCATAGTGACCGTACCGGGTACGAAAAGCAGTTTTAGAAACATCTTCTTCACGAACTCTCACCTGATGATAACCGGATCTCAAGTCAATCTTAGAAAAATAAGATGATCCCTGCAACTGATCAAACAACTCATCGATTCTGGGTAACGGGTATTTATTTTTCACTGTTCTCTTATTAAGCTCTCTATAATCGATACACATTCGAAGAGTACCATCCTTTTTCTTAACAAACAAAACCGGAGCACCCCACGAGGAGGAACTAGGTCTTATAAACCCTTTATTTAACAGTTCCTGAATTTGACCCATCATCTCACGGATTTCAGAAGGAGCTAATCTATAAGGAGACTTAGCTACAGGAGTCGAACCAGGAATTAAATCTATTTGATATTCAACTTCCTTACAGGAGGTAACCCAGGTAATTCATCAGGAAAAACTTCCGGGTAATTAGAAACCACTGGAATATCAGACATAGTTTTCTTTTCTAACTGGCTATCTATCACATAGGCCAAATAAGAATCACATCCCTTAAATAAAAATTTTCTAGCTTTCATCAAAGAAATCAACGGTAAACTACCCCTTTCACGTTCTCCTCGAGCCATGATGTATGACCCATTAGAAATCGGAATTTTTATAATCTTTTTGTAACAATCAATATTGGCTTTATTCAAACTTAACCAATCCATACCAATAACTACATCGAAACTAGGAATTGGCATTAACAAAAAGGAAACTAGAAAGTTATGACCCTCAATAAGTATACTAGCTCCAGCTACCGAGGTGGCAACACAAACTAATTTACCATCGGCAATCTCAACTTCTAAAGGTTTAACAATTAAAGAGGGAATCAATTTCAGTCTATCACAAAATTTCGCAGACATAAATGAACAGTTGGCACCAGAATCAAACAATACACGAGCTGGTACAGAATTAATAAGAAAAGTACCCGTAATGACATCTTCAGTGATGACAGCTTCATCAACTGTCATTTGAAAAGCTCGGCTAGCAGCTACTGGTGGATTCTTCCTCTTTTGACCAGAGGATGACGAACCTTTACCCTCACCCATACTCTGTCTTTTTGCCTCTGAACAATCCCCTGCACGATGACCCTCTTTATGGCAATTCCAACACACACTATTAGGATAAGTACAATCTTTTGCAGCATGTCCAAAAATTCCACACTTAACACACCTAGATGTCTGAGGAGTACAAGGACCATTATGCCTAGCTCGACATCTATTACAATAATTACTATCCGTCGGAATACCAGAATTCAATCTTCTATTTTGTTGACTACCTTGCCCTTTCTGCTTAACAGAATAATCTACTTTATTCCTTTGTGAATACTTTTCTTTATTCAAAACTCTTTTAGCTAAAATATCACCATCAACCGAACGAGCTAAATCATAAGCTTGAGTAAGTGAACCTGCTAACCTAACTGAAGTACGATAATCAGGGGGTAAAGTTTTCACAAAATGATCAATCTTAGTCCGATCAGTCGGAACCCACTGTTGTACAAATCGCAATTTATCAGAAAACTGTTTAATTAACTCATCAATTGTCATCTGATCAGTCTTTTGTAAGTCAAGAAATTCTTGTCGAATACAAGAAAGATTATACTCGGAACAGAATTGCTTACAAACCTCGGCATGAAAATCCGACCATCTAATAGCACTCAACTGTTGTGAAGATAACGGTGCCGTAATCGAATCCCACCATGACATAGCTTGACCTTTTAACAATTGTATCGCATAAGGTACTTTGTCCTCCTCCTCACAATGACATACATTCAATTTTCTCTCGACATCACGTAACCAATCTAAAGTGACTGTAGGATCATTACTTCCAGAATATACGGAAGGATTGCAAGATATAAAGGTTTTAAGGGAACAACCTTTCCTCGATGGCTGAAATGATGAAACAACAGGTACTTGATAACCAGAGAAATCAGACGAAGAAAAAGGACCCGAAGTCTGATAGGTATAACCCTGTTGGTGCTGCTGCGAAGCAAAAGGTATAGATACCGGAATCCGTGTAGAAGATACAATAGGAGGAACATTAGTCTCAATCGACGGGTGAGTATAAATAGGTTGTTGAGAAGACCCAGCTTGCTCTCTCTGAAGTTCCAACACCCGATTCTCCAATCTCATAATATACTCATGATCCGTTTCAGTTTCCCCACCAGCTAAATTAGATGTACCACTATGACCATGATTCTCTGTTGGTGCATTTGTTTGCGAAGTAATGTTAAGAGTATGGGAAGGTGGCTCATTATCCGCCATATCTGAAATCACATCACATCTTAACATTCGTTAATTGTTAGTACTAGCAAACTAACCGAATATCCTATTATGACTAATTCCCCATCACAAGAAATGTTTGACCCACATAACTAAGTTTAGGATTGAACACTTTAAAATGTTCAATTCACCTAAACCATGCTCTGATACCAACTTATAACACCCCAAGATTTCATCACATTTTTTTTTTTTTAATTTCGAAAGCGTTATCCCATTTAATAAAGTTTAAAACATTTATATAAACTTTAAACCATTACTAAGTATTATACCATTACAAATTTAAACATATATATAATTACAAAATAGTTCTTCTTTTGGGTGTTACTTCTAAGACAATTCAGTTTACAAAATGATCAGAGTTGTCAGCTGTCAAACATTTCTTCAAACGATCCCTATTTGCCCAATTATCTCAAAAGTTAACCTGCAAAAGTATTGTGGGGGATTAGCACGAAGCTAAGTGAATAAACTAAGTCTTACAATCTAACTTAGCATAACAATCAATTCACAACAATTAACTTCAAGAAACAATCAAATAGAGGATCGGTGGTTCTTGAGGTATCCTCAGCCCGCGGTGATCCTCCAAGAACACTTAATAATCAACTGCAGGCCAATACAGAGATTTTACCGATAGTTTATTACTATCTTTAATTAATATGGGCTAATTCACAACGAATGTTCATCGAACCCATAAAAATTAACCTATAGCAACTAAACCCAATATAATTGACCTCTATCATTCCAACCTATCATGGAATTATTCACTAGCAATCAATTAATCCATCAATCAACAAATTCAATCAATAATTATATCATCAACTTATCAATAAATCAATCAATACTATAAACTTAAAATTGATGTAACTAATTGTTAACACAAAAATCAAATTGTGAGAATTAGTCCACTCACCGACACCTCAGCAGTTGCAACACTCAGTTTCTTATCACCGAGTCTTTGTTTAATCTGAAATATCACATAATAACAAATTAGTAACTTGTCATTAACCAAATAGTATTTACAATATTGATCAATCTCACATATAAGTAACCATATAGTACATATATATATATATATATATATATATATATATTTATATGGTATATATTTAAGTTCACAGTTTAACTTAACCATCAAAATATAACATACAAACGCGATCTGGGTCAGGTTTTTGTGGGATCGCGTTCCCCTTAAGAAAAGTTTCTGTTACCAAATTACACTGAGCAACGCGATCCTGAACAAGAGGCTGGATCGCGTTCATCCTTTGAAAACTTTTCTGTGATTGATTTGCACTTGGCAATGCGATCCAGGTCATTGCTTGGGATCGCGTTTCCAAGAGTAAAATCCGTCCCACATTATTTATAACTAATGAACGCGATCCTGGCTAGGGTTTGGGGATCGCGTTGAGCTGTTCTTCAGCTCAAGAACAGACATGATATTGTACAGCTCGAACCAAAACTCAAATCATCATCAAAATGACATCAAATTCGAATTTAAAAGCTATCAAAGGCTCAAATAACTTCAAGTAACATCATATACCATTACTTAACCTAATTTAAACTTCTAATTCGCATAACTATCAACCAATACATTATTAAGGTTAAAACCCAATTTTTTACAAACAAGAACACTTACATAATCAATTCAAAGCAAAGATTTACTGATAATGATGATGGCAATGAAGTAATCACAACTCCAGATTAGGTTATCTTGAATATGATTTTTGGATTTTAACTCTTGAACATAGTTTGAATGTAATTGAGTGTTCTTGAACTTTCTGTAAATTTTAGGAAGTAAAGAAAAGAGGAGGTCGGCCTCTTACTTAACCGACCCAATAACACTAGTATTTTATATCCGTCTTAAATCCATTGTCTGGAACCTAAATTTTAAATACGAGAAAATTATTTTATTTTACCGTCACCTAAATTTATTTAAAGTAAACAATATTTCATTAGTCACAACATTACCTGAAACTTATTTTCCTATTAAAATTTACAATCAAACACACATAATAATATATATTACTTATAAAAACTAAAGAAAATACCTGTTTCTTCTAGGCCCGATTTGAGGATGTTACAAATCAACCCTCCTTAAGAAGATTTCGTCCCCGAAATCTAACTAGAAGCAAACAAACTAGGATATCTAGCTCGCATACTTTCCTCCGTTTCCCAGGTGAGATCTGCACCCAAACTATGTTTCCACTTAACTAATACCATAGGAATTTCTTTCTTTCTTAATGTAGTAACCTTTCTATCTAAAAGCTCGACAGGTTCTTCCACCAATTTCCTACTTGAATCAACACGAAGATCTTGCAAAGGTAGGATTTGGGATCGATCCTCCACATTACATTTTCTTAAATAACAAACATTAAACGTATCGTGAATACCAGCTAGTTCAGGTGGAAGATCTAAAGAAACCGATTGGTCATTTACTACTTGTCGGATCTTAAATGGGCCAATATATCGGGGAGCTAACTTCCCACGTTTACCAAATCTAATAACACCCTTCCATGGAGAAACTTTCAAATAAACAAGCTCACCAACAGAAAAAGAAACTGGTCGTCTGCGTGGATCAGCATATTGTTTTTTTCTGTCTCGAGCTGCTTTTAACTTCTCTCGAGCAATGGTAACCTTATCAGCAGTAATCTGGACGATATCGGGGCCCGCAAACTGTTTTTCTCCCGCTTCTAACCAACACGTAGGTGTTTGACAACGGCATCCATACAACATCTCATAAGGTGGCATACCAATACTGGAATGATATGAATTATTATATGCAAATTCTATTAACGGCAGGTGAAAATCCCAAGAACCGCCATACTCCAATACACATGCCCGCAACATATCCTCAAGAGTTTGAATGGTACGCTCTGACTGTCCGTCAGTCTGAGGATGATACGCCGTACTGAGATTAATTCTGGTACCCAACTCTCGCTGCAAACTCTGCCAAAACCCGGAAATAAACCGGGAATCCCTATCTGACACAATCGATAATGGAATTCCATGCCTCGTAACAATCTCATGAATATACAATTGAGCAAGTCTAGTCAACGATGCTGTCTCACTAGTGGCTAAGAAATGAGCACTTTTCGTCAGTCTGTCAACAATCACCCAAATCATATCATTACCTTTCTGCATTCTAGGAAGTTTGGTGACAAAATCCATGGTAATATGTTCCCATTTCCACTCTGGTATCTCAAGTTGTTTTAAAGAACCATACGGTTTCTGATGTTCAGCTTTTACTTGAGAGCATATGTGACATGTTTCAACAACTCGAGCAACATCCAATTTCATGGTCGGCCACCAATACAATTGTTTCAAATCGTTATACATCTTTGTGCTACCGGGATGAACAGATAATCTAGATTTGTGTGCCTCATTCAAAATCAAATCACGCAGTCCCCCAATCAACGGAACCCACACTCGAGACTGAAAAGTTTTTAATCCACGAGAATCATCAACTAATAAATTTCTTTGTTTCAATAAAATCTCAAATTTTAAATTATGATCCAACAAACCCTCTGACTGCGCCATTTTTAATTGAGAAATCAAATCACAAGAAATTTCCAAACGCATAAAGTAAGTTTGATCAGAAGGTACTTTTCGGCTTAGAGCATTGGCAACCACATTTGCTTTACCCGGATGGTAACGGATTTCACAATCATAATCTTTAATTAACTCTAACCATCGACGCTGTCTCATATTAAGTTCTTTTTGAGAAAACATATACTGGAGACTTTTATGATCTGTACATACAATACATTTAGTACCATATAGATAATGTCTCCAAATTTTCAATGCAAACACCACAGCTGCAAGCTCTAAATCATGAGTAGGGTAATTTCTCTCATGTATTTTAAGTTGGCGAGAAGCATAAGCAATAACCCGATCACGTTGCATTAAAACGGCGCCCAACCCAGCACGAGAAGCATCACAATAAACCACAAAATCATCAGAACCGTCAGGTAGGGCTAATACCGGAGCCTGACACAACAACTGTTTAAGAGTTTGAAAAGATAACTCTTGTTGATCACCCCACTCAAATTTAATATCTTTCCTAGTTAACTTAGTTAACGGGCCAGCAATTTTGGAAAAGTCTTTAATAAATTTACGATAATAACCCGCTAAGCCAAGAAAACTTTTAATCTCAGACGGAGACTTAGGAGCATTCCAATTCATAACTGCTTCTACTTTAGAAGGATCTACTTTGACACCATCCTTGCAAATAATATGACCAAGAAATTGTACCTCTCGAAGCCAAAATTCACACTTAGAAAATTTAGCATAAAGATGTTCTCTTTTCAAAATCTCAAGAATCAATCTCAAATGATGTTCATGTTCAGATTCAGACTTAGAATAAATCAAAATATCGTCAATAAATACAATCACAAACTTGTCTAGAAAAGGTCGACATATTCGATTCATTAAGTCCATAAAAACAGCAGGAGCGTTAGTCAATCCGAAAGGCATAACTAAAAATTCATAGTGACCGTACCGGGTACGAAAAGCAGTTTTAGAAACATCTTCTTCACGAACTCTCACCTGATGATAACCGGATCTCAAGTCAATCTTAGAAAAATAAGATGATCCCTGCAACTGATCAAACAACTCATCGATTCTGGGTAACGGGTATTTATTTTTCACTGTTCTCTTATTAAGCTCTCTATAATCGATACACATTCGAAGAGTACCATCCTTTTTCTTAACAAACAAAACCGGAGCACCCCACGAGGAGGAACTAGGTCTTATAAACCCTTTATTTAACAGTTCCTGAATTTGACCCATCATCTCACGGATTTCAGAAGGAGCTAATCTATAAGGAGACTTAGCTACAGGAGTCGAACCAGGAATTAAATCTATTTGATATTCAACTTCCTTACAGGAGGTAACCCAGGTAATTCATCAGGAAAAACTTCCGGGTAATTAGAAACCACTGGAATATCAGACATAGTTTTCTTTTCTAACTGGCTATCTATCACATAGGCCAAATAAGAATCACATCCCTTAAATAAAAATTTTCTAGCTTTCATCAAAGAAATCAACGGTAAACTACCCCTTTCACGTTCTCCTCGAGCCATGATGTATGACCCATTAGAAATCGGAATTTTTATAATCTTTTTGTAACAATCAATATTGGCTTTATTCAAACTTAACCAATCCATACCAATAACTACATCGAAACTAGGAATTGGCATTAACAAAAAGGAAACTAGAAAGTTATGACCCTCAATAAGTATACTAGCTCCAGCTACCGAGGTGGCAACACAAACTAATTTACCATCGGCAATCTCAACTTCTAAAGGTTTAACAATTAAAGAGGGAATCAATTTCAGTCTATCACAAAATTTCGCAGACATAAATGAACAGTTGGCACCAGAATCAAACAATACACGAGCTGGTACAGAATTAATAAGAAAAGTACCCGTAATGACATCTTCAGTGATGACAGCTTCATCAACTGTCATTTGAAAAGCTCGGCTAGCAGCTACTGGTGGATTCTTCCTCTTTTGACCAGAGGATGACGAACCTTTACCCCCACCCATACTCTGTCTTTTTGCCTCTGAACAATCCCCTGCACGATGACCCTCTTTATGGCAATTCCAACACACACTATTAGGATAAGTACAATCTTTTGCAGCATGTCCAAAAATTCCACACTTAACACACCTAGATGTCTGAGGAGTACAAGGACCATTATGCCTAGCTCGACATCTATTACAATAATTACTATCCGTCGGAATACCAGAATTCAATCTTCTATTTTGTTGACTACCTTGCCCTTTCTGCTTAACAGAATAATCTACTTTATTCCTTTGTGAATACTTTTCTTTATTCAAAACTCTTTTAGCTAAAATATCACCATCAACCGAACGAGCTAAATCATAAGCTTGAGTAAGTGAACCTGCTAACCTAACTGAAGTACGATAATCAGGGGGTAAAGTTTTCACAAAATGATCAATCTTAGTCCGATCAGTCGGAACCCACTGTTGTACAAATCGCAATTTATCAGAAAACTGTTTAATTAACTCATCAATTGTCATCTGATCAGTCTTTTGTAAGTCAAGAAATTCTTGTCGAATACAAGAAAGATTATACTCGGAACAGAATTGCTTACAAACCTCGGCATGAAAATCCGACCATCTAATAGCACTCAACTGTTGTGAAGATAACGGTGCCGTAATCGAATCCCACCATGACATAGCTTGACCTTTTAACAATTGTATCGCATAAGGTACTTTGTCCTCCTCCTCACAATGACATACATTCAATTTTCTCTCGACATCACGTAACCAATCTAAAGTGACTGTAGGATCATTACTTCCAGAATATACGGAAGGATTGCAAGATATAAAGGTTTTAAGGGAACAACCTTTCCTCGATGGCTGAAATGATGAAACAACAGGTACTTGATAACCAGAGAAATCAGACGAAGAAAAAGGACCCGAAGTCTGATAGGTATAACCCTGTTGGTGCTGCTGCAAAGCAAAAGGTATAGATACCGGAATCCGTGTAGAAGATACAATAGGAGGAACATTAGTCTCAATCGACGGGTGAGTATAAATAGGTTGTTGAGAAGACCCAGCTTGCTCTCTCTGAAGTTCCAACACCCGATTCTCCAATCTCATAATATACTCATGATCCGTTTCAGTTTCCCCACCAGCTAAATTAGATGTACCACTATGACCATGATTCTCTGTTGGTGCATTTGTTTGCGAAGTAATGTTAAGAGTATGGGAAGGTGGCTCATTATCCGCCATATCTGAAATCACATCACATCTTAACATTCGTTAATTGTTAGTACTAGCAAACTAACCGAATATCCTATTATGACTAATTCCCCATCACAAGAAATGTTTGACCCACATAACTAAGTTTAGGATTGAACACTTTAAAATGTTCAATTCACCTAAACCATGCTCTGATACCAACTTATAACACCCCAAGATTTCATCACATTTTTTTTTTTTTAATTTCGAAAGTGTTATCCCATTTAATAAAGTTTAAAACATTTATATAAACTTTAAACCATTACTAAGTATTATACCATTACAAATTTAAACATATATATAATTACAAAATAGTTCTTCTTTTGGGTGTTACTTCTAAGACAATTCAGTTTACAAAATGATCAGAGTTGTCAGCTGTCAAACATTTCTTCAAACGATCCCTATTTGCCCAATTATCTCAAAAGTTAACCTGCAAAAGTATTGTGGGGGATTAGCACGAAGCTAAGTGAATAAACTAAGTCTTACAATCTAACTTAGCATAACAATCAATTCACAACAATTAACTTCAAGAAACAATCAAATAGAGGATCGGTGGTTCTTGAGGTATCCTCAGCCCGCGGTGATCCTCCAAGAACACTTAATAATCAACTGCAGGCCAATACAGAGATTTTACCGATAGTTTATTACTATCTTTAATTAATATGGGCTAATTCACAACGAATGTTCATCGAACCCATAAAAATTAACCTATAGCAACTAAACCCAATATAATTGACCTCTATCATTCCAACCTATCATGGAATTATTCACTAGCAATCAATTAATCCATCAATCAACAAATTCAATCAATAATTATATCATCAACTTATCAATAAATCAATCAATACTATAAACTTAAAATTGATGTAACTAATTGTTAACACAAAAATCAAATTGTGAGAATTAGTCCACTCACCGACACCTCAGCAGTTGCAACACTCAGTTTCTTATCACCGAGTCTTTGTTTAATCTGAAATATCACATAATAACAAATTAGTAACTTGTCATTAACCAAATAGTATTTACAATATTGATCAATCTCACATATAAGTAACCATATAGTACATATATATATATATATATATATATATATATATATATTTATATGGTATATATTTAAGTTCACAGTTTAACTTAACCATCAAAATATAACATACAAACGCGATCTGGGTCAGGTTTTTGTGGGATCGCGTTCCCCTTAAGAAAAGTTTCTGTTACCAAATTACACTGAGCAACGCGATCCTGAACAAGAGGCTGGATCGCGTTCATCCTTTGAAAACTTTTCTGTGATTGATTTGCACTTGGCAATGCGATCCAGGTCATTGCTTGGGATCGCGTTTCCAAGAGTAAAATCCGTCCCACATTATTTATAACTAATGAACGCGATCCTGGCTAGGGTTTGGGGATCGCGTTGAGCTGTTCTTCAGCTCAAGAACAGACATGATATTGTACAGCTCGAACCAAAACTCAAATCATCATCAAAATGACATCAAATTCGAATTTAAAAGCTATCAAAGGCTCAAATAACTTCAAGTAACATCATATACCATTACTTAACCTAATTTAAACTTCTAATTCGCATAACTATCAACCAATACATTATTAAGGTTAAAACCCAATTTTTTACAAACAAGAACACTTACATAATCAATTCAAAGCAAAGATTTACTGATAATGATGATGGCAATGAAGTAATCACAACTCCAGATTAGGTTATCTTGAATATGATTTTTGGATTTTAACTCTTGAACATAGTTTGAATGTAATTGAGTGTTCTTGAACTTTCTGTAAATTTTAGGAAGTAAAGAAAAGAGGAGGTCGGCCTCTTACTTAACCGACCCAATAACACTAGTATTTTATATCCGTCTTAAATCCATTGTCTGGAACCTAAATTTTAAATACGAGAAAATTATTTTATTTTACCGTCACCTAAATTTATTTAAAGTAAACAATATTTCATTAGTCACAACATTACCTGAAACTTATTTTCCTATTAAAATTTACAATCAAACACACATAATAATATATATTACTTATAAAAACTAAAGAAAATACCTGTTTCTTCTAGGCCCGATTTGAGGATGTTACAAATCAACCCTCCTTAAGAAGATTTCGTCCCCGAAATCTAACTAGAAGCAAACAAACTAGGATATCTAGCTCGCATACTTTCCTCCGTTTCCCAGGTGAGATCTGCACCCAAACTATGTTTCCACTTAACTAATACCATAGGAATTTCTTTCTTTCTTAATGTAGTAACCTTTCTATCTAAAAGCTCGACAGGTTCTTCCACCAATTTCCTACTTGAATCAACACGAAGATCTTGCAAAGGTAGGATTTGGGATCGATCCTCCACATTACATTTTCTTAAATAACAAACATTAAACGTATCGTGAATACCAGCTAATTCAGGTGGAAGATCTAAAGAAACCGATTGGTCATTTACTACTTGTCGGATCTTAAATGGGCCAATATATCGGGGAGCTAACTTCCCACGTTTACCAAATCTAATAACACCCTTCCATGGAGAAACTTTCAAATAAACAAGCTCACCAACAGAAAAAGAAACTGGTCGTCTGCGTGGATCAGCATATTGTTTTTTTCTGTCTCGAGCTGCTTTTAACTTCTCTCGAGCAATGGTAACCTTATCAGCAGTAATCTGGACGATATCGGGGCCCGCAAACTGTTTTTCTCCCGCTTCTAACCAACACGTAGGTGTTTGACAACGGCGTCCATACAACATCTCATAAGGTGGCATACCAATACTGGAATGATATGAATTATTATATGCAAATTCTATTAACGGCAGGTGAAAATCCCAAGAACCGCCATACTCCAATACACATGCCCGCAACATATCCTCAAGAGTTTGAATGGTACGCTCTGACTGTCCGTCAGTCTGAGGATGATACGCCGTACTGAGATTAATTCTGGTACCCAACTCTCGCTGCAAACTCTGCCAAAACCCGGAAATAAACCGGGAATCCCTATCTGACACAATCGATAATGGAATTCCATGCCTCGTAACAATCTCATGAATATACAATTGAGCAAGTCTAGTCAACGATGCTGTCTCACTAGTGGCTAAGAAATGAGCACTTTTCGTCAGTCTGTCAACAATCACCCAAATCATATCATTACCTTTCTGCATTCTAGGAAGTTTGGTGACAAAATCCATGGTAATATGTTCCCATTTCCACTCTGGTATCTCAAGTTGTTTTAAAGAACCATACGGTTTCTGATGTTCAGCTTTTACTTGAGAGCATATGTGACATGTTTCAACAACTCGAGCAACATCCAATTTCATGGTCGGCCACCAATACAATTGTTTCAAATCGTTATACATCTTTGTGCTACCGGGATGAACAGATAATCTAGATTTGTGTGCCTCATTCAAAATCAAATCACGCAGTCCCCCAATCAACGGAACCCACACTCGAGACTGAAAAGTTTTTAATCCACGAGAATCATCAACTAATAAATTTCTTTGTTTCAATAAAATCTCAAATTTTAAATTATGATCCAACAAACCCTCTGACTGCGCCATTTTTAATTGAGAAATCAAATCACAAGAAATTTCCAAACGCATAAAGTAAGTTTGATCAGAAGGTACTTTTCGGCTTAGAGCATTGGCAACCACATTTGCTTTACCCGGATGGTAACGGATTTCACAATCATAATCTTTAATTAACTCTAACCATCGACGCTGTCTCATATTAAGTTCTTTTTGAGAAAACATATACTGGAGACTTTTATGATCTGTACATACAATACATTTAGTACCATATAGATAATGTCTCCAAATTTTCAATGCAAACACCACAGCTGCAAGCTCTAAATCATGAGTAGGGTAATTTCTCTCATGTATTTTAAGTTGGCGAGAAGCATAAGCAATAACCCGATCACGTTGCATTAAAACGGCGCCCAACCCAGCACGAGAAGCATCACAATAAACCACAAAATCATCAGAACCGTCAGGTAGGGCTAATACCGGAGCCTGACACAACAACTGTTTAAGAGTTTGAAAAGATAACTCTTGTTGATCACCCCACTCAAATTTAATATCTTTCCTAGTTAACTTAGTTAACGGGCCAGCAATTTTGGAAAAGTCTTTAATAAATTTACGATAATAACCCGCTAAGCCAAGAAAACTTTTAATCTCAGACGGAGACTTAGGAGCATTCCAATTCATAACTGCTTCTACTTTAGAAGGATCTACTTTGACACCATCCTTGCAAATAATATGACCAAGAAATTGTACCTCTCGAAGCCAAAATTCACACTTAGAAAATTTAGCATAAAGATGTTCTCTTTTCAAAATCTCAAGAATCAATCTCAAATGATGTTCATGTTCAGATTCAGACTTAGAATAAATCAAAATATCGTCAATAAATACAATCACAAACTTGTCTAGAAAAGGTCGACATATTCGATTCATTAAGTCCATAAAAACAGCAGGAGCGTTAGTCAATCCGAAAGGCATAACTAAAAATTCATAGTGACCGTACCGGGTACGAAAAGCAGTTTTAGAAACATCTTCTTCACGAACTCTCACCTGATGATAACCGGATCTCAAGTCAATCTTAGAAAAATAAGATAATCCCTGCAACTGATCAAACAACTCATCGATTCTGGGTAACGGGTATTTATTTTTCACTGTTCTCTTATTAAGCTCTCTATAATCGATACACATTCGAAGAGTACCATCCTTTTTCTTAACAAACAAAACCGGAGCACCCCACGAGGAGGAACTAGGTCTTATAAACCCTTTATTTAACAGTTCCTGAATTTGACCCATCATCTCACGGATTTCAGAAGGAGCTAATCTATAAGGAGACTTAGCTACAGGAGTCGAACCAGGAATTAAATCTATTTGATATTCAACTTCCTTACAGGAGGTAACCCAGGTAATTCATCAGGAAAAACTTCCGGGTAATTAGAAACCACTGGAATATCAGACATAGTTTTCTTTTCTAACTGGCTATCTATCACATAGGCCAAATAAGAATCACATCCCTTAAATAAAAATTTTCTAGCTTTCATCAAAGAAATCAACGGTAAACTACCCCTTTCACGTTCTCCTCGAGCCATGATGTATGACCCATTAGAAATCGGAATTTTTATAATCTTTTTGTAACAATCAATATTGGCTTTATTCAAACTTAACCAATCCATACCAATAACTACATCGAAACTAGGAATTGGCATTAACAAAAAGGAAACTAGAAAGTTATGACCCTCAATAAGTATACTAGCTCCAGCTACCGAGGTGGCAACACAAACTAATTTACCATCGGCAATCTCAACTTCTAAAGGTTTAACAATTAAAGAGGGAATCAATTTCAGTCTATCACAAAATTTCGCAGACATAAATGAACAGTTGGCACCAGAATCAAACAATACACGAGCTGGTACAGAATTAATAAGAAAAGTACCCGTAATGACATCTTCAGTGATGACAGCTTCATCAACTGTCATTTGAAAAGCTCGGCTAGCAGCTACTGGTGGATTCTTCCTCTTTTGACCAGAGGATGACGAACCTTTACCCCCACCCATACTCTGTCTTTTTGCCTCTGAACAATCCCCTGCACGATGACCCTCTTTATGGCAATTCCAACACACACTATTAGGATAAGTACAATCTTTTGCAGCATGTCCAAAAATTCCACACTTAACACACCTAGATGTCTGAGGAGTACAAGGACCATTATGCCTAGCTCGACATCTATTACAATAATTACTATCCGTCGGAATACCAGAATTCAATCTTCTATTTTGTTGACTACCTTGCCCTTTCTGCTTAACAGAATAATCTACTTTATTCCTTTGTGAATACTTTTCTTTATTCAAAACTCTTTTAGCTAAAATATCACCATCAACCGAACGAGCTAAATCATAAGCTTGAGTAAGTGAACCTGCTAACCTAACTGAAGTACGATAATCAGGGGGTAAAGTTTTCACAAAATGATCAATCTTAGTCCGATCAGTCGGAACCCACTGTTGTACAAATCGCAATTTATCAGAAAACTGTTTAATTAACTCATCAATTGTCATCTGATCAGTCTTTTGTAAGTCAAGAAATTCTTGTCGAATACAAGAAAGATTATACTCGGAACAGAATTGCTTACAAACCTCGGCATGAAAATCCGACCATCTAATAGCACTCAACTGTTGTGAAGATAACGGTGCCGTAATCGAATCCCACCATGACATAGCTTGACCTTTTAACAATTGTATCGCATAAGGTACTTTGTCCTCCTCCTCACAATGACATACATTCAATTTTCTCTCGACATCACGTAACCAATCTAAAGTGACTGTAGGATCATTACTTCCAGAATATACGGAAGGATTGCAAGATATAAAGGTTTTAAGGGAACAACCTTTCCTCGATGGCTGAAATGATGAAACAACAGGTACTTGATAACCAGAGAAATCAGACGAAGAAAAAGGACCCGAAGTCTGATAGGTATAACCCTGTTGGTGCTGCTGCGAAGCAAAAGGTATAGATACCGGAATCCGTGTAGAAGATACAATAGGAGGAACATTAGTCTCAATCGACGGGTGAGTATAAATAGGTTGTTGAGAAGACCCAGCTTGCTCTCTCTGAAGTTCCAACACCCGATTCTCCAATCTCATAATATACTCATGATCCGTTTCAGTTTCCCCACCAGCTAAATTAGATGTACCACTATGACCATGATTCTCTGTTGGTGCATTTGTTTGCGAAGTAATGTTAAGAGTATGGGAAGGTGGCTCATTATCCGCCATATCTGAAATCACATCACATCTTAACATTCGTTAATTGTTAGTACTAGCAAACTAACCGAATATCCTATTATGACTAATTCCCCATCACAAGAAATGTTTGACCCACATAACTAAGTTTAGGATTGAACACTTTAAAATGTTCAATTCACCTAAACCATGCTCTGATACCAACTTATAACACCCCAAGATTTCATCACATTTTTTTTTTTTTAATTTCGAAAGTGTTATCCCATTTAATAAAGTTTAAAACATTTATATAAACTTTAAACCATTACTAAGTATTATACCATTACAAATTTAAACATATATATAATTACAAAATAGTTCTTCTTTTGGGTGTTACTTCTAAGACAATTCAGTTTACAAAATGATCAGAGTTGTCAGCTGTCAAACATTTCTTCAAACGATCCCTATTTGCCCAATTATCTCAAAAGTTAACCTGCAAAAGTATTGTGGGGGATTAGCACGAAGCTAAGTGAATAAACTAAGTCTTACAATCTAACTTAGCATAACAATCAATTCACAACAATTAACTTCAAGAAACAATCAAATAGAGGATCGGTGGTTCTTGAGGTATCCTCAGCCCGCGGTGATCCTCCAAGAACACTTAATAATCAACTGCAGGCCAATACAGAGATTTTACCGATAGTTTATTACTATCTTTAATTAATATGGGCTAATTCACAACGAATGTTCATCGAACCCATAAAAATTAACCTATAGCAACTAAACCCAATATAATTGACCTCTATCATTCCAACCTATCATGGAATTATTCACTAGCAATCAATTAATCCATCAATCAACAAATTCAATCAATAATTATATCATCAACTTATCAATAAATCAATCAATACTATAAACTTAAAATTGATGTAACTAATTGTTAACACAAAAATCAAATTGTGAGAATTAGTCCACTCACCGACACCTCAGCAGTTGCAACACTCAGTTTCTTATCACCGAGTCTTTGTTTAATCTGAAATATCACATAATAACAAATTAGTAACTTGTCATTAACCAAATAGTATTTACAATATTGATCAATCTCACATATAAGTAACCATATAGTACATATATATATATATATATATATATATATATATATTTATATGGTATATATTTAAGTTCACAGTTTAACTTAACCATCAAAGTATAACATACAAACGCGATCTGGGTCAGGTTTTTGTGGGATCGCGTTCCCCTTAAGAAAAGTTTCTGTTACCAAATTACACTGAGCAACGCGATCCTGAACAAGAGGCTGGATCGCGTTCATCCTTTGAAAACTTTTCTGTGATTGATTTGCACTTGGCAATGCGATCCAGGTCATTGCTTGGGATCGCGTTTCCAAGAGTAAAATCCGTCCCACATTATTTATAACTAATGAACGCGATCCTGGCTAGGGTTTGGGGATCGCGTTGAGCTGTTCTTCAGCTCAAGAACAGACATGATATTGTACAGCTCGAACCAAAACTCAAATCATCATCAAAATGACATCAAATTCGAATTTAAAAGCTATCAAAGGCTCAAATAACTTCAAGTAACATCATATACCATTACTTAACCTAATTTAAACTTCTAATTCGCATAACTATCAACCAATACATTATTAAGGTTAAAACCCAATTTTTTACAAACAAGAACACTTACATAATCAATTCAAAGCAAAGATTTACTGATAATGATGATGGCAATGAAGTAATCACAACTCCAGATTAGGTTATCTTGAATATGATTTTTGGATTTTAACTCTTGAACATAGTTTGAATGTAATTGAGTGTTCTTGAACTTTCTGTAAATTTTAGGAAGTAAAGAAAAGAGGAGGTCGGCCTCTTACTTAACCGACCCAATAACACTAGTATTTTATATCCGTCTTAAATCCATTGTCTGGAACCTAAATTTTAAATACGAGAAAATTATTTTATTTTACCGTCACCTAAATTTATTTAAAGTAAACAATATTTCATTAGTCACAACATTACCTGAAACTTATTTTCCTATTAAAATTTACAATCAAACACACATAATAATATATATTACTTATAAAAACTAAAGAAAATACCTGTTTCTTCTAGGCCCGATTTGAGGATGTTACAAATCAACCCTCCTTAAGAAGATTTCGTCCCCGAAATCTAACTAGAAGCAAACAAACTAGGATATCTAGCTCGCATACTTTCCTCCGTTTCCCAGGTGAGATCTGCACCCAAACTATGTTTCCACTTAACTAATACCATAGGAATTTCTTTCTTTCTTAATGTAGTAACCTTTCTATCTAAAAGCTCGACAGGTTCTTCCACCAATTTCCTACTTGAATCAACACGAAGATCTTGCAAAGGTAGGATTTGGGATCGATCCTCCACATTACATTTTCTTAAATAACAAACATTAAACGTATCGTGAATACCAGCTAATTCAGGTGGAAGATCTAAAGAAATCGATTGGTCATTTACTACTTGTCGGATCTTAAATGGGCCAATATATCGGGGAGCTAACTTCCCACGTTTACCAAATCTAATAACACCCTTCCATGGAGAAACTTTCAAATAAACAAGCTCACCAACAGAAAAAGAAACTGGTCGTCTGCGTGGATCAGCATATTGTTTTTTTCTGTCTCGAGCTGCTTTTAACTTCTCTCGAGCAGTGGTAACCTTATCAGCAGTAATCTGGACGATATCGGGGCCCGCAAACTGTTTTTCTCCCGCTTCTAACCAACACGTAGGTGTTTGACAACGGCGTCCATACAACATCTCATAAGGTGGCATACCAATACTGGAATGATATGAATTATTATATGCAAATTCTATTAACGGCAGGTGAAAATCCCAAGAACCGCCATACTCCAATACACATGCCCGCAACATATCCTCAAGAGTTTGAATGGTACGCTCTGACTGTCCGTCAGTCTGAGGATGATACGCCGTACTGAGATTAATTCTGGTACCCAACTCTCGCTGCAAACTCTGCCAAAACCCGGAAATAAACCGGGAATCCCTATCTGACACAATCGATAATGGAATTCCATGCCTCGTAACAATCTCATGAATATACAATTGAGCAAGTCTAGTCAACGATGCTGTCTCACTAGTGGCTAAGAAATGAGCACTTTTCGTCAGTCTGTCAACAATCACCCAAATCATATCATTACCTTTCTGCATTCTAGGAAGTTTGGTGACAAAATCCATGGTAATATGTTCCCATTTCCACTCTGGTATCTCAAGTTGTTTTAAAGAACCATACGGTTTCTGATGTTCAACTTTTACTTGAGAGCATATGTGACATGTTTCAACAACTCGAGCAACATCCAATTTCATGGTCGGCCACCAATACAATTGTTTCAAATCGTTATACATCTTTGTGCTACCGGGATGAACAGATAATCTAGATTTGTGTGCCTCAGTCAAAATCAAATCACGCAGTCCCCCAATCAACGGAACCCACACTCGAGACTGAAAAGTTTTTAATCCACGAGAATCATCAACTAATAAATTTCTTTGTTTCAATAAAATCTCAAATTTTAAATTATGATCCAACAAACCCTCTGACTGCGCCATTTTTAATTGAGAAATCAAATCACAAGAAATTTCCAAACGCATAAAGTAAGTTTGATCAGAAGGTACTTTTCGGCTTAGAGCATTGGCAACCACATTTGCTTTACCCGGATGGTAACGGATTTCACAATCATAATCTTTAATTAACTCTAACCATCGACGCTGTCTCATATTAAGTTCTTTTTGAGAAAACATATACTGGAGACTTTTATGATCTGTACATACAATACATTTAGTACCATATAGATAATGTCTCCAAATTTTCAATGCAAACACCACAGCTGCAAGCTCTAAATCATGAGTAGGGTAATTTCTCTCATGTATTTTAAGTTGGCGAGAAGCATAAGCAATAACCCGATCACGTTGCATTAAAACGGCGCCCAACCCAGCACGAGAAGCATCACAATAAACCACAAAATCATCAGAACCGTCAGGTAGGGCTAATACCGGAGCCTGACACAACAACTGTTTAAGAGTTTGAAAAGATAACTCTTGTTGATCACCCCACTCAAATTTAATATCTTTCCTAGTTAACTTAGTTAACGGGCCAGCAATTTTGGAAAAGTCTTTAATAAATTTACGATAATAACCCGCTAAGCCAAGAAAACTTTTAATCTCAGACGGAGACTTAGGAGCATTCCAATTCATAACTGCTTCTACTTTAGAAGGATCTACTTTGACACCATCCTTGCAAATAATATGACCAAGAAATTGTACCTCTCGAAGCCAAAATTCACACTTAGAAAATTTAGCATAAAGATGTTCTCTTTTCAAAATCTCAAGAATCAATCTCAAATGATGTTCATGTTCAGATTCAGACTTAGAATAAATCAAAATATCGTCAATAAATACAATCACAAACTTGTCTAGAAAAGGTCGACATATTCGATTCATTAAGTCCATAAAAACAGCAGGAGCGTTAGTCAATCCGAAAGGCATAACTAAAAATTCATAGTGACCGTACCGGGTACGAAAAGCAGTTTTAGAAACATCTTCTTCACGAACTCTCACCTGATGATAACCGGATCTCAAGTCAATCTTAGAAAAATAAGATGATCCCTGCAACTGATCAAACAACTCATCGATTCTGGGTAACGGGTATTTATTTTTCACTGTTCTCTTATTAAGCTCTCTATAATCGATACACATTCGAAGAGTACCATCCTTTTTCTTAACAAACAAAACCGGAGCACCCCACGAGGAGGAACTAGGTCTTATAAACCCTTTATTTAACAGTTCCTGAATTTGACCCATCATCTCACGGATTTCAGAAGGAGCTAATCTATAAGGAGACTTAGCTACAGGAGTCGAACCAGGAATTAAATCTATTTGATATTCAACTTCCTTACAGGAGGTAACCCAGGTAATTCATCAGGAAAAACTTCCGGGTAATTAGAAACCACTGGAATATCAGACATAGTTTTCTTTTCTAACTGGCTATCTATCACATAGGCCAAATAAGAATCACATCCCTTAAATAAAAATTTTCTAGCTTTCATCAAAGAAATCAACGGTAAACTACCCCTTTCACGTTCTCCTCGAGCCATGATGTATGACCCATTAGAAATCGGAATTTTTATAATCTTTTTGTAACAATCAATATTGGCTTTATTCAAACTTAACCAATCCATACCAATAACTACATCGAAACTAGGAATTGGCATTAACAAAAAGGAAACTAGAAAGTTATGACCCTCAATAAGTATACTAGCTCCAGCTACCGAGGTGGCAACACAAACTAATTTACCATCGGCAATCTCAACTTCTAAAGGTTTAACAATTAAAGAGGGAATCAATTTCAGTCTATCACAAAATTTCGCAGACATAAATGAACAGTTGGCACCAGAATCAAACAATACACGAGCTGGTACAGAATTAATAAGAAAAGTACCCGTAATGACATCTTCAGTGATGACAGCTTCATCAACTGTCATTTGAAAAGCTCGGCTAGCAGCTACTGGTGGATTCTTCCTCTTTTGACCAGAGGATGACGAACCTTTACCCCCACCCATACTCTGTCTTTTTGCCTCTGAACAATCCCCTGCACGATGACCCTCTTTATGGCAATTCCAACACACACTATTAGGATAAGTACAATCTTTTGCAGCATGTCCAAAAATTCCACACTTAACACACCTAGATGTCTGAGGAGTACAAGGACCATTATGCCTAGCTCGACATCTATTACAATAATTACTATCCGTCGGAATACCAGAATTCAATCTTCTATTTTGTTGACTACCTTGCCCTTTCTGCTTAACAGAATAATCTACTTTATTCCTTTGTGAATACTTTTCTTTATTCAAAACTCTTTTAGCTAAAATATCACCATCAACCGAACGAGCTAAATCATAAGCTTGAGTAAGTGAACCTGCTAACCTAACTGAAGTACGATAATCAGGGGGTAAAGTTTTCACAAAATGATCAATCTTAGTCCGATCAGTCGGAACCCACTGTTGTACAAATCGCAATTTATCAGAAAACTGTTTAATTAACTCATCAATTGTCATCTGATCAGTCTTTTGTAAGTCAAGAAATTCTTGTCGAATACAAGAAAGATTATACTCGGAACAGAATTGCTTACAAACCTCGGCATGAAAATCCGACCATCTAATAGCACTCAACTGTTGTGAAGATAACGGTGCCGTAATCGAATCCCACCATGACATAGCTTGACCTTTTAACAATTGTATCGCATAAGGTACTTTGTCCTCCTCCTCACAATGACATACATTCAATTTTCTCTCGACATCACGTAACCAATCTAAAGTGACTGTAGGATCATTACTTCCAGAATATACGGAAGGATTGCAAGATATAAAGGTTTTAAGGGAACAACCTTTCCTCGATGGCTGAAATGATGAAACAACAGGTACTTGATAACCAGAGAAATCAGACGAAGAAAAAGGACCCGAAGTCTGATAGGTATAACCCTGTTGGTGCTGCTGCGAAGCAAAAGGTATAGATACCGGAATCCGTGTAGAAGATACAATAGGAGGAACATTAGTCTCAATCGACGGGTGAGTATAAATAGGTTGTTGAGAAGACCCAGCTTGCTCTCTCTGAAGTTCCAACACCCGATTCTCCAATCTCATAATATACTCATGATCCGTTTCAGTTTCCCCACCAGCTAAATTAGATGTACCACTATGACCATGATTCTCTGTTGGTGCATTTGTTTGCGAAGTAATGTTAAGAGTATGGGAAGGTGGCTCATTATCCGCCATATCTGAAATCACATCACATCTTAACATTCGTTAATTGTTAGTACTAGCAAACTAACCGAATATCCTATTATGACTAATTCCCCATCACAAGAAATGTTTGACCCACATAACTAAGTTTAGGATTGAACACTTTAAAATGTTCAATTCACCTAAACCATGCTCTGATACCAACTTATAACACCCCAAGATTTCATCACATTTTTTTTTTTTTAATTTCGGAAGCGTTATCCCATTTAATAAAGTTTAAAACATTTATATAAACTTTAAACCATTACTAAGTATTATACCATTACAAATTTAAACATATATATAATTACAAAATAGTTCTTCTTTTGGGTGTTACTTCTAAGACAATTCAGTTTACAAAATGATCAGAGTTGTCAGCTGTCAAACATTTCTTCAAACGATCCCTATTTGCCCAATTATCTCAAAAGTTAACCTGCAAAAGTATTGTGGGGGATTAGCACGAAGCTAAGTGAATAAACTAAGTCTTACAATCTAACTTAGCATAACAATCAATTCACAACAATTAACTTCAAGAAACAATCAAATAGAGGATCGGTGGTTCTTGAGGTATCCTCAGCCCGCGGTGATCCTCCAAGAATACTTAATAATCAACTGCAGGCCAATACAGAGATTTTACCGATAGTTTATTACTATCTTTAATTAATATGGGCTAATTCACAACGAATGTTCATCGAACCCATAAAAATTAACCTATAGCAACTAAACCCAATATAATTGACCTCTATCATTCCAACCTATCATGGAATTATTCACTAGCAATCAATTAATCCATCAATCAACAAATTCAATCAATAATTATATCATCAACTTATCAATAAATCAATCAATACTATAAACTTAAAATTGATGTAACTAATTGTTAACACAAAAATCAAATTGTGAGAATTAGTCCACTCACCGACACCTCAGCAGTTGCAACACTCAGTTTCTTATCACCGAGTCTTTGTTTAATCTGAAATATCACATAATAACAAATTAGTAACTTGTCATTAACCAAATAGTATTTACAATATTGATCAATCTCACACATAAGTAACCATATAGTACATATATATATATATATATATATATATATTTATATGGTATATATTTAAGTAACCATATGGTATATATTGACTTTCGTAGGATATACCAGTTAGTTGTGAAGTTGTATTATCCTTTCGGAATTCCAACTGTTAAACCAGAGCTGATTCCAGTGATGTAACTACCTTCGGTCTTTTATCGACTTCCATATATTTGTACTCCGTGTAAAACATTTCCAGTACTATATCAGATAAACTGTTGAATAGGGGCCGTTACATCACTTTTACAATTGTCGTATACTTAATTGTATAATGTCATCCTTACTTATAAGTATCTACATCATCAACAATCACAATAATAAACTACTCGCAATTCATGGCAATAGACAAATCACATACAAGGCGATAATACATAATTAAAGTATGAAATAGAGCAAGTATGATAAAGGTTTTGATATAACCCGGAAATTAATGCGTAACATCGTATTATTATGATTGACAACTCGTTCACACGTACAAAGATGAATCTCCAAACTCCTAACGTTCGCTCTAACCTCTATGTTAATCCGTCGATTAATTACAATAACCCTAGACTAAAATATAAGAGACTTTTAGAGTGAGAAAGTGGAAATGGAAGAATGAGAGTATAAGTATGAGTGTGAATATGAGAGTGTGTTGAAATGAGAGCTAGGGGCTGCTATTTATAGGAGAGGCTTGGCTCAAGTTAGCATCCCAAAGCTCACAATAGCAAAAGGTGGAAAAGGTGGTGGCACCAGGTACAAAAAGGTGGTGGCACCATGTACAAAAAGGTGGAAAAGGTGGTGGCACCAGGTACGAAAAGGACAAAAAAGCGCAATCCGTGCGGGAAGATGGCAGCCGGCGGCGGCCTGGTGGCTGGCCGGCGGCGGCTGGCTGCTACCTGCACCAGCCCGCTGCCTGTTGCTTCGTTTCTCGATTCGTGCGTGTTTTCATCGTTATGCGTCCGTTTGTGTTGATTCTTTTTGTGTTGGATTCGTAATTCAAAAATGAAGCTTTTGATGAAAAGAAATCCCAAAAATATATCTCTGAACTTTAGATGTGTCGTACGAATCGTTTGGATCTTCCGGTGTACGTAGAATCTTCATTCTTCGTCCGTTTTAGTTGATTCTTCTTCTGTTGGATTCGTAATTTGAAAATGAACATCTTGGATGAGATAGATGTTGGTGATGGGCTCTTTTGTCTTGAATTCTCATTTTGATGTCTTGAATCTTCAAACGTGCGTGGAATCTTCGTTTTATATCCGTTTTGCTTGATTTTCATCGTGCAACCTTGTTTTTACCATCTTGACATAATACTACTGATTTGTATTGAATTTGGGTTAAAGTGCCAAGAATCATTCCAGAATGAGAGAGATATCGGTAGTAAAAACGTGACTTTTTACGCGATATCAAGTATCCCACACTTAGAACTTTGCTTGTCCTCAAGCAAACTCATTCTTAAAAGCTTCTGGAAGGATTCTAGTTGCATTAGTTTTTGGAGATACCATTTTCCAAAGAATATAAAGTTACAGTTATAAAAGAGTTTTCACCGGAAACTAAGGGTTTATAGAATTTGATACCTTCTTCGAGCAACATAAATGAGGATCATGACTAGGCAATCCTCACAAGTGGGTCACTCAAATCACTCAAGTGTTTAGGGTTTCCTATTTACTAGTGTCAATCACTCAGATAGCCTGTCATGCAGCATTCTCGTCATAGGCTTGATCGAGAATCAGATCTCCATCACTTTTGATGAGGACAGTACTATCCTTTCGAGATATCTTGGAAGGAATCGGATGTTTGGGTTGAAGAAGGTGTGAGGGTTTTCCTTGCATTTTCTCGAAACTTTTCTTGAGAGAGTTTCTTTGGAATTTCTCAGATTTTGAAAGACTACATAGCCTTTTTCTTTTTTTTTTCTTTGGAATTTTTCTTTTGTTGGCCCTTTTTCTTGATACTTGGGCTTTTAGGTTTCTTTCGACAGCTTTTACTGAATTTTTTTTTCTTGGAGCTCCTTTTACGGATGATATTCATCCTTTGGAGAACGCTCCGATATATTTTGTGGCTTTGTATTAGGCTGCAGAAGTCTTGGAAAATCAAGAGTATCTTTGAGAGTTCGTCGGAAAATGAAACTTCTGTAGGTTCGGGACGAATATTAGGAGGTTTTGATTGGGTGTGAAGAGTGAATGTTGAGTGGGTGGATGTTTGATGGTGGAAGGGTGTTTGGATTCCTTAGAAGTTATCAAGATGGGTTGTACCTATGCCACGTATGGCACTCATCGGTGTGATTTCGAAATGCATTACAAGAGCAAGTTCTAATTCAAATGCATACATCAGTGCACACATGAAACGAAAAGTGAAGCATTTTAGAGATGAATGCTAATGATGGGCTCAATCCTCACGAATCGAATGTTTTGGTCAATGTGTGCCTAGCCATGTGTTGCCCTTTTCGTCCGTATCTTATTCTAAAACAGTTTGTTTCGTTGTCAAAACTCGTTTCTTGCTGTAATTTATAATTTTGAATGATAGGATTTCTAAAGAACGATGTTTTTGAATCTAAAAATTTGAAGTTTTATCCATTTTTAGCCTTTTAATGAAAATATTGTTTGACTTACGGACAAGAGGTAAAAACTTGCGGTTGAAGACCGTATATCCCACACTTAGAGGAACATTGTCCCTAATGTTCGAATCTATTTGTTGAGTACTTCTTGTTTAAGTATCCCACACTTAGAGATTCTACTTATTTTCGAATTGTGTCGTAAGTGTAGTGTGGTTTTGATTATCCCACACTTAGTGTTTGGTATATCGGACGAGATAATCAATTCTTTAAACGGGTAGAGGGTTTTGGAATGGTGTACCGCTTTTGCTGTGCACGTTGTTGGCTCCTCGTTAGAAGTTTGCTGGTCCGTGGCTTGTAGCTTATGGCTCTCGGCATTCTTCATCGTGTGGTCCACAGTTTTCCCTTGCTTCGGTCTTCTATAGTATTTCAAAGAAACCACTCAATTCAATCAAGTAATAGAATAATAATAAAGTCTTGTTAGAAAATAGAAAGAAGTCAGAAAGCGGAGCAATCTAGTGCTCGGCTGGTGGTGATACTGCTGCTGAAGATACTATAGGTCCAGGAGATGTCTCATCTGATGAGGAATCATCATGCTGATAGTGGGTGCCTTCGTCTGATGCATCTCGATCAGCCTCTGCTTCTGGTGTACCTGTAGTGAATACTCCATGCTGTATCAAATGATCAATGAAATCTCCTGCATGCATGTCAAAGCTGTCCAGTCGAATCTCTGGTGTGCTTTGCTGAGAGTGTCCTCCAAATAAATCAGTCTGTCTATGAGAGGATACTGGATCAATCGGTGAGGGTGCAGGGCTAACACTCCTGAGAATCCTATGACTCTGAACAATGGTGGCTCGTGTGGAGACTCTGGATATTCTGCTGCTTTGTGAAGTATGCCCTCTGACTGACCCAACAGTTAAGGGGACATGCTGTACCGGAGTAGGATCCTGTGCTGGCGGTGGTCGTGGTCTAGGTGGAACCATGCGAGGTGGTAAACCATGGCCATGAGCTGAATGTCTGTGAGGTGCTCGAGTAGGAACTGGATGTCTAGGAGCTGCAGGTGTATATAAGTGTGGTGGGGCTCGACCCATTCCGCACGGTATGTCCGGAAGTAGGCTCACTGGTATCCCTGCGATCTGCTGTCTCATGGCTCTATAGCATCTGACTTGCATCTGCATCAACCAGTACCAGTAATCGGGTCCTGGGGGTGTCCCGTAATGGTATATATAAGCTGGTATCTGGGCTCTAGGGGCCAGGACAGAAGGTCCTGTCCTAGTAGGCTATGGCAGTGCAACTGCGTCATCAGAATCTTGTGCATCCTCATCTGAATCGGAGTCTGAATTCCGGGGCTCTCTTGGTTGTTTCCTCTTCCTGGATTCCCTGGGTAGGACTAGACCTGCTACCAATGTATCAACAGTCTCAGGGTTTGATGATCATGCCCTGATGTACACGGTGCCATCCCTCAGAATCCTAAGTATATCCATGCTCCTTAGAAAATTGTAGTCTATCGGTTGGGCACTCCATTCTGGCAGGCTCTTGAATTTCTCTATCTCTATCGTCCTAATCAACCCCATTTTCCGAATCAACCTAGTAATCACTGGGCCCATGAATGATCTTCTTGCACCAAACTCTTTTTCTTCCAAAATCCGCTGTGCGACTAAATGGGCAACCTGAATGTTCCTCCTCTCGAGGATACATGCCATCATGATAACATCAAACTCAGACACTCGACCATTAGACGTATGTTTCCCATCAAACGAACAAGCCAGTAGTTTATGCAAAATCTGCGTAACTGGGTCTGTGAGCTGGGTGGCTTTAATACCCGAGAAATACGATTTTGGTGACCAATGAATCCATGCCTCTGCGGTAGTAGTCGTGAGAGAAATCTTGGTGGCTCCACTAGTAAACAGGGGTGAATCGATCTCTTCTGGAGTATAGAGATCTAGGTGACGTGCAAACTGAGCCAATGACAAGGTGAATAGGCTCCCCATATATCTAAATGTGATCATCCTGTCTCCAACTCTACTCCCTGGCTCAAATGTATAGGTGGTCATGAACTCGGTGATCATCTCCATATACACCGGTTCGTCAATGCTGAACAATCTCTTGAAAGACTCAAACTGCTGACCCTCTATTAAGTCACTAAGTAGACTCTCTAATTTCTGTCTGTATCCTAATGTCTGCAGCTTTTCCCAATCTACATATCTAAAATGGCCAAAAGAGTTATCTCTCCATATTCGTGCCATCTGGTCGTATGCTGGTGTTGCACTAAGGTATGCAAGGGATCCTGTAAGTGGACGTGTTGGATTTAGCTTCTTCTTCTTTGGCGACATAGTACCTGAGAACATGAGAGATTTAAAGTAATAGGTCTTAAGAAAGGGGAAATTTAAAGCGCTTCCCGAATTTTCTAATGGAAAATTCGAAATGAGGGCTTTAAATTCTTGACAGTCCATAGATTACAGTAAATATCAAATGCCCCCAAGTGACTAATAATCAGTCTTAACAATAGTAAGGCAATCATCAATGTGCGAAAACATATAGTCATGGGATGGTGGTAACTTAACTTGTGAAGTAATGTCGGTTACAAAGTTTGGTATTTAGCCAAGTTTGAAACGTCATTATTTCATAGTTTATAGTCTCATTGTAGGTTTTTGACTTTTTTAAAAGTCCAATTTGAAGTAAGGTTTTTGAATAAAAATTTCAATTAATTTGTTTTAAAAATGCAATACTTCAAGTTGACTTTTTAGGTCAAAACTTACTTCGGGCGATAATTTCAAGTTGTCCGCATACCAAAATTGTAACCTAAACATGTAAACATTATTTTAGACATTATCCTAATTGATAAACAAGCTAGGTCATGCACAAAAAGTCATGTCATTCATGTGTTTGGTTTTATTCAAGACTTTTTTTTTTAATAATGATTCTCTATTGCCTATTTTGACTAGTCAAGCAAGTACAAGTGTCCTAATAAGCAAGAGTTATCAAGTAACCTTAATTTACTATCCTAATCATGCATGCTAGTTAACTTTTTGTTGACTTTCAAAAGTCAAACTTGCTAATCCTAATTTATCCGCATTGTGCAATTAGCATAGAGCTATCATTCAAAACACCACAATTACTTAAATGTTTAACAACTAACACTTAATCAAGCTAAATTCTAGACTTAATCAATAGGTTAAAGTACATCTTCTTGAAAGAGCCAAACTAGTGTGAATTAGCATGGGTAAGTGGTAGTAGCATGTAGTTCCTAAGCATTCAACCAAGAAAAATACTAATTCCTAGTTACTAACTTAGCTAACTTCATAAAATGAGATACTTTAAGCTTAAAGTAGGTTTCTTATGATCATACCTTGTTTTAGTGCGTAAAGCTTCAAAACGATTGTACAATCGAGAATATCATGCAATGAGGAGTTCAAAAGGACATGAAATTAGAGAGGTTGGTGAAGATTGGATGGTGATCCATGGAGGTATGGTGGCCGGTTTTTAGGGGAGGGAGGAAGGAGAAGAAAGGTTTTTTTGTTTGTTTTTGAATTATAGGATCATATGGAAGGTTGGTGGTCCATGGGAATATTTGTCATGCTCTATGTACCATTTTTCTTACATTGTCCCCAATGTACATCCTAGCACTAAGCCTAATATCCTAGATTAATTTCTAATGTCCTACTAATAATGATTACGAATCCTAAATGTATTTGTTGTAACTAGTTACTTGTTAGTCTTTCGTTACGTTATAAACAATTTAAGCAACGCGTAAATTTTTGCGGAACAATTAAAATTAATTCTGAAATATTAAACTTGAATTATTTTTGGTGTTTAAAAATTATTTGTCTGACGTGGACTTGTTGAATGTACATGTTTCGGCTAAAAGCTTAACGTTGTACGTTCTTGTTGTCGCGCATGTGTTTTCAGGCAAAAATTTTAAAAACGTTTTTTTCTTTTTAAAGGAAACTTTCAAAATTTTATTACTATATTTATACTAAAATATGCTCATTTAAAGTCGCGAGCTTCGACCTTTTTCAGAAGGAGTTGTTTTAAGATTCGTTTCGATCCCTCCATAGGGAAAGGGTCGAGATTTGCTCCCTTAAGCGAACGTTTTTCAGCACAATACATTTTGAAAGTTCCAACATGACGTTATAAACTAAATTGAAATGACGATTCTCTACTCCTAGGACTTCTCGTTCTTCGTATCCTAAATTGACAAGATCACCAATTAACTTATTGTATGCTTTCCTTACCTTTTTAGGGTTTGACAAACCGACGCGTGGCCCTTGGTCTTTGTAATTAAGTTCGTGAGTGAGTTTATTCATGATTTCCAAAAATGTGTTCTCTTCCTGTGAATCAGGGTCTCCGGTTGTAGACTTAACTATCCTACAGAGTTCACTGATTGTGGATTTTTGTACGGAAGTGAATGGGTATTTGGTAAAGGCAAAGATTCGAGTGAGCTCGACGTGAAGGTTTTTCCTTTTTGCGAAGAAAACTATGTCGATTCTTTCCTTGGTGGAATCAGGAAAAACGTCTCGTAATTTTGAGATTAGGTATGAGGCGGGGTCAACAAAGAAAGGAATTTTACCAGGAATGACGATTGAAATCATCGGATCTTGTTCTTCCCAGAACTCAAGTTTGTTGATCATTGCGGCGACATTGTGCTTGATTAATATCATAGATGTTGGAAGAAAATCCATGTCGGCGAGTGATTCAAAAAGTAGATCTAAATCTGCTATAAACTTTAGTTCTTGGTCTCTGAAATTCGTGGAAGTGCTTTCGCATTCACGACTTGACAGGCGAAGAAGGAATTCTACTTATTTTTCTAATATGGCAATCGTTTCTCGTTGTTCGTAGGAATACGGGAGGTTGGCATAGGTTAACTGCCTGACGAATGCTTTATAGACATCTACCCTATGGGAAGGATTGAAAGAAGCACCGAGGTGGCGTTCTTCAAAACAAGGTTGTTCCGGCTCGACTGATGGAACCTTATCCACCACTCAATAAATGGTGTATTGGTGTTTGTGTGAAATGAATGGAAAGATACCGTTATTCCGAGAATCGGGCATGGTTTAGGTATACACCGATGTTTCAGGAATGAGGGTGATTAAGTCACAAGACTTCGGAGGTTTTTCTTCAGAATTATCTTCGGGAAAATAATCGAAGTGGGAAGAATTTGGTAAACTAGATAGGTGTAAAGTTGGCGAGTGATATTCTGGAGATGATGCAAGGTCAGGTAACTGGTCCGTGTCATCAAAATCCAGGCAATGTTTTGGAATTGAAAGTGAGGTCCTATATTCTTCTTGGGTGTCAGAGATTTCCTTAGTTTTAGAGGAAGAAGGTGAAAAGAAATCAGATCCTAATTCCTTTTCTAAGTAGTCAAAGAATTCCGTATCATCCATTGAAATGAGGCAAGAATTGGGTTTTCGAGTTGTCATTTTAATGCTATCCTAACTTACTAATACTTAATTAATACTAATTACTCAAATTAACTTTTGAAAGATTTCTAAGAAGATTTCAATCGGAAGGGTCTCCTAAATATTACTACTTAAGGCGGCTTTGAATCGTACGTTTGTGATTCCCCGACAGCGGCGCCAAAAACTTGTTGGGCCCGCAACCGTCGTTTCAGCGTCGTTGTGAATTCTGATGGTGGTGCGGGCGCAGCAGGGGTTTTAAAATTTATGTTTAGCTGAGCTTAAATTATACGTACTACCTACTCTGGTTAGTAAGCGGTAAGTATGACCTAAGATCGTTCTATGAATCCAAACGTGTGGGTGATTAAAGCTGATGCTGTCGGTAGGGAAATATTCAGGATGGAACAAAGTAGGTAGGTTTGGGGGTTTTAAACTAAAGACAAGTAATTAAAGTGCAGGAAAGTAAATTGCAGGAATTTAAAATGCAGGAAAACAGGTAAAGATAGATATGTGATTGCTGAGACTTCGATAATTAATGTTTCGGGATGACAGATTAAACAGGAACAATGCTAAGTGTAATGATTTAAACTACCAGGTGTAAACTCTAGAACCCTACCAACTAAATTTCCCATTGGCATATCACTAGGAACTAGGTTATCGTGATTCTGATCGGAGCAATACGCAAACTTCCAATACTTATCTAGTTGAAAGATAAACAACCTATCTTGGCTTAACGCTGAGGTGCATGAATCAGTAGCGTATCGTCTCATAGGTCCGACCTTTCTTAACCCCTAAAATAGTTTAGTATTTCATTAGCATGCAGATTAATAACTTTGTATGTTTTGACCGCTGATTATGTAGGACTTAGTGTTTTAAGGATTCTAGGTCACTAGGATGTTATTCTTATTCCTAAGTCTTGTTTTGTGCATTAAGGCTTGGTTACTTCAACTTATGACTTGAGTTCTCCTTTTCAAACAGTTATACATCCCTGGATTATTCGCAGTTTATAAAAACGTGTTTCATATGCAGGCCATACCTTTCGGTAATCAGACAGTGTACTTTACATGGTAGTTCGACTGCTTCTTACATCAGACATATGGTCAGGAGTAATTGACGGTGAACGTGACACTCTAAACTAACTAAATGTAAAGCGATGCAGAAATGTAAATCTAATATGTACAACGTGTGGGTTCACTGTTTCTTACTTGTTGCATGTCATGAGCACAGATAACTACTTACCATAATTAAGGTTGATCAAGTCCTAATTACTAGGTTGCAGTCACGTGGATAACTAGAAAGGGTACTCCATAAATTAGACTCAAGTTCATAAAGTCTTAACGATACAAAGGTCATTAATTCCTATTTTATCTAAACGCGTTTTCGTACATCATTTCATTGTGCATTGACTTTCGTAGGATATACCAGTTAGTTGTGAAGTTGTATTATCCTTTCAGAATTCCAACTATTAAACCAGAGCTGATTCCAGTGATGTAACTACCTTCGGTCTTTTATCGACTTCCATATATTTGTACTCCGTGTAAAACATTTCCAGTACTATATCAGATAAACTGTTGAATAGGGGCCGTTACATCACTTTTACAATTGTCGTATACTTAATTGTATAATGTCATCCTTACTTATAACTATCTACATCATCAACAATCACAATAATAAACTACTCGCAATTCATGGCAATAGACAAATCACATACAAGGCGATAATACATAATTAAAGTATGAAATAGAGCAAGTATGATAAAGGTTTTGATATCACCCGGAAATAAATGCGTAACATCGTATTATTATGATTGACAACTCGTTCACACGTACAAAGATGAATCTCCAAACTCCTAACGTTCGCTCTAACCTCTATGTTAATCCGTCGATTAATTACAATAACCCTAGACTAAAATATAAGAGACTTTTAGAGTGAGAAAGTGGAAATGGAAGAGTGAGAGTATAAGTATGAGTGTGAATATGAGAGTGTGTTGAAATGAGAGCTAGGGGCTGCTATTTATAGGAGAGGCTTGGCTCAAGTTAGCATCCCAAAGCTCACAATAGCAAAAGGTGGAAAAGATGGTGGCACTAGGTGCAAAAAGGTGAAAAAGGAGGTGGCACTAGGTACGAAAAGGTGGAAAAGGTGGTGGCACCAGGTACGAAAAGGACAAAAAAGTGCAATCCGTGCGGGAGGGTGGCAGCCGGCGGCGGCTGGCTGCTACTTGCACCAGCCCGCTGCTTGTTGCTTCGTTTCTTGATTCGTGCGTGTTTTCGTCGTTTTGTGTCCATTTGCGTTGATTCTTTTTGCGTTGGATTCGTAATTCAAAAATGAAGCTTTTGATGAAAAGAAATCCCAAAAATATATCTCTGAACTTTAGATGTGTTGTACGAATCGTTTGGATCTTCCAGTGTACGTAGAATCTTCATTTTTCGTCCGTTTTAGTTGATTCTTCTTCTGTTCGATTCGTAATTTGAAAATGAACATCTTGGATGAGATAGATGTTGGTGATGGGATCTTTTGTCTTGAATTCTCATTTTGATGTCTTGAATCTTCAAACGTGCGTGGAATCTTCGTTTTCTATCCGTTTTGCTTGATTTTCATCGTGCAACCTTGTTTTTACCATCTTGACATAATACTACTGATTTGTACTGAATTTGGGTTAAAGTGCCAAGAATCATTCCAGAATGAGAGAGATATCGGTAGTAAAAATGTGACTTTTTACCCGATATCACTCTTTATGTTCAACGAAAGGAAATGGCAGCTTCTGTTTCAAAGTATATTGAGGCCACTGATAAAATTGTTTCTTCCATAATCGCACATCATCATGCTACTAAAGCTGAAGTTGCTGCTCTTCGGATTGATAACAAAAAGTTGTATCGCTGTGTAACACCCCCAAATTTACTGTTGCGCGGAAGCAAGCTTTGGGTCTTACTAATCAATAATCAAGCACCAAAGTAAAGCAAACGACATCTATATGCAACGTCGTACAATAGTACAAAAGTATTACATTGTTGAATCATAATAACAAGCTTCGAGTTCGAAGATGATTTCCTAGAAAATTCTAATACATAACTGATATTCAAAAAGTAATGCAAAAGAATTTCCACAAGTTGTATGCATGCGACTCGAGCTATCAGTCTTGGGGTAATCCTACTCCGTTTGTGTACCTGAGATACAAAGCTAAAATAGGTCAACCAAAAAGGTTGGTGAATCTCACAGGTTTAGTAGTAAAGTCATCGTTTGTGAACCACAAGTAATGTACCAGCGTTGCCATCAAGCAAACTAAGTAAATCAGTATGTACGCACAGTTGCCATGAGCTCATAAGTTGAAGCTTAACCGTGTAGTGTGAATATATCACGTACCCCCGTGAGTGCTATCCGCACACTCATATGTAACAAATACTAATATGCATGTTTTTACGTGTAAATCAGTACGTGGTGGTGCTACCACCCCAGGCAGGGATTGTCAGTCCCAAATGGATCCATTTACTAGTAATCGCGCTTAAGTCCATAACTAACAACTTATGATAGGAGGATTTCAGTGGATAAAAGTAACTCATGCAAGGTTTGTGTAAAAGCAGTAGTAAATCAGTACAGTACATTGCGTTCACATGTAAATCGGTAGCTAAGTATCTCACCCCAGTAGTTTAGAAAAACAGTAAAAAATGGGGCTGTAAGACTCACCTGAGTCAAGCAAGCAAGCGTTTAAATAAACGTGAAGTCTGAAAGTAGTATTAACCCATAGGTTCCGCGAACCCGCAACCTTCTAATGCCCTAAGCATATAAGGTTGTATGTATAAGTGAATGTCTCAAAAGACCATTCATGCTAGTTGTCCACTCAACTAGTTATGTCCAAGTATTTGTTTGTACATTTGTGATCATTTTGTAAATAAGTGTGGCCCGTTGGTGACGGAGGTGTAATAATAATTCAAGTATTATTATTATGTAATTCATTGTGCTTGTATATCTTGTAAGTGTAGTGTTTTTAATACTTAGTATAAAAGTATTTAACTTTCTGTTTCATGCGACAATAGTAATTCACGAGTTTTTGTTTATGCATGAATGTTATTCACGGATTGAGATTTCATGCGAAGATAATGAGGATTGACGGACCAATGATTTTCTAGAATACAAGTGTTATACTTTGTTCCCACTGTTTACTAAACTCGTTATCACTGTTCGTTAAAAACTCGTTACCACTGTTAGTTAATAAAGTTGTTACCACTGTTTGTTTATTAACTCGTTACCACTGTTAGTTTATAACCTCGTTACCACTGTTAGTTTATTAACTCGTTACCACTGTTAGTTTATTAACTTGTTACCACTGTTTGTTATAATCTCGTTACTACTGTTAGTTTACAACCTCGTTACCACTGTTAGTTTATAACTCGTTACCACTGTTTGTTTTAATCTCGTTACCACTGTTAGTTTACAACCTCGTTACCACTGTTAGTTTATAACTCGTTACCACTGTTTGTTTTAATCTCGTTACCACTGTTAGTTTGCAACCTCGTTACCACTGTTAGTTTATAACTCGTTACCACTGTTCGTTATAAACTCGATAAGCCTTTCGATTTGGAGCATTTCTAGTCCGATTTATACCTAACCAAAAATCACACATGTTCTCATATATGTCTAGTTCATTTCTGCACTTTATCTTATTTTTATATGTTAATTTACTATTTTAAACAAAAATAGTTTCAAGGTGTGGTCAGACTTGGTCCAAAACGGTTATATGTTCAAAGATCGAGTTATACATGAAAATAATGACATTTCTGGAACGGTCATAGAAGGACTTTTTAAATTTGACAAAATATGTGAGGTTTTGGCACTGGTCTCATACGTTTTAGTGGTCTAGAACTCAAGATATGGTCTCGAGAAGTTACTGAAAATTCCTGTCTGCCGGAACAGTAAACCTATGTCACTGGAGAAAAATGTTTTCGAGTAGCAAACAGAGTCAAAAAGTCACAAGACTAATTTTGTTGGAAGGATAACTTCTTGTACTACATTCTAGGCTTAAGAAACGTCCATTTTGGTGTTGTAATGATTTTTTTAAAATTCGTGGGAGTGGAAATAGAATCTGGACAGGAACATAAGCTTATAGTTTTGAGATTTAAATTGCGTTTTGATTACTTATTTGGAAATTAACAAGTTGATAAGCAAAATGACATGATAATATACATATTATAAGTAAAACACTAGAGTTTTGAAGTCTCACAATGGTGTAGGAAGAAACGAAGACGGTAGGAGTGATGTACACGCGTAGGCGGTCGTTTTGGTGTCTTCGACTTCGTTTTTCCTTCAAGAATGAGGTGGTGGCTAATGGTGGATCGTGGTGGTGGCTGGAAAATGCAGGAGCAAAGAGGGAGAGAGAGGGATAGGTAGGTGATGGTGTAAGCGGTGGAAATGGTGTGGGGTGGGTTTTGGTTTGATTTGGAAGCAACAAAGGCATGGTATGCCATGCCTCTTGCAGATTTTTTGCATAAAAGTCATGGGTCCCACCCACACATGGTGTTTAAATTGTTTCCCCAATTTGTATTAAGTGTGGTGCTCGTTTACCCGTTCGTTTCGCGTTTTAATTAATCGTATAACGTTTTATTCAACACGTTTTGTTAACGATTTAAAGCACGATATTTTTACTGGGAGTATTTTATTAAAATACTTAATAATGTGATATAAGACATACTTTGCCTTTATTGCATCCGTCGGGCACGTTCCACGCGTTTTTCGTTGCGTACAGTTATGTTTTGATAAAACGTATAATCGTATAATATATTAAAGTAAATAATGTTTGTTTGGATAAATCCACATTATTTTTAACAGTTTGTCACCAACGTCCATAGTAAACAGTGTCGGATATCCATCCGGTTTGTAGTTGTACGATTTAAACAAATCGTGTAAACGTGTATGTAATTACACAAAAGGTCATGTATATTTAGATCAACGTAAACTAAATACACGTAATTACAAGTAGTTTAGGTACTAATTAAAGTCCTAAATTAGCGGGTGTTACATTCTCCCCTTTTTAGGAGAATTTCGTCCCGAAATTAGCTCGTAGTCGCGGTGTGAGTAGAGTCAGTGAACAGGTGTGGATGTTTCAGTCGCATTTGGTCTTCCCGTTCCCAAGTGAATTCAGGACCACGCCTCGAATTCCACCTGACTTTAACAATGGGAATACGACTCTGTTTTAAGCGTTTGACCTCACGGTCCATAATTTCCACGGGTTCCTCGACAAAGTGTAGTTTGTCTTCAATGGGTATCTCATCAAGAGGTATGATCAGTGTCTCATCAGACAGACATTTCTTCAAGTTAGAAATGTGAAAGGTAGAGTGCACGCTACTGAGTTCAGGAGGTAGTTGCAGTCTGTATGCCACTGGACCAATTCTTTCAAGGATTTCGAATGGTCCAATGTACCTGGGATTCAGTTTATCACGTTTGCCAAAACGAATAACGCCTTTCCAAGGCGAGACTTTCAGAAGTACTCGATCTCCAACCTGGAATTCGAGGTGTTTGTGTCTCACGTCAGCATAGCTTTTTTGACGATTACGCGCAGCTTTCAGTCGGTTTTGTATGCCGACGATCTTTTCAGTGGTTTCGTGAATGATTTCTGGACCGGTGAGTTGTGTATCCCCCACCTCAGTCCAACAAATGGGTGATCGGCACTTACGACCGTAAAGTGCCTCGAAGGGTGCAGCTTTGATGCTGGTGTGGTAGCTGTTATTGTATGAAAACTCACACAACGGTAAGTGATTTTCCCAGTTGTTACCGAAGACAACTACGCAAGCTCGTAGCATATCCTCCAGTGTTTGTATAGTTCGTTCGCTCTGGCCGTCAGTTTGAGGATGGTAAGCTGTACTCATATCCAAACGAGTACCGAGTGATTTTTGTAATGATTGCCAGAAGCGGGAAGTAAATCGAGCATCTCGGTCAGAGATAATCGAGATGGGCACGCCATGTCTCGACACGATCTCTTTCAGGTAGATCCGTGTCAAACGTTCCATCTTGTCAGTTTCCTTGATGGCTAGGAAATGAGCAGATTTAGTGAGTCGGTCCACGATCACCCAAATGGTATCTGTTGGGACATGTATGTGTGACAACAGATCTAGCTTGTAATAGTACTAGTGATTATTGTAATCAAGTTTTTACAATTGATTTGGATTTGTAAATCATATTAGTTTGGTATTAATATTCGTTAAATATATTAGTATGATAAAGTGTTAGACGAATATCGAATACGATGTTACAAACTAAAGTCTGTGAGATAAGATCTCAAGTCGCAGAACTTAATCCTGCGAGATGAGATCTGGGCTCGCAGAGCTGCGAACCGAGTCGAGATGGGCTTGGTTGTGGGCTGCGAGTTGAACTCAATTCGTAGAGTCCATCGACCTGCGAATCGAGTTTAATTAAAACCTATAAATATCCAATTGGTTTAATCCGAAAAAGGACTTTTGGCCATTCGTTTTCCAGAGAACAAAAACGCTATTCTAAGCAATCATAAGGTTAGGTATTGATCGATTAACGTTAATTAATCGATACAAAACCTGGTTGATAAATCAATTCGCTATTATCTTGCGAAACAAATTGTTCACTTATTGTAAACCAAGTATTGAGGAATTCCGCGCCTTAATACCTAAGATAACCTCGTTATCGATCCACATACTAGGGACTTACAATTGGTATCAGAGCTTTCGGGCTAAATACTTAGTTAGTTCGAGGTTATTTGGATAATAACGATAGATTTAGGGTTGTTGTTACGATTAATCTTCGTAAAAACGATCAAAATCAGTCTCTGGAAGTGTTTAGTTTCGTAATCGACCGAAATCTTAGGGTTTAATCGATTAGAAAACTAAAATTTTCGTTTTAGGGTTTTTCAGCCGATTCTGCGAACTGAGTTCCCCCTGCGAACCGAGTTCTTCTGCGAACTGAGTTCCCCCTGCGAACCGAGTTCTTCTGCGAACTGAGTTCCCCTCTGCGAACTGAGTTCACCCTGCGAACTGAGTTCCTATCCTGCGAATCGAGTTTCTGCGAAGTGAACTTTCTGATTTTTCTGATTGTTAATTCCCGAAACTCTTAAAAAATGTCTGACATTAGCAAAATGATTGAGATGGAGCACGAGGTTGGAAAATCTAATACTCCACCTAAGTTGTTACGTGTTGAAGACTATTACAATTGGAGAGATAGGTTTGAATCTTACTGTAGATTCCATAATCTCTCAATCTGGATGTGTATCAAAGGAGGATACACAACACCCACCCAAACTGTTCAAAATGCTGTTGTTGTGGTATCCTATAATCTGATGAGTGAACAACAAAAGAAAGACTATGAGAATGAAAATAAAGCTCATTCTTGTCTCAAGATGTGTTTATCCAAGGAATTTAATCATCAGTTAAAATCTTTTCATACTGCTAAAGCACTCTGGGAAGCGCTTGAGAAAAGATGTGAGGGAAGTCCACAAGTACAAGCAAGCAAGAAGAAGCTTCTGAAAAAGCAGTTTACTCTGTTTAAAGCATTTAAAGGAGAAACTCTTGATGCTTATGTTACTCGTTTCTACCATTTGTTATCTGAGATTGAAAACCATGAAATCTCTATTGAGGAGGTAGAGAAAACCGACAAGTTTCTTGAGGGTTTACCTTCTAAATGGGAGATGTATGGTGTGATGATTACAGACAATGAAACCAGATATGCAACCATGACACTTGAGCAGGTTATTGACAAGCTCAAAGGATATGATTTCACTAAGAAGTCGAAAGATACTGATTCTGATCATGTTCAGGATCCAGGACTGTATCATGGAAAAACTTCTATCTCGACTGCTTCATCTAGCTCGACCACTGCTTTGTTTGTTGGTAATGCTGATGGAAAGGGTGAAATGATAACTGATGAACTGTGTTTCATTACATCATCCGGAAATGAAGCTAAAGGGAAACCTTCTGAGAAGTCACCTCAAGAACATCAAAAGATGCCCATGAGTGTGAAATCTGCTGAGCAGCAATTGTCTGTTCTTGCTTCATTTGTAGCTTCATATGAGAATTATATTGATTGTAAGATCAATGATCCAATTCTTTTTGATGAAGACTATGATCAGATAGATCCTGATTATCTTGAAGAAATAGATCTCCAGGACCAACTTGCTTTGTTGTCAAGGAGAGTTAAAAATTTCTTAAAGAAAAATGGAAGAAAGGTTGTTGGCAACAGATCAGGGTTTGATAAAACCAAGGTCAAGTGTTATAACTGTAAAAGTTACGGACATTTTGCTAGAGAATGCCAAAGACCTAAGGTAGAGACTGGTGAAGGGAAACAAGGCTCGGGAAATACTTTGCATTCCAAAGCCTTAGTAGTGAAACAGCTAGATGGATCTTATGATTGGAAAACTCAGTCAGAGGAAGCTTTGATGGCTGAGATTGACGATCAAGAGATTGAAGCTGAGTCATTATCCTATATGCCCACTGATCCAGCTTTTGAAGTAAAGGTGCCTGAGACTCCTGCTAAAGCTAATGTTGATGATGTATTAGACTTGGGTTCAACTGAAGATTTGGATCCCGTAGATTTTGTAGCTAAGATTGCTGAACTGCAAACTGATAAAAAACGGGTATGCCTAGATCTTGTTTCTCTTGTTGATCTGTGTCAGTTAGTTTCCAGTTTACAGTCCCAAGTTAGTGCTTATGCAGATTCCTATAAGACTTTGACTGAAACTAATAATACCCTGTCATCTCAACTTAGCACACTTAGTAAATCCAGTGAGGCCGTTAGATCTGAACTTGACCTAGCTAAGTTAGATATATGTAGGTTAAGTGATGATAAACAAGCCTTAAAGGATAAGATTAAGGCAGATGCGGCTGACAAGACAGCTTTTAGAGATACTGTGAATGAGAAATTAATTATCATAGACGGTCTCTATATGAACATAAATGATTTGAATCTGTCCATTGCTAATAAGGATAAGGAGTTAGTTAATTGCAAAACAAAACTTGTAGCTCAGAATCGTAAGCTTGAGAGCTATAGAACATCTGAAATGGATAAAATGTTAGGTGCTCAGCGTAGTGTGAAGGATATGTCTGGTTTAGGATATAATGATATGCCTCACCCATTCAATTCAAATTACACTAAAACTCCTGTAGATATTAAAATGGCAGATGTTAACCCTGAAACGAAAGAAACTAATAAACCGGATAAGTTAGAGGCACAGAAGAGTGTTATTAAGAACCCTTCATTAGATAATAGTAAGAAAATTCCTCACACCAAAGTACATTTTGTACCGGGTGGAGTAATTAATGATACTAAGATCAATGAAGTGGTTAATAAAGAACATGTCATTGAACCTTTAGTGCCTAAAACTCCGGTAGCGGATGCAAAAGCTAGTAAGTCACGTAAACAGATGTCTTGCTTCAAGTGTCACCAAAAAGGACACGTAGCTTCTTGTTGCCCAAATAAGAAGTTGGAAGCATCACATAAGTTAGTGAATACTGAAAAGACACCTACTATTTCTAGTTCGATTGTAGATAGGTTAGGCTCCAAACCGGGATTAGGAAGTAAACCTGTAAACATTCTGAAAAGAGATGGTAATCATAGTGTCTCTCCACCTAAACCTAAAGGGCTTATACTCTAAACGAAAATACTTTCAATAAGCCAAGAGATAAGACACCTTCGAGGTTTAGGACCCCAAGTAGAAACCATAGTCAATTTGAGAATGGTTCTACTTCGAGTACACAGGGAACTAAGTTTGTGCCTAAGAGGTTTTCTACTCACTCTCCTCATAGGCCTAAGACTACAGATCATCAACAATATCAAACTCCTGTGAAGGTTACCAAGACTCCTGATGGGAATAGTTATGGTTACTTTAAGGAGGTTCAGATTGTAGATGACCAGGGACAAACCAAGACCGTAATGGCTTGGGTCCCTCTTGATAACTAACTGTGTACAACTTGTGATGTGTAGGAGCAGACTGTGAACAAGGACAGCTGGTGGTATGTAGACAGTGGATGCTCAAGACACATGACAGGTGAAAGAAGTCTACTGAAGGACTTCAGAGAAGGTTTCAAGCAAAAAGTAAATTTTGCAGGAGACAAAGGAGGAGTAATTATTGGGAAAGGAAAAGTTTCAAATGGAACTTTAACTCTAGAGGATGTGAATTATGTTGAAGAACTAACTCATAACCTAGTGAGTGTTTCCCAAGTCTGCGATAAAGGTCATCCAGTTCATTTTAATGAAAAGGAGGCTTTAGTCCTGAAGCCAGGATTCACAATTCCTGAAGAATGGATATTGATGAGGGCACCAAGGAAGAAGGACATCTATGCGATAAACATGGGTGTTCCTAATTCTTCAATGGTATCTACATGTTTATTATCCAAGGCTTCGGAAGCAGACGCGCTACTATGGCATAGGAGAATGGCACACCTAAACTGGAGAAAAATGAACTACATAACCAAAAATGGTTTAGTTTTGGGTGTACCGCAAAAACATTTCGAGTCTGATAATAAGTGTGTTCCTTGTATGAAAGGAAAGCAGCATAAGAAACCGCACCGATCTAAGACTGAAAACTCAATCTCCTCTCCATTTGATTTGCTACATATGGATCTCTTCGGCCCAATAAGCAAAAGAAGCATAGGTGGCAAATGGTACTGTCTAGTTGTCACAGATGACTACTCTAGATTCTCGTGGGTATTTTTCTTAGGATCTAAGGATGAAACTCCAGGTATTCTAATTGAGTTTTTAGATCAAATTGAAAATGTATACAAAACGAGAGTTAAGCGTATTTGTAGTGATAACGGAACAGAGTTCAAGAATTCAATTTTAGATATCTATTGCTTAAGCAAAGGGATAATTCATCAATTCAGTGCACCATATGAACCTAAACAGAATGGTGAGGCTGAAAGGAAGAACAGAACGTTGATTGAAGCTGCTAGAACATTGCTTGCAGATTCAAAGCTTCCTGTCATCTTTTGGGCAGAAGCAGTGAATACATCATGTCATGTTCTGAATAGAGTTCTTACGGTTAAAAAGCATAATAAGACTTGTTATGAGCTTTTGAACAATAAGAAACCAAACTTAAAAGGATTAGAACCCTTTGGAGTTGCTTGTACAATATTGAAAACTGGGAATCAAGCTAAATTTGGTGAGAAGGCTGACGAAGGATTCTTCTTGGGTATATGCCTAATTCTCCAAATAAAAGGGTTTTCAATAAGGTCACTAGTCGTCTGGAGATAGTTTATAACATTGAAGTTACGAGCTATGTACCTGATGTGCATAAGGGATTAGATTGGCAATTTGACTACTCAGATCTCTTTAAGTCATTTAAGGTTCCCATAAATGATTTTGTCAGTGATTCAGAGATTTCTCAGCACTTATTGAATGAAGAATTGGACAATGGTCCGTCTTCAACATCGAGTGTTCCGAAATCTGGACTCAGTACATCAGATGACTCAAATGAAGCTTCTTTAAGTGGGTCTCGACAATCTTTAAAGGATAAGTATCAAGAAACAGAAGATTCTGAAAAGGATCTTCAAACAACGTTTGATGATGTACTTACTTCTTTGAACCATTTAAAGATCTCTTCGGAAAATTCAGAAGAAATGCCTTCATTAGAAGAGATTGGTACTAACTTAGGAGATGAGTTAATAGTTGATCCTATACCGATTACAAGAATGAGTAAGAATCATCCCGTTGAAAACATCATCGGTGATATTAATACTCCTGTTCAGACTAGGACTCAATCTAAAGCTAGTACTTCTGAAGATTTAGAAAGCTTGTATACTGCTATGAAAGAGACAGGGATTCCTAATCAATGTCTATATTCATGCTTTATCTCACAAGTTGAGCCTAAAAATGTGCAAATGGCTCTCAAAGAAAGCTCATTGGTTGAAGCTATGCAGGAAGAACTGCAACATGTTCTCAAAATTACAAGTTTGGGAGTTGGTTGACCTACCAAAGGGAGAATATCCAATTGGAACTAGATGGGTATTTAAGTGTAAGAGAGATGACCAGGGAGTCATTACTCGCAATAAAGCACGTCTAGTGGTTCAAGGTTTTAATCAACAAGAAGGCATAGATTACAATGAAGTGTTTGCACCAGTTGCTAGGCTAGAAGCAATTAGAGTATTTTTAGCATTCACGTCATTCTATGATATAAAAGTTTATCAGTTGGATGTTAAGAGTGCCTTTTTGTTTGGCAAAGTAGAAGAATTGGTGTATGTTGCTCAACCTCCAGGGTTTGCTGATCATGAGTATCCCGATAGAGTATATCGTTTGAATAAGGCTCTATATGGATTACATCAAGCACCGAGGATATGGTATGCAACACTATCAACGTATCTACTTGATAATGGATTTACAAGAGGAGAAATTGATAGTACATTATTTGTAAAATGGAACAATAAAGACTTTCTATTTGTACAAGTTTACGTTGATGACATTATCTTTGGATCTTCTGATGAAAAGATGTGTCAAGAATTTGAGAAAGTCATGAGAAAAAGGTTTGAGATGTCTGCAATGGGAGAGTTGAAATTCTTCTTAGGGTTACAAGTTGACCAAAAGAAGGATGGCTTCTTTATTCATCAATCTAAATATGTTTATGAGTTATTAGAAAGATTTAAGATGGATGACAGTAAAGTCTACAATACTCCGATTCCAGTTAATCACAAACTAGGTCCGGATACATCGAGTGATCAGGATGTGGATCCTACTTTATATAGGGCCATGATTGGATCACTAATGTATTTGACTGCTTCTAGACCTGACATTATGTTTGCTGTTTGTTTATGTGCAAGATATCAGGCTAATCCGAAAGAGTCACATATGCAGACTGTTAAACGGATCTTCCGTTACCTCAAAGGGCAACCGAAGCTGGGACTTTGGTATCCAATTGATGGAGACTTAGATCTAGTAGCATATACTGATTCGGATTATGGAGGATGCAATCAAAATAGGAAATCTACGACCGGAGGATGTCAATTCTTAGGAGGTAGATTAGTATCTTGGCAGTGCAAGAAGCAAAGCTCAGTAGCCATTTCTACATGTGAAGCTGAGTATGTTGCAGCTGGCAGCTGTTGTTCTCAAGTTCTTTGGATACAACAGCAACTGCGGGATTACAGGTTAAATTTAACCAATACTCCTATGATGATTGACAACGAATCTACTATGTCGATCACTAACAATCCTGTGAAGCACAGTAAAACTAAGCACATTGATATTCGACATCATTTTATTAGAGATTGTGCTGAAAAGAAAATGATAAGGTTAGTTAAGGTTCTGACTGCGGATAACTTAGCAGACCTATATACGAAGGCGTTCGACAGAGCAAGATTTGAGACATTGGTTCAACTGAATGGAATGAGAAATCCAGAGTGATTAGTCTTCCAAGGGTATTTTAGTAATAGTTAGTTATCATTAAAACAAAACAAAAAAAAAAAGGTGGGCGTATGGCATTCATTTGCTTGTTACCTGCGGGGAATCGCCTCCAATAAAAGAACAACCGAAGTTCTTTTAGAAAAAGCTTTAAGTTTTGGCTGTAAAAACTTGGGAAATGATAGTACATTAGGAGAATAAGTCTAAGAATAATAACCTTAATTATTAAGTATGATGTGTTAGTAGATTCTTATAAGTTGCATTAGAATAACGATTTTTATCTAGGATTACACTTATATTTATCTTATTATACACCTATATCCACTGATTATAACTTGTCTGTATACTTAACAAGTGATAAAAATAACTTAAGTCTAGTCAGCTTCATCATACGATTTATTGGTAGGCAGGTTATGCTAAGATTTCCGAGCAGTTAAGAAGTATAACTTTCATGTGTAATATCTTATGTGATTTGTTATATAACGTATGACATATGTCTTAATTGTTGAATGATAGTATTACCATGCACTGTGATCTAAAATTAAAAAAATAAAAAAAATAAAAAATTGATTGATTGAAATGATACAAAGTATCATAATGTCAAAAGGTGAGTTATATGTTTCGAAAGGGCATCATTTAGTAACCTCTACCTTACATATGAAAGATACAAAGTATCTCGTGTCAAGTGTATGTTATATGCTTCTAAAGAACATCATTTAGTAATCTCTACCTTGATAATACAAGATACAGTGTTATGTGTTGTACTTGAATTCTTCAGTATGTTGTATAGTAGAAAACACTAGATATTGTGCACATTAATAATAAAAGATTAGCTCAGAAACCTGTGTGTAATCTGTTTATGTGGATCATAATACCGGTAATCGTCTTGAACTGTCTATGATATTCGAACATTCACTTTTGTGAATAAAAAGAAATCATAAGTTATATTTCAATGAAGTGTTATATCATGTGGATAAAGGTACATAAGATATAATTTCATAAATATAAGTTTATTACTGATTAAAGTTGTGATTTTATTGTGCTTATATGAATTTCATGAGGTATGTATACTAACAATCGTCTTAGGCTTATTACAATCTATTAAGTACAACTTATTCGTTCTAATATGATCCCTAAGCAGTTAAAACTTTAAGTGTTTATTATTAAGTTAATTTGTTAGAATGTTAGTAGTTTTATTATTTTAACGTTTGTAATTATTTCCTCGAATCAATAAAAGTTTTAATTATTCTTGTTTATCTTTTGGAATTAAATTAAACTAGCTATCTTATATCCGTGTTGAATAAATGTAACAAATACAAGTAAAAAATAATTTTTATTTTAGACTTGTACGGTATGTATGGGTTTCATTTTATACTAAGTGCTAAAATCGCGTTTTTGTGAAAACTTGTGATTTTGACTAGTCAACGTTGCGAAGCGAGACTAGTGCTGCGAAGCGAGTACATAGTATAAATGGGGCAAGTCCAACGAGTCCAACCCACACTTGCCATTTATTCTGCGAACCGAACCCACACACCTCTGCGACTTGAAATTTGGCGAAACGAATCGAAAATACATTTCGATTGATTTTCTGATTTTTAGTACAAAGAAGGATTTTTTGATCCGTGGAATTCTTACAACTTTTGATTACGCATCTTTAGAAGTAAGTTTCATGAGAATTCACCGTGTAATTTGTGAGATATCGATGGGTTTACGTTTTTGAATGTGTCAGTTTAGTTTATCACGAATTTTATGCAAATTAGTGATTTAGAAAACCTAACACATGTTTATAATGCTTAATCAATGGTTAATAAACATGTTATAATCGATTAATTGCTTTGAAACACATTTGATTAGTGATTGATGTTTTGAATTCGTTGAGCAGTTGATCCTGCGAACCGAGATCTATCTCGCTTCGCAGCCCGCTCCAACGAATCGAGATAAGTTGCGAGACGAGTTTCAACTAGTTTGACTTCAGTTGACCGAAGCGAGACGAGTTCAACTAGTTTGACTTCAGTTGACCGAAGCGAGACGAGTTCAACTCGTTTGACTTCTGTTGACCGAAGCGAGACGAGTTCTACTTGTTTGACTTGGGTTGACCGAAGCGACTCGACTTCAACTCGCAGGGTTTCTGCGTACCGAATTGAAAAATTAAATCAAATTTATAATTTTTCAAATTTTAACTTGTTATCGATTTGAGAATTGTTTATTTACAAATAATTAACAAGTTACTTGTTTCTATACATATAGACTGACGAATGTTTGTTTATAAGTTTAAATATGTGTAATATCTTAACAATTTAAGTTATTTCATATCGAAAGTCTTCCGACTCATAGCGTAGTCGTGCAGCGTGTCCCGATATTTATCAGCGGTATGATAACTCAAATTGTTATCCTTAGCTAATGAGCTTTATATATAATTTATAGAATATAATTGAAATTGTTAATTCAATTAAGTTTCAGTGAATTATGTTATTAGTTAATAGTATATTTAGACGTTTGATGATCTTTTTGATCATAATACGTTAAAGTGTAAATTATCTAATGCTCGTTAACTTAACATTCTTGCTAATTGTGTAATTTTACATTACAGATATGGCTAACAGATCATTTGAGAAGGGTCACAACATCTTGGTGAATCTAGATGTCAATGAGCGTGGTGCTGAGCGCTTTGAGCAGATTTTGACATATTTAGCACGTTTGAGAATTCGATTTGCTATCACTGAGTCACCTCCACTGAACAAAGACCTTCTTACGCAGTTTTGGATGAACATTGTTATGATGGTGCTGCTAACCCGCCTATTATACGTACGACGGTGAATCAGCATCCGATTTCTTTTACTGCTGATGACTTACGACAGCTATTGCAGCTAGGAACTTCTGAACAAGAAGCGGGTCCATCTGTTTTTTCAGCTGATTTTATAGAAGGAGCTCTAGGTCGTACAGGTTATTCAGGACCTAGGAGAGGACGCCAGTTTGTCAAAGCTTTTTTACTAGGATAGTGGAGATTACTCTTTACTGTTATAGTATCTATTTTTGGGAACAAGAAGTCAGGATTAGATGAGCTTAGTCCTGAGTTGATGTCAGCTGTACTGTCACTGGTTTACAATAAACCATACAGTTTTTCTTCTTATATTTTTCAGTCCTTCAGAGGACAGATCACCGGAGCTGCTAGGACTTTGTTTATTCTTTATCCTAGATTCTGCATGCTCCTGATTCAAGCTCAAGTTTCAAACTTGCCAGCTTATGCAGCTGATTTTCAAGTTGAGACAATTGGACTGCTAGGTTACAACGCTTGCTTTTTGCTATCCAAGCGTAAAGATGAGATTAAGCCTGAGGCTGCTGATCTTTTTGGGCATCTTCTTGATGCTGATTATGTTGCTCCACCAAACAATGGTTGGATGGATGCTGGAGCTCACGGTCAAGCTCAAGCTCAACAACGACAACAAGCTTCATCTCAACCTCAACCAGCAGCAGAGTCACAGGAGCTTATTGAGGATGTTTTACATCAGGTTGAACATCAAGGTCAACAAGTTGTGCCTGAGCTAGCTGCTGAGGTTCTACATGAGGTTTTGATACAGATTGATGATGATACAGATCCCTTGTTACGGGATATTGATAGTTATGTTGAATAGCATGAGGTAATTTTATAATTATATAGTAATATCGGTACTAAGTTGTTATATAATTATCCCATTAGTGTTATACATAATGCACATGATATAGATAGTTAGTTAATTAGTTATTATTTCTAATTATGAAATATAAATATTATTATCATCAGGGAGCTGAGACTGCAGACCCAGAGGTTACTCGACCTGAGGGTGAGCAGGGATAGCTTGATAGATCTGAGGGTTTACCTTCACAGGTATTTATCAGATTAATCATAAATATATAGAACTTGTATGATAGAGCTTTTAGCTAATCATAAATGTTTAATATATTTAATATTTAGGATTCTGATGTTGGTCCATCTGGAGGCCGTGATGGTCAATCGGCTTCAGATGATGATGATAGTACTCCTTCTCCACCTCCAGATGCTGGTTATATTAGATACCGATCTCGGATGATTCCAGATCCAGCACTGAAGGAAAAGAGAAAGGCTAAGAAAGTCGATCCAGACTTCAGTATTATTGACGAAGGTCCTGAGGAAGAGGATCTACCTCTTATTCCTCAACGCCGTAAGCGTTCCAGGACTTTGATCATTCAGGATGGTATGTTTTATTTAAAGTTAGGTAATCTTAACTTGTTGTTTATCCAGAGTTAAACTGAGACAGTTAATTCTGTGACAGTTGCTCAAGATACATCCCAGGTAGAGACGATGATACCGGTGGTCACTGAACCAGTATCTGTACCATCTGAGGTATGAGATAAACGTTTAGTACTACGAGTATTATAAATATTTAGTTAGAGATTGAGACAGAGTTATCTGTAACAATTACTTATTTAATTATATCTAACTTTATTGGCTGAGAAACTGCTTGAGTCAGTGGAACCAGAAATGGTCTCCAAGACTGTTGAGGAGGGAGTTGCAAAACTGGTGCATGATGCTCAGTTTCCGACCAATAAAGCTAGTAGATTTGCAGCTAGTCTTCTCAAAGAAGCATTATCTCAAGCCATTCCACCACTCACACGTGAATCATACATTGCTTCAGTGACACCGCCTGGACCATCTACAATATCTGTTATTCCGACGACTGATGCTGAAAGGATTACATCCTTAGAGTCAAGAGTTAAGGAATTGGAACAGAGTACTTCTAGGATTCCAGGGTTGTTAGCTGAGAATGTTTCTCTTGCTCAGCAGATGGTTCATATCAGTGAATCACATTTGACACTGCTGAAGACTCATGATACTTTGCTTGCTGATTTTACTGCCCAGCGACTGAAGCTTGAACACTTAGAACGTTTGGTGTTGAGAGTGAATTCAGGACAGTTTGCTCAGGGGGAGATAATGCTATATCATGAAGCTTGAAAAGAGGATGAGTTAGCTAAGAAGAGAAGAGATTATAAAGATGATGATCCCGATGCTCAGAAAGATGGTGAGCCGACTGGTCCTTCAAAGACTGGTAAGCAAGCTATTATTCAGGGGGAGTCTGCATGTGTTGGTGTTAGTGGTGATGGTGCTGGTACAAGTGTTGCGGGTACAAGTGAAGCTGGTAAGACAGCTTAGACTTGTGTAGATATTTGTACTTAGTATTTTAGTTGAATTATAATTGTAATTTATAATTGTAATTGAATAATTGTAACTTAATAGTTTTTGTAATATATATTTGGCTTGAGATTTTTATTACAAGATTAAATATATTAGAAATTGTTTAAGTTATTTAATTTTGAAAAGTTAAATAAATTAGTGATCGAAAGTCTTCCGACTCATTGAGAAGTCGAGCGGCGTGTTCTGATTTATTTCAGCGGTCAAAGTTTATTTTAACTTAGACATTTTAGACTTGAGAGTTTTTATAACTGACAAGTTAAATATGTATGATTTTTAACTAAACAAATGATATATAATTTAAAGATATAATTGAAAGTTAAGTTCTTGTGATATAACAGTTCAATTAAGTCTTGGAAATTATATAAGGTAATTAACAGTGAATTTAAATGCTTGGTGATTATTCACAATGCATTAGAATTTAAAGTTAATTACTATTTGTTAAATGTTTATAAGACTTAAGAATTCTTTGATTGATTCAGAGAAATCAATAAAAGAGTTATAAGTTATATAGATTGGTTATATTAACACAATTGAAATGAATAATGAAATTTTTATATTGATTCAGAGAAATCAATAAAAGAATTTATATTATTAATTTAATTTGTGTAGATATGGAAATGCTAGAATTGAGTGACTCTGGAAGTGATATTCATGATGAAATCGATGAAGAAATTGATTTTGATCTTGAAGAAGGAGAATTTTTACTACCTGAGGATTGGACTGCTGTCTATGAGAATGAGCAAGACATTGGTGTAGATTCAGATGCAAATATTGATGAACACCATGTGAGCCCATCTAGGACAGAAGTTATTATTGAAAATAATCAAGGTCCAACAGTTGTCGATGTAGATGAAGAAATCGATGACTCAACCGATTCTGAAAAAGATGAAATCTTAATTCCTACCAAGAATCTAGCAGTTTTTCTTAGAAAACTTCCTAAACAGAAAAAGAAGGTTGGAGTTTCTGAAGTTGATATAACTGGGAAACGGGAACCTAAAAGAGAGATTATTGGTTGGTACTTTGACTCTGAGCTGAAGTTGTTTGCTATTAAGAGGTTTGACGGAGTTCAATATCTTGAGCGAAAGCTTGCAGTATTTAGTTCTTTGCCTAGATTTGAGATTCGAGATTTGGCTCGATTACCTTTGAATAACCCAAGTGATGATTTTGTTGGAAAATATGTCGAACACATAATCAAGACTGAGGTTAGAGCAAATAAATTTGAAAAGATTAAGCCAAGAAAAGGAAAGACGATTAAAATTGGCAGAGAGAAGTCAAAGAACAGGACGAAGAAGAAGAAAGAAGATTTATCCATCTGTTAAGTGTTTACAGCAGATTCCATTGAAGACAATGCCACAAGATATTTTAGAAAATATGAAGAGTTGGCATGTGGATTCAGAAACTGGAGAAGCTGTAATGGTTGAATCTGATGATGAGGTTGAAGGTGGTGAAAGAGAAATCTTCAGAGTTTATGACCATCGACACCTAATGAACATGTTGAAGAAAGATTTGATAAAATTGAATGAAAATAGAATCTTGACGACAGTAGCATGGGGTGACTTAGCACGTGATTATCAAATGATGGTTAAAACTTGTATAAAATTGAAGATTTATGCTGGAAGTAAGATTTATGAGTAAAAATCAAAGACAACTTGAAGACATAATAGTAGATGCTAGAGCTATTGTCAAGGGGGAGTCTGTTGGGACATGTATGTGTGACAACAGATCTAGCTTGTAATAGTACTAGTGATTATTGTAATCAAGTTTTTACAATTGATTTGGATTTGTAAATCATATTAGTTTGGTATTAATATTCGTTAAATATATTAGTATGATAAAGTGTTAGACGAATATCGAATACGATGTTACAAACTAAAGTATGTGAGATAAGATCTCAAGTCGCAGAACTTAATCCTGCGAGATGAGATCTGGGCTCGCAGAGCTGCGAACCGAGTCGAGATGGGCTTGGTTGTGGGCTGCGAGTTGAACTCAATTCGCAGAGTCCATCGACCTGCGAATCGAGTTTGATTAAAACCTATTAATATCCAATTAGGTTTAATCCGAAAAAGGACTTTTGGCCATTCGTTTTCCAGAGAACAAAAACGCTATTCTAAGCAATCATAAGGTTAGGTATTGATCGATTAACGTTAATTAATCGATACAAAACCTGGTTGATAAATCAATTCGCTATTATCTTGCGAAACAAATTGTTCACTTATTGTGAACCAAGTATTGAGGAATTCCGCGCCTTAATACCTAAGATAACCTCGTTATCGATCCACATACTAGGGACTTACAGTATCGCAACCGCTAGGTGTTTTTGAAAGTTTAGTAACGAAGTCCATAGTAATCTGCTCCCATTTCCATTCAGGGATTTCCGGTTGGTGTAGCAAACCGGAAGGTTTCTGGTGTTCGGCTTTAACCTTAGAACAAGTAAGAAACTTGCCAACGTAGGTAGCAATGTCCGCTTTCATGTTGGGCCACCAGTACAACTCCTTGATGCCATGGTACATTTTGTCGGCACCAGGGTGTATAGAGTACTTAGACTTGTGTGCCTCGTTCATCACCAAGTCTCGTAAGTTCCCGTAGTTGGGCAACCAGAGTCGGTCAGAGAAGTATTTGGCCCCGTTTGGTTTGGTTTCAAACTGTTTATCCATGCCTCTCAAGGCCTCGTGTTTCACATTTTCAGCTTTGAGTGCTTCGAGTTGAGCGGTAAGAATTTGGGTTATGTGGTCGTTGTTTATAGTCATACTAAGTGCTCGGACTCGAAGGGGTTTCACTCGTTCCTTACGACTTAAGGCATCAACAACAACGTTTGCTTTACCTGGATGGTAGCGAATTTCACAGTCGTAATCAGTAAGTAGTTCGACCCAACGGCGTTGTCTCATGTTTAGGTCTTTTTGGTCGAAGATGTGTTAGAGACTTTTGTGGTCGGTAAAAATTGTACACTTGGTACCATACAAGTAGTGTCTCTAGATTTTAAGAGCGAATAAAAATGCTCCCAACTCTAGGTCATGAGTGGTGTAATTCTTTTCGTGGACCTTGAGTTGCCGGGAGGCGTAAGCAATAACCTTGTCCCGTTGCATCAGCACGCAACCGAGACCCTGGTGTGAAGCGTCACAGTATACCACGAAGTCATCGTTGCCTTCGGGTAATGAAAGAATAGGTGCACTACAGAGTTTCTTTTTGAGCAGTTGGAAAGCTGACTCTTGTTTGTCAGTCCAATCGAATTTCTTTTCCTTTTGGGTCAGTGCAGTGAGGGGCTGAGCTATTTTTGAAAAATTCTCAATGAATCGCCTGTAGTATCCGGCGAGTCCTAAGAATTGGCGTACTTCGGTAGGTGTAGTTGGTGCTTGCCAACATTTGATGGCCTCAATTTTTGAAGGATCAACATGTATTCCTTGACTGTCAATCACGTGTCCAAGGAATTGTACAGTTTGCATCCAGAACTCACACTTGGAGAATTTGGCATATAACTCCTCGTGCTTGAGTAGTTCTAGAATGGTTTTCAGGTGTTGCGCGTGTTCTTGTTCATTGCACGAGTAAATCAGAATGTCGTCAATGAAAACGATGACAAACTTGTCAAGGTAAGGCTTACACACCCGATTCATAAGGTCCATGAATACTGCCGGTGCGTTGGTCAAGCCGAATGGCATCACTTGGAATTCGTAATGCCCGTAGCGAGTTCGGAAGGCTGTTTTTGGAATATCTTCATCACGAACTCGGAGTTGGTGATAACCTGACCTTAGATCGATCTTTGAATAAAAACTCGACCACTGAAGTTGGTCAAACAGGTCATCAATACGAGGTAGTGGGTAACGGTTCTTGACGGTTAATTTGTTGAGTTCACAGTAGTCGATGCACATGCGGAAAGAACCGTCTTTCTTTTTCACAAACAGGACCGGGGCTCCCCAAGGCGAGGAACTCGGTAGAATAAAGCCTTTATCCAGGAGTTCTTGCAGTTGTGTAGACAACTCCTGAAGTTCAGAGGGGGCTAAACGGTACGGTGCTCGTGCCACGGGTGCTACGCCGGGCACAAGGTCAATAGAAAATTCGACTTGTCTAGTTGGCGGTAGGCCAGGCAAGTCTTCAGGAAAGACTTCTGGGAAGTCTCGAACAATAGGCACATCCTCAAGTCGCTTCTCCTCTCGAACAATAGGTACCCTTTTCTCAAGTATTTTCGGGTTTTCATGCAAGAAATAATGTTAAGTCTCGTCCCACCGGTCTCCCCTTGTACGATTAAAGTTCCACCGGTGACGAGAGGAATACGGACGATTTTCTCCTAACAAATAATCTCGGCGCGGTGTTTGGATAACCAATCCATACCAATGATTATGTCAAAGCTGTCGATCTCGACAGGTATAAGGTCAATAGGGAATAGCTCATCAGCTAAGTTCAACGTGCAGTTAGGTATCATACTATTGGCCTCAATGAGTTTGCCATTTGCCAATTCTACTGTGTACTTAGAATCTAGGGCAACAGGTGTAGTGTTAAGTAGTGGACAAAACTCATCGGATATGAAGCTCCTATCAACACCAGTATCAAATAACACAGAAGCAGCCAAATTGTTGAGAAGGAACGTACCCGTGACCACATTCGGGTCCTGGCGGGCATCCCCAGCGTTGAGTACAAAAGCTCTGCCCCGAGAATTGTTGTTGTTGTTCCCTTTCTTATTCTTCAAATTGGGGCAGTCACTTTTGAAATGTCCAGCAACTCCACATTCATAACAGGTTCTGGGAGTGTTGGGTTTGGAGTTGGTATTAGCAGTGTTGGTTCTGCAGTCTTTAGCAAAGTGCCCGAATTGCTTGCACTTGCTACATGGGCAAGAACCCTGATGGTGTCGTTGGCACTTAGAGCAATAGGGCTTGGTTCCCTTGTACGCTCCCTTGTTATCAAAACCGGAGGTGTAGGCTTTAATGGTTTCGGGTTTCTTGTTTTGGTGGTTGTTGTGGTTGTCAGACCATTTTCTTTTGTTGTTGTTGGAGGATGGAGTGGGTGGTTCAGGATCCTCGTTCATGGCCATGAGTTCATGAGCCAATAGGATAGCACCATCAATGGTGGTTTGGTTTGAGGAGGCGACGTTCCCCCGGACGGGTTCCGGAAGACCGCGGATGTATTTTCTGATCTTGTCAGACTCGGTGCTTACCATTGCTGGGCGGAGGATGGCAAGCTGGTTAAACCTCGAGGTGTATCTATCAATGTCAGTCCCCTGCACCTTTAGGTTCCAAAATTCTTCCTCTAGCTTCTGGAGTTGTTCAATAGGGCAGTACTTGGCAGTGAGCATCTTTTTCAGATCCTCCCAAGATAGGAGGTAGGCGTTGTCAATACCCACTGACTGGGCATATGAGTTCCACCAGGAGAGGGCACCACCTTCGAGGGTGCAAGTAGAGAATTTAACCTTATCTTCCTCTGCACATCTGCTGATGAGAAAGACAGATTCCATCTTCTCACACCACCTTATCAGCCCGATGGCACCTTCCGTGCCATTGAAGATGTGAGGTTTGCAGTTTTGAAAATCCTTGTAGGAACAAGGTTTGGGTTGAGATCGGTTGACGGTCGAGTCTTCGCTGCCTGATGTCGGTGCTCGTGTAGCCAAAGCTTGGGCCACACTGCGGGCAATCAGATCCGCTATTTCGGTTTCGCTGAGGGTGACCTGGCGTCGGGGAGGCAAGATGCTGTACAAGAAGAACAAGAAAAGAGAAATAAGAGGTTTGTACGAATTTATGATATATCTCATGTGTATATAATGGAATATGCAATAATAGAGTGACGTGATAACCATATTTCATTAGATAACTAGATTAGATACAAGACGTGAGTTCTAGAAGGTTACATATTATAAGGAGTACAAAAGATGCCGGGAATTGTTACATCCGGTCGAATTATAAAAGTTACACCTAGGAAATTACTAGGTTTTCAGAGTAAAAACTACACTAGTCTTCACGTAGATTAATTTGTTCCATCAGTGCAACAAGGCGATCCACTGTATTTGCAAGTCTGCTGGTCCGTCTGGCATTGTCTTCAGCCAAAACCAGTCGTTGTACCAGCATCCTTGAGTATTCTTCGGCCTCTTGCAGGCGTTGCTCGCATTGTTCCAACCTGAGTCGTATAAGCTCGACTTCTACTCCAGATTCCACTACCCGGTCGTGGAGTACGTTCACGTTGCTAACGGTGTTTTCGTGATCTTCGGAGACTTGGTTGATGCGCTCGAGCGCTGTGAGTCTCCAGTTTTCGTTGGTCTCTTGCAATGCGATATCCATGGTGCGAAGTCGTTGCTCGTGACGGTCCAGCCTCGCGGCCAAGTTTGGCAGAGTGAAGTGAGTGGGATACGGGCCAACTCGAGGCGACCTGGTGTTCCTCCTAGCTACTCGCGGGTTCTGCGTCCCGGATTGAGAGTGGGATGGATTGGGTGGTGTGTTTGCCATTCTGAGAACAAGCGTTAGAAAGAGTGAGGCCTATCTATGCAAATATACTTATATCACATAATAGCCTAAGGTGTCTAATACAAACAAGTTTGGTTCCCGGTTTCTCTCGTGGTCAGAGTCAACTAGTGTATCCTGCTCAGTCATGATTCTTTTCAGATCTCACATCATATTCTTTTAATTATACATAGTTGATCAGGCTATGTTAAATTAAACCAATATCATGTAGTCACTGAACCTAATCATACTTAATAAGGAATACTGCCTAACGGTCATAGTCTAGGCCCACTAAATGCAACCTAGTTCGCTATAACCTTAGTCTCTGATACCAATCTGTAACACCCTCAAATTTACTGTTGCGCGGAAGCAAGCTTTGGGTCTTACTAATCAATAATCAAGCACCAAAGTAAAGCAAACGACATCTATATGCAACGTCGTACAATAGTACAAAAGTATTACATTGTTGAATCATAATAACAAGCTTCGATTTCGAAGATGATTTCCTAGAAAATTCTAATACATAACTGATATTCAAAAAGTAATGCAAAAGAATTTCCACAAGTTGTATGCATGCGACTCGAGCTATCAGTCTTGGGGTAATCCTACTCCGTTTGTGTACCTGAGATACAAAGCTAAAACAGGTCAACCAAAAAGGTTGGTGAATCTCACAGGTTTAGTAGTAAAGTCATCGTTTGTGAACCATAAGTAATGTACCAGCGTTGCCATCAAGCAAAGTAAGTAAATCAGTATGTACGCACAGTTGCCATGAGCTCATAAGTTGAAGCTTAACCGTGTAGTGTGAATATATCACGTACCCCCGTGAGTGCTATCCGCACACTCATATGTAACAAATACTAATATGCCTGTTTCTACGTGTAAATCAGTACGTGGTGGCGCTACCACCCAAGGCAGGGATTGTCAGTCCCAAATGGATCCATTTACTAGTAATCGCGCTTAAGTCCATAACTAACAACTTATGATAGGAGGATTTCAGTGGATAAAAGTAACTCATGCAAGGTTTGTGTAAAAGCAGTAGTAAATCAGTACAGTACATTGCGTTCACATGTAAATCGGTAGCTAAGTATCTCACCCCAGTAGTTTAGAAAAACAGTAAAAAAAGGGGCTGTAAGACTCACCTGAGTCAAGCAAGCAAGCGTTTAAATAAACGTGAAGTCTGAAAGTAGTATTAACCCATAGGTTCCGCGAACCCGCAACCTTCTAATGACCTAAGCATATAAGGTTGTATGTATAAGTGAATGTCTCAAAAGACCATTCATGCTAGTTGTCCACTCAACTAGTTATGTCCAAGTATTTGTTTGTACGTTTGTGATCATTTTGTAAATAAGTGTGGCCCGTTGGTGACGGAGGTGTAATAATAATTCAAGTATTATCATTATGTAATTCATTGTGCTTGTATATCTTGTAAGTGTAGTGTTTTTAATACTTAGTATAAAAGTATTTAACTTTCTATTTCATGCGGCAATAGTAATTCACGGGTTTTTGTTTATGCGTGAATGTTATTCACGGATTGAGATTTCATGCGAAAATAATGAGGATTGACAGACCAATGATTTTCTAGAATACAAGTGTTATACTTTGTTCCCACTGTTTACTAAACTCGTTATCACTGTTCGTTATAAACTCGTTACCACTGTTAGTTAATAAACTTGTTACCACTGTTTGTTTATTAACTCGTTACCACTGTTAGTTTATAACCTCGTTACCACTGTTAGTTTATTAACTCGTTACCACTGTTAGTTTATTAACTTGTTACCACTGTTTGTTATAATCTCGTTAATACTGTTAGTTTACAACCTCGTTACCACTGTTAGTTTATAACTCGTTACCACTGTTTGTTTTAATCTCGTTACCACTGTTAGTTTACAACCTCGTTACCACTGTTAGTTTATAACTCGTTACCACTGTTTGTTTTAATCTCGTTACCACTGTTAGTTTGCAACCTCGTTACCACTGTTAGTTTATAACTCGTTACCACTGTTCGTTATAAACTCGATAATCCTTTCGATTTGGAGCATTTCTAATCCGATTTATACCTAACCAAAAATCACACATGTTCTCATATATGTCTAGTTCATTTCTGCACTTTATGGTATTTTTATATGTTAATTTACTATTTTAAACAAAAATAGTTTCAAGGTGTGGTCAGACTTGGTCCAAAACGGTTATATGTTCAAAGATCGAGTTATACATGAAAATAATGACATTTATGGAAACGTTCATAGAAGGACTTTTTAAAGTTGACAAAATATATGAGGTTTTGGCACTGGTCTCATACGTTTTAGTGGTCTAGAACTCAAGTTATGGTCTCGAGAAGTTACTGAAAATTCCTGTCTGCCGGAACAGTATACCTATGTCACTGGATAAAAATTAGTCTCCTTCCAACAAAATTAGTACAAGAACTGACGTCCTCGTCTGGGACCAGAATTTCTGATATCGCGTAAAAACTCACATTTTTACTACCTATATCTCTCTCATTCTGGAACGATTCTTGGCATTTGAACTCAAACAACACTCAAATCAATGAGAATCTGCCAAGGAGGTCAAAATAAGGTTGCACGATAAAAATCAAGCAAAACGGATTAAAAACAAAGATTCCACGCACGTTTGAAGATTCAAGGCATCAAAACAAGATTTAAAGACTAAAGTGCCCATCATCAACATCCATCATATCCAATATGTTCGTTTTCAAAATACGAGTCTAACAGAAGAAGAATCAACTAAAACGGATAAAGAATGAAGATTATACGCCCGCCAGAAGATTCAAATGATTCGTATGCAATATCTGGAGATAGGAAGCTCAATTTTGGGATTTCTTTTCATCAAAGTATTCTTTTTTGAAAAACGAATCCGTTGGTGACGGAGGTGTAATAATAATTCAAGTATTATCATTATGTAATTCATTGTGCTTGTATATCTTGTAAGTGTAGTGTTTTTAATACTTAGTATAAAAGTATTTAACTTTCTATTTCATGCGGCAATAGTAATTCACGGGTTTTTGTTTATGCGTGAATGTTATTCACGGATTGAGATTTCATGCGAAAATAATGAGGATTGACGGACCAATGATTTTCTAGAATACAAGTGTTATACTTTGTTCCCACTGTTTACTAAACTCGTTATCACTGTTCCTTATAAACTCGTTACCACTGTTAGTTAATAAACTTGTTACCACTGTTTGTTTATTAACTCGTTACCACTGTTAGTTTATAACCTCGTTACCACTGTTAGTTTATTAACTCGTTACCACTGTTAGTTTATTAACTTGTTACCACTGTTTGTTATAATCTCGTTACTACTGTTAGTTTACAACCTCGTTACCACTGTTAGTTTATAACTCGTTACCACTGTTTGTTTTAATCTCGTTACCACTGTTAGTTTACAACCTCGTTACTACTGTTAGTTTATAACTCGTTACCACTGTTTGTTTTAATCTCGTTACCACTGTTAGTTTGCAACCTCGTTACCACTGTTAGTTTATAACTCGTTACCACTGTTCGTTATAAACTCGATAAGCCTTTCGATTTGGAGCATTTCTAGTCCGATTTATACCTAACCAAAAATCACACATGTTCTCATATATGTCTAGTTCATTTCTGCACTTTATGGTATTTTTATATGTTAATTTACTATTTTAAACAAAAATAGTTTCAAGGTGTGGTCAGACTTGGTCCAAAACGGTTATATGTTCAAAGATCGAGTTATACATGAAAATAATGACATTTATGGAAACGGTCATAGAAGGACTTTTTAAAGTTGACAAAATATATGAGGTTTTGGCACTGGTCTCATACGTTTTAGTGGTCTAGAACTCAAGTTATGGTCTCGAGAAGTTACTGAAAATTTCTGTCTGCCGGAACAGTATACCTATGTCACTGGATAAAAATGTTTTCATGTACAGTGCAAACGGAGTCAAAGAGTCAGGAGACTAATTTTGTTGGAAGGATAACTTCTTGTACTACATTCTAGGCTTAAGAAACGTCCATTTTGGTGTTGTAATGATTTTTATAAAATTCGTGGGATTGGAAACAGAATCTGGACAGGAACATAAGCTTATAGTTTTGAGATTTAAATTGCGTTTTGATTACTTATTTGGACATTAACAAGTTGAATAAGCAACATGACATGATAATATACTTATTATAAGTAAAACACTAGAGTTTTGAAGTCTCACAATGGTGTAGGAAGAAACGAAGATGGTAGGAGTGATGTACACGCGTAGGCGGTCGTTTTGGTGTCTTCGACTTCGTTTTTCCTTCAAGAATGAGGTGGTTGCTAATGGTGGATCGTGGTGGTGGCTCGTGGTGGCTGGAAAATGCAGGAGCAAAGAGGGAGAGAGAGGGATAGGTAGGTGATGGTGTAAGGGGTGGAAATGGTGTGGGGTGGGTTTTGGTTTGATTTGGAAGCAACAAAGGCATGGTATGCCATGCCTCTTGCAGATTTTCTGCATAAAAGTCATGGGTCCCACCCACACATCGTGTTTAAATTGTTTCCCCAATTTGTATTTAGTGTGGTGCTCGTTTACCCGTTCGTTTCGCGTTTTAATTAATCGTATAACGTTTTATTCAACACGTTTTGTTAACGATTTAAAGCACGATATTTTTACTGGGAGTATTTTATTAAAATACTTAATAATGTGATATAAGACATACTTTGCCTTTATTTATCCGTCGGGCGCGTTCCACGCATTTTTCATTGCGTACAGTTATGTTTTGATAAAACGTATAATCGTATAATATATTAAAGTAAATAATGTTTGTTTGGATAAATCCACATTATTTTTAACAGTTTGTCACCAACGTCCATAGTAAACAGTGTCGGATATCCATCCGGTTTGTAGTTGTACGATTTAAACAAATCGTGTAAACGTGTATGTAATTACACAGAAGGTCATGTATATTTAGATCAACGTAAACTAAATACACATAATTACAAGTAGTTTAGGTACTAATTAAAGTCCTAAATTAGCGGGTGTTACACGCTGGATCAAGGAGTGTGTAGCATCTTTCTATGATGAAAAGGGGGAGAGTTTGGTTGCTGATAATTCTGCTTTCATCATTGAAGATGCTGACCACAGAAATATTCTGTTGGAATCTTTCTCTCTTCGCCCTATCGCTGATAAGCCGAAACTGGAAGTTGAGCTACTTTGGGTTGAAATGGATGAAGATGATGAGGAGGAGTATGAGTTTGATGAAATTAATTTTCCTGAGTTTCATCCAGATGAACTCAGGATGTATGATGAAAAGATCAAGGAGTGGGCTGCTGATGAGGCAACAAGGATTGAGGGGGAGTCAGTGAGCTACGAACTAGCTCGCTGGAAATGGATGAATAGAGATGCTGATGATGATGTTATCATGAATGAAGGAGATGATAATGATGATGGAAATAATGGAGATGATGATAATAATTATAAGAAAGATGAAGATGCTGATAACAAAGAAGATGATACTGATGAAAAATGGAGGATCAGCTACACATCTCTTCCATATTAATCAAAAGAAAAAGGACCAACAAAACGTTTACATTAGGGTCCACCTCCTCCAAGCACAGAAAGCTAATCATCAGTGAGGAGGATATATCTGCAACTATGTCTCATCTTCAAACCATACTTGATAGGCTTGGTTCACCCACAACAGCTCAAATAAAGAATGTCATATCTGAGATCAACCCAATAGCAACCTTACCAATCACAACACAAGTGACCATCACAACAAATCCACAATCCACCACATCAGCTACTCAACAACTCACAATTCCACTCACAGAAACAGCAACACAACCAACAGAAGCAACAACAGTGACCATCACATTATCTTCTATTCACACAGTTACCTGTTCTCCAGAAATTACAATGCCGGATACTTCTACTCCTGCTCTCCTTTTCTCCTCTGATTCTTCATCAGAAAATCTACTTCCAAATAAACTGATGAACAGAGAATTGCCAGAAAGATGAAGGCTAGACAGGATAGAGAGCGTGAGATGATTCTGAAAATTTCAGGCTGAGGCAGATGCTAGAGAAGAAGAAGAAAGAAAAAGAATGTTGAAAGAATAATCAGAATCTGATAGAGATTATCTGTTGAAATTAAGTGGAGATGAAGCTATAGAAAGAGAAAGAGAAATATTCTTGAAGAAGCAACAAGAAGAGTTTGATTTTAATATGGCTAATCTTCTTCAGGAAGTTGAAAAATCTGAACTTCAGCGAGAACTTGATGCTGAGAAAAGGGGCAAAGGGTTGAAAAAGAAAGGGGGAGTAAATCCATCAGTGGATAAGCTTTGGAATGAAATAGACAGGAAGAAATATGCTGCTCAAATGGTTGGAAGATCAAATTCCGCACCTATCACCAAAGTACATTTGAAAAAGCAAAAGAATAGATCTAAAGCTCAACTACTTATTCACAGTTTGGAGACTCTGGCTATCAATCTTGATCAAGTATGTAAGCTGCACAGGGAAGAATGGAATGAAATCAGACTTGCTATCAGTCATTCCTCCAGTGCAGCCAAGAATGAAGTACTGAATGAGATTGAGAGACTATTCCAGAAGATGATTGAACTTCAACTACTTAGACCAGAAGACACTGTCATATTTGGTGAAGACATAGTGAACCACCTAGCCCAAGGTATAGGTCAGGTACCAGCAACATATACAGAATTCCAAACAATTCAAGATTAGATATTTCTTTCCCTGGTGGTGTGCCAAGAATTGAAGGTACTGAAGAAACTGAAGGTGTGAAGGGACTCGTCTATAGAGACTTCAATGGTGTATTAAGATTTCAAAGAGAGTCAGAGCTTGAAAAGATAGATCATGAGCAACTTGTGCACTTGATCATATCTGTTAGTATGCTTCCAAAGGATTCAGTGATGAGAAAAGCTATTCTGGAAGAAGGATTAGCAAGACAGTTCAGATTTTTGACCTCTACAGAGAAATACGAGCTAGCTGATGAGCTTGGTATTGTGAAGGAAGAAGAAATATGGAAAAATGTGTAGTCTGTAATAGATTAGGTTTATTGTAACTGAAACTTTTTGTAACTCATATCATTTTACAGTTCAATAATATCTGATCTTTTGAGAATACCAAAGTGCAAAACTTAGATCATATCAAAAGAATCCAAAAAGATAAATGAATGGATCACAAGTACAAGTCACCGAATGTTTAAATTCTTAAACACTGACTATAAACTTTCACAGCAACAAGTTTGTCTAGGGAGCTTCGATCACAATCATTTAGGGGGAGATTGTTGAGTCACTGGTCGCTGACCATACTGAAGTTGCTGGTCGTTGACCATCTCAACTATACACTACTCGATGAAGAAATGAATTGTATCAAAGCTGCTGTTGCTGAAGTTTGTTATTGCTGATCGTTATTCATACTGTTCTCAAGGAATTGATATGCTGAGGAAGATTAGAACTCAACTATGTGTGTCGCTGATATTAAGCAGCGAGAGTTCTACATCTTCAAATCAATAAAGGCAAAAGTCACTGCCCGAATAACAGCTAGTCGCTAAAGATCAATATTTCAAGTCACTCTACAAGAGCATGTTAGCTTGTAGTGAGTGAGGAGAGTTAGTGCATCTTCAGTGACTATTCAATAAAGTGTAACACCCCCAAATTCGTTGATTTTGATTTGCGGAAGCATTTGGTATAATTTGGGGGTGCCACATTTACACTGTACATGCATACGTATCAGAGCATATGATTACAACAGAACATAGTATATTAAGATGCCAAAAGTAGTAGTTACAAAATTTTACGATTAAGCAAATCGTACGAATGTAAAAGTAATTAAGTTTACAAAAGTAGATTTCAGAAATATGACTAAAAACACTTTAGTTATACTAAATAAATCCATATATTTCAAAAGTTCGCATCCTATTCCTTCGGGGGTCGCCTATGTTCTGAATGTGTAGGCGGTTCTTACATGTGCAGCTAATTCCCCGAAAAATAAAGTAAAAAGTCAACAACGAGGTTGAGTGAATTCACAGGTTTTATGTTCACAATAATAGTTGGTTGTTTCAAAGCGTTCACAAATAGTTATCGTCATCATGATCAAATAATGTTTCGTAGAATGTTATCCAAAATACAGTGTATGATTCGTAGGAAAGCGGTATCCTATTAGTATTTGTAGGAATGTAAGTATCCCAATGGTTGTTCTAGGAATGTCAGTATCCTAATAGTTGATCTTAGGAATGTCAGTATCCTAATAGTTGCTTGTAGGAATGTCAGTATCCTAGTAGTTGTTTGGTCGATCCAAGTCAGTAGGAATCCAGTACCCATGTCAGTAGGGTTCAAGTAGTAGGGAGTGTCAGTGTCCCATGTTTAACAAGTATAACGGATCCATGTCAGAAGGATCTAGTACCCATGTCAGTAGGGTTCAAATAGTAGGGAGTGTCAGTGTCCCTTGATCCATGTCAGTAGGATCTGGTCCATGTCAGTAGGACCCATTAGTTACCCAAGAAGTAAAGACTTTGTATGCGTGCCCAAGACATAGGGACTTCTCAATCACTTTAGTAAAAGTGTTGCTGGTTGTTCTCCAGCGTTTCCAAAATAGTACCGGTCGTTCTCCGGTTTATCAATTATAGTATAACCCGTTTGCAATAGTTTGTAGTATGAAAACGTTATTTCATAATATCAGTTTGTGTAAGAGTTTGACAGTTCAAAGTACTCTAATCGTTCGAGTAAAACAAGTATACAATCATGTAAGTAAAAGCAGTTGACTATGTTTTCCACCCCTGTTCAAAAGCAGTTAAAACAGTAAAAGTAAAGGCTGTGAACTCACCTGATAAGCTAAGTATGTTCGAGTGCTAGCAAAGCCTAAGTCTGGGTAAAGTCCTTAATGTCCTGAATATATGAGGTTATAAGTATAAATACGTGGATGTCTTAGTTCGACCATCCATGCTAGTGTCCACGCAACTAGATTATGTCCAAAGTGTTTGTAAATAGTACTTTTATTATTGAAATTAAGTTTTTATATCATTTTTAAACTTTAATGTCAAAGTATTATCTTTTGGGTAAACATTTACATTATATTATGAAGTGCTGAAAATGTTGACCAAGTTTGACCGCGAGTTGAGCTGAGACTGCGAGTCGAGTTGAGATTGCGAGTCGAGTTGAGATTGCCTTGCGAGTCGAGTTGAGATTGCCTCGCTAGTCGAGTTGAGATTGCCAGGGGAGCCGAGTTGAGATACCAGGCGAGTTGAGATCGCGAAACTCGCTGTTCGCTATTTTCATGCAAATTTCGACTTTTAAAGCGTTTTTAATGGTGTTTTTGGACATAATAAGTTAATATGACACTAATACATGGTATATTAAGTATTATAAACACGAAATATCAAAGAAAACTTCGAATATAAGAGTTTACGAAATGTCGAGATCTTACAAGGTTATCGCGAGAGAAATCCGAAAAGATGGAGATGTTCCTCTTGATCTCGTGAACGTTTTTCTCTAAAGGAGCTATGTGATTTATGGAGGTTTGATGGTGGTTTTTGATGGTTTTAGTGGTGGTGGTTTTGATGTGGGTGATGGTGGTTTTGAGAGAGAGAGAAAATAGATGAGATGATGATGAAAGATGAAAGGGTGGGATGGGGTGGGGGCATTGGGGCTGATTTTGGTCTTCCAAATTGGGGAGGGACTTTGTCCCAATTTGTGGTATTTTATCCGCGTTTGTTTACCCGATCGTTAAATGTTATAATATTTCAAATGATAAATTTTTAAATACATTTTTGAATATATTTTTAGTTGAGATATTTATAGAAATAATTTCGTTAAGTTATGAAATATTAAAACTTGTTTTGCTTTAGTTTTACGAATGGGTTTCGAGTTGTTTCAGTTGTACGAAATAAATGATATTCGCTACAAAATACTTTGTAAATATTATCAACATAATATTTAATAAATAAATAACGTTATTTAATAATCTCATATTATCAAATAATTTGCTCACCGACAGTCGTATATTTTTGTCGTGTTTGTTCTAATCATTTTGTACGTAATTACAACTAATTACGAAATGTAATACTACGCGTATTAACTAATTGGGCTTTGCTAGAATTACCTCTAAAATGTGTTGTGAATTCACTCAAGTAGGGAATTAGCCTAATAATGTAAATGTTTAGTGTACGTAATCGCGTTTAAATTTGCGGGGTGTCACATAAAGCCTCTCCATCAACAAGTACACATGTATTGTACTTATGTATACTTCAGCAAGAGTTGTCAAATGTGAAGAATATTCAAAAGGATTACGTGGCAGCGAATGATTGGTTTAAAGGAAAAGAGATATTTGCGGTAACAGAATTGGGACCCGCAGAATGTCGGTTCATCAGAGATCAAGCCAATCAAGCAGGGACACGTGTCATTCCAAGATCCTATTTTGTAGGAGATATTCTAGGAACTCTTGTAGTATAAATAGTCCAGTATATTGTAATTTAGAGGTTAGTCGTTCATACGTGTTAATCACTTGTTTGTCAGTGAGTAGTTTGTCTAAGCACGTATTATCGATTCAGCGAGTGAACAGTCAGCGTGTTTGTCTAATGCTGTTCATCTCATTTGTTATAGATTAGCTTGTGTGTTTGATTTGGATTAGCTTGGGCTATTCCATTCCTCAATCAACACTTGTGAATTTTATGATTAATATAATTCACCATTCAGCTACTATTACTCATTTACTTTGATATTGTCATATCTATTATTGTATCCTCTGTTTGTATTAAACAATTAGAAACTGTCTAAGTAACTTGGTTTAAATCAGGAAAAGTTTTTAATTTTATTCAACCCCCCTTCTACAATTAAACTTTACTTATTGCGATTCTATTTCACTAATCAATAGTGAATTCGGGACTTTCATGTTCACAACTTGTTATGATTATTCCTCGTGGTATGACTCAACAATACCTACTAATAATCTCTTATTAGCTTGCTCATTTTAAATTGATTAGTTACTATTCTCTTAACCTATCAAACTCAATATATTTAGCAATGACTATAAACCTATATTCATAATCATCAATAATCAATAACATCAAAGGAACTCAATCTCAATGACATTATTAACCACGTTAAGTAATAACTAACAACCACCAATAATCAAGGTTCTACGGATAACATAACAATCTTCAATCAGACAATTGATCCAAAACACAATTATAACCATCAAACAATCATAATCCAAGGTTATTAAACTAAACAATTAACAATAAGTCTAATCCATGATTCAATTATACAAAATCAGATTCATATCTCAAAACAAAACACATAGACGATGTTCGAAATGAAATCGGAAAGTGATATGCAAACCGAATCGTGAACCACGTGAAGGGAAATCAATTGGCATCGATCCCTACCCTTTCGTGCCTCCCAATCGCCATCACATGCTCCCAAAATGGGGAAAAACCCCCTCCTGGTCGGCTGCTATTCGTGGTTTAGGGTTTGAGAAGTTATGAGAAAATGAGGCAAATTAGGTTTTTTAACCTAATCTGGAAAATCAATCCATACGCCGTATGGATAATCCATATGCCGCATGGATGAGTTTTCCCCAAAAGTCCAACCTGCGCACTTGGAAGCCCAATTAATCAATCCATACACCGTATGGATTACTCCATACGCCGTATGGATGGAAATTTCAAGTTGTTCACCATTTGATTATCTTTTGCTCCGATCCAATCTTCTCTTGTTCAAAGCTTTATTCTTTTAGCAACTTTTCTTTTCAATAAGCTCGTTTTCTGTTTCTTTTCGATCCAAGCTCCAAATAAACTCCTAAACGCAAATATAAACTAAATAACTATCTTATTTACATAAAATGCATAAGAAATCTACTGAACAAAGGGGTAATTAGTACTATAATCTAGTACATTTTAGCATTTATTAAACATCCCCCACTTGAATTCTTCTTGTCCTCAGGTAGATTATCGATTTAAAACTTACAAACGACAAAATTTAGTAGGTAGACAATGGTGCATAGGGACTTACATACAAGCTAGCATTTCGCAAACCAAATTTTTAGCTTAAAGATAATTCAACATTAAGATTTAGCTATCAAGAAACTCTTCTAGGAAACCCACAATGATTACCGATATTGTTGTCCACCTAAACAATCTATACTTAGGTAATTGAGCATGACTTATCATTATTCTAACAGCTTTACCCTTGATTCCCAATAGAAAAATACCATTATACATATAACGTGCTAATATTACACATATTATGGATATCCAATTAAAACAATCACTTTTCAAGTCAAGACATTGGTGATAGGTCTGTGCCGCAACACAACAGAGCGACATAACTTGACTTTGGTTTAACATAATAACCTTTTAGTCAAACCATTGGTGGTAGGTCTATACCTCAGTACAACAAAGCAACATAATTTGACTACATTTTAAAATCAAGAGTTCTTTTAAACTCTTTTTGCTCCTTTTCATTAAACATACTGGCGGAGACCAGGTGTGTACTTACGTACAACAGAGGAAATAACACCCAGTATATCCCCAACTGATATTAATTAAATTCCAAAATTATGGCATATTGCACGCTATCATATATAAGAATTAATACTAAAGTCATACATTGCTAAAGTTCCTCTCGGAATATCGCCTACTTCTTGCATTAATTTTACTTAATAGCTCAATAACGTATACATAGATTGCCTATCGATACATCACATGATGAACTATATAATATCTTAAAATTTAAGTTCAAATTATCCTTTGAATTTCTCAGATTTGTTACAAGATTTTTTAAATTTAAAGAGAATACATTTTTAAAAGAAAAATTTGGGTTGAAAAATGACTAACATAGAATGCCCTTACACCTTTAGTCTACGAATATTTATCAATTTATAACTCAGAACAATCAAACTTCTTTTCCCCCATCCCCCACTTACAATAAAGCAATATCCTCATTGCAAAAAAAGAAATCATAAAATAAGGAATAGAAAAGAAGTAAACAGAAAACTCCCCTGATCTTGAAGAAAAATGCTTTCTTGATCTGATTATGAAAATATACACCAGCACACTTCCGTAGGCATCACAGTTGCATTTAGCGTATGCTACAAGGCTTTAAACCCCTCGGTATCCCGAGTGGACGAGTTATAATCTCGTGAGGGTTTCCAGGGAACACACCCACAAAGTTCAAAACTCCAAACAAAAACAAGAAAACAAAAAGTAGAACAAGAAAACAAATTATAAAATAATTAAAAGTTAAAACTACTTATTAACCAACAGAGCAGACAACAGGATCTTGTCGCAAAAACAGTCATTCCAACCGCCGGCTGGTGCGCACGACCACCGGTTGAGAGTCTGTGCAAACCAAATTCAAAATCTTCGCTCCATTAAATATTAAATTATATAACAAGAATATACATATAATTAACATATAAACAATTTTATACAAATTTTTTTTTTTTATAATTTTTAATATTTTTTTTTTTTTTTTATAGTTTCCAACTTAATCGAATAAGCAACCGTTCTCCGGCAAAAGAATAGTCCAACCGGTTAAGTGTTCCCCAGCAAAACAATAGTCCAACCGGTTAAGTGTTCCCCGATAGCGACGTCAAAAACTTGATGCGTGTGAAATCGTCTAGTTTTATTATTTATAAAGTACAAGATACACCAATCACTACTATCACACAACCAGGATAGAATACCCGATCGGAATAGTATAGCTATGGTAACTCCAGGTCGAACACAGGAACACATGAGCGATGTTATTCAGTTAAATTAGAATTATTGATAAAACAGTAAAATAGGGGTTACGTTTTAGTTCCGTACGAACGTTCAAAATGAACTAAATAACCAAACAAACAACATAAAGCAAGATAAGAGGAACAGATAGACAATCGGAGATAGACATGTAATTGCTTAGAATCTTCCACTCAGATTCATATTATCCGGTTCATGTGTTTTAATTGTCTGATTGTGATTTCTTTTATATTAACTTAGTTACTAATCAAAGAGTCCAAGTTAAATGTATATTAGCCAACGTTCCTGGTCCAACTAATATCTACAACCTAAAGTCCCACATTTAACATTGATCCAACGTCGCAAAAATGTGGCTCTATTGCGTGCATTTCCCTAGATTTTGCATTTAGTGTTCACAACTTCTTATGATTATTCCTCGTGGTATGACTCAACAATACCTACTAATAATCTCTTATTAGTTTGCTCATTTTAGATTGATTAGTTACTATTCTCTTAACCTATCAAACTCAATATATTTAGCAATGACTATAAACCTAGATTCATAATCATCAATAATCAATAACATCAAAGGAACTCAATCTCAATGACATTATTAACCACGTTAAATAATAACTAACAACCACCAATAATCAAGGTTCTACGGATAACATAACAATCTTCAATCAGACAATTGATCAAAAACACAATTATAACCATCAAACAATCATAATCCAAGGTTATTAAACTAAACAATTAACAATAAGTCTAATCCATGATTCAATTATACAAAATCAGATTCATATCTCAAAACAAAACATATAGACAATGTTCGAATTGAAATCGGAAAGTGATATGCAAACCGAATCGTGAACCATGCGAAGGGAAATCAATTGGCATCGATCCCTACCCTTTCGTGCCTCCCAATCGCCATCAAATGCTTCCAAAATGGGGAAAAACCCCCTCCTGGTCGGCTGCTATTCGTGGTTTAGGGTTTGAGAAGTTATGAGAAAATGAGGCAAATTAGGTTTTTTAACCTAATCTGGAAAATCAATCCATACGCCGTATGGATAATCCATACGCCGTATGGATGAGTTTTCCCTAAAAGTCCAGCCCGCGCACTTGGAAGCCCAATTAATCAATCCATACGCCGTATGGATTACTCCATACGCCGTATGGATGCAAATTTCAAGTTTTTCACCATTTGATTATCTTTTGCTCCGATCCAATCTTCTCTTGTCCAATGCTTTATTCTTTTAGCAACTTTTCTTCGCAATAAGCTCGTTTTCTGTTTCTTTTCGACCCAAGCTCCAAATAAACTCCTAAATGCAAATATGAACAAAATAAGTATCTTATTCACATAAAATGCGTAAGAAATCTACTGAACAAAGGGGTAATTAGTACTATAATCTAGTACATTTTAGCGTTTATCAGTAATATAACTACGTTAGCCAGACGTAGTCATATTGAAACGTCCTAATTTTTTTTCCATAACATTCTTAATTAATTTCTTTTTCCTTTAGTCACATGTAAAATAAACAACAATCTATTCCAATTGAAATCCACATTTGATTTTTCAAATTCAAATGAATACAATTAATGATACATTTCACTAAATCATATTCTATTGGGAAATTTATACAATGACAATTCAAAAGGACAATTCAAAAGAACAAGAAGCTTGTCTAACCACATTGCAAGCTCCAATCCACGCTACCTCCTTTTAATCACATTTCACCCAATTGGTTCAACCGAACCAAGCACCTACAACATAAAGCCACTGAAACGGGTAAGCATAAAGCTTAGTGAGTATACAAGCAACTAAATGAATAATTCACCAAAAGCACCAACATGAAACAATTATCAAATAACCACTTCTTATATAGATACTATTGAGCAACTGTAAAGATTTCTTCATATTTTGTACGGATCTGCGGTCAAATATATACAAATAAGCAAAGCACCAATTTACATCCAATTGGATACCAAGCTTAAGATATAAGTATGGCTAAGCACTTATTCCGTAACAATGAATCTCTACAATACTCAATTCACATGATCCATAAATTCCACACTAGATCTAAATAATTCAACAACTAGCAACAATTAAACAACAATGGTCAACAACGAATAACATCTTAAGATTCGAGGTACGATACAACGTGAGAGCTATTATAAGAAAAAAATTATAAAAACCAAACATAATACATTTGATTGTATGAACCTATTGCTCATAAGAAATCCGGTACATACAACCATTACTCATTTAATCCTGGTATTACTCACATTTGCTTTTAAGCTAACACATGATTTCACACTTGATTAAGAATGCCACCAATCTTGATTACCTAGCATATAGCATATCAACACATTTAACAACTAATAATCAGCATAATCAATGAATCATATTATCAACCCATCACCTCTTTAGATTGATCATTCTTGAGTTAAGTACTCCATCACTATAATTACTACTTAATCATGATTAACTATCATGATAAACTCTTTTCAATTATAATTCAATTAAATGATAACTAATCTATAACAATTCATCATTAACCACTTTTAACCTCACTAATTCATATAAATTCATCAAGTTCATCATTTTCATCACTTTATTAATAAGACCATGATCATACTTATGATCATATTTAATTCCAATGTTTAACAACTTGATTCACTAATTCAATCTTTACTATTAATATAACACCCCTCATTTAGAACCATTTTTGTGTGTGCATATAATGAATATATAGTATCGAAAGCGAAAGTCCATTCATATATCAATATATATATATATACATAGATGACATCATGTCATTTCAAAACATTACATCATATATGTATCAACTTTTAAAATTACAAAAACATTATATAGTAATCTGGGCATTATATAATTCAAAACCTAACATATGTATCCAAAATGACATCAGAGTGCATTTTCGTCAAACATTCCTTCCAATAACTCCTTGTCCCGCCCATAACATAATTTCAAAACATTCAAGGAGTAACATAGTGGAATTAGCACGAAACTAAGTCAATAGACTTGTAACTAACAGTCTAACTTAGCATAACAACATATGTGTACAACAAATAAATCGTAAACACTTAATCTCAAAAAGGATCGGTGGTTCTTGAAGAACCCTCATGCCGCGGAGGCCCTAAGAACTCTTATTAACTATCTGTATTGGCCTTTCAGAAAAATTCTGATAACTTAATGACATCTTTACTCAACATAGGATTTCTTTCATAGTTGAAATGCAACTATATTTAAATATTTTAGCATCAAACATTCAAGTACTATGCATAATAATACAATTTAAATATTATGAAAGCATAAGTTCACAAGTCATCACATTTCCCAAATTTATTCATGCAAACGCGATCCGGGTTCTAGGGGTTGGGATCGCGTTACATAGAAGAAAAACATTTTGTAACCAATTTTCACTTGGAAACGCGATCCTGGAACGAGGGCGGGATCACGTTGAGTAGAACAAAAGCTGATTGTAATCAATTTACACTTGCTAACGCGATCCGGGTGATGGACTGGGATCGCATTCAAAAGAACAAAATCGAGCTGTGACGAGTTTACACTGACTAACGCGATCCGGGTAATTAGCTACGTTCGCGTTTCTATGGCCAAAACTCGACTGTATCATTTTATAAGTGGGGAATGCGATCCGGACAATAGGCGGGGATCGCGTTAAGCTTTTTTTCAGCTCATTAACAGACCTGCAACTTGTATATACGAACCCTAATTTCAATTTTATAACCACAACAACCTCAAACTCAGTTTTACAAGTTATCGGTAGCTAAATTAACATCATATAAGTATATAACATGATTCAAGCTTCAATCTCATATATATATATATATATATATATATACACACATCACTAAACCTAACCCATCAATCTCAATAATCAAATTTAAGAACTTGTATGAACAAGAATCAAACTTACAAATTAAAGGAAGAGAGGTACAAGATGATGATAATCTGAGTTTGAGTAACAATCACAGTAATAATGCTTCCAATTTAATGTATAAATTTCATGTATATGGTTTCTCAAGTAAGGTTTCAAAGGAACTAGATAAGGAAATGAAAGTTTGGGAAATGTTCTGGTTTAGGTCGACTCCAGCTCAAACCAACCCAAATATTTAGGTATAATATATACCCCTTCTAAACCTATGGTCTGGAACCTAGAAATATTCGTGAGGCTAACTATTTTATTTTACCGTCAACTATAGCAATTTAAAACAAGTAATAATTTACTAGTCACAATAAGTCCTTAGACTCTTTTACCTACTTTTCAGAATCAAACATATGTATATTTTGACAAAATTAAAATTTGCATTTAAAACTATAAATTACCTTTTTACCACTAGGCCCAAATAAAGGATGTTACAAATCTTCCATCCTTAAGAAGATTTTGTTCCCGAAATCTCACTAGACTCAAAAAGCCTAGGGTAACGTAACCTCATATTTGATTTGGTTTCCCGGGAATGGTTAGGACCCAAATTTTTTTTCCATTTCACTAAAACGATAGGGATCTCTTTCTTACGGAGTTTAGTAACTTTTCTATCTAAGAGTTTAACAGGTTCTTCTAACAACTTCTGAGTCTGATCCACCCGCAAGTCTTGTAAGGGAAGAATTTGAGATTGATCTTCAATATTACACTTTCTCAGGTAATAAACATTGAAAGAATCATGAATGCCAGATTATTCAGAAGGAAGATCCAAAGTAACAGTTTGATCATCAACCACTTGCCGGATTTTGAAGGGGACAATGAATCGAGGAGAAAGTTTTCCACGTTTACCAAATGTAATCACACCCTTCCAGGGAGAAACTTTTAGATAAACCAATTGTCCTTCAACAAGTAAGATAGGTCGTCGACGAGGATCTGCATATTTTTTCTGCCTGTCTTGTGCAGCTTTCAATTTTTCACGTGCAATTTTATCCTTATCGGCTGTAATTTGTACAATATCTGGACCCGCAAACTGTTTCTCACCAGACTTTAACCAACATATTACAACAACGACCATACAACATCTCATCAGGAGGCATACCTATACTTGAGTGATATGAATTATTATACGCGGATTCGATTAACGGTAGGTGAGAATCCCAAGATCCACCATATTCCAATACACATGCACGCATGATATCCTCAAGTGTTTGAATGGTCCTTTCTGACTGAACATCCGTCTGAGAATAATAAGGCATACTCAGGTTAACTCGAGTGCCCAACTCATGTTGCAAACTTTGCCAAGATAGAGAAATATACCGTGAATCCCTGTAAAAAATAATAGATAAAGGAATTCCATGTCTCAAGATGATTTAATTAACATAAAGCTGAGCCAAATGGGTCAAGGATGTCGTCTCGCTAGTAGCAAGAAAATGAGCACTTTTGGTCAATCGGTCAACAATAACCCATATCATGTCATTACCACGTGGCGTTCGAGGGAGTTTATTCACAAAATCCATAGTCAAATGTTCCCATTTCCATTCAGGTATCTCAAGTTGCTTTAATGACCCATATGGTTTTTGATGTTCAACTTTGACTTGGGAACAAATATGGCAAGTTTCCACCACACGTGCTACATTTGTTTTCATCGTTGGCCACCAATACAATGGTTTTAAATCATTATACATTTTCGTGCTTCCTGGGTGAATAGAAAATTTAGATTTGTGTGCTTTCATCAAAATCACATCTCAAAGACCACCAATTAAAGGGACCCACACACGTGACTGAAATGTCTTTAATCCACGAGAATCATCAACCATTAAATCCTTTCATTTCACCATGATTTCAGATTTTAAGTTATGCTTCATCAAAGCTTCCAACTGAGCAGTCTTTAATTTATCAATCAAATCAGAGGAGACTTCTAAACGCATAAAACAAACCTTGTCAGAAGTTCCTTTGTGACTCAAAGCATCTGCCACCATGTTAGCTTTCCCTGGATGGTAACGAATTTCACAATCATAATCTTTAATTAATTCTAACCAACGCCTTTGTCGCATGTTGAGCTCTTTCTGAGAGAACATATAGTGCAAACTCTTATGATCAATACAAATCATGCATTTAGTTCCATACAGATAGTGTCTTCAGATTTTCAAAGCAAATACCACAGCCACAAGCTCTAAATCATGAGTACGATAATTCTTTTCATGTGGTTTAAGTTGCCGAGACGCATAAGCAATTACTCTATCTCGTTGCATTAAAACACAACCCAAACCTGCATACGAAGCATCGCAGTATGCAACAAAATCATCGGAACCATCTGGTAAAGCCAAAACTGAAGTCTGACACAACAACTGCTTCAGAGTTTGAAAGGCTGACTCTTGTTGCTCATCCCACTAAAATTATACATACTTACGTGTTAGTTTATTCAATAGACCGGCAATTTTAGAAAAATATTTAATAAATTTATGGTAATAACCCGCTAATCCAAGAAAACTTTTGATTTCAAAAGGAGTCTTTGGAAAATTCCAATTCATGACAGCTTCAACCTTAGACGGATCAATGTTAACCCATCTTGACAGATTATATGACCCAAAAACTGAACTTCACGTAGCCAAAATTCGCATTTGGAAAATTTAGCATATAATTGTTCTCGTTTCAAAGTCTCAAGAACTAGTTTCAAATGCATTTCATGTTCCACCTCATATTTAGAATAAACTAGGATATCATCAATAAAAACAACTACAAACTTGTCAAGAAACGACCGACACACCCGGTTCATTAAATCCATGAAGACAGCAAGGGCATTAGTCAAACCAAACGGCATAACCAAGAATTCATAGTGACCATACCTGGTACGATATGCAGTTTTTAGAATATCATCTTCACGAACTCGTACCTAGTGATATCCTGAACTCAAATCAGTTATAGAAAAATACAAAGATCCTTGTAACTGATCAAATAACTCATCAATTCGAGGAAAAGGATACTTGTTCTTGACGGTTCTTTTATTAAACTTCCTCTAGTCGATACACATCCAAAGAGTACCATCCTTTTTTTTAATAAATAGGACAGGAGCACCCCAAGGGGAAGAACTTGGTCGAATAAACCCTTTATCTAACAACTCTTGGATTTGGTTCATTATCTCCCGAATTTCAGAGGGAGCTAATCTATAAAGAGCCTTTGCTACAGGAGTGGAACCTGGTAATAACTCTATTATTCTACTTCTTTTACCAGAGGTAAACCAGACAATTCATCAGGAAAAATGTCAGGATATTCAGAAACTACCCGAACATTAGACACTGATTTCTTTTCTAATTTGGAGTTAACAACATAGGCAAGGTAAGAATCATACACTTTAGCTAGAGTTTTTCTAGCTTTTATCAATGAAATTAAAGGAACATGACCTTTCTCCCGATCTCCTCGTGCCACGACATACGAATTTTCAGAGATAGGGATTTTTATCAGCTTTTTATGACATTCTATACTGGCCTTATTCTGACTCAACCAATCCATACCTAATACCACATCAAAACCCGGAATAGGCATTAACAAGAAATAAATTGGAAAAGTATGGCCCTCAATTACAATACTAGCTCCAGTTACCAAGGTGGTAACATGAACCATTTTACCACTATCTACTTCCACTTCAAGAGGCTTACTAATCAAAGAGGGAACTAAATTCAACTTATCACAGAAGTGCACAGAAATAAATGAGCAATTTGCTCCAGAAATAAACAACACATGTGCTGGTACAGAGTTTAGAAGAAAAGTACCAGTAATGACATCATCGGTATGAAAAGCCTCTTCAACTGTCATTTGGAAGGCTCTACTCATAGCTGGCAGCGGATTTTTCCGCTTTTGGCCAGAAGATGAGGACCCTCTGACCATACTCATTCCTTGTCTTCCCACCTATTGGAATTGAACCGCCCTGTGACCCTCTTTTATACAGTTCCAACACACAAAAGTAGTTAAAGTACAATCTTTAATGTCATGTACAAATGCCCCACATTAAATACATCGAGCCTTCTGTGGAGTACATGGACCCGTATGTCGAGCCTTGCACTTATTACACAAGTTAGAATTATCCATCACACCCCCACCTGTACCCTTTCCTTTACTCTATTGATGACCTTGCCATTTTTGTTTACCATGCCCGAAAGTATCACTTTTTGATCTTTGTAAAGACTTTTCCTTATTCTGTAAATTCTGTGCTCTTATATCATATCGTCAACACGCACCATATTAAAAGCTTATGGAAGAGAACCAGCAAGTCTCAAAGTTGTACGATAATCTGGAGGTAAGGTCCCCACAAAATGATCAAACTTAGTTTTATCATCCGAAACCCATTGTTGCACGAATATCAACCTTTCAGAAAACTGGTTAATGAGATCATCAATCGACATTTGATCGGTCAAATGTAATTCCATAAACTCTCTTCTGATTCTAGACATGTCAAACTCTGAACTAAACTGTTTACATATCTTATTATGGAAATCCGACCACCTAATAGATTCTTTATGTTGAGGCGTTAAAGTGGCAGTGATCGAATCCCACCAAGACATAGCCTGACCCTTTAACAGCTGAACAACATAAGGAACCTTCATTTCCTATTCACATTGAGAAACCTCAAACTTCCTCTCAACATCACATAACCAGTCAAGGGTAATAGAAGGATTATTACTTCCCAGGTACTCAGAAGGTTTACTAGACATGAATGTTTTAAAAGAACAAGTCTTTAGTTGTTGTTGAGGTATAAGAAATGGTGTTTGATAATATGTACCATGAGACTGTTGCTGCTGCCGATCCTGTAAAACTTGCCATCGAAACCCTCTAAGTGTCATTAGTTCATCCTCTAACCGCAACAGATAATCATCTCGGTCTGAATCACCCCCAGCTAAAAATGATGTACCAGTCGGACCCTGTCTCTCATTCTGATTTTCTGGAGGAGCATCAGTCCTAGAGGCATTGTTACGAGTATGGGTCGGGTGCTCATTATCTGCCATATCTGAAATCACAACACATCTCACAGCTTGTTAATCGTTAGTACCTAAAATACTAACATATCTTACAGTGGAACTAATCCCACACCCCGGAATGTTTGACTTAACAATTCTAGGTTTGGGATTGAACATCTTACCAATGTTCAATTCACCAAGCCTATGCTCTGATACCAACTTATAACACCCCTCATTTAGAATCAATTTTTTTACATATAATGAATATATAATATCAGAAGTGAAAGTCCATTCATATATCAACATATATATACACACACACACACACACATAGATGACATCGTGTCATTTCAAAACATTACATCATATATGTATCAACTTTTAAAATTACAAAAACATTATAATGTAATCTGGGTGTTATATAATTCAAACCTAACATATGTATCCAAAATGACATCAGAGTGCATTTTCGTCAAACATTCCTTCCAATAACTCCTTTTCCCGCCCATAACATAATCTCAAAACCTGCAAGGAGTAACATAGTGGAATTAGCATGAAGCTAAGTGAATAGACTTGTAACTAACAGTCTAACTTAGCATAATAACATATTTGTACAACAAATAAATCGTAACACTTAATCTCAAAAAGGATCGGTGGTTCTTGAAGAACCCTCATGCCGCGGTGGCCCTTGATATTGCGTAAAAAGTCACGTTTTTACTATCTATATCTCTCTCATTCTGGAACAATTCTTGACACTTTAACTCAAAAAACATTACAAATCTATAATATTATGTCAAGATGGTAAAAACAAGGTTGCATGATGAAAATCAAGCAAAACGGGCAGAAAACGAAGATTCCACGCACGTTTGAAGATTCTAGACGTCAAAACGATATTTCAAGACCAAAGAGCCCATCACCAACATCTATCTGACCCAAGATGTCCGTTTTTAAATTACGAATCCAACAGAAGAAGAATCAACTAAAACGGACGAAGAACGAAGATTCTACGCACTCCGGAAGATCCAAACGATTCGTACGACACATCTAAAGTTCAGAGACATATTTTTGGGATTTCTTTTCATCAAAAGCTTCTTTATTGAATTATGAATCCAACGCAAAAAGAATCAACACAAACGGACGCGTAGCGAAGAAAACACGCACGAATCGAGAAACGAGGCAACGGGCAGTAATCGGTGCGGGTGGCAGCCAGCCGCCGCCGGCTACCACCCAGCCGCCGCCGGCTGCCATGGTGCCGCCGCCGGATGCCACTCACCCGCATGGGTTGCACTTTTTTGTCCTTTTTCGTACTCGGTGCTAGACCTTTTCCTACTTTTCGTACCTGGTGCCATTACCTTTTTTGCCTTTTGTACCTGGTGCCACTACCTTTTCCACCTTTTGCTATCATGAGCTTTGGGGTGCTAACTCGAGCCGAATTTCCTCTATAAAAGGCAGCCCCTAGCTCTCATTTCAACACACCAACTGACACACTCATATACTCTTTCAAATTTACACTTTCATTCTTCCATTTTCACTTTCTCACTCTAAAAATCTCTTATATTTTAGTCTAGGGTTATTGTAATTAATCTACGGATTAACATAGGGGTTAGAGCGAACGTTAGGAGTTTGGAGATTCATCTTTGTACGTGTGAACGAGTTGTCTGTCATAATAATATGCTGCTGCGCATTTATTTCCGGGTGATATCGAAACCTTTATCATACTTGCTTTATTTCATATTTCAATTATGTATTATTGCCTTGTATGTGATTTGTCTATTGCCATGAATTGCGAGTAGTTTATTATGTTGTTATTGTTGATGATGTAGATAATTATAAGTAAGGATGACGTTATATAATTAAGTGTATGATAATTGTAAACGTGATTTAACGGCCCTATTCGACAGTTTATCTGATATAGTACTGGAAACGTTTTATACGGAGTACAAATGTATGAAAGTCGATAAACGACCGAAGGTAGTTACATCACTGGAATCAGCTCTGGTTTAACAGTTGGAATTCCGAAAGGATAATACAACTTCACAACTAACTGGTACATCCTACAAAAGTCAATGTACAATGAAATGATGTTCGAAAACGCGTTCAGATAAAATAGGAATTAATGACCTTTGTACCGTTAAGACTTTATGAACTTGAGTTTAATTTATGAAGTACCCTTTCCTGTTATCCACGTGACTGCAACCTAGTAATTAGGACTTGATCAACCTTAATTATGGTAAGTAGTTATTTGTGCCCATGACATGCAACAAGTAAGACACAGTGAACCCACTCGTTGTACATATTAGGTTTACATTTCTGCATCGCTTTACATTTAGTTAGTTTAGAGTGTCACATTCACTGTTAATTACTCTTGACCGCATGTCTGATGTAAGAAGCAGTCGAACTACCATGTAAAGTACACTGTCCGATTACTGAAAGGCATGGCCTGCATATGAAACACGTTTTTATAAACTGCGAATAATCTAGGGATGTATAACTGTTTGAAAAGGAGAACTCAAGTCATAAGTTGAAGTAACCAAACCTTAATGCATAAAACAAGACTTAGGAATAAGGATAACAACCTCGTGATTTAAATACCTTAAAACACTAAGCCTTAGACAATCAGCGGTCAAAACATACAAAGTTATTAATCTGCATGCTAATAAAATACTAAACTATTTTAGGGGTTAAGAAAGGTCAGACCTATGAGATGATACGTTACTGATTCATGCACCTCGGCATCAAGCCAAAATAAGTAGTTTATCTTTCAACTAGATAAGTATTGGAAGTTTGCGTATTGCTCCGATCAGAATCACGATAACCTAGTTCCTAGTGACATGCCAATGGGAAATTTAGTTGGTAGGGTTCTAGAGTTTACACATGATAGTTTAGACCATTACATTTAGCATTATCCCTGTTTAATATGTCATCCTGAAACATTAATTATCGAAATCTCAGCAATCACATATTTATCTTTATCTGCTTTCCTGTAATTTACTTTTCTGCATTTTAATTACCGGTCTTTAGTTTAAAACCCCCAAACCTACCTACTTTGTTCCATCCTAAATATCTCCTACCGAAAGCCCCAGCTTTAATCACCCACACGTTTGGATTCATAGAACGATCTTAGGTCATACTTACCGCTTGCTAACTAGATTAGGTAGTACGTATAATTTAAGCCCAGCAAAATATAAATTTTAAAACCCCTGCTGCGCCCGCATCACCATCAAGAATCGCAACCACACTGAACCGACGGTTGCAGGTGCAACAAGTTTTTGGCGCCGCTGTCGTGGAATCACAAACGTACGATTCAAAGCCGCCTTAAGTAGTAATATTTAGGAGACCCTTCCGATTGAAATCTTCTTAGAAATCTTTCGAAAGTTAAATTAAGTAATTAGTATTAATTAAGTATTAGTTAGTTAGGATAGCATTAAAAATGACAACTCGAAAACCCACTTCTTGCTTCATTTCAATGAATGATACGGAATTCTTTGATTACTTAGAAAAAGAGTTAGGATCTGATTTCTTTTCACCTTCTTCCTCTAAAACTAAGGAAACCTCCGACACCCAAGAAGAATATAGGACCTCACTTTCAACTCCAAAACATTGCCTGGATTTTGATGACACGGACCAGTTACCTGACCTTGCATCATCTCCAGAAGATCACTCGCCAACTTTACACCTACCTGATTTACCAAGTTCTTCCCACTTCGATTATATTCCCGAAGATAATTCTGAAGAAAAACCTCCGAAGTCTTGTGACTTAATCACCCTCATTCCTGAAACATCGGTGTATACCCAAACCATGCCCGATTCTCGGAATTACGGCATCTTTCCATTCATTTCACACAACCACCAATACACCATTTACCGAGTGGTGGACAAGGTTCCATCAGTCGAGCCGGAACAACCTTGTTTTGAAGAACGCCACCTCGGTGCTTCTTTCAACCCTTCCCCTTGGGTAGATGTCTATAAAACATTCGTCAGGCAGTTAACCTATGCCTATCTCCCGTACTCCTACGAGCAACGAGAAACGATTGCCACACTAGAAAAACAAGTAGAATCCCTTTTTCGCCTGTCAAGTCATGAATGCGAAAGCACTTCCACAAATTTCAGAGACCAAGAACTAAAGTTTATAGCAGATTTAAATCTACTTTTTGAATCACTCGCCGACATGGATTTTCTTCCAACATCTATGATGTTAATCAATCACAGTGTCACCGCAATGATCAACAAACTTGAGTTCTGGGAAGAACAAGATCCGATGATTTCTATCGTCATTCCTGGTAAAATTCCTTTCTTTGTTGACCCCGCCTCTTACCTGATCTCCAAATTACGAGACGTTTTTCCTGATTCCACCAAGGAAAGAATCAACACAGTTTTTTTCGCAAAAAGAAAAGACCTTCACATTAAGCTTACTCGAATCTTTGCCTTTACCAAATACCCTTTCACTTCCGTACAAAAATTCACGATAAGTGAACTCTGTAGGATAGTTAAGTCTACAACCGGAGACCCTGATTCACAGGAAGAGAACGCATTTCTGGAAGTCATGATTAAACTCACTCACGAACTTAATTACAAAGATCAAGGTCAACGCGTCGGTTTGTGAAACCCTAAAAAGATAAGGAAAGCGTACAATAAGTTAATTGGTGATCTTGTCAATTTAGGATACGAAGAACGAGAAGTCCTAGGATTAGAGAATCGTCATTACTATTTAATTTATAACACCATTTTGGAACTTTCAAAATGTTTTGTGCTGAAAAACGTTAACTTAAGGGAGCAAATCTCGACCCTTTCCCTATGGAGGGATCGGAACGAATCTTAAAACAATTCCTTCCGAAAAAGGTCGAAGCTCGCGACTTTAAATGAGCATAAATATAGTAATATAATAAAATTTTGAAAGTTTCCTTTGAAAAAAAAAAAAAAAACGTTTTTAAATTTTTGCTCGAAAACACGTGCGCGACAACAAGAACATACAACGTTAAGCTTTTAGCCTAAACATGTACATTCAACAAGTCCACGTCAGACAAATAATTTTAAAACAACCAAAAATAATGTAAGTTTAATATCTCAGGATTGCTTTTTAATTGTTCCACGAAAATTTACGTGCTTCTTAAATTGTTTATAACGTAACGAAAGACTAACAAGTAACTAGTTACAATAAATACATTTTAGGATTCGTAATCATCATTAGTGAGGCATTAGGAAGTAATCTAGGAAAGTACTTGGATGTACATAGGGGACCATGTAAGGAATATAGTACATGGGAGTATGACAAATATTCTCATGGACCACAAGCCTTCCATTTGATCCCATAATTCAAAAATGACACAAAAAACTTTTCTTCTCCTTCCTCCCTCACCCTAAAAACCGGCTACCATCACCACTCCATGGATCACCACTCAATCTTCACCAACCTCTCTAATTTCATGTCCTTTTGAACTCCTCATTGCATGATATTCTCGGTTCTACGTTCGTTTTGAAGCATAACACACTAAAACAAGGTATGATCATAAGAAACCGACTTTAAGCTTAAAGTTTCTCATTTTATGAAGTTAGCTAAGTTAGTAACTAGGAATTAGTGTTTTTCTTGGTTGAATGCTTAGGGACTACATGCTACTACCACTTACCCATGCTAATTCACACTAATTTGGATCTTTCAAGAAGATGTACCTTAACCTAGTAATTAAGTCTAGAATTTGGCTTGATTAAGTGCTAGTTGTTAGATATTTAAGTAATTATGGTGTTTTGAATGATTGCTTTATGTTAATTGCGTAATGCGGATAAATTAGGATTAGCAAACTTGACTTTTGAAAGTCAACAAAAAGTTAACTAGCATGCATGATTAAAATAGTAAATAAAAAATTACTTGAAAACTCTTGCTTACTAGGACACTTGTACTTGCTTGACTAGTCAAAATAGGCAATATAGAATCATTACTAGAAACAAAAGTCTTGAATAAAACCAAACACATGGATGACATAATTTTTGTGCATGACCTAGCTTGTTATCTAGTAGGAAAATGCCTAAAAATAATTTTTACATGTTTAGGTTATAATTTTGGTATGCGGACAAATTGGAATTATCGTCCGAAGTAAGTTTTGACCTAAAAGTCAATTTGAAGTATCGCATTTTTAAAAAATAAATTAATTACGATTTTTATTCAAAAACCTTACTTCAAGTTGAACTTTTAAAAGTCAAAAACCTACAATGAGACTATAAACTATGAAATAATGACGTTTCAAATTTAGCTAAACACCAGACTTTGTAAACGACATTACTTCACAAGTTAAGTTACCGCCAACCCATGACTATATGTTTTCACACACTGATGATTGCCATACTATTGTTACTTGGGGGCATTTGATATTTACTGTAATCTTTGGACTGTCAAGAATTTAAAGCCCTCATTTCGAATTTTCCATTAAAAAATTCGAGAAGCGCTTTAAATTCCACCTTTCTTAAGACCTATTACTTTAAATTTCTCATGTTCTCAGGTACTATGAAGAAAAAGCTAAAACCAGCATGTCCACTTACAGGATCTCTTGCATACCTTAGTGCAACACCAGCATACGATCGGATGGCACGAATATGGAGAGATAAACCTTTTGGTCATTTTAGATATGTAGATTGGGAAAAGCTACAGATATTGGGGTTCAGGCAGAAATTAGAGAGTCTACTCAGTTACTAGATAGAGGGTCAGCAGTTTGAGTCTTTCAAGAGATTGTTCGGCATTGACGAACCGGTGTATATGGAGATGATCACCGAGTACATGACCACCTATACATTTGAGCCAGGGAGTAGAGTTGGAGACGGGGTGATCACGTTTAGATATATGGGGAGCCTATTCACCTTGTCATTGGCTCAGTTTGCACGTCACTTAGATCTCTATACACCAGAAGAGATAGATTCACCCCTGTTTACTGATGGAGCCACCACGATTTCTCTCACGACTACTACCGCAGAGGCATGGAGTCATTGGTCACCAAAGCCATATTTCTCGGGTATTAAAGCTACCCAGCTCACAGACCCAGTCATGCAGATTTTGCATAAACTACTGGCTTGTTTACGTCTAATGGCTGAGTGTCTGAGTTTGATGTTATCATGATGGCATGTATCCTCGAGAGGAGAAACATTCAGGTTGCCCATCTAGTTGCCCAGCGGATTTTGGAAGAGAAAGAGTTTGGTGCAAGAAGATCATTCATGGGCCTAGTAATTACTAGGTTGATTCGGAAAATGGGATTGATTAGGACGACGGAGATAGTAAAGTTTAAAAGCCTGCCAGGATGGAGTGCCCAACCAATAGACTATGATTTTCTAAGGAAAATGGATATACTTAGGATTCTGAAGGATGGTACCGTTTACATCAGGGCACGATCATCAGACCCTGAGAGTATTGATACATTGGTAGCAGGTCTAGTCCTACCCAGGGAGTCCAGAAAAAGGAAGCAACCGAGAGAGGCCCGAAGTTCAGACTCTGATTCAGATGAGGATGCACGAGATTCTGATGTCCCAGTTGCACCACCACAGCCTACTAGGCCAGGACCTTCTGTCATGCCACTAGAGCTCAGATACCAGCTTACATATACCATTACGGGACACCCCCAGGACCCGATTACTGGTACTGGCTGATGCAGATGCAAGTCAGAAACTATAGAGCTATGAGGCAGCAGATCGCAGGGATACCAGTGAGCCCACTTCCGGATGTACCGTGCAGGATGGGCCGAGCCCCACCACATTTGGATCCCCCTGCAGCTCCAACTCCAGCACCTCGCCGACATCCAGTCCATGGCCATGGTTTACCACCTCGGACAGTCCCACTCAGGCCACAGGCACCGCGAGCACAGATCCTCCTTCAGAGACAGCAGATTCCCTCAGTCGTCGGCTCAGCTAGAGGATAGGTTTCGAGTAGCCGTAGGATATCTAGAGCCCCTACTCGAGCCACTTTTGTTCAGAGTCATAGGATTCTTAGGAGCACCAGTCCTGCAGCTGCACCGATTGCTCCAGTATCTTCTCACAGACAGACCGATCTATTCAGAGAGCACTCTCAGCAGGGGATACATGAAACTCCACTCTATAGCTTTGACATGCCCGCAGGGGAGTTTGTTGATCAGTTGATACATGACGAGATATTCACGATGGGTACACCAGACGCAGAGGATAATAGGGATGCATCAGATAAGGGCACCAACTATCAGCACGATGACTCTTCATCAGATGAGACATCTCCCATAGCATCTTCGACTGCATTACCACCACCAGCCGAGCAATAGATTGCTCCGCCTTCTTACTTCTTTCTATTTTCTACCAAGACTTTATTATTATTATGTGTATTTGATGTACTGTGGATGCATAGACATCACATCTATCCAGTTATTACTTTATCATTTTATTACTTTACTTTTCTTATCAGCAGCTATTACTTGATTGAATTGAGTGGTTTGTTTGAAAAACTATAGAAGACCTAAGCAAGGGAGGACTGTGGACCACGCAATGAAGAATGCCGAGAGCCATAAGCTACAAGCCACGGACCAGCAAACTTCCAACGAGGCGCCGATAACGTGCACAGCAAAAGCGGTACAACATTCCAAAACCCTCTACCCATTTTGATTGCCTCATCCGATATTCCAAACACTAAGTGTGGGATAATAAAAACCACACTACACTTACGAAACAATTCAATAATAAGTAGAATCTCTAAGTGTAGGATACTTCAACAAGAGGTACTCAACAAATAGATTCGAACATTAGGGACAATGTTCCTCTAAGTGTGGGATATACGGCCTTCAACCGCAAGTTTTTACTTCTTGTCCGTAAGTCAAATAATATTTTCATTAAAAGACTAAAAATGGATAAAATTTCAAAATTTTCAGCTTCAAAAACATCGTTCTTTAGAAATCCTATCTTTCAAAATTATAAATTACAGCAAGCAACGAGTTTTGACAACGAAACAAAACTGTTTTAGAATAAGATACGGACGAAAAGGGCAACACATGGCTAGGCGCCGATATACGCATTTGAATTAGAACTTGCTCTTGTAATACATTTCGAGATCACACCGATGAGTGTCATACGTACAACGCGTCTTGATAACTTCTAAGGAATCCAAACACCCTTCCACCATCAAACATCCACCCACTCAACACTCACTCTTCACACCCAATTAAAACCTCCTAACATTCATCCCGAACCTACAGAAATTTCATTTTCCAACGAATTCTCAAAGATATTCTTGATTTTCCAAGACTTCTGCAGCCTAACACAGCCATCGGAGCGTTCCCCAAAGGATGAGCATCATCCGTAAAAGGAGCTCCAATTAAAGAAATTCAGCAAAAAGCTTATATCAGAGCGTTCTCCAAAGGATGAACATCATCTGTAAAAGGAGCTCTAAGAAAAAGAAATTCAGCAGAAACTGCTCAAAAAAAAAAAAAAGCCCAAGGATCAAGAAAAAGGGCCAAGAAAAGAAAAAATCCAAAGAAAAAGGCTATGTAGTCCTTTCAAAATCTGAGAAATTCCAGAGAAACTCTCTCTAGAAAAGTTTCGAGAAAATACAAGGAAAACCCTCACACCTTCTTCACACCAAAAACATCCGATTCCTTCCTAGATATCTCGAAAGGTTAATACCGTCCTCATCAAAAGTGATGGAGAGAAGCCTATGACAAGAATGCTGCATTTGCATAGTCATGATCATCATGTTGCTCGAAGAAGGTATCAAATTCAATAAACCCTTAGTTTCCGGTAAAAACTCTTTCATAACTATAACTTTATATTCTTTGGAAAGAGGTATCTCTAAAAAACTGATGCAATTAGAATCATTCCAGATGCTTTTAAGAATGAGTTTGCTTGAGGACAAGCAAAGTTCTAAGTGTGGGATACTTGATATCGCGTAAAAAGTCACGTTTATACTATCAATATCTCTCTCATTCTGGAATAATTCTTGACACTTTAACTCAGAAAACATTATAAATCTGTAATATTATGTCAAGATGGTAAAAACAAGGTTGCATGATGCAAATCAAGCAAAACGGGCAGAAAACGAAGATTCCACGCACGTTTGAAGATTCCAGACGTCAAAATGATATTTCATGACCAAAGAGCCCATCACCAACATCTATCTGACCCAAGATGTCCATTTTTAAATTACGAATCCAACAGAAGAAGAATCAACTAAAACGGACGACGAACGAAGATTCTACGCACTCCGGAAGATCCAAACGATTCGTACGACACATCTAAAGTTCAGAGACATATTTTTGGGATTTCTTTTCATCAAAAGCTTCTTTTTTGAATTATGAATCCAACGCAAAAAGAATCAACGTAAACGGACGCGTAGCGAAGAAAACACGCACGAATCGAGAAACGAGGCAACGGGCAGCGATCGGTGCGGGTGGCAGCCAGCCGCCGCCGGCTACCACCCAGCCGCCGCCGGCTGCCATGGTGCCGCCGCCGGCTGCCACTCACCCGCATGGGTTGCACTTTTTCGTCCTTTTTCGTACCCGGTGCTAGACCTTTTCCTACTTTTCGTACCTGGTGCCATTACCTTTTTTGCCTTTTGTACCTGGTGCCACTACCTTTTCCACCTTTTGCTATCATGAGCTTTGGGGTGCTAACTCGAGCCGAATTTTCTCTATAAAAGGCAGCCCCTAGCTCTCATTTCAACACACCAACTGACACACTCATATACTCTTTCAAATTTACACTCCCATTCTTCCATTTTCACTTTCTCACTCTAAAAATCTCTTATATTTTAGTCTAGGGTTATTGTAATTAATCTACGGATTAACATAGGGGTTAGAGCGAACGTTAGGAGTTTGGAGATTCATCTTTGTACGTGTGAACGAGTTGTCTGTCATAATAATACGCTGATGCGCATTTATTTCCGGGTGATATCGAAACCTTTATCATACTTGCTTTATTTCATATTTCAATTATGTATTATTGCCTTGTATGTGATTTGTCTATTGCCATGAATTGCGAGTAGTTTATTATTGTGATTGTTGATGATGTAGATAATTATAAGTAAGGATGACGTTATATAATTAAGTGTACGACAATTGTAAACGTGATGTAACGGCCCCTATTCGACAGTTTATCTGATATAGTACTGGAAACGTTTTATACGGAGTACAAATGTATGGAAGTCGATAAACGACTGAAGGTAGTTACATCACTGGAATCAGCTCTGGTTTAACAGTTGGAATTCCGAAAGGATAATACAACTTCACAACTAACTGGTACATCCTACAAAAGTCAATGCACAATGAAATGATGTTTGAAAACGCGTTCAGATAAAATAGGAATTAATGACCTTTGTACCGTTAAGACTTTATGAACTTGAGTTTAATTTATGGAGTACCCTTTCCGGTTATCCACGTGACTGCAACCTAGTAATTAGGACTTGATCAACCTTAATTATGGTAAGTAGTTATTTGTGCCCATGACATGCAACAAGTAAGACACAGTGAACCCACTCGTTGTACATATTAGGTTTACATTTCTGCATCGCTTTACATTTAGTTAGTTTAGAGTGTCACATTCACCATTAATTACTCTTGACTGCATGTCTGATGTAAGAAGCAGTCGAACTACCATGTAAAGTACACTGTCCGATTACTGAAAGGCATGGCCTGCATATGAAACACGTTTTTATAAACTGCGAATAATCTAGGGATGTATAACTGTTTGAAAAGGAGAACTCAAGTCATAAGTTGAAGTAACCAAGCGTTAATGCATAAAGCAAGACTTAGGAACAAGGATAAAAACCTCGTGATTTGAATACCTTAAAACACTAAGCCTTACACAATCAGCTGTCAAAACATACAAAGTTATTAATCTGCATGCTAATAAAATACTAAACTATTTTAGGGGTTAAGAAAGGTCGGACCTATGAGACAATACGTTACTGATTCATGCACCTCGGCGTCAAGCCAAAATAGGTTGTTTATCTTTCAACTAGGTAAGTATTGGAAGTTTGCGTATTGCTCCGATCAGAATCACGATAACCTAGTTCCTAGTGACATGCCAATGGGAAATTTAGTTGGTAGGGTTCTAAAGTTTACACCTGATAGTTTAGACCATTACATTTAGCATTATCCCTGTTTAATCTGTCATCCTGAAACATTAATTATCGAAATCTCAACAATCACATGTTTATCTTTATCTGCTTTCCTGTAATTTACTTTTCTGCATTTTAATTACCGGTCTTTAGTTTAAAACCCCCAAACCTACCTACTTTGTTCCATCCTAAATATCTCCTACCGAAAGCCCCAGCTTTAATCACCCACACATTTGGATTCATAGAACGATCTTAGGTCATACTTACCGCTTGCTAACCAGAGTAGGTAGTACGTATAATTTAAGCCCAGCAAAATATAAATTTTAAAACCCCTACTGCGCCCGCATCACCATCAGGAATAGCAATGACACTGAACCGACGGTTACGGGTGCAACAGACCTCAAGAACTCTTATCAACTATCTTTATTGGCCTATACAGAAAAATTCTGATAACTTAATGCCATCTTTACTCAACATAGGATTTCTTTCACAACAAATGATCACAAATCCTATGTTGACTAACCTATAGCAACCAAGTCCAACCGCAGTTGACCTCAATATCACAAAATCACATATTCTAATTTATCATGGAAATTCATAACTGACTAATAGTCTATAACCAATAAAATCTATGTTTACTCGAGGTAACCATTCATGTTACCACCAATTTACACCGAGAGTACATGTCCACGCACCTGAATGTCTCAGTCCAAACTCAGAAATCTAATATTACTGAGTCTTTTGTTGTTGATCTGAGAACATAAAGTAAAATACAAGCTAGTACTCTGTCATAGAAATGCAACTATATTTAAATATTTTAGCATCAAACAATCAAGTACTATGTATAATAATACAATTTAAATATTATGAAAGCATAAGTTCACAAGTCATCACATTTCCCAAATTTATTCATGTAGGGATCGCGTTACATAGAAGAAAAACATCCTGTAATCAATTTTCACTGAGCAACACGATCCTGGAACGAGGGCGGGATCCCATTCAGCAGAAAAAAGATGACTGTAATCAATTTACACTTGCTAACGTGATCCGGGTGATGGACTGGGATCGCGTTCAAAAGAACAAAATCGAGCTTTGACGAGTTTACACTGACTAACGCGATCCGGGTAATTAGCTAGGTACATGTTCCTATGGCAAAAACTCGACTGTATCATTTTATAACTAGGGAACACGATCCGGAAAAGGCGGGGATCGCGTTATGCTGTTTTTCCTGCTCATTAACAGACCTGCAACTTGCATATACGAACCCTAATTTCAATTTTATAACCACAACAACCTCAAACTCAGTTTTACAAGTTATCAGTAGTTAAATTAACATCATATAAGTATATTATAAGATGATTCAAGCTTCAATCTCATATATATGTATACATCACTAAACCTAACCCATCAATCTCAATAATCAAATTTAAGAACTTGTATGAATAAGAATCAAACTTACAAATTGAAGGAAGAAAGGTACAAGATGATGATAATATGAGTTTGAGTTACAATCACAGTTATAATGCTTCCAATTTAATGTATAAATTTCATGTATATGGTTTCTCAAGTAAGGTTTCAAAGGAACTAGATAAGGAAATGAAAGTTGGGGAAATGTTCTGGTTTAGGTCGACTCAGCTCAAACCGACCTCAATATTTGGGTATAATTATATTCCCCTTCTAAAACTATGGTCTGGAACCTAAAAATATTCGTGAGGCTAACTATTTTATTTTACCGTCGACTATAACAATTTAAAACAACTTATAGTTCACTAGTCACAATAAGTCCTTAGACTCTTTTACCTACTTTTCACAATCAAACATATGTATATTTTAACAAAATTAAAATTTGCATTTAAAACAATAAATTACCTTTTACCACTAGGTCCATATAGATGATGTTACAAATAACACTCTAACAACGCTTCTTATTACCAATAAAGGTAAATTAACACTAATTCTTTATCATTTACACAATACCCATTTTAATCACTAGATACACAATTTGAATCACTCACTTTTAGGTTGAATTAGTGTTAACAATACTCTTTATAACACTAACTAACATCAATTTAAGCATATACAAGCCCTAATTTCGGATTAAAATCACTAACCAACCAAACCCACTAAAAACCCATTTGCTTGGTTAATATAAATCAAGAACAAGGATTACCTCAAGTTAGGGAGAATCAATCAATAATGAATTCGTGTTTTCAAGCTTTGATTTGATGTTTTGGAAGTGATTTAGTGTAGGTTTTATGATTCGTACAAGTTTTCTTTTATTAGTGAAGCTTCTGGGTTTGTTGGAATAATAAAAATGATATATGATACGTACGTACGTACGCATATAGTATATATATATATATATATGTGTGTGTGTGTGTGTGTGTTTTAATTTTATTCCCCGTGATTACCATTGTCTGAAACTATAAAACCATTCACAGTTATTACTATTTTATTTTACCTAAAGTAATAATAATTTAAAACAACCACTATTACTTTATTCACATTAATACTTTTGGATTTTGAGGTTTACACATATTAGACTGATCACACATTTCCATTCAACGCCCTTAAACATAATCAAGCTAAGTCAAAACCATTCTTATGGTCATACATTAGAGCACATAACAACAAAAGCTATTAGAAGTAACTATAATACATAATCACAGATTCAAAATAGTTTAAGATTAAGCAATCCTAAAGTGGATCACGTAACTCTTAAACTATCGCTCTGATACCAACTTGAAACACGCATAACTTTTTTATAAGTATATCTTATTTAATTAGGTCCCATTATTTGTTACAACAATTGTTACCCTCAGGTATAACTCTTAAATAATATACTTGAAATCTAAATTAAAAATAAAAATGACAAAGACATACGCGATCCCAAGCTTTAAGCTGGATCGCGTACCAAAGAGTTAAAACTCCAATGTGATCGAATTTCACTAATTTACGCTATCCGAGAATGGAGGTGGGATCATGTATATAAGAACAAACCCGACTCTGATCAAAATGTACTGACTTACCTGATCCTAGAAACTACTTGGGATCACGTAAGTATGTACAAATTTGACTGTGATTAAATTTCAAAGAGATGCGCGATCCTAGAAGATATCTGGGATCGCGTAACCAAGACCAATTACAACAATCTGCAAAACTCAACTTTTTGATCAATTTCAAACGTGCATAACTTTTAACTCGTTGCGATTTATTACCTGAAACTTTGTACACACATCCACTATAACAATATAAAACTATTACTTTTGACACTTTTTCAAATTTTACAAAAACGGAAGATTTGACGGTGTGATCACCTTTCGACCATTTTGATTACTATTACATGACAACCTAAGTCACAACCCATACATATTAAGGTCTGGACTTTTTGTCCAGTATATTCATATTTTAAAACAAGTCTCAGACAATCGACAAAAGAGCCATATCCTTTATCCAACTCAATTTAGCTTATAGAGTCGTTAGTGACCCATTTGGACACTTTTAACCCGTTTACCCAACAAGCCACATCAAACCTTCCATTTCATTATCCACATATGTACATTAATTTACAACTGTTTTTGACTATAAAGTCAGATATTTCTCAAAACCAAGTATTTCTATTTATCATCATAAACTTCAAAATCAAGCGTTTAGGGCGAATTACACAAGCAAGTACATAACGATACTTAGAGAGAAAGCTTGCCACTAACCCTTGTGCAAGAGAAGCCACAATATTCCCTTTTTACTTCCTTGCCCTCCCTATGAGCACTTCCACCTATAACACATTAATACATAAAAGGTTAAGCATAAATTGCTCAGTGAATATATAGATAACTAATTAAGTAAGTCACCCAAAGCACACATCATAAATACAATTGAGAATAGATACACTTACACACATAATCTTAATCACACAAATAATGAGCACAAGTAGCGATAATCACCAAGTGGATCCGTGGTCCATAAGATTCGATCAAACAAGGTACCATACCACTTTGATATGTGTACCAAGTTCAAATAGATACTAAGTAGTGCTAAGCATTTATTTCGTAACAATAGAATATTTCGTAATGATTAACACTCTACTCTAATGCTCAACCACATAATTTAATCACTTAAGTCACAATGATTCAAGACAAATTAAAACATAATCAACAACAACATAGTTATGCAAAACATCTTGCTCGGAAGCAATCTGGAATTACATAACCATTACTTAATCAATTCTCTATATACTCACCTTGGTACTTAAACAATAATTCACTGCAATTGGCCGACGTACGTTTCCCACTTCTTTAACACCTAAAGATATACACATAACCATAGCAACACATTTATAATCCAAGTATTATAACAATTAACTAGTAATCACATTTTAACCCTCCCCCACTATAAATACTCTTCACTTTCGTAATCACTAATCTTTCCACCACTAGGTTATTAAGTTTTCCACTTCAATTCTTAATCTACCTATCACTTTCATACTCAATAAATACTATTACTTACACTTTTAATTAGGCCTTAGTGTCTGGGAATGTATCAAACTTTCACCAAATCTCTATTGTGTGTATCTAATTTACGAAACTCAATATTAATGTACTCAGCTTGTAAAAACCCTTATATTGATGTACTTTGATGATGTGTCACTCTCTCTTGCGTGACACGTCATCAAAGTACATCAATATAAGGGTTTTTACAAGTTGAGTGCATTAATATTGAGTTTTGTAAGTTGGATACACACAATGGAGATTTGGTGAAAGTTTAATACATTCCCAAACACTAAGCCCCTTTTAATTAATTTACATCAATACACCATTATTTAGGAAAATCATGAAATCACCTAAAGAACATAATTGATGATTTCATGATTTTCAACATCAATTATAGTTACTAATCACCACTAACATACTCGCTAACAATGATTCTATCAATTTCCTACACTAACTTTGAAATAAGAGCATTAATTGAACAAAACCCATAAAACCCTAAATTCTATGTTTGAAATTGATGAAAAACACTTGCAAGGGATTGAAGATAATGATGGAGATGATTAGTTAAACACTAGAAACTTGAATTGGAGGTTAATTTGATGATTTGGCTATGATGATTAACTCTGGCGATTTTCTTCCTCTTCTTGGAGCTTCTGGAACGAAAAATGGGATGGAATGGGATGAGGATAAATTAACTACATACATATTCATTTTATTATTTCATTCTCTTTAGTTCCTATCGTCTGTAATAAGAAACCATTTACGTTTTATATTATATTATATCATTTAAATAATAATATTTCAAAATAATTATATTTTCACTTACACTAAAATAATACCTTGAAATTTAAGGTGTTACAATTCTCTTACATCACTAAAAATAATATAAAATACTCTCTAAACTAAACGTCTTGGCAATTTCTTTTTCAATATAAGGAACTAAATTATCAGAAAGAAAGTCATCATCCACTCTATTACATAGTCTATTTTCCAAGAGCTTTATAGTAGTATATGCACGTTTAACACTTGCAGTTGACACTGCAAGAGTCAACACAAGCTAAATAATTCAGTTAAGAACATAATAGTGCCTTGATTTATTGTCTCCGCTAAGTCTTGACATAATTCTGAAATAAATGACAACTTTCTCAACAATAGATGGTTCTTTCACATAAGCTTCAAAGTGCTTTGATTAGAATTCTAAAGTATCCGATTCTTGACCTTTGAAATCAAGAAAATGGTATTTCTTTACAACTATGAGCATATAATATGAATTGAAATATTTGTATCCCTCTCATGGGTTAAGTTTCAAAAACCGCTCTTGAATATGCATACTTTATTTTCATCAAATCGAAGAATAATAGCCATTTATTCCTTTTTAGTTTCATCACTTGCCTCGTCGACCATTATACAAAATTTTGAACTTCCAATATCTTCAACTATTTTCATATGTACTTTCTAAGCCTACACATTCAATACTTCTTCCTGAACGTCGTACGATATATATTATTTATGTATTTTACACTTGCAACTTCAAAATTGTATGAAGCTGTGTGCTTAAAAATTAATAAAGTTTCCTCGATTTTTGAACCAATTTTCTCACTATGACCTCCTCTAAAGGCATTTTTCTGAAATGAAATTAAACGAGCATAATCTATCGACGTTTTAACCCTTATCCTATTCCTCTTATTTCTTAATTTGTTTTTCTTTGCATCACCGTATCTACATGTCTAGTATGATTCATCAACGTGTCACAAAATCTTAAAGCATTATTATGGGTCCTTCTCCCATATATTTTTAAATGAACAATACTCCCCTTTGTTATTTTTCCAATACCTGAAACCGTTAAGTACGGATGCATCTTGACCGCTATTATAATTAGGTTCTTCTAAGAAAAGATAACAATACTAGCAATATGTGACGTCGGTAGTCTTAGAATACTCTAGCCAAGGGTGATCAGAATACCAATTAGCTACAAAACTACGTTGATAACTCTCTAGCCCACTTTTAGGGTATTTATGGAGTATAAGTTGATGAAGAAATGATTTGAAGTAAGCACGTCTAATTTCATCTCGTTTGTTAACCAAGTAATCCTACATAGGTAAACCTAGCCCGGGATCATGTTCTACGGATGAAAATGAGGGATTCGCACTTGTTGATTGCAGTGGTGGAGGATTCACGTCCGTTGGAGGTGGCAGTTGAGGATCCCTCACCGTTGAAGACGGTGGTTGTGAATTTTTGACCGTTGTAGGTCAGTAGGTGATGGTGGAGGATTTGCAAGAAAAAATAATTTATGGTATTTTGTTTTCTCTTCATAACTATACATAATTCACCTGAATACAACAAAGTTAAAGTTATCAAGAAAGTATGAACAAATATCAACAAATCAACATCCAAATATTTATGAATGACAACGTTTGAATCATTACTAGGCAACTACGATTAATTTACATGATTAATAAGTTGCTTTAAAGTTGTAACGTGGCAAGTGGGAGGGAGTTGATAGATACAACAAATAAGTTAATCTATACAACAAACTGTACAATCACCAAAGATCACAGTACAAACCCAGTAAAGCATAATTTTGTTGTATGAATAAAAAATTTTGTTGTATTTATCACTACCCCAAGTGTGGAAAGAGATTCAAAAATTTTAAGTTATTAAGAAAGGGATTATCTTTGTTTTTGTTTGGTAATGGTACGTATAACTAGGGGTGCAAAAAAATCGGTTTTTTTCGGTTTTCGGTTTTTTAAAAACTGGTTTCTTATCGGTTTTGGTTTTTTTCGGTTTTAAATGTTCGGAATCGGTTTTTTTCGGTTTTGACCCGGTTTTAACCGGTTGTTTTTTTCGGTTTTTTTTTTCCGGATTCGAATTCGGTATAATTGTATAACAAAATTTTAATAATACAAATGAAAATAAAATATACAAACATAACTTTTATCCAAAAAGTCTATATAATTCAAACACGTTTGAGCGTTAGGCGTTTTAAGAAAAAACAACGTTTGGGTCAAAAAAATTTCATTAACTTCGTAGAACATTAGTAATGGAAACATAATTGATCAATAACATAACCAAAAGGCTTGTAAAGCTTCCTAAAAATATTAATGAATCTAAAAAGTCTATAAAAATTCAAACACGTTTGAGCGTTAGGCGTTTCAAGGAAAATCAACGTTTGGGTCAAAAAAAATTCATTAACTTCGTAGAACATTAGTAATGGAAATATAATTGATCAATAACATAACCAAAAGGCTTGTAAATCTTCCTAAAAATATTATTGAATCTAAAAAGTCTATAAAATTCAAAGTGAGTTGATACATTCAAGGAATTTTTTACTAAATTCAAGGAAACATGTGCATAAAAAGTGGTACTGTAAGCATAAAGAGTTGTACTTTTCCGTGGATTTAGTAAAAACTTCCTTGCATTTATCAACGTCTGATTCCAAGTGGTTCGAACGTTAAGCTTTTTAAGGAAAAACAATGTTCGAGTCTAATTTTTTTATTGAATTCGTAGAACATTAGTAATGGAAACATAATTGAACAATAACTTAAACAAAAGTCTTATATAAGTCTTCTTAAAATATTATTGAATCGAAAAAGTCTTCATAACTTGGAAATTTAAAATACAAATGGAACTAAAAATATGAAGACATACAAACATAACTTTTATTTAATGATACAATTACAACTAAAAATATAAAATACAAATACGAATACATTCGAGCTTCAGCATGGCCATCACCCGGAAATGTAATCTGTGGTAAAGTATATCGAGCTTCGGCATGGCCATCACCCGGATACACTTAACCACTTAGTTCGTCCCAAACTTCATTCTCATCTACGGATTCAACTTCAAATGGTTCAAATTCACCTTCATCTAATTCGGTCGTTGGAGGTGATATCCCTAATGCGACTTCTTCATCTTGGATAATCTCTTCAACATTACCTAATAGTGGGCCTTCCAACGTTGTTACATTTTGTATCCTATCTACCCCATCCAAGTAATCTTTCAAACATACACATACTTCCACGGATTCAGCGGTTAGTCTTGATCTTCTTTCCGATATGATTCTACCGCTAGTAGAAAATGCCGATTCGGAAGCTACCGTCGAAGCTTGGACGGCTAATAAATCCCGAGCCATAGCGGATAAAATTGGAAATTGTACTTCTCTTTCTTTCCACCAACTCAAAATGTCAAAATTACGAAAAGCCTCGAGACTTAAAGTGGTTAAAAAGTTTGTAGACTTATAGTGTCCCAACTCGCTTGTCGGAGCCGATGTTCGTTGACGCTTTGTAGCGTCTTCAAGTAAAGTGTTATAAAGGTTTATGTTTATGTCACTCGATGATGCCCGAGATATTCCCGCCCGCATGGAATCAACAATTGGGTTTGGTTGGTAACCAATTTTTGTTGCATAAATCTCAAATAGTTGTGTAAACCCATTGTCAAATTTAATAATTTCATTTGTAATAAAGTTTGGGTCGTCGGTTAAGTTTAAATCTAAATTTTCCAAAATAGTCATGAGTAAACGTTGTACGCCGCCAATATTTATAGTTGGATTTAGTGCGGCGGCACAAGTAAAAACCAAAGGCATGCTACCAAAATATTTTATAAATTTCCTTTTAATAGCTCTAACCATTTTTCTAAAAATTGGAAATGATGAAAGTTCTAATTCTTTCAATTTTTCGGTCATTATAAAACCTTGGTTTAGAACTAAGGAGCTAGTTGGGTAATATCCACCTGAAAGGATAGTAGTAGCATCTTTAAAAACTACTAAAAATTAGTCAAATCATAAAGTTGATCCCATTCAAAATCGGTTACTTCCACGGACTTACCTCTATCAACTAACAACGTATTAAAAGCATTTAAAGTATCACGTTGTCTTAAAATATTTTCAAACATAGTGAGTAGAATTCCACCTAGTATTATTATCATAGCATGGGCCTAGGGGAGTTTCACCACATTGTACACGAAAACGTCTATAATTAGCTTGACGTTCGTTACTTGAACTATATATAGTTACTAATAAACTCTTAAATTTTTGACGTAAATTATCACATATTTTTAATGCCGCTTGCACGGCCAAATTAATAATATAAGCAACACAACGAGAATGAAAAAAAGCGCCATCTAAACATGGTTTAAAACGTAATTTTAGTAAATTCATAGCTCTTGTATTAATTGACGCATTATCTAGTGAAATTGTAAAAAATTTATCGTCTAAATTATATTCAATTAAAGTGTCATTTATAATTTTTCGCAAGTTACATCCCGTATGTGGATAACCAAACAATTTAAAAGCAATTGTTCGTTTCATTAGTAACCAAGATTCAGGATGAAACCAATGGGCCGTAACGGCTAAATAAGAATTTGTCGTACCATGTGGTGCTGTCGCACCCCCAAAACACGTGGCAACGGAAGTGGGAGGTGTCATGGGGGCGCCGACCAAATCAAATATCACAACACAAAAATTAAAGCAAACAACCTCTACATGAGACGTTTGAAAATATTACATTACCATGATTCAAATGTTTACAAAATAATTCCGGAGTTCGCATAAATTGTTAAGAGATTTCTATTACATTATAGGATATACAAAATGTAGCTAAATGCAATCTAATCTCTTGATGTTTTAAAAACGATGCGACTCGAGCTAAGCTATCCATAAGCTTCCTATTACGGCGGGTTACCTGAGAAATACATACTAAAAGGTCAACATAAAGTTGGTGAGTTCATAGGTTTGTTAAGTAATCAGTTGCTAAAATGATCCACAAGATTTCCAAGTTTTGCATCATTCGTCAATGATATGTAAAAGTATCGTTATCTAACGACAAGTAAAAGTATTGCATACAGCAATATAAGTATACCATTTGCATGAGTCTCATAGTCAAGCTTAACGTTGTTTGCCTCCGGTAAGTGTACTAATCCGATACACTTCTAAATCACAAGTAATACTGCGCCCGTGGGTTGGCTAGCGCGACTAGCCCGGACGAGGTTTGTCAAACCCTGATGGTACCACCCAATAATACTCACGCACAAATTTTAATGACTATGATAAGTAGAGGACTTTAGTGGATTATTCAGGTCTCATGCAATCCGTACAAAAAGTTGTTTTCAGTACTTGTGATCATAAAGCAGTTTATAAAATAGTTGTATGTATTCTCACGCCAGTGAAAAACAGTAAAAAGGGGCTATGAAACTCACCAGAGTTGAGCAGGTAGCAAGCAATATCAAATATTAGCAAGTAGTGGGTGTTCTCGTTCCCGTGTGCAACCTCCTAACGCCCTAAACGTATGAGGTTGTATAAGTAGATGTCTCAAAAGACCATCTATGGCGATTGTATAAGTGGGGGTTAATGTCCACTTAAGCCAATCGGGTAGGTGGGGGTTTTATGTCCACCTAAAGCTAGTTCATCAACTAGTATGTCCAAATAAGTTGTTCAAGTTCGTTTATCGAAAACGTGTACGACCCGTTGGTGAAAGTTTGTAATAATAATTCTTTAAGACATTATTATTAAGTTTGTGTCATTGTATACTTTGTTATTGTATGTATCCTGTGTGGTTATAAGTTGTTACTCATGTTCAATACTTGGTGAAAAACAAGTTCCAAATATTCTGTCTTTAGCGACACTAGTAGCGGCACTAGTGTCAGTGTCGCAAGTCATGCGACACTCGGGTAAGTGTCGCAGTGTAGCCACTGCTAGTGTCGCAGAAGGTTACCACTGTTAGGTATGCGACACTAGGGGTAGTGTCGCAGGTCATTGCCGCTGTTGGTTATGCGACACTAAGGGTAGTGTCGCAGGTAGTGTCGCAAGGTTTGAAGTCACTGATGATAGGTCAGCGACACAGAGGGGTGCGACACTATGGTTAGTGTCGCAGGTTATGCGACATTAAGGTTAGTGTCGCATGGTCATGCGACACTAAGGGTCTGTCCAAAATTCAATTTTTGTCCAAGTGTTTTCAAGTGTCGGTTTTCGTTCGGGAAACTTTCTAAAATTAGTTTTTGGTCCAAGTTGCTAACTAAGTCACCCAAACCCATTTTTGTTACCATTTTCCAAATATAGTAAGTTTTTCAAAAACGAGCAACTTTTGTTGACTTGGTCAAACTTACTCGGTTTTGACCCGAAACTTTCACCCAACCCAAATATCAGTTTATAGGGTCTAAATATGTTTTCGGTTCATGCCGGAGTTCACCAAAAGTGTCGGTTTTTATAAAATTCCTAAATCTTCAAGATTTCACATTTTCGACTTTTTGTCGGTTTATTTCACCAAGTGTTTTCCAATTTCTGGTCCAAGTCAAGTCTCACAATTTTTATCAACTGATCTACTATGTGTGTAGTGTCTAACTTATGTTTTTCCAAGAGTTTTAAGTCCCATAATCATAGAGAAGCAAAATAATTAGTCATGCATAGTCTAGATTCTGATTTTACCCAGGCCAGTCTCACAAATCGTCCAATAGAGAAAAACGTGTATATTTCTGGAAAAAATGTAAAACAAGAAAGTTGTAGATCTTTTCAATACGCAAATTTTAAAAAAAATGCATCTTCTAACTCTTCCTAGAACTCAAGATATGACGTTTTTAGTGTGCTGTGATTTTCTGGACAGATTGTATACTCTTAGTGTATAAATCATAAAAACGTATTTTAAGCTTATATTTGGTCATAATCTTGTTAGATGAGCTTTATAACATGTAAATCAGTAACATGAAAGTGAAATAAGTGAAGGGGTTAGTGATTTTCACAAAGGATGATGAAGAAGAACAAGAGAGGATGTGATGGTGATGATGATTCTTGAACTTCTCTTTCTTGAATCTTGATGAATGATGGTGGTTTAATGGAGGTTTTGGGTGGTTTGAGGGTGTTCTAATGACTGATTTTCAGTTGTGGAGTGAGAGTGAGAGAGAGTGGAGAGAATCTAGAGAAATGGAAATGAGTTTGTGTGAAGAAATGAGAGTGTGCATGCATTGTGAGTGGAAGTAGGGGTAAAGAGACATGATTAGAAATTGCATGTAAAGTTAGTGGGGAGAGGAAGGGATGGCACATGGGGTGGCCGGCCCCCATGTGGTCCCACCAAGGGTATTTTGGTCATTTTATTGTTTATCCGATTTGTGCTTCGCGCGGTGTTCGTTTTCACGTTCGGTTTGGTGTTAAATGTTTAATACGCGTATTTAAGTAACGATTTAAATTTCAATATTTTCACTTGAAGTATTCATTCTAAATACTTGAAAAACATTTATAAAAATGATTTGTTAATTTAGTGATCTCGATTTGCGCGTTCGTTGTACGGATTCTAAATCGCGTGACGTTTTATTTGGACGTTTTTCGTTATCATTTAAAGACACGATATATTAATTGATAGTATTACTCTAAATAATATATTTTAGATTCAAAAAAGTATTTTGACTTTCGTTCGATTGTCGGGCGCGTTCTGCGCGTTTTCGTTACGTTTGAGACGTTTTAATCGAAACGTCTAGGTTTTTCGGGTATTATTATATTAAAATAATAATATATGATAAATAACTTCTAAAAATAGATTTAAGTTATTTATAAAAATGTTTTCACCAACGTCGTATTTTGTGTCGGACTCCGTCCGGTTGTTTTGCACAATTTTACCAAATTGCGTAAGCGTAATTACAATTAATTACGTAGCGTAATATAAATCAATTACGGAGATGTATATTCACATAAAATATACAAGTAGTTTCAAGTAATTACAAGTATTTAGCCTAAAACAAAACTAAACACACGTAATTAGGGTTTCTAGAGGGTAAATTAGTAACCCTAAATCGTCGGGTGTCACATTCTCCCCCTGTTAGGAGAATTTCATCCCGAAATTAGCTTGCTGTTGTGGTCTGTGAGGTATCTAAGAATAGATGTGGATGTTTCAGTCGCATTTGGTCTTCCCGTTCCCAAGTGAATTCAGGACCGCGCTTAGAATTCCACCGGACTTTAACGATGGGAATACGACTCTGTTTCAAGCATTTGACCTCACGGTCCATGATTTCAATAGGTTCCTCGACGAAATGGAGTTTGTCATCAATGTGGATTTCGTCGAGTGGGATTACAAGTGTCTTATCAGAAAGACATTTCTTTAGGTTAGAAATGTGGAACGTGTTGTGCACGTTACTTAGTTGTGGTGGTAGCTGTAGTCGATATGCCACCGGACCAATTCTTTCAAGAATCTCAAAAGGTCCGATGTACCTGGGGTTTAGTTTGCCGCGTTTGCCAAAACGAACAACACCTTTCCAAGGTGACACTTTTAAGAGTACTCGATCCCCAACCTGGAACTCGAGTGGTTTGCGTCTCACGTCAGCATAGCTTTTCTGACGATCACGTGTGGCTTTCAGCCGGTTTTGAATCGTCACGATTTTCTCGGTTGTTTCATGGATGATTTCAGGACCAGTGAGTTGGCTTTCGCCGATTTCAGTCCAACAAATGGGTGATCGGCACTTTCTCCCATAAAGTGCCTTGAACGGTGTAGCATTAATGCTGGTGTGGTAACTATTGTTGTAGGAAAATTCACACAAAGGTAGGTGTTTTTCCCAAGTGTTTCTGAAGTCAACTACGCAAGCTCGTAGCATGTCTTCTAAGGTTTGAATGGTCCGTTCACTCTGACCATCAGTTTGCGGGTGATAAGCAGTACTCAAATCGAGGCGAGTACCGAGGGCTCGTTGAAGTGTTTGCCAGAATCGAGAGGTGAAGCGGCTATCTCTATCGGAGATGATTGAAATGTGAATACCATGTCGTGCCACAACCTCTTTGATGTAGATGCGAGCCAGACGCTCTATCTTGTCATTTTCTTTTATAGCTAGGAAATGGGCAGATTTTGTGAGACGATCAACGATCACCCAAATGGTATCGCAACCGATCGGTGTTTTCGGTAGTTTCATGATGAAGTCCATGATTATGTTTTCCCATTTCCATTGAGGTATCTCGGGTTGTTGTAGCAATCCGGAGGGTTTCTGGTATTCGGCCTTAACCTTGGAACAGGTTAAACATTTGCTAACATAAGTGGCTATGTCAGCTTTCATGTTGGGCCACCAATACTGTTGTTTGATGTCATGATACATCTTGTCGGAACCAGGGTGTATAGAGTATCGAGATTTGTGAGCTTCATCCATCACCAAATTTCATAGGTTTCCAAAGTTTAGTAACCAGATTCGGTTGGAGAAGTATCGGGTTCCATCGGGTTTGATTTCGTATTGTTTATCCATGCCTCGCAAGGCTTCATTTCTGATGTTGTCGTTTTTGAGTGCTTCGAGTTGAGCGGTATGGATTTGAGTGATGAGATCATTGTGAATGGTTAAACCAAGGGCTCGAACACGAAGGGGTTTTGAACGTTCCTTCTGGCTGAGGGCATCAGCAACAACGTTTGCTTTGCCAGGATGGTATTTAATTTTGCAGTCATAATCGGTAAGCAACTCGACCCAGCGACGTTGCCTCATATTGAGATCCTTTTGATCAAATATGTGTTGGAGAATTTTGTGATCGGTAAAGATGGTGCACTTAGTGCCATAAAGGTAATGTCTCCAGATTTTGAGAACAAAGATGACAGCTCCGAGTTCAAGGTCATGAGTGGTATAATTCTTTTCGTGGATTTTGAGCTGTCGAGAGGCGTAGGCAATGACTTTATCACATTTCATTAACACACAACCTAGTCCTTGGCGTGAGGCGTCGCAGTAAACTACGAAATCATCGGTGCCTTCGGGTAAGGACAGGATTGGTGCACTACAGAGTTTCTGTTTCAGAAGTTGGAAGGCTGACTCCTGTTTATCGGTCCAGTCGAATTTCTTGTCTTTCTGAGTCAGTGAGGTTAAAGGTAAGGCTATTTTGGAGAAATTCTCAATGAATCGTCGATAATATCCGGCGAGACCTAAGAATTGTCGTACTTCAGTTGGTGTGGTTGGTGCTTCCCAGCACTTAATGGCCTCGATATTGGCTGGATCAACACGTATCCCTTGACTGTCAACGACATGCCCTAGGAATTGTACTGTTCGCATCCAGAACTCACACTTGGAGAACTTGGCGTATAACTCCTCGTGTCTGAGTAATTCCAAGATGGTTTTCAGGTGTTGGCCATGTTCTGTTTCGTTGCGAGAGTAGATCAAGATGTCGTCAATGAACACGATGACAAACTTATCTCGATAGGGTTTGCACACCCGATTCATAAGGTCCATGAATACAGCCGGTGCGTTGGTTAAGCCAAAAGGCATCACTTGAAATTCGTAATGCCCATAGCGGGTTCTGAAAGCTGTTTTTGGGATGTCGGAGTCTCGAACTCGAAGTTGATGATAACCCGACCGTAGGTTGATTTTCGAGTAGAAGCTCGAACCTTGAAGTTGGTCAAACAGGTCATCAATTCTTGGAAGTGGGTATCGGTTCTTGATGGTAAGTTTGTTCAGCTCCCGGTAATCGATACACATTCGGAAGGATCCGTCCTTCTTTTTAACGAATAGGACCGGAGCTCCCCAAGGTGAAGAACTCGGTCGGATGAATCCCTTGTCCAGGAGTTCCTGTAATTGAGTGGACAACTCCTGCAACTCGGAAGGGGCTAATCTATACGGGGCTCGTGCCACGGGTGCAGCACCGGGCACAAGGTCAATTTGGAATTCGACTTGTCTAGGCGGGGGTAGGCCTGGCAAGTCTTCGGGAAAGACTTCTGGATAGTCTCGGACGATCGGCACATCCTCAAGTCGCTTTTCAGCCGACTTCTTTTCGGTTACATGTGCGAGGATTGCCGAGTACCCTTTCCTCAGGTACTTTTGAGTTTTCATACAAGATATGATGTTCAGGTTTTGCCTACCAGTCTCCCCCTGTATGATCAAGGTTCCACCGGTAGTGAGAGGTATACGCACGATCTTCTCGAAATAAACAATTTTGCCACGGTGTTTGGACAACCAATCCATGCCTACGATGATATCGAAGCTTCCGATTTCCACAGGGATGAGGTCTATAGGGAACAGTTAGTTGGCGAGGTTTAAAGTGCAATTTGGTATTACACTATTGGCCTCGATCAGTTTGCCATTCGCTAATTCTACAGTGTACGTAGCATCTAAGGCAAGGGGTGTGATGTTTAATAATGGACAGAATTTATCGGATATGAAACTTTTATCAGCTCCGTTATCGAATAAAACAGAAGTGGTTAAATCGTTGAGGAGGAACATACCAGTGACAACGTTGGGGTCTTGACGAGCTTCTCCAGCATTGAGTACAAAATCTCGACCGCGAGGGTTGTTGTTGTTATTGTTGTTCCTGTTGTTGTTGTTGTTGTTACGTTTTGGGCAGTTGTTTCTAAAGTGGCTAGTGTCACCGCACTCGAAACAAGCCTTTGGTGCATAAGGGTTGGTGTTTGGGTTGGGGGTTCTGCAATCTTTGGCTAGATGTCCTTGTCGCTTGCACTTGGTACAGGTACAAGGGCCATCATGGTGCCGTGTACACTTGGAACAATAAGGTTTGTTCCCAACATACCCTTTCCTGTCCTCCGACCCTGAACCAGAGGTGTAGGCCTTAACAGTCTCGGCCTTTTTGTTTGGCTGTTGCTGATGTTGGTTGTGGTTGTTGCTGGACCATTTCCTTTTGTTGTCCCCGATGGCTTTCTCAGTGGTTGTCCCTCTGCGGACAATCTGGGCCATGACATCTCTTGATGCATATTAGGTTGTCTGTCAGTTGGTCTATCGAGTTGTAATAAGTGTCGTTAGTCGTATAGTGAAAATATAGTTTTTGTTATATGCGACACTTACGTTTTAGGTTAGGCGTCACTTGCCTTAGTGACGCATAACGTCACTTAGGTAAGTGACGCATGAAGGCGGCCACATGCGACACTTCCACAAGTGACGCATGTCGGCAGACTTCTAGTATAAATACAAACCTACGGGTTTCAGGCTAGGGTTGACGAAACCCTAGCACAATTTGACGACAAAACCACTTTGTAATCGTTCCCAATTCGTTATACAAGCTGATATACACATTTACTTTGTTCAAATACATTTGTTTCGGTTTGTGTTTGTTAGCAATACGTGCAATTGATTGATTCCGCATTTCAATTGTAGTCAATTGTCATCTAGATCCAACGTCAAGGGCACTCTCAACTGGTATCAGAGCCTTTAGGTGATAACATTGACGTTTAGAAGGTGTTTTAGGTTGATTTCGGTTTTGTTTGAATCAAGAATCGAGATTACATATGGATTTTGAGTTGCTAAGGTGAAATACAGTCGATATTCTTCATCATTTACAGGTTTCGTCCATTAGGGTTCAAGGAATTTTCGTTAGGTTTACGAAAGTTCGAGTTTTTTTAGGGTTTTGGGATTTTGCAGCCGTTTTGCGACACTCGATCCGTCACTTGGACGCGTCACTTACAGCAGCACTACCTAATCCCAAATTAGGGTTTTACCGTCACTTGAACGCGTCACTTGAACGCGTCACTTGAAGTGTCATTTGAGGTTTATACGACACTTAACTTAAGTGCCGTTCACTCTAATCCACCGTCACTTACGTGCGTCACTGTTGCACGTCACTTGAGTATCAAGCGTCACTTCTGTTAGTGACGCCTGTTTGATTTATTGCGTCACTTCCTTTAGTGACGCCTTTTGATTTATTGCGTCACTTTTACTAGTGACGCCTACTTGTTTTAGTACGTCACTCAAGTACGACACTTGAGTGCGTCACTTGCCTGATTGAGCGACACTTATTCACAGTGTCATCAGTCACTTCATCCGTCACTCGATAGCGTCACTTACCAAGTGTCGCTAGTCGTTGCGACACTTGAGTGCGTCACTTACTAAGTGACGCCTTCGGTACTAATAAGTTTTCGAGCTTTTGTTTTTGAGTAAAATTTCAGGTATATCTTCAATGGCAGCTGTTGCTGATAAAGAAGATATTAGAGGAATCAGGGATATGTTAAAACAGAATCACGATATTGGTTCTAATAATAAACCTCCTCTGTTTACGGCTGACATGGATTACGCATATTGGCGTGATCGATTTGAACAGTACATAAACTTCCACTGTCTAGAGCTATGGGGTCCACTCAAGGAAAGATATGTAGCTCCCTTAGCTGAAGGAATCTTCCCTGGTATTGCTCCGGTCAAGGTCTACAGGTCCATGACTCCGGAGAAAAAGAAAGACTATGATATTGAGAAAAAGGCACATGCGGCTATTTGTATGTGCCTAACCAAAGACGTGTTAAGACTGTTCAAATCACATGAAACCACATACGAACTTTGGAAAGCTATCGAAACAAGATGTGGTGGAAATCAAAGGTATAAAGAAGGTAAGTTAGAACTGATCAAGAAGCAATATGATCTGTTTGGTTCTTTGCCAAATGATACAGCTTCAGGAGTTTTTACTAGATACTCACAGTTAGTGAGTGAGTTGACGGAGGGAGGTTATAATTTTCCTCCACTTGAAGTGAATAAGAAGCTGCTGGATGTCTTGCCTAGTTCTTGGGATGTTAAAGTACAGCTTCTCAAGGAAAGTCAAGAATTAGCTACCATGAATTTGGATGAGCTAATTGGTATTCTTCAAGCTCATGCGATGGAGATGAAGAAGAGAGAATGCAAGTCGGGCGGTTTTGTTCAAGACCCGTCCTTATATGGAGGAAAAGTCAGCACCGGCAAGACTTATGGTGGAATGGCTTTTGTTTCTTCTACGAGCTCTCCACTTCAAGCCCCATTGTATTCTACCGGTGCTCCTCATCCAGTATATGCTTCTGGACCCTCACAGGGGTCACAACAGCAGGTTTCTGTCTCTCCTACTATTCAAGAGCAGGCTGCTATCTATGCAGCCTTTCTAAGCTCTTATAAGGATTTGGTTTCACAACCAAATGCTACGTTGGAATTAGCCAAAGAGGATTATGCTCAACTTGATGATGATGATCTTGGGAAGATGGACTATAACTGGAACATTGCCATGATATCAAGGCGTGTTCAGAAATTCTTGCAACGAACTGGTCGCAAGAGTTTGGAGGGAGATGGCAAAACCAGTTTCGGTTTTGATAAAAGCAAGGTGCGCTGTTACAATTGTCAAAATCTGGGACACTTTGCAAGAGAGTGTGAGAAGCCAAAGGTTCCTCCGTCAGGTTTCACAAAGCCTGATGCTCCCAGAACTTCTGAGAAGGATACAGTGAAGCAAGCAACAGCTGACGCACTTGTCGTTTTTGAGCCAACCAACACAGATTGGAGTATGTATGCTGAGAATTATCAGCAGTGTCTCATGGCTCACATTTCAAATGAGGTACGCAATGAACCTGGAGAACCTTTGAACTGTATCTCATGCATTAAGTTAACTGAATCCTTAAGATGCTTTCATGTAGACAACGTAGACTTAAAGAAAAAGGTCGAAAAACTTAGTGAATCAAACAAATACCTAAAAGCAAATGAACAATTGTATGATAAGAAAATATAGGCTTATCAACAGGACACGCTTAGGTATAAGTCTAAAGTTTTTAGTCAACAGGATGCTATTGATAGTTATCTTGCTGAAATAGACCGTTTGAAAAAGGAACATTCTGATCTTAAAGATGAATATGACAAATATAAGAGTAAGATTCTAGGTTCCTCCTCGTCTACTGTTGCCTTTAATGAAATTCTTAACAAGCAAAGGACAGATCACAAAACGAAGACGGGACTAGGTTATAATGTAGTCCCGCCTCCTGCTGAATACTGTCCTATGCCTGTTAAGGAAGGCACCGAAGAGATTCCGGTTGACTATGCATTGTTATACGGGGTCAAATCTAAGGTTAATAAACAGGCAAAGGAGAAAACTAAACGGACAGAGTATCCTTCGCCTCAGTTTGTTAAATCGGAATGTGAATCTCCAGTTAGTAATGAGGAGATTGTTGAGATTGAGGATATTACCGATGAGGAGTATCCTGAGTTTAAAAATAATGTTGAAGTAAAAGCTGAAAAAGTGTTAAAGGTTGAACCTAAAATTAAGGTTCAACCTAACAAAGAAAAGAATAAGGTTTTAAAATCAAAATCTCAAACTTTACAGTCACCTGTAAAGATTTTGCAACATAAACCTTATACTTCAACCTCTCAACCTAAACAGGAAACTTCTAAGACGTGCACGAAATGTGCATGTTCTAGAAACGTTTCTTCTACTCCGATGGTAAATCCTCAGCCTCAACCAGCTGTTGAGACTAGAACATGTTTTTACTGCAAGAGACAAGGACATCTAATTCGTGAATGTCCCAAATTGTCTCATCAGAACTACGGGAGAGAAATGCCTAGGACATCTGTTTTCCGAAATTCATTTTCAAGATCTCCTCCTAGGCGTTACTCTGTCTCTCCCAAACCTGTTGTAAAAACGAGTAATGTTGGGCAAAAACCTTTGCCAAAACAAGAACCTGATATTACTCCAAAGCCAAATTCCGAACCATCCAAGGTTTGGAAAAGAAAAGAGTCTACTGCGGACTCTAGTGTCATCAATAATAACACATCAGATACAAAATCTGATTTGTTTAAAAATAAAGTCTTATCTGATGTGATTATTGTTGATGACTGTGGTCGACCTAAGTCTGTAAAGGCTTGGGTCACCGTTTCTTACTAATCTCCTATTTTATGTGTTGCAGCAGTCAGAATGCGTTAAAGACAGTGAATGGTTTATGGACAGTGGCTGTTCGCGACACATGACGGGCGATGTGTCCCTTTTGACGGATGTTAAACTACATTCTGGAGGACCCGTTGCATTTGCTGGAGATACTGGGGGAACCATTTCGGGTAGAGCAACGCTAACTAACGGGAAAGTTAGCTTCGAGAATGTGAACTATGTGGCTCAACTGACTCACAACTTGCTGACGTTTCACAAGTATGTGATAAGGAATATATAACAACGTTCACAAAGACGGAATGTGTGATCTTGAAGCCGGGTTTCGTTATCCCCGAGGAATGGGTGTTTTTAAGGGCGCCACGGAGAAACGACACCTACGTTATGAATATGTGAACCGTGGAGGCTAAAGATGAGTATACATGTCTCCTTTCGAAGGCTTCAGAAAAGGAATCACTATTGTGGCATCGACGAATGGGACATATCCATTTTCGTAAGATGAACTTCTTGATAAACAATGACTTGGTAAATGGAGTCCCTAAACAGTCATTCGCGCTAAAAGATGACTGCGTCGCCTGCCATAAAAGGAAACTTCATAAGAAATCCCACAAGCCAAAATTAGTGAATTCCATTGCGGCACCATTGGAGTTATTGCACATGGACCTATTCGGTCCTATTTCTACCAAGAGCATCGGTGGAAGATCTTATTGCTTAGTAGTCACCGACGACTACTCGAGATTTTCATGGGTGTACTTTCTGGGTGCGAAGAGTGAAACACCAGACATTCTGGTGTATCTGTTAGATAAGTTGGCAAACTTATGCAACTTAAAGGTGAAAAGACTGCGTAGTGACAACAAGACTGAATTCAAGAACTCTACTCTTGAGTTATACTGTGCCACGAAAGGCATTGATCATCAGTTCAGTGCCCCTCGAACTCCTCAACAGAACGGAGTTGCTGAGCGTAAAAATAGGACTATTATCGAGACAGCTCGTACTATGCTGGCCGATTCTAAGCTTTCTATAATCTTTTGGGCAGAAGCAGTCAGTACTGCTTGCTATGTTTTGAACCGCGTGCTCACGGTCAAGAAGAAGAATAAGACATGTTATGAACTCTTCAACAACCGTAAGCCCACTTTGCAGTTTATGGAACCTTTCGGGTGTCCGTGTTTGATTATGGTCTCCAAAGACAAGGTCTCGAAGTTTGGAGCTAAAGCCATTGAAGGAATCTTCCTTGGATATTCAGTCAATTCTCCGAATAAACGAGTCTACATCAAATCAACTCACCAGGTGGAAGAGCATTTTGAGGTGAAATGCTTGCGATACCCAGATCCTCCTCAAGGAACGGGTCCTGAATGGTTATTTAATTACAAGGACGTGTTCAATTCGTTCGACATACCCGAAGGACATGATGACGAGGATGAGATAGTTACTTTGCTTCATGGTATAAGTTTGTGTCAAGACACTTCTACTTTAAAACCGGAATCTCCACCTACACCAACACCCACTCCATCACCTCCAACACCTACTACAACACCCACACCACTACCTACTACATCCACACCATCGTCTACTGTTCCACTATCGGATGTTCCTTCGACTTCAGGAACGACTAATGCAACAGAACATCCAGATGATCCCAACATGCCACCGTTAGAGGAAGACGAGGAAGAAGAAGAAATGGTCCATTCTCACCTTTTCTCTAATGAAGATGATACGGAACTTCAACCTATGCAACCTGAAAGTCCTACTGCTCCTGCGAATAACACGGTTCCCGTTACTGAGGGGGACATGAACAATTTGGAGTTAGTACTTGCACCCGATCGAATCCCAGTCACACGTGTACACAGGGATCACCCTATCAATAACATTATCGGTGATCCTGATGCTGCTGTTCAAACAAGGCACCAAGTGCGGCAAAATCCGAATCAAGAAATGTTGAATTTGGTTGCCCGGATAAATTCCTGTCATTTATCCCAAATTGAACCGAAGAAGGTTGATGAGGCCTTAAAAGATCCATCTTGGGTCGAGGCTATGCAAGAAGAGTTGCAGCAGTTCAACAAGCTGCACGTGTGGGATATAGTTCCATTACCCAAAGGTGCTCATTTAACTGGCACTCGATGGGTGTTTCGCAATAAGATGGATGATAGGGGTATTGTAATTCGGAATAAAGCCCGATTGGTCGTTCAAGGATTCAGTCAGATCGAGGGCTTGGATAATGATGAAGTCTTCGCTCCTGTGGCAAGACTTGAGTCCATTCGGATCTTCCTTGCATTTGCGTCTTACAAAGAGTTTCGCGTTCACCAACTCGATGTTAAGAGCGCATTTTTATATGGAAAAGTGGACACTGATGTCTACGTGAAACAGCCTCCTGGCTTTGAAGACCCTGAGCATCCAGAATACGACTGCAAGTTAAACAAGGCGTTATATGGTCTTCATCAAGCCCCGCAATTATGGTATGAGAGGCTTACTACCCATTTAGTTAAGCATGGATTTGTTCGTGGGAATATCGACAGTACTCTGTTCATCCGCAAAGAACGGACTGGCGATCGAGAGGATATGCTACTCGTGCAGGTATATGTGGACGACATTATTTTTGGCTCTACAAATGAAGCGATGTGCAAGCACTTTGAGGAGATCATGAAATCTGAGTTTGAGATGAGTGCGATGGGGGAGGTCAAATTCTTTTTAGGTGTACAAGTTGAGCAGTCTCCCAAAGGTATTTATATTCATCAGTCAAAGTATGTCAAAGACATGTTGACTCGATATGATCTGCTCAATTGTAAAACCTATGGGACTCCCATCGAGCTTAATCACAATCTCAGACTTGCTGACGATGAAGAAGATTGCAAAGAAAAGGACTATCGATCAATGATAGGTTCTTTGATGTACTTGACTGCTTCTCGACCGGATATTGTGTTTGCGGTATCCGTATGCTCTCGCTTTCAAACCAAACCAAAGGTGTCTCATATGAGGGCAGTAAAGCGAATCTTTGGTTATCTCAAACATAGACCCAATCTTGGTCTATGGTATTCAAATGAGAAATCCTTCGCTCTTTCTGCCTATTCGGATTCAGATCATGGCAGCTGCAGCATAGACAAGAAGTCAACCACTGGTGGATGCCAATTCCTAGGAACTCGACTGGTATCGTGGTAGTGCAAGAAACAGACTACAGTTTCTCTTTCCACTGCAGAAGCTGAGTACGTTGCTGCTGCGAGCTGCTGCTCTCAGGTTCTATGGATACAGCATCAACTGCGTGATTACGGGTTACTTCTTTCTATGACTCCTATTCACATAGATAATACTGCTGCTATATCTATCACACGCAATCCCGTACAACACTCTAAGACTAAACACATTGAACTTAGGTTCCACTTTATACGGGATTGCTATGAAAAACACCTGATAGACTTAGTCCAAATAGACACCTTAAAGCAGAATGCCGACCTTTTCACTAAAGCCTTTACGTGTACTCGATTTGACGAACTAATCAACATGATTGGTTTAAGATTCTTTATCTCTAAAAAGTAATTTGTAACTTGGAACGTTATTTATTTTTGTGTAAAAAAAAAAAAAAAAAAATTCTAGTACTTTGAAATGCAAGGTAACTACGCAACTGCCACTCTTTATACTTTCTAGTATTAAAGAAATGCAAGGTTGCTACATTTTAAAAATAGACGTTGAAGTTGTTTCTGTAAACAACTTGGGATATGATAGTACATCGGGTGACATGCATAAAAATGGAAATTTAAGATTTATCTTGGATGTGTCAGTAGATTTATCTGACGTATTGAAAACAGTTTTTATAAACATTGTCTTCATCATACGATATATTAGTAGGCATGTTATGCAAAACTCTTTGAGAAGTCTTAAGAAGCTTAACCATTAATTGTCTATTTCAAGTGGTACAACATCATTAGATGTATGACAAAAGTCTTAATTTCTTACTTATACTAGACATGCTTTCATGAAAGATGTTTATTTGATATCATTTGGGGGTATATATTGACAGTTTCCTCTGTTATACGTAAGTATAGACCTGGCTTCTGTTCATATATACTTTAAAATTAAGCAAACACAAGTCAAAGTACTTGAAAAGTCTTTAAAATTAAGATACCTTACAAGGTCGCCAAAATGGTTTGACCAAGTTTGGTTTTGCTTAAACCTGAATCAAGTTATGTCGCTCTGTTGTACGTAAGTACAGACCTGTCACCGCTGACTTGATTCTTAAAATTGATTTTCTTATATTCTATCTGTAAATGGAAACATAGTCTATGTCTTAAGTTAAGATGTATATCTATGGTGGGAACCACAGCGAAATGAACATACCAATAATAATAAAATATCTCCTAGATGTAAGTGTATCATGTTTAAGTGGACAAATATACTAATAATCGTTTTGATATAATATTTATAAAAAGTGTTTTTAATATGTCAAGTAAATTTAAAGAGGACAAATATACTGATGATCGAAATAACACTTAATGTTCCTAATAAATGTATGTTATTCCGATATGATCCCTATCCAGACTATATCAACTCCGTCACCAAAAAGAATGTGTTACTTTTCTAGTTGTAAATTTACATTCTTGTATGTGTTTTTATTTTATCTAAGTTAGTTTAATTTTAGATTTTCTCCAAGTTACAGTTACATTTTCAAATATTGAGTACCGAAATCAAAACGTGAAAATCGATAAAATAGCAATTTTTTTCACTAAAAGTGAACTGCGCGTCACTTTCATTAGTGACGCTTCCAGTGACGCATACGATATTGCGTCACTTACTCTAGTGACGCTGTAAGTGTCGGGTAAAGCTACGCTATAAGTGCCGGGTTGAGTGACGCATACTAGGGTTTGTGTATAAATACTCTTCCCCACGACACTCAACCTCACCACTTTTCAAACTACTATAGCGTCACTTGCTTTGACATACCGACACTTCCACTGTCTTTGCGTCACTTGTTCTGTGCGTTTTTCTTCGATCTGTTCGTGGTTTCTACGGCTTGTTCGTGCATTCCAGTGCTATATCTTTGTTCCCCTCATTCACACGACCTATTTGGTACTAACCTTAACCTTTTTCTGTTCGATATTCATGCTTTAATTTTGAATTAGGGTTACGGGTTTTTGGGTAAACTTGAAATCAATTGATTTAGTGCTTGATTTGATCATGTTTTATGGTAATAAATAGTGTATAGTACTCGTCTCTATCATGCGCACAATCCGTTTGCTTCGATTTTCAAAAACCCCAATTTTGAAATCTGGGTATGAACAGTGACATTATGATCTTCATCGTTGCGTCACTTCGTGCGTCACTTACCTCAAGTGACGCTATTTGGTAATTTTGAAAGCCCATACCGTCACTTAATAAGTGACGCTTATTCTTGCGTCACTTCTTAAGTGACTCTTGTAGTGACGCATATACTTGAATTATTTGTTAAGTCCGTCACTCATCCTAGTGACGCCCCATAATGCGTCACTCCCTTAAGTGACTGTCTAAGTGACGCCTATGTCTATACGTCACTTATACCGTCACTTCTTAAGTGACTCCCTTAGGATAACGTCACTATGTTAAATGTCGCATGTTCTTCACCCGTCACTTCTTAAGTGTCGTATACATTGACTCACGAAATACAAACGTCACTTACATCAGTGACGCTTGATAGCGTCACTTACCATAAGTGACGCCTAAAGTCAAATTTCTGACGCCTAAAGTCAAATTTCGTTTTTTAACCTATCTGTGTTCGGGCTAATTCTATAACGATTTTGGTTATTTTTGGATTGTATTTTAGCTTACAGATGGCTGAACTACAGAACTATTACCGCCGTACCAATACCCGACATAATATCACGGCATTTCTGGAGTCTACACATGCTAATTCAGCACCTTTCAGGCCGATGATTGATTTTCTACGCAGATCCAGAATTCATTACGCCATTACCGCATCGACTCCGGTTTACATGAACCAAATTGAGGAGTTTTATGATCATGCGGTGATCCGGACTCAGGGCGACCTCCCGAGAATTGTCTCTACGATGTTCGGGGAGGAGATTGAGATCACTGAGAACTCTATCCGACGGGTTCTTCAGTTCCCCGATGATGCAACAATGCCCACCATGTTCCCAACCATGTTTATATATGGGGGACTTCAGAGGATGGGTTATCCAGCGAACTAGCTATCGGATTTTCGGAAACAGTATCTCTGCCGGGTCTGGAGGTACTTGTGCCACATTGTTATCGTATGCTTATCTCCGAGGAAAGGGGGATACGATGCTGCTAGCCACTTGACACTTTCTCTCATGCTGGCCTTGGTATGCAACAAACCGTATAACTTCAGCAGTTATGTTTTCGGCAACATGGTCGAGAATATACGACTTGGTTGATGCTGATATTTCTCAAGACTTAGATGATATTGATCGTGTTGACCAAGTCGAGGCTGATTCTGATGATGGTGGGCTCACTCCACCCAATTCTGAGGGTGACGTGCCTCCACCAACCGCTCTTGATGGTATTCAACTTGCCGATCCTCGACGCTTTAAGCGTATATTGAGACGGATTTCTGCTGGCAGGGTCCACGTCCCGAGGAATCCAGGCAAACATTCGGCTGGGTCTTCACCTTCGTATGCGGATTTACCTCATCGAAGTCGCCAGCGGACATCGGTGGTTATCGAGGAACCGACTACTCAGAGATAACAACCACCACCACCGTCTGACATGCCATCACTTCAGATGATTTTGGCTCAGTTGGAGCTTTTGCAGAAACGTTTTGATGATCAACAGGCTATCATTGCTGCTCAGGCTTCTCAGATTAAAGATTTGGAGCTCAAGGCTGCTGAGGTTGACAATCTCCAGCTTCAGGTGACGAATCTGTCGTCTAGGGTCTTAGAGTTGGAGTCTGTTACAATAGTTTCGGGGGAGGATACTCCTAGAGAGTTAGAAACAAATGTAACTCCTCCTCCTGAACCAGAAAATGTACAATCTTCTAAACTAAATGAAAATATCGCTTTAGATTATTTTGTTGATGTTCCGGGACAACCGACTCCGATTGCAGCCGACTACTCAAATGTCAATCTGACATATCTGCAGAGTTTGGTTAATAGATTTGATGAAGTTGATAGATCTTTTGATCCCGATGATATTGAGATGGATGCTGAGGTTCCAGGGTCGGATGAGGAATACATGGATAATCCTAATCAAGAACCGGCACCTGAACGTGAACCGGAGCCAGTGTTAAGGCAACATGCTCAAGCATTTGATTTTGATGCTCCGGTTATCGAAACAGATTCTTCCGAGGATGAGGCAGAACCTCCAATGGGACAATCTACTGCTGAATCAGTTTCCGCATCTACATCTTCTGGAATTTCAAAACCGCAAGTGGTTTATAAGTCAATTGCACCTGAATTGAAAACGTGTAAAACTTATCTGGTTAGAGGTGAATTGACTGGGTTGATCAGAAGTTGGAAGTTCGATGTTGATAACTTTTTGATCTGATAAAGAGAAGTGACGGCGTGCAATACTTCAAACCGAGATTTAATCATATTAGCACTTTGCCGAAGGTTGAATTGAATCATCTTGCTCAGCTAAACATCGTTAATCACTCTGAAGATACTCGAGGAGTTCTTTTTCAGAGGATTTTGAGAAAGGAGATTTATAGCAAGAAGTATTTATGGATCAGACCAGAGCTAGGAGTTCGATACTCATACAAGAAGAAGATTGATTTGAGAACTCAACAATCGATCGTGAAATATCATTATCCACCAGCTGCTAGTCTTAAGACTGTTCCCTTACAAGAGTTGCCACTGGATTTCTTACGCGATCTTAAATATTGGTGGTTTGACTCTGTAACTCAAGAAGCTGTAATCGAATATTCTACAAAGACAGCTGTGTTACAAGCACAGGATGTTTGGGGAGAATGGCCGATTAAGGAATTTGTGGGAAAGTCAATTCGTGTTTTCGATCCGATCAGCCTAATCAACTTAACGAAGAAAGATTTGAAAGCTCTCTACAAGAATAAACTTCAGTACAATCAAGCTGATTTAGAAGAGGCTTCAAAGTTCACAAGGGTGGTCGAGATATGTTTAAAGGTGGGAACACACGCTGGAGGTACATTCCCAGAAGGTTGGTGCTAAACGCTAAACTTGAAGGTTTTGAAGATTTTTAAAGACCAAGCTGAAGACACGGGGGAGTTTGTTGATGCATATTAGGTTGTCTGTCAGTTGGTCTATCGAGTTGTAATAAGTGTCGTTAGTCATATAGTGAAAATATAGTTTTTGTTATATGCGACACTTACGTTTTAGGTTAGGCGTCACTTGCCTTAGTGACGCATGAAGGCGGCCACATGCGACACTTCCACAAGTGACGCATGTCGGCAAACTTCTAGTATAAATGCAAACCTATGGGTTTCAGGCTAGGGTTGACAAAACCCTAGCACAATTTGACGACAAAACCACTTTGTAATCGTTCCCAATTCGTTATACAAGCTGATATACACATTTACTTTGTTCAAATACATTTGTTTCGGTTTGTGTTTGTTAGCAATATGTGCAATTGATTGATTCCGCATTTCAATTGTAGTCAATTGTCATCTAGATCCAACGTCAAGGGCACTCTCAAGTTCATGTGCCATGCGGACAGCACTTTGGATGGTCCCGGGTCTTGAGGAGATGACGTTCCCCTGGATTGATTCTGGTAGCCCCCAAATGTATCTCTCGATACGTTTGTATTCGGGGTCCACCATAGATGGGCATAGGACAGATAGCTGGTGGAATCGAGTGGTGTAGGTGGTGATGTCGTTTCCCTGAACAGAGAGTTTCCAGAATTCTTCCTCAAGTTGTTGCAGTTGCTCACGGGGAAGTACTCTTCCCTGAGCATTGTTTTGAAATCTTCCCATGGAAGTTGGTATGCGGTATCAATACCCACAGTTTGGGCATAATAATTCCACCAGGTGAGAGCTCCGTCAGAAAGGGTGCACGCGGAGAATTTAACCTTGTCCTCCTCAGTGCAGTTGCAGATTCGGAAAACAGATTTTGTCTTTTCGATCCAACGTATCAGACCGATAGCTCCTTCAGATCCTTTGAAATATAAGGGTTTACAGTTCAAGAAATCTTTGTAGGTAGATGGTTTTGGAGTAGATGTGTTAGCAGGTGCGCCTCCGCCGCCCGGATTTTGTTGGGCAGCAAGGACTTGAGCTACGCTCTGTGCAATGACTTGAGCGATTTCGATGTCGGTGTAAGTATGTCATCTTGGAGGCATAATGCTGAACAACAATGAAATGATACATATAAGAGGTTTGCACGATGTTATGATATATCAGATGTGTATATATAATGAGATAATATACAACAACTCAGAATGATAACCATATTTTATTAAACAGAAAAGTTGAATATAGAGTATGAGTTTCAAAAGACAACAATCACAAGGATTACAAAAGATGCCGGGAATGTTACTTCCGGTCTGAATTCGAAAGTTTACAGAACATAATAAAGGATAATAAGTTTGAGCACATCCTGCCTCAATAGGTTACAATAGGAGGAATAGATCTAGTCCTGACGCAGGTTTACTCGTGACTTTAGAGTGACAAGGCGATTTATAGTATCCGCAAGTCTGCTTGTTTTCCTGGCACCTTCTTCAGCTAAGGTTAGTCGCTGCTCGAGTGCACGAGCATACTCCTCGGCTTCCTGTGAACGTTGTTCACTTTCTTCCAACCTTGCTTGTAGGATGTCGGTAACGCTCATGTTGTCTATTACCTGTTGATGAATCATTTCCAGAGTACGGTTCGTGCCTTCCTGTTCTTGAAGAAGTTGTGTTATGCGATCATCGGTTCGGTACAACATGTAGTTTTCTACTATATAATGATCTCGTTCTAGGGTTTCGAGCCTTTCTTCATGACGATGAAGTCGGGCTGCTAACACCGGTACAGTATGGTGTATTGGTTCTTGTGTGTACGGGGAGATGTCCATGGGGTCAGCAGGAACACTAGTACAAATTTGGGCTTTCGTCACACATGGTGTATTTGAAACGGTCACACATTCCAATATTTATGTGACCAAAGGGCCAAAAAAAAACTGGACGTTATTCTTTAGCCACACATGAACTCCAATCGTGTGACCATTCTGAAACGTATTTGCCACACCTTCGAACATTTATGTGGCTAAAGGGAACTGCAATTTTTTCGCATTTCATTTAGTCACACATGAAGTTGGAACACGCGTGACAAATCTTGTCACACACTTGAACACTGTGACCAAACACCACTATATGGTCACATGGAGTAATTGTTTATCTGACTAAAGCATAGAGTCGATTTTGTCACACATGATTAAAGTGTAGCCAAAGCCAGGTACATATGGTCACATAAGTTATTATGTGACCATATGTTTAGTGTCTGTTAGAATGGCAAAAGGTAATGTGTTTAATCACACTAATTTCTAGCCCGATCATGTGACTATATCGCATTAGAATAGCTACACCATATCACAAATGTGTATCGAAACGATGTTTATGGCCACATGTTAGGTGATTATATGTGACCAATATATTCACAACAGTCACGTTTTTAGATATTCATGTGACTATTTCTTAAAGCGAAAATGGGCAAAGACGATTATCATTAAATTTGATATTAGTCACATTGAGTGCTGTTTGTGTGGCTATATCATGAGACCTTATTGGTCACATGGAGTAATGGTTTGTGTGACTATAGCATAGAGTCGATTTTGTCACACGTGATTTAAGTGTAGCCGAAGCCAGGTACATATGGTCACATAAGTTATTATGTGTGTCTAAAGTTTAGTGTGTGTTAGAAACTTAGAATGGCAAAACGTAATGTGTATAGTCACCCTAATTTCTAGCCCGATCATGTGACTATATGGCATGGTAATAGCCACACCATATTACAAATGTGTATCCAAAAGGATGTTTATGGCCACATTTTGGGTGATTATATGTGACCAATGTATTCACAACAGTTACGTTGTTAAATATTCTTGTGACTATTTTTTAAAGCGAAAATGGGCAAAAACGATTATCATTAAATATTATATTAGTCACATTCAGTGTTGTTTGTGTGGCTAAATCATGAGACCCTATTGGTCACATGGAGGAATTGTTTATGTGACTAAAGTATAGAGTCGATTTTGTCACACATGATTTAAGTGTAGCCAAAGTCAGGTACATATGGTCACACAAGTTATTATGTGTGTCTAAAGTTTAGTGTGTGTTAGAAGCTCAGAATGGCAAAACGTAATGTATATAGTCACCCTAATTTCTTGCCCGATCATGTGACTATATGGCATGGTAATAGCCACACCATATCACAAATGTGTATCCAATAGGATGTTTATGGCCACATTTTGGGTGATTATATGTGATCAATGTATTCACAACAGTCACGTTGTTAAATATTCTTGTGACTATTTTTTAAAGCTAAAATGGGCAAAAACGATTATCATTAAATTTGATATTAGTCACATTCAATGCTGTTTATGTGGCTAAATCTAACGTATATTGTTATATTAAAAAGCATTGGAATTCTAATAGATATAACATTTAGCTGCATTGGTTAACATGTTTTTTTGTAGGTGTATTGGCTGGGACCCAAGTTCGAACCCCACTCTCAGAATGTTTTTTAATATAAATGTCATTTTGACCAAAAGGTTTAATGTATGCAAGCAGACTTAGTGGTATGGTCAAATTAAATGGTTATTGTAATATGCCCGTGATTAGTTATTGGTTACGATGTTATATATGACATTTATCCGTAAGTATTTATGTTGTAATTTACAAAGTTAATGCATGTACTAAAAAAAATGGAAGTCATAGAAATTAAGATACAAGTAATCATTCCATAAAATATTCAAAAGGTAATTTACAAGGTTACTGTACTAAAATTAATATAGCTAGTGTTCCAGCATTACATATATGTTGATCACTTGGACTTTGGTATAACAATACCCAAACTCTAGTTGGTTCGAAAGTAATCATCTCGTGATTCATTACCCAAGTCACGTTTATCCACACGTGGCAATATGTTATCATTGTGCGGGTGAATGACCGTGCTAAATTCCTCATCGATTTCATCATATGTATCTCTGTAATTCTTGGGAGGTGCTTTCAGGACAATAGATAAATTCCTAGTTAGCTGGTCTTTCACATAAAACACTTGTCGTGCTTGTGAGGCTAACACGAATGGATCAACCTTGTGGCCTACATTATTCAGGTCAACCAATGTATAACCAAGATTAGTATCGCGTTGGACCGCGCCATCTTTACGGTTAACCCAATCACATTTGAAAAGAGGAAGTTGCCTGAAGCGGTAATCCAGTACCCATATCTCTTGCAAAACCCCATAATAAAATGTGCGTCTAGTGGTTGCAACTTCTTTGGATATGTGAATATCTTCTGTCTCAACACTAACCCCACTGTTTTGGTAAACTCTGCCATCACTACATTTTGTACGAAATGTAAAACCATTGATGTTATATGCAGTGTATTTCACTACGCTGGCTCGTGGTCCATATGAGATCCACCTTACGGTTTCGGATACACTGTCTTTGGAGATCGCTAACTCTCTCTCAACCTGCAGAATCTCATTACAAGTATATATATATATATATATATATATATATATATATATATATATATATATATGTGAGCTTTAGTTTGACTTTAATCTTCAACTCTGACAGTACATACTAACAGGCTTAATAGTAGTAACTTTGGTTAATGAAACTACAGTTAATTAAGTCGATCTCCAATTGGTAAAAACTGGACAATTGTAAGGAGTAAATAATATACGATTAAATAACAATTACCTCTTCGCGTAACCACTTATCAAAAGATTTTACGTGCTCATTCTGCAGCCATGCTTTTCGTTTACCCGGGTTTTGTGTTACCAAAACCTCCTTGTGTCGCCTGAAACAAGGTATTTTGTTATTATATTTGATAGAACATTAACTAAAGTAACGAAATAGCTAGACATGTGTTAGTAATTAATACTTACTCGATATACGGTACAATCTCATCTGTATTCAGTATTACATACAAATGTGCTTTCTGAAAGAGTTCTGCAGAAACTTCACTTGATTTGCCAGCCGACCGTGGCTTTCCGTCCTCGTTTTCATCAGTTTCATGTGTATCATTTGGGATACCAATAGTTTTCATGGATTTTTGATATTCTCCGAAAAACTCTATTGTTTCTTCTGCAATAGTCTCCTCAGCAATGCATCCATCTGGTCTATTTCTGTTTCGCACATGTCCCTTAATAACCTTCATACATCGTTCGAAGGGATACATCCACCGAAAGCATACAGGACCACATAATTTTACCTCCCTAATTAGGTGTACAGTCAAATGGACCATAATATCAAAAAAAGAGGGGGGAAAGAACTTTTCGAGTAGGCACAGTGTGACACAAAGTTCTTCTTGCATCTTATCTAGTTCCTCTAATATGATCTCTTTGCTACATATAGATTTAAAGAAAAAGCAAAACCTGATAATAGCCTTGCGTGTGGGTTCGTCCATTATCGAACGTATTGCAATGGGCAAAAACTCCTGCATTAGCATGTGATAGTCATGTGATTTAAGGCCGATGAGCTTCCTATCTGTGAGGCTGACTAAACTAGAGAAATTAGAACAATATCCTTGCGGTACCCTCATGTTGTATAACGTCTGACAAAAGATGTCCTTTTCGGCATTCGTTAGCATGTAACCTGCTGGTGGTATTACTGTTATTTCTCGGTCGTCTTTCCTAACAAACAACTCTGGTTTGTCTATTCCCAACTCTTTAAGATCCAATCGAACATTCTCTCCATCTTTCATCTTTCCCGGCACATTTAGCAAAGTTCCGACTAGACTCTCACCAACATTCTTTTCTATATGCATGAAATCGATACAATGTTGAACTTCATTGTGCCTCCAATACTTTAGCTTTCGATACCAAATGTTGAATTTCTTCCAATACGCACCATTCTGTTCATTTGATTTGCTTGAAGTACCATCTTCTTTTCCTGATCTTTTCCTCTTCTCCTTTTGGATCTTCCCACCTCTGCCTCTGGCATCTTCTTGGTTTTCTTGTTTTACGCGTCCCCACTTATTTTCAATATGTTTTACCTCGTTGTATATTTGTTCACCGGTCATTGGAATTGGAGCCGTGCCAAATTCTTGATTTCCATTAAACGCCTTCTTTTGCTTTCTGAACGCATGGTTATATGGTAGATATCTTCTGTGACCTACATAGCTCTGCTTGGATGACGCAGGAAGTCTAATACAATATGTATCTTTCCCACATACCACACAACCTTTGTATCCACTGGTTGGGCAGCCACATAAAGTACCAAGTGCAGGGTAATCATTTATTGTCCATAACACCACCGCACGTAGATTAAATATTTGCTTTGTGGAAGCATCATATGTATCGACCCCTGTATCGAATAAGAGTTGCAGATCATCAACCAACGGTTCTAAAAAAACATCGATATCATATCCCGGGTATCCCGATATCAGTACAGATAGCATGATAAACTTTCTTTTCATACACAACCATGGAGGAAGGTTGTAGATGACAGATAAAACTGGCCACACACTGTGATGCCTATTTCCTCTGTTGACATCAACACCATCAGCAGATATTCCTAGCCTTAGATTCCTTGGATCATTTGCAATTTCGGGGAATTCGTTATCTATGGTTCGCCATGCCTGTGAATCTTCTGGGTGACGTAACACACCATCTGTTTTCCTCCTTGTCGCGTGCCATCTTAATTCTTCTGAAATACTTGTTATCTTAAAGAGACGTTGCAGCTGATAACACGCAAAAAGTCATGTTTTTGCGTGCATTAATCTCACCTTTTTGGCCCAATATTTGACGAAACTAATCAAAATGGATACTTTATCATTAAAACTCATCACATGGGCCAAAATATAGACAATGTTCCAAAAGTCATCTAAAATGGTCGAAAAACACGATAAATCTAACGAATACGATCACAAGCATTCTCGTTCACTCGTTCTAGCACTTTTTGAGCTACACAAAGAATTATGACCTCTAACTTATGTCATTTTCTTCGTTAGGAAAATACGAACATGTGGATATAAAGAACGCTCAAAACGGATAAACGACGAAGAAGTTACGCCCGAACAAAGAAACGAAGAACCGAGGAGCCAGCATACGGCTGAACCAGGCCGTATACGGCTGGTCCAGGCCGTATACGGCTGGGCCTAGACCGTATACGGTCTGTGCAGGCCGTATACGGCCTGTGCCCACCCGTATACAGCCCAGTTCAACCGTATTCACCCAATGCACAGCCGTATACGGTCCAGTTCACCCGTATTCACCCTAACTCATCCGTATCGTGCGTTTGGGCGATAAAAATCTGATTTTTATTTGCCCTTGCGATACGATTGTGCATTTTGTGGTTTGGATATGGTCTACGGATACGGTTGAGCGTTCTCTATAAATACTAGCCTCATTTCATCATTTCTACAACATCTCATTCCACCAACACACTTCTACACTTTCTCTCACTACTCTCTCTCTAAATTAGTTAGTTAGTTAATTAGATTAGTTAAGCTAGTAGATTAGTAGCTTAATTGTAACGGAGGTGCTCCGAGACTGCGGTGTCACACGATTTGTAATACAGCTTTGTCAGGTTTTATTATAATCTCTATCTTGTTATTTTAAATAATGTTGTGCTGTTGCTATACTTGTTTAGAATTATTTGCTAGGATTATTGCCATGCTTAGCTAGACAAATCTGTGTTTGGTATGATAGTTGCCATGCTAGGGTAGTTATACTTAAATCATGCTGTTACTCTGTTTGTATGCGGTTGAATTATATTTGAATCTATGAATTGAATCTCAAGTGTTTATCTATCCAACTTATGCTGTGGTTAGTGACATCCTTCTAGGCTTGGCCAATTGCTAGTTGTATGCCACTAATTATTCTGTGTCTGATGATCGTTGAACTCGACATGGCCGGTGTTCTCCTGGTTGAAATATTACCGGAGGGAGACACGGAGCGTAGGATTAGAGATAGATTAGATTCAGGCCATTTAACAAGTGTCTTAGAGAGAACTTTCGGGGCACTTGTGACTTGACCATGTACCCTGTCACTCTGCATAAACTGATCCCTGCTATGCTGCTTTTCTGCATGTTCTTGTTTGATTGTTGCTTAGGGTTTGCATGCTAGTATCTGTTATGCTGATTAGTTACATGATTAGGTTTTCGAATATCTATCAATTGCATATGCCAGTTTAACATGCATAGAATAGTTAAAATGATTTATATGAAATAATGATGAAGAATTTAATCAACCGTTAGACCAAACCATCCCAACTTGTCCCGGTGGGAAACCCCTGTTCATGTTTTTGTTTATTCAACAATTCATGCCATGATTCGGATATCTCAAATGTCCGAGATTGGGGGACAAGACTCGAGGATGGTTGTTGGTTAAATTGGTTGCTACATTTGGGACAACTTCCGGTGTAGTTTACATTCCATAACTGTTATCCATGTGACATATTATTTATCTAATTGCGGACAACTCTACGTTAGATAGATAATAGGCTAGTAGTTATGGCTCATTAGGAAATATTAATGTCATCTTAACTAAGGCTTTATCTCATTAACTACCCTAAATAGCATGAGTAATTATCATAGTAAACACTCGCTTCACCTATAAGTTCTCGTTGCCACCTCCACCCCACTTTACTTTAAATTAGTTTAAATTTAGATAATTAGTAGTTAGTTAAAACCAAACCAAAACAAAACCTCTTTTAAACCCTAGCTAAATTTCCGTAGATAACTAAAGTCCTAGATCCCATGCCCGTTGTAGTTTGAAGAACGACCCTAGGTCATACATATCGCTATACTTACCCATAGCTTTAGTATACTTAGGCCCAGCATAAAACAAATTTTTAAAACTCAACCGATCCGCGCCTCGACGGAAGGTCCGACGACGGGGTGAGAACCCGACTGACCGTTTGGGCTCGATCAAGCTTTTGGCGCCGCTGCCGGGGACTACAACAAACGATTTAGGAATTTAGTTGTCTTAGTTATTTAGCGATCCTTTCGGAAGATCAATATCATCCGAAAGTTCTTTTCTGTTCTTTCCTTTCCAAAACTCTCTTTTCTACCAAACCCGAACTTCATCAGCTATGACGAATCGTATTACTCTTGCCTCGACCTGTGCACCACTACTGGAGGGAAGAGGAGGACCTATCGTGCTACCCGACGAAAACTTCGAAATTAAGCCTAGCGTTTTCAAGTTACTCAAAACCTTCTGCCAATTTCACAGTTTTCCGCTCGATGATCCAAATTCACATTTGGTTAGATTCATTAATATTTCTGATTCCTGTGAGCAATCAGGGATTTCGAGAGAAGTCTCCCGACTATATCTTTTTCCCTATTCTTTATCTTCGCGTGCTCGAACCTGGTTTGATGAACTCGAACCCAATTCGATTCATACTTGGGAAGAGTTGGCTACTAAGTTTATGGCTAAGTTTTTCCCTCTTCTCAAGCAAACCAAGCTCAAAGATGATATCGTTAGTTTCCGAAAAGAAACCAATGAGTCATTCTATCTAGCATGGGAACGATTTAAGAAGATGCTTAACAGATGTCCGAATCATCGAATGGGTAAGACGAACCTAATCTGCATATTCTACAATGGTCTGACTCCTCAGCACAAGTCAACCCTCGATACTGCTTCTCAAGGAAATTTCATGTCACATACTTCTGAAGAAGCCTGGGAGCTAGTTGAGATGATAGCAATGCATCAACATGACTGGGAGTTTGGCGAACCGGCTAAGGAAGTAACTACTACTTTAAGCCTATCCTTTGAAGCTCTGCAAGCTCAAGTGGACAATCTCTCCAGAGTCTTCAAGGAACTTCAATCTTCTACACCTCAGCCTTGCAAAGGTATGGAAGAAATTCTTGTCACTACTGTTAAAAACCATGAATCAAACTTTCATTCTAAACCTTTCATTCAGCGGCCAACCAATAACCCACATACTCAGTTTCTGCAACCTTTATCCTCTAATATGTCAGATTCCACCGTAAATTCTCAACAACACTATGATGAAACTTTGACTAATTTCATGGTTGATCAAATAAACATAAACAAACAAGTAATAGATTTTCAAGATAAAATTGATGCTTTACTTAAAATATCAGAAGATTTGATCAAAAACTTGGAAGTCAGTCTTAAACAACTATTTTTAAAAGTTGAGAACCAAGGAAGAATCATGGTCATCACTAGAGGAGGTAAAGAAACCAGAAATGAGAAGTCCTCAGATAATTCTTCAAATCAACTTCCTATCTCTGAACCAACCACTGATCCAGTGCCTAGTGACACCCCTGTCACTGCACCAGATCCAGTATCACCTAAAGCCCCAAAAATCATTCCACGAACTAGGATACCCTTCCCTGGTAGGCTTAAGAAAGAGAAACAGGAAGCACAATTTGGGAAATATCTGGAAATGTTTAAAAGCCTGCACTTAAACGTTAAACTATTAGACACTTTAGTAGAGATGCCTAGCTGTGCTAAGTTTTTCAAAGAACTCATTTCAAATAAGGAAAAATTAAGACAAATAGTTAGTTTACCCTTAGATGCTGAATGCTCAGCAATCATGTTACATGGCCTTCCACCGAAACTAGGAGATACTGGCCGTTTCACTATTCCCTGTTTTCTTCAAAATATCCAAGTTAGTAACGCCTTAGCTGACCTAGGAGCTAGAGTCAATCTTATGCCTTACTCTCTCTATAAGAAACTAGGATTAGGTGAACTGCTACCAACTCAAATGACCATCCAATTAGCTGATAGATCAGTTAAACTCCCTCGAGGAATTGCTGAAGATATAATGGTCCGAGTTGGTAAATTTATCTTCCCAGTTGACTTTGTCATTATGGATATTGAGGAAGATGCCCACGTCCCCCTCATCCTTGGTAGACCTTTCCTAAACACTGCCAAGGCTGTGATTGATGTAAACGAAAAATCTTTAAAACTGAGGGTCGGAGCGGAGGAAGTCACCTTTAATATTGATAAGTTGATGAAGCACCCTATGGGAGAGGATCTTGGTTTTGTGGATGCCATGCAGGAAATATATGACGAGCATTTGGAAGAGATTCTAGCAGTCAGCAGTTACGAACCTTTCTCCAGCACTGTCATCACCAAAAGAAGACTTTGCCCGGACAACATCGGACTCTCCTCGGCTATCTCTGACAAATCAGCACCTTCCGGAGAGCTGCTATTTCCTTTACCTGAAATGAAGAATCCTTTAGCACCGCCTAACTACTCTTCCACGAACAACTCTGTTGTTGCTGTTCCTTTAGGCAAAGGCATCCCTATCCCACTTTTAAGAAAAAATCAGTTTTTTCCGATACCCGAATCATCTCCGTCTGTAGCTGAAATTCTCAAATCTTTCGAGGAGATGGATTCCGGTACCTTGCCACAACTATCTGAAGGTTGTGCGAAAGTATATCCCGAAATCACCAAAAACGTGCTTTCCAAAAAGACAGAACTAGTAGAAATAGCATCAGCCACTACAGCCGACTCATCTCCAGAAGAATTAGAGTTCCAAAAGGAGTATGACGAGTTACAAAGAGACGAGATCGCTCGAATGAAACCCTCTATCGAAGAACCACCAGAATTGGAGCTGAAGGAATTACCTTCTCACTTGGAATATGATTTTCTCGAAGGAACCTCACACCTACCCGTCATAATTGCCAAAGGTCTTTCACCAAAAGAGAAAGCAAGACTTATCCAGGTCTTGAAGTCACATAAGAAGGCGATTGCATGGAAGATTTCTGATATACAAGGGATCAGTCCAAACTACTTCACGCACAAGATACTCATGGAAAACGACTTCAAACCTTCTATACAGAGACAGAGGAGAGTAAACCCGAAGATTCAAGACGTGGTCAAGAAAGAGGTTATCAAACTCTTGGATGCTGGTCTGATCTATCCTATCTCAGATTCCCCATGGGTCAGCCCAGTTCAGGTTGTCCCAAAGAAAGGAGGAATGACGGTCATCGCTAATGAAAACAATGAATTGATTCCTACACGAACCGTCACCGGCTGGAGGGTGTGTATCGACTACCGGAAATTAAATGAAGCCACCCGGAAAGATCACTTCCCTCTGCCGTTCATCGATCAGATGTTGGAAAGATTATCGGGGAATGAATATTACTGCTTCCTCGATGGTTTCTCCGGCTATTTTCAAATTCCTCTCGATCCAAAGGACCAAGAAAAGACGACATTCACATGCCCATATGGTACATTTTCTTACCGCCGCATGCCATTCGGTTTATGCAATGCGCCTGCAACATTTCAAAGGTGTATGGTGGCAATATTCCATGACATGATTGAACAATGTATGGAGGTATTCATGGACGACTTCTCTGTCTTCGGTGATTCCTTCACATCTTGTCTTTCCAACCTTGAAAGGATGCTAACCCGATGTGAAGAATCAAATCTTGTCTTAAACTGGGAAAAGTGCCACTTTATGGTGAAAGAAGGGATAGTTTTAGGACATCGAATATCAAAATCTGGAATCGAAGTTGACAAAGCCAAAGTTGAGACTATTGCCAAACTTCCGCCACCTACTTCCGTTAAAGCCATTCGCAGTTTTCTAGGTCACGCCGGATTCTACCGTCGCTTTATCAAGGATTTCGCTAAGATCTCTCGACCTATGACACACCTTCTCGAGAAGGACACTCCGTTTGTCTTTTCAGATGACTGTCTTAAAGCTTTCAACAGTTTAAAGGATCAGCTCACACATGCACCGATCATGGTCGCCCCCGATTGGAGTCTTCCGTTTGAAATCATGTGCGATGCTAGTGACTTCGCTGTTGGAGCTGTCTTAGGGCAAAGGAAGGAGAAGCAGTTTCAGCCAATCTACTACGCTAGCAAGACACTCACTGATGCACAAGAGAATTACACCACGACAGAGAAAGAGCTTCTTGCGGTAGTATTCGCTTTTGATAAATTTCGTTCTTATTTAATATTGTCCAAAACTATTGTCTATACAGATCACTCAGCCTTGAAGTATCTCTTCAAAAAGCAAGACGCTAAGCCAAGACTGCTTAGATGGATTCTCCTCCTCCAAGAATTTGACATAGAAATCAAGGATAAAAAGGGAGCCGAGAATGTCGCAGCAGATCATCTTAGTCGACTGGAAAATCCATCGATGGAAAAGCTTGATGAGAGAGAGATTCAAGACCAGTTTCCTGAAGAACAACTCATGAATATCGGAGGATACCAAAAGGGATCTCAATTCACTTACAACCCTTGGTATGCAGACTACGCAAATTATCTGGTTGGAGGAATTGTGCCAAAAGGACTGCCCACCTCTAGAAAGCGCAAATTCTTTAGAGACGTAAAGAACTACTATTGGGACGATCCATACTTATTCAAAGTATGCCCGGACCAAATTATCAGAAGATGCGCAGACGAGAAGGGGGCAAGGAACATTCTTCACCAAAGTCATCACGGACCAACTGGAGGACATCACAGAGCAAATATGACTGCAAGAAAGGTATATGACTCTGGCTTCTACTGGCCTACTATATTCAGAGACGCTCACGACTTGGTGAAACACTGCGATGCATGCCAAAGGTTTGGAAGTATTTCATCGAGAAGTGAAATGCCACTTACTAACATCCAAGCTTGCGAGATCTTTGATATATGGGGGTTGGATTTTATGGGACCATTCCCAAAATTATATGGGAAAGAGTATATTCTTGTTGCTGTCGACTACGTCTCCAGATGGGACGAAGCCCAAGCATTTACTACAAATGATTCCCGAGTAGTAGTAAAATTCTTAAAGCAGCTCTTCTCACGTTTCGGTACTCCAAAAGCGATCATCAGTGATCGAGGCACGCACTTCTGTAATGCTCAGCTTATGAGGACATTACAATATTATGGTGTCACCCATAAAACCTCTACGGCTTACCACCCGCAGACGAATGGGCAAGCCGAAGTGACGAATCGAGCGCTCAAGAGAATTTTAGAACGAACCGTGGTTAATCATAGGGAAAGATGGGCTGAAAAATTAGACGATGCTCTGTGGGCGTTCAGAACCGCATATAAATCACCACTAGGAACCACGCCCTACAGACTAGTCTACGGAAAAGCGTGTCATCTACGATAGAGTTGGAGTATAAAGCTCACTGGGTGCTAAGAGGTTGTAATTTAGACCCTTCTGCAATTGGATCACATCGGAAAATGCAACTGAATGAACTAGCCGAATTAAGAGACCAAGCATATGATAGCTCTCTGCACTTCAAAGAACGAACAAAGAATACTCATGATGCAAAACTCAAATATTCTAAGTTCAAGCCCGGAGACAAAGTTCTTCTCTTCAATTCGCGCTTCAAGAAATTCTCCGGCAAATTCAGATCAAGGTGGAGCGGACCATTTGTTATATCAAAAGTCTTTACCTTCGGAGCAGTCGAACTAGAAGCCCCGGACGGTAATTTTAAAGTCAATGGCCATCGCTTAAAGCACTACATCGAAGATTTCCCCACTGGTGAGGAAGTCTATATCTTTGAACCACCTTGAGCCGACTAGTAGGTACAAGGAGTCAAGCTAGAGACTCTCTAAACAAGCGCTCTTGGGAGGCAACCCATTGCTTATCTTATTTTATTTCTTAGTTATTTTTGCTTTAGTATTATCATCCCTAAACTAACGATGCAGGATAACCCAAGTATCTGACAATGCTACACGCCTATATATACATCAGATAAGTTTTATTCATAGTATACAAACGCGAATGAACAGATGACCTCGCAAAGATTTAACATCTAAACAAACATTTCTCGAAGTCATCTGATTATTTTGCATTTGTATACCCATATTAAAACTATAGCATTACCTGTTTATCTTTATGTTTCAGGATGGACGCTTCAGCTGAGACCTCAGGACAAGCTATTCAGAAACAGCAGAAAAAGAGGACCCGCAGAGGAAAAAGAAAGAAGACGACCACCACGACTGATGAGCATGCTCAGGCTGCTCCTGTATCTGCCCCACTTTTTGATTTTGGAGTTACCACTTCAGATCCGATAGTGACTTGGGCGATGCTCAGTGAGCTTTCGATTCAGCGTAGCTCTTAGTCCGAGATCAGAGAAGCGATGGGACTGCCGAAACTCGCCGACCAGCCGTATCAGCTTGGTCAGGGTCCCAGGCCAGCTCTCACACCGTTGTCCTTCTTCCCAGCTGCCCCACCACAGACTGTTCCTCCCACTGCTGTTGCTTATTCTAGGCCACCTCAGAATCCCACTGATGCACCCATGGTGTCTGATCACACTGCTGCCTTATCACGCACTTCAGATCCAGATCCTGACGCACTTGCAGCATTTGATCCAGACATGGATGATTTACTAGACGATTTCTAGCTTATTTTATCTTTAGTTATCTTAATTTTTTCTTTAGATCTATTATGTTGTTGAACTAATGATTATGATGGTATTGTATGACACTGCAGACCTTATCTTCGTAGGAATTGGATGAGCTTTGAAAAGAGTCTGGTCCTCACAATCCAGCAAATTATTTACACCAACCCTACACGAATATGGTCCTACATCCAGTGCCCACTGTCCGTAGGGAAGTATCTCTCCTAAACCCGTTCTTCCTACTTTAATATAACTTCGATATGCCTATTGACCACTTAAATCTCTAAGTGTGGGATCCCCCTCGCTTATAACTTTTAAATTCACATTTTTCCTAAACCAAAACCCTAAGTGTGGGATTTTCTCCCTACTTAGTGTAGAAACATTGGGGACAATGTTTATTTCTAAGTGTGGGATAGCGGTATATATCTCGTCTGTCAAAATATCTGTTTAAGTTGACCTAGAAACATGCTAGTCCTCAAAATAAATCTTCAACCCTTATTTTGCCAAAATTTTCAAAAAATTTAAACTCTTTCTAGTCACAATAAAAGCAAATTGGTTAAAAACTTCGACAGTGAAATTGTCACTCATTCAGTAAAACCTAAACAGTTTTACTTCGACAGTGAAATTGTCACTCATTCAGTTAACCAATGAGTTTTTTTTAAGAATGAATACAGATTTTTTTTACAAGTATTTCAAAACCTGGTAAATATAAGGTCGAAATCATGAACGGATTCTAAACAAATTAAGATGAGGATCTAAGAGGGGCATCGCACGACTGGACACATATAACCCATTTTTGTGGTGAGGAATTTGAGCCTTATAAGCATTCATTTTAAATGCTTCACTGTTCGTTTGTTGTGTGTGACCGGTGCACGCATTTCTGAATTAGAACTTGCCCCAGGTATACATTTCGAGATCACATTGACAGGTGTCATACGTGACATAGGTACGATTAGAGGACCTTGACATTCCTTAGGATTTAAACCCCTTTTCACATATCTTTTCAAGCCAAAAACCCTTCCAACACTCAATCTTAGTGTTGATGATCCGCTTAGAAAATCCTGTTGAGCCTTAGCCTATTTTTCTTTCATTCACCAAAAAAAAAAAAAAAAAAAGTTTTAAACCCCTTATTCCCATACCCACCAGAAAACTTATCTTAGTATTTTTGAAAAAAAAGATATTTGGATATTCCATTTTGCTTTCACTCCAAAAATCACAAATAATGTTTACTAGAACTTCTCGTGTGCGTTTTATTGATCTATATAAAAGAAATCGAGAGTCATGTGGTGCGAAAAATTGGCACCAAAGTAAACTCAAAAAAATCATCAAAGGATTGAGAAATGAAAATAAGAAGGGATCTCAAAAAAAAAAAAAAAAAAAAAAAGGAAAAAATAAGAAAATCCCTTAGAAATTTCTTGGCAAGAAAAATCTAAGCCCAAAAATAGAAATAGAAATAGAAAAGAAAAGAAAAGAAAAAGAAAATAGCTGAAATAAAGCTAAGTGCTTCGACTCTCTCGAAAAACTTGACTCTTCAAAAGAAATATCATTCTGTGTTTTCAAAAGATAGAACTCAAAATAGCTATCTTATCCCCAAATGAGTTATCCGTTTCCGTTTTCATTAAAAAAGGGATATCTAGATAAAACTTTTTTTTCGAAAGTGCCAAAGATAAGCAAACACCCTTAGAAACCTAGATACCCCCCAATCTATCCATACCCTTTTAAACCCACACCAAACATTACAACCCATTTGAATGTCCTGGGATAATCTGTACCGTTCCTGTTTAAGTGATGAAGATTTGATCCTCGGGCAAGCCTATGACGACGAATGTTGCACGACTGGTATTTGAGCGATTTTTCATTTGGCTTAGGATAACAGGAACCCCAATACACTTTGAGTGAATTGAGTGACCACCAGTGAGATCGCCCAGTCGTGTATATTCCACAAATTCGAGAATTGAAAGTTTGCCTAAGTGAACCATCTTGAGCAACTTTTAGATACGTCATGTGAACACCTCTTATTTATCTAACGGGAAAATGCTTGTTTCCAATCTGTGTAAATTCTTTGTTGTGGTTAGAAATCAAATATTTTTTATGGTAAGAGGGTAAGTTTGCTTGAGGACAAGCAAATGTCTAAGTGTGGGATATTTGATAACACGCAAAAAGTCATGTTTTTGCGTGCATTAATCTCACCTTTTTGGCCCAATATTTGACGAAACTAATCAAAATGGATACTTTATCATTAAAACTCGTCACATGGGCCAAAATATAGACAATGTTCCAAAAGTCATCTAAAATGGTCGAAAAACACGATAAATCTAACGAATACGATCACAAGCATTCTCGTTCACTCGTTCTAGCACTTTTTGAGCTACACAAAGAATTATGACCTCTAACTTATGTCATTTTCTTCGTTAAGAAAATACGAACGCGTGGATATAAAGAACGCTCAAAACGGATAAACGACGAAGAAGTTACGCCCGAACAAAGAAACGAATAACCGAGGAGCTAGCATACGGCTGAACCAGGCCGTATACGGCTGGGCCTAGACCGTATACGGCCTGTGCCCACCCGTATACGGCCCAGTTCAGCCGTATTCACCCAATGCACAGTCGTATACGGTCCAGTTCACCCGTATTCACCCTAACTCAGCCGTATCGTGCGTTTGGGCGATAAAAATCTGATTTTTATTTGCCCTTGCGATACGATTGTGCATTTTGTGGTTTGGATATGGTCTACGGATACGGTTGAGCGTTCTCTATAAATACTAGCCTCATTTCATCATTTCTACAACATCTCATTCCACCAACACACTTCTACACTTTCTCTCACTACTCTCTCTCTAAATTAGTTAGTTAGTTAATTAGATTAGTTAAGCTAGTAGATTAGTAGCTTAATTGTAACGGAAGTGCTCCGAGACTGCGGTGTCGCACGATTTATAATACAGCTTTGTCAGGTTTTATTATAATCTCTATCTTGTTATTTTAAATAATGTTGTGCTGTTGCTATACTTGTTTAGAATTATTTGCTAGGATTATTGCCATGCTTAGCTAGACAAATCTGTGTTTGCTATGATAGTTGCCATGCTAGGGTAGTTATACTTAAATCATGCTGTTACTCTGTTTGTATGCGGTTGAATTATATTTGAATCTATGAATTGAATCTCAAGTGTTTATCTATCCAACTTATGCTGTGGTTAGTGACATCCTTCTAGGCTTGGCCAATTGCTAGTTGTATGCCACTAATTATTCTGTGTCTGATGATCGTTGAACTCGACATGGCCGGTGTTCTCCTGGTTGAAATATTACCGGAGGGAGACACGGAGCGTAGGATTAGAGATAGATTAGATTCAGGCCATTTAACAAGTGTCTTAGAGAGAACTTTCGGGGCACTTGTGACTTGACCATGTACCCTGTCACTCTGCATAAACTGATCCCTGCTATGCTGCTTTTCTGCATGTTCTTGTTTGATTGTTGCTTAGGGTTTGCATGCTAGTATCTGTTATGCTGATTAGTTACATGATTAGGTTTTCGAATATCTATCAATTGCATATGCCAGTTTAACATGCATAGAATAGTTAAAATGATTTATATGAAATAATGATGAACAATTTAATCAACCGTTAGACCAAACCATCCCAACTTGTCCCGGTGGGAAACCCATGTTCATGTTTTTGTTTATTCAACAATTCATGCCGTGATTCGGATATCTCAAATGTCCGAGCTTGGGGGACAAGACTCGAGGATGGTTGTTGGTTAAATTGGTTGCTACATTTGGGACAACTTCCGGTGTAGTTTACATTCCATAACTGTTATCCATGTGACATATTATTTATCTAATTGCGGATAACTCTACGTTAGATAGATAATAGGCTAGTAGTTATGGCTCATTAGGAAATATTAATGTCATCTTAACTAAGGCTTTATCTCATTAACTACCCCTAAATAGCATGAGTAATTATCATAGTAAACACTCGCTTCACCTATAAGTTCTCGTTGCCACCTCCACCCCACTTTACTTTAAATTAGTTTAATTTTAGATAATTAGTAGTTAGTTAAAACCAAACCAAAACAAAACCTCTTTTAAACCCTAGCTAAATTTCCGTAGATAACTAAAGTCCTAGATCCCATGCCCGTTGTAGTTTGAAGAACGACCCTAGGTCATACATATCGCTATACTTACCCATAGCTTTAGTATACTTAGGCCCAGCATAAAACAAATTTTTAAAACTCAACCGATCCGCACCTCGACGGAAGGTCCGACGACGGGGTGAGAACCCGACTGACCGTTTGGGCGTGATCAGCAGCCTTGGTATTATTGGAAAGTACCACATTACGTTTGCTGGAGTCTTCTCATACACTTTTTTTGTCTTCTTATCCACCTTCCATCTTGATGTCCCACAGGTACGACACACGGTCAATTCCTTGTCCTCTTTCCAGTAAAGAAGGCAATTGTTGATACATACATCTATCTTTTTGTATCCTGATCCCAGCAATTTCAAAATTTTCTTTGCATGATAAGTGTTTTCCGGTAATTCGTTACCATCAGGTAGCATCTTTTTTAACAATCCTAGCAGTTCAGTAAAAAATTGATCTGAACAGCCATACTTACTCTTTAAGTTGAGTAAGTGAACTATGGCTGACAACTTTGTGAAGTCAGGACACCCACTGTAAAGTGGCTTCTCTGCATCTGATAGCAGTTCTAGAAGCTTGGCATGGTCATCCGGATCCTCATCATCAAAATTATCTTTTGTAGCATTAACCATTTCCACTGTTTCACTCGCATGTGTTGGGAGTTCTGCATCGAAATCCATATGGTTGTCACCATATTCTGTTGTAACAATTGGCTCATCCTTCTCTCCATGATAAGTCCATTGTGTGTAGTTTTGATCAATGCCATTGCTGAATAAATGGAAATGCACTTCCTCCGTTTTACGAACTACATGGTTTAAACATTTGGTACAAGGACATGGGATTAGAAGATGTGGATTATTACCCTGTGGGTCGATGTTACTCATCTTCTTCAAGTTGTTTACCGCATAATCAATAAATGCTTCTACTCCGTCTCTATAAATTCTGCCCAGCCTGTTTGTTCCCATCCAAGACTTGTCCATTACTTAGGGTTTGAAAAATCCAATTAGGTATGTCGGCGTGTTATGTACTGTAAATGATTAGGGTATGAAATATTTTAGGAAGTGCCTTGATTAATTCAATTAGGGGAATTAATTCGGATCTCATAAATGCAATTAGGGGATCTGAGTTGAGGAGTGCCACTGTTAGGTATTTTACATACCTTCCCACTGTCAGTTATTCTTGACAGTGCCACTGTTAGTTCTATTTTCTAGGGATTGGCACTGCTAATAGTATATAACCTTAAAACACTTCAATTTTTCATTACGCTCTCATCTAACCACTGCAACTACAATTCAAAATACAACCGCCTCTTCTTCTACAATTAATTTGACGATCATGGCTTCTTCTTCTTCATCTGATTTGACCCTTAGTGTTCATGAAGAACACAATATGATCACTTTTCTAATGAAACCCCCATCTGCACAGAATTTCACTCAAATAGTTGATTTTCTTCGTGCTAGTTATGTTTATCACGCGCTTACAGTATCTCCGAGGGTGTCAAGGGGTCATCTGAATGAATTCTGGAAGAATGCACGGTTAGAAGTGGTTGCTGGTGTAAATCAAGTGGTTTCAAAGGTTCAAGAAACCAAAGTGGTGGTTACTAAGGAAATTTTACGAGATGTTCTTTTACTTGATGATGCCACAGGTATAACTTCCTTAGATGACACAGAATTGTTTGATAATTTAAGATTAATGGGGTATGAGGGTGATTATACACGTTTTACATTTTTTAAATTACTCTTTAGCCCACAACGGAAATTTTTAATTCATACAATTCTTCATTGCTTGTCATCTAAGAGAACTTCTTACAATGAATTTGGAACACAATTAGCCTATTTTCTTGTGTGTTTGGCTAAGGGTCAGAAATATAATTTTTCCAAATACATACTTGATGGCATGATCAGAAACATCACAAAGGGTAAAAAGGATCTTTTTATAATGTATCCAAGATTTGTGCAACTTGTTTTAAACAAACAAATTACTGATTTGATTGCACAAAAAGTTGTCATTGGTGTTGGTACTCTCTCTGCTAGAACATTCAAAGAGATGAGTATAAATACCAATAAGAAGTTCTCAGGGAAGGAAACAGCGTTGTTTCCAACAATGCTTCCTGCTCCTTCCACCACAGATGTAGTACCACCAACTACATCTGAACCACTCGGTGACAGGCCAGCAGAACCAGTTGTGCCTGAACACACACCAAGTGGGGGTAAAAAGAGAAAATAAGGGACCAAACAGCCTACCACATCTAAGCCTAAGAAAAAGAAAACTAAACAGGCAAGTGAGGCTCCTACTGCTCATTTGTCTCAGTCAAATGTACCACCACAGCAGGTGTCTCAGTCAAATGTACCTACCATTGAATTGGCGAATGTACAACTGACAGAAGCTGTGAATAAAATTTGGGAGAAATTAAAGAAAGAGAAACAGATCAATCGGGCTCAAGATGAGAAAATAGCAGAGCAGGCTGCTAAGATTGATGAGCAACAAAAAGTGATTGAGGATCTCAAAGACAGGCTTGCTGCACTTGAAGCTTTGCTGGTTAAGACCACTTTCAACAAGGGGGAGAATAATGATGATGATGAAGGCAGAAATGATGCAAGCAATGATGAAAAAGTGGTGCAGAATGATGATATGGCTGAGGAGACTGCAAAGGCACCTGAGGTCAATATGGATGATGTGCAGCCTAAGGATGTTGAAAGTGTTGAAAATGTTGATTAACCAAAGAATGTAGATGAAGGTAGTGTTGAAACTGAGAAGGTTAGAACAGAGCCTAAGATGACAATGGGAAGAAAGAAATCAATACCATATGCAAGTGCAAAAGCTAGTAGAATTGAAGAACTTAAAAGGGCTAGGAGTAAACCTACCACTGTTATACCAACTGAACCTACCACTGCTACAACACCCACTACCACTGTTCCAACAGAACCTCAAGCCCCTGCTACCAAAGAACCAGAACTTCAACCGACTGTTATAAATCAACCCACTGTTGATATACCACAACCACCCACTGCTACAAAATCAACCACTACCAGGAAACCTGAAGGACCATTTAAAATCAATGAACCTAGTAGTGTGCCTAAACTTGATTCCAAGCCACCTATTCAGAGGTCAGTACCTATACATAAATCTGCATCTGAATCTGATGCAGTAGATGTTTTGCTACCATCTGGAAGAATTGTGAAGATGAGTAGAGAAGCTAGCAGAGTGTATGCAGAAATGAAGTCAAAGGATTTGAAAGTAGAGGATGTCATTATGTATGATGCTTATGTTGAAAAGACCAAGGGTAACCCTCTGCAAGTTGCAATTGATAGGATCAGAAAGAAGGATGCTGAAGAGAAAGAAGCTAAGAGGAAAGCTAAGAAACCAACAAGAGGTGAATTGAAAAATCAATTGGTTTGAAAGTTAAGAGGAGTTAGATATTCTACAATGGAGTTGAGGAGAATGACATTAGAGGAATTGCAGGAATTGTGGGATAACAATCCAATTGTTAATCCTGAGGCAAGAGAAAGAATTGAAAAGAAAAGGAGAGAGGATGAAGAGATACAGAGAAGGCTGAAATTAAGGTATCAACAGATTGATGAGGAGCTTGAACAAAAGAAAATCGAAGCCCAAAAGGCTGAAGAGTTGAGATTAAAAGTTGCAAGTCATAGAAGGTCATTTCAAATGATTCAAGACTCTGATGATCAGATATATGATTTGGATAGAGATGAAGAAATCTTAGAAGAGATGATGGTTGAAAAGAGAGATAGGAATGAAAATACAAATCTTAATGATGAAGATCTCTCAGATATTGTTGAATGACAAAGAATGTTCATAGAGTCAAACACTGTGTCTTATGAACTCAGAATTAAAAGAAGAAATGGAGATGTGAGTTTTCATAAGCCTATGGGTGATATTTTGAGAAAAGTAAAGAAAATGGATGTGTATGATATGTATAGAGTTGGAATGGAAAAGGATATGAAGCTTGTGAATATTCATATTGAAAGACATGTATGGGAATGGTTAAGAATGATGTTTGAACCAGAACAGTATGGTGAACTATTTTTGGGTATTGAAGCTGTTACTGATTGGAGACATTTTGCTAGAGCAGGAGTTCATTGCATACGACTGAGGAATGGTAAATACATCTATATGTTGGAAGAAAGAGATTATGTTCTGAGCCAATCACTGTTGAAACAGCTAATTGAAAGAAAGTTACTTGTAGCTATCAAAACTGATAAAGGAAAGGATATAATCTATAAAATCATGAATCAGTACAACAAGAGGGTAGAATCAAGCAAGAAAGGGTCCAAATCTTCTAAAGAATCTGAGGCTGAATGAAGAAACTTAATGTAATTAATGATATATGATTACCACTGTTAGTGTGGAAGTGTGGAAGTGCTTACCACTGTTAGTATATTGTGCTAAGTATATTGTAGCCACTGTTAGTGGAAAGCATGGCGTAGCCACTGTTAATGTAATTAATGATATATGATTATATGGCACTAAATGGAAAACGAATTCGATTAACCATAAGTATTCATCATTTTGAACACTTTTATAAACTTTAGTTATCATTAAACACATTTTATAAACTTTGGTAATTCTTGAACACATTGCGTATAGTTATGGTTGATTTACGTACAATTTTTTATCCGAGTTTAAATTGGTAGCATTGAATTGATTATTAATATTTTATTTGATTTTATTATTCAACCTAAAATAAGATTTAGGCGATTTGAGTTATATATATATTTTTTCGTAAGTTGTTTAGTAACTAATTATGAACTTTAAAGGAATATATCTTTAGACATTTGTCACATATTGTTTAATTATATTGTTCTAATAACAGAAAACTATGCCTCCGAAATCTCTATCCGGATCTGAAAAGCGAAAAAGGATTTACGTCTTCGATAAAAAGTTTTATCGTTTCATTTTTTACGTCTTTAACAGATTCGTCGTACTAAACCAAATGAATTTGATTGAACAGATTCTACGTGTTTAACAGATTTACGTCTTTATGTGACTTTAGCCTAAGTTTAATAGTGAAATGTATGATATATGGCGCTACCGGTATCACACATGAGGGTATTTAGGTAATTTCCTTTCCTACCCACCTTTTAAATCCCCTTTCTCCCCCATTCCTTTACATCGTACAGTTGATATTTCCCTCCATTACCATACCCATTTTATTCCCGCTCATTTTTCTCCCTGTAACATGGCGTCATCATCATCTTCTCAAAATCAAGTTTTGGAACCACAATTTTATTACTGTCATTGCGAAGCCAAGATGTATGTTCGCACATCATGGACTGAGATCAACCCGGCACGCAGATTCGTAAAATGCCCAGATGTTAGTTTTAACCTTAGTGTTTTAATTGTTGTTGGTATCTGCAATTGATGATGCTATTAGGTTAAATATTGACTCAAAAATGCTTTAATTTTGTTATTTTGTTGTGATTTAGGTTAAAACCAGTTTTTGCACAAGATATCGCTTTCTTGATTCGGAGCTTCCAGAGTATTACAGGAAGATTATGTATCAATTAAGAATGGAATGCAAAAACAAGTCCATCAGAAAATGAAACGGAAGAAGATTCAGACTCAAAGATGGTGTTGATGAAGATGGTTGAAGAGTTGACTCTCATGAAGTCAAAATTGAAGATGTTTGACCAAGTGTTTGCACTTTTAATTGGTGTTGTAGTGATGTTGTGTGTAGTTATACTTGTTCTTGTTATGAACTAAGTTTCATTTAATGGTGTGATTAAATTTAGGGGTGTTCGTGGACGGTTAACCGGAGACTCGGTTAACCGGAGTCTCGGTTTGTAATATTTTTGAACCTAAACCGAAACCGAAAAAATCGGTTAACCGAAAATCGGTTAACCATTTTTTCGGTTCGGATAATCGGTTAACCAAATGAACCGTTAATTAATTAATACTTACTTAAAAGGTAATTAATAACACACATATACATATTTATTTTTCAATGTTCACCATATTTAAAATACTTTGATAATAGAAGTATCAAACGATAACCATTTTACTCTTTATAATTGTGTATTTATGTTATACGTACGTAAATCATTTCAATATAATTAGAAACTTAGTAGAAGTAATTACCATATTAGGCCAAAATTTAACTAGTAAATTACATTACAATGAGTGAAAAAGAAATAAAAATATTTTTATCAAAATAAAAGTGTAAATATTTATATATAAATATAATATGTACACTATATATACATATATTTAAAACTATATATAAAGTTTTCAGTTTTTTCGGTTAACCGTTTATAACGTCCATCTCAAAATCATGAACCGAAACCGAAATCGAAAAACCGAGAAAAACTCGGTTCGGTTAAATAAATTATTATATAAATGTAACCTCAACTAATAATAAATTAATTAATCAAAGCAGAATGAACAAAAAACCATTTGTGAAATATTATATGCAAATTATATGTAATTCGTCATTTCGGCATATGTATGTGACATTGCCCTAAGGTTAATAGTCAAATGTACGATATACGGCAGTTGCGGTATCACACACGCCACTATTGAACTTAGGGTGTTATGTAATTCGTCATTTCGGCATATGTATGTGACATTGCCCTAAGGTTAATAATCAAATGTACGATATACGGCAGTTGCGGTATCACACACGCCACTATTGAACTTAGGGTGTTATGTAATTCGTCATTTCGGCATATGTATGTGACATTGTCCTAAGGTTAATAGTCAACTGTACGATATACGACAGTTGCGGTATCACACACGCCACTATTGAACTTACGGCCGGGTGTTATGTAATTCGTTTTCTGGGTGGCATATGTATGTGACATTGCCCCAAGGTTAATAGTCAAATGTACTATATACGGCAGTAGTTGTGGTATCACACACGCCACTATTGAACTTAGGGTGTTATGTAATTCGTCATTTCAGCATATATATGTATGTGACATTGTCCTAAGGTTAATAGTCAAATGTACGATATACGACATAATTCTACTTATTATAAGTATAAGATTTTCATACTTTTGTTTGTGTGTGTTGATACATGTTAGAGTGTCTGTCAGTTGGTCTAGTGATAGTTTTGTATTTAGAATTGAGTTTCCTGACTCCTGCGACGTTGTGCACAATGTCGCAGGTGCGACGTTAGGTTTTGGGCTTGCGACGTTGTCTATGTCGCATGGGCCTGGACCTGCGACGTTGTATGTAACGTCGCAGGATCGAGTGTTTAGTATAAAAACACTTTATGTAATCAGTTTTAGGGTTGACGGACGATTAACGAGAAACCCTAAACGAAATCTGTCGAAATTACTTGTAAACAAGTCGAATATTATCAATAAATACACGTTTGAATTTGGTTTACTAGTATTATGTTTATTTGATTGTTTATGTAATTGATCAATTGGTGTTTCCGCAACCAATTGATTTGTGTAACTTGATTCAAGATCGCTACAAAGGACTTTCAACTGGTATCAGAGCCACGGGGCTCGTTTTTGAAGAATAGGATCAAGTTTTTTGATTTAAACTAACGATTAACATCTTGTTTTTCGTGTGGTTTTTCGTGTTCTTCTTGTTTACAGGTTAACAATTGCGTTTTCTGGGATATTTTGAAGGGTTTGTTCGTTTGCTATTCGTAAAAATCATTTAGGTTTTTGATTTTTTATGAATTAGGGTTTTTGGGCCGCAACTGTTTGCGACTTTGTGACGTCGTGTAATTTTTGCGACCTTAACTGCGACGTCGCTTGTGACATCACAGTTTTTGACCTAATTTGATTTTTTGCGACGTACTGTTGCGACTTCGTGCAATTTTGCGACATTACATTCTTCGTCGTACTTTTGCGACGTCGTGCTACTCTGCGACGACATCAGCAACGTCATTCTCTACGTCGCATCTTTGATTCTTAATTGAGTCCTTATCCGTTTTGCGACATCACTCACAACGTCGCATAGACCTTTTGCGACATCATCCTTATTGTCACAAATCTCAGATTATAATTAATTCTATAATTATAAATGGCCGCTCACAAGGAAGATATCAGAGGGATTAGGGAGATGATAAAATAGGGAAATGATATTGGTTCCAACAATAAACCTCCATTATTTACTGCAGACATGGACTATGCTTATTGGAGAGATAGATTTGAACAGTTTGTGGATTTTCATTGTCCGGAACTGTGGGGTCCATTAAAACAAAGAGATGAGGCTCCAGTGTCTGAAGGAAACTATCGCGGTGTTCCTCCACCAAAATCTTTCACTGCGATGACACCTCAAGAAAAGAAAGATTATCAAATGGAAAGGAAAGCACATTCAGCTATCTGTATGTGTTTGACAAAGGATGTCATGAGACTGTTTAAAACTCATGACACAACCTATGACTTATGGAAAGCGATAGAGACAAGGTGTGGGGGAAATGAGAAATATAAGGAGGCTAAACTGGAATTGATTAAGAAACAGTACGATCTGTTTGACTCCTTACCTAATGAGACGACGTCTGGATTGTTTACTCGGTACTCACAACTGGTGAGTGAATTAACTGAAGGAGGATATACTCTCACTGCACTTGAGATTAATAAAAAGTTGTTGGATGTTTTACCAAGTGCATGGGATGTGAAAGTCCAATTCTTGAAGGAAAATCAAGAATTGGCTGGGATGACCTTGGATCAGCTTATAGGAGTTCTTCAAGCCCATGCTATGGAATTGAAGAAGAAGGAGTGCAAGTCGAATGGATTTGTACAAAATCCTTCACTATATGGAAGCCAAGTAAACTCTAGTAAGAGTTATGGAGGAATGGCATTCATATCGGATACCAATTCTCCATCCTATTCAGCTGGGGCTACACATGCTGCCTATGTTTCCGGGACAACCTGCACAAATCAAGGATCACAACAGCAGGTTTCAGCATCACCAGCAATCCAAGAGCAAGCTGCGATTTATACAGCTTTCCTTAGTTCTTATAAAGATTTGGTTACTCAACCAAATACTACTTTGGAAATGACCAAAGAAGATTATGCTCAGCTGGATGATGATGACTTGGAACAGATGGATTTAACCTGGAACATAGCTATGATTTCAAGGAGGGTTCATAAGTTCTTGCAGAGGACGGGACGCAAGAGCTTGGAAGGTAATGGGAAGACTGGGTTTGGGTTCGATAAAAGCAAGGTTCGATGTTACAACTGTCAGAACCTTGGTCACTTCGCAAGGGAATGTGAGAAACCCAGGATGCCATCGTCGGGTCTTACTAAGCCGGATCCACCCAAGGCAAATGAGAAAGAAGAAGCTAAATCGTTGGCTGTAGATAACGCTTTAATTGTTTTTGAGCCAACTGCTTCTGATTGGAGTGCTCAAGCTGCACAGTTTCAATGCCTGATGGCTCACATTACTCCTGAGTTACCAAATGAACCTAACGAGCCTTTTAATTGTGTTTCATGTATCAAATTGACTGAATCCCTTGAGGTCTATCAGAAAGACAATTTAAATATGCGGGACAAGATAGTGAAACTTACTGAATCTAATAATTTTTTGCTAGATAATGAAAAACTTTATGAACAACACCTTGAAGCTCATGAATTAGATACCGAAACTTTTAAAGCAAAGGTCTTTAGCCAGCAAGATGCAATTAAGAGTTATCTTACTGAAATTGAATTGTTGACTAAAGAATTATCTTATTTGAAAAATGAGTTTGAGAATCATAAAAGCAAAATCTTAGGTTCAACATCCGCAACTCAAGTCTTTAATGAGATTGTTAGTAAGCAAGGGGCAAGCGGCAAAAAGAAGGAAGGTCTTGGCTATAACCAAGTACCACCACCTTCTAATGCTGAATATTGTCCCCCGATTGCTAAACAAGGCCTTGAGGAGATTTCAGTTGATTATACCAAACTATATGGTATTAAGGCCAAAGAAGCCAAGCTAAACAAACTGACAACGGAGAAAACCAAGAGGCAAGAGTATCCATTGCCTCAGTTTGTTAAAGCTGAAAGTAAGTCTCAAGTTCATATTGATGAGATTGTTGAGATAGAGGATATTACTGATCAGGAATATCCTGAGTTTAAGAAGGTTGAGGCTAAACCTGAAAAACAAATTTTAAAAGTTGAACCTGTATCAAAGGTTCAAAATAAAAAGGAAAATAGAGTTTTAAATGTGAAACTTCAAACTCAAAAGTCACCGGCAAATGTTTTGAAACAAAAGGTGAAAAATGAAAAGGTTCATGTTGATAAAACTTTTGCCTCAACTTCTAAACCTACACAAGCATTCTCTAACACGTGCACGACATGTTCATGTTCTAGAAATGCTTCACCACTTCCTGCAGTAAATCCTTCGCCTCAACAGTTTAGAGAGACTCGTTCTTGTTTCTACTGCAAGAAACAAGGACATTTGATCTGCAATTGCCCCAAACTTTCTCATCAGCGGTATGGGAGAGATATGCCTAGGACATCATTCTACAAAAATTCTTTTTCAAAATCACCTTCTAGGCATCACTTCAACTCTCCTAAGCCTGACAAGAAAGTAAGTAATGTTGGGCAAAATTCTTTGTCAATTCCAAAGCCCGACATTACCACTAAGCCAAATTCTGAACCATCAAAGGTTTGGAAAAGAAAAGAGTCTACTGCGGACTCTATTGTCATCAATGATAACACATCAGATACTAAATCTGATTTGTTTAAAAATAAAGTTTTATCTAATGTGCTTATTGTTGATGACTATGGTCGACCTAAGTCTGTAAAGGCTTGGGTCACCGTTTCTCACTAATCTCCTCATTCTTTTTGTGTTGCAGCAGTCTGAACGTGTAAAAGACAGTGAATGATTTCTTGATAGCGGTTGCTCGCGACACATGACTGGTGATGTGTCTCTACTTGTGGATATTAAACCATTTGCAGGAGGACATGTGGCCTTTGCAGGAGATACAGGAGGAACGATTTCGGGGAGAGGAACGCTAACAAATGGACGGGTTAGCTTTGAGAATGTAAACTATGTGGCCGAACTTCAACATAATCTTTTAAGTGTTTCACAAGTTTGTGATAAGGACTACACCACATCCTTTACAAAGACTGAGTGTGTTATCTTGAAGCCAGGGTATGTCATTCCTGAGGAATGGGTGTTAATGCGTGCACCTAGAAGAAATGACACCTATGTAATGAACATGCGAACCGTGGAGATAACTAGCGAGTACACTTGTCTCCTTTCGAAGGCTTCAGAAAAGGAATCACTCCTTTGGCACAGACGAATGGGACACATTCATTTCCGTAAAATGAATTTTCTTGTTAATAACGATTTGGTTCGTGGAGTTCCGAAACAGTCCTTCGCCTTGAAGGATGACTGTGTTTCTTGCCACAAGGGCAAACTCCACAAGAAGTCCCATAAGTCTAAGGTTGTGAATTCCATTAATGCTCCGTTGGAATTACTGCATATGGATCTTTTTGGTCCTGTTTCTACAAAGAGCATCGGTGGTCGCTCTTACTGTTTGGTAGTGACGGATGACTACTCACGATTTTCGTGGGTATACTTTCTCGCAACAAAAGATGAGACAGCGGGAATTTTGGTCTACTTGTTGGATAAGTTGGCAAATTTGTGCAACTTAAAGGTGAAGAGACTGCGAAGCGACAATGGAACCGAATTCAAGAACTCAACTCTTGAATTATTCTGTGCTTCTAGGGGTATTGATCATCAATTCAGTGCTCCGAGAACTCCTCAACAGAATGGGGTTGCAGAACGAAAGAATAGGACCATCATTGAAACTGCTCGCACCATGCTCGCAGATTCCAAGTTGCCTATCATCTTCTGGGCCGAGGCAGTCAATACTGCCTGTTATGTTTTGAATCGGGTGCTTTCGGTTAAGAAAAAGAACAAAACATGTTATGAGCTATTCAATAACCGTAAGCCAAATCTGCAGTTTCTGGAGCCATTTGGATGTCCTTGTTTGATAATGATTACTAAAGAACGTATCTCTAAGTTTGGTGATAAAGCCGTTGAAGGGATTTTTCTTGGATATTCGGTCAACTCTCCAAATAAACGAATATACAACAAATCAACAAACGAGATCGAGGAACACTTTGAGGTCAAATGCCTAAGGTATACGGAACCACCTCAAGGAACGGGTCCGGATTGGTTCTTCAATTATGGGAAACTTTTCAGTTCTTTCAATGTTCCGGAGGACGATGAAACGGAAGAGTTAATTACAATGCTTCATGGACTCGATGTTTTCCAACAAACATCCGATTCTCCTCCTACTACATCCAATCCGATTCCCGATATGACATCCACTCCTGCACCTACTCCAACACAACAAACGTCTGTATCTACATCCACTACCTCTGCTGCATCCGTACCTACTCCTACACCACCAACTACTGCCATTCCTTCTTCTTCAAAAACCGTCAATGCTGAGGATCTTCCACATGATCCAGATATGCCTCTCTTAGAGGATGAAGAAGACATGGATTATTCTCGTTTCTTCACTAATGAAGAGAACGAAGATGCTTCTGCCACTGAAGGCGATTTGAACAACTTGGAATTAAATCTTGTGCCAGATGCTATTCCAGTTACTCGGATTCATAAGGATCACCCGGTTGTAAACATAATTGGTGATCCTCATTCTACTGTTCAAACGAGAACTCAGGCAAAGCAATCCGCTGAAGATAAGCATACTTCAGCTGATCAGGTTTTGGGATTTATGGCTACCATCAATTCTTGCCATCTTTCCCAAACCGAACCGAAGAAAGTCACGGAGGCCTTACAAGATCCATCCTGGGTCGAGGCCATGCAAGATGAACTGCAGCAATTTCACAAGCTGCAAGTGTGGACGCTAGTTCCATTACCCAAGGGTGCTGATCCAAAAGGCACTAGATGGGTATATCGAGTAAAGAAGGATGATCGAGGGGTTGTTACAAGGAACAAAGCTCGACTAGTTGTTCAAGGGTATACTCAAGTTGAAGGACTAGATTATGATGAGGTTTTTGCCCCTGTCACCAGATTAGAGTCTGTTCGTATTTTTTTGGCCTTTGCATCATTTAAAGGGATTCGTGTCAAGCAACTTGACGTCAAAAGTGCATTCCTTTATGGTCAAATTGATACGGAAGTATATGTTCAACAGCCTCCGGGTTTTGAAGATTCGGTGCATCCAAATTATGTCTACAAACTCAATAAGGCATTGTATGGACTTCATCAATCTCCTCGCCTATGGTATGAGAGGCTTGCTACTCATCTGGTGGACAATGGTTTTACTCGGGGCAACATCGACAGCACTCTCTTCACAAAAGGGAAAGGGGATGATTTGTTACTAGTTCAGGTGTATGTCGATGATATTATTTTTGGGTCGTTGAATGAGGCTTTATGTAAGGAATTTGAAGAGGTCATGAAGTCTGCTTTCGAGATGAGTGCAATGGGAGATCTCACTTTCTTTCTCGGTGTGCAAGTTGAGCAGTCATCCAAAGGAATGTATATTCATCAGTCAAAATATGTCAATGACATGTTGACACGATATGATATGCTCACTTGTAAACCTTATGGAACTCCTATTGAGCTCAACCATAATCTTGGACCTGCTGATGATGATGAGGACTGCAAAGAAAAAGATTACCGTTCGATGATAGGTTCTCTTATGTACCTCACTGCCTCAAGGCCTGATATCGTCTTTGCTGTTTCACTTTGTTCAAGATATCAGGCACGACCAAAGGTTTCTCATATGAAGGCGGTGAAGCGGATTTTTGGTTATCTCAAATATAGACCCACTCTCGGTCTATGGTACTCCAATGAGAAGAATTTTACGCTTTCTGCCTATTCAGATTCAGATTACGGTGGCTGTAACATCAATAAGAAGTCAACAACAGGAGGCTGTCAGTTCCTTGGATCCCGATTGGTGTCATGGCAATGCAAAAAGCAGACTACGATTTCTACTTCAACAGCGGAGGCCGAGTACATTGTTGCTGCAAGCTGCTGTTCTCAAGTTCTTTGGATTCAGCACCAACTGCGCGACTACGGGTTACTCTTAACTATGACTCCTATACATATTGATAATACTGCTGCCATATCTATCACACGCAATCCCGTACAACACTCTAAAACCAAACACATAGAAATTCGGTTTCACTTTATACGGGATTACTATGAGAAACACCTTATCGACCTTGTCCATATAGATACCCTAAAGCAAAATGCTGACTTATTCACTAAGGCTTTTTCTAGAGCCCGATTTGATGAATTAGTCAACATGATCGGTCTAAGGTTCTTTACCACGAAAAAGTAATTTGTGACTTGGATTGTTTTTTAAAAAGTATTGCTTAAAAAAAATGCAACCTACGCAACTGCCACTCATTATACTTTCTAGTATTAACGAAATGCAAGGTTGCTACATTTTAAAAATAGACGTTGAAGTTGTGTCTGTAAACAACTTGGGATATGATAGTACATTGGGTGACATGCATAAAAATGGAAATTTAAGGTTTATCTTGGATGTGTCAGTAGATTTATCTGACGTATTGAAAACAGTTTTTATAAACATTGTCTTCATCATACTATATATTAGTAGGCATGGTATGCAAACCTTTTTGAGAAGTCTTAAGAAGCTTAATCATTAATTGTTTATTTCAAGTGGTATAACACCATTAGATGTATGACAAAAGTCTTAATTTCTTACTTATACTAGACATGCTTTCGTGAAAGATGTTTATTTGATATCATTTGGGGGTATATATTGATAGTTTCCTCTGTTATACGTAAGTATAGACCTGGCTTCTATTAATATATACTTTAAACTTAAGCAAACACAATTCAAAGTACTTGCAAAGTCTTTCAAAATAAGATACCTTACAAGGTCGCCAAAATGGTTTGACCAAGTCTGGTTTTGCTTAAACCTGAATCAAGCTATGTCGCTCTGTTGTACGTAAGTACAGACCTGTCACCGCTGACTTGATTCTTAAAATTGATTTTCTTATATTCTATCTGTAAATGGAAACATGGTCTATGTATTAAGTTAAGATGTATATCTATGGTGGGAACTACAGCGAAATGAACATACCAATAATAATAAAATATCTCCTAGATGTGAGTATAACATGTTTAAGTGGACAAATATACTAATAATCATTTTGAAATAATTTTTATAAAAAGTGTTTTCAGTATGTCAAGTAAATTTAAAGAGGACAAAAATACTGATGATCGAAATAACACTTACTGTTCCTAATAAATGCATGTTATTCCGATATGATCCCTAATCAGATTAACTCAACTCCGTCACCAAAAAGGATATGTTTATTATATATTTGTAAATTTGCATTAAATTTATATTTATGTATTTCTGCTCTTTGTTACTTAGTTATTTATTACTCCAAGTTACAAATTAGTTTTTCAAATCGCGCGTCGAAAATTTGAACTTCAAATTGAATTCAAAATTTTTGCCATGCGACGTCATTGTCAACGTCGCATGCGACGTTGCCCGTTACGTCGCACGCTACGTCGCACTTAGGTTTAGACTATAAATAGTTCAACCCGCGACGTCATTAGTACACTATTCAAATTTCTTTGCGACGTAGCTTGCGACCTCACTCCAGCGATTGCGACGTTGCATTTGATTGTGCTATTCGGCCGTGTTTCCCTTCCATTCATTCACGATTTCCTACTCTACTCTCTTTACTTGATCATAGGTACCTTTTTCATCTCTTTTAACCGTATAATTTACATGTATTGATTAATTATATATCTCGGTTTTGGGGATCTCGGTTTTGGGTGCTATGTGATGTGAAAATGATAGGATAACTAGGTTTTATTGATAACTTGCTATGCCGCACCGATTTATATAGATAGATTTGAATAACTACGGTTTTCGCAGTTAGGGTTTCTGGGTTGGGGATGATGTTCATCTTTGCGACGTCGGCTGCGACGTAGCAGCCGATGTCGCATTTCATGATTGACTTCGCATTTATATGCGACGTCCTCATGCTACATCGCATAGAACTGCGACGTCCTTATTCTACGTCGCAGTTTGCCTTAAAGTGATTAAATTCACAATTAATTGCAAAATGCAACGTCCCCCTTAACGTCGCTCATTTGTTATGCGACGTAAGGCTCTACGTCGCTATCAATTTTAGGTTAATTTATGCGACGTTTTTACAATTTTGCACTTTTATGTGCGACGTCATACGTAACGTCGCATAAACCAGAAGGTTTTCACCAACCTAATTTCAAGTGTTTGTCGTTTATTCTAACGTGTTTCGAGTCTATATTCTGCATTGTTTACAGATATGGCATTAGCATATGAGCCTCGTCACAACACGGTGGCGTTTTTGGATGATACGCACAAGAACGCGGCTCCGTTTCGCGAAATGATCACCTTTCTCAGACGTTCACGCATATTTCATGCGATTTCTGACTCTACACTTGTGTACAAGAACCTGGTGGGTCCGTTCTGGAGGAATGTCACGGTCGCCACTCAGGATGATATTCCGCGCTTGGTTTCTACGGTTTTTGGTACCCAGATCGTCATAACTGAGCAGGGTATTCGGGATCTGCTTCAGCTCAACGACCGACCTGATATGCCAGTTCTCTTTGATAATTCATTTATCACTGGCGGGATGCATAGGATGGGGTATCCGGGGGTTCCGACTGATCAGTACCGCAAGTCGAACCTTACGCGTGTGTGGAGATACTTGATGCATATCTTTATCATCTGTTTGGGAAACAGGAAGGCAGGCACTGATGGTATAAGCCATCATCTGGCCTCAGCTATGCTTGCGTTGGTCTACAACAAGCCCTACAACTACTCAGGACTCATATTCAAGGCTATGGTGGATAATGCCAATGCTGGAGCTAACAAATGGGGCCTGTATCCTCGATTTGTGCAACTTTTCATCAATCATCATCATCCGGAACTTCAGCAGCAAGGTGATATGGACAATGTCCTCAAGATTGCTCCGATGATGAGCAGGATCTTTGCTATATGTTCTGCTCAGGAAAGGGGGGTTCAGGCACCACCAGATATTCCTTTATTTGGTGCGATTACTGATGAACACTACGTGCCACCTCCAGACCCTCAATATATCGATCTTCAAGCACCCCAGCAACCGCAACAACCATTTGTTGATATACCTGTTCAAGCTGCAGGGGAGGATATTGAGGATGTGTTGGTCCAGATTGATCAATTTGGACACGTTCAGCAACAGGATTCACCTCCCCGCATAACTGACGAATCCTCTTCATCTGATTCGGATTCTGATTCTGTGAGACCGCAGGATGGTGGTGAGACTCCTACGGATTCTGATGGTGAAGTGCCCCACCCATACCAAATGGAACGGATTCGGGTACATGATTCACGTCGATACTTGAGAATTCAACGCCGTATTCAACAGGGCAAACGCTACACGGGAAAACATCCTCGTGCCGACGATGATACTGAGTTTGCACCGTCTTCTCGTCGTGCACGTCGACCATCCACTATTCAGCCACCTCCATCTCAGGTACTTGTCGTTGAGCCAACTCCGGCCTTTTTGCAGAAAATGATGGACGACATGCGCCAAATGCAGCAACAGCTGAGGGAACAAGCTGAGAGGAATGCTTCTCAGGCTGCAATAATCGAGGTTCAATCTAAGCAGCTTATGGAACTACAGGCTAGGGTGAATGTTTTAGAGGCTAGGTCTAGTGCCTCGGGGGAGTTAGGGTCTGAGGGTCCCAATGTAGAGTCACTAGGACCAGAGTCTGTAAACCCTCCTGTAATTGAAAATGTTATTAATGAAAATGTTCAGCGTTTGGATTATTTTTGTGTTGATGACATCCCCGGTCAGCCGAGACCACTAGCGGTTGATTATTCTTGTGCTGATCTGACATTTATTCAGAGAATGGTTAATGGGGATGATACGGGTAATGATCATGGGTATGTATTCGATATGGATGATGAGGTATCGGTTGATGATGAGCATTTGGGATCAGATGAATATTATGATGATGCACCGGTTATTGAAACTGACTCATCTGATGATGATGTGCCTACTGGATCTTTTCATGGAGAATCTAGTTCAACTCAGGCAGCTCCTACTCAACAAGATTCTACATCTACTCAACCAACTCAAGAGGCATCTGAAAGTTTAACTGCTGAAGAAAGAATGGAAAGAAATAAACAGTGGTGGCCTCAAGGTAGATCCGCAGAACCTGTGCCTGTAACTTGCAAAACATATAAGGTTCGTGGAGATTATACTGGTGTAATCAAGAGTTGGAAGGTTAGTCAAAGGATGCTCATGATTAAGAGATTAGATGGTATTCAATACTTCAAGTTGAGATTCAACAAATTGAGTACTTTGCCGAAAGGGGAAATAAATAGGTTAGCTCAGTTAAATCTGATTAATCCAGTTAATGATGATTATGCTAACTATATTCAGAGAACATTACGTCAAGAGGTTAGAACCAAAAGATATAACAAGCTGAAACCGACGTTGGGAACGAAGTATACATGTAAGAAAAAGTTGGATCCCACGACAGGACGCCCTATGGTTAAAGTTCATTATCCACCAGCTGACTGTCTGACTGAAATACCTTTGGAGCAGGTTCCTTATGATTTTCTAAGAAGATTTATTTATTGGGAACTTGATCCACATATTGGTGAAGCTGTGATTGTGTTTGTTCCTGAATCAGAGCCGCAGCTAGAATATGGGGGTATTTGGAACTTAAAGAAAGTTTCATTTCGGGTTTTTGATCCTATGAGTTTGATAAATCTTCATGAAAAAGATTTGAGAAAACTCTTTGATAATAGGATTCGGGTGAATGAGAATAACGAATTCAACACGAAGCTTGCACGACAATATCAGAAAGTTGTTGAAGTTTGCGTTAACAATGGAATTCATGCAGATGGGAAGTTTCCTGCAAATTGGGTTTGATTGAAGATTCTTTTGAAGACCAAGCTGAAGACACGGGGGAGTTTGTTGATACATGTTAGAGTGTCTGTCAATTGGTCTAGTGATAGTTTTGTATTTAGAATTGAGTTTCCTGACTCCTGCGACGTTGTGCACAATGTCGCAAGTGCGACGTTAGGTTTTGGGCTTGCGACGTTGTCTATGTCGCATGGGCCTGGACCTGCGACGTTGTATGTAACGTCGCAGGATCGAGTGTTTAGTATAAAAACACTTTATGTAATCAGTTTTAGGGTTGACGGACGATTAACGAGAAACCCTAAACGAAATCTGTCGAAATTACTTGTAAACAAGTCGAATATTATCAATAAATACACGTTTGAATTTGGTTTACTAGTATTGTGTTTATTTGATTGTTTATGTAATTGATCAATTGGTGTTTCCGCAACCAATTGATTTGTGTAACTTGATTCAAAATCGCTACAAAGGACTTTCAGTGTGTGTATAAATAAAAATAGGTTATTGTTAAATTGTGTACCGATTAAAAATATAATTTATCTTCTTACCATATTTGTTTATATCAATACGTTTTTATAACATTTTTATAATATTGTATATAAATATGTTATTGTGAAATTGTGTATATCAAGAGTAAAAATAGTTTATCTTTTTACCACATTTGGTAATTACGTCTACTAATACTAACCCTTAAAGGTTGAATGACATAAATACCCTTAATAATCAATTACCAATACAATAAGAAGGATTTTAATAGTAAGGGCATTTAGGTAATTTACTTAAAGACTTGGAAGTAGGCGCGTGAGCCGTAAACTTTACGAGTAAAATTTAGACATCAGATCAACACCTTCCAATTCCCGGCGTACCAACTTCGAGAGAAACTCAAAACAGAGCATCAACAAATCATCTAAACAAGATATAAACCATGGATTCCCAAAGCTCTAAACGACAGAAACATGCTATGGAAGATGATCGAACTCTTGCTGACCTTCCGGACGGCGTCGTTAGTCAAGTACTGGCCCGTGTCGGGGCTTGCAACGCCAAGCAAGTTTTTAAAATGAGGACTCTGTAAGTCTCCATACCCTAGTTTCTAGTTTGGATTCTCGTTTCAACCTAAGGTTATATTGATGTTTTGTCAGTATAAGCCTTGTATTTTCTGTAATTTTTAAAAAATGTAGCGCAATTATTAATTAGGGCTTGATTTAGGAATATTTAAATTATATTGTGCATGTACAGTATTTAAGAAATCACCTTTTAAGATCAAGGGACTTACATTGTGTTTATGACGTCGTTTATATATATGCATTACAGGTGCAAGACCTTCAGACGTGCAGTTGATTCAGCTGAGGTTTATCGCCAGCTGGATGATGATTCCCTCTATCCTCTATTTTCTACGAACTTGCACAAAAAATGATGTGCTATCAAAAATGAGGGAGAATCGAAACCCTAACATGCTGTTTAGGGATGGCATGGTAATGTTTATTTTACATTTTATTGAAGTTTTTACTTGTACTCTGTCACATACTAATTTACTTTTCTTAAATGTCTTGATCAGAACAAGTTCTTCTCATTTGGTGATGAGGCTGCTGGAAAGGAGATGATGCAACAGGCATCTAATTTGGGACAACGTGATGCAACGTTTGTGCTTGGGATGCTGGTGATGGGGGAAAGTCAAGAGAGACAGGCAGAGGCCAAGCAACTGTTGACCTCTACCAGAACAAGGTTAGCAGGTCTGTGGGATGTGGCCCGGACAGCTAACAAGGTACGTCGATTGTTGGCTGATCCCCGTATCTTATGGCGAGCAAAAAGGGAATACACTAACTGCATTCTTTGTTGTCCTAAGCACAAGGTATTGCACGGGCAGACGTTACGCGATGCCTTGTTTCACAGACGGGCTTGGCTGTTCGATTGTAATGTATGCTTGTGGGATGCTTGCTACATTAACTTTGTATCTACTTTTGGTATTTTTTACTTTTGATTAACTATATATAGTTAGTTATAGACAGATGTATGTCGGATACTTATAAATATGTACTTATTTTTTGTAGTTAAGTTAATGATGTGTTATATATATGTGCATTATATGCTTTTGTTAATGGAAGGTCAGGAAAGGAAACAAGATGCTAGGAACCTGTGGGTCATTTCACTTTAGGGTTTAGGGCTAGCATTTAGGGTTTAACAACATAATATTATATATTTATCGTGGGAAAAGTAAATCAATTATATTCATAGCTGAGTTGGTCATTTCGTTGAGGAGCTAACCTAGCAATCCCGGGTTCAAGTCCGCTAACTTACATTTTGTTTTTTTTAGCTCAATATTGTTTGATTTGCTGTTTTCCCCCCCTACAATCAGAATTCACTAGTATGAAAACCTGCGCAATGCAGCGGAAATCAATAATAAAGTTATGTGATTCGATAATGTTTTTTTTTCAGAAAAAACATAGTGAAATCATTTTGAACGCTTTTTTTTATTAGCATCCTAGGTCATTATATGTCAATATATTAGAAAGATATAAATATATAATTGGTAAAAGTACATTACATAGAAAGTAATTTGAAATATATTATGGTATGTATTAATGTACATTAGTGTTATAATTGACAAATTAAAAGTATGGGCATTTAAGTAATGATATCCTTCAATTTAATATTGATTATTCTTTGATTTAAGATTAAATACAGGGGCAATATTGGTATTTCCCATATGATTTAAGGTCAACATACTGAAATGCTTAATAAGGGGTATAGATAATTAACCTTATTCATAATTTTAACTCTAAATATTATTTCATTCATTTTGGAGCCAAATTTTTCACCAAAAAATTTAAACTGACCAATTAGAGCCAGGCAGAAAAATTTGAATTTCAAGTGACCTATTTACATTCCAATACATCTTAATAAAGAATTTACAACTCTCAATTAATCTCCAACCAAAATATCAAATAATTTACAACTCTCAATTAATCTCAATTAAAGTATATATCATGGATAACGAAGCCGATCATCCTCTAAATAATTTTAATGATGACGACCACGATTTAGGATATGAATCGGAGGGTTACGATCATGTACAAGATGATGAAGCCGATGAAAACGACAATAATGCAAATCCCAAAATAGTTCCGCCGAGGGGCATAACAAGATTATTTGCGTTTCGCAACAAGTATGGCAGACCCGGTTCACAAAAGCTCAAGGTAACCTTCGATCAAATGGATCGGCTAATAGGGGACAATAGAGCCTTGTTTTCGAGTTGTTTGGGAGACATTGTTCGTGAGCATATTGGTTTGAAGATTCTATCCTGGAAGAAGGTCGATAAAGAAGAAAGAGATAAACTGTGGGATGAAATCATGGTATTTGTAACCCACTCCATGCTCCCTTGATTAATTTCCTTTATTAATTAAAATTGTTTACAATACATTATATATGCAACTGGATGTATATATATATATATATATATATATATAGATAGATAGATAGATAGATAGATAGATAGATAGATAGATAGATAAATAGATAGATTTAACTTGTTAATATTGATCTTGCAGCGATATTTTGATGTTGATGAGACACACAGAAAGCTAGTAATGAATCGTCTTGGTGCCCATCTTAGGAATTTCAGAAGGAAATTGAGGGAATCCTACATACTGCCCAACCTAAACACACCAGCGGTAAATGAAGTCCCAATGAAATATAGTGCATTTGTCCATGCCCGGAATGGAACTCTTTTGTAGAGTATACAAGCACGGAGGATTACCAGGTTTAGTCATTTATATTAGAGTGCATATATATATATATATATATATATATATAATTTCAGATTATTGTGTTTGCACATTAATGTCATCTAATAATGATTTTGTTCTCTAATTAGAAAAAGTCAGATGCATCAAAAGAGGCGCGCTCCAAGTCAGTTTATCTGCATACCATGGGACGAGGTGGCTACGTACATGTAAAAAATAAATTGGTAATTACATTTACATATATAATGTATGTTTCTATTTTGTACATTTTATGTATCAATTATATATAAGATCAAAGTAAAGTACACAGAAAGCTACTGTACTTTGTTTCTGTTGTCAATTTTATATGCTTACATGTTAATTGGTAATTTGACTAATTTACATGTGTGTAGATTTGATGATTACAAGATCGAAGAAAAAGTAATTGAAGCACATGAAGAACCCCCACGTGGTATATTGTGGTTGAGAGGAAGGCAAAACAAAGTCGGGTTATTTCTGGACGAAATGACTAAAGATAAGGGACAACAACTAGTAAGCATTAATTTGACATGCAAATTTTCCGTTTAAATAGTTCATGTAGTTTACTTTCCATTAATCAATTAACTACTGGCTGTTGGAATCTATAATGCAGATAGACACTCACGAGAAGATTAAAACCGGAACCTTACAGCTTGCTCATGGCAACGATGCAATGACAGAGGTATTTGGAAAGGAAAAGGGAGGGTATGCCAGAGGAGTAGGAAGTGGAGTGACAATCAACAAGTATTTTCATCTTCCAGCAGCTCGAAGCAGAAAAGCAGCAGATGCCGAACAGATGAAATTACTTCAAGCAGAACTTGCAGCTGAGAGACGTGCCCGTGAAGACAAAGACAAAGTTATAGAAACGTTGTCCAACCAGGTGTCAGAAGTGATTGCCAAGTTGACTGCACAAGAGGCGAAAATTAATTCAATGTCAACTCAAAACCTGCCATTGGAGGAAAGACATTTAATTCTTGTATTAATTAAGTAATTATGCTAACATATTATTCATTAATTTATATTGCAGCTAACGGATATATGTATTTCTTTATATATATTACAGGTGTCTCCATCAGTGGACGTTAATCCTAAAGCAACCATTGAAACTGCAGATCAGGAGTGCCAAATAAGGACATCAAGTGTGGTTGGAAGTGGGCAGGAAGCTAGTTTTGACAGGCCTAAAGGACTTGCAACTAGCATGATCAACCAAAAAGACAAAATGGTAATTAAGTAATAAAACATTAGAATTACATTGATTTTGCAGTGGCATTGAAGAACTTAAAAGGGCCAAGTCATCTACTCCCACTGCTAGTTCAAGAGTCACTCCCACTGCTACTGCAAAATCAAGCTAGTTTTGCCACTGCTAGTTGTATTCAAAGTACAGCTAGTAATTCAAAGCACTGCTAGTTCAAGAGTCACTCCCACTGCTACTGCAAAATCAAGCTAGTTTTGCCACTGCTATTTGTATTCAAAGTACAGCTAGTAATTCAAAGCACTGCTAGTTCAAGAGTCACTCCCACTGCTACTGCAAAATCAAGCTAGTTTTGCCACTGCTAGTTGTATTCAAAGTACAGCTAGTAATTCAAAGCACTGCTAGTTCAAGAGTCACTCCCATTTACAATAATTACTTGTTTGCCTTGTTTTATATAGGAGACTGTTGAAAAAGCAGTTAACAAGTCAGCAAACAGGACGCCTGATTCACGAGAGAACACGGTTGAACCTAACCCGTCGTCCCGATCACAAAATAAACCGTCTCCAACACCACCAATGCTGCAGGTATATATATGTATTTCAGCATGTTGAAACATTATTCAATTAAGTTTCATCTAATTCTGATATTGCATACATATATATATATATATATACACATGATATGATGCTGCTGGAAAATATTGAAATCGGTAAATATGAAGTACGTGCTATTAATTATTTGTTGAAATATTGGTTTATACAATTCTGAATTTAATTAGAATGCAATTACAGGGTATTTATTGTGAGTTGTACTCAGTGCATATCTGAAATCTTCACCGTTTAAGACAGAGGCTTATGTTATAGTTATAATTAGTATATATATTTATATTAATCGTCATCATTTCATTTTGTTTAGGTATTCAAGTGTAAACTGTGGAACCTAAAGAAGTCAAACACTATTGCTTTGGGTACCGTACACGTGTCGAGTGGAAAACAGATGCTTCATAGCAAAGTAATCCCAAAGGATTGCTACAAAGTGTCTGTTGGTACATCGTTGGTGGATGCAGCTTTTTTACCGGATGTTGGAGACAATGGTGTCAAAACTGCTTTGCAGGCAGTAGGTGGTTTTTATGCATGGCCCAAGGAGCAAGTGGTATTTGAGGAGGAGGTACATACAGTACGTATACGTTTTTAACAACCTATATCTAGCTACGTATACATATATAATTCTTCATATATTAATATTGATGTTTGATATATATATATATATGCGCGGCTTTTGTCTTTTACAGGTAACACCACCTACTTCAGGTCAATTGGCGTATGTGGAAAACAAAACTGCACCAGAAGTATCAAAGAAAAGGCGCAACAAATCGGTTTTTGTAACTAGTGATACCGTGCAAAAGCAAGCGAGGATGAAACTCAAGAGTCAAAAGGCCTTGCAACTGTGATCATGTATAATTACTTTATCATTTTGATACATTTATTCGGTTATTATTATCATGTAAAACAATATTCCAATATTAGTTTGGGTACATGTATGGAGTTAATTATGTACATATATATTATTCCAATTTTAATTTGTCGTGTTATATAATATATATATATATATATATATATATATATATATATATATATATATATATAATTCCAATTGTCACACGAAATATTGATTTGTTATATGTGACTAAATGATGCGCTAACATAATACGGTCACACTTTGATTGACTCGTTGTGTGACTAAATGATACCAAACGTCACACAAAAAAAAAATTCATGTGGCCATTGGATGAACAATAGTCACACAAAAAACATGTTCACGTGACTTTAAAGATCATATGGTCACACATATTAACACCTACGGCCACATTTGGTTTAATTCTATATATGTGACCAAATCCAAAAATAAAACACTCATTGTGTGACTAAATGATACCAAACGTCACGCAAACATAAAATGCGAGTGGCCATTGGATTAACAATAGTCACACAAAATACAGGTTTACGTGACTTTAAAGATCATATGGTCACACATATTAACACCTATGGCCACATTTGGTTTAATTCTATATATGTGACCAAATCCAAAAATAAAACACTCGTTGTGTGACTAAATGATACCAAACGTCACGCAAACATAAAATTCGAGTGGCCATTGGATTAACAATAGTCACACAAAATACAGGTTTACGTGACTTTAAAGATCATAGATCACACATATTAACACCTATGGCCACATTTGGTTTAATTCTATATATGTGACCAAATCCAAAAATAAAACACTCGTTGTGTGACTAAATGATACCAAACGTCACGCAAACATAAAATTCGAGTGGCCATTGGATTAACAATAGTCACACAAAATACAGGTTTACGTGACTTTAAAGATCATATGGTCACACATATTAACAACTATGGCCACATTTGGTTTAATTCTATATATGTGACCAAATCCAAAAATAAAACACTCGTTGTGTGACTAAATGATACCAAACGTCACGCAAACATAAAATTCGAGTGGCCATTGGATTAACAATAGTCACACAAAATACAGGTTTACGTGACTTTAAAGATCATATGGTCACACATATTAACACCTATGGCCACTTTTGGCTTACTTTTGTGTGACCAAATCCCAAAGAAAAGCACTCGTTGTGTGACTAAATGTTACATAACGCCACACAAAGATAGAGTTCACGAGGCCATTGGAGGCACAATAGCCACACAAAATCCACGTTTACTTGGCTTTAAAGAGCATTTGGTCACGCTTATTAACACCTATGGCCACTTTTGGCTTCATTTTATGTGACCATATCTCCAAATTAAAACACTCGTTCTGTGACAACATGTTACATAACGCCACACAAACATAGAATTCAAGTGGCCATTGGATGAACAATAGTCACATATAATACACCTTTACTTGATTTAAAAGAGCATATGGTCACACCTTTTATGGTTTTGGTCACTCTATTTAAATGGATACCGCCACTAACGATTTAATGTGGCCGTATGCACCCTATGGTCGCGGGACCTTTAGTCACACACACGTTGAAAAACAAGCGTGACCGTAAGCATATCGTCACGCTTTTCCGGTGTGACCAAAGCCCAAATCTGTACTAGTGGAATCTGTATTGCTTCCTCAGACCTCCAAGTGTTTAAGGATGTGGGTAGCCAGTCCCATCTACGGGCGTATGCCGAACGGCGGTTATTAGTCGTGGTGTTAGAAATAGATTTTGAGTAAGGGTTTGCTCGGGATGATCCGGCATTCCCTCGGCGTCTTCGTACTACCCGGGCTTCGTCGGTCATGTAGTAAAGAGGTTCGGGAGAGTTCGGTGTCGTAGGGATAGGTAAGGGAGTGGTACCCCTAGTAGTGGACAGCGCTTGAGTTTCGTTGTTTAAGCCGATTGATGATAAGTTAGAGGAGTCTGCCATTTCTGTGGCAAGGAGTTTAGTATACGAGTGGTTAAGGTTATATATAGAAATATAATAACCTAGCACATAAGAACGTATAAGGTTGGTCCCGTTTCTATCCTCTGTCAAAGTCTTCTAATGCATTCCCATTCACTATAACCATTTCAGGTCTTGCATCAATTCTCCTTTAATTGTACATAGTTGATCAGGCTATGTTAAATTAAATTCAAATGATGCAATCGCTGAACCAGTCATACTAAACAAGGAATACTAACCTAATGGTTATAGTCTAGGTTACTAATGCTATCCTAGTTCGCTATAACCTTTGGCTCTGATACCAATCTGTCGCACCCCCAAAACACGTGGCAGCGGAAGTGGAAGGTGTCATGGGGGCGCCGACCAAATCAAATATCACAACACAAAAATTAAAGCAAATAACCTCTACATGAGACGTTTGAAAATATTACATTACCATGATTCAAATGTTTACAAAATAATTCCGGAGTTCGCATAAATTGTTAAGAGATTTCTATTACATTACAGGATATACAAAATGTAGCTAAATGCAATCTAATCTCTTGATGTTTTGAAAACGATGCGACTCGAGCTAAGCTATCCATAAGCTTCCTATTGCGGTGGGTTACCTGAGAAATACATACTAAAAGGTCAACATAAAGTTGGTGAGTTCATAGGTTTGTTAAGTAATCAGTTGCTAAAATGATCCACAAGATTTCCTAGTTTTGCATCATTCGTCAATGATATGTAAAAGTATCGTTATCCAATGACAAGTAAAAGTATTGCATACAGCAATATAAGTATACCATTTGTATGAGTCTCATAGTCAAGCTTAACGTTGTTTGCCTCCGGTAAGTGTACTAATCTGATACACTTCTAAATCACAAGTAATACTGCGCCCGTGGGTTGGCTAGCGCGACTAGCCCGAACGAGGTTTGTCAAACCCTGATGGTACCACCCAATAATACTCACGTACAAATTTTAATGACTATGATAAGTAGAGGACTTTAGTGGATTATTCAGGTCTCATGCAATCCGTACAAAAAGTTGTTTCCAGTACTTGTGATCATAAAACAGTTTATAAAACAGTTGTATGTATTCTCACCGCAGTGAAAAATAGTAAAAAGGGGCTATGAAACTCACCAGAGTTGAGCAGGTAGCAAGCAATATCAAATATTAGCAAGTAGTGGGTGTTCTCGTTCCCGTGTGCAACCTCCTAATGCCCTAAACGTATGAGGTTGTATAAGTAGATGTCTCAAAAGACCATCTATGGCGATTGTATAAGTGGGGGTTAATGTCCACTTAAGCCAATCGGGTAGGTGGGGGTTTTATGTCCACTTAAAGCTAGTTCATCAACTAGTATATCCAAATAATTTGTTCAAGTTCGTTTATTGAAAACGTGTACGACCCGTTGGTGAAAGTTTGTAATAATAATTCTTTAAGACATTATTATTAAGTTTGTGTCATTGTATACTTTGTTATTGTATGTATCCTGTGTGGTTATAAGTTGTTACTCATGTTCAATACTTAGTGAAAAACAAGTTCCAAATATTCTATCTTTAGCGACACTAGTAGCGGCACTAGTGTCAGTGTCGCAAGTCATGCGACACTCGGGTAAGTGTCGCAGTGTAGCCACTGCTAGTGTCGCAGAAGGTTACCACTGTTAGGTATGCGACACTAGGGGTAGTGTCGCAGGTCATTGCCACTGTTGGTTATGTGACACTAAGGGTAGTGTCGCAAGGTTTGAAGTCACTGATGATACGTCAGCGACACAGAGGGGTGCGACACTATGGTTAGTGTCGCAGGTTATGCGACATTAAGGTTAGTGTCGCATGGTCATGCGACACTAAGGGTCTGTCCAAAAATTCGATTTTTGTCCAAGTGTTTTCAAGTGTCGGTTTTCGTTCGGGAAACTTTCTAAAATTAGTTTTTGGTCCAAGTTGCTAACTAAGTCACCCAAACCCATTTTTATTACCATTTTCCAAATATAGTAAGTTTTTCAAAAACGAGCCACTTTTGTTGACTTGGTCAAACTTACTCGGTTTGACCTGAAACTTTCACCCAACCTAAATATCAGTTTATAGGGTCTAAATATGTTGTCGGTTCATGCCGGAGTTCACCAAAAGTGTCGGTTTTTATAAAATTCCTAAATCTTCAAGATTTCACATTTTCGACTTTTTGTCGGTTTATTTCACCAAGTGTTTTACTAATTTCTGGTCCAAGTCAAGTCTCACAATTTTTATCAACTGATCTACTATGTGTGTAGTGTCTAACTTATGTTTTTCCAAGAGTTTTAAGTCCCATAATCATAGAGAAGCAAAATAATTAGTCATGCATAGTCTAGATTCTAATTTTACCCAGGTCAGTCTCACAAATCGTCCAATAGAGAAAAACGTGTATATTTCTGGAAAAAGTGTAAAATACGAAAGTTGTAGATCTTTTCAATACGCAAATTTTTTAAAAAAGATGCATCTTCTAACTCTTCCTAGAACTCAAGATATGACATTTTTAGTGTGCTGTGATTTTCTAGACAGATTGTATACTCTTAGTGTATAAATCATAAAACGTATTTTAAGCTTATATTTGGACATAATCTTGTTAGATGAGCTTTATAACATGTAAATCAGTAACATGAAAGTGAAATAAGTGAAGGGGTTAGTGATTCTCACAAAGGATGATGAAGAAGAACAAGAGAGGATGTGATAGTGATGATGATTCTTGAACTTCTCCTTCTTGAATCTTGATGAATGATGGTGGTTTAATGGAGGTTTTGGGTGGTTTGAGGGTGTTCTAATGACTGAGTTTCAGTTGTGGAGTGAGAGTGAGAGAGAGTGGAGAGAATCTAGAGAAATGGAAATGAGTTTGTGTGAAGAAATGAGGGTGTGCATGCATTGTGAGTGGAAGTAGGGGTAAAGAGACATGATTAGAAATTGCATGTAAAGTTAGTGGGGAGAGGAAGGGATGGCACATGGGGTGGCCGGCCCCCATGTGGTCCCATCAAGGGTATTTTGGTCATTTTATTATTTATCCGATTTGTGCTTCGTGCGGTGTTCGTTTTCTCGTTCGGTTTGGTGTTAAATGTTTAATACGCATATTTAAGTAACGATTTAAATTTCAATATTTTCACTTGAAGTATTCATTCTAAATACTTGAAAAACATTTATAAAAATGATTCGTTAACTAAGTGATCTCGATTTACGCGTTCGTTGTACGGATTCTAAATCGTGTGACGTTTTATTTGGACGTTTTTCGTTATCATTTAAAGACACGATATATTAATTGATAGTATTACTCTAAATAATATATTTTAGATTCAAAAAAGTATTTTGACTTTCGTTCGATTGTCGGGCGCGTTCTGCGCGTTTTCGTTACGTTTGAGACGTTTTAATCGAAACGTCTAGGTTTTTCGGGTATTATTATATTAAAATAATAATATATGATAAATAACTTCTAAAAATAGATTTAAGTTATTTATAGAAATGTTTTCACTAACATCGTATTTTGTGTCGGACTCCGTCCGGTTGTTTTGCACAATTTTACCAAATTGCGTAAGCGTAATTACAATTAATTACGTAGCGTAATATAAATCAATTACGGAGGTGTATATTCACAAAATATACAAGTAGTTTCAAGTAATTACAAGTATTTAGCCTAAAACAAAACTAAACACACGTAATTAGGGTTTCTAGAGGGTAAATCAGTAACCCTAAATCGTCGGGTGTCACAGGTGCGGTCCAAACATCACAAGTAATAGAAACGCCATGTTTATAGTTTAGAAAACCATCAATTATATCATTTTTAGCATTTTTCCATAATTTAAACGCATCGTTTCTAAGGGTACTACGACTTACTTGTTGGTATCGCGGTTGTAGTCTCTTTTTGATGATACTCGTAAGCCGCTGGTTGTCAAAGTGGTTGAATGGAAGCGCCTCTTGGATGACAAACTTGGTAAAATCTTCTCGAAGAGCATCATTGTCATATATAAATACCCCACCATCCGAACCAAGTGTCGATTGTGAGGGATCTCCACTTATTGCTCTACAAGACGAGTTCATGTGAGCTCGTAATGTGGAGTTTGATGTGGAGTTATAAAAATGCCCACATCTCTTGCACCGATCCTTTTTCGCCCCATCATTCATAACACACAATTCATAATTCACCCAAATATCCGGGTTCCGCTTCGTCGTTATAATTTGCACGATATCATCGTTTGTGTAAACTTTGTTTCGTACATTGCTACTAGCGGAAACGGAACCGGAAGCTTGAGATTGTATATTTTCCATTTTGCAAACGAAAAGTATATATATAGAGAGAGTTTTTTAGAGAATATGTAAGAAATTGAAAGAATATGAGAGAAATAGATAGAAATTGGTGTGTTTTGAAACTAAACTAACTCCATGTATTTATAGTGTCATTGAGGGGGCAAAAGCACCCAAAAAAGTCCAAAAAATTCAAAATTCCGCTCCTCCAACGGCTAGGAGCCGTTTTCCAATTTTTTGAAAAAAAAACGGTTAAAACCGGTTTTTTAAAAAAACCGGTTAAAACCGGTTATTAAACCAGAAAAAAACCGGTTGTGGCCAAAAGGAAAAACCGGTTAAACCGGTTCGGGTTTCAAAAACCGGTTACGGTTTTATAAAAACCGATTTTTATTAAAACCGGTTTCGATTTTTAAAACGGTTTTAAAAAAAACCGGTTCGGTTTTTGCATCTCTACGTATAACGGTATAAAATTAAGTTCAACTATATGGGCCCATGTTTTTTAATCTTAAAATGTGGGCTGGGCCATCAATCTAAATTATATTTAAGTGTTTAAATTTAAAGAATTTCCCAATATATATGGTTGCCAGGGAATGTAACTGGTAGTTTCAATTTCGCATTGGACTTGCAATTTTATCCGTCAGATCGTGTTGACTTTTGATCTGAACCGTCCAATAGAGGGGAGTTTCGGTTTCTTTTAGGCGGTTTTCCTCTATCCAGTATCCTCTATCAAGTAACCTCTGCCAACTGCCCCATGTTCTCGTAAAATTTTGGGAGCTAAATTAAATCCCGGAGTGTCGTCAATTTAATTCAGTACATGATATTCCCTCACGCTCAAGATTAACATCAAATTGCAAGTTCCACCTAAATCGACAACCAAATGAGGTAACCAATTTTACTAAATTTTGTATGTGCGAAATTTGCACCTTATGAATGCATCACACGGTAGAAATTTAGATCAAGGATTACGAAATTATGAATCATATGTGGAGTTTGAAGTCATCTTTACCAGTTTATGAAGATGAACTGAGTTTTCTAACAACTAGTATTTGTTGTTATACCCGCACTATATGTTCTTTGTGTTTTTTTCTTCTTTTGATTGTATAATTTTCATCCACGAAGATTAACACCGTCTACGTTATAAGGTTCTCAATTCTATGTTGGGTGATCTGATTTTGTGTGACTATACAAATTTGTAATTTCCACTTTCTTTGTGATATCGTATCACTCTTACCACCGAATCAATGTGCATTACTTTTTGGATTTGAAGGCAACAATAATGATATGTGGTTGATTTCATCTGGGATGATACTACTTTTGTACTCCGTATTACTAATGTTTGTTACTTGTAAGGTTATTTCTGAATTTCTTCACACAAAGCATACATCTGGTAATTTATTTTTGTAAGTTTTTTTATCCACTTCACCAACTGTAAAGTTTCATATAAGCATGTTTAGTGTGTGATGTAGGATTTTTTTTTTTTAACTATTTGTAGTAACACATGCTTTGTATACTATAAATCTTTGATCATGATCGTGTATTCATATGTAAAAGTTAATAAATATGGCTTTTTTGACCTGAAACCCCAAACCCCCAACCCTAAACACTAACCCCTAAACCCTAAACCCCAACCCCTAAACCCTAAACGCAACCCTTTAACATGTTAGTAAATGTGAAACCCACCAAAAAAGATTGAAAAAAAACTCGTCGAAAATATATCTTGAGGGATGGCAAATCGAAGAGGAGAAAACGCTGAATTCAATGATGCAATTTTCATAATTTTTCGATTTGTCGTTTGTGAGATAATTGATGTTGGGGGTAAATGAGTTTTGCACATGTGGAGCATTCTCTTTGTACATATAACACAATATCATTAGTTTATTCTCACACAAATTTCTTATTCTCATTTGAACCCATCCTAAGTAACATATTTACATTTTAATGCATATGGTTAGAATATGTGATTTAATCTTCTAATCGTAATTTGGTAATTTGGTTAATTAGGTAACCTACAATAAAATTATGTTTTGTATTTAAGTTTGGTTTTGGATTACTATCCGTCCCACCTCAAATGTCTACATTATCATTTCAGATTGTCGCAGATAAGTTTCCACTTCTATGTTTCAACCAATCGAAAAAGATTTTAGTAGGTAGATATGTTATTTGATTGGTGAAAAGTATCATTAGTAGATAATCTTAAAAGTGTGTGCAAAGTGAAAGTCAATATTTGACTTTGATGGAGGGAGTAGTATTTTGGGCTTAGGATACAATATTTTAACCATTTAAGATTGATATAGATCGGAACTTTGAACCTTCAATACTTGTTTTGCAATTAGTGAAAAAGTTCTGCTTCGAATGTTTCTTTTTTGTATTCAATCGATATCTAACACATATTTAATGTTTAGTTCTGTCACACCTTCAAAATCGGTAATTGTGTTTATTAAATACTTTGCAGAAGCATTTGATTATTAGCGGAAGTATTTTAAGTATACAATTAAATAGCGGGGGTGTTGACGTTAGAATAATGCATTCATTGTATCAGAGCATATGATCATACAGAACATATATATTTAATATGTCAATTTTAAAGTTATTACAAAAGGGTACGACTTATAAAGTCGTACAAGTTGTAGTGTTGTAGAACAACATAAGTTTTAATAAATACAAGTTTATAATAGTGGGATTTCGTAAGTATAACCAATGAGATTGGTAATACTGAAGAAATTCAAGTGTCCAAAAAAATGGCATTCTAAACAGTATGGGTAGCTTACGTCCTTTATGCATGCGTAGTACCTGAGTTCTAATTCCCTGAAAAACATAGTAAAACGTCAACATTGAATATTGAGTGAATTCACAGGTTTAGTATATACGTAGTTAAACAAGTTTAGTATAAATCATTTATGTACACAAATATAATGTTTATATTTATAGTAGGAAATTCAGGTTATTCTATTAAAAGAAAACGTTTTCTATATAATGTAAGAATATCATTCTTACTACAAGTAATAGTTGTGTAGGAATCACAAGTTTTATTAATCAAGTAAACATTTCCTATATAATAGTTTTGCAGAAAACACATGTTTATTATATATGAGAAACATTTCCTATATAATCGTTTTGTAGGAAAACCAAGTTTAGCCAATCAAGGTAAACGTTTCCTAAAAGTAATCATGTGTAGGAACACCTTTTCCTATAAAGTAGTTGTATAGTTTTGTGGGAAATATAGACGATAATCCCTCTAAGGTGAGCTAGACCTTTAGAGTTAAAGTAATGACACCTAGTGCTATAACCAATCCACGACTAATTTAGAGTTGTTGCCTCAGTAACAGGGTAAGTATACACTCCTCGTTACGACTGCTATCGTGTGGTTGGAATGACCAATGAGTTATATCAGTGGGAGGGTTGTCAAATTGATAGTACTATCTGTATACTCAGTGGCTAGAGTCACCTAGCTAATGGTTATAGGTTGCAAGCACTAGGACTTATGTGCACTACAATACCTCGCGTAAACCAAGGTTCGTACCAAGATGTGTTGTTTAATTTCCATAATAGTTTTGAAAAATTATTTCATACAAATAGTTGGGTATAAAAGCAAAAAGCAATTATATGAATACGTTGCATGTTATAACAAAATAGTTCTATGTTTTCCACCCCAATTTTATAAAGCAGTAAAACAGTTAAAAGTGGGGCAGTGAACTCACTGGTAGCAAATTTTCAGCAAGCAATACAGCTAGTAATATGGTCGCACGATAGCGTCCTCAAAGTCCTAGACGCAAGACATATACTATATAAGTATTTGTACATTTTTAGTTGGTTAGTGATAAATGCATTGAAAAATAAATATTATTTTTCGAGTTATGTTTAGTGTCCAAACATTTGTTACGCGTAAGTATATACCCATATATACTTATTAGTTGAATATATATATATATATATATATATATATATATATATTCGTGTATATATATATATAAATTGTTTGTCGTTTGTAAATAAAAACGTCCATTTGTAAATATGATATATTCAACCTCATGTTGAGCGTATACGTATGTATATATGTCACACATTTACCGCTTCGATGGGTGGTTACACGTATTTATAAATTACCAAGTATGTTATATATATATGTATTTGTAACAAGTTATTAAAAAAATGGAATTAAAACAGGTCACAGGTGGGGTTCGACGCTGTGACCTTTAGCTTCAAACCACAAAACCCAACCAGTAGGCTATCGCCTGCTTTTGTTTATAGAATGCTTAGTATATGTATTTAAGCACTTAATACCAGTTTGTTTAAAAAGAAATGAAATTAAAATAGGTCACAGGTTTTGAACCTGTCATCTCTCGTTCCATAACCAACACCCTTAACTAGTTAGCCAACTCATTTCTTTGTTTATAATCTACTTAATATATATATATATATATACACGTGTTAGAAATTTTTGTAAAATTTGTTTTATTTAAAACCAAAGGTCCGTAACCTAGTTTTCTGTTTTATGTCCAGTTCTTACCTCAAATTTAACACAAGATTTTGCTTTTAAATCCGTTTTTATATGTTAACCAACCACAATCATCATATCTAAACCTATTATAACAAAATTTTAACATAGTTTTACAACAATTTCATCATCATAATAATTTATATAAATGAAATAGAAATGAAAAAATTATCCTCACAATGATTTTAGGATGATGATGATTTTCGAGATGATTGATGATGCTCCTGTGATGATGACGAAAACGAGATGATGATGATGATGATGATGATTATGAGTTTTATGTTAAGTTTTCATGGTTTTATTTGTGGTTAAGTCGTTAAGGTGTTTGAAGTTGGTTGTAAGGAAGAAGATGAATAATATATATATTTTTTTGTTCCTGATCCTTCCTAGCTGCTGCTGCTTCTGGTCGATGGAGAAGCCAGAGAAAATTTAGGTGTTCAAAGTTATTTGATGTTTGGTGTATGAGTTTGAAGATAGAAGGAGTGTATATCATATATTGTATCAGTCGAAGATTTCAAACGGTATGGGTGTGTACAAGAGTTAGTCTCTCAATAATTGAAGTTAGTTGGGTTATATTTAGCCCGTTAATTTCGGACACGGGTCCAATTATGTGCCAATTTACAGTTAAATTTCAAAATTATATTTTGAGGTATTTCTCCAAATACTTTAATATGAACAAAAAAAATAATACTTTTATTATTTTTGACCTTTGGGTACGTTTTGTATTTGTTTCTGTTCGTGCAGGACACGTTTTAAATAAAACGTATATTTGTATAATTATTTTGTTTTAATTATTATTTCACCTAATATTTTCAAGTAAAAGATTATCTGAAATGTTTTCACGTTCTTTCAGAACTTTTGTATTGCGTTTGATACGTTTCTCTCTAAACGTATAATGCTTTATATTATTCCAATAATATAAATAAATAATATTTGTAATTAATAATTTTCATATTATTAATTATTTGTATCACTAACTATTGTTTATAGTTATTTGTTTGTCAGGTTTGACACGTTTGTTTTGTACGTAATTATATGTGTATATATATATATATATATAACTACGAGTCTAATACATCACGTATTAAATAGTAAGTTTCACAAAACTTATCACATAAAATAGTTTTGAATTCAGTAATCAGAGAATTAATCTAAATAGTGCATATAATTAATACCCTAATCGGAGGATTGTCACAAGTTCCAAACCTATTGTGTAGTGGTCTAACTTATCATGACACTTTACTCAATTAATGGCCACGTACGAAACCCACAAATAACATATAGTTGAAACTCTGAGTTAGGCGTAAGTAATTTAATCGGGTGGAGAAAAAAATGATCTTAAGATCTGAGAATATCTGCTAAATATATAGTAAATGAAAACTTTGTGGTACTTGTTTACTTTAAGGTTAGGATGGATGCCATTAGAGGCACTAATCGGGTCAACTCGATCATATATTAGTATACAAAAATGGACCGTGTGAACCGAAAAGAGCAATATTAGAGGACAAGTCTATTTGAAAGAGAAAAGGACAACACTTAATCATTCGTGGTCTATTAACCAAACAAAGCACATGTAATAGGTTAGAACCGTGGTATGAGACATTGCGGCTAAAGGGGAGTCTCCCTAACAAATTTATAAATCTATAGATAAGCGTTAGAATTACAAGTACGTGGAGGATCCTCATGAAACTTAATGTAACGCTAAAGCATGAAAGATTAAGTGTATATACGTGACATGCCACGCGTACAACAACCACATAAACAACCAAGTATGTAAGGCTAAATTAAAAGAAATCAATTAAACACAAGCAATAATCTATTATAATCACATAATGATCAGAATCAGCTAGGCGCAACACAAACGGACCACGGTATGAGACATTGACATTATTTGCAAGCCAAACAAATACACCATGGTTCACCATATAGAAATGTGGTCTGGATGTAGTAAATGGATCTTCTGATTAATGAGTTTTGTACATACTCAAGATACATACAAGACCAATACATTCTCTTGTACCAACTCGGGTCAATGACTTTGGAACTAACTTTGAAGGTAGTAACCAAAAAACGAAACACAACTACACATTCAGCTATAACCAAAAAATAATATATATATATATATATATATACACTCCAATATCATGGCAAGGTATTGATACCATATAGTTTCCAAACTTGCTCCATCGGAGCTATATTATTTGAATACTTCAAGCTAAGGCTTAAAATCTGTAAACGCATTGTCTCAAAAATTGAATTACAGTCATTGTCCACTTATTGTTCCTCTCTTCCATTGACATGCATGTTCCTCTCTCGCTATATATAGTAGACCGAAGCCCCTAGCACAGGGCCGGTATTATGGTGGAGGCAGGGTGGGCAGCCGCCCCCACCAAGTTTTTACGGGTAAAAAAAAATTTCGTAGAATTCGGTATTATTTTCACATTGCCCCCGTAACTAATAAATACAAAACAGTTTCAATAAAGTCAATGTTAGCATGTTTAGTTTGGCTGTTGGGAAGTGAGCTTGATATTCAAGATGTTCAAAGTTCAATCCCTCCTTAATACATTTATTTTAATTTTTTCCCCTTTATGTTTTCTCATTCTTTCTTACTATTTTTTTCATTTACATATGTATAATACTATTTTAATTCAACATTATTGTTAAACTATATATATTAATGATAACGTAATCTACATATGATAACGTGTTACACATTTACTCTATAAACATGTTAAACATAAACATTTTCGATTTAGAATTTACTATCACTTGCTAATTGTATATGGTTATATGTTGTTCATGTAATTATAAATTTGAATTTGATATCAAACCATATTCACTTTGGTTAAACTAAAATATGTTTGGTCAAAGCAAAAAAAATCGAGTTAATGACCTAGATCCAACATACACTATTAAAATTTTGCCCTCCTTTGAATTTATTTCTGGTACCGCCCCTGCCCTAGCACCAACCTCCCGACAATGCCTCAAATTGAGTTATTTTCGGTTGTAAATATTAGCTAAATTTTTGAAAACGTGTTTTGATAGCGTACATTCAAAGAACCCATGGTATGAGAATCTTTTTGTCTCTTACAGAACATGCAGCTCAGTCATTTCGATGGTCTCAAAATTTCATTTTGTCTTGCATTTTTAAATATTGACCCATGATGAGCCAAACTATAAAAGCATGACGTGTGATACATTGAACGAACCGTACAACAGTACATGAGCTCCTTCTAACATGAGTCGTCAGCCTCCCCATGTTTAAGGGATGGTGTCAGGATATGGTGAAGTTCATCATGTTGTTGGAAATAGTGTCCAATGTTATAACTAATTGCTAAGACTATCATTAAAAGTGGAGTCCTTTTTGGGTTGCCCTCAATGAACAGTAAAGGAAATAATAAGAGAGATAATATTAATTGAAATTAATATTATAAGTTAATTAATGAGTTGTATAATTTATCAAAGTTGATAAATTAATTAGAACCTAAAAGAAATTAACAGAAACTATAACGAATATTCAGTTAGTTTATTAATTTAATATTAATTAGAACTAAAAGGAATATTCTGGAAGCGAATTCCAACCGGCGGTTGGAGGGTTCAACCGACGGTTGAAGGCTAGGGTTTGTAATTCGGTGATACGTTGTCGCACCCCAAAATTCAGGTTGCGGAAGCGAAACGGGTCGGGGCGCGACTAATCAATAATCACAACACAAAGATATAATGAACGACTCTATATGCGTCGTTTTACAACTTGTATTGATAAAATCAAAGTTTACATCAAAATATAGTTTACATTAGCTCAGTTTGAAATTGAGAGATTTACATACATAATTAATTTATACAAAATATAATAATACAGCTAAATCTCTGAATGTTTGCATGCTGACACGAGCTAATGATTCATGATTTGGGCAGTCTAATCTACTGCTGTGTACCTGTGATAAATGCTAAAATGGGTCAGCGAAACGCTGGTGAGCTCACAGGTTTGTATGTCAACACATATTGTATGAATCGCAAGATTCAATTGAATTTAAATTGCAATTAAGCAAAATAAAAGTTTTACAGCCATGAGCACATAGTCTGAGCTTAACTCGAGGTGTCAGGTCCACATTTAAGGTATCCTGATCGAGGATGAGTGTCTAATCTACATATACTAATAATCCGGACGAGGAGGGTCAATCCTATATGGTACCATATACTAATAATCACGCTAGAACGTATTACCAAACTATGCTGAGGAGGGCTTTGAAAGATTAATGAGATAACTCATGTAGTAATTGTTTGTTTTCGTAATTGCGTTCATATAGTTAAAATAAAACGAGCAATGATATCACACCCCTGAGTAAAACAGTAGAATAGAGGCTATGAGACTCACCTGAATCTTGAGAGTTTAACTTAATAAACTTGAGTGATTAGCCGAGATGAGTTGTCCGAAGACTGGTAACCTGAGGGTGTCCACGACACGCGATGGTTATAAATTTGAGTAGGTATCTAGAAAGACTACCTTTGTAGTTGTTCGTCCAATTAGAATGTCCAAATTACTACGATTTGGTTGATTAACTTGTCCAAGTTACTACGACTTGGTTGATTTCGAGTATGTTTTGAAAACGTGTATGGCCCGTTGGTGATTGCTTGTATTAATAATGATCTTTAACAATATCATTATGATTTCGAAGTGTTTATACTTAAAAGTATGTTCGACTGTGTTTTAGTAATCGTATCGTATAAGTGTTTGAAGTTATACAAGTTTGACACTGATATCGCGTAAAAAGTTATGTTTTTACTACAGATATCTCTCTCATTCTGGAACAATTCTTGGCATTTTAAACTCAAAAATAGTACAAATCAATGATATTATGCCAAGATTGTCAAAACAAGGTTGCACGACAAAAATCAAGCAAAACGAATGAAAATCGAAGATTCCACGCACGTTTGAAGATTCAAGGCATCAAAACGAGATTTCAAGACAAAAGTGCCCATCAGCAACATCCATCTCTCCCAAGATGTTTGTTTTCAAATTACGAATCCAATAGAAGAAGAATCAACAAAAACGGACGAAGAATGAAGATTCTACGTACTCCGGAAGATCCAAACGATTCGTACGACACATCTAAAGTTCAGAGACATATTTTTGGGATTTCTTTTCATCAAAAGATTCGTTTTTGAATTACAAATCCAACGCAAACAGACGCATAACGAAGAAAACACGCATGAATGGAGAAACGAGGCAACAGGCAGCGGACTGGTACGGGTAGCAGCCAACCGCCGTCGGCCAGCCACCCAGCCGCCGCCGGCTGCCACCCCCTGCACGCTTCCCGCTTTTTGGTCCTTTCGTGTACCCGGTGCTAGACCTTTACGTGTTTTTCCGTACCCGGTGCACCACCTTTTCCACCTTTTTCGTACCCGGTGCCACCACCTTTTCCACCTTTTGCTATTGTGAGCTTCCACTTGCTAAAATGCACCAAAACTCTCCTAAGGCTCATTTTCAAACACACACCATTCTTAGAACAATATACTTCTCTTAAGATATTGCTTCTACTTTCTTTCTATTTTCTTACTAAAAATTAGTTTTAGGCTAGTTTAGGAGCTTGTTTAGAATAGAAGGAAAGTACAGAACGCATTGTAAATCTTCGGTGTAAGCTTGGAATTGTGTTGTTAATTCAAGTCTACTTTCTCCCGTATTTAATCCTGGTGGTTTCTAATCCTTATCTATCTTAATTAATTACGTTTATATTGATTATGCTAGATTTAGTTATTGCCATGATTAGAGAATAGTATACTTGTTGTGTTTGCTTGCGATGTAGTTAATTAATTATGGGATGATTTATAATTAAATATTAAAGATCGGTAATATCGCTTTGATTGTCTTATTGCATGTTCTTGTTTGATTGTTGTCTTAGGATTATCATAGTGGTAAAATATAAACGGTCTTAATTATCGTAAAGTAATATGATGGCCCCTATTCGACTGTTACTCGATATAGTACTGGAAACACTTCAAGGTGGAGTACAAATGTATGGAAGTTGAGGAACGACCGAAGGTAGTCATATTACGAAATGGTACAATATTACAAAGTAATATGATGACCCTTATTCAACTGTTATTCGATATAGTACTGGAAACACTTCAAGGTGGAGTACAAATGTATGGAAGTCGAGTAACGACCGAAGATAGTTATATTACGGACTAACATATAAAATGAGAAACCTAGTTTAATTAACCTTTCTAAATAGACTTTTAAACTTCAATTTAATCTATCACCTTTCCACCAATAAACGTGATTACAACGCCTTTTTAACGACGTCCAATTAAAAGGTAGCCAGTCATCTGTGTCAATATAATTTGTCAAAGGTATGAAACTATGGAACCGCAAGTCTACATGGGGGATTATCATAGGACAAGACATGGTCAAGGTTTGAAGCGGCGGAACCACTTTAAGTGAGGAACGCTGTGGATAATTAGGGGATTTATTGGGTAGTCTTAAGCAAGGGCTAGTTTAAAGTCATAAATGAACTTTTTAAATATACGAATCTGTTAGGATGACAAGGAATCGTTATATGATTCAGTTATGTCTAGTACCTTAAGATTTTGTTCTCGTTCATATGAAAGTATTATTAAACCATAATCAAGATTTTGCTTATTATTCTAAATACTTTGTGATGTTATCATAACCTAGCTCCCGGTGTGACATGCTAATGGGATTTTAATTAGTAGGGAATCTAGTGTTTACATCACGAGTATTCAAAATTAATAATTAACAAATATCTTTCAACACAGTTTCTCCAAACATCATCCCATAACTTAATTAACGAAATCTCAGCAAACACTATCTTTATTTTATCTGCTTTATCTTTTAATTTTATTTCGCTTTTATTTATTTGCCTAAGTTAATACAAAAACCAAAACTCCCCCACTATTTTATAAACCCTTCATTAGTTTGAAAGCCCTCATCTGCCACGCCTTAGTTTCAATTCAGTCGGTTTGAAGAACGACTCTAGGTCATACCTACTACTTGCTCACCCTTAGGATTAGCATTGTTAGGTAAAACTTAGGCCCCGCAATTACAAATTTAAAACAACCACTGATGCCCGTTGCCAGTAGCCGGTGCAACGACAAGGGAAAAATCCTTACCGACCGCTGGTGACGCATCAGACACTTAGTATAAAAATATGTGTTTTCAAGGTTCTAATTTGTGCGACACTGGGTGCGACATAAGGCTTTGTGTCGCTAGGTGCGACATTGTAGTTCTCGTGCGACATAGGCTGTTGTGTCGCAGATCATGACTGCGACATAAGTCATTGTGTCGCTATGTGCGACATAGGGTGTTGTGTCGCTATATGCGACATCCGAAGGTGTTGCGCCATAGTCACTTGTGTCGCTATATGCGACATAGGTAATGGTTTTGCGACATAAGGGCTTGTGTCGTAGAAGGTCCAGCCCTTCTGCGACATAATAGGCTGTCCAAAACAACAAGTGTCGGGTTTGTGGTCAAACGACCTCGGTTCGACCCGAAACTTTTACACAAGTCTTAGATGAGTTTATGGAGTTTGCAGAAATTATTAGTTTGTGTCGGGAGTAACCCGGAGTGTCGGATCTATAAAATGGTCAAAATCGACATTTTCGAAAATTGTTTATAAAATGAGTTTTAACATATTATTTGGACATTTTTGGCTTAGATAACAACATACAAGTGGAAATGGACAAAATCTAAGAGTTTCGAGATTTGTCGGAAACTTACGAATCATCGCGAGAGAATTCCGAAAAGATAGAATCATAGATCGTGACGTCGTGGTTCTTTTCTTCCAAACGAGTAAAATGATTTGAGGTCGTTTTGTTGTGTTATTTTGTGATTGTTTGTGGTGGTGGTGTGGTTGTTTTTGAGAGAAAAAGGAAGAGAGAGGGATGATATGTGATGATAATGAGAAAATGGGGAAAGAGAGGGGGTTTTGGGGTGGAAGGGGGGCCGGCCAAGGGTGGGGTCCACAAGGGTGGGCTTCACCAATTTTTTGTTTCCCTGTGTTTGCGCTCCGTGCGGTGCTCGTTTTTCCGATTGTTTAATCGTTAAATAATATTTTTACGCGTTTAAATATACATTTTAAAATACGAATAATTATTCGTCATTTTTGTCGAAGTATTTTACCAAATACTTAATAATCGAGTTATAAGATATAACTTAGATTTGTTTCGATTGTTTGCACCCTTAATATTTAAATCGCATAGGCGTTTGTTTGTACGATACGAATTAATTACGAAATATTATCAAAATAATATTTTGAATAAAAAGTGTTATCAGATAATGTTATATTATTTAATAAAATTGTTCACCAATGTCAGTATTAATTGAACTGAATTTCATTCGATTTGAATTGCATACGATTTAATCAAATTGCATAATTGTATATATTCCACAATATATATTTTGATACATTAATTAGCCTAACACGGAACTAATTACATGTATTTACAGTTGATTAGGCACTAATCACTAGTCCTAATTTGGCGGGTGTCACATACGTGTTGTTACTTAGGCAGGAATTAAGTCCAACCAGCGGTTGGATGCTCCAACCGGCGGTTGGAGGCCGAAATAAGTTGTCCCACATCGGCCAGAAGACCAAACCCAAGGGCATCCTCTCCCCTATAAATAGAAGTCATCCCTAAGCTTTCCAATCATCCCAGATTCGAATTGAATTCGTTTCTTTCTCTTTTTCTCATTCCTAATCCCTGTGAGAGTTTATACGACTTAGAGTCGGGACCCTAGGATTTGGAGTTTCTCTTGGTTCATGGGTGTGAACCATTAGAGGTATTCTGGTTTGGGTACTTGTCATCCAAAGCATGGAAGGTCGAGCAAGGAGTCTACGTGAAGACTCTGCAAGGTGGTTTGTGCATGAGAAATTGGTTTTCTCAAAGGTTAGTATTTTTTATTTATCTATTTATTTTGTTATTGTTAATAGGTTTATCAAGTCAAGGTCCTTTAAGGTTTAGTTTTCTAATTTCTCTAGATTAATTGTTATTTTCCGCTGCATATGTTAATCTAGTTAAGGAATAGAAAATCCAACACATGTAACATAAGTATGTTTGCTGTTGGCCATTTCCAACTTCATTTTCCACAAGATCACTTACTGTTATGGATAAGTTAAAACTTCATTATATATGGGTCGTTTGTAATGAAACGGGCTAGAGGCCCCGCTGGGCTCCAGTTGTCGAATCAAACTGAGGCTAAGTTCTCATCACCAATTTTTTGGATTACATGATCTCACAATTCTTCCCTCAAACAGAGCATCTTACGCCACCCCCAACTTGCATCACTTAACGGTCCCAGAAAACTGCGGCCTTGAAGCCTATAAGAATGAATCCAATGCACCCAAATACTCCTTTTACAGATAATACTCTAAATATAGGTTGACATCGAAGCCAAATTCCTCTTGGAGAGACTTATGATACCAAGGCCACCTTGGTTCTTTAGGAGAGAAAGGGTATCCCATGCAACTTTGGCTTAACCTTTTTTCATCTGACCTTGGCATCACAAGAATCCTCTCATAAATATTTCAATTTCTTTAGTAATCAATACGGAAGACCAGTAAATTTGCATAGATGACAAAACTGAGATAATAAGTTGTAATCGGCGCGCAAAGGATAGGGACTTATTTTTCCATTCATCGGACAATTTTTAACTTCAACCAAGACCTTACAATCTTTATGACGCAAACTGGTGGAGATGAGAGGGACGCCTAGGTATTTAACCGGAAGAGTACCTTCCTCAAAAGGCATATTCTCTAGGATGGATCTTTTGACCATATTGTTCACTCTAGACAAAAAGGCACTGCTCTTTGGTATACTAGGGATTAAACCAGAACATCCTTTAAACTCATCAAGGGCTTTCGTGATAATAGAATCGTGGCAAAATAAAACTAGGTTATCCGCAAAACACAAGTTTGTGATCTCTTGTTTATGGTACTTACTATGGTATTAAAAATATCCTTCTTCTTCAATGCTCTATCTAAGTGACATGTGCTAGATAGCGTTTAAAAAGTTGTATTTAATAAAATGGATATTACTTTAGTTAACTATCACACAATACATGTAAGAATACCCGTTCCTTTAATAATATAGCTTAGGTAAGTCTGAGTGTCGAAACACAGGGAATGATGTTAAATTTAAGACAATTATTTTTTACTAATTAAATAAATTATAAATAAATTGGGTCATTTTAGTTCCAAGCGAACAATTTAATTGATACTAAATTAAAAACACTTAAATCAATAAAACAATTTAAAAACAGATAAAGATAATCAAATGGATAGAAGATGTATTTATTTAGACTAGTTGTACCTAGATTCTGGTTTTCCTTTATGTTTATTAATTATTAGATGATTTTACGGTGAATTAACAAAAGTAGAAAGCATTCCTGTCAATGTTAACTTTTCACATAAATTTCAAGTAAACACTAGACTCGTTATGAATACACTTTAGAAGTCCTTCTTATGTGTTGTTTACATAATCTTTATTTAATGAATCCTTTCACAATTTATTATAACTTATTCAAGCAACTTCATGTTCACGATAGTTTATAATTGCCACATTGATTATATTCAAATAGTCGTTATTATCTTAACCTATTACCGGTCACAGTTCAAGTCACAATTATTAAAGTAGTAAATAATTGTAAATAACTAATCACCTTATAAAAACGTCAGCTATGATATAAGTCAATTAATGGAAAAACTTTAAATCATACAATCAATACGAATAATTCATTAAAGCATAATAAACATTCATAAAATCAATACTAAGATAAACATAAATTCAAACCCTTATCTAGGTAATATTCATCTAAATGAATACAATAAGAATAAAAGCTCATTATTAAAGTCAACGAAATCAGATTCAAACACAGATAAACAAGCATTGTTTATGATAAAAGAATCGAAATCCAAAGTCAAACTAGATCTTCATAGGGTTGAAAGCTGTGACACCCGGTCAAAAAGGGCAAAATTAGCGGCCAAATTAAACCTTAATAATTCGTACTCAGTACGTGTTAATACAAAAATATTCGGATATTATATGTATTTATATATATATATATATATATATATATATATAACACAATGATTATGTTATAATCACATACAAACAAATATGAAAGAACGCGAAATACTTATATGGACGTTGGTGACAAAACTTTTAAAAAATGTATTATTGTTAAAAATAATAATTATTTAAATTTGATAAAAATAGAAACATATTTTGTTCTATTTAAAATGTGTTCTACTTAGTTGAGACCACGCGAAACAAGTTACTAAATTTTAATTCCTAAATAGTATTTTTATAATATACTTCAACTCGAAAATATTTCGAAAGAATGTAATAATTTTTTAGAATTTAAAATAACGCATTTTGTACACTGGAAACTATCCGTCAAACCAAAGAGAAACAAAGATATAATTTTATATCTCATTAAAAGTATTTTTATGAAATACTTCAATTAAAAATCTATACGATTTCATATTTAGAAAATTATCATTTAAAAACATAATACTACTTTACGATCGGGTAATCGAACACGGATACCTCCAAACCAATTATTGGAGCCGGTTATATACCAACTCCAATAATTCATTTACACCTACAAACACAAATACAGACACAATTTCATCTTGATTACTCTCTCGTTCTCAATCTCTCGATCACTTCTCTTCATCAAACAACAACAACAACAACAACCTCAAACAATAACAATAACAACAAGATCAGCAGGAAGCAACATCATCATCATCATCATCATCTAGCTTCATAATCTTCATCATCATCTTCATCCATCTCCATTTTCGGTCTCAATTTTATTATGTAAGAACACTCACCATATTACTTTAATTTCGCGTTTATAATACTTATATTATCATATATTAGTGTTCTATATGTGAGAATTTGGTTAAAAATGAAGTTAAAAACTGGTTTGGGGATGAACTGCACGAACAGACCCTGGTAACAGCCATAGCCGATCGGGTATCAGTCCAGCCGATTGGGTATACTTTCCCAGCCGATCGGCTATGATGTTTCAGATGATCGACTATGATGTTTCAGATGATCGGCTATAATAATTCAGATTATCGGCTATAATAATTCAGATGATCGGCTATAAAAATTCAGATGATCGGCTATGATAATTCAGATGATCATCTGAATCAAGACAGATGATCATTTGAGGAAGATAGATGATCATCTATCAGATGATCATCTGAGGACAAATATTTCTTTTTCTTCCAAAAAGTATCAAACTTATTCAACAATAAATATTATTATACGATACGAAAACATATAAAGTATATCTTTACGAAATGAACAAAAATTGTATTTTAAAATATGATTTCAATTCCGTCACCAACGGGCCGTACCACTTTTATAAACCACAAACTTAAACGGTTTTAAAGATATATTCTGACATCACACATTAACGAATGAATAGACACACATCGGGAGTGATCTATATAGACGTTCACTTATATATGACCTTATATGATTTGGGCGTTAGGAGGATTCGGACTGTCCATTCCACATCGGATACTTGATTGCTCGGCGACTCAGGTGAGTCTCACAGCCCCACTTTTATTATTTTACTGATTTAAAACTTGGGGTGAGATACAACACTTACTTGTTTTCGTGATCACTGTTATTTGGTTAGTTAATTTAATTATTAACTCTGTGGGTTATCATTGTCGGTCTTGATTTTCTTTGTTTGGGTATTGCATGAGTGTTTTAATATGGGAAAGTCCTCATCATTGCATGGTTCGTTAACTTAATAAGGCGCGATTACTAAAAGATAGATCTATCATGGGAGTGACGTCCCCGTCCGGGTTGCTAGCTACAACCACGTCCAAACGGGCATTTTAGTAATTGTTATTGGTGTTGACACCGTTCGGGAGGTACAAATTGGGTTAGGCCTCGAACCATGGTTTAATGAAATACAATGTCATTGTCGGTAAATCTAGTCAGTAACCTTAATTGGTTTAATCAATGTTCGAAAACCTTAATTGGTTTATCATTGTTCGGTTATGCTATTTAATCATTGTCGGTATTAAATCGTCGGATAATCATGTTGATCACATCATGTTTTATGATAAACCTGTGAGATTCACCAGCTTTATAGCTGACCTTTTAGTGTTGTATTCTCAGGTGATCAGCTATAGTAGGTTGGCCCGCAGGATATGCTAGCTAGTATGAGTCGCATGCATCTATATAAACATGAAGATTTTCTTGCATTATATTTTGTATAATGGTTATGTATTAAAATCTTCGGGATCATTATGCGAACTCGTTAATGATATAGCTTATGACTTAAAACGATGTACTACTTTTGTAATATATTTATAAACGTCTCATGTAGAGTCGTTTGCTTGTACCTCTGTGCTTTGATTATTGATTAGTCACACTCAAAATCGTCGCTTTCGCAAATCATGAAATCGGGGGTGTGACAAAAGCCTTCAAACCCTAGCTTCTTTAGCTTTAAATTCGTAACCCTAACCGCAAAAAAAAAAAAACTTCAGTTGATTTTTGCCTTCTTAATTCTTATGGTTTATGGGTTAGTGCAATTCTTTATATCCACAAAGACGAAGTCTATATTCAAATCAAGTAAAAGAAAAAAAAATGTTATAAGTGAAAGATAAAGCTCATATGAACATATGGCAATTTGCTAGTCGCAACAAGCAAATTTACATACGACTGAATTTGAAATATAGCTTATTTGGATAAGTCATCTGATTGTTTTTTAAGGCATAACACATTCGAGAATCACGATGTTCTAAGAATTGAACTCTTAAACCATTTAAATAAATATTTTCCTAGGAAAACCCCTTTAACCAAAAAGGAAAAAGAAACCTTTTGAATACATGAAGATAATATATGAGTTTGCAATACACACAAGTTTATAAACTATTCTAATATTTTAACTTGACACAATTACAAGCCATGTTTGCATATCCTTCGATGAGTATTTAGGAAGCCAAGTCCGAAAGCTTCTTGAAGTGGCAAAACCTCCTGCTCGTATAGGTATGTAGTTCTTTATAGGTAATCTTCCACCTTCATTTCCAATTTTGAAAAGAACTATAAGATAATAAACTAGAACCTTACATCAGTTGCAGGTCTTACACACATCTCGGGACATTATATAATGTGTGTCACAATATCTAAATGTGAGATTTCCACATTGAATTCAGCTTCTAACGTTGTATTAGGAGCGAATTGGATATCTCACCATTATAGAATTTAAATGGACTTTAATATCATTCCAATAGCCTATTTGTGCACTAAGTTCCTAGCAATACGCTTTATCAATTGGTATGATATTAATATGCAAGTAACATGGTAACATTGACTTTTACACGCAATAGTATGTTTGTCAACAAGTCATTCAACCCTAACACTTCTTTATACCAAGAAGCTAAAAATAACGAATTATGATGCCGTAGTTGAGTATGTTGTACAACTTTGTTTTTTTTATACCAAGAAAAGTTACGACATCGAATATATAAATCTTAACTTATGGTTGCTTAATTAGTATTCTTGATCAATCAATCATCCAACCTACATTAGTGTATTCTTTCTAAAGGTGAAGAAAAAATGTTATATATTGAACCATAATCCATGGTTTTCTTTAAGTACTTGAGTACTTGGTTAACATAATATCAACACATCATATATAAACAGGAACATGAGATAACTTCAACCATCAATCATTGCTACAATTGCCTACAGACAAGGATTCAATTGCTACGACTGCATTAGAATATTACATGAGATAAAAACATTTGCCTACGTAAATTCACTATGCTTAGTTTGCTAGTATTTTATTGAAGGAAAATGGATTTTAAGTAGACAACACTTTGAAAGTGAGAGATACAACACTATCAACATTTGCACAAGTCCGGACTCTAGCCTGAATAAATACGCTTGATACTTGCTCTATATATTCTTCCTCGTCTTCATTCTGTGTGTCATCTTCTAATCCGTTCGCAAGTACTCCACTCTTGGAGCTAACTTTAAATTAATTATCAAGTTGCGCTTTTACCACGATATTACCCACTCAAATACTTACGATCAGTTACTATGTCAATGTCATCTATTATATATATGTCCAAAGATTGTCAACTATAAATAGACCATTATCATTTATGTATCATGTTGTCATATTTCAGCCCCTTGTGGCAACTTATTGTTGACACCAGGGGCGGAGACATCTTGTTGCCCCTTAAACAAAATTATATTTAAGTTCGCCCCCGTTAAAATATTTTTCTGGCCTCGCCCGTAGTTGACACAACTACCTTCTAGAACTAACAACTTCCGTTCTAATCCACTTCCGAAATGGTGTATAAACATAAACTGTAGATCACCCATTCCATTTTGACACTTTATCGCATGCCAGAATTGTTGCTGCCCATCTTGGACCAGAGATCAAGGATTGGAGATAGATTGTAAAAGTAAGTAGTAACAAGAGAATATTGCTCGTTAACAAACAGAGCACAAACACAGTACATACTTGTGAAGCTAACAAATTACATGCTCAGGATTTACTGTCGCATTTTGGGAAGATATTTTTGCCATTTTTGTGACTTGTAGCTTCTTGAAAATGTAGACATACAAGTATAAGACCGATTTCATAAAACGAATAAAAGTAAAAGATTAAAAAGTAAGGGTTGATGTTCAAATGAGAATGACATTTTATATGAGAATAGGGAACCAATCAGAATGCTCCATTTTATTTAGGGGTGGAAAGGTATTCTGGTCATCTTACATTATATTTAATTCTAATTAAATAAATAGAAATTTAAAAAGAAAAAATAAATAATAAATTAATTATTATTATACATATAGATACAGATGATACGTATGTAATTACCCAAATCACAAGGATTTTCAAAAATCGCTCAAATTGATTGCTAAAAACATCAAATCGAAGGTACATATTGCATTGATTCGACTCAAATACGTCAATTTAAACAACGAACAATCGATTTCAGCAGATTCTTTATGATTCAATTAGGTTTTAGTTGTGCGAGATTCATCGACCGTGTTTTACAGTTAAGGTATGCAATATCCATGTTATTATGTTATGTAATTTACGATTTGTAAATTGATTTCATGAGCTGTAATGAAAATGCAAGTGTAAAATGATTTCTACTTATTCATCAATCAATTTTCATTCGATTTGCAAACAAAACCCGCGCAATTGTACGGCGGTCATGAATTTAGTACTAACACATGTGATAGTGATGTTCAATTGAATTGCAACAAAAACTAGTGTGTATGATATGTGTTAATTCATGTGTTTCAGCTGAGCTGTTATAAATCATCAAAAACATCTACAAAAATAAATTACAGCTCATGAATTTGATTCACTAACACATGTGATACTTAATAATCCTAAAACCTTTTTGGTGCAGAACACTAAAAATGGTGGTAATAGAAGAATGTAAGATAAACGATGTGGAGCAACAGATTCAAGTAAATGCTACAGGTAATGAGTTCTTTTATCTTTCTTCCAACTCACTGTAACAAATTTTATAGTTATTACTAACACATGTGATACTTGTTAGAAACACATGTGATAATGGTTACCAACACATGTGTTACTAGCTAATAGGTGCATTTTATTTTATGATACTATCACATGTGGTACTGTTTATAACACGTGTGTTACTAACTAATATCACACGTATTACTAGTTGATTACCACACGTGATACTATTCAAATACCACATGCTAAAATTTTTGATGTTGATGAGTCTGTAATTTGATAAAAAAAAATATACATATATATATCATCTATGTAAAAAAATGGTAACATATGTAATACTGTCAAAAAAGTGATAGAACACATGACATCTGTTACTATTCTATGTGTTACTAATTTATTACCACACGTGTTACTATATAATATCATATGTGTTACTCGTTATAAAGAATCTTATGATTATAAGGTACGAGATCTAATGATTATAAGTCTGTAAAAATTTGATTATGTATTGCTATCACATGTGTTATACATAAGTAACACATGTGGTAATCTTAACAGCAGTTTACAAAAATGTGATTCTGTAATTTTGTTATTACTTACACATGTGATAGTGATGAGTAAAAAATGTGTTAGTGATGATATCACATGTCTTACATATCAGTAACACCTGTGATACTGCCAAATAACACATTTGATACTAACTATTTACACATGTGTTACTAACTACTACTTCTCTTTGTTTTATTTGAATTAAGGTACTTTACATCTTAAAGGATGGCTTAGTGGAGTGTAACTACAAGAAGTTCACTAGGCGTGGATTCTTATGTAGGCACATTTTTTGTGTGTTCAAAAACCGTAACATTGAGGAGATACCAAGCCGGTACATTTTAAGAAGATGGACCATGAATATGATTCCCATTGTTGTTCGTAAAAGAAAACGAATTGCAACCGAGTATGACCAACTCTCAAGCAAGGAGGCTTCCACCTTTGAGGATTGTTTGCAGCTGATAGAAAAGAGTAATGCTATATGGACCTACAAATGTGATTGGTTGATTTTTTTCTCTCTCTGAGTCTCATCCACTCAATTTTTTACATCCACCAATCAAATCTTTTAGGGCATATATTTAGTCCCACAACTTTAGGCCTACCAATCATTTTCCGATAGAAAATAATCAAGAAAAAATGGCTGATTTTGTGACAAAGTTGAAGAAGATGAAGATGGATCTTGAAGCTTCCACATCCGAGACTCAACCTCAAAGCAAAAATGAAGTGTTTGAACAACTGAACGATATTAAGAAACCAGATGTATGTGAAATTCAGAATCCAAATGTGTTGAGTTACAATGGTTGCAGGAGAGACAAGCGTTTGATGAGCTCAAAGGAAAAAACAATAAAAGATGCCGCAAAGAGGATAAATAAATGTGGAAAGTATGGACAAAGAGAAAGAGGCCATAACAGTCAATCGTGTGACAGAAGGAAAGCAAAGGCTAAGGCAAAAGCATAAGAGAAAGAGAGGGTGAAAGCTGAAGCAGAGGCTAGGAAGATAGCAGAAGAACAGATGCAAAATGGAAAGTGATTTTAGATTATGTAAATTGAAACTGTTGATTGGTTGTTTAATGTTCAATTAAATTTAACATGATTGCTGGAAACCTATCTTTTTATTATCTTTACTATCATTAAAGAAATTATAAGTATGCATATGCGAGACGTAGTACTTGTTTCTGCTATGTTGTTTACATATATATATTGTTAAAATTGCACATTGTATGATAGGTAACACATGTGTTATTGCTTGGCAACACATGTGTTACTATATGGAAATATATGTGTTAATGGTTGGTAACACCTATGCTAACACCATTAACACATGTTTTACTCTTGTTTATTATCATGTGTGTTATTATGACTATCAAAAATATGTTACTTTTTAAACACGTGACATATGTGTTAGTGGTTGGTAACACATGTGTTAGTTGTAGGTAACGCATGTGTTAGTGTCCTGTAACACATATGTTAGTATCCTGTAACACATGTGTTAGTGTCCTGTAACACGTATTAGTGGTTGGTAACATGTGTGCTAACACCATTAACACACATTTTACTTTTGTTTAGTACTATATGTGATACCATAACTATCAAGAATACGTTACTTTTGTATAGTACTATATATGTACTATATGTGGTACTATGACTATCAAGTGCTAGTGTTCTGTAACACATGTGTTAGTGGTTGGTAACACAAGTGTTAGTGGTTGGTAACACATGTGTTATTGCTTGGCAACACATGTTACTATATGGCAACATATGTGTTAGTGGTTGGTACCCCATTAACATATTTTTACTCTTGTTTAGTATCATATGTGTTACTATGGCTATCAAGAATATGTTACTTTTTAAATACGTAACATATGTATTAGTGGTTGGTAACACATGTGTTAGTGTCCTGTAACACGTGTTAGTGGTTGGTAACATGTATGCTAGCACCATTAACACACATTTTACTTTTGTTTAGTACTATATGTGTTGCTATGACTATTAAGAATACGTTACTTTTGTTTAGTAATATATATGTACTATGTGTGTTACTATGACTATCAAGTGCTAGTGTTTTGTAACACATGTATTATTGTTCTGTAACATATGTGTTAGTGGTAGGTAACATTTGTGTTATGTAACATACAATAGCAGCAGTAGTAATAAAATGATATATTGAAAAAGCCAAACATCCAAATGATTTAGCAAAGAAACATAAAGTATACTATTATAAACAAATGTACTCAAGTGCATTGTAGCGAAATCACTCGGTTTACCAAAAAAACATGACCATACTGTTATGAACAAATGTACTTGAGTGCATCGTAGCGAACACACCCGATTCCAAAATTAACATGACCAACACTGTCATGAACAAATGTACTTGATTACATCATCGGAACATATACTATTCTAAAGTAGTCCCCATGGAATCCTCTTCAATATCTTCTGCTGCATCTTAATCTACATTTGGTCAGGGTCCTGAAGCCTCTTTTTGTGGTTCCTGTTTGCATTCTTGATCATGTTCTTAATATCATCATCGCTGTGTGCGCGAGAAACTGATCAACCATAACATGGACTCTTTCTACAAGGATGTTGTACTCGTGCAGAATCATCTTTGCAACAAACTTTATCCGTAGCCGGATAAGCTACATTCTCTGAATAAGTCCCTCTACATTGAGCCTGCAGTCCCTCTACAACTAACTTACAACGATTAAAAAACCTATAGAAATCAAATGAAACTATATCAACAATATAGATCAAACTATACCAAAAATATAAAATAGTATCCTTAGGACGGATCGCCACCCATGGAAAGTCTTTATTTCATTCCGCCATACATGGATCTTTCCGATTTACATCCAATAAAGGCTTAACCGGAGGGCGAAAACATTATACATTTCATCTTTACCACCCCAACGGGATCCCAAAGGCATTGTGAACTGCCTGTGGAGTCACTTTTATGCACAGATTCCCAAACCCTAACTCCATTGTATTTGTATCATAGTTATCAACTTGAAAGTAATCCAACCGACCTGCCAATAGAATAATAGAGTTGGAAAATCAATCAAAAAAAGATAAATGTAAATCAATAACACATGTGATAGTATCGAGTTACATATGTGATAGTTTCCATAGTAACACATGTGGTAGTATCCAGTAACACATGTGATATATATTACTTAATGACATCTGCATCAGTTCTGAACAATACCTTCTTCAAATATCCATGAATAAAAAAAATATGTGTTATCAATACAATATAGTAACACATGTGATACTATGAAAAATATATAGTAAAGTGCAAATGTAAATAACAGTATAGACGTATAGTAACACACGTGATACAATACAAAACCACATGTGAAAGTAACTCCTATCAATCTTTGTGTTCAACAAACTCTTAAGAATTTGCATTTTTGTAGTTCCAGATGCTAAGTTTCCATGCTAATCATTCACTATGACAACAACAATAACATCATATTTCAATGAGACATTTCATCGAACACCTTATATGCAAGTTTACTTTAATCATTCCAAATTCACAAAATTTCACTTTGATTATAAATATATCATAATCATAAAAATCTAACAAGATACAAACACATCACTTTTGTTCAAATTTTCATTACTAGTTGTATAAATAAAAATATACGACAAAATATAAACTTAGAAAGTGACACGAATTCGACAAGAACTTGCATAAATAAGGAATTTCGATGCTCATGCTTGCGTTGTTTCTTCCTTAACATCCATTTATACAACGAATTAGAGCTTAATTCAGGTTCAAATAATGTTTTTTGAGTTAGGGTTTATCTAAACGAAATCAACAATAATTGACCGCAGAATGATGATCCGGCCTGTTTTGATGGAAGAAAACAATGATTTAAAGATGACATTCGAAGAATTAATCACCTAATCGAAGGTTTGCACTATGATTTTGTATGTTCATGAACAGAGAAAAAGGAGAAATGGAGCGTACATACGTTCTTTCTTTTCTGAAATAAGTTGTACAAAAATAAATAAATTAATTAAAGGGTTAAATTACGCAAATACCCTTCCGCCCAAATTAGGTTAAAAACTATTCTAAAAAAATTAAAAATGGTGTATTAAATTGGTCCCTTGATTTGCTAAATCCAATGGCTCACATTCATTCCTCATTCTCAACCTAAAGGCTTGTACTCATTTGAACTCTACTCTAAAAAGTAATTTGAAATTGAATAAAACTTGCACATATTATTGAATCAAGATCTTTTTATATCCACGTTCTCTCAAGTTGTTAAATAATGACGACAAACAATTCAGATAACCAGTTTTTAGTTAACACGCTTTGATTTGAACTAACATGACCAACCTAAAAGATTAACTTGAGATGACATCATATCAGTACCATGATATTACGACTAATTATATTAACTTCATTTATGAACCAAAATTTTACAATATTGTGATTAGCGCATGTACAAACATGGATCGAAATTTCCTATAGTCACATGTCAAGAACAAGCAGGTAGTGCGACTGCGGCTTTAGCAGAAAAAGATTGTAAATAGTCATTATAGGATAGGATTTTGATAACATCAAATAAGTACTATATTTATATATTAATATTCCCCAAAGTTTATATACTTTTATTGTATTTATGTAATTTTAGGCACTCATTTCTTTTATATTTACAAAATAGGTGTAAATGAAGTTTGAATCGGAAAAAGAATAGAAGTGGAAGAAAAGTGTAAAAGCTGAGTTTTCGGCTATGCGTTAGAATTTTGACCATAACTTCTTCATACGGATTCCGATTAAGTTGATTCAAGCGCTCAAATTTAGAGAACAATGAGGGCTACAACATATAAAAAATTCAGATTATTTGGACTTAGGGAAGATCGCGACGCGACCATGCAATATCGCAACGCGACCTTAGGTCGGCCAGAATACCCTATAAAAACGAATTTAAACATGCTTTTTAACCCTAATCTTCATTCCAGCCGATTCCAGAGGCCTGAGGATGACTTTTAGGGATACCTAGAGTCCGATTCGGCCGTTTCCATCCGTTTGAAGCTAGAAGATCGATTCCATACATCATTAACATTGGTTTGTTCGTTATTTACTCGATTATGAACATGATTATGTCTTTGATTTATAGTTTTGCTGAACCCATGATTATGGGCTAAGTTCCTTAATGTTTGTTTAAACTTAATTACTCTAGTTATTGGATATTAATTCGTGATTGGAATTATAGGCATTGATTTCACGGTAGTCATCGAATGATTGATGTTTTTGGTTATTTAATTCATTCAATTAGTAAACTTGATTGATTGTAATTAGTGATAACTTTTACATGTTCTTGTTTGCTCTTGTCAATTAATTTATTGATTGCGGATTTTGATTAGACCAAATTAAAGGAGTTGAAATGAATTAACTAATAATTAACATTGGTGGATCATGTTTAGAGACATCTTGCATGATTGATGATTTTTATGAAAGTAAGGTCACAGATTAACTTGTGATTTCATTGATTGTACAATTTATAATTGGGAGGTTTTAAACTTCAAGGATACTTGGGTTGTATAATCTTAATTAAGTGATTTTGACGTGACAACTAATATGTCCAAATTGTGTCTTCTAGGTTGACTAATCCTGATCCAGTGCTTAATTCATATATACAATAACTAGAGGTTAAACGGTCTAAGCAAACATATTTAATCCATCTGATATTAATCTATCTTTTATTTGCTTTCGTTATTTACTTGTTTAAAATACACTCTTTGACTGTCTGTCGTTAAAAGACACAAAACTCCCAATATTTACTTGCTTTTGTTAGTGTAACTGTTAGATAAATTAATTACTTAAAATACACACATATTGTTCCCTGTGGAGACGATTTACTCAGATCTTACCATAGCTATACTATTGTGCGATTAGGTATACTTGCCTAGTTGTGTTTTAGTCTAAATCTTTGGTAGGTTCTAATATATTTTTATAACCTGATTTTAGCACATCAAGTGTTTGGCGCCACTGCCGGGGAACAGTTGCGTTATTTTAAGTTCTTGATTTTATTTTAGTTGTTTAGTTGTTTTTAGTCTTTGTTTTTATTTATTTTTATTTCATAGAGTCGGTGCTTTTATTTGTTTTAGTGTTTGTGTTTTACAAGTTACAGGTTGTGCATGACCCGTACCCCCAAATCACCTCTTCTTGAGCCATTCTTTGACCCAGAGAAAGAGTTTAGGAGATTAGCACAAATAAACATCACACCTACCACTTTTCAGTTAGAACCAAATCCAGATTCCACAATGGATAACCAAACAATGGAAGCTCGGTTGAAGGCCACTCGGGATGGTCAGGGTTCAGCTATCACTTAGCCCGAGATTACGGATGACTTTGAGATCAAGGGGCAATTTCTGCATATGATTAGTAACCAATGCCAGTTTAGTGGAGCTAAAAAGGAAGACCCAAATGAACATATGAGGAAATTTTTAGGGATTTGCACTCTCTTTAAATTGCGAGCTTTAGAAAATGAAGTGGTATATCTTAGAGTGTTTCCTTGGACTCTCACGGGAGAGGCTAAGGACTGGTTGGATTCCTTGCCAGAAGGAGAGATTGCCACTTGGCAAGACATGGTTGACAAGTTTCTCCAGAGATTTTTCCCTGCTTCAAAAGCAGAGATTTCTCAATTCGAGCAGAAACCCGCGGAAACTTTGTATGAAGCTTGGACTAGGTTTGGGAAGATGCTTCGGAGTTGTCCTCAACATGGTTTGAATACCTTCCAGAAGGTGCATATATTTTATAAAGGAGCCGATGTGGATACCAGAAAGGCTATAGATACTGCATCGGGGGGTTCTATTATGAAGAAAACAACCCAAGCTCATACCATTATTGTTGAATTAGCCGCTCACACTCACAAGTGGCATCAAAAGAAAGAAAAGTCTAGAGCATCCAAAGTGGTTAGTGTCGAAGCCAATGAGGGTATTGTTGCCTTAACTGTTCAGATGGCAACCTTTGGAAGGCAAATGGAAAAGATGACCAGGGACATTCATGCCATTAAAGTGGGTTGTGAGACTTGTGGGGTATCCATTTAACAAAGGATTGTAATGCAGATCAACCCATGGAGCAGTTGGAAAATGTTTCTTTCGTGAATCAGGGATTTAATAATCTTCAAGGGGGAAGAAATAATTTCAATAGGAGCCTCACTTCTTCTTATACACAGATCGCTCCTGGTTACTATAAGCAACAACCACCACCACCACCACAACCGGAGGAAAATAAACCGAGTTTGGAAGATCTTGTTACAAGATTTGTGAATGCTCAAATCCAAATCACCGAGCAAACCACACAGTCCTTTAGAAAGCAGCAGGCATCGATCCAGAACCTCGAGCAAGAAGTGGGAAACATCTCGAAGATGTTATCTAATCGACAACCTGGAGCTTTGCCAAGTGACACTAAAGTAAATCCTAGGAATGAGCATGCAAAATCCGTGTTTACAGTTGTGGAAAGAGAAGGAGTAGAAGATGAACCTCACAAAGAGCACACCCCAATACCACAACCCACGCTTCGAACTAAACCCGTTGTACCGGAATATAAGCCAAAGTTACCGTATCCAAGGGTGATTCTCTGAGATGAGGTTCGACAGAAATACGGTAAGTTTCTTGATATTTTGAAGACTATTCATATTAACATACCTTTTGTTGAAGCTATCTCACATATTCCGAAGTATGTTAAGTTCTTGAAAGAACTCTTAAAAGACAAGAAAAAGCTTGATGAGTTATCGATTGTAACTTTAGATGGTGAGTGTTCAGTAGTAGTGACAGGTAAAATACCTCCAAAGATGAAGGATCCAGGGAGTTTTATTATTCCTTGCCGATTGGGTAATTTACCTGTATGCAATGCTTTAGCCGACCTAGGAGCTAGCATAAATATCATGCCTTATTCGATGTATGCTAGACTCAACCTAGGTGAGCCTAACTGGATAAACATGAGTATACGATTAGCCGATAGGTCATTAACTTATCCTAAAGGTATCGTGGAAAATGTTCTAGTTAAGGTTGAGCATTTCTTTTTTCCGGTTGATTTTGTTATTGTTGATATGGAGGAAGACCGGAATACCCCACTGATTTTAGGTCGACCGTTTCTCGCCACTACAAGTGCACTTGTGGATGTTAAGGGTGGTAAATTAACCCTTAGAGTTGATGATGTGGAGGTTACTTTCTACAATAAACCAGTTGTGTCACACTCACCCGAGAGTACCGATTTCGCATGTATGGTGAGTGAGAATGAATTCGTGATCAACAACGAGGTCAATGAAAAAGAGAAGAGGGATTTAAAAGAGAAAGGTTCTCATGGAATTTTGAATGAAGTTAAAAATTCCAGTGATTCGATCCTTGAGAAATCAATGAAGAAAGTATACAATCGGATACTTTAAGCCGCGTCTAAAGGTGATACTTTTTGTGGTACTCGGATTATTCCAAAATTGTCAAAGAAAGAGAAAGGAAAGCTTCTCGAGATTGTCAACACTACACGAGGTACGAATGATTGGTTAACTTCTCTTATTCAAGGTACGCGTTCCACTAATAGCCCCCACAATGAAATAAGTGTGGGGGAGCTAAAACCCCACTAAACATTAATATTCGGGGTAAAGTCAGGCTTAAGACTCGTTAATAAATAAGCTTTGTAAATTGTATATTATTTGCATTTTCGTTGTTTTGTTTTGTTTATTAACAATGTAGGAACTTTTGAACTTTGTGGGTGTGTTCCCTGGAAACCCTCACGAGACTATAACTCGTCCACTCGGGATACCGAGGGGTTTAAAGGCTTGTTGCATATGCTAAATGCAATCGTGATTGCCTACGAAAGTGTGCTTTGTTGTATATTTAATCCGAAGGATAACGAGACAACTGACTGATACCGAACTAGCCGACGATGATTGCTTCACAGTCAGGGGAGTTTTTCGTTCTAATTTCTTTTCTTCCTTACTCACTTTTATTTTATATGTTTATATACAATGAGGACATTGTATAACTTAAGTGTGGGGAAGGGGTCGGTAGAAAAGAAATATACTTTTAATTTTACTTGTCCTTTATGTAATAAATTTTTCATAGATTTTCATCAAAATTTAAAAAGTTTAAGTTAATAACTAAGTATTTATTAGTTAGAATACTTTTGTTAAAAGTTTTGTTTTATATTTAAAAGTTTAGACTTTAATGTGGATTAACAGTTTTGTACATATAAGGTAAAGATATATAATAATAAGTAATATATGATTACATAATATGATGTACTAATAGGCAATCTACATGAGGATTTCTGAATTTTAAAAAATTGATAAATAACTTGTATATTATTTTAAGATAAAAGAAATATGATGTATGACACAAAAAGTCTTAATTCTTAGATTTATCATGCAAATAATTTTATATTTTTGATATTTATATGAAACCATTTGGGGGTTAACTAATTGTTTCCTTTGTTGTACGGAAGTACAGACCTGGTCTGGTATTAGTATTCTTAAATAAAAAGCAAAAGAGATTTAAAATCTTTAAATCATACGATTCCAACTAATCAAACTATGTTGCTTTGTTATACTAAGGTATAGACCTGTCACCGCTGGTTTGATTTAAAAGGTTTTTCTTTACTTGAATCAAGTTATGTCGCTTTGCTGCATGAAAATGCAGACTTGTCACCAATGTCTTGATTCTTAAAAATGAATTTCATATACTTATTTTAAATATAAAAGGAAAATGCATGATTAAGTTTAAGAGTATGTCGTATGTGGAAATCATAAGTAATATACATACTAATAATAAAGATGTATTTAGAAATATGAGTATAGATTGTTTAGAGTGGATAAAAATATTAGTAATTATTTATGAGCTATATGTTGCATGAACAATAATGAAAAATTCTTATTTGTACGATATAGTTATCCATGTTGATTAAATTGTTTAAAGTTTTAAATTACGAAACGGATTTTTAATTTAAGTATTCTGATTCGTAAATATTAGTTTGATACTTATCAAGGTTTTATGATGAAATTATCTACTTGAGGACAAGCAGATCTTAAGTGTGGGGATATTTGATAGCATCAAATAAGTACTATATTTATATATTAATATTCCCCAAAGTTTATATACTTTTATTGTATTTATGTAATTTTAGGCACTCATTTCTTTTATATTTATAAAATAGGTGTAAATGAAGCTTGAATCGGAAAAAGAATAGAAGATGAGCTGAAAATGGAAGAAAAGTGTAAAAGCTGAGTTTTCGGCTATGCATTAGAATTTTGACCATAACTTCTTCATACGGAGTCCGATTAAGTTGATTCAAGCGCTCAAATTTACAGAACACTGAGGGCTACAACATATAAAAAATTCAGATTATTTGGACTTAAGGAAGATCGCGACGCGACCATGCAATATCGCAACGCAACCTTAGGTCGGCCAGAATACCCTATAAAAACGAATTTAAACATGCTTTTTAACCCTAATCTTCATTCCAGCCGATTCCAGAGGCCTGAGGATGACTTTTAGGGATACCTAGAGTCCGATTCGGCCGTTTCCATCCGTTTGAAGCTAGAAGATCGATTCCATACATCATTAACATTGATTTGTTCGTTATTTACTCGATTATGAACATGATTATGTCTTTGATTTATAGTTTTGTTGAACCCATGATTATGGGCTAAGTTCCTTAATGTTTGTTTAAACTTTATTACTCTAGTTATTGGATATTAATTCGTGATTAGAATTATATGCTTTGATTTCACGATAGTCATCGAACGATTGATGTTTTTGGTTATTTAATTCATTCAATTAGTAAACTTGATTGATTGTAATTAATGATAACTTTTACATGTTCTTGTTTGCTCTTGTCAATTAATTTATTGATTGCGGATTTTGATTAGACCAAATTAAAGGAGTTGAATTGAATTAACTAATAATTAACATTGGTGGATCATGTTTAGAGACATCTTGCATGATTGATGATTTTTATGAAAGTAAGGTCACAGATTAACTTGTGATTTCATTGATTGCACAATTTATGATTGGGAGGTTTTAAACTTCAAGTATACTTGGGTTGTATAATCTTAATTAAGTGATTTTGACGTGACAACTAATAAGTCCAAATTGTGTCTTCTAGGTTGAATAATCCTGATCCAATGCTTAATCCATATATCCAATAACTAGAGGTTAAACAGTCTAAGCAAACATATTTAATCCATCTGATATTAATCTATCTTTTATTTGCTTTCGTTATTTACTTGTTTAAAATACACTCTTTGACTGTCTGTCGTTAAAAGACACAAAACTCCCAATATTTACTTGCTTTTGTTAGCGTAACTGTTAGATAAATTAATTACTTAAAATACACACATATTGTTCCCTGTGAAGACGATTTACTCGGATCTTACCATAGCTATACTATTGTGCGATTAAGTATACTTGCCTAGTTGTGTTTTAGTCTAAATCTTTGATAGTTTCTAATATATTTTTATAACCTGATTTTAGCACATCAGATTTTTAAACAGCAATCTATTGTATATACATCTTTCGTGAATTGAATAAATCCATTAGTTTATTTTTGCTCAAATTCCATTTTCATATGGTACAGAATAGTGTAAAACCTTGTACGCAAATTAGACAAAAGATCCTCCGGTCACCATGTTTTACCATAAAACTGTTAGGCAAACTCAAATCAAACTAAACACGACAAAAACTACCTTTTACTTTGTAGCATAACACAACATCCTGGACTTTCAGAAATAAAACACAAACTTGAACGAAATAATTATTAATGGGATCACAAAATATTTTTAGTGGCAGAATATGCAAAAAAAAAAAAAAGAAAAAAAAAAGAAAAAGAACTACACAATAGCAAACTTAAATCAAACTAAACGCCAACAAGAACTAACTTTTACTTTGTTTGTAGCATAACACAAACATCCTGGACTTCAGAAATAGAATACAAACTTGACTTCAGAAATAAGACAAACTTGAACGAAATAATTATCAATCTGATCACATAATATCTGCAGTGGCAGAACATGCAAAAAAATACACTACACGATAGCAAACTCAAATCAAACTAAACCGAAATAATTATCGGATCACAACAAGAACTACCTTGTAATTAGTTTGTAGCATAACACAAACTTGACTTCGGAAATAAGGCAAACTTGAACGAAATAATTCTCAATCGGATCACAAAATAATTTTTGTGGCAAAATATGCAGAAAAACACACTGCCCGACTATCCAACCCATGCATATGCCAAAAAAAAAATTGGTAAATATATGCCCTATACTTATAACTTAGCTGCAAAGCAGGACCCTAAAAGAAACAAAAAGTCTTGAAGAAACAACTTTCGTAATGGCAGATGATCAACCTAACAATTTCATGATTCTGAAGTCACGGCAGATTATATAACGAGCATACATTATCTTTTACAAGTCATATAAATATACTTTTTAATTGGATACGTTTCAAATAACCTTCAATCTCCCACATTTCATTTTGCCACATGCTAAGTGAGCTTTACACCTATTTTCTAATGCTTCAACTGAGCAAAAACTGCCACAAAAAAAGGGTGGAAGACAGATCTAGACATAGGATATAATGAAAACCATAGGCTAAAATTCTGGGGCATGAATGACACACCATTGAGCAGAAAACAAGATCATTCCCGGACCTTGAAGCATGAAGCAAGTATCAAACAAGAATTTTCTGTGAACCCCATTATGATGTGGATCCCTAGCGACTCTCTACCAACATGTATACCAAAGTAACTAAATAGCTAAATTTCAGCCATATACCAAAGAATATGCATATCAATATCTTGCAACTTCAAATTACTTGGACTAGAATCAATTCCTAGGACGACAAATCTACAGAAGTGGCTAGTAAAGATAGAACCATCCTATACTCTTTTTTTAAGCTACATAAAATTTATAACAAAACATAAACTTGCAACAATATGGCTACAATACCAACACATACCACCTGTATAGTCAATGTTCCAATAGCAACACTTTCAAAAAAGGTTTATAGATACCTTAAAAATCCCATTGCTACCTCCTAAACGATGATTCAAGAATATAAATTTTCTTCATTTGTAGTCTCCAAACTTCAAAATCCTAACTTTTATCTCTTACGTATTGATTGAATGACTAATTGAATAAAATATATACATCAATAGATTTTCCTTTATATCTTTAATTAATGTCTATTTGATGGTACAACTCAACAAATTGTTGAGTATGCTAAATCTATACAAAATCAAATCTTAAACCATTTATCAGATTGCGAAAGTCCACCAATGCCAGAAACCTTAAGATATGAATAATAAAATGGAGAACCTCAATTTAATGATAATGCCCAACAACCTTTACAAAAACATAATAAAATTTCTCCATCAACTTGTCAGTGAGTTTAATTAGAAAGACATGCATAACTTATATATCATTATGGGTAATTTAATTTCAAGTCACAGATGGACTCCATGTCCATAATCATCCAGAGGTACCCTCAAAATGACTTCCAAATTATTATATCAATGATCCATCAAAGTTTAAAACACACCTTAATATAATTTCCTTCAACCTAATTAAAACTCCATATGGCAAACAAACAATATGTAAAATCCACAAGTCTCCAGAAATTTCACTGAGAGTGAAGTCTAAAGGGCTTAGAATCTACATCACTTCCATCCCCTTGGATCACTGCGAAAAACCTTTGAGTTCAAATTTTCACCTAAAAATAGGATGTGTCTAATCTGTTTCCATAGACTTCAGGGTGATATGCAAGTGGAATCCAAGACCATTTTCATAAAATGGAGATGCCTTATAGCTTTAGATAATTTCAGCTCCCAAATTTAGCCCTTATGTTGTACTTACCATCTTAGACTAAACTCCTTCCATATGAAATACTCACACTTGGTCGTCTATTAAAAGGGACAATCTAAAACTTAGCCCAACAAGTCATGTGTTCCACTAAAACAAACTAGGGAGATCTGGGAGGAAAAGACATGGAGAGACAGAAGGGAAGGACAGTAAAGAGAGAAATTAGAAAGATTAACAGCTTTCCTGCATTGCAAACACTCCAGAACAGCACATCATATCCAGTCTCCACGTTGATGGCCTGCATGCAATTCAATACAAAAAAGATTAAAAAATAATTGCTTCTAACACAAATATCAAATTAAAGAAATTAGAGACAGGAAAAGCACTCAATTTACCAGTACTTGTGTAGTCTAGTAGTGGTATCTACCACCAAAAGACCGGCCACCACCATAAGGATGATCAACGCCATAAGGATGATCAACACCATCAGGACGATCACCACCATAAGGCCGCTCACCTCCATACGGCCGTGCACCGCCATATGGACGCTCACCGCCATACGTACGCTCACCGCCATAAGGACCCTCGCCATAAGGACGCTCACCCCCATAGTAAGATGAATACTGCGAGTAAAAAGATTTGATGTCTAAGCGGCAAGTGGTATAGAACACTTAAGAGATGCACAAACATGAAAGGGAAAAAGAATAATCACATCATAGTTGTAATAGTCACGTGAAGGTCCACCACTTCCACTTCCTAAATATCATCAGAACATAACTAAGTTAGTAAATTAGGGGATAGCAAGTTAGGCAAAACTACAAAAATCAGCCTTTATATAAGCACTTATAGACTAAAGTCAAAACCTCGATAACGATTTCCAGAAGCTGAAATTGCTGGGTCAGAGTAATCCAAACGAGGCCGCACCCTGCTAGACTCACTATAGCCAGGATCCTGGTCCTAAAAGCCAAAGGAAAACTATCCATTTCATAGAAGAACATAATTTTCTTTTCCTACAAGAAAGAAAAAAGGAACTAGTGAACTTTACAGCATAATATGGACGTTTTACTCCACGTGAAGGATCTCCATAAGCATAAGGGTCTTCATAGCGCCTCCCACTGTAAGGTCTGTTAAACTGCTCTTCAGGATAAGGGGGTTGCCCTCTCATTGGCATATGATCACGATTCATATTAGCACCATGTCTCGGTCTATCAACATCATATCTAGGTGGCACAGTGCCTGGACCAAATGGCTGATGTGGACCCCTGAAATTATCCCACCTCCCTCCTGCAGAACCAACAGGTAACTTGGAGAAAGAATGTAAAGAAAACACAAAAACATATGTATGTGAATATTCAAAAAAAGGTTACCAAAATTCTGTCTCCCTCTATAAGAAGAATGAGGCCCAGCAGGCGGGTAATCATCAGGAAAACCCATTCTACGGGCTTGACCTGGTCCATGTTGATAAAAACCCCTGCCGCGTGGAAAGTTCATACGGTTGGCAGGAAGTGCACCTCTTCCAAAACCCCTCCCTATAACCCAAACGAATAAGATATTGTAAATGAAGATGTAGGTATTACTCCTTTTTTCATTATATGTATATACGTATACCAGCTCTTGGAAAGGTAGGCCCACTCCCTTGACCAATTCGAAATCCTCCAGCTATTCCACCTTTCACAGCTTGAGTTTTAGGTAGAGGGTTTGAAAGCCTTGCTCTCACTTTCATCTATAACCAATATAATTTGTTAGCTTCATTCCAATATACATGGTTGGAATATATTACTATAAAACAGAATTTTTCAAAATTCCGACTCTATCCCCATCCCCAAGAGTAAAATAAATAAATACATAAATTAATCAAGAATTAATGCCACCCTTACCTTCTCATCACCAAACTCTCTTATATTTATTCCATCAATGCAAGCAAGAGCAGCCTCATGAGTAGTGAAATCAATAAACCCAAAATCTTTCCTCTTGGCAGTTGACATATTTCGTGCCAGCATGACACGCTCAATATGACCATAGCTCTTTAAATGTTCCCTAACAATGTCTTCATCCCAATGAGGTGGCAGCCCGTCAACAAAGACAGACTTGACCTGAGCCAAAACTTCTGGGTCCGGCTCTCGCAATGGTTCAGCAAAAGCTACTTTGGCAGTTCTATCAGGATGCCCAAAGATAACATCAGGTTTTTGAAGCCTTTTATATGCAAGCATAGCATCTGGGTGACCTGAAAACTCAAGGAATGCAAAACCACGACTCAACCCTTCACGTTGTGTATCAGCAACAAGTGTGATCCTTTCAAGACCTTCAATGCCATACTCCTTCAGTTTTTGTCTTATCTGCACCATATTGACTGTTAGGATGTCACATGAATATGAAATAATCAAAGAAATCAAATTACCCTTACCGCTTCCTTTGTCCACGTATTGCAGATATTTCCCAAAAACAATGTATCATTATCCTCACTTGGTGCAGTTCCACAGCGTTTACCATGTATCTGGCAACAGAATTCTAATTAGCATTTTACAAGTAAAGTCAACTCAAAACAAATAATAACAGACAGAGAGAAACATACAACAGGATTTTTCATTTCTGCCAAAGCACGAGCAACTTGTTCCTTGTTAGCGAATCTCACAAATGCATATCCTTTGTTCTTATTAGTTGGAAGTTCCTTATGCATTCGGACTTCAACAACCTCCCCCGCATTCTGAAAAACTTTCTTAACATCTTCTTCTGTAGCATCTCTATCCAATCCACCAACAAATATCTCAAATTCTTTCCTTCTCCTACGGTCCTCAGCAGCTGCTGCAATTTCTGCATGTTCCTCATCCAATCCCTTATCATCAACAAACTCATCTTCATCATCCTTATCCTTTTCCTCATCACTTAAACACACTCGCTCCTGTGGGTCTTCATCTCCTTTATATTCCTCATCAATATCTTTCTCCAAGTCAACCTGCTCCTCATTCTCCACTTCAACTTTTTTAATCTCCGTTGGCACTTGTTCAATCTCAACACTTCTTTCTTTTTCGACTACATTTTCCCGATCCTCAACAACTTTCTCAGCATCAAGTTCCTCTTTTCCAACCTCTTGTTCAGGTTCCTCAACCTCGAACGGTTCATCCTCATCTATCTCCTTACTTTCTTTATCATCCACTCCTTCCTTTTCCACGCTTGGTTCCTCAGCATTCAAACATTCCTCTACTTTCACCACATCTTCTTTCTCATCGTTTTTCACAACCTCCACAGTTTTCTGCCTTATATTACCCACAACATCTTCAACGAACGGTTCGCCAGCCGGTTGAACATCATCATTTGCTCCTTCCACGTCCTTGATAACATCTTCACCATCCACAACATCATCATTCTCATCTTTTATCCGCACACCAACATCCTCATGTTCTCCCACATCCTTTAGCTCATCATCTAACTTTTCTTTTTCTTGTTCATTATTATCATCATCTTCTTCTTCTTCCTCAACTTTAACCGAAGCAGGAGGTGTAGCTTTAGGTTTCTTCCTGATAATAGTCCTCTTAACAACTTTCTTAACAGTCCTTTTACTTCCAGATTTAGTTCCAGGTGTTGTTACATTCACTATATCATCATTTTCCTCTACTTTTATATCTACAATTGTATGTGTAAACCATCAAAATAACATAAAACCTATGGATTAATAATTATAAAAGATGAAGTGTTTCAAAGAGTATCGAATTTTCCTCGATATTCTATTGCACTTATCCAACTTTAAAATATTGTATGCCGAAATCTTATAACCAGTAAACCAATGACTTGGCTTCAGAAAGAAAGAAAAAAAAGGTTACCTAATCGAATACATACAAAAGAAATAGTTAAACAATTTGATGCATACAATCTAGGCATTGAAGTTCAATACATATTATAACATTTAACCCTAATTAATAAAATATACAAGCTAGGGTTTAACAGAAACCATAGATTGAGATTTGACCTGCTGTTTCTGGAGTTGTGGTGGCGGCAACGGCCTTTCCTCTACGTTTCGGCGTAACGGTGGCATCGGATGGTGGTTGTGCGGTGGCGGATGGTGGTGTTTTGGACGACGATCTCCGGCCCGGTGGAGTTTTTTTAACCGGAGGTGTTGATTTAGGGTTGTCTGCGTTTCGTGTTCTCATAGTGAAACTGAATTAAGTAACAAAGTTATGGAATTTATGAAGATAAAATTGGGGATTTGGAGTTGATGATGATGATTATTGACGTCCGGAGAGTGAAATGGTTTTTGTGTAATTTGTAGTCCATGGGAGGGGTCTTCAATTGGGCTCGGGTATGGTCCGGATGGCCACGCATAGCATGGGGATCGGATGACGTCATGTCTAGGGTGTGTAAGAAATGGTTCAAACCGTGAGAACTAACGAATCGTATTGTTCTGAATCGGGGAATCAGGTATTTTATACGGTGACTAGGATATAAATAGTCAGAGTTTGCGGTGTGATCAATGTTTTTAAAACCGAAAACCGGATCGAATCGGAAAGATCCCCGGTTCCGGTTCGACCGGTTTGACCGTTCGGTTTGGCCGTCCTTATGTTGATGACAACTAGAAAGTAGATGACAGCTAAAAAAGTAGAAAGGGTTTCATACTTTTAATGCTTTTGTAATTTTATATACATGCTTGTACAGTTGTACCAAATGTGTAAGTCTCCTCTCTCTTTACTTATTCCTTCCCAATGCCACCTCTTTATTTGTGTACTTCTTTTACAGGTAACACCACATGAATACAAACAAAAAACATGAAACCCAATAGTTCTAAAAATTCTTTCACACAAACACAGAAATCAAAATATATACAAATCGGAAAAAACCCATATATTCACTAGCAAGACCCATCCTCATCTTTGATTACACCGTCATCCAACATATAGCACCTTCGTCCTGCACCGTCGTTCGCCACCACCATCTGCCACCATCCTCATCGTTGATTATCATAGAACCCACTCTTTTTTTATCGCACTAGTTCTAAAATAGCAAAAAGAAACTAACAATTTAACATCTAATTACATAAATGAAAGCTCAAAAAATACCTTAATGGATAAAAGTGCGACCAGAAAATCGGCCGGAGAAGGTGGGACAAGGCCGACAACGATCAGAGGTGGCTGGAGGCGGCGGTAGATGGCCGGATTTGGCCGATTCTGGTTTTTTGTGATTTGGTGATTTGGTTGTACGTTCAAAGCAATAAGAGGGAGGGAGGTTATACTTTTTTATTTTTTTTCCCAAATATATAATATTTAACATAATTAAAACAAATAATATAAGAAACCGGTCAAAACCGGTTCCGATTTACGGTTCAACCGGTCAAAACCGGAAAAATCGACGATTTGTTGACTGGTCAAAGTAACCTCAAAACCGGTTTTCAACCGACCGGAAAACCCTAAATTCCCGGTCTGACCGGTCCGACCGGACCGGTCTAACCGGTTTTCAAAACATTGGGTGTGATTTGGTTCGGTTCTAGAATATATAGTAAACCGCTATATAATGTCAAAATAAAATAGAAGGCTTAGAGAAAGATGATACACAAAACTATTATAGTATATCCGTCCCATATTTATATTCCACGTTTCATATTTCGGATGTTCCAAATTTATTGTTCACTTCCAAAAGTAGAAAGGTATAATCAACTAAACTTCCTATAATACCCTACTTTATATGTATGTAAAAAAAATGGGTAAAAAGTAGTACATAAAAGTACAGTGCAATAATTATGTTTTATTAAACCGCGTATTATTTATCCGTGGACAATAAATTTGGGACGGAGGGAGTATGAATTATGCCGTGGGTGAAGGTAGGGATCCCATGCACCAAAAACATAAAAGTAGCTATTTTACCTCTGCTTTTGTTTATCCCACTCTTCCGCTCCACTCGTCATCCCTATCATTCAACGTAACTATTTATAATCCCGAGTTCGACACCCCATAACCAGATGACGAGAGTACCACCTAATCTTTATCTTTATCTTTTATTTATATATACAAAAGAAAGCAGTAAACAGATTTCACATTTCATTGTATAAACCAAATAGAACACTAAAATTGCAACCCGTAACTACGTAAACCACATACATATACATATATGATGAGGACACGATTAATGAGTTAGCGAAAACGTTATTGAGAAGTTTGAACGGGGGAAATCAAGTGACCTCATCATCTCCTAAAAATTTTAAGTGTCATACTGAACTTTACAGTCTCAGAGAGTCCGACGAAATTCGCACAGTCAGTGAAAAACGGCCCAACTTGCAAAACTCCTCGCATCACCAGGATTTGGGGGAAATTTTAGCCATTCAAGATCGTTTAGGGGCTCAAATTGGCATTTTACCGTTTTTATCATTTTTAAATTATTTTATAAAGTTAGTTATAGTTTGAATAAATGTCTAGGATTTGTGTCCTAGTCAAAAGTGTTTCTTGCTCCGCAAGACTTATGAACCCTATAAATATTAGGCTTGTTTTCATTATTCGTTACGTTTTAATAATATTAGCTTTCAATTGCGAATTTACTGATGGTCTCTCCTATGGGTGTTTTATTGTATGTTTGTATTTATGGTGTTTAGTTTGTATCTTTGTTAGGTTTGTTCCCCTTCTTTCTGACCTTCTTATGTATGTTGTTTTCCCTCCTAAGTTCAGTTGTGCTGGTTTCTAATGAATTTAGCATAGCATTGCAACAAAAAAAAAGGTGTATGGTAAATGGAGACAAAAATAAAGTGATGATCAACTCCCTTCTTTTAAGACTACTAAATATCTAGGGAATGAAATAAGCAACCGGGTTGCATTATGTAACTTTAGTATGGAGGGGTATTTATGTCATTTTAGGAATAACTATAACAAAAACATAAAATATGAAATCATTACAACATCTTCAAATTCAAAACATGTTCATTCCCATCATTCAGGGAATTAGGGTTTATGTCAAATTTCAACATTAATCAAATTGATAAGTGATTCAATCACGTATTCATGCTTTCAAAACATAATTTGTATGACATTAGTGATTATCAAATATGCGGTGATCCTGATCAAACTTAAAAAAATGATTTTTATTGTTTTATTAAATCACAACCGTTAACCGTATAGTTCGAGTATGAATAATGCTCAAATACGTAATTCAAATCATATGATCATGATGAACAACATTAATCAGTATCAATTTGTTCGCAATATGATTTTTAATTTTTTATTAGATCACATGATGATTGTGTAATTTGATCGTGAATCATGCTTCAAAGCATAATTCGAATCACATGATTGTGTAATTTGACTCGTTCTTTACGACTCAAGTCATCAGCTACAACGTTTGCTTTGCCCGGGTGATACTTAATCTCACAATCGTAATCGTTTAGTAATTCGACCCAACGACGTTGTCTCATGTTGAGTTCTTTCTGGTCGAATATATGTTGGAGACTTTTGTGATCCGTGAAGATTGTACACTTTGTACCATATAGGTAGTGTCTCCAAATCTTAAGTGCAAAAATGACGGCTCCCAGCTCTAAGTCATGCGTCGTATAGTTCTTCTCGTGAACTTTCAATTGTCGAGACGCGTAAGCAATGACTTTTTCGTTTTGCATCAACACGCAACCCAATCCCTGATGTGAAGCATCACAATAGACAACAAAGTTTTCTACTCCTTCTGGTAGTGATAGGATTGGTGCGGTACTCAGTTTCTGTTTCAACAATTGGAAAGCAATCTCTTGCTTCTCGCTCCAATCAAATTTCTTATCTTTTTGAGTTAGAGCGGTAAGTGGTTGGGCTATTTTCGAAAAGTTCTCGATGAATCGTCGGTAATAGCCGGCTAGCCCAAGGAATTGTCGTATCTCGGATGGCGTTTTCGGGGCTTCCCAGTTCTTAATTGCCTCGATTTTGGATGGGTCCACATGAATTCCCTTGTTATTGATCACATGACCAAGGAAATGAACCTCATGCATCCAAAATTCACACTTAGAGAACTTTGCGTAAAGCTTTTCTTTCTCTAGTAATTTAAGAATCATTCTTAGATGTCTCTCGTGATCCTCCTTCGTTCGGGAGTATATCAATATGTCATCGATAAACACGATCACGAACTTATTAGATAAGGTTTGCATACTTTGTTCATGAGGTCCATGAACACTGCTGGTGCGTTTGTCAGTCCGAATGGCATGACTAGGAACTCGTAATGACCGTACCGAGTCCTAAACGCAGTCTTAGGAATATCCCCATCCCGAACCTTCAACTGATGGTAACCAGATCGCAAGTCGATCTTCGAATAGTAACTTGACCCTTGTAGCTGGTCAAACAAGTCATCGATGCGAGGTAGTGTATATCGATTCTTAATGGTTACTTTGTTCAGTTCCCGATAATCGATACACATTCACATTGATCCATCCTTTTTCTTGACGAACAAAACCGGAGCTCCCCAAGGTGAAAAGCTCGGTCGGATGAATCCTAAGTCTAAGAGTTCCTGCAGTTGTGCAGACAACTCTTGCATTTCTGATGGAGCAAGACGGTAAGGTGCGCGAGCAATTGGTACTGCTCCAGGAACTAGGTCGATATGAAATTCTACCTGTCGTGGGGGTGGTAATCCTGGTAACTCGTCAGGAAATACTCCCGGGTAGTCACATACAATAGGTACATCGTCTATACGTCGCTCCTCGGGTTTCTTTTCTACAACGTGTGCCAAAAATGCTTGGTATCCCTTTTGGAGATTTTACTGGCTTTCAAGCATGTAATCATTTTTGTGGCACTTTTTCGTTTCTCACCTTGGACCATGAGAGTTTCTCCTGTCGGTAGTGGTAAGCGTACCAACTTATCATAACATATGATCTCGGCGCGGTTCTTAGACAACCAGTCCATGCCGACTACAACGTCGAAACTTCCCAACTTAACCGGTAGCAAGTCTATTTCGAAGAGATGACCTTCAAATTCCAAGGTACATCCTGGTACTATTTCTCCTGACTCGATTAAATCACCATCGGCTAGTTCAATAGTATATTTGTTATCTAACTTACGTGATTCAAGTTCTAATAGTGGTCTAAACTCATTAGACACAAAACTTAAATCAGCATCTGAATCGATTAACACAGAGGCATAATGGTTGTTTAAAAGAAATGTACTGTGAGTCCCTAATCACTATTATGTTAGTGATTATGAATCGTTAACAGTGAGTTAATTGTAGAAGGGGGGGGGTTGAATACAATTAAAAACTTTTCTGTTTTAATGTGTTAACTTGTTTAGCAAGTTTTTAACCGTATTAAAGTGACAGCAATATGAACACAAATATATAAGTAAGATAAGCAGTTCAGTTGCTGATGCAATACTAGCTGAAAGATAAATTCTTTTATTGATAAAATTTATCTATTGTTGATTGCGGAATAGATTAGCCAAAGCTAATCTAAATCAAACAATACAGCTCTTACAAAAGGAGATGAGCAGTAGTGGACAAACACGCTAACTTGCTCACTCGCTGAGGTAAACTAATAGTGGACAAACACGCTACTAGTTCACTCGCTGGTGTTGTTTGTATTTTAGACAAACTAGTTACTGACAAACAAGTAACAATACAAACAATCGGCACAAAATGAAGTACAACATACTACGCTATTTATAGACGCTGAAATCCTTAATTTCCGGATCTGAAAGGACACGTGTCGCTGCTTGATTGGTGAGGTAGTTGAGATGTGATACATCATGGTTCGACATTCTGTCTTGGGAAATATCACCTTGTACCATAAACCAATCAGATGCTTCCACGTTACTCTTTTCAAGTTACGAGGAACACGTGCTGCGCCGTAATAATGCCGAATGTCAACTTCTTATTTAATGCGGCATTTAATGCTGCAGTCACTGATAGAAACATCAATTCTCCTCATTCTCGTTGCGAGCTAACATGCCCTAAAGAATGACTTGAAAAGCTAATCTTCAGTGACTTCTTTTATTCAGCAGAAGAGAGAACTCAAGAAGACTTGGAGACTCTCACTGATAGATGAGTATCAGCGACACACATAGTTGAGTCTTTGATCTTTATAAGTTCTTCATCTACTGGTTGAAGAGATAGGATCAGCGATCATAAACTTCAGCAACAGGAGCTTGACTTGAATCATTTTCTTCATGGAGAGATCTTTATTGAGAAGGACAGAGACTGTGAATATAAGATATGATCAGTGACTTCACATAATCAGCGATTAATGACTTCAACGATTTCCTATATAATCTCCCCCTTAATCCTTGTGATCAGTGACCACTTTGAGTTCAGCGATCAGTGACTCAACAATCTCCCCCTAAATGGTTTAAGTCAAAGCTCCCTTAGACAAACTTGTTGCAGGAAAGTTTTAGTCTCCGATGATAAGTTGGTTGCTCAGAGACTTGTACTTGTAAATTTTTGTTGCTGAAAGGTTTTTAGTCTCTGACGGTAGGTTGGTCGCCCAGAGACTTGTACTTGTAGATTTTCTGTTTCAAGCCTCATTTATATCATGAAATAAATATTTACAAGAGACTAACTATTACAAAAGATCTAATTTATTTATCTCTCCACATCTCCTCCTCTTTCACTATGCCAAGCTCAGCTTCAAGTTCATACTTGTCTTTGGAGGGAAGGTATCTGAACTTTCTTGCCAAGGCTTCATCGAGAATAGCTTTTCTGATTTTTGAATTTGTAGGAAGCATGCTAGTTGACCTGATTAGGTGTATGAGTTGTTCTTGATCAACCTTCTCAAGTTCAGCTTCTCTCTGAAACCTAAGGGCACCATTTAAGTCCCTGTATACCCGACCCTTCTCCCCCTCAATGACTTCATGTCCTTCAAGCTTTGGCACACCAGCAGGGATAGACAGATTTAACCTTGAAGTGTTGGGGATTCGATAGATGCTGCTAGTGCCTGACCTATACCTCGGGCTTGGTGGCTGAATAATCTCTTCACCAAATGTGACAATATCTTCTGGTCTGAGAAGTTGCAGTGACACCATCTTTTGATATAGCCTATCAATCTCTTTCAGGACATCAGCTTTAGCTGCACTTGTAGAGTGGCTGATAGCAAGCCTGATTTCATTCCATTCTTCTCTGTGCAGCTTGCATACTTGATCAAGTAGCATGGCTTGAGTCTCTGAACCTCTTTGAATGAGTAGCTGAGGTTGAGATTGATTCTTAGACTTCTTCAATTTTACCTTGGTAATAGGTGCAGGGTTTGATCTCCCTGTCATACCTTTTTCTATCTATCTCATCCCACTTTCTATCCACTGCTGTTTTGACAGCTCCCCCTTTCTTTTTAGAGCTCTTGCTAGCTGATGTTTTCAGTTTCTGTTGCTCTAGCTCACTCTCTTCTATTTCAGCAAGTACCCTGGCAATTGCATCATCAGACTCTTCTTGATCTTGCTTTTGTTTAAGCAATCTGGCCCTTTCATTAGCATCTTTAGAGCTCAATTCCAGTAGGTATGCTCTGTCAGCATTTGATTGCTCTTTCAGCAACCTTTTCCTTTCTTGTTGCTCTCTTAACTCAGCCTAAAAGGTTATTTTCATTATCGTCTCCTGCTCCCTGTCCTGTCTTGCCTTTACTTTTCTGGCAACTCGCTGTTCTTTTGTCTCATCAGGACAGAGGCTTTCTGAGGCTGAGTCAGAGGAAAGGCATGCTGTAGGGGAAGTGTCTGATGTGGTACTGTTGGAGAGATTTGCTGTAGAGATTGGTGTTATTGTTGCTGGGGTAGGTGTGGTTATTTGGGTGAGTGTAGTTGTAGTTGCTGTGGGTGAGGGTAGGTTTTGGGTTGCTGGTGTAGATGAAGGTACAGTTACCTCAGATATGACAATATGTGATTGAGGGTAACTGACCTGTTGTTTCTTTGATGGAGGAGTAGATGCAGGAGAGGTGTCACTGGTCCTTTTTCTTTTAATGACAGATGATATGGGTTGCTGATCCTCCATATTTACATCATCTTCATCTTCACTTTCTGAACCCTGACCATTTCCATGACCACCTCCCTGACCATCATCATTGTTGTCATCATCATCATCAGCATCATGCATGATGGTATCATCTTCCTCATCATCAGATTTATCATCTACAACCTCCCTGTTCATCCACTCCCAGCGAGCCAATTCATAGCTTACTGAGGTACCCTCTATCCTAGCAACCTCATCCACTGCCCACTGCTGTACCAGCCCATTATAATTCCTGAGCTCTTCAGCACTGAACTCAGGGAAGCATTCAGCAACATCCACCATGTCAGTAGCCATCTCCATATCAACCCAATACAGTTCAGCAACTGCAAGGGCTTCCAACTCAGGTTGCTCAGCGATTGGACGTAATGCATAAGTGTTGAGTACAATGTCCCTGTGAGCTTTGTTTGACAGCGGATCAGTCATTTGAAGGGGCATCTCAGGATCAGAGACTGAGACAGAAATATCATCTTCTTCTTCACTCTCCCCCTGACTGGTTCGCTCAAACTGATCTACTGCCCTGAGAATTTGATCAGTGAAGTTAGCATTTTCCTCTCGCAGGGCAGCGACCTCAGCTCTAGTCTGATCAAGCAGTGAAACAACCTGCAGAAGCACCTTGACAACTTTGTCATTGTTGAAAAGATAGTTGGATACAGAGATAGCCAAGTCATTTTGGTTGGTGGTGAGCTGGGCAATGGCAGTGGCATGAGTGGTAAAGTTTGTGGTGGAGGTGGAGGCTAGCTCAGTGACTGCATGGTTTATTGCAGCACTAGCCTCAGCTACTGTTTGTACCCTCTCACTGACAGATGTGCTCCATGGTTCAATGGAGTTGTATACATCAATGAGAGCAGTAACGGCTTTCTGTAAGACAGAGACATTGCCAATAAGTGCCTCACGGTCTTTAGTGAGCATCTTAATCTGGGTTTGGGATTGGGCAATGTACTCCATCAGTAGCTGATCTGATGTGGAGTGGGTGGAGGTGTTTGTGGGAGTAGTTTGGGTAATAATAATGGGGGTAGGTGTAGATTGGGCTACATGATCAGGGGGTGTGTTCTGACCAGCAGTAGTGACTTGGATGTTGTCACTGGAGAAGGAGGTGGGGGTAAGCTCTCTGATAGGAGAGTTAGATGTGGGTAGAGGAATGGGTTGGGTGTCCTCTGAGGTGTCCATGGGCATGATTTCCTCATCATCAGCTTGTGATTTAGCTGATGGTTCATTGGAAATAGAGGTAGCGACCTGTATCTCACCATGGGTCAGTGGTAAGACATTGACAGCTGGTGCAGTGATAGATGAGAGATGGCCTGGGTCTGTAGCCAGTGGTGTGACATCAGCAATGAGTGTGTTATCACCCACTGATGTCACTAGCCCTTTGAGTGAAATGTCACCCTTTTGTGAGGATGACAAGTGGCTGGGTTGACTCAATCTGAGGGTGTGGGATGCACCCGAATCACTGCTAACAGTGGTTTGATCCACTGCAGCTGTCTGTAATTTTCCCTTTTTAGAGTCACTGGACTTTCGGGAGTCCAGTGAAGCAGGTAAAGTTGAGGGTTTAGCAGTGGTGCCCTCAGCAACTGAACGCACAGTCACTGATTCACCCCTGGCATCCTTAGATGTCTTCTTTTTGCTATGTCCCTGACCCTTTAATGTCAGGGACCCTAATTTGGATTTTTTCTTGGGAGCAGTGGGTGGTTTCTTGATTGGTGGTTGACCAACAGTAGTCACTGGGGGTGTGGTCAGTGACGTGGTTGATGGGGGGGGGGGGGCAGCAACTGACATTTGTACAGAAGTTACAGGCTGGGGTGCAACTATCCCCGGGTGTTTCATAAAAGCAGGTAACACTGCAGTCGCTGGTTTGGCAAAGATTTGAGATCCTACCAGGGTCGGCTCAAAACCTTGAAAAAATACCCTATCATAGGCATCAAACTGATCCCTGAAGATCAGTGAGAGAAACCTAGGGTAGGGTACATATTTGGCCCTGGCAGGCTCAGCGACTTTGGTGATCAGTTCATTGAAGATCACACTTGCATAGTCAACTCGTAGAGAGTTGACCAGTGACCAACTGATCTGGGCCTCCAGGGAGCTGAATTGATCATAGCTCCCTGATTTTGTACCCAAAGATTGAATGAAATTGGTGAAAATGGCATTCCAAACACCATCCATTTTAGTTTTGTGGACCGTAGAGTACTTACGGTTGCCACTACCATCGACTGAGTATTTACACTCAATCTCATTAAGATCGACGAGGCCTTGTTTGGCTATGTCGCTCTCTGGCAGCGACTCGTACGACTCATAGGTCGGGAGATGTAAAATGGACCGGATGGTGTTGGCAGTTATGGTGATGGGATGGGTACCATTGTCTATAAAACCCTGGAGTTGTGAAACACCAGAGACGACAGAGTGAGTGCAGGTATACCAGAACTCACTGAGCCATTCTGGGTTCATTTCCCCAGGAGACAAGGTAAGAGCAGGGAGGATAAAGTGATTTTTGAGAAAGTTTATCACCTCCGCATACTCTGGTTTAGGGCAGGTTACATTTCCCAAATAGTTAGATTTGGGAACTGTAACAACAAGCGTCTCACTGACCGCAGAGGCTCGAAGAGCTTTAATCTCTGGGGTCGGTGTGTAAGCATTGTTGAAAAACTTAGTTCTAGCCATTTTTAAAAAGAAATGAAAGAAGAAGATTTAGAAGCAGAGAAAATGAAAAAGATGAAGTTTTGAAATCAAGAAAGCGTAAAAGTGAAAGTGAAAAAGTTTCGCTGCTTATATACGGTTGCTGAGATACAAAACATGTGGTCAAAAAGCGTATGTACGTGGTCAAAAAGTGGTGGTTGATGGTAGGGGAGTAGGGTGATGATGGTGGTGAGTGGTAACATTAAATGGTGATGGGAGTGGTACGCCGGAAAGGTATACGAGGTGTCAGAAAAAGTGTACCTTTTCGATGTCCCATGAGATATTTAATAAAGCATTTATTAGGAATATAAATCGTTAAAAATTAAATACAAAATGTATTAAATGTAAAGGAATATATGTCAAAATAAATGCCATATTAAATAAGAAGAAACTTCGCTGATACATTACGTCTCAGCGAGATGAAAATAAGTTATATCTTAAAATAAAATAAATATTATGTCTCATATTTGATTTCGCTGATCAGATTACAACTTAGAATACTAATCTAATCAGCTAGCCAAATTGTGAAGCATAAAACATATTTTATTTAGGTGATATAAAGAATTTTCATGTGTATTTACAAAGTATATAATTTATTGATCATGACTATGCTAACTTATTATTCTTGCTGATTATATCAGTGAGAATAATAGGACAGCGAGTTAGAACTATAAGCCATATATTCTGTAAATACCTTTTATTCAACAATCAGGTTTTAATCATTTAAGTTCAACATTCCCAACTCGCTGATGAGAAAGGTGAATCTTTTCTCATCTAAAGGTTTTGTAAATATATCAGCGAGTTGGTAATCAATTGGAATGAAATGCAGTTCAATGTCACCTTTCATGACGTGGTCCCTGATGAAATGATATCTGACATCAATGTGCTTTGTCCTTGAGTGCATCACAGGATTATTTGCTATGGCAATAGCACTTTGACTATCACAATAAATTGGAACATTGCCAAAGTCAAAACCATAGTTAGCGAGCTAATTTCTCATCCACAGAATTTGAGCAGTGCAAGCTCCAGCAGCGACATATCCAGCAGCGACATTTCTTGCTTGACCAGCTTACAAGCTTTTCTCCAAGAAACTGACAGCTACCAGAGGTACTCTTTCTGTCCATTTTGCATCCAGCATGATCATAATCTGAATATCCTTTCAGTGAGAAATCTAAACCAAATGGGTACCAGAGACCAAGATTTGGTGTACCCTTCAGATATCTGAATATTCTTTTGACAGCAAGTAAATGAGATTCCTTTGGATCAGCTTGATACCTAGCACATAGACAAGTAGCAAACATAATGTCTGGTCTACTAGCAGTTAAATACAGCAGTGACTCGATCATTCCTCTGTAAGCAGTGATGTTTACAGATTTACCATCAGGGTCAGCATGTAATTTTACTGCAGATGACATTGGTGTGGCAAGGGATGAGCAGTTAGTGAATTCAAATTTCTGTAATAAATCTTTAACATATTTTCCTTGAATTATAAAAATACCAGTCTTGGTTTGCTTTATTTGCAGACCAAGGAAAAATGTTAGTTCACCCATCATGCTCATTTCATAACTTTTAGTCATGAGGTCACTGAATTCCTTGCACAAGTCATTGTTAGTAGACCCAAATATGATATCATCAACATAAATTTGGACCAATATGACATCTCTCTTATCCTTTTTGATAAATAGGGTGCTGTCAATTTTGCCTCTGACATACCCACATTTAGTTAAGAAAGTAGAGAGAGTGTCATACCAAGCTCTAGGAGCTTGTTTTAGTCCATACAAAGCTTTTTCCAGCTTATAGACATAACCTGGATGCTTGGGATCAGTGAATCCGGGTGGTTGCTTGACATACACTTCTTCCTGCAGCTTTCCATTCAAGAAGGCACTTTTCACATTCATTTGGTATACCTTGAACTTCTTGTGAGCTGCATATGCTAAGAACAACCCGATTGCTTCAAGCCTAGCAACTGGTGCAAAGGTTTCATCGTAGTCAATTCCTTCTTGCTGACAGTAACCTTGTGCAACCAGTCTGGCCTTATTCCTTATCACAACACCATCAGCGTCCATCTTGTTTCTGAACACCCATCTAGTTCCAATCACAGATTTCCCAGCTACTTGAGGTACTAACTTCCACACTTTATTTCTTTCAAACTGAGATAGCTCATCTTGCATGGCAGCTATCCAGTGATGATCAGTGAGTGCCTCATCAATCTTTTTGGGTTCCATCAGTGACACAAAGTTACAAACAAACAAAAGTTAGCAGTTACTGATCTAGTCTGGACTTTGGATTTTGGATCACCAATAATCAATTGATTATTAATATGTCTAGTCCATTTAGTCACTCGCTGAGGTTCAGCAGTGACTTGATTATCCAGAGATGATCCACCAGAAACATCAACATTAGAAGTATGATTAATGTTTAAGCTTTGATTTGGACAGTGGGTGTTATCATTTTGATGCAGATGATGAGATGATGATGATGGGATGTCAATAGGCAAAGATGAAGTTCCTGAATCATTCTTAGCTAAAGTAGAGCCAGAAGTGCCTTCAGGGACATCATCTTCCCTTTCAGAATCTGATGGATGAATCTCATGCTTGTCATCACTGATTGTGTTAAAAACAAGATTTTCATAGTCTTTTGGATCAGTGAGTGATTTATCATAAGATTCATCAAAGGTAACATCCATTGATTCTTCAATACATTCCCTTCTTTTATTATAAACCCTGAAAGCTTTTGAAATGATTGAATAACCAACAAATATACCTTCATCAGCTTTGGGATCAAACTTTCCTAAGTGATCTCTTTTGTTTAAGACATAGCAGGTACTGTCAAAAACATGAAGAAAACTTATGTCAGGTTTTCTCCCCCTTAGCATTTCATATGCTGTCTTATCATGTCTTTTGACAATCAGAGACCTATTCTGAGTATAGCAGGTAGTATTGACTGCTTCAGCCCAGAAATAGGTCTTAAGACCAGCATCTATGAGCATTGACCTTGCTGATTCAATCAAGGTTCTATTTCTCCTCTCTGCAACACCATTTTGTTGAGGTGTTCTTGGTGCAGAGAAGTTTTGAGAAATACCTTTTGAATCACAAAAACTTTTGATGACACGCAAAAAGTCATGTTTTTGCATGCATTAATCTCACCTTTTTGGCCCAATATTTGACGAAACTAATCAAAATAGATACTTTATCATTAAAACTCGTCACATGGGCCAAAATATAGACAATGTTTCAAAAGTCATCTAAAATGGTCGAAAAACACGATAAATCTAACGAATACGATCACAAGCATTCTCGTTCACTCGTTCTAGCACTTTTTGAGTTCCACAAAGAATTATGACCTCTAACTTATGTCATTTTCTTCGTTAGGAAAATACGATCGCGTGGATATAAAGAACGCTCAAAACGGATAAACGACGAAGAAGTTACGCCCGAACGAAGAAACGAAGAACCGAAGAAGCTGGATACGGCTGAACCAGGCCGTATACGGCTGGTCCAGGCCGTATACGGCTGGTCCAGGCCGTATACGGCTGGACACAGACCGTATACGGTCTGTACAGGCCGTATACGGCCTGTGCCCACCCGTATACGGCTCAGTTTGCCCGTATTCACCCTGTGCACAGCCGTATACGGTCCAGTTTGCCCGTATTCACCCTAACTCAGCCGTATCGTGTGTTTGGGCGATAAAAATCTGATTTTTATTTGCCCTTGCGATACGGTTGTGCATTTTGTGGTTTGGATACGGTCTACGGATACGGTTGAGCGTTCTCTATAAATACTAGCCTCATTTCATCATTTCAACATATCTCATACCTTCTCATTTTTTCACACTTCTACACACACTTTCTCTCACTACTCTCTCTCTAAATTAGTTAGTTAGTTAATTAGATTAGTTAAGCTAGTAGATTAGTAGCTTAATTGTAACGGAGGTGCTCCGAGACTGCGGTGTCGCACGATTTGTAATACAGCTTTGTCAGGTTTTATTATAATCTCTATCTTGTTATTTTTAATAATGTTGTGCTGTTGCTATACTTGTTTAGAATTATTTGCTAGGATTATTGCCATGCTTAGCTAGACAAATCTGTGTTTGCTATGATAGTTGCCATGCTAGGGTAGTTATACTTAAATCATGCTGTTACTCTGTTTGTATGCAGTTGAATTATATTTGAATCTATGAATTGAATCTCAAGTGTTTATCTATCCAACTTATGCTGTGGTTAGTGACATCCTTCTAGGCTTGGCCAATTGCTAGTTGTATGCCACTAATTATTCTGTGTCTGATGATCATTGAACTCGACATGGCCGGTGTTCTCCTGGTTGAAATATTACCGGAGGGAGACACGGAGCGTAGGATTAGAGATAGATTAGATTCAGGCCATTTAACAAGTGTCTTAGAGAGAACTTTGGGGCACTTGTGACTTGACCATGTACCCTGTCACTCTGCATAAACTGATCCCTGCTATGCTGCCTTTCTGCATGTTCTTGTTTGATTGTTGCTTAGGGTTTGCATGCTAGTATCTGTTATGCTGATTAGTTACATGATTAGGTTTTCAAATATATATCAATTACATATGCCAGTTTAACATGCATAGAATAGTTAAAATGATTTATATGGAATAATGATGAACAATTTAATCAGCCGTTAGACCAGATCATCCCAACTTGTCCCGGTGGGAAACCCCTGTTCATGTTTTTGTTTATTCAACAATTCATGCCATGATTCGGATATCTCAAATGTCCGAGATTGGGGGACAAGACTCGAGGATGGTTGTTGTTTAAATTGGTTGCTACATTTGGGACAACTTCCGGTGTAGTTTACATTCCATAACTGTTATCCATGTGACATATTATTTATCTGATTGCGGACAACTCTACGTTAGATAGATAATAGGCTAGTAGTTATGGCTCATTAGGAAATAATAATGTCATCTTAACTAAGGCTTTATCTCATTAACTACCCCTAAATAGCATGAGTAATTATCATAGTAAACACTCGTGTCACCTATAAGTTCTCGTTGCCACCTCCACCCCACTTTACTTTTAATTAGTTTAATTTTAGATAATTAGTAGTTATTTAAAACCAAACCAAACCAAAACTTCTTTTAAAACCCCAGCTAAATTCCCGTAGATAACTAAAGTCCTAGATCCCATGCCCGTTGTAGTTTGAAGAACGACCCTAGGTCATACCTATCGCTATACTTATCCATAGCTTTAGTATACTTAGGCCCAGCATAAAAATAAAAATCTTTTTAAAACTTACCCACCGGATCCGCGCCTAGACGGAAGGTCCGACGACGGGGTGACAAACCCGACTGACCGTTTGGGCGCGATCAAGTTTTTGGCGCCGCTGCCGGGGACTACAACGACCGATTTAGGAATTTAGTTGTCTTAGTTATTTAGCGATCCTTTCGGAAGATCAATATCATCCGAAAGTTCCTTTTCTGTTCTTTCCTTTCCAAAACTCTCTTTTCTACCAAACCCGAACTTCAGCTATGACGAATCGTATTACTCTCGCCTCGACCTGTGTACCACTACTGGAGGAAAGAGGAGGACCTATCGTGCTACCCGACGAAAACTTCGAAATTAAGCCTAGCATTTTCAAGTTACTCAAAACCTTCTGCCAATTTCACGGTTTTCCGCTCGATGATCCAAATTCACATTTGGTTAGATTCATTAATATTTCTGATTCCTGTGAGCAATCAGGGATTTCGAGAGAAGTCTCCCGACTATATTTTTTTCCCTATTCTTTATCTTCGCGTGCTCGAACCTGGTTTGATGAACTCGAACCCAATTCGATTCATACTTGGGAAGAGTTGGCTACTAAGTTTATGACTAAGTTTTTCCCTCTTTCCAAGCAAACCAAGCTCAAAGATGATATCGTCAGTTTCCGACAAGAAACCAATGAGTCATTCTATCTAGCATGGGAACGATTTAAGAAGATGCTTAACAGATGTCCGAATCATCGAATGGGTAAGACGAACCTAGTCTGCATATTCTACAATGGTCTGACTCCTCAGCACAAGTCAACCCTCGATACTGCTTCTCAAGGAAATTTCATGTCACATACTTCTGAAGAAGCTTGGGAGCTAGTTGAGACGATAGCAATGCATCAACATGACTGGGAGTTTGGCGAACCGGCTAAGGAAGTAACTAGTACTTCAAGCCTATCCTTTGAAGCTCTGCAAACTCAAGTGGACAATCTCTCCAGAGTCTTCAAGGATCTCCAATCTTCTACGCCTCAACCTTGCAAAGGTATGGAAGAAATTCTTGTCACTACTGTTAAAAGCCCTGAATCGAACTTTCATTCTAAACCTTTCATTCAGCGGCCAACCAATAACCCACATACTCATTTTCTGCAACCTTTATCCTTTAATGTGCCAGATTCTCCCGTAAATTCTCAACAAAACTATAATGAAACTTTGACTAATTTCATGGTTGATCAAATAAACATAAACAGACAAGTAATAGATTTTCAAGATAAAATTGATGCTTTACTTAAAATATCAGAAGATTTGATCAAAAACCTGGAAGTCAGTCTTAAACAACTGTTTTTAAAAGTTGAGAACCAAGGAGGAATCATGGTCATCACTAGAGGAGGTAAAGAAACCAGAAATGAGAAGTCTTCAGATAATTCTTCAAATCAACTTCCTATCTCTGAACCGACCACTGATCCAGTGCCTAGTGACACCCCTGTCACTGCACCAGATCCAGTATCACCTAAAGCCCCAGAAGTCATTCCGCGAACTTGGATACCCTTCCCTGGTAGGCTTAAGAAAGAGAAACAGGAAGCACAATTTGGGAAATATCTTGAAATGTTTAAAAGCCTGCACTTAAACGTTAAATTATTATACGCTTTAGTAGAGATGCCTAGCTGTGCTAAGTTTTTCAAAGAACTCATTTCAAATAAAGAAAAATTAAGACAAATAGTCAGTTTACCCTTAGATGCTGAATGCTCAGCGATCATGTTACATGGCCTTCCACCCAAACTAGGAGATACTGGCCGTTTCACTATCCCCTGTTTTCTTCAAAATATCCAAGTTAGTAACGCCTTAGCTGACCTAGGAGCTAGTGTCAATCTTATGCCTTACTCTCTCTATAAGAAACTAGGATTAGGTGAACTGCTACCAACTCAAATGACCATCCAATTAGCTGATAGATCAGTTAAACTCCCCCGAGGAATTGCTGAAGATATAATGGTCCGAGTCGGTAAATTTATCTTCCCAGTTGACTTTGTCATTATGGATATTGAGGAAGATGCCCACGTTCCCCTCATCCTTGGTAGACCTTTCCTAAACACTGCCAAGGCTGTGATTGATGTAAACGAAAAATCTTTAAAACTGAGGGTCGGAGCGGAGGAAGTCACCTTTAATATTGATAAGTTGATGAAGCACCCTATGGGAGAGGATCTTGGTTTTGTGGATTCCATGCAGGAAATATATGATGAGCATTTGGAGGAGATTCTAGCAATCAGCAGTTACGAACCTTTCTCCAGCACTGTCATCACCAAAAGAAGACTTTGCCCGGACGACATCGGACTCTGCTCGGCTATCTCTGACAAATCAGCACCTTCCGGAGAGCTGCTATTTCCTTTACCTGAAATGAAGAATCCTTTAGCACCGCCTAACTACTCTCCCATGAACAACTCTGTTGCTGTTCCTTTAGGCGAAGGCATCCCTATCCCACTTTTAAGAAGAAATCAGTTTTTTCCGATACCCGAATCATCTCCGACTGTAGCTGAAATTCTCAAATCTTTCGAGGAGATGAATTCCGGTACCTTGCCACAACTATCTGAAGGTTGTGCGAAAGTAAATCCAAAAATCACCAAGAACGTGCTTTCCAATAAGACAGAACTAGTAGAAATAGCATCAGCCGCTACAGCCGACTCATCTCCAGAAGAATTAGAGTTCCAAAAAGAGTATGACGAGTTACAAAGAGACGAGATCGCTCGAATGAAACCCTCTATCGAAGAACCACCAGAATTGGAGCTGAAGGAATTACCCTCTCACTTGGAATATGCTTTTCTCGAAGGAACCTCACACCTACCCGTCATAATTGCAAAAGGTCTTTCACCAAAAGAGAAAGCAAGACTTATCCAGGTTTTGAAGTCACACAAGAAAGCGATTGCATGGAAGATTTCTGATATACAAGGGATCAGTCCGAACTACTGCACGCACAAGATACTCATGGAAAACGACTTCAAACCTTCTATACAGAGACAGAGGAGAGTAAACCCGAAGATTCAAGACGTGGTCAAGAAAGAGGTTATCAAACTCTTGGATGCTGGTTTGATCTATCCTATCTCAGATTCCCCATGGGTCAGCCCAGTTCAGGTTGTCCCCAAGAAAGGAGGAATGACGGTCATCGCTAACGAAAACAATGAATTGATTCCTACACGAACCGTCACCGGCTGGAGGGTGTGTATCGACTACCGGAAATTAAATGAAGCCACTCGGAAAGATCACTTCCCTCTGCCGTTCATCGATCATATGTTGGAAAGATTATCGGGGAATGAATATTACTGCTTCCTCGATGGTTTCTCCGGCTATTTTCAAATTCCTCTCGATCCAAAGGACCAGGAAAAGACTACATTCACATGCCCATATGGTACATTTGCTTACCGCCGCATGCCATTCGGTTTATGCAATGCGCCTGCAACATTTCAAAGGTGTATGGTGGCAATATTCCATGACATGATTGAACAGTGTATGGAGGTATTCATGGAAGACTTCTCAGTCTTCGGTGATTCCTTCACATCTTGTCTTTCCAACCTTGAAAGGATGCTAACCCGATGCGAAGAATCAAATCTTGTCTTAAATTGGGAAAAGTGCCACTTTATGGTGAAAGAAGGAATAGTTTTAGGACATCGAATATCAAAATCTGGAATCGAAGTTGACAAAGCCAAAGTTGAGACCATTGCCAAACTTCCGCCACCTACTTCTGTTAAAGCCATTCGCAGTTTTCTAGGTCACGCCGGATTCTACCGTCGCTTTATCAAGGATTTCTCTAAGATCTCTCGACCTATGACGCACCTTCTCGAGAAGGACACTCCGTTTGTCTTTTCAGATGACTGTCTTAAAGCTTTCAACATTTTAAAGGATCAGCTCACACATGCACCGATCATGGTCGCCCCCGATTGGAGTCTTCCGTTTGAAATCATGTGCGATGCTAGTGACTTCGCTGTTGGAGCTGTCTTAGGGCAAAGGAAGGAGAAGCAGTTTCAGCCAATCTACTACGCCAGCAAGACACTCACTGATGCACAAGAGAATTACACCACGACAGAGAAAGAGCTTCTTGCGGTAGTATTCGCTTTTGATAAATTTCGTTCTTATTTAATATTGTCCAAAACTATTGTCTATACAGATCACTCAGCCTTGAAGTACCTCTTCAAAAAGCAAGACGCTAAGCCAAGACTGCTTAGATGGATTCTCCTCCTCCAAGAATTTGACATAGAAATCAAGGATAAAAAGGGAGCCGAGAATGTCGCAGCAGATCATCTTAGTCGACTGGAAAATCCATCGATGGAAAAGCTTGATGAGAGAGAAATTCAAGATCAGTTTCCTGAAGAACAACTCATGAATATCGGAGGATACCAAAGGGGATCTCAATTCACTTACAACCCTTGGTATGCAGACTACGCAAATTATCTGGTTGGAGGAATTGTGCCAAAAGGATTGCCTACCTCTAGAAAGCGCAAATTCTTTAGAGACATAAAGAACTACTATTGGGACGATCCATACTTATTCAAAGTATGCCCGGACCAAATTATCAGAAGATGCGCAGACGAGAAGGAGGCAAGGAACATCCTTCACCAAAGTCATCACGGACCAACTGGAGGACATCACGGAGCAAATATGACTGCAAGAAAGGTATATGACTCTGGCTTCTACTGGCCTACTATATTCAGAGACGCTCACGACTTGGTGAAACGCTGCGATGCTTGCCAAAGGTTTGGAAGTATTTCATCGAGAAGTGAAATGCCACTTACTAACATCCAAGCTTGCGAGATCTTTGATATATGGGGGTTGGATTTTATGGGACCATTCCCAAAATCATATGGGAAAGAGTATATTCTGGTTGCTGTCGACTACGTCTCCAGATGGGCCGAAGCCCAAGCATTTACTTCAAATGACTCCCGAGTAGTAGTAAAATTCTTAAAGCAGCTCTTCTCACGTTTCGGTACTCCAAAAGCGATCATCAGTGATCGAGGCACGCACTTCTGTAATGCTTAGTTTATGAGGACATTACAATATTATGGTGTCACCCATAAGACCTCTACGGCTTACCACCCGCAGACGAATGGGCAAGCCGAAGTGACGAATCGAGCGCTTAAAAGAATTTTAGAATGAACCGTGGTTAATCATAGGGAAAGATGGGCTGAAAAATTAGACGATGCTCTGTGGGCGTTCAGAACTGCATATAAATCACCACTAGGAACCACGCCCTACAGACTAGTCTATGGAAAAGCGTGTCATCTACCGATAGAGTTGGAGTATAAAGCTCACTGGGCGCTAAGAGGTTGTAATTTAGACCCTTCTGCAATTGGATCACATCGGAAAATGCAACTGAATGAACTAGCCGAATTAAGAGACCAAGCATATGATAGCTCTCTACACTTCAAGGAACGAACAAAGAATACTCATGATGCAAAACTCAAATATTCTAAGTTTAAACCCGGAGACAAAGTTCTTCTCTTCAATTCGCGCTTCAAGAAATTCTCCGGCAAATTCAGATCAAGGTGGAGCGGACCATTTGTTATATCAAAAGTCTACCTTTGGAGCTGTCGAACTAGAAGCCCCGGACGGTAATTTTAAAGTCAATGGCCATCGCTTAAAGCACTACATCGAAGATTTCCCCCCTGGTGAGGAAGTCTATATCTTTGAACCACCTTGAGCCGACTAGTAGGTACAAGGAGTCAAGCTAGAGACTCTCTAAACAAGCGCTCTTGGGAGGCACCCCATTTCTTATCTTATTTTATTTCTTAGTTATTTTTGCTTTAGTATTATCATCCCTAAACTAACGATGCAGGATAACCTAAGTATCTGACAATACTACACGCCTACATATACATCATATAAGTTTTATTCATAGTATACAAACGCGAATGAACAGATGACCTCGCAAAGCTTTAACATCTAAACAAACATCTCTCGAAGTCATCTGATTATTTTGCATTTGTATACCCATATTAAAACTATAACATTACCTGTTTATCTTTATGTTTCAGGATGGATGCTTCAGCTGAGACCTCAGGACAAGCTAATCAGAAACAGCAAAAGAAGAGGACCCGCAGAGGAAAAAGAAAGAAGACGACCACCACGACTGATGAGCATGCTCAGACTGCTCCTGTATCTGCCCCACTTTTTGATTTCGGAGTCACCACTTCAGATCCGATAGTGACTTGGGCGATGCTCAGTGAGCTTTCGATTCAGCGTAGCTCTCAGTCCGAGATCAGAGAAGCAATGGGACTGCCGAAACTCGCCGACCAGCCGTATCAGCTTGGTCAGGGTCCCAGGCCAGCTCTCACACCGTTGTCCTTCTTCCCAGCTGCCCCACCACAGACTGTTCCTCCCACTGCTGTTGCTTCTTCTAGGTCACCTCAGAACCCCACTGATGCACCCATGGTGTCTGATCACACTGCTGCCTTATCACGCACTTCAGATCCAGATCCTGACGCACTTGCAGCATTTGATCCAGACATGGATGATTTACTAGACGATTTCTAGCTTATTTTTATCTTTAGTTATCTTTATTTTTAATTAGATATTTATTATGTTGTTAAACTGATGATTATGATGGTATTATATGACACTGCAGACCTTATCTTCATAGGAATTGGATGAGCTTTGAAAAGAGTCTGGTCCTCACAATCCAACAAATTATTTACACCAACCCTACACGAATATGGTCCTACATCCAGTGCCCACTGTCCGTAGGGAAGTATCTCTCCTAAACCCGTTCTTCATACTTTAATATAACTTCGATATGCCTATTGACCACTTAAATCTCTAAGTGTGGGATCCCCCTCGCTTATAACTTTTAAATTCACATTTTTCCTAAACCAAAACCCTAAGTGTGGGATTTTCTCCCTACTTAGTGTAGAAACATTGGGGACAATGTTTATTTCTAAGTGTGGGATAGCGGTATATCTCTCGTCTGTCAAAATATCTGTTTAAGTTGATCTAGAAACATGCTAGTCCTCAAAGTAAATCTTCAAACCCTTATTTTGCCAAAATTTTCAAAAATTTTAAATTCTTTCTAGTCACAATAAAAGCAAATTGGTTAAAACTTCGACAGTGAAATTGTCACTCATTCAGTAAAACCTAAACAATTTTACTTCGACAGTGAAATTGTCACTCATTCAGTTGACCAATGAGTTTTTCAAGAATGAATACGGATTTTTTTTACAAGTATTTCAAAAGTTGGTAAATATAAGGTCGGAATCATGACGGATTCTAAACAAATTAAGATGAGGATCTAAGAGGGGCATCGCACGACTGGACACATATAACCCATTTTTGCGGTGAGGAATTTGAGCCTTATAAGCATTCATTTTAAATGCTTCACTGTTCGTTTGTTGTGTGTGACCGGTGCACGCATTTCTGAATTAGAACTTGCCCCAGGTATACATTTCGAGATCACATTGACAGGTGTCATACGTGACATAGGTACGATTAGAGGACCTTGACATTCCTTAGGATTTAAACCCCTTTTCACATATCTTTTCAAGCCAAAAACCCTTCCAACACTCAATCTTAGTGTTGATGATCCGCTTAGAAAACCCTGTTGAGCCTTAGCCTATTTTTCTTTCATTCACCCAAAATTTTTAAACCCCTTATTCCCCTACCCACCAAAAACTTATCTTAGTATTTTTGAAAAAAAAAGAGATATTTGGATATTCCTTTTTGCTTTCACTCCAAAAATCACAAATAATGTTTACTAAAACTTCTCGTGTGCGTTTTATTGATCTATATAAAAGAAATCGAGAGTCATGTGGTGCGAAAAATTGGCACCAAAGTAAACTCAAAAATCATCAAAGGATTGAGAAATGAAGATAAGAAGGGATCTCAAAAAAGGGAAATAAAAGAAAATCCCTTAGAAATTTCTTGGCAAGAAAAATCTAAGCCCAAAAATAGAAATAGAAATAGAAAAGAAAAGAAAAGAAAAAGAAAAGAAATTAGCTGAAATAAAGCTAAGTGCTTCGACTCTCTCGAAAAACTCGACTCTTCAAAAGAAATATCATTTTGTGTTTTCAAAAGATAGAAGTCAAAATGGCTATCTTATCCCCGAATGAGTTATCCGTTTCCGTTTTCATTAAAAAGGATATCTAGATAAAACTTTTTTTAGAAAGTGCCAAGATAAGCAAACACCCTTAGAAACCTAGATACCCCCCAATCTATCCATACCCTTTTAAACCCACAACAAACATTACAACCCATTTGAATGTCCTGGGATAATCAGTACCCCGATATTTGAGCGATTTTTCATTTGGCTTAGGATAATAGGAACCCCGATACACTTTGAGTGAATTGAGTGACCACCAGTGAGATCGGCCAGTCGTGTATATTCCACAATTTGAGAATTGAAAGTTTGCCCAAGTGAATCATCTTGAAAATTCTTAGATACGTCATGTGAACACCTCTTATTTATCTAACGGGAAAATGCTTGTTTCCAATCTGTGTAAATTCTTTGTTGTGGTTAGAAATCAAATATTTTTTATGGTAAGAGGGTAAGTTTGCTTGAGGACAAGCAAATGTCTAAGTGTGGGATATTTGATGACACGCAAAAAGTCATGTTTTTGCATGCATTAATCTCACCTTTTTGGCCCAATATTTGACGAAACTAATCAAAATAGATACTTTATCATTAAAACTCGTCACATGGGCCAAAATATAGACAATGTTTCAAAAGTCATCTAAAATGGTCGAAAAACACGATAAATCTAACGAATACGATCACAAGCATTCTCGTTGACTCGTTCTAGCACTTTTTGAGTTCCACAAAGAATTATGACCTCTAACTTATGTCATTTTCTTCGTTAGGAAAATACGATCGTGTGGATATAAAGAACGCTCAAAACGGATAAACGACGAAGAAGTTACGCCCGAACGAAGAAACGAAGAACCGAAGAAGCTGGATACGGCTGAACCAGGCCGTATACGGCTGGTCCAGGCCGTATACAGCTGGACACAGACCGTATACGGTCTGTACAGGCCGTATACGGCCTGTGCCCACCCGTATACGGCCCAGTTTGCCCGTATTCACCCTGTGCACAGCCGTATACGGTCCAGTTTGCCCGTATTCACCCTAACTCAGCCATATCGTGTGTTTGGGCGATAAAAATCTGATTTTTATTTGCCCTTGCGATACGGTTGTGCATTTTGTGGTTTGGATACGGTTTACGGATACGGTTGAGCGTTCTCTATAAATACTAGCCTCATTTCATCATTTCAACACATCTCATACCTTCTCATTTTTTCACACTTCTACACACACTTTCTCTCACTACTCTCTCTCTAAATTAGTTAGTTAGTTAATTAGGTTAGTTAAGCTAGTAGATTAGTAGCTTAATTGTAACGGAGGTGCTCCGAGACTGCGGTGTCGCACGATTTGTAATACAGCTTTGTCAGGTTTTATTATAATCTCTATCTTGTTATTTTTAATAATGTTGTGCTGTTGCTATACTTGTTTAGAATTATTTGCTAGGATTATTGCCATGCTTAGCTAGACAAATCTGTGTTTGCTATGATAGTTGCCATGCTAGGGTAGTTATACTTAAATCATGCTGTTACTCTGTTTGTATGCGGTTGAATTATATTTGAATCTATGAATTGAATCTCAAGTGTTTATCTATCCAACTTATGCTGTGGTTAGTGACATCCTTCTAGGCTTGGCCAATTGCTAGTTGTATGCCACTAATTATTCTGTGTCTGATGATCGTTGAACTCGACATGGCCGGTGTTCTCTTGGTTGAAATATTACCGGAGGGAGACACGGAGCGTAGGATTAGAGATAGATTAGATTCAGGCCATTTAACAAGTGTCTTAGAGAGAACTTTCGGGGCACTTGTGACTTGACCATGTACCCTGTCACTCTGCATAAACTGATCCCTGCTATGCTGCCTTTCTGCATGTTCTTGTTTGATTGTTGCTTAGGGTTTGCATGCTAGTATCTGTTATGCTGATTAGTTACATGATTAGGTTTTCAAATATATATCAATTACATATGCCAGTTTAACATGCATAGAATAGTTAAAATGATTTATATGGAATAATGATGAACAATTTAATCAGCCGTTAGACCAGATCATCCCAACTTGTCCCGGTGGGAAACCCCTGTTCATGTTTTTGTTTATTCAACAATTCATGCCATGATTCGGATATCTCAAATTTCCGAGATTGGGGGACAAGACTCGAGGATGGTTGTTGTTTAAATTGGTTGCTACATTTGGGACAACTTCCGGTGTAGTTTACATTCCATAACTGTTATCCATGTGACATATTATTTATCTGATTGCGGAAAACTTTACGTTAGATAGATAATAGGCTAGTAGTTATGGCTCATTAGGAAATAATAATGTCATCTTAACTAAGGCTTTATCTCATTAACTACCCCTAAATAGCATGAGTAATTATCATAGTAAACACTCGCGTCACCTATAAGTTCTCGTTGCCACCTCCACCCCACTTTACTTTTAATTAGTTTAATTTTAGATAATTAGTAGTTAGTTAAAACCAAACCAAACCAAAACTTCTTTTAAAACCCCAGCTAAATTCCCGTAGATAACTAAAGTCCTAGATCCCATGCCCGTTGTAGTTTGAAGAACGACCCTAGGTCATACCTATCGCTATACTTATCCATAGCTTTAGTATACTCAGGCCCAGCATAGAAATAAAAATCTTTTTAAAACTTACCCACCGGATCCGCGCCTAGACGGAAGGTCCGACGACGGGGTGACAAACCCGACTGACCGTTTGGGCGCGATCAACTTTCAAGGTCAATATTTCTAAATTCAGTGCCATTATCACTTCTTAAATGTTTAACTGAACAATCATTTAAGTTTTCCATCTTTTTGATAAAGGATATGATTTCCTGTGTTGCATCACTTTTGGCTTTGAGAAAGAATACCCAATTATACTTGGAATATTCATCCACAATTACCAAGCAATACCTTTTACCACCAAGACTGGGAGAACTCACTGGACCAAACAGATCCATATGCATCAGTTGAAAACATTCTGTCACTGAAGATGTTTGTTTGCTTTTGAATGAAGAGCTGTGATGCTTTCCCTTCTCACATGCTGAACATAGCTTGTCTTTGTCATAAGCTAGCTTTGGAAGACCATTTACCAAGTCATTCTTGCTGAGCTTGCTGATGGCCTTGAAGTTCAGGTGAGAAAGACGCTTATGCCATAACCATTTTTCTTCTGAAACGGTTCTGGAATAAAAGCATGTTCCTGATTATGCTGAGTCCATATTGACTACATATGTATTGCCTTTTCTTTGAGCAGCCAGGACAGCGCTTCGATTCTTGTTGTAAACAACTCCAGCTTCATGATCAAACATCACTTTATTTTTGGCATCACATAACTGACTAATGCTTAATAAATTATGCTTCAGTCCTTCAACATATGCCACCTTCTTAAACATAACATTACCATTGGTCAAGACCCCATACCCTCTGGTCTTACCAATGTTGTTATCACCAAACACTACATCAGGACCTCTTTCATCCTGGTAGTCACTGAGCAAGGACTTACATCCGGTCATATGTCTGGAATAACCACTATCCAGATACCAAATTGTCTCTCTGAGAATGCCCTGCATCACACACAAACAATTAGTTCAATTGATGAACCCATCCTGAGATGGGTTCATGGTGGTCAGCCTTTGGTTCAGGCTTCCACAGGCTTGCATCAATAGTATCTGAATGCTCACTGATTATTTGTGATTTTGAAGATGATGTAGCTGAATATTCAGATACCACATGCTGACATACTAATGATGGTTGACTGAGTGAAACTTGTGATGATGAACAATCTGATGACACATGCTGTCTACTTCCACATTTGTAACATTTTTTATTCGTGGACTTAGATTTCTTTGACTTATTGTTCACACTAGATGAAGACTTAGAAGTTCTCAGATTTACTACCTCATTTTGCTTCTTTGACTTCAAGTCACTGATGATGAGGTCATCAGTGACTGGAGTGTCAGAAGTGAAGTCGCTGATAGATTCTTGATCATCAGTGATAGTTTTGACAAGAGCAGTGCAAGTAGTTGATTCATAAATTTCTAGTTTCTTTAGTTCATCAATACTTGCAGCAATATCATAACTATTAGTAACCTGTGAACTTCTCACAAAGTAATTTGGTTTAGGCTCACTGAAAATTGACATTGGTTCAAAGACAAACTCTGAGAATGTTTCATCAGGATTGAATATTTGATCAACTTTGGTTGCATCAGCGAGAGCAGCAGCAGTTTCATAATCACCTCCCAGAATAGCCTTAACTTGTTTTGGGATTTGATTACTTATGCACTGATTCACTTTTAATGCAGATCTACACCATGACTTCATCACTTCATTGAGTTGTGAAAATTTAGTTTCAAATTTTACTTTTTCTTGAATGCATTTTTGATTTGCATGTATTTGTGCATCAAGATCAAGTGTAAGATTCTTTATTTTTAACAAATTTTCTTCTTGAAGTTGAAGTTTAGATGTTAAGTCACTGATCATACATTCTTGTCTTTTCTGAATGTCATGAGCATTTGATAAATCAACTATCAAAGTTTCAAAGATTAACTCTCTTTCAGTAGCTGATGCTGACTTAAAACAATGTACCTTGTAGAGAGTCTCTGGATCCCAGCCAGATGCTGAACATTTCTGTGCTACTTCTTTGATGTCTTCAAAGTAGCATCGTCAGCCATCAGGCAGTAATCCCTGTCCATACAGATCATAGCTTCTTCTTCATCAGATGATGAAGTTGAGTCAGAGTCGCTGATGGATCCTTCTTCAGCAATAAATCCTTTATTATTTTTCTTTGACTTGGACAATTCCTTCAGCTTCTTGTACTTTGCTTTGTACTTGTTGTACTTGTCATTTCTGAAGCTGGGTTTTTGATCACCGAAAGAGTTGACAGCTTTGGACCTGCATTCAGCTGCAAAATGGCCAGGTTTGCCACATTTGTAGCATTCACCTTTTGGTTTAGAAACCTCATTTGATGAAGCACTAGCAGATCTGTTGAATCTGCTGTTCTTTCTGAAATTTGCAACCATCATGGCCATATCTTTCTCTAACTTCTCAAGTCCTTCGTCATAGCTGACTTCTGACTGATCATCAGCGACACTGCCTTCTTCTACGATCAGTGACTTTGAGCTCATCTTGGTGAGCTTTGCTTTCTGCTTTTGGTCAACTTCATCAAGCTCAGCTACAAGGGCATTAGAAATCTTTTGTCCTCCTAGTGCAGCACGAATGTGCTCACCTTGATTAGCTAGCTTCTCAGATTGTTCCCAATTAAGTAAAATTCCATAAACTTGAGTTAGATTGAGAAAGTTATAATCATTTCTTTGTCTTATGCATGTTGCAATGGTTCCCCAGATTTTCCTAGGTAGTAATTCTAGAAACTTTTCGACAACAAATCTCTGGTCCTTTCCTATATTTGTTATTTCCATTTTATTAATTAAAGCTTGATATCTAGTATAGGTAGATGCCAGTGATTCATTGGGTTCCATAGCAAACAATTCATATTGACGAGTTAGATTAACTTCTCTACAGCGAATTATATCAGGAGTTCCAATATATATGTTTCTAAGAGTATCCCACATATGTTTCGCTGTAGTGCACAATCTAATGGACTCAAACACTTCATCAGGGAGTGCCATGCTTATGTAAATTTTAGCTTGTTTATCTAGCCTTACCATACGTTTATCCTCATCTGACCACTGTTCCTCCCTTTTGGGCATAACCATTTCTGGTATAGCAAGAGTAGTTGCAGTAGTTGCAACTGCAAGAACAATAGTAGTTGGGGTGTATGGACCATCAGCAATTATTGCACAAAGATGATCATCAGCAAGATCTAAGAACATCATCATCCTGGACATCCAGGTTTCAATTCTAGATGGATCAAAAGTGGTGGTTTGGTAGTGGAGCCATTTCCCTTCTGGTACTCAGAATCAACACAGCTGTATTTAACCGATTCCATTGCAGATCTGATTTAATTATATTTAAACCAACTCCGCTCTGATACCAATTGTGAGTCCCTAATCATTATTATGTTAGTGATTATGAATCGTTAACAGTGAGTTAATTGTAGAAGGGAGGGGGGTTGAATACAATTAAAACCTTTTTTGTTTTAATGTGTTAACTTGTTTAGCAAGTTTTTAACCGTATTAAAGTGACAGCAATATGAACACAAATATATAAGTAAGATAAGCAGTTCAGTTACTGATGCAATACTAGCTGAAAGATAAATTCTTTTATTGATAAAATTTATCTATTGTTGATTGCGGAATAGAATAGACAAAGCTAATCTAAATCAAACAATACAACTCTTACAAAAGGAGATGAGCAGTAGTGGACAAACACGCTAACTTGCTCACTCGCTGAGGTAAACTAATAGTGGACAAACACGCTACTAGTTCACTCGCTGGTGTTGTTTGTATTTTAGACAAACTAGTTACTGACAAACAAGTAACAATACAAACAATCGACACAAAATGAAGTACAACATACTACGCTATTTATAGACGCTGAAATCCTTAATTTCCGGATCTGAAAGGACACGTGTCGCTGCTTGATTGGTGAGGTAGTTGAGATGTGATACATCATGGTTCGACATTCTGTCTTGGGAAATATCACCTTGTACCATAAACCAATCAGATGCTTCCACGTTACTCTTTTCAAGTTACGAGGAACACGTGCTGAGCCGTAATAATGCCGAATGTCAACTTCTTATTTAATGCGGCATTTAATGCTGCAGTCACTGATAGAAACATCAATTCTCCTCATTCTCGTTGCGAGCTAACATGCCCTAAAGAATGACTTGAAAAACTAATCTTCAGTGACTTCTTTTATTCAGCAGAAGAGAGAACTCAAGAAGACTTGGAGACTCTCACTGATAGATGAGTATCAGCGACACACATAGTTGAGTCTTTGATCTTTATAAGTTCTTCATCTACTGGTTGAAGAGATAGGATCAGCGATCATAAACTTCAGCAACAGGAGCTTGACTTGAATCATTTTCTTCATGGAGAGATCTTTATTGAGAAGGACAGAGACTGTGAATATAAGATATGATCAGTGACTTCACATAATCAGCGATTAATGACTTCAACGATTTCCTATATAATCTCCCCCTTAATCCTTGTGATCAGTGACCACTTTGAGTTCAGCGATCAGTGACTCAACAATCTCCCCCTAAATGGTTTAAGTCAAAGCTCCCTTAGACAAACTTGTTGCAGGAAAGTTTTAGTCTCCGATGATAAGTTGGTTGCTCAGAGACTTGTACTTGTAAATTTTTGTTGCTGAAAGGTTTTTAGTCTCTGACGGTAGGTTGGTCGCCCAGAGACTTGTACTTATAGATTTTCTGTTTCAAGCCTCATTTATATCATGAAATAAATATTTACAAGAGACTAACTATTACAAAAGATCTAATTTATTTATCTCTCCACATCTCCTCCTCTTTCACTATGCCAAGCTCAGCTTCAAGTTCATACTTGTCTTTGGAGGGAAGGTATCTGAACTTTCTTGCCAAGGCTTCATCGAGAATAGCTTTTCTGATTTTTGAATTTGTAGGAAGCATGCTAGCTGACCTGATTAGGTGTATGAGTTGTTCTTGATCAACCTTCTCAAGTTCAGCTTCTCTCTGAAACCTAAGGGCACCATTTAAGTCCCTGTATACCCGACCCTTCTCCCCCTCAATGACTTCATGTCCTTCAAGCTTTGGCACACCAGCAGGGATAGACAGATTTAACCTTGAAGTGTTGGGGATTCGATAGATGCTGCTAGTGCCTGACCTATACCTCGGGCTTGGTGGCTGAACAATCTTTTCACCAAATGTGACAATATCTTCTGGTCTGAGAAGTTGCAGTGACACCATCTTTTGATATAGCCTATCAATCTCTTTCAGGACATCAGCTTTAGCTGCACTTGTAGAGTGGCTGATAGCAAGCCTGATTTCATTCCATTCTTCTCTGTGCAGCTTGCATACTTGATCAAGTAGCATGGCTTGAGTCTCTGAACCTCTTTGAATGAGTAGCTGAGGTTGAGATTGATTCTTAGACTTCTTCAATTTTACCTTGGTAATAGGTGCAGGGTTTGATCTCCCTGTCATACCTTTTTCTATCTATCTCATCCCACTTTCTATCCACTGCTGTTTTGACAGCTCCCCCTTTCTTTTTAGAGCTCTTGCTAGCTGATGTTTTCAGTTTCTGTTGCTCTAGCTCACTCTCTTCTATTTCAGCAAGTACCCTGGCAATTGCATCATCAGACTCTTCTTGATCTTGCTTTTGTTTAAGCAGTCTGGCCCTTTCATTAGCATCTTTAGAGCTCAATTCCAGTAGGTATGCTCTGTCAGCATCTGATTGCTCTTTCAGCAACCTTTTCCTTTCTTGTTGCTCTCTTAACTCAGCCTAAAAGGTTATTTTCATTATCATCTCCTGCTCCCTATCCTGTCTTGCCTTTACTTTTCTGGCAACTCGCTGTTCTTTTGTCTCATCAGGACAGAGGCTTTCTGAGGCTGAGTCAGAGGAAAGGCATGCTGTAGGGGAAGTGTCTGATGTGGTAGTGTTGGAGAGAGTTGCTGTAGAGATTGGTGTTATTGTTGCTGGGGTAGGTGTGGTTATTTGGGTGAGTGTAGTTGTAGTTGCTGTGGGTGAGGGTAGGTTTTGGGTTGCTGGTGTAGATGAAGGTACAGTTACCTCAGATATGACAATATGTGATTGAGGGTAACTGACCTGTTGTTTCTTTGATGGAGGAGTAGATGCAGGAGAGGTGTCACTGGTCCTTTTTCTTTTAATGACAGATGATATGGGTTGCTTATCCTCCATATTTACATCATCTTCATCTTCACTTTCTGAACCCTGACCATTTCCATGACCACCTCCCTGACCATCATCATTGTTGTCATCATCATCATCAGCATCATGCATGATGGTATCATCTTCCTCATCATCAGATTTATCATCTACAACCTCCCTGTTCATCCACTCCCAGCGAGCCAATTCATAGCTTACTGAGGTACCCTCTATCCTAGCAACCTCATCCACTGCCCACTGCTCTACCAGCCCATTATAATTCCTGAGCTCTTCAGCACTGAACTCAGGGAAGCATTCAGCGACATCCACCATGTCAGTAGCCATCTCCATATCAACCCAATACAGTTCAACAACTGCAAGGGCTTCCAACTCAGGTTGCTCAGCGATTGGACGTAATGCATAAGTGTTGAGTACAATGTCCCTGTGAGCTTTGTTTGACAGCGGATCAGTCATTTGAAGGGGCATCTCAGGATCAGAGACTGAGACAGAAATATCATCTTCTTCTTCACTCTCCCCCTGACTGGTTCGCTCAAACTGATCTACTGCCCTGAGAATTTGATCAGTGAAGTTAGCATTTTCCTCTCGCAGGGCAGCGACCTCAGCTCTAGTCTGATCAAGCAGTGAAACAACCTGCGGAAGCACCTTGACAAATTTGTCAGTGTTGAAAAGATAGTTGGATACAGAGATAGCCAAGTCATTTTGGTTGGTGGTGAGCTGGGCAATGGCAGTGGCATGAGTGGTAAAGTTTGTGGTGGAGGTGGAGGCTAGCTCAGTGACTGCATGGTTTATTGCAGCACTAGCCTCAGCTACTGTTTGTACCCTCTCACTGACAGATGTGCTCCATGGTTCAATGGAGTTGTATACATCAATGAGAGCAGTAACGGCTTTCTGTAAGACAGAGACATTGCCAATAAGTGCCTCACGGTCTTTAGTGAGCATCTTAATCTGGGTTTGGGATTGGGCAATGTACTCCATCAGTAGCTGATCTGATGTGGAGTGGGTGGAGGTGTTTGTGGGAGTAGTTTGGGTAATAATAATGGGGGTAGGTGTAGATTGGGAAATATCACCTTGTACCATAAACCAATCAGATGCTTCCACGTTACTCTTTTCATGTTACGAGGAACACGTGCTGCGCCGTAATAACGCCGAATGTCAACTTCTTATTTAATGCGGCATTTAATGCTGCAGTCACTGATAGAAACATCAATTCTCCTCATTCTCGTTGCAAGCTAACATGCCCTAAAGAATGACTTGAAAAGCTAATCTTCAGTGACTTCTTTTATTCAGCAGAAGAGAGAACTCAAGAAGACTTGGAGACTCTCACTGATAGATGAGTATCAGCGACACACATAGTTGAGTCTTTGATCTTTATAAGTTCTTCATCTACTGGTTGAAGAGATAGGATCAGCGATCATAAACTTCAGCAACAGGAGCTTGACTTGAATCATTTTCTTCATGGAGAGATCTTTATTGAGAAGGACAGAGACTGTGAATATAAGATATGATCAGTGACTTCACATAATCAGCGATTAATGACTTCAATGATTTCCTATATAATCTCCCCCTTAATCCTTGTGATCAGTGACCACTTTGAGTTCAGCGATCAGTGACTCAACACGTACCAGTGACGGTGTTAGGGTCCTGGCGTGCCTCTTGTGCTCCAATCACAAATGCTCTTCCTTGAGCCGGCTGATTGATGATGTTGTTGGCTCGGTTGTTGTTATCACGGTTGTTGTTGTTGTTGCGGTTTTGGTTGTTCAGGTTGTTGTTGTTGGGGTTTTGGTTATTGAGTCGAGGGCAACGGTTCCGATAGTGCCTCGTGTCACCACATTCAAAACACCCTTGGTTTCGGCGTTCTGTGTTTTCCCTAGGGGTTGGGTTAACTTTGCAGTTTTGGGTTTTGTGACCCCAACCCCTACAGTTATTGCAATACCAACATTCACCCTCGTGGTGTTTGCTACATTTATCACACTTAGGTTTGTTACCCAAGTATGGTTTTGGTTCCACAGTGGTGGCAGCATAGGACTTTGGGTTCCCAGATCCTTTCTTGTTTGTTTGACCCTGACGGTCACTTCCTCTGTCATTCCACTTACGCTTTGTACCTCAAGAACTGCCAGCTTCAGTACTGCTCAGCTCAACCTGCCCGATGCAGTTTTCTTAGTCAGTGTTCCCATCCTGACTGCTTCATCGGTCAGACTTTGCGCTAAAACAACAGCGCTCCTGAATGTGTCAGGTTTGGAAGATGTAACCAAACTCCTGATTTTCGGTGCCAGACCATATACATAACGCTCGATGCGCTTGTACTCAGGTGTCACCATATGTGGCACTAGACGTGTGAAAACCCTCCAACGACCTCCACCGCCCCAACATGGGAGTCATCCACTCCAAGTGAGCCATACTAGGTACTCTCTGTGGCTGCTCATCGCAATGTATCACCCTCTCCTCTGCCATCGGCGCCTTGTCACGGGGCGCAAGTGGTCCTCTAGGGAAGTCTCGGACACACATCCGGGGTGTCCTCCTAGGTACCGGTCCTCTGGAAGGTCCAGCAGTCATATGGCGTGTCGCCATAAAGGTAGACCCTAACATACGAGTGGTAGGGTCAGTGGGAGCAGTAGTAGGTGGGACCACATGTGTTGTAGGTGGTGAGGTGATGTAGGCATCACCGGTATCGTCAGATAGAGGTCTCGGGTGAACTGGTGGACTCGCAACTCCGGTGCTAGCGTCGCTATGGTAGGAATCCTCAGTCGGCTCCTCATCAGAAGCATACAAGTAGATCGGACTGTGCCTCGACATGCTGAGACAAAGAAGTCGTAGGTGACGTGTCAGTCGTATGTTAGATGTATGCCAAGTGTGTATGCATGCAATGAATGTTTTAGCCAAGGCTATAGTCTAGGTCTCTAAGGTGTTAGGTCACTTAAAGACTTCTAGTTCGCTATAACCAATGGCTCTGATACCAAGTCTGTCACACCCCGCCAAACGGTAATTACAATTAGTTGTGATTAGTTTGCAGAAGGTTAAATGACGTGGCGGGGCTGCGAGCTGTAAATCAACCAACAAATACATACAGAGCATATGGTTATCACACAACTTTATTTAACGAGGATGCCAAGCTTAACAGTTGTTACAAAAGTAGTGCGACTATGTAAGTCGTAACAGTAGTAGTAGAGTTTAAAACATTTTAGTTTTATCAATAATACATAAGTTTAAAATAAGATTTCATAAGTATGACTGCAGTATTTGCAGTTATACAGAGGAAATCCTTCAAAAGCGGTCCCATAAGTATGTGGCATCCTAAGTAGTCCAGGGTTGTCCATCCTGAATGCATGCAATTACTTACCCATCTAATTTCCTGAAAAACATAGAGAAAGTCATCAACAAATACGTTGAGTGAATTTACAGGTTTGTATATGAATGTGGTTAGTTAAACCAAGTTTGTAGAAATGAATTGTTGTTCATTCATAAAATACAAGTTATGTAGGGTTGTTGCCCTAAAGTATAATTTTGTGTGGGATGTCATCCCAAAATATGTTACTGGTTGTTTACCAGTATAAAATCGATTGCCGGTATGTTTTCCGGTGTTTAACAGTTGTAGGATTCGTTCTTCCTAAAAGTATGTGGGAATTTGCTTAGACTATGATCCCCTGAAAGGTGAGCTAAACCTCGCAGGTTAAAGTAACGCGACCTAACCCTATAACCAAACCACAACAAGAACTTATGTTGTTTGCCTGAACGGATATTTAAGTATACGCTCCACCGTAGGAGGGTCGTCACGGCAATAGTACTATCCGTATACTCAGTGGCTAGAGTCACCTAGCTAATGGTTACAGTATCATGTCATGAGGTCTTTTCATGCACACATTCCAAGTCTGGGTCCGTACTAGGATACTTTGTCTAATTCCCAAAATAACAGTGAATATGTAATATCACAATTCAACAGTTGTATAAAAGCAATAAAGCGTTTATAGTTTGATTACATGTGTTGGCATGCAATTTCTATGTTTAACACCCCTGTGTTTAAAAGCAGAAACATTTAAAAGTAGGGGCTGTAAACTCACTGTGGTTTGCTCGGTATGAATGCTAGCAGCCGAGGTACGTTAACCTATGTGCAATAATTGTATTAACATAAGTACGTTTGATTTGTTTAATCAACTTATGTTAATGGATTATTTGTTTGAAGAAATTGTTGATTTCTTAATAATGTAAGTCGTTAAATTTGTTGGTGACGTTGTGTTGAAATATTGTTATTATTTCCCACGTCTTATACTGTGTTAAATGTATATACACGTATGTAGGCGTATATATAATCGGATGTCGTTTGTTCATGTTGTACATATATATATTTGTTATACATATATATGTATATAAATATACCTGTTTTATATTATATTTAGTACGTTTGTTAAACGTATATTCCATTCATATATATATATATATATATATATATATATATAAAGTTCGTCACTTGTTGTATATACTACTTAGTGTCCTTAAGCGATACGTTACATCGTTTATACACCTCCTCGTATTTATTTCCGTCAATAAAATAAATATATGTTTTTGTTTCGAGAGTCATCATTTGTCGAGATATATATATATATATATATATATATATATATATACATCAAAGTTTACCAATTTATTCACATCGTATCATGAAATGTCTCGGGTCACGTTTTATGTTTTAATGTTTTGTAGATTATTGGGCTTAGCCCAATTAGTTGACCCATTTAAGTCCGGTCCATTTAGTTAGACATAAGGCCCAAAAATGTAAACCCAAGCTTTTTGGTCCAGGCCCAAGTCACAGCCCAGTCCAACGAGACAGCCCAGTCCAACGAGACAGCCCAGCCCAGCCGTTCGACTTGGGCCAGCTGTTCGGCTAGGCCAGCCGTTCGGCTTGGGCCATAAGCCGTTCGGCTGTGGGCCTCGGCCCAGTTCACGTCTCGTCCAGTCCAGTCCAATTATTTAGTCCATTAACTGTCTCGGCCCAAACATCCAACCCAGCCGTTCGGGTATAAAATTGCAACCCGTTCGGCTCAACCCAACCCAGCCGTTCGGCTCAGTTGGTTGAGCCGTTCGGCTCATTCATTCCAGCCGATCGGCTGGCCCAAGCCAACCGATCGGTTTGGTCTGTCTTCTTCCTTTCGCACTCTGTTCGTGGTCTGTGTGATATATACATATATATACATGCTTTGTGTCGGATTTTTGGTTCGTTTTTACATATTTTGAATATCCTAACATCACATTTCATCAAGTTTATATATATAACTTTTGAGTTCAAAGTTTTTAGTTTTATAAACCCATTTCATGAATAATCACTACGATCATTAAATTTCTGTGATATATATCCATGGATTATGATATAAACATGTTATAATACGAAATTTAAGTAGAGAATTCAAAGATTTGAAGGTTTCCTTACAATGCTTTTGTGGCGATGATGATGAAGACCGAGGTTGATGATGATGATTATTGTTATAACTTGATTATTATTGTTTTTACCCTACTGCTGCTGCTCCTCTGTATGTTTATTTGGAGAAGAAGAGAAAGATGATGAGAGGTATGTGTGTTGAGAGATCACAGAAGAACGGGAGGTGGGAGTATAATATTTCCAACGAGTATGGAGTTGAAGCAGAGGCTGCCTCCTCAATTATTTGAGGTAGTTGGCAAATTTTTGCCCCGTTAATTTCGGGTACGGGTATAATTGGTGCAATATAAAATTTAACATTTTATATTTTTATTTTGTAGATGTACTCCTGGGTCGTTATTTAAATTTAGAATAGTGAAATTTACATTATTTTAGACGGTTGTACAAACTTGTACATTGGACTGCTACCATTCAATTGGGTGCCAAATTTCAGTCGAATTTCGGGTTCATATTTTGAGGTAACGTTCCAAATACTTTCGAATGAATGAGAAAATTTGAATTTTTCTCATTTTGATCTTTGGGGTTCATTTTAAAATTGTTTATGTTCGTTTTATAATGCGTTCTATGTTAAACGTATATTTAGTTCGTTTTATATATATGTTATAGATACCATAGTACTCGTAATTAATAATTGAATTATTAATTATATTGTGTCATCAACTTTTGCTGTATTTTTCTGTCGGATTCGTTCCGATACGTTTGTACGCAATTATTATTATTAATCACATATTATGTGATACTTTTTAATTTAAAAGTATTGGGCTTGCTAGGCTTACATCACATCGAAAGTTTTGTTTTAAACTTAATCAGAAAATTAGCGTAAGAATGCACATGCTTAAATGTTAATCAGTACCTAATTTGGAGAGTTGTCACAATAATTAGGTATACAAAATCTAATAATGCAATGAAATCTCTGAAGTTTGCATGAAGACTCGAGCTAATATGCATCCTGATGGGCAGTCCAGATCTACTGCTGAGTACCTGTGATACATGCTAAAATGGGTCAGCTAACGCTGGTGAGCTCACAGGTTTAGATATCAAATAATAGTGTGTGAACCGCAAGATTTAAATGTTGATTTGCATCCAACAAATGATACTGATAGTGTATACAACCATGAGCGCATAGTCTGAGCTTAACTCGAGGGTCGGGTACTATATAGAGAATTCCGAGCGAGGTGCCTCCACGAGTGCCTAATCTACACTCGTTTTCCCAAATATTAGTACGTCCGTTGCAGAGGTTAGCGCGACTAACCCGGACGAGGTGGGTCAATCCTATATGGTACCATATACTAATATTCACGCTACTTTCGTATTACCAGACTATACTGACGGAGGACTTTGATTTGATTAGTTGAAAACAACTCATGTAGTATATTGAAATATGTACTCGCGTTCATGCGTTAAAGACAGAGCAATGTATCACACCCCTAGTAATACAGTAAAAGAGGGGCCATGAGACTCACCTGAGCCTGAAGAGTTTATCTAAATAAACTGAGATTGATTAGCCAAGAATCGAAGTCCAAAGACTTGTAACCTGAGGGTGTCCACGGCACGCGATGGTTATAAACATGTGAAGGCATCTAATAAGACCACCTTGTAGTTGTTTGTCCGACTAGAATGTCCAAATGATTACAATTTGATTGATTGTCTAAGTGTTTGAAAATGTGTACGGCCCGTTGGTGATTGTTTGTAATAATAATCCCACATTATTCTTTTGATGATTATGAAGTGTTATACCTAAAAGTAAGTTCCAATGTGTTTTAGAAGTCGTGTCGCATTCGTGTTTGATGTTATACAAGTTTCACACATTGTGTGAAAGTTTAGATGTAACACTGTTACTCGTGACCCTAGGGTAAGGGCGAAGCCCGTTAATGACGGGGGTCCGGGGGCAGCGCCCCTGGTTTGCGGGGTCCAAGGGGTGGAAACCCCTGGCGGGGTCCAAGGGGCAGAGCCCCTGGCTAGGGTCGAGCTGCCAGGTCAGCTTAGAAAATTTTTATTTCTACTACATTGCTTTGGTGAAAACGCATCTGAGATTTGAATTTGGCCAAAATCAAGTGATAAAATTTCAGGTCTCAACACTTAGTAAAATCTGAGTTTTCTAGGTTCTGTCATCTGCGACATTGGGTGTGACGTAGGTTGTTATGTCGCAGGTCATGACTGCGACATTGGTCATGGCGTCGCTAAGTGCGACTTCGCAATTTAATGCGACGTAGGGCGTTGTGTTGCTATATGCGACGTCCGTAATTTCTGCGACATAACTATTTGTGTCTCTATATGCGACACCCGTGATTAGTGCGACATAGTGGCTTATGTCGCTATATGCGACATAAGGTCTGATTTAGCGACATAACAGCTTATGTCGCAGGTGGTCTGGAGCCTCTGCGACATAACGCGCTGTTCGCTGGAAAATGAGCCGAAAATATGTTTTTCGGCCTCCGTTTGACCTGAAACTTTTACCCAACCCTTATATGGACATTTTAAACTTAGACAAACAATTATAAGTCGAAAATAATAGAAAACGAGAGGTGTCAGGATTTGTCAGAAACTTACAAAGTTAACGTCGTGAAAATCCGAAAAGATGGGGTTGTAGATCGTTGCGTGGTGATCGTTTTTCTCCAAATGGGCTTCGAGTTTTAAGGTGGTTTAGGGTGTTAATTTGTGAATTTAAGTGGTGGTGGTGGTGGTGAGATTAGAGAGAAAAGAAAGAAGAGAGATGATAGAGAGATAGAGGATAGGTGAAAAATGGGTTGGGGAGGTGGTGACCTCACCCCCTTTTTGGCTGACTTTTGGGGAAAAGAGGGAAGGGGATCTCCCGAATTTTAATCCCCGCGTTTGCGCTCCGTGCGGTGTTCGTTTAAACGTTAAATAATTATTTTGTACGTTTAAATATATGTTTTAAAATACAAATGTTTATTCAATATTTTTGTTGAAGTATTTTACCAAATACTTAATAACTTAAATGATCTTGTTCGTTTGTGTTAAATGTCTAAGTCGCGTTGACGTTTATTACACGATACGAAATGTAATTAAAATATTATCAAAATAATGTTTTTGGGTATGATATCGTTATTAAATAATTTTATGTTATTTAATAAAATTGATTCACCAACGTCCGTATTTACTTGAACCGAATTACATTCGATTTGAAACTTGTACGATTTAATCAAATCGCATATTCGTATATATTCAAAAATATATATATTTCGATACATTAATTAGTCTAAAACGAACTAATTACATGTATTAATAACTGATTAGGTACTAATCACTAGTCCTAATTTGGCGGGTGTTACATAATTCGATGCATCAAGCGTAATTTGAATTACCTGATCACGATGAACAACATAAATCACCATCAATTTGCTTCGTGATCGTGATCGAATTGTTAAAAAGATAATTTATTTTAACATAAAATCACATCTAATGATCATATTATCCGATTGAGAATGATGCGTCAAAGCATAATTCAAATTACATGATTATAAGTATCACATGTGATGAATACACACACACACACACACGCACACACACACATATATATATATATATATATATAATTTTTGACATATAAGCCTATTATCATCATCACCATGATACTCTGATGACATACAATACTTTGATGGAGAACATCTCTTCTATTAACTAGGGGTTGAAATGGAGTCGCATTAAGAAATAGAAGGTAAAGAAAACTTGTACAATGTTTGTTTTGAAGAAGATGAAACAAGTAAGGTAATCAAACAAAAATAGAACGATAAATTAAAATTGCAATGTCACTGTGTATCTTCAATTTACATGTGACATTAAAGCATTGTCACATTTAAAATTTTTCATACATTCATATGTGACTCTTCATCAAATCACATGTAATTCAATAAAATGTGTTTGTTACAAGTTCAAAATCAACTAACGAATATGACACTGGAATTGAGGTTCGAACTTCTGGTGAAACAAGAATCTGGATGCCATATGAAGAAGACAAGATTGTAAGACCGGTGGTCAAACAAGTATTTGATACTCTTGAAGATGGAATAAGTATGTATGGATTATATGTATATCTCTCTAGATTTGATGTTAGATTAGCTAAACAAAAGCTAAAGAATGAGATCATGTCTCACATGTTATGTGTATCAAAGGTAGAAATCCAAAAAATGTAAAATACAATAATTTTGATAAAGAAAATAGTGATTTTATCATTGTCAGTTCAAGCATAAAAAAAGGGGATGCAAAGCTCATGTCATCTTCAAATTGGATTCACGAAGTACAACAAAATTTATACTTTGGGAATTTTCATAATTGCATAAGTGTTGGTTGGAAAAGATGAATCTCATAATGAAAGATAGGTAGCTAACCTACTCCGAACAATGACTTATCGTCAAGTCTCCCACGACAAATATGTTGGGATATGACCACGTAAAATAAACGCATATCCGAAAAATGTTTAAGCCTACGGGGTCACACGTATTGAAACTTATGCTCAATATAATTAATTAATATAAATGTGAGACATATTAATAAATACGTTCACGAATAATTATAAAATTTTTGTTAAAATGTTAAATGTGTGTTCATAAATTAAAGTATTAAAAAGAGAGGGACTTATATGTAAATTGGAGACTTGAAAAAGTTCCAGAATTCCTAATGGAGGCCGACCAAAGGGTTTTAATAAACCCTAAACTTGTTGAACAAGTTATCTAACCCTATAAATATAGAGGAAAAGAACCCTAACAAATCCATTCGATTCTCTTCTCCTCTCTCTCCGTTTGCCGAATTTAAACCCCTAAGGGTATACGGTTTGTGTGGTTCGACCTAGAAGAAAATGCACAAGGGTTGTGGGCGTTATGAATGTGTACTAGCATACATATTCGAGCGGTTGTCGTGTGTGCGATCGTAGTGGGGTTTTACTTTAAACCCATAACTATAAATACATAGTTTATTGGAGCTTTGCTAAAAGGTACACAACTATCTCTTAACTAATTATATATACGTGTTATATGCTTCCGCGATTGTGTGATAATTTGCTTATATTTCTTTATTATACTCTAACAGTGGTATAAGAGTCACACGTATATATGTTTGTAATTAGTTAGATGAGGTAAATATCAAATTTGGTGGGGTGTATTTGTTTAATTCGACAATCACAAAGAAAAATGTGTTTTGGTTGTGTAGTTAGTTAAAAGTCGAAAAACAAGAAAAAAATTCATTCCAACCGTCGGTTGAACCTTGGGTATTTAATTTGCAGCATGGAATGCTCTTTATGATCGTTGATCAAGCGTTAAGTTTCTTGAGTGCATTGGGTTGGGTTGGACCGATTCGTTACACTCCGTATGACATGGCTAACCCTAAATACCCGTATGGAATGAGGTGAAGGGTGGTAGGAATCGGTTGGTATACCATTTAAAGAAATGGGTTTTGGTGGTAAGCAAAGCTCACCATGATGATGATAATGGGGAAGATGGGACAGAGAGCTGCTATGTGATGTTGTTGTTGTGTTATGTTATGTATCAATGAATGAGATATTGAATGTGTGGTTCTTGTTGTAGATAGGGTTATAAACCCTATGTAAAAGGGCGGGGGCAGCCCCCAGGGGTTGGAGCCGGGGTCCGTGCTTTTATCCAACGGGGAACGAGGCTGATATGTTGACTGTTAGCGTACCTTTTGCTGACATACACTATTCCCGAAATCGCCCTGGTCAGAGAATCTTTTCATGCGGGGGTTACCCTGGAGGATCGACCTGGGATGGCGGGGCTCATCCCTAGGGCTATACTCAAAGCTTATGCTTGTGGTGTGTTACTGCAGGATAACTCCAATGGGGGATACTCCTAGAGGTGGTCACATCATTAAGTCCCTTCAGTTTGACTTGTCAATTTCATGTAAATTGGGAGGTAAAACTTCTCAAGTGCGCTTCTTATCCCTATGGGAGAGCCCGCGTGATGATCATGCTATTGAATGTATCCCCCATTTGAAGTTTGACTCCTTTATAAGGGGGAGGGTGCTGGCCTAAGATTGGAGCCTATAGGCCGAGTAAAGTTGGGAGCCCAAAGCATGGGGCACACCATCAAGTCCCCCTTTGGCACGTTGTTATTGATAACCATACGTCTGGATGTGCACTCTTCCCATGGAATGTCGGGGGGTCATCGCGCGCTTATGCTATGTCAGTATGCTTTCATACATTATTATTTTTAAAAGGAGTTCCGTGGCAGGTCATCACACTCGAATGTTTCATTGTGGAAGATCGAACCTAGAGATATCCTAGATGGTGGTAATACATGACGGGTCGGCGTGCTTGGAAATTGCGCTACGAGAGACTTGACCCTAGGAATATTTGGATGGTGGTGACACCATTAACATGAAAGATAGTTAATCAAACATACTTACAAACATTGTTGTTTGCCTGACAATTCGTTAATTTCGGGTAATACTATAATATCATTCCCCCAAGTTTAGGGTGGTAACTTTGTCAAGTACCATGTTGAACTTGTTATAAATTTCCAAGCTGATGGAATCCTAACGACGGATCCGTGAGGGTTAGCTTGTTAAGCTTTTGTAAAGATGGTAAGTGATGCAAATCTCGCTGTTGGCAAGATCTTAGCTGTTGACACCTGAGAGTTCGTTCGTTTCAGTTGTTGACCCCTAAGGGTTCATTTGTTTTGGATGTTGACCTTTGGGGGTTCGTTTATTTCAGCTGTTGACCTCTGGGGTTCATTTTTTTTGTATTTCGAACGTAATTTGTTGTCATGACCTAGTAGATATAGACTGCTAATGCAAAATTGTTGACATTTTTCCATAAGGTAAATCTTTCGACTTAGCCTTGCGACGGGACAACTATTACTTGATCAAAACCCTTTTAAAAGTTTAAGTGTAAACACTGGGGATCACTACCACGGGTTGGGCTAGAAAGCACCCCCCCCCCCTCGCTATGGCAGGACCGCCTTGTATGCTGATTCCCGAAGTAAGCCTTAGGCATAGACCGTAGGTTCGGGGACAAAGCAGCTGGAACCATGTTTCATGGTTTCGCCCATATCCTCACGAGGCATAGAGGCATTTTCTCATTTGACATTTATGTATTGATATTCTATCGCATAAATGGTAGGATAACTTTGAGTTTTCATTCATAGGAAAAGTCTCAAAAATATAACATAGTCGTAGGGAGCTGATCAGGCTACCCCTGGACGTATGCCGGTTATCGCCACATACATAGGTTTTCAACATGCCTTATACATGGCAGAGGTGTACCTTTTACATAAGTTGTCCTTACACAAAACTCTTTTTTTTTAAAAAACATGTTGTGTAAGTGGAAAATGTGTACCAAATTATACAAGGTATCCCTAGACATAACATTTTTAAGGTTTGTAACGTGCCATATACGTGGCAGAGGTGTACCTTTTATACAAGTTATCCCTAGGCATAACATTTTTGAGGTTTATTGAAAACATTATTTGCAGGTAGCCTTTTGTTTATTTTAGAAATGGTTTTATATAAATGTGTGTATATAAGTCTAACATACCTCGTTGGAATTTTACAGCGAAGATCCCTGGCAGGTCAGCACACTCGTACATTGCGCTATAGAAGAACTGGCCTTAGGGATATCCTTATCATGGTAATACCTGATGCGTCGGCGCACTTGGATGTTGTGCTAAATTTGACTTGGTTATAAGGATATCCTAAAAGTGGTAGTACCTGCCATGTCAGCACAATTGGATGTTGCACTATAGAAGACGTGGTCTTATTGTTATCCTCATGGTGGTAACCTGCAAGAATAATTAGTCTTTGCACGACAATTGATATGGGTCGAGTAATACTACAGTATCACTCCCTAGGTTAGGGCACACGTACTTTGCACTATAGAAGACATGTCCCTAGGGATATCCTAAACCTAAAAGAATAATTAATTTTTGTGTAATAGTTTAGCTTGGGTCAAGAGATGTTGCAGTATAACTCCCCCAAGTTCAGGATGGTAACTTAATCAAGTACTGATATCGCGTAAAAAGTCACGTTTTTACCACCGATATCTCTCTCATTCTGGAGCAATACTTAGCATTTGGACTCAAATAACGCAAAAATCATTGATAAAATGCTAAGAAGATCAAAACAAGGTTGCACGAGCAAAATCAAGCAAAACGGCAGAAAAACGAAGATTCCACGCACATTTGAAGATTCCAGACATCAAAATGAGATTTCAAGATAAAAGAGCCAATCACTAACATCTATCTCATCCAAGATGTTCGTTTTCGATTTACGAATCCAACAGAAGAAGAATCAACAAAAACGGACGAAGAATGAAGATTCTACGTACACCGGAAGATTCAAACGATTCGTACGACACATCTAGAGCTCAGAGACATATTTTTGGGATTTCTTTTCATCAAAATCTTAGTTTTTGAATTACGAATCCAACGCAATAAGAATCAACGCAAACGGGCGCATAACGAAGAAAACACGTACGAATCGAGAAATGAAGCAACAGGCAGCGAACCGGTGCGGGGGGGTGCCAGCCGCCGCCGGCCACTACCCCACCGCCGCCGGCCACCACATGGCCGCCGCCGGCCATCTATCACCCGCACGGATTGCGCTTTTTTGTCCTTTTTCGTACCCGGTGTTAGACCTTTACTTGCTTTTCGTACCTGGTGCCACCACCTTTTTCACCTTTTCGTACCTGGTGCCACTACCTTTTCCACCTTTTGCTATTGTGAGCTTTCACTTGCTAATATGCACCAAAACTCTCCTATAAATAGGAGACATGAGGCTCATTTGAAAAACACACCTAAGAATACCAACACACTTGGTTACACCAAAAACATCTACAACACTTGTATTTTCTTTTTTTATTCTTCCTAGTTAATTAGACTAGCTAATTAACTAGCCAAGGAAGATTTGTACGAAGGTGCTCCAGGACGCATATTTTAGCTACGAGGTATTGTACTTCTCTCCAGGTGTTAATCTATCTTTCATATTTAATATGCTTGTCCTTTCTTTAATAAATTTAAATATGTATGCTAGAATTGCCATGATTAGCTAAATAACTCAATTGTCTGCTATGATAGTCGTTTAAAAAGTATCAAATATGTGACTAAGTGGTATGTTGTGAGATTGCGGATGGTTTATATTACAAATGGATATAGGAATTAAATCTTTATCGTTTATCTGCCCAACTCATGTTATGACTAAAACTTTATCCAAAAATGAACGTAGCTAACTCATAGGATACAGGTCACTTAGTTATACTATGTTAGATTGAATCATTGAGCTCAGCATGGCCGGTGTTCTCTAGACCAAAATAGGATCCAAGAGACACGGAACATGGGAGTAGAGGTAGATTAAGATTAAATTCATATAGATGATATTTTTGAGACAACTTTCAGAATAACCTCAACTTAGATAATACTTTTGTTGTGTTGCACACCGGTCGTTGAGATTTCTAATGGTGACGTGACACAGCAGTGGGTTTTTAATTTATAAGGCTGGGGCCTAGGGTTACTTATTATACTAATCAAAAGGGCTAGCACAGGACAAGTATGGCCTAGGATCGTTCTTCAAAGCACGACAAATTGAAACTAGGGGGTTTAGAAGCTTTTATGTGTTCAGCTGGGGTTGAAAGAGTTGGTTTTGGTTTTGGGTTTTCTTATCCTATTTTAAACTAGACTGAATAAAAAAGTGGAGGTTACTTCGGGCGTTCAGCAATTAAAGCGATTGTCTACTATAATGTGGTTTAGAAGTGGTTAAATATGGAAAGTTCTAATGAGGATAAGTTCGTAAGTTGATGTGAGCTATTCTACAATCCTTCTATTGGGCTGACGCGGAGGTGTCCACAATCAGGCAAATAGAATGTCACATGGTTTTCACAATATATTTAAGTGTACACCGAAAGTTCTCTCAAATGTACACCCACACTATCCAACAGTTAACCTCGAATCCTATTCCCCAATCTCGGTCGTCAGAGATGCCCGAATCATGGCATAGTTTATTGAATAAACAATCTTATGAACGAGGGTTATCCTCACCGGAATAGGTTGGGCTAACTGGTCTAGACGGTCGGATAACATGTCATCACTTATTCGTACGAGTTATCATCATTACTTGGGGATGCTACAAGACAGGGATGATTTGTGTTACAAATGGAGACCTAGGTAATATGTTTGCTATTTGATTCATAATACAACTACCTTCGGTCGTTTGGACTTCCATACATTTGTACTCCGCCGTAAGCGTTTCCAGTACTATATCAAAAAACAGTCGAATAGGGGCCGTCATATTATTTCACGATGATTAATGCCGTTTAAATTTTACTATTATGATGATCCTAAAGCAACAATCAAACAAGAACATGCAATTAGACGATCAAAGCGACAGTTTAATTTAAGCATACAAATGTATTATCTAAGTTGAGGATATTCCGAAAGTTGTCTCAAAAATATCGTCTATATGAATTTAATCTTAATCTACCTCTACTCCCATGTTCCGTGTCTCTTGGATCCTATTTTGGTCTAGAGAACACCGGCCATGCCGAGCTCAATGATTCAATCTAACATAGTATAACTAAGTGACCTGTATCCTATGAGTTAGCTACGTTCATTTTTGGATAAAGTTTTAGTCATAACATGAGTTGGGCAGATAAACGATAAAGATTTAATTCCTATATCCATTTGTAATATAAACCATCCGCAATCTCACAACACACCACTTAGTCACATATTTGATACTTTTTAAATGACTATCATAGCAGACAATTAAGTTATTTAGCTAATCATGGCAATTCTAGCATACATATTTAAATTTATTAAAGAAAGGACAAGCATATTAAATATGAAAGATAGATTAACACCTGGAGAGAAGTACAATAACTCGTAGCTAAAATATGCGTCCTGGAGCACCTCCGTACAAATGTTCCTTGGCTAGTTAATTAGCTAGTCTAATTAACTAGGAAGATTAAAAAAAGAAAATACAAGTGTTGTAGATGTTTTTGGTGTAACCAAGTGTGTTGGTATTCTTAGGTGTGTTTTTCAAATGAGCCTCATGCCTCCTATTTATAGGAGAGTTTTGGTGCATATTAGCAAGTGAAAGCTCACAATAGCAAAAGGTGGAAAAGGTAGTGGCACCAGGTACGAAAAGGTGAAAAAGGTGGTGGCACCAGGTACGAAAAGCAAGTAAAGGTCTAACACCGGTACGAAAAAGGACAAAAAAGCGCAATCCGTGCGGGTGACAGGTGGCCGGCGGCGGCCATGTGGTGGCCGGCGGCGGTGGGGTAGTGGCCGGCGGCGGCTGGCACCCCCACGCACCGGTTCGCTGCCTGTTGCTTCATTTCTCGATTCGTGCGTGTTTTCTTCGTTATGCGCCCGTTTGCGTTGATTCTTTTTGCGTTGGATTCGTAATTCAAAAACGAAGCTTTTGATGAAAAGAAATCCCAAAAATATGTCTCTGATCTCTAGATGTGTCGTACGAATCGTTTGGATCTTCCGGTGTACGTAGAATTTTCATTCTTCGTCCGTTTTTGTTGATTCTTCTTCTGTTGGATTCGTAAATTGAAAACGAACATCTTGGATGAGATAGATGTTGGTCATTGGCTCTTTTATCTTGAAATTTCATTTTGATGTCTGGAATCTTCAAACGTGCGTGGAATTTTCGTTTTTCGGCCGTTTTGCTTGATTTTGCTCGTGCAACCTTGTTTTGATCTTCTTAGCATTTTATCAATGATTTTTGCGTTATTTGAGTCCAAATGCTAAGTATTGCTCCAGAATGAGAGAGATATCGGTGGTAAAAACGTGACTTTTTACGCGATATCAAGTATCCCACACTTAGAGCTTTGCTTGTCCTCAAGCAAATCTTCATAAAATTGTGATGAAAGGTAGGAAGGGTGTCTTGTATTCCGGAGAACTTTGATTCCTGCAAGTTTGGTAAAAAGATTTCGGACGAGGTTCCATCCTTTGATTTTTCCCCAAACCTTTGGTTCTAACAAGCTTTCTTTTCAATCTTCATAATGTAAGATATACATGACTGGGGCCCTCACAGGTGGTCACTCAATACACTCATGTGTATCGGGTTTCCTAACTTTTAATTCACTCAGGGGCTAGTCATGTAGCTCTTCCGTTGTCATAAACTTGATCGAGAATCAAATCTACAATACTTAAATGAGGACGGTGCTAATTATCCCTAGACATTCGCAAGATGGTGGAAGTGGTGTATATGGATGAAGGGTTTTGTAGGTGGTTTATTTGGGGGTTTAATATAGCCTAAGAGTTGTTTATAATGACTTATCTTTAGTGCTTAGTAGTGCTTCTTTCTGGATTTCTCTTTTTGAGAGCCTTCTTTTGCATCTTTTCCTTTCAATTTTTCTTTTGATGAACCTTTTCCTTGGCTTTAAATGATCCTTGGGTTTTTAGGTTCCTTCTGACAGCTTTTCTTTTGCTGAATTTTCTTTTTCTTGGAGCTCCTTTTACGGATGGTGTTCATCCTTTGGGGAACGCTCCGTACTTCTTATAATACTTCTTCCGTCAGCACAGAAACTTAGGCTATGGCCAAAAGATGAAAGAAGGGGGTGAGTTTTTGAAAAGGCTAAGGCTCAGCATGTTTTCCGCTGAAGGTGAGCACTGGTTAGGTTTGAAAGCGAGGGTTTTATGAGAGGGTTCTTATCCTAGGGAAATGTCGAGGTTTTCTGATTGCACCTTCATCACGTATGACACCCATTTTTGTAATCTCAAAATGTATTCCTTGAACAAGTTCTGATTCTAGAGAGCATACATCGGTATAATCACAATTGAAAAGTGAAGCATTAAAGATGGATGCTTTTATATGGCTCAAGATTCCTCACTCATTTTGGGTGGTTTTGTGCCTAGTCATGCGATCGCTTGTTTTGAAACTTGGTTTGAAAGTTTATCAAAGAGTTTTGCTTGTCATAGTCGTTTTACCAAACCTTTTGAACTTTTGTTGACCAGAAATACCCTTTTTGACTTTGATTCAAAATTTTTGAAAATTTTGCTGAAAATCTGAGTTTTGCTAAAAAGTTTGATCAAAAGTTTATGTTGCAATACAGTAGTCAATCCTACTGCTATCCCACACTTAAAAGAACATTGTCCCTAATGTTCTACTTCTAAGTTAGGTCAATTCCACACTTAGATTTTGGAATACGGGTCAATATTTTCGAAGTCATTCTCTATTTGCGAGTTGTAATCCCACACTTAGAGTTTTACTTAGAATTTTAGCATGTTAGATCAAGCAAAATAAGGTTAGAAGAGATACTTCCTTGTGCTGCGTGAGTTGCCATTGGATTTTATGGACCAGGTTCAAGTGTGTGAATTTGTTGGAAATGGACCAGGCTTATTAAAAATGAACTTGTTCCACAAATTCTACTTTGAATTCTGCATAGTACACATCCTTCAGAAAACACAAGTGTTAATACAAGTTAATATTAAACATAAAATAACTAATAAAAGCTAATCCATGTCAGCATAGAGTGCCTCCCAATCGGTGAAGTCATCATCCATAAAGATCGTGTTTTCCACGATCGATGTAGGAGATGCCGACTCCTCGATGGTATAGACAGGAGATGATGTGCCATCCTCTGGATCCTGAATCCAAGCGTCTAGGGCAGCAGTCTCCTCCTCTAGTGAGTCCATGAAAGTGGGGTGGTCCTGCGCAGTCAAGCTCCAAGGTGGGAATAAGTCCCACGGTGGAATGTGCGGAGCGGGATCAGGTCCCATCTGAAAGGGGCACACAAGTATGGAGGTAAGGCCCAGAGCAGTGTGGATCTCAGAGATGGCGGTGTGCTGGACCTTAAGGGCTCTCAGTATAGACCAAGTGACAGCAGGGTCCGCAGTAGTAACCCCATGCTCAAAGGTGGGTACTCTGGAGGTCCCGGCGGTCTGTCCTGCTGGTCGGTGAGATGACGGTAACCTGGAATGGATGGGACGTAACAGGAATGACTCCTGAACGTACACCTCCACCGAGTCTGCCGAAATCTCATCCAACCTAGGAGGTGGTGACTGGGATCCCCTGACAGTCCTCATGCTACTACCCGGTGATGAACTCTGGGAGTGATGCATGGCACGCGAGTGTCTCTGACTGGGGGCTCGTGCTCTGTCTGACTGTGAACTCATCCTGCAAAATACAAGAGGTTAATGGTCTGAGATTATTAGTCTTTTGTAAGGGGAGGTACTACATAAAAATTGGATTAGTTTAAACATAACAGTAAAGGAAGATTAATGCTGAAAACGTAAGATAGGCTTGGGATGCCTCCCAAGAGCGCTTTGTTTATCGAGTCTCATAGCTTGACTCTTTTATACCCATTTTTCTATTAGGGTGGTTCGTAGTTATAGACTTCCTCATTTGAGGGAAAGTCTTCTATGTAGTGTTTTAATCGGTGACCGTTTACTTTGAAATTTCCGTCTGAAGCTTCGAGTTCGATGGCACCGTAGGGAAATACTTTAGAGATTGTGAAGGGGCCGCTCCATCGTGTTTTGAATTTACCAGAAAATTTCTTAAATTGGGAGTTAAAGAGTAGAACTTTATCACCTGGATTGAAGCGTGTGGGGCGGAGCTTTGAATCGTGGAGCAACTTGGTTCTTTCCTTAAATTTGTAGGAACTTTCGTAAGCTTGATCCCTCAAATCTGCTAGTTCATTTAGCTGCATTCTCTGGTGAGTTCCTGCTATCGTAGGATCTAAACTACAGTTCTTCAGTGCCTAGTAAGCTTTGTATTCAAGTTCAATCGGGAGATGACATGCCTTTCCATAAACGAGCCTATAGGGAGTTGTTCCTAATGGCGTTTTATAAGCTGTCCGAAATGCCCATAAAGCATCGTCTAGCTTGTTTACCCATCTTTCCTTGTGTTGACCAATTGTTCGTTCCAAGATCCTTTTTAGTGCACGGTTTGTAATCTCTGCTAGCCCATTCGTCTGCGGGTGATAGGCCGTAGAGGTTTTGTGGGTAACACCATATTGTTGCAATAGTTTCATAAACTAAGTATTGCAAAAGTGCGTGCCTCTATCGCTGATGATTGCTCGAGGTGTTCCAAACCGACAGAATAGCTGCTTTAAGAACTTGGTTACGACCCTTGAATCATTTGTTGGAAAGGCTTGGGCTTCAGCCCATCTTGATACATAATCGACAGCTACTAGAATGTATTCTTTTCCGTAAGATTTCGGAAATGGTCCCATGAAGTCTAATCCCCATATGTCGAATATTTCACATGCTTGGATATTCGTAAATGGCATTTCGTTACGCGTTGTGATATTTCCAAACCTTTGGAAAATATCGCAGCGTTTCACCAAGTCTTGTGCATCTCTGAAAATGGTAGGCCAGTAGAATCCTGAGTCGTAGACTTTCTTTGCTGTCAGATTAGCTGCATGATGTCCTCCGGTGGGTCCATGATGGCTTTGGTGGAGTATCTGTTCGGCTTCTTTCCCATCGACACATCTTCTTACTATTTGGTCGGGACAGACCTTGAACAAGTATGGATCATCCCAAAAGTAATATTTGACGTCGCGAAAGAACTTTTGTCTTCGCGATGAGATCATTCCTTTTCTTGCGATCCCTCCAACTACAAAATTGGCAATGTCTGCAAACCAAGGATCGTCAGTGAATTGCAAGCCTTGTTCTCCTAAACTCATTAACTGCTCTTCTGGAAATAATATGACGGCCCCTATTCGACTATTCTTTGATATAGTACTGGAAACGCTTACGGCGGAGTACAAATGTATGGAAGTCAGAACGACTGAAGGTAGTTGTATTATGAATCAAATAGCAAACATATTACCTAGGTCTCCATTTGTAACACAAATCATCCCTGTCTTGTAGCATCCCCAAGTAATGATGATAACTCGTACGAATAAGTGATGACATGTTATCCGACCGTCTAGACTAGTTAGCCCAACCTATTCCGGTGAGGATAACCCTCGTTCATAAGATTGTTTATTCAACAAACTATGCCATGATTCGGGCATCTCTGACGACCGAGATTGGGGAATAGGATTCGAGGTTAACTGTTGGATAGTGTGGGTGTACATTTGAGAGAAATTTCGGTGTACACTTTAATATATTGTGCAATCAACGTGACATTCTATTTGCCTGATTGTGGACACCTCCGCGTCAGCCCAATAGAAGGATTGTAGAATAGCTCACATCAACTTACGAACTTATCGTCATTAGAACTTTCCATATTTAACCACTTCTAAACCACTTATAGTAGACAATCGCTTTAATTGCTGAACGCCCGAAATAACCTCCACTTTTTTATTCAGTCTAATTTAAATTAGGATAAGAAAACCCAAAACCAAAACCAACTCTTTCAACCCCAGCTGAACACATAAAAGCTTCTAAACCCCCTAGTTTCAATTTGTCGCGCTTTGAAGAACGATCCTAGGCCATACTTGTCCTGTGCTAGCCCTTTTGATTAGTATAATAAGTAACCCTAGGCCGCAGCCGTATAAATTAAAAACCCACTGCTGTGTCACGTCACCATTAGAAATCTCAACGACCGGTGCGCAACACAACAAGTTTTTAGCGCCGCTGCCGGGGAGCGTCGGCAACCGATTTTAGGATTTAGTAACTTTAGTGTTTAGGCGATCCTTTTGAAAGATTAACATCAATCAAAAGTTACCTTTTTTCCCTTAGGATTAGTTTAGTTTTAGTAACCGCTTTTTAATCAATCATGACAACACACTTTGATTGGACCAACCCCACACCAAATGAGTCTTTGACCCAACTTTTAGTTGTTTCCTCATCTACAAACCACTTACCTTCCTCAAAACGATCTTTGTCAGAATTTATGTTGAACAAAACGTTATAAACAAAAGAGTGACCGGATTTCAAGATAACATTGACGCCATGATAAAATTTCATAAAAATTAATCTCTAACATGAAATCCATTTTGAAAAACTTAAGTTTTATTGAGGAAAGTACGTCGGAAATCACTGGTGACACCACTCATCCACCAAGTGATGATCTGTTAATCGTGACTAGAGGAGGAAAAGTGACCAAAGTTGATCCACCGCCACCAGATAACACCCCCGAACACACTTCTTTGCCCACACCTACACCTAGTGAAAATGTGTCAATTGGCATCCCTGTCACAGTACCTGACCCAACACCAGCCAAAACTCCAGATAATGTACCTCGAACGAGAATACCTTATCCTGGTAGACTTAAAAAGGAAAAGCAAGAAGCCCAATTCGGTAAATATATGGAAATATTTAAAAGCCTACACTTAAATGTTAGATTATTAGATGCTTTAGTAGAAATGCCCTCGTGTGCTAAATTCTTTAAAGAACTCCTTTCAAACAAAGAAAAACTTAGGAAAATAGTTAGTTTACCATTGAATGCTGAATGTTCATTAATTGTACAACGTGGTCTCCCACCTAAATTAGGCGATACTGGACGTTTTACTATACCCTGTTTTCTCCAAGGAATTCAAATTAGTAACGCCTTAGCAGACCTAGATGCTAGTGTTAATCTTATGCCTTTCCCTTTACAAGAAATTAGGATTAGATGACCTATTACCTACTCGTATGACTATCCAATTAGCTGACAGATCAGTTAAACTCCCTCGAGGAATTGTTGAAGATGTCATGGTCAAAGTCGATAAGTTCGTTTTTCCAGTGGACTTTATTGTCATGGACATAGAAGAAGACACACATATCCCGCTCATCCTAGGCAGACCATTCCTAAATACTGCCAAGGCTGTAATTGATGTTAACGAAAAATCTTTAAAATTGAGAGTTGGGAAAGACGAAGTCACCTTTAATGTCGATCGATTAATGAAGCAACCTCTGGAAGAGGACCTTGGTTTGTGTGATACCATGCAGGATATTTTTGATGAGCATCTCCACGAAGTACTAGCACTATCCAGCCAGGATCCGGTACCCAACACCATACTCACCGTTCGAAAACTGTGTAATGAGGACCCTGGGCTGCACTCCGCAATCGCTTCGCCAACAACATCCAACGAACTACTATTTCCGCTGTTTGAAAAGAAGTCTCCTCACATCGATGGAAAAACAATCGCTGTTCCATTAGGATGCGGTACACCGATACCTTGGCTAAAGAGAGATAAACCCATATTCAATGAACCAAACCCATTTCCCTCAATTAAAGAGATCTTGGATTCATTCAAGGGATTGAGTGCTGAGCCACCATCATTTGAACTACAATTAGCCAATCAACCCGAATCACCGCCGTTTTCAAACCCTGAAATCACCATAAACCAATCTTCATCTGCTCAATTTCAAGAATTCCAATTCACTAACGACGGAGAGATCATCATCACCAGAAACAATGAAGTTTCCTCATCGTCAGTCAACAAATACGAGCTAAAGACAAACGAATTCTCAAATAAAACCGAGTGGGTTGAAATAGCATCAATCTCCACATCTGAACCCGAGACAGACGAAGCACCATTCCAAGATGAATACGAAAAGCTGAATAGAGACGAGATAGCTAGAATGAAGCCGTCTATCGAAGAACCACCAAACCTAGAATTAAAAGAACTACCACCTCACCTTGAGTACGCTTACCTCCATGGAACATCACAACTCACGGTGATAATATCAAAAGAGTTAAAACCCGAGGAGAAAATCCAACTTATTGATGTTCTGAAATCGCACAAGAAGGCAATTGCATGGAAAATTTCCGACATATAAGGAATCAGTCCAAACTACTGCACACACAAGATCCTCATGGAAAACGATTTCAAACCATCCGTACAAAGACAGAGAAGGGTAAATCCTAAGATCCAGGACATGGTCAAACAAGAGGTTATCAAACTCTTAGATGCTGGATTGATCTACCCAATATTCGACTCACCTTGGGTTAGCCCTGTTCAAGTCGTACCAAAAAAGGGAGGAATGACGGTCATCACAAACGAAGAAAATGAGCTTATACCAACTCGGACGGTTACCGGTTGGAGGGTCTGCATCGATTATCGGAAGTTAAACGAAGCAACTCGCAAAGATCACTTCCCGCTTCCGTTTATTGACCAAATGATCGAAAGGTTATCAGGAAATGAATTCTATTGTTTCCTCGATGGTTTTTCCGGGTATTTCCAAATCCCGCTCGATCCGAAGGACCAAGAGAAGACAACATTCACATGTCCCTACGGAACATTCGCATACCAACGAATGCCGTTTGGATTATGCAACGCACCTGCAACATTTCAGAGATGCATGGTTGCAATCTTCCACGACATGATTGAACAATGCATGGAAGTCTTTATGGACGATTTCTCTGTCTTTGGAGACTCCTTCGCATCATGTCTATCCAACCTCGATAGAATGCTCACCAAGTGTGAAGAATCAAACCTCGTGTTAAATTGGGAAAAGTGTCACTTTATGGTGAAGGAAGGAATAGTTTTAGGACATCGAATATCCAAGTCCGGAATTGAAGTAGACAAAGCAAAGGTCGAAACCATTGCCAAACTTCCACCACCAACCAACGTCAAGGCAATTAGAAGCTTTCTAGGACATGCTGGGTTCTACCGCCGTTTTATCAAGGACTTCTCCAAGATTTCTCGACCTATCACCCACCTTCTAGGAAAAGACATCAAGTTTGTGTTTGACGAGAACTGCATGAAGGCTTTCAACTACCTGAAGAAGGAGCTTACAAATGCACCAATCATGGTCGCTCCAGATTGGAACCTACCATTTGAAATCATGTGCGATGCTAGTGACTTCGCAGTTGGGGCAGTTCTAGGTCAAAGGAAGGATAATCACTTTCGACCAATCTATTACGCTTGCAAAACACTTACAGATGCTCAAGAAAACTATACAACTACAGAAAAAGAGCTGCTAGCCGTAGTATTTGCCTTCGACAAATTTAGATCCTACCTAATATTGTCCAAAACAATAGTATATACGGATCACTCAGCTCTAAAATACCTCTTCAAAAAGCAATACGCAAAGCCTAGATTGTTACGATGGATTCTACTCCTACAAGAATTCGACATCGAGATAAAAGATAAGAAAGGAGCAGAAAACGTCGCCGCAGATCATTTATTTCGACTTGAAAATCCGTCAATGGAACAACTTGCAGAAACAGATATTAAAGATCGATTTCCAGAAGAGCAGTTAATGAGTTTAGGAGAACAAGGCTCGCAATTCACTGACGATCCTTGGTTTGCAGACATTGCCAATTTTGTAGTTGGAGGGATCGCAAGAAAAGGAATGATCTCATCGTGAAGACAAAAGTTCTTTCGCGACGTCAAATATTACTTTTGGGATGATCCATACTTGTTCAAGGTCTGTCCCGACCAAATAGTAAGAAGATGTGTCGATGGGAAAGAAGCCGAACATATACTCCACCAAAGCCATCACGGACCCACCAGAGGACATCATGCAGCTAATCTGACAGCAAAGAAAGTCTACGACTCAGGATTCTACTGGCCTACCATTTTCAGAGACGCATAAGACTTGGTGAAACACTGCGATATTTTCCAAAGGTTTGGAAATATCACAACGCGTAACGAAATGCCGTTAACGAATATCCAAGCATGTGAAATATTCGACATATGGGGATTAGACTTCATGGGACCATTTCCAAAATCTTACGGAAAAGAATACATTCTAGTAGCTGTCGATTACGTATCAAGATGGGCTGAAGCCCAAGCCTTTCCAACAAATGATTCAAGGGTCGTAACCAAGTTCTTAAAGCAGCTATTCTGTCGGTTTGGAACACCTCAAGCAATCATCAGCGATAGAGGCACGCACTTTTACAATACTTAGTTTATGAAACTATTGCAACAATATGGTGTTACCCACAAAACCTCTACGGCCTATCACCCGCAGACGAATGGGCAAGCAGAGATTACAAACCGTGCACTAAAAAGGATCTTGGAACGAACAATTGGTCAACACAAGGAAAGATAGGTAGACAAGCTAGACGATGCTATATGGGCATTTCGGACAGATTAAAAAACGCCATTAGGAACAACTCCCTATAGGCTCGTTTATGGAAAGGCATGTCATCTCCCGATTGAACTTGAATACAAAGCTTACTGGGCACTGAAGAACTGTAGTTTAGATCCTACGATAATAGGAACTCACCGGAGAATGCAGCTAAATGAACAAGCAGAGTTGAGGGATCAAGCTTACGAAAGTTCCTACAAATTTAAGGAAAGAACCAAGTTACTCCACGATTCAAAGCTCCGCCCCACACGCTTCAATCCAGGCGATAAATTTCTACTCTTTAACTCCCAATTTAAGAAATTTTTTGGTAAATTCAAAACACGATGGAGCGGCCCCTTCACAATCTCTAAAGTATTTCCCTACGGTGCCATCGAACTCGAAGCTCCAGACGGAAATTTCAAAGTAAACGGTCACCGATTAAAACACTACATAGAAGACTTTCCCTCAAATGAGGAAGTCTATAACTACGAGCCACCCTAATAGAAAAATGGGTATAAAAGAGTCAAGCTACGAGACTCGATAAACAAAGCGCTCTTGGGAGGCATCCCAAGCCTATCTTACGTTTTCAACATTAATCTTCCTTTACTGTTATGTTTAAACTAATCCAATTTTTATCCAGTACCTCGCCTTACAAAAGACTAATAATCTTAGACCATTAACCTTTTGTATTTTGCAGGATGAGTTCACAGTCAGACAGAGTACGAGCCCCCAGTCAGAGACACTCGCGTGCCATGCATCACTCCCAGAGTTCATCACCGGGTAGTAGCATGAGGACTGTCAGGGGATCCCAGTCACCACCTCCTAGGTTGGATGAGATTTCGGCAGACTCGGTGGAGGTGTACGTTCAGGAGTCATTCCTGTTACGTCCCATCAATTCCAGGTTACCGTCATCTCACCGACCAGCAGGACACACCGCAGGGACCTCTAGAGTACCCACCTTTGAGCATGGGGTTACTACTGCAGACCCTGCTCTCACTTGGTCTATACTGAGAGCCCTTGAGGTCCAGCACACCGCCATCTCTGAGATCCACACTGCTCTGGGCCTTACCTCCACACCTGTGTGCCCCTTTCAGATGGGACCTGATCCAGCTCCGCACATTCCACCGTGGGACTTATTCCCACCTTGGAGCTTGACTGCGCAGGACCACCCCACTTTCATGGACTCACTGGAGGAGGAGACTGCTGCCCTAGACGCTTGGATTCAGGATCCATAGGATGGCACGGCATCTCCTGTCTATACCATCAAGGAGTCAGTATCTCCTACATCGATCGTGGAAAACACGATCTTTATGGATGATGACTTCACCGATTGGGAGGCACTCTATGCTGACATGGATTAGCTTTTATTAGTTATTTTATGTTTAATATTAACTTGTATTAACACTTGTGTTTTCTGAAGGATGTGTACTATGCAGAATTCAAAGTAGAATTTGTGGAACAAGTTCATTTTTAATGAGCCTGGTCCATTTCCAACAAATTCACACACTTGAACCTGGTCCATAAAATCCAATGGCAACTCACGCAGCACAAGGAAGTATCTCTTCTAACCTTATTTTGCTTGATCTAACATGCTAAAATTCTAAGTAAAACTCTAAGTGTGGGATTACAACTCGCAAATAGAGAATGACTTCGAAAATATTGACCCGTATTCAAAAATCTAAGTGTGGAATTGACCTAACTTAGAAGTAGAACATTAGGGACAATGTTCTTTTAAGTGTGGGATAGCAGTAGGATTGACTACTGTATTGCAACATAAACTTTTGATCAAACTTTTTAGCAAAACTCAGATTTTCAACAAAATTTTCAAAATTTTTGAATCAAAGTCAAAAAGGGTATTTCTGGTCAACAAAAGTTCAAAAGGTTTGGTAAAACGACTATGACAAGCAAAACTCTTTGATAAACTTTCAAACCAAGTTTCAAAACAAGCGATCGCATGACTAGGCACAAAACCACCCAAAATGAGTGAGGAATCTTGAGCCATATAAAAGCATCCATCTTTAATGCTTCACTTTTCAATTGTGAGTATGCCGATGTATGCTCTCTAGAATCAGAACTTTTTCAAGGAATACATTTTGAGATTACAAAAATGGGCATCATACGTGACGAAGGTGCAATCAGAAAACCTCGACATTCCCTAGGATAAGAACCCTCTCATAAAACCCTCGCTTTCAAACCTAACCAGTGCTCACCTTCAGCGGAAAACATGCTGAGCCTTAGCCTTTTCAAAAACTCACCCCCTTCTTTCATCTTTTGGCCATAGCCTAAGTTTCTGTGCTGACAGAAGAAGTATTATAAGAAGTACGGAGCGTTCCCCAAAGGATGAACACCATCCGTAAAAGGAGCTCCAAGAAAAAGAAAATTCAGCAAAAGCAAAGCTGTCAGAAGGAACCTAAAAGCCCAAGGATCATTTAAAGCCAAGGAAAAGGTTCATCAAAAGAAAACTTGAAAGGAAAAGATGCAAAAGAAGGCTCTCAAAGAGAGAAATCCAGAAAGAAGCACTACTAAGCACCAAAGATAAGTCATCATAAACAACTCTTAGGCTATATTAAACCCCCAAATAAACCACCTACAAAACCCTTCATCCATATACACCACTTCCACCATCTTGCGAATGTCTAGGGATAATTAGCACCGTCCTCATTTAAGTATTGTAGATTTGATTCTCGATCAAGCTTATGACAACGGAAGAGCTACATGACTGGCCCCTGAGTGAATTAAAAGTTAGGAAACCTGTTGCGCTGCGCACAGGTCGTTGGAATTTCTAATGGTGACACAGCTCAACGGTGGGTGTTTTTAATTTATAAGGCTGGGGCCTAGGGTTACTTATTATGCTAAAAAGGGTTAGCACAGGGCAAGTATGACCTAGGATCGTTCTTCAAAGCACGACAAATTGAAACTAGGGGGTTTAGAAACTTTTATGCGTTCAGCTGGGATTGAAAGAGTTGGTTTTGGTTTTGGGTTTTCTTATCCTAATTTAAACTAAATTGAAAATAAAAGGTGGAGGTTACTTCGGGTGTTCAGCAATTAAAGCGATTGTCTACTATGACGCGGTTTAGCAGTGGTTAAATATGGAAAGTTCTAATGAGGATAAGTTCGTAAGTTGATGTGAGCTATTCTACAATCCTTCCATCGGGCTGACACAGAGGTGTCCACAATCAGGCAAATAGAATGTCATGGGGATTGCACAATATATTAAAGTGTACACCGAAAGTTCTCTCAAATGTACACCCACATTACCCAACAGTTAACCTCGAATCCTATTCCCCAATCTCGGTCGTCAGAGATGCCCGAATCATGGCATAGTTTGTTGAATAAACAATCTTATGAACGAGGGTTATCCTCACCGGAATAGGTTGGGCTAACTGGTCTAAACGGTCAGATAATATGTCATCACTTATTCGTACGAGTTATCATCATTACTTGGGATGTTACAAGACAGGGATGATTTGTGTTACAAATGGAGACCTAGGTAATACGTTTGCTATTCGATTCATAATACAACTACCTTCGGTCGTTCTGACTTCCATACATTTGTACTCCGCCATAAGCGTTTCCAGTACTATATCAAAGAACAGTCGAATAGGGGCCGTCATATTACTTCACGAGGATTAATGCCATTTAAATTTTACTATTATGATGATCCTAAGGCAACAATCAAACAAGAACATGTAATAAGACGATCAAGGCGACAGTTTAATTTAAGCATGCAAAAGTATCATCTAAGTTGAGGATATTCCGAAAGTTGTCTCAAAAATATCGTCTACATGAATTTAATCTTAATCTACCTCTACTCCCATGTTCCGTGTCTCTTGGATCCTGTTGTGGTCTAGAGAACACCGGCCATGCTGAGCTCAATGATTCAATCTAACATAGTATAACTAAGTGACCTGTATCCTATGAGTTAGCTACGTTCATTTTTTGATAAAGTTTTAGTCATAACAAGAGTTGGGCAGATAAACGATAAAGATTTAATTCATATATCCATTTGTAATATAAATGATAACACGCAAAAAGTCATGTTTTTGCGTGCATTAATCTCACCTTTTTGGCCCAATATTTGACGAAACTAATCAAAATGGATACTTTATCATTAAAACTCATCACATGGGCCAAAATATAGACAATGTTTCAAAAGTCATCTAAAATGGTCGAAAAACACGATAAATCTAACGAATACGATCACAAGCATTCTCGTTCACTCGTTCTAACACTTTTTGAGCTACACAAAGAATTATGACCTCTAACTTATGTCATTTTCTTCGTTAGGAAAATACGAACGCGTGAATATAAAGAACACTCAAAACGGATAAACGACGAAGAAGTTACGCCCGAACGAAGAAACGAAGAACCGAGGAGCCAGCATACGGCTGGTCCAGGCCGTATACGGCTGGTCCAGGCCGTATACGGCTGGGCCTAGACTGTATACGGTCTGTGCAGGCCGTATACGGCCTGTGCTCAGCCGTATACGGCCCAGTTCAGCCGTATTCACCCAATGCACAGCCGTATACGGTCCAGTTCACCCGTATTCACCCTAACTCAGCCGTATCGTGCGTTTGGGCGATAAAAATCTGATTTTTATTTGCCCTTGCTATACGGTTGTGCATTTTGTGGTTTGGATACGGTCTACGGATACGGTTGAGCATTCTCTATAAATACTAGCCTCATTTCATCATTTCAACACATCCTAGAACATCTCATTCCACCAACACACTTCTACACTTTCTCTCACTACTCTCTCTCTAAATTAGTTAGTTAGTTAATTAGATTAGTTAAGCTAGTAGATTAGTAGCTTAATTGTAACGGAGGTGCTCCGAGACTGCGGTGTCGCACGATTTGTAATACAGCTTTGTCAGGTTTTATTATAATCTCTATCTTGTTATTTTAAATAATGTTGTGCTGTTGCTATACTTGTTTAGAATTATTTGCTAGGATTATTGCCATGCTTAGCTAGATAAATCTGTGTTTGCTATGATAGTTGCCATGCTAGGGTAGTTATACTTAAATCATGCAGTTACTCTGTTTGTATGCGGTTGAATTATATTTGAATCTATGAATTGAATCTCAAGTGTTTATCTATCCAACTTATGCTGTGGTTAGTGACATCCTTCTAGGCTTGGCCAATTGCTAGTTGTATGCCACTAATTATTCTGTGTCTGATGATCGTTGAACTCGACATGGCCGGTGTTCTCCTGGTTGAAATATTACCGGAGGGAGACACGGAGCGTAGGATTAGAGATAGATTAGATTCAGGCTATTTAACAAGTGTCTTAGAGAGAACTTTCGGGGCACTTGTGACTTGACCATGTACCCTGTCACTCTGCATAAACTGATCCCTGCTATGCTGCTTTTCTGCATGTTCTTGTTTGATTGTTGCTTAGGGTTTGCATGCTAGTATCTGTTATGCTGATTAGTTACATGATTAGGTTTTCAAATATCTATCAATTGCATATGCCAGTTTAACATGCATAGAATAGTTAAAATGATTTATATGAAATAAAGATGAACAATTTAATCAACTGTTAGACCAGACCATCCCAACTTGTCCCGGTGGGAAACCCTGTTCATGTTTTTGTTTATTCAACAATTCATGCCATGATTCGGATATCTCAAATGTCCGAGATTGGGGGACAAGACTCGAGGATGGTTGTTGGTTAAATTGGTTGCTACATTTGGGACAACTTCCGGTGTAGTTTACATTCCATAACTGTTATCCATGTGACATATTATTTATCTAATTGCAGACAACTCTACGTTAGATAGATAATAGGCTAGTAGTTATGGCTCATTAGGAAATATTAATGTCATCTTAACTAAGGCTTTATCTCATTAACTACCCCTAAATAGCATGAGTAATTATCATAGTAAACACTCGCTTCACCTATAAGTTCTCGTTGCCACCTCCACCTCCACCCCACTTTACTTTAAATTAGTTTAATTTTAGATAATTAGTAGTTAGTTAAAACCAAACCAAAACAAAACCTTCTTTAAACCCTAGCTAAATTTCCGTAGATAACTAAAGTCCTAGATCCCATGCCCGTTGTAGTTTGAAGAACGACCCTAGGTCATACTTATCGCTATACTTACCCATAGCTTTAGTATACTTAGGCCCAGCATAAAACAAATTTTTAAAACTCAACCGATCCGCGCCTCGACGGAAGGTCCGACGACGGGGTGAGAACCCGACTTACCGTTTGGGCGCGATCAAGCTTTTGGCGCCGCTGCCGGGGACTACAATGACCGATTTAGGAATTTAGTTGTCTTAGTTATTTAGCGATCCTTTTGGAAGTTCAATATCATCCGAAAGTTCTTTTTCTGTTCTTTCCTTTCCAAAACTCTCTTTTCTACCAAACCCGAACTTCATCAGCTATGACGAATCGTATTACTCTCGCCTCGACCTGTGTACCACTACTGGAGGGAAAAGGAGGACCTATCGTGCTACCCGATGAAAACTTCGAAATTAAGCCTAGCGTTTTCAAGTTACTCAAAACCTTCTGCCAATTTCACGGTTTTCCGTTCGATGATCCAAATTCACATTTGGATAAATTCATTAATATTTCTGATTCCTGTGAGCAATCAGGGATTTCGAGAGAAGTCTCCCGACTATATCTTTTTCCCTATTCTTTATCTTCGCGTGCTCGAACCTGGTTTGATGAACTCGAGCCCAATTCGATTCATACTTGGGAAGAGTTGGCTACTAAGTTTATGGCTAAGTTTTTCCCTCTTTCCAAACAAACCAAGCTCAAGGATGATATCGTCAGTTTCCGACAAGAAACCAATGAGTCATTCTATCTAGCATGGGAACGATTTAAGAAGATGCTTAACAGATGTCCGAATCATCGAATGGGTAAGACGAACCTAATCTGCATATTCTACAATGGTCTGACTCCTCAGCACAAGTCAACCCTCGATACTGCTTCTCAAGGAAATTTCATGTCACATACTTCTGAAGAAGCCTGGGAGCTAGTTGAGACGATAGCAATGCATCAACATGACTGGGAGTTTGGCGAATCAGCTAAGGAAGTAGCTAGTACTTCAGGCCTATCCTTTGAAGCTCTGCAAACTCAAGTGGACAATCTCTCCAGAGTCTTCAAGGAACTTCAATCTTCTACACCTCAGCCTTGCAAAGGTATGGAAGAAATTCTTGTCACTACTGAAAGCCCTGAATCGAACTTTCATTCTAAACCTTTCATTCAGCGGCCAACCAATAACCCACCTACTCATTTTCTGCAACCTTTATCCTCTAATATGTCAGATTCCACCATAAATTCTCAACAACACTATAATGAAACTTTGACTAATTTCATGATTGATCAAATAAACATAAACAAACAAGTAATAGATTTTCAAGATAAAATTGTTGCTTTACTTAAAATATCAGAAGATTTGATCAAAAACCTGGAAGTCAGTCTTAAACAACTATTTTTAAAAGTTGAGAACCAAGGAGGAATCATGGTCATCACTAGAGGAGGTAAAGAAACCAGAAATGAGAAGTCTTCAGATAATTCTTCAAATCAACTTCCTATCTCTGAACCGACCACTAATCCAGTGCCTAGTGACACCCCTGTCACTACACCAGATCCAGTATCACCTAAAGCCCAGAAGTCACTCCACGAACTAGGATACCCTTCCCTGGTAGGCTTAAGAAAGAGAAACAGGAAGCACAATTTGGGAAATATCTAGAAATGTTTAAAAGCCTGCACTTAAACGTTAGACTATTAGACGCTTTAGTAGAGATGCCTAGCTGTGCTAAGTTTTTCAAAGAACTCATTTCAAATAAGGAAAAATTAAGACAAATAGTTAGTTTACCCTTAGATGCTGAATGCTCAGCAATCATGTTACATGGCCTTCCACCCAAACTAGGAGATACTGGCTGTTTCACTATTCCCTGTTTTCTTCAAAATATCCAAGTTAGTAACGCCTTAGCTGACCTAGGAGCTAGTGTCAATCTTATGCCTTACTCTCTCTATAAGAAACTAGGATTAGGTGAACTGCTACCAACTCAAATGACCATCCAATTAGCTGATAGATCAGTTAAACTCCCTCGAGGAATTGCTGAAGATATAATGGTCCGAGTTGGTAAATTTATCTTCCCAGTTGACTTTGTCATTATGGATATTGAGGAAAATGCCCACGTCCCCCTCATCCTTGGTAGACCTTTCCTAAACACTGCCAAGGCTGTGATTGATGTAAACGAAAAATCTTTAAAACTGAGGGTCGGAGCGGAGGAAGTCACCTTTAATATTGATAAGTTGATGAAGCACCCTATGGGAGAGGATCTTGGTTTTGTGGATGCCATGCAGGAAATATATGACGATCATTTGGAGGAGATTCTAGCAGTCAGCAGTTACGAACCTTTCTCCAGCACTGTCATCACCAAAAGAAGACTTTGCCCGGACGACATCGGACTCTGCTCGGCTATCTCTGACAAATCAGCACCTTCCGGAGAGCTGCTATTTCCTTTACCTGAAATGAAGAATCCTTTAGCACCGCCTAACTACTCTTCCACGAACAACTCTGTTGTTGCTGTTCCTTTAGGCGAAGGCATCCCTATCCCACTTTTAAAAAGAAATCAGTTTTTTCCGATACCCGAATCATCTCCGTCTGTAGCTGAAATTCTCAAATCTTTCGAGGAGATGGATTCCGGTACCTTGCCACAACTATCTGAAGGTTGTGCGAAAGTAAATCCAGAAATCACCAAGAACGTGCCTTCCAATAAGACAGAACTAGTAGAAATAGCATCAGCCACTACAGCCGACTCATCTCCAGAAGAATTAGAGTTCCAAAAGGAGTATGACGAGTTACAAAGAGACGAGATCGCTCGAATGAAACCTTCTATCGAAGAACCACCAGAATTGGAGCTAAAGGAATTACCCTCTCACTTGGAATATGCTTTTCTCGAAGGAACCTCACACCTACCCATCATAATTGCCAAAGGTCTTTCACCAAAAGAGAAAGCAAGACTTATCTAGGTCTTGAAGTCCCATAAGAAGGCGATTGCATGGAAGATTTCTGATATACAAGGGATCAGTCCAAATTATTGCACGCACAAGATACTCATGGAAAACGACTTCAAACCTTCTATACAGAGACAGAGGAGAGTAAACCCGAAGATTCAAGACATGGTCAAGAAAGAGGTTATCAAACTCTTGGATGCTGGTTTGATCTATCCTATCTCAGATTCCCCATGGGTCAGCCCAGTTCAGGTTGTCCCAAAGAAAGGAGGAATGACGGTCATCGCTAACGAAAACAATGAATTGATTCCTACACGAACCGTCACCGGCTGGAGGGTGTGTATCGACTACCGGAAATTAAATGAAGCTACTCGGAAAGATCACTTCCCTCTGCCGTTCATCGATCAGATGTTGGAAAGATTATCAGGGAATGAATATTACTGCTTCCTCGATGGTTTCTCCGGATATTTTCAAATTCCTCTCGATCCAAAGGACCAGGAAAAGATGACATTCACATGCCCATATGGTACATTTGCTTACCGCCGCATGCCATTCGGTTTATGCAATGCGCCTGCAACATTTCAAAGGTGTATGGTGGCAATATTCCATGACATGATTGAACAATGTATGGAGGTATTCATGGACGACTTCTCTGTCTTCGGTGATTCCTTCACATCTTGTCTTTCCAACCTTGAAAGGATGTTAACCCGATGCGAAGAATCAAATCTTGTCTTAAACTGGGAAAAGTGCCACTTTATGGTGAAAGAAGGAATAGTTTTAGGACATCGAATATCAAAATCTGGAATCGAAGTTGACAAAGCCAAAGTTGAGACTATTGCCAAACTTCCGCCACCTACTTCTGTTAAAGCCATTCGCAGTTTTCTAGGTCACGCCGAACTCTACCGTCGCTTTATCAAGGATTTCTCTAAGATCTCTCGACCTATGACACACCTTCTCGAGAAGGACACTCCGTTTGTCTTTTCAGATGACTGTCTTAAAGCTTTCAACATTTTAAAGGATCAGCTCACACATGCACCGATCATGGTCGCCCCCGATTGGAATCTTCCGTTTGAAATCATGTGCGATGCTAGTGACTTCGCTGTTGGAGCTGTCTTAGGGCAAAGGAAGGAGAAGCAGTTTCAGCCAATCTACTACGCCAGCAAGACACTCACTGATGCACAAGAGAATTACACCACGACAGAGAAAGAGCTTCTTGCGATAGTATTCGCTTTTGATAAATTTCGTTCTTATTTAATATTGTCCAAAACTATTGTCTATACAGATCACTCAGCCTTGAAGTATCTCTTCAAAAAGCAAGACGCTAAGCCAAGACTGCTTAGATGGATTCTCCTCCTCCAAGAATTTGACATAGAAATCAAGGATAAAAAGGGAGCCGAGAATGTCGCAGCAGATCATCTTAGTCGACTGGAAAATCCATCGATGGAAAAGCTTGATGAGAGAGAGATTCAAGACCAGTTTCCTGAAGAACAACTCATGAATATCGGAGGATACCAAAAGGGATCTCAATTCACTTACAACCCTTGGTATGCAGACTATGCAAATTATCTGGTTGGAGGAATTGTGCCAAAAGGACTGCCCACCTCTAGAAAGCGCAAATTCTTTAGAGACATAAAGAACTACTATTGGGACGATCCATACTTATTCAAAGTATGCCCGGACCAAATTATCAGAAGATGCGCAGACGAGAAGGAGGCAAGGAACATTCTTCACCAAAGTCATCACGGACCAACTGGAGGACATCACGGAGCAAATATGACTGCAAGAAAGGTATATGACTCTGGCTTCTACTGGCCTACTATATTCAGAGACGCTCACGACTTGGTGAAACACTGCGATGCTTGCCAAAGGTTTGGAAGTATTTCATCGAGAAGTGAAATGCCACTTACTAACATCCAAGCTTGCGAGATCTTTGATATATGGGGGTTGGATTTTATGGGACCATTCCCAAAATCATATGGGAAAGAGTATATTCTGGTTGCTGTCGACTACGTCTCCAGATGGGCCGAAGCCCAAGCATTTACTACAAATGATTCCCGAGTAGTAGTAAAATTCTTAAAGCAGCTCTTCTCACGTTTCGGTACTCCAAAAGCGATCATCAGTGATCGAGGCACGCACTTCTGTAATGCTCAGTTTATGAGGACATTACAATATTATGGTGTCACCCATAAGACCTCTACGGCTTACCACCCGCAGACGAATGGGCAAGCCGAAGTGACGAATCGAGCACTCAAGAGAATTTTAGAATGAACCGTGGTTAATCATAGGGAAAGATGGGCTGAAAAATTAGACGATGCTCTGTGGGCGTTCAGAACCGCATATAAATCACCACTAGGAACCACGCCCTACAGACTAGTCTACGGAAAAGCGTGTCATCTACCGATAGCGTTGGAGTATAAAGCTCACTGGGCGCTAAGAGGTTGTAATTTAGACCCTTCTGCAATTGGATCACATCGGAAAATGCAACTGAATGAACTAGCCGAATTAAGAGACCAAGCATATGATAGCTCTCTGCACTTCAAAGAACGAACAAAGAATACTCATGATGCAAAACTCAAATATTCTAAGTTCAAGCCCGGAGACAAAGTTCTTCTCTTCAATTCGCGCTTCAAGAAATTCTCCGGCAAATTTAGATCAAGGTGGAGCGGACCATTTGTTATATCAAAAGTCTTTACCTTTGGAGCAGTCGAACTAGAAGCCCCGGACGGTAATTTTAAAGTCAATGGCCATCGCTTAAAGCACTACATCGAAGATTTCCCCACTGGTGAGGAAGTCTATATCTTTGAACCACCTTGAGCCGACTAGTAGGTACAAGGAGTCAAGCTAGAGACTCTCTAAACAAGCGCTCTTGGGAGGCACCCCATTGCTTATCTTATTTTATTTCTTAGTTATTTTTGCTTTAGTATTATCATCCCTAAACTAACGATGCAGGATAACCCAAGTATCTGACAATGCTACACGCCTATATATACATCAGATAAGTTTTATTCATAGTATACAAACGCGAATGAACAGATGACCTCGCAAAGCTTTAACATCTAAACAAACATTTCTCGAAGTCATCTGATTATTTTGCATTTGTATACCCATATTAAAACTATAGCATTACCTGTTTATCTTTATGTTTCAGGATGGACGCTTCAGCTGAGACCTCAGGACAAGCTATTCAGAAACAGCAGAAAAAGAGGACCCGCAGAGGAAAAAGAAAGAAGACGACCACCACGACTGATGAGCATGCTCAGGCTGCTCCTGTATCTGCCCCACTTTTTGATTTCGGAGTTACCACTTCAGATCCGATAGTGACTTGGGCGATGCTCAGTGAGCTTTCGATTCAGCGTAGCTCTCAGTCCGAGATCAGAGAAGCGATGGGACTGCCGAAACTCGCCGACCAGCCGTATCAGCTTGGTCAGGGTCCCAGGCCAGCTCTCACACCGTTGTTCTTCTTCCCAGCTACCCCACCACAGACTGTTCCTCCCACTGCTGTTGCTTATTCTAGGCCACCTCAGAATCCCACTGATGCACCCATGGTGTCTGATCACACTGCTGCCTTATCACGCACTTCAGATCCAGATCCTGATGCACTTGCAGCATTTGATCCAGACATGGATGATTTACTAGACGATTTCTAGCTTATTTTATCTTTAGTTATCTTTATTTTTTCTTTAGACCTATTATGTTGTTGAACTAATGATTATGATGGTATTGTATGACACTGCAGACCTTATCTTCGTAGGAATTGGATGAGCTTTGAAAAGAGTCTGGTCCTCACAATCCAGCAAATTATTTACATCAACCCTACACGAATATGGTCCTACATCCAGTGCCCACTGTCCGTAGGGAAGTATCTCTCCTAAACCCGTTCTTCCTACTTTAATATAACTTCGATATGCCTATTGACCACTTAAATCTCTAAGTGTGGGATCCCCCTCGCTTATAACTTTTAAATTCACATTTTTCCTAAACCAAAACCCTAAGTGTGGGATTTTCTCCCTACTTAGTGTAGAAACATTGGGGACAATGTTTATTTCTAAGTGTGGGATAGCGGTATATCTCTCGTCTGTCAAAATATCTGTTTAAGTTGATCTAGAAACATGCTAGTCCTCAAAATAAATTTTCAAACCCTTATTTTGCCAAAATTTTCAAAAAAAATTTTAAACTACTTTTAGTCACAATAAAAGCAAATTGGTTAAAACTTCGACAGTGAAATTGTCACTCATTCAGTAAAACCTAAACAGTTTTACTTCGACAGTGAAATTGTCATTCATTCAGTTAACCAATGAGTTTTTTTTAAGAATGAATACAGATTTTTTTTACAAGTATTTCAAAAGCTGGTAAATATAAGGTCGAAATCATGAACGGATTCTAAACAAATTAAGATGAGGATCTAAGAGGAGCATCGCACGACTGGACACATATAACCCATTTTTGCGGTGAGGAATTTGAGCCTTATAAGCATTCATTTTAAATGCTTCACTGTTCGTTTGTTGTGTGTGACCGGTGCACGCATTTCTGAATTAGAACTTGCCACAGGTATACATTTCGAGATCACATTGACAGGTGTCATACGTGACATAGGTACGATTAGAGGACCTTGACATTCCTTAGGATTTAAACCCCTTTTCACATATCTTTTCAAGCCAAAAACCCTTCCAACACTCAATCTTAGTGTTGATGATCCGCTTAGAAAACCATGTTGAGCCTTTGCCTATTTTTCTTTCATTCACCAAAAAAAAAAAAAGAAAAAAAATTTAAACCCCTTATTCCCATAACCACCAGAAAACTTATCTTAGTATTTTTGAAAAAAAAGATATTTGGATATTCCTTTTTGCTTTCACTCCAAAAATCACAAATAATGTTTACTAGAACTTCTCGTGTGCGTTTTATTGATCTATATAAAAGAAATCGAGAGTCATGTGGTGCGAAAAATTGGCACCAAAGTAAACTCAAAAAAATCATCAAAGGATTGAGAAATGAAAATAAGAAGGGATCTCAAAAAAAAAAAAAAAAAAAAAAAAAAAGGAAAAAATAAGAAAATCCCTTAGAAATTTCTTGGCAAGAAAAATCTAAGCCCAAAAATAGAAATAGAAATAGAAAAGAAAAGAAAAGAAAAAGAAAATAGCTGAAATAAAGCTAAGTGCTTCGACTCTCTCGAAAAACTCGACTCTTCAAAAGAAATATCATTCTGTGTTTTCAAAAGATAGAAGTCAAAATAGCTATCTTATCCCCAAATGAGTTATCCGTTTCCGTTTTCATTAAAAAAGGGATATCTAGATAAAACTTTTTTTTCGAAAGTGCCAAAGATAAGCAAACACCCTTAGAAACCTAGATACCCCCCAATCTATCCATACCCTTTTAAACCCACACCATACATTACAACCCATTTGAATGTCCTGGGATAATCTGTACCGTTCCTGTTTAAGTGATGAAGATTTGATCCTCGGGCAAGCCTATGACGACGAATGCTGCACGACTGGTATTTGAGCGATTTTTCATTTGGCTTAGGATAATAGGAACCCCGATACACTTTGAGTGAATTGAGTGACCACCAGTGAGATCGCCCAGTCGTGTATATTCCACAAATTTGAGAATTGAAAGTTTGCCTAAGAGAACCTTCTTGAAACAACTTTTAGATACGTCATGTGAACACCTCTTATTTATCTAACAGGCAAATGCTTGTTTCCAATATGTGTGAATTCTTCGTTGTGGTTAGAAATCAAATATTTTTTTATGGTAAGAGGGTAAGTTTGCTGGTCCAGGCCGTATACGGCTGGGCCTAGACCGTATACGGTCTGTGCAGGCCGTATACGGCCTGTGCTCAGCCGTATACGGCCCAGTTCAGCCGTATTCACCCAATGCACAGCCGTATACGGTCCAGTTCACCCGTATTCACCCTAACTCAGCCGTATCGTGCGTTTGGGCGATAAAAATCTGATTTTTATTTGCCCTTGCGATACGGTTGTGCATTTTGTGGTTTAGATACGGTCTACGGATACGGTTGAGCGTTCTTTATAAATACTAGCCTCATTTCATCATTTCAACACATCCTAGAACATCTCATTCCAGCAACACACTTCTACACTTTCTCTCACTACTCTCTCTCTAAATTAGTTAGTTAGTTAATTAGATTAGTTAAGCTAGTAGATTAGTAGCTTAATTGTAACGGAGGTGCTCCGAGACTGCGGTGTCGCACGATTTGTAATACAGCTTTGTCAGGTTTTATTATAATCTCTATCTTGTTATTTTAAATAATGTTGTGCTGTTGCTATACTTGTTTAGAATTATTTGCTAGGATTATTGCCATGCTTAGCTAGATAAATCTGTGTTTGCTATGATAGTTGCCATGCTAGGGTAGTTATACTTAAATCATGCAGTTACTCTGTTTGTATGCGGTTGAATTATATTTGAATCTATGAATTGAATCTCAAGTGTTTATCTATCCAACTTATGCTGTGGTTAGTGACATCCTTCTAGGCTTAGCCAATTGCTAGTTGTATGCCACTAATTATTCTGTGTCTGATGATCGTTGAACTCGACATGGCCGGTGTTCTCCTGGTTGAAATATTACCGGAGGGAGACACGGAGCGTAGGATTAGAGATAGATTAGATTCAGGCCATTTAACAAGTGTCTTAGAGAGAACTTTCGGGGCACTTGTGACTTGACCATGTACCCTGTCACTCTGCATAAACTGATCCCTGCTATGCTGCTTTTCTGCATGTTCTTGTTTGATTATTGCTTAGGGTTTGCATGCTAGTATCTGTTATGCTGATTAGTTACATGATTAGGTTTTCGAATATCTATCAATTGCATATGCCAGTTTAACATGCATAGAATAGTTAAAATGATTTATATGAAATAATGATGAACAATTTAATCAACCGTTAGACCAGACCATCCCAACTTGTCCCGGTGGGAAACCCCTGTTCATGTTTTTGTTTATTCAACAATTCATGCCATGATTCGGATATCTCAAATGTCCGAGATTGGGGGACAAGACTCGAGGATGGTTGTTGGTTAAATTGGTTGCTACATTTGGGACAACTTCCGGTGTAGTTTACATTCCATAACTGTTATCCATGTGACATATTATTTATCTAATTGCGGACAACTCTACGTTAGATAGATAATAGGCTAGTAGTTATGGCTCATTAGGAAATATTAATGTCATCTTAACTAAGGCTTTATCTCATTAACTACCCCTAAATAGCATGAGTAATTATCATAGTAAACACTCGCTTCACCTATAAGTTCTCGTTGCCACCTCCACCCCACTTTACTTTAAATTAGTTTAATTTTAGATAATTAGTAGTTAGTTAAAACCAAACCAAAACAAAACCTCTTTTAAACCCTAGCTAAATTTCCGTAGATAACTAAAGTCCTAGATCCCATACCCGTTGTAGTTTGAAGAACGACCCTAGGTCATACCTATCGCTATACTTACCCATAGCTTTAGTATACTTAGGCCCAGCATAAAACAAATTTTTAAAACTCAACCGATCCGCGCCTCGACGGAAGGTCCGACGACGGGGTGAGAACCCGACTGACCGTTTGGGCGCGATCAATAAACCATCCGCAATCTCAAAACATACCACATAGTCACATATTTAATACTTTTCTAAACGACTATCATAGCAGACAATTGAGTTATTTAGCTAATCATGGCAATTCTACCATACATATTTAAATTTATTAAAGAAAGGACAAACATATTAAATATGAAAGATAGATTGACACCTGGAAAGAAGTACAATAACTCGTAGCTAAAATATGCGTCCCGGAGCACCTCCGTACAAATCTTCCTTAGCTAGTTAATTAGCTAGCCTAATTAACTAGGAAGAATAAAAGAAATGAAAATATAAATGTGTTATTTTTAAGTGTTTCTTGGTGTTTCCAAGTTCTAAGGTGTGTGTTTTCAAATGAGCCCATGCCTCTATTTATAGAGGAGTTTTGGTGCATTTTTGTCAAAGGAAGCACACATTAGCAAAAGGTGGAAAAGGTACTAGCACCAGGTACAAAAGGCGAAAAAGGTAGTGGCACCAGGTACGAAAAGTAGGAAAAGGTCTAGCACCGGGTACGAAAAAGTACCAAAAAGCGCAATCCGTGCGGGTGACGGGCAGCAGCATGCGGCTGGCTGCTAGCCAGCGGCGGCGGCTGGCTGCCAGTGGCACCAGTCTGCTGCCAGTTGCTGCGTTTCTGGATTCGTGCGTGTTTTCTTCGTTACGTGTCCGTTTGCGTTGATTCTTTTTGCGTTGGATTCGTAATTCAAAAAAGAAGCTTTTGATGAAAAGAAATCCCAAAAATATGTCTATGAACTTTAGATGTGTCATACGAATCGTTTGGAATCTTCCGGAGTGCATAGAATCTTCGTTCTTCGTCCGTTTCAGTTGATTCTTCTTCTGTTCGATTCGTAATTTGAAAACGAACATCTTGGGTCAGATAGATGTTGGTGATGGGCTCTTTTATCTTGAAATCCTGTTTTTATGTCTTGAATCTTCAAACGTGCGTGGAATCTTCGTTTTTTGGCCTTTTTGCCTGATTTTTCTCGTGCAACCTTGTTTTGATCTTCTCAGCATTTTATCAATGATTTTTGCATTATTTGAGTCCAAATGCTAAATATTGCTCCAGAATGAGGGAGATATCGGTGGTAAAAACGTGACTTTTTACGCGATATCAAGTATCCCACACTTATAGTTTTGCTTGTCCTCAAGCAAATCCTCATAAAGTTGTGATGAAAGGTGTCTTGTATTTCGGAGAACTTTGATTCCTGCAAGTTTGGTAAAAATATTTTCGGACGAGGTTCCATCCTTTGATGGTTTCCAAAACCTTTGGTTCTAACAAGCTTTCTTTTCAATCTTCATAATGTAAGATATACATGACTGGGGCCCTCACAGGTGGTCACTCAATTCACTCAAGTGTATCGGGTTTCCTAATTTCTAATTCACTCAGGGGCCAGTCATGTAGCTCTTCCGTTGTCATAAGCTTGATCGAGAATCAAATCTACAATACTTAAATGGGGACGGTGCTAATTATCCCTAGACATTCGCAAGATGGTGGAAGTGGTGTATATGGATGAAGGATTTTGTAGGTGGTTTATTTGGGGGTTTAGTATAGCCTAAGAGTTGTTTATGATGACTTATCTTTGGTGCTTAATAGTACTCCTTTCTGGATTTTTCTCCTTGAGAGCCTTCTTTTGCGTCTTTTCCTTTCAAGTTTTCTTTTGATGAACCTTTCCCTTGGTTTTAAATGATCCTTGGGCTTTTAGGTTCCTTCTGACAGCTTTGCTGAATTTTCTTTTTCTTGGAGCCTCTTTTACGGATGGTGTTCATCCTTGGGGAACGCTCCGTACTTCTTTGCTGGATTTCTTTTTCTTGGAGCTCCTTTTACGGATGATGTACATCCTTTGGGGAACGCTCCGTACTTTTTTGATAATTCTTCTGTCAGCACAGAAACTTAGGCTATGGCCAAAAGATGAAAGAAGGGAGTGAAGTTTTTGAAAAGGCTAAGGCTCAGCATGTTTTCCGCTGAAGGTAAGCACTGGTTGGGTTTGTTGGTGAGGGTTTTATGAGGGGGTTCTTTATCCTAGGGAATGTCGAGGTTTTCTGATTGCACCTTCATCACGTATGACGCCCATTTTTGTAATCTCGAAATGTATTCTTTGAACAAGTTCTGATCCTAGAGAGCATACATCGGCACACTCACAATTGAAAATTGAAACTTTAAAAATGAATGCTTTTATATGGCTCAAGATTCCTCACTCATTTTGGGTAGTTTTGTGCCTAGTCATGCGATCGCTTGTTTTGAAACTTGGTTTGAAAGCTTATCAAAGAGTTTTGCTTGTCATAATCGTTTTACCAAATCTTTTGAACTTTTGTTGACCATAGATACCTACCCTTTTTTGATTTTGATTCAAAAATTTTGAAAATTTTTGCTGAAAATCTGAGTTTCGCTAAAAAGTTTGATCAAAAATTTATGTTGCAATACAGTAGTCAATACTACTGCTATCCCACACTTAAAATAACTTTGTCCCTAATGTTCTATTTCTAAGATAGGTTAATCCCACACTTAGATTTTTGAATAAGGGTCAATATTTTCGAAGTCATTCTCTATTTGCAAGTTGTAATCCCACACTTAGAGTTTTACATAGAACTTTAGCGTGTTAAATTGAGCAAAATAAGGTTAGAAGAGATACTTCCTTGTGTTGCATGAGTTGCCATTGGATTTTATGGACCAGGCTCAAGTGTGTGAATTTGCTGGAAATGGACCAGGTTCATTAAAAATGAACTTGTTCCACAAATTCTACTTTGAATTCTGCATAGTACACATCCTTCAGAAAACACAAGTGTTAATACAAGTTAATATTAAACCTTAAATAACTACTAAAAGCTAATCTATGTCAGCATAGAGTGCCTCCCAATCGGTGAAGTCATCATCCATAAAGATCGTGTTTTCCACGATCGATGTAGGAGATGCTGACTCCTCGATGGTATAGACAGGAGATGCCGTGCCATCCTATGGATCCTAAATCCAAGCGTCTAGGGCAGCAGTCTCCTCCTCAAGTGAGTCCATGAAAGTGGGGTGGTCCTGCGCAGTCAATCTCCAAGGTGGGAATAAGTCCCACGGTGGAATGTGCGGAGCGGGATCAGGTCCCATATGAAAGGGGCACACAGGTGTGGAGGTAAGGCCTAGAGCAGTGTGGATCTCAGAGATGGCAGTGTGCTGGACCTCGAGAGCTCTCATTAGAGACCAAGTGACAACAGGGTCCGCAGTAGTAACCCCATACTCAAAGGTGGGTACTCTGGAGGTCCCTGCGGTCTGTCCCGCTGGTCGGTGAGATGAAGGTAACATGGAATGGATGGGACGTAACAGGAATGACTCCTGAACGTACACCTCCACCGAGTCTGCCGATATCTCATCCAACCTAGGAGGTGGTGACTGGGATCCGCTGAGAGTCCTCATGCTACTACCCGGTGATGAACTCCGGGGGTGATGCATGGCACGCGAGTGTCTCTGACAGGGGGCTCGTGCTCTGTCTGACTGCGAACTCATCCTGCAAAATACAAAAGGTTAATGGTCTGAGATTATTAGTCTTTTGTAAGGGGAGGTACTACATAAAAATTGGATTAGTTTAAACATAACAGTAAAGGAAGATTAATGCTGAAAACGTAAGATAGGCTTGGGATGCCTCCCAAGAGCGCTTTGTTTATCGAGTCTCATAGCTTGACTCTTTTATACCCATTTTTCTATTAGGGTGGTTCGTAGTTATAGACTTCCTCATTTGAGGGAAAGTCTTCTATGTAGTGTTTTAATCGGTGACCGTTTACTTTGAAATTTCCGTCTGGAGCTTCGAGTTCGATGGCACCGTAGGGAAATACTTTAGAGATTGTGAAGGGGCCGCTCCATCGTGTTTTGAATTTACCAGAAAATTTCTTAAATTGGGAGTTAAAGAGTAGAACTTTATCACCCGGATTGAAGCGTGTGGGGCGGAGCTTTGAATCGTGGAGCAACTTGGTTCTTTCCTTAAATTTGTAGGAACTTTCGTAAGCTTGATCCCTCAAATCTGCTAGTTCATTTAGCTGCATTCTCTGGTGAGTTCCTGCTATCGTAGGATCTAAACTACAGTTCTTCAGTGCCTAGTAAGCTTTGTATTCAAGTTCAATCGGGAGATGACATGCCTTTCCATAAACGAGCCTATAGGGAGTTGTTCCTAATGGCGTTTTATAAGCTGTCCGAAATGCCCATAAAGCATCGTCTAGCTTGTTTACCCATCTTTCCTTGTGTTGACCAATTGTTCGTTCCAAGATCCTTTTTAGTGCACGGTTTGTAATCTCTGCTTGCCCATTCGTCTGCGGGTGATAGCCCGTAGAGGTTTTGTGGGTAACACCATATTGTTGCAATAGTTTCATAAACTAAGTATTGCAAAAGTGCGTGCCTCTATCGCTGATGATTGCTCGAGGTGTTCCAAACCGACAGAATAGCTGCTTTAAGAACTTGGTTACGACCCTTGAATCATTTGTTGGAAAGGCTTGGGCTTCAGCCCATCTTGATACATAATCGACAGCTACTAGAATGTATTCTTTTCCGTAAGATTTCGGAAATGGTCCCATGAAGTCTAATCCCCATATGTCGAATATTTCACATGCTTGGATATTCATTAACGGCATTTCGTTACGCGTTTTGATATTTCCAAACCTTTGGCAAATATCGCAGCATTTCACCAAGTCTTGTGCGTCTCTGAAAATGGTAGGCTAGTAGAATCCTGAGTCGTAGACTTTCTTTGCTGTCAAATTAGCTGCATGATGTCCTCCGGTGGGTCCGTGATGGCTTTGGTGGAGTATATGTTCGGCTTCTTTCCCATCGACACATCTTCTTACTATTTGGTCGGGACAGACCTTGAACAAATATGGATCATCCGAAAAGTAATATTTGACGTCGTGGAAGAACTTTTGTCTTCGCGATGAGATCATTCCTTTTCTTGCGATCCCTCCAACTACAAAATTGGCAATGTCTGCAAACCAAGGATCGTCAGTGAATTGCGAACCTTGTTCTCCTAAACTCATTAACTGCTCTTCTGGAAATTGATCTTTAATATCTCTTTCTGCAAGTTGTTCCATTGACGGATTTTCAAGTCGACTTAAATGATCTGCGACGACGTTTTCTGCCCCTTTCTTATCCTTTATTTCTATGTCGAATTTTTGTAGGAGTAAAATCCATCGTAACAATCTAGGCTTTGCGTCCTGCTTTTTGAAGAGGTATTTTAGAGCTGAGTGATCCGTATATACTATTGTTTTGGACAATATCAGGTAGGATCTGAATTTGTCAAAGGCAAATACTACGGCTAGCAGCTCCTTTTCTGTGGTTGTATAGTTTTCTTGAGCATCTGTAAGTGTTTTGCAAGCGTAATAGATTGGTCGAAAGTGATTATCCTTCCTTTGACCTAGAACTGCCCCAACTGCGAAGTCACTAGCATCGCACATGATTTCGAATGGTAGGTTCCAATCTGGAGCAACCATGATTGGTGCATTTGTAAGCTCCTTCTTCAGGTAATTGAAAGCCTTCATGCAGTTCTCGTCAAACACAAACTTGATGTCTTTTCCTAGAAGGTGGGTGATAGGTCAAGAAATCTTGGAGAAGTCCTTGATAAAACGGCGGTAGAACCCAGCATGTCCTAGAAAGCTTCTAATGGCCTTTACGTTGGTTGGTGGTGGAAGTTTGGTGATGGTTTCGACCTTTGCTTTGTCTACTTCAATTCCGGACTTGGATATTCGATGCCCTAAAACTATTCCTTCCTTCACCATAAAGTGACACTTTTCCCAATTTAACACGAGGTTTGATTTTTCACACTTGGTGAGCATTCTATCGAGGTTGGACAGACATGATGCGAAGGAGTCTCCAAAGACAGAGAAATCGTCCATGAAGACTTCCATGCATTGTTCAATCATGTCGTGGAAAATTGCAACCATACATCTCTGAAATGTTGCAGGTGCGTTGCATAATCCAAACGGCATTCGTCGGTATGCGAATGTTCCGTAGGGACATGTGAATGTCGTCTTCTCTTGGTCCTTTGGATCGAGCGGGATTTGGAAATACCCGGAAAAACCATCGAGGAAACATTAGAATTCGTTTCCTGATAATCTTTCGAGCATTTGGTCAATAAACGAAAGCGGGAAGTGATCTTTGCGAGTTGCTTCGTTTAACTTCCGATAATCGATGCAGACTCTCCAACCGGTAACTGTTCGAGTTGGTATGAGCTCATTTTCTTCGTTTGTAATGACCTTCATTCCTCCCTTCTTTGGTACTACTTGAACATGGCTAACCCAAGGTGAGTCGGATATTGGGTAGATCAATCCAGCATCTAAGAGTTTGATAACCTCTTGTTTGACCACGTCCTGGATCTTAGGGTTTACCCTTCTCTGCCTTTGTACTGATGGTTTGAAATTGTTTTCCATGAGAATCTTGTGTGTGCAGTAGTTTGGACTGATTCCTTATATGTCGGAAATTTTCCATGCAATTGCCTTCTTGTGCGATTTCAGAACATCAATGAGTTGAGCTTTCTCCTCGGGTTTTAACTCTTTTGATATTATCACCGGGAGTTGTGATGTTCCATGGAGGTAAGCGTACTCAAGGTGAGGTGGTAGTTCTTTTAATTCTAGGTTTGGTGGTTCTTCGATAGACGGCTTCATTCTAGCTATCTCGTCTCTATTCAGCTTTTCGTATTCAGCTTGGAATGGTGCTTCGTCTGTCTCGGGTTCAGATGTGGAGATTGATGCTATTTCAACCCACTCGGTTTTATTTGAGAATTCGTCTGTCTTTAGCTCGTACTTGTTGACTGACGATGAGGAAACTTCATTGTTTCTGGTGATGATGATCTCTCCGTCGTTAGTGAATTGGAATTCTTGAAATTGAGCGGATGAAGATTGGCTTATGGTGATTTCAGGGTTTGAAAACGGTAGTGATTCGGGTTGATTGGCTAATTGTAGTTCAAACGATGGTGGCTCAACACTCATTTCTTTGAATGAATCTCTCTGATTGAGGGAAATGGGTTTGGTTCATTGAATATAGGTTTATCTCTCGTTAGCCAAGGTATCGGTGTACCGCATCCTAATGGAACAGCGATTGTTTTGCCATCGATGTAAGGAGACTTCTTTTCAAACAGCGGAAATAGTAGTTCGTTGGATGTTGTTGGCGAAGCAATTGCAGAGTGTAGCCCAAGGTCCTCATTACATAGTTTTCGCACGGTGATTATGGTGTTGGGTATCAGATCCTGGCTGGATAGTGCTAGTACTTCGTGAAGATGTTCATCAAAAATATCTTGCATGGTATCACACAAACCAAGGTCCTCTTCCAGAGGTTGCTTCATTAATCGATCGACATTAAAGGTGACTTCCTCTTTCCCAACTCTCAATTTTAAAGATTTTTTGTTAACATCAATTACAGCCTTGGCAGTATTTAGGAATGGTCTGCCTAGGATGAGCGGGATATGTGTGTCTTCTTCTATGTCCATGACAATAAAGTCCACTGGAAAAACGAACTTATCGACTTTGACCATAACATCTTCAGCAATTCCTCGAGGGAGTTTTACTGATCTGTCAGCTAATTGGATAGTCATACGAGTAGGTAATAGGTCATCTAATCCTAATTTCTTGTAAAGGGAATAAGGCATAAGATTAACACTAGCACCTAGGTCTGCTAAGGCGTTACTAATTTGAATTCCTTGGAGAAAACAGGGTATAGTAAAACGTCCAGTATCGCCTAATTTAGGTGGGAGACCACGTTGTACAATCAATGAACATTCAGCATTCAAGGGTAAACTAACTATTTTCCTAAGTTTTTCTTTGTTTGAAAGGAGTTCTTTAAAGAATTTAGCACACGAGGGCATTTCTACTAAAGCATCTAATAATCTAACGTTTAAGTGTAGGCTTTTAAATATTTCCATATATTTACCGAATTGGGCTTCTTGCTTTTCCTTTTTTAGTCTGCCAGGATAAGGTATTCTCGTTCGAGGTACATTATCTGGAGTTTTGGCTGGTGATGGGTCAGGGATGTCAATTGACACATTTTCACTAGGTGTAGGTGTGGGCAGAGAAGTGTTTTCGGGGGTGTTATCTGGTGGCGGTGGATCAACTTTGGCCACTTTTCCTCCTCTAGTCACGATTAATAGATCATCACTTGGTGGATGAGTGGTGTCATCAGTGATTACCGACGTACTTTCCTCAATAAAACTTAAGTTTTTCAAAATGGACTTCATGTTAGAGATTAATTTTTCTGAAATTTGTATCATGAAATCAATGTTATCTTGAAATCCGGTCACTCTTTTGTTTATAACGTTTTATTCGAACATAAATTCTGACAAAGATCGTTTTGAGGAAGGTAAGTGGTTTGTAGGTGAGGAAACAACTAAAAGTTGGGTCACAGACTCATTGGGTGTGGGGTTGGTCCAATCAAAGTGTGTTGTCATAATTAATTAAAAAGTGGTTACTAGAATAAAACTAATCCTACGGGCAAAAAGGTAACTTTTGATTGATGTTAATCTTTCAAAAGGATCGCTTAAACACTAAAGTTACTAAATCCTAAAATCGGTTGCCGACGCTCCCCGGCAGCGGCGCCAAAAACTTGTTGTGCTGCGCACCGGTCGTTGGAATTTCTAATGGTGACACAGCACAACGGTGGGTGTTTTTAATTTATAAGGCTGGGGCCTAGGGTTACTTATTATGCTAAAAAGGGTTAGCACAGGGCAAGTATGACCTAGGATCGTTCTTCAAAGCACGACAAATTGAAACTAGGGGGTTTAGAAACTTTTATGCGTTCAGCTGGGATTGAAAGAGTTGGTTTTGGTTTTGGGTTTTCTTATCCTAATTTAAACTAAATTGAAAATAAAAGGTGGAGGTTACTTCGGGTGTTCAGCAATTAAAGCGATTGTCTACTATGACGCGGTTTAGCAGTGGTTAAATATGGAAAGTTCTAATGAGGATAAGTTCGTAAGTTGATGTGAGCTATTCTACAAGCCTTCCATCGGGCTGACGAGGAGGTGTCCACAATCAGGCAAATAGAATGTCACGGGGATTGCACAATATATTAAAGTGTACACCGAAAGTTCTCTCAAATGTACACCCACATTACCCAACAGTTAACCTCGAATCCTATTCCCCAATCTCGGTCGTCAGAGATGCCCGAATCATGGCATAGTTTGTTGAATAAACAATCTTATGAACGAGGGTTATCCTCACCGGAATAGTTTGGGCTAACTGGTCTAAACGGTAGGATAATATGTCATCACTTATTCGTACGAGTTATCATCATTACTTGGGGATGTTACAAGATAGGGATGATTTGTGTTACAAATGGAGACCTAGGTAATACGTTAGCTATTCGATTCATAATACAACTACCTTCGGTCGTTCTGACTTCCATACATTTGTACTCCGCCGTAAGCGTTTCCAGTACTATATCAAAGAACAGTCGAATAGGGGCCGTCATATTACTTCACGAGGATTAATGCCATTTAAATTTTACTATTATGATGATCCTAAGGCAACAATCAAACAAGAACATGCAATAAGACGATCAAGGCGACAGTTTAATTTAAGCATGCAAAAGTATCATCTAAGTTGAGGATATTCCGAAAGTTATCTCAAAAATATCATCTACATGAATTTAATCTTAATTTACCTCTACTCCCATGTTCCGTGTCTCTTGGATCCTGTTGTGGTCTAGAGAACACCGGCCATGCTGAGCTCAATGATTCAATCTAACATAGTATAACTAAGTGACCTGTATCCTATGAGTTAGCTACGTTCATTTTTGGATAAAGTTTTAGTCATAACATGAGTTAGGTAGATAAACAATAAAGATTTAATTCCTATATCCATTTGTAATATAAACCATCCGCAATCTCAAAACATACCACATAGTCACATATTTAATACTTTTCTAAACGACTATCATAGCAGACAACTGAGTTATTTAGCTAATCATGGCAATTCTAGCATACATATTTAAATTTATTAAAGAAAAGACAAACATATTAAATATGAAAGATAGATTGACACCTGGAAAGAAGTACAATAACTCGTAGCTAAAATATGCGTCCCGGAGCACCTCCGTACAAATCTTCCTTAGCTAGTTAATTAGCTAGCCTAATTAACTAGGAAGAATAAAAGAAAAGAAAATACAAATGTGTTGGTATTTTTAAGTGTTTCTTGGTGTTTCCAAGTTCTAAGGTGTGTGTTTTCAAATGAGCCCATGCCTCTATTTATAGAGGAGCTTTGGTGCATTTTAGCCAAAGGAACAACACATTAGCAAAAGGTGGAAAAGGTAGTAGCACCAGGTACAAAAGGGGAAAAAGGTAGTGGCACCAGGTACGAAAAGTAGGAAAAGATCTAGCACCGGGTACGAAAAAGTACCAAAAAGCGCAATCCGTGCGGGTGGCTGGCTGCCAGCCGGCGGCGGCTGGATGGCTGGCGGCGGCGGCTGGCTGCCAGTGGCACCAGTCTGCTGCCGATTGCTGCGTTTCTCGATTCGTGCGTGTTTTCTTCGTTACGTGTCCGTTTGCGTTGATTCTTTTTGCGTTGGATTCGTAATTCAAAAACGAAGCTTTTGATGAAAAGAAATTCCAAAAATATATCTCTGAACTTTAGATGTGTCATACGAATCGTTTGGATCTTCCGGAGTGCGTAGAATCTCCGTTCTTCGTCCGTTTCAGTTGATTCTTCTTCTGTTGGATTCGTAATTTGAAAACGAACATCTTGGGTTAGATAGATGTTGGTGATGGGCTCTTTTATCTTGAAATCCTGTTTTTATGTCTTGAATCTTCAAACGTGCGTGGAATCTTCGTTCTCCGGAATACAAGACACCCTTCCTACCTTTCATCACAATTTTATGAAGATTTGCTTGAGGACAAACAAAGCTCTAAGTGTGGGATACTTAATATCGCGTAAAAAGTCACGTTTTTACCACCGATATCTCTCTCATTCTGGAGCAATACTTAGCATTTGGACTCAAATAATGCAAAAATCATTGATAAAATGCTAAGAAGATCAAAACAAGGTTGCACGAGCAAAAAGCAAGCAAAACGGCCGAAAAACGAAGATTCCACGCACGTTTGAAGAATCCAGACATCAAAACGAGATTTCAAGATAAAAGAGCCAATCACCAACATCTATGTTATCCAAGATGTTCGTTTTCGAATTACGAATCCAACAGAAGAAGAATCAACAAAAACGGACGAAGAATGATGATTCCACGTACACCGGAAGATCTAAACGATTCGTACGACACATCTAGAGCTCAGAGACATATTTTTGGGATTTCTTTTCATCAAAAGCTTCGTTTTTGAACTACGAATCCAACGCAAAAAGAATCAATGCAAACGGGTACATAACGAAGAAAACACGCACGAATCGAGAAATGAAGCAACGGGCAGCGAACCGGTGCGGGGGGTGCCAGCCGCCGCCGGCCACCACCCCACCGCCGCCGGCCACCACATGGCTGCCGCCGGCCACCTGTCACCCGCACGGATTGCACTTTTTTGTCCTTTTTCGTACCCGGTGCTAGACCTTTACTTGCTTTTTGTACCTGGTGCCACCACCTTTTTCACCTTTTCGTACCTGGTGCCACTACCTTTTCCACCTTTTGCTATTGTGAGCTTTCACTTGCTAATATGCACCAAAACTCTCCTATAAATAGGAGGCATGAGGCTCATTTGAAAAACACACCTAAGAATACCAACGCACTTGGTTACACCAAAAACATCTACAACACTTGTATTTTCTTTTTTTATTCTTCCTAGTTAATTAGATTTGTACGGAGGTGCTCCGGGACGCATATTTTAGCTACGAGTTATTGTACTTCTCTCCAGGTGTTAATCTATCTTTCATATTTAATATGCTTGTCATTTCTTTAATAAATTTAAGTATGTATGCTAGAATTGCCATGATTAGCTAAATAACTCAGTTGTCTGCTATGATAGTCGTTTAGAAAAGTATTAAATATGTGACTATGTGGTATGTTTTGAGATTGCGGATGGTTTATATTACAAATGGATATAGGAATTAAATCTTTATCGTTTATCTGCCCAACTCATGTTATGACTAAAACTTTATCCAAAAATGAACGTAGCTAACTCATAGGATACAGGTCACTTAGTAATACTATGTTAGATTGAATCATTGAGCTCGGCATGGCCGGTGTTCTCTAGACCAAAATAGGATCCAAGAGACACAGAACATGGGAGTAGAGGTAGATTAAGATTAAATTCATATAGACGATATTTTTGAGACAACTTTCGGAATATCCTCAACTTAGATGATACTTTTGCATGCTTAAATTAAACTGTCGCCTTGATCGTCTTATTGCATGTTCTTGTTTGATTGTTGCCTTAGGATCATCATAATAGTAAAATTTAAATGGCATTAATCATCGTGAAATAATATGATGGCCCCTATTCCACTGTTCTTTGATATAGTACTGGAAACGCTTACGGCGGAGTTCAAATGTATGGAAGTCAGAACGACCAAAGGTGTAAGTCCCTAGTTCTAGGATCGATAACTTCGTTATCTATAGTATTAAGGTGCGGAATTCCTTAATACGGTGTTATCTTACTAATAACGATATAATTCGCGTTTAGGTTAACCAATAGCTTTCCTTTATACGAATGAATGTCAAAGCCTAGCTGTTAGTATATATTTTCTCTGGAAATACTGAGTTCGCAGGAATACAAAAGTTCTGATTCAAAAGTTATGCAAAAGTTATGCCAAAGTTATGTTTTTCATAAGATGAAAAACATTATATAGTATATCTCGTCTCGGCTCGCATGGGCCTGCGAGTCCAGTTCTACTCGCAGCCCAAGCCCAACACTGAACTCGGCTCGCTAAGACTATACTTTGTTCTCTGCAAGTTCAGATGTCATCTCGCATCGCAAAGCCTTGCGACTTGAGATCTCGACTCGTAGCAAACGTCTTAATCAAATAAGTCGATTCGCAACATATGTATATATATTGTTAACATCTATATTCGTCTAACAATTTATCATAATAATATATTTAACGAATATTAATATAAAAACAATATCAATTTACAAATCTAAACCAATATATCAACATGATAACAATTACACTAGTCATATTGCAAAGCTAGATCTGTTGTCACAAACTATGTCTCAACAGACTCCCCCTTGACAATAGCTCTAGCTTCTTTATCTTCACATTGTCTTTGATTTTTAAGAGTAAATCTTACTACCTGCAAAAATCTTCATCTTCATACAAGTCTTAATCATCATTTGATAATCTCGTGCTAAGTCACCCCATGCTTCAGTACAAAAGATTCTGTTCTCATTTAACTTCAATAAATCTTTTCTTGACATATTCATTAGATGACGATGATCATAAACTCTGAAGATCTCTCTTTCACCACCTTCAACCTCATCATCAGCTTCAACCATTACAGCTTCTCCAGTTTATGAATCCACATGCCAACTCTTCATATTTCCCAGAATATCTTGTGGCATTGTCTTCAGTGGAATCTGCTGCACACATTTTACAGCTGGATATATTTTCTTCCTTCTTCTTCTACCAGTTCTTTGACTTCTTTCTGCCAACTTAATTGTCTTTCCTTTTCTTGGCTTAATCTTTTCAAACTTATTAGCTCTAACCTCAGTCTTGATTATGTGTTCAACATATCTTCCAACAAAATCATCACTTGGGTTATTCAAAGGTAATCGAGCCAAATCTTGAATCTCAAATCTAGGCAAAGAACTAAACACTGCAAGCTTTCGCTTAAAATATTGAACTCCATCAAACCTTTTAATAGCAAATAGCTTCAGCTCAAAATCAAAATACCAACCAATAATCCCTCTTTTAGGTTCCCGTTTCCCAGTTATATCAACTTCAGAAACTCTGACCTTCTTTTTCTGTTTTGGAAGTTTTCTAAGAAAAACTGCTGGATTCTTGGTAGGAATCAAGATTTCGTCATTTTCAGAATCGGTTGAATCATCAATTTCTTCATCTACATCGACAACTGTTGGACCTTCATCATTTTCAATAACAACCTCTGTCCTAGATGGGCTCACATGGTATTCATCAACATTATCATCTGGATCTACACCCATGTCTTGCTCATTCTCAAAAACAGCAGTCCAATCCTCAGGTGGTTGAAATTCTCCCTCTTCAAGATCATAATCAATCTCTTCATCTATCTCATCCAAAATGTCATTTTCTGAATCTGATAGATCTAGACTTTCCATTCCTAGAGAAAACAGACAAACACAAATAAATTAATGATTTAAATACTCTTATTGATTTCCCTGAATCAATTTAAGAATTCCAATACTAATCCTTTTGTGTAATTAAATATAAACGTGAAATATATATAACTTATAAATCTTTTATTGATTATCCTGAATCAATCTAAGATTTCCTAAGTCTTATATCAAACACTTAACAAACATTAATTAAATTTAAACTCTAATGTACTGTGAAGAATCACCAAACATTTAAGTTTACAATTAATTAACTTATATAATTTCTAAGACTTAATTGAACTGTTATATCATAAAATCTTAACTTTCAATTATATCTTTAAATTATATATCATTTGTCTAGTTAAAAAACATACAAATTTAACTTGTCAGTTATAAAAACTCTCAAGTCTAAAATGTCTAAGTTAAAATAAACTTTGACCGCTGAAATAAATCAGAACACACCGCTCGACTTCTCAATGAGTCGGAAGACTTTCGATCACTAATTTATTTAACTTCTTAAACAATTTATAATATATTTTACTTGTATTAATGATAATCTCAAGCCGAATATATTACAAAAACTATTAAATTACAATTATTCAGTTACAATTATAAATTACAATTATAATTCAACTAAATCCTAAATACAAATAACTACACAAGTCTAAGCTGTCTTACCAGCTTCACTTGTACCCGCAGTACTTGTACCAGCACCATCACCACCAGCTCCAACACTCGTAGACTCCCCCTGAATAATAGCTTGCTCACCAGTCTTTAAAGGACCAGTCGGCTCACCATCTTTCTGTGCACTGGGATCATTATCTTCATCATCTCTTCTCTTCTTTGCTAACTCATCCTCTTTGCAAGCTTCATGATATATCATTATCTCCCCTGAGCTGACTGTCCTGAATGCACTCTCAACACTAAACGTTCTAAGTGTTCAAGCTTCAGTCGCTGGGCAGTAAAATCAGCAAGCAAAGTATCATGAGTCTTCAGCAGTGTCAAATGTGATTCACTGATATGAACCATCTGCTGAGCAAGAGAAACATTCTCAGCTAACAACCCTGGAATCCTGGATGTACTCTGTTCTAATTCCTTAACTCTTGACTCTAAGGATGTAATCCTTTCAGCATCAGTCGTCGGAATAACAGAAATTGTTGATGGTCCAGGTGGTGTCACTGAAGCAATGTATGATTCACGTGTGAGTGGTGGAATGGCTTGAGATAACGCTTCTTTGAGAAGACTAGCCGCAAATCTACTAGCTTTATTGGTCGGAAACTGAGCATCATGCACCAGTTCTGCAACTCCCTCCTCAACAGTCTTGGAAACCATTTCTGGTTCCACTGACTCAAGCAGTTTCTCAGCCTATAAAGTTAGATATAATTAAATAAGTAATTGTTACAGATAACTCTGTCTCAATCTCTAAGTAAATATCTATAATACTCGTAGTACTAAACGTTTATCTCATACCTCAGATGGTACAGATACAGGTTCAGTAACCACCGGTATCATCGTCTCTACTTGCAATGTATCTCGAGCAACTGTATACAGAATTAACTGTCTCAGTTTAACTCCTGATAAACAACAAGTTAAGATAATCTAACTCTAAATAAAACATACCATCCTGAATGTTCGATGTCCTGGAACGCTTACGGCGTTGAGAAATAAGAGGTATATCCTCTTCCTCAGGACCTTCATCAATAATACTGAAGTCCGGATCGACTTTCTTAGCCTTTCTCTTTTCCTTCAGTGCTGGATCTGGAATCATCCGAGATCGGTATCTAATATAACCAGCATCTGGAGGTGGAGAAGGAGTACTATCATCATCATCCGAAGCCGATTGACCATCACGGCCTCCAGATGGACCAACATCAGAATCCTAAATATTAAATATATTAAACATTTATGATTAGCTAAAAGCTCTATCATACAAGTTCTATATATTTATGATTAATCTGATAAATACCTTAGAAGGTAAAACCTTAGATCCATCTAGCTGTCCCTGCTCACCCTCAGGTCGAGTGACCTCTGGGTCTGCAGTCTCAGCTCCCTGAGCATAATGATATTTATAGTTTATAATTAGAAATATTATCTAATCAACTAATTATCTATATCAGTATCATTATATAATAAAATTTTATAATAATATAACAACTAAATACCTATATTACTATATAATTATAAAATAACCTCGGTGAAGCAACATAACTATCAATATCCCGTAGCAAGATATCAGTAGCATCATCATGCTCTACTAGCACCTCCTGTATCACCTGAGCAGCAACATCTGGGTTCACCTGTTCCCCAGCATGTGCAGGTTGTTCCAACACATCCTCAATGAGCTCTTGTGGATCATCAGTATGAACCACATCAGCTATCGGTTCTGGAACCGCAACCTCAGCACCAACATCTATCCAACCATGATTCGGTGGCGTCACATAGGCAGGATCAACAATAAAACCAAAAAGCTCTCGCTCCTCAGGCTTTACTACCCCTTCCTTCCTCACTGACTGCAGAAACATCGCATTGTATCCTCTGAGCCCAATAGTATCTACACGTAAAAATGGCCCAGGAATAACAAGCTCTGGCAGACTAGCGCGAATGATCAGCATACAAAAGCGTGGATAAACCAGAAACCGTGATCTAACAGAACCCGAAATCTGTCTAACCAGCTCTCCAAAAATATAATCATAAAAACTGTATGGTTTATTATAAACCAGTGACAGTGCAGCTGATACAAGGGCAGGGCTTAATTCATCGAAGCCTCCTTTCTTTGGTGCAAAAACTGTGACAATCACATGCCACAAAAACCTCCATTGTCCAATAACCAAAGGTTTTTGGAACTGACGTCCCCTCCTATCTCCAGTATACCCCATACGACCTATCGCACCCTTAACAAAATCACTAGGATACTCCGTCGGACCATCCTCCTGGTCTACTATACCCAAGCGTAAAATCTAACGCAGATCTCCAGCAGAGAAAATAACCGGTGTATTATTGACCGTTGTGCGTATAACTGGTGGATTGATCGTCTCGTCAAACTGAATACCTTCCCAGAAGTCATTCAGTATAGTCTGAGAGATCAGTGGAGACTCTATAATCGCATATCTAATGCGTGAACGTGCCAAAAATGTAAGCACTTGCGCTACTCGGTTAGCTCCACGTGCACCAAGATCTAGATCAACAAGAATATTGTGACCTTTATCGAATTGTCTCGCCATATCTATAAAAACACAAATGACAAAACAAGCAAAAGCACGTTAGTAAGTTATAAACTATAATATTTATGAATCAAAATGATCATCTAACACCTTAGTTCGTAACAAAATAAACACATATATAACTTATAACTGAAACAGTTCGTAAGTTCAATATGTATTTGACGTTAGTTACTTGTAAATTTAAAATACTCAAGTCATTAATGTTTTAAGTATATACATATACCGCTAACTGAAAGTTAGAACACGCCACTCGATTACTCTTTGAATCGGTAGACTTTCGATATAATTATATATTTTAAAGCATATGTTATTACGTATTAATATAAAATTCGTACGTCAAAACATATTATAATAAGCTTTTAAAGTGATATATTTCTTGTAAAACACAAATAAACGTAGCTTATTATTAAAGTTAAAATTGCATGTTACATTTTATGTTTACAAGTTATATTCAACTCACAAAGATCTAAAGTGAACTCGCAACTCAACTCGCAATCATGTCGACTCGCTAACCAAGTCAATCCGCAACTCGACTAGCAAGTCAATTCGCTAATCAACTCGGTCCGCAAGTCTACAAGTCAAAGTCAATCTCAACTCGCTAAAAAAAATCTGCGAATCGAAATGGTGGTCAACTCGCAACATAAACTGTGGTTGCGAGTCGAAACAAAAATCGATTAAACTCTCAATTTTATTAAGATCTATCGATTGGTTTACATTCATTAAGGTTCGTTTAACATTAATCCTCAAGATTCTTGTCAAATAACACCTTAATCTACATTAGTCGTTCAAATTTTGAAACGAAACCCTAGATTCATAAAAACGTCGATTTCGTGTAATTTAAACGGTGAAATCCATTGGTTTATACCTCAATATGTTCGCAATTAGAAAGTGTATAAAAACTATGGATCAAAACTCTTCCTGGTAACTAGGCAAATCGAAAGCAAATGAAGTACTGTGTTCGTCTCGTTTCGCAGGAACTGGATTCGCAGAGCTAAAGTGAACTCGCAAATCAAATGGGTTCGGTGAGGAGTTTGACTCGTTTGACCACCCTTTTATACCCTGTACTCGATTCGCAATACATCTCGATTCGCAAGTTTGACTAATTAAACTCACAAAATTAAATAAAATGCGAATTTAATACTAAGTATAAATTGAAAACCCTTTTATGTGTATAGTTATCTCTGTAACTATTTAGCCTAAACATTTAAAATAAAATGTTTTCGCATAATTTTTCCTCAATGATAACCTTCGTACATATATTAACCGACTAAACCCGTGATACAGTTAATCTTGTATAAAGAAAAATCTTCGAGCTAAAATTATTCACTTATATACCTTTATGGTCTTAAGTATAAAGACAAGTCTAAAATATATCTATATAAGTTATAATAGAAAAATTAACCGCCGATAAAAAAAAATCAGGACACACTTCTGGACTTCATGTGAGTCGGAAGACTTTCGATTAATATTCCCCGTAACCTATATATATAATATTTTTCAGTTGTCAACACACATTTGTTCAACATAAAATAAATAGCCAGTATAATTCAATGCCAAAGGGTAACATATTAGAAAGAAAATAAACTTTATTTATCAATGAACATGAATACAAGACAAAAAATAAAATTGTAAATTACTAACATCCTATGAAAGCAAACAAAATTAAACTACTTAAAATTTTAACTGCATAGGGATCATACTAGGCAAAATAAGCTATCTACTTTAGATTTTTAATAAGAACAAGACGATTGTTAGTATACATACCTCATGAAATTCTTATAAAGACAATAAAATCACATATTAACCAGTACTAGACTTATATTTATAAAATTATATCTTAGTTACCTTTATCCACCTGACATAACTTTTAAAATTAAAAATTATTAATTATTCACAAAAGTGAACATTCCAATAGCATAGACAGTTCACGATGATTACCGGTATTATGGTCCACATAAACAAATTAAAGTTAGATGTTTGAGCAAACATTATTATTATTAATGTGAAAAATATCTAACGTGTTCAGTTATATAATATACTGAAGAACATAGGTAAAACCCATAACACTGCATCTTTTAATTTCAAGGTAGAGGTTACTAAATGATGTATCTTTTCGACACATATAACGTACACTTGAGTTAAGATTTTGACAAATATCAAACATCCTTTAAAGATACTAGTGGTTCCAGATCTGTACTTACGTACAACAGAGGATCCCTTAGTATAATTAAAATAAGTTTGAGACTATTGGCAAAGCTAAAGGCAACAGGTCTATACTCACGTACAACAGAGTTATCTGTTAGTTTCACTAATAACCATATTTGTAACTACTTGTCATTTGTACAGAAATGCATGATAGCAGTGTATGACAATACCATCAGTCATCAATCAAGACATATGTCATATAGTATATAACATTTCACAAAAGATATGACACCCAAAATTAGAATTTCTTAATTGCTCAAAAATCTAAAAATAATTTGCCTACCAATAGATCATATAATGAATCTGACTAGACTATAGTTATTCTTATCACTTATAAAGAATACGAGTTATTATCGGTGGATATAGGTGTATAATCAGATAAATATAAGTAAACTCCTAGGTAAGTATGCAATTCTAATGAAACTTATAGGAATCTACTAACATATCAATCTTAGCACTTAGGTTTATTATTCTTAAGCTTATTCTCCTAATGTACTATCATTTCCCAAGTTTTTACAGCCAAAACTTAAAACATTTCTAAAAGAACTACGATTGTTCTTTTATTTGAGGCGATTCCCCTTAGGTAACAAGCAAATGAATGCCATACGCCTATTTTTTTTTTTTTAATAAACATAAAACTGACTACTAACTATTATAAAAATACCCTTGGAAGACTAATCACTCTGGATTTCTCATTCCGTTAAGTTGAACCAACGTCTCAAATCTAGCTCTGTCAAACGCCTTGGTGTCTAAGTCTGCTAAGTTATCCAAAGATGGAACCTTAACTAACTTTATCAAACTCTTTTCAGCACAGTCTCTAATAAAATGATGTCGAATATCAATATGCTTAGTTTTACTATGCTTCACCGGATTGTTGGTGATCGACATTGTAGATTCGTTATCAATCATCATAGGAGTATTGGTTAAATTTAACCCGTAATCCCGCAGTTGCTGTTGAATCCAAAGAACTTGAGAACAATAGCTGCCAGCTGCAATATACTCAGCTTCACATGTAGAAATGGCTACTGAGCTTTGCTTCTTGCACTACCAAGAAACTAATCTACCTCCTAAGCATTGACATCCTCCAGTTGTAGATTTCCTATTCTGATTGCATCCTCCATAATCCGAATCAGTATAAGCTAGAAGATCTAAGTCTCCATCAATCGGATACCAAAGTCCCAGCTTCGGTTTCCCCTTGAGGTAACGGAAGATCCTTTTCACAGCTTGCATATGTGACTCTTTCGGTTTGCCTGATATCTTGCGCATATACAAACAGCAAACATAATGTCAGGCCTAGAGGCAGTTAAATACATTAGTGATCCGATCATTGCTCTATAAAGAGTTGGATCCACATCGCTATCACTCGATGTATTTGGTCCAAGGTTGTGATTGACTGGAATTGGAGTATTATAGACCTTACTTTCATCCATCATAAACCGTTCTAATAGCTCATATGTATATTTAGATTGATGAATAAAGAATCCATCCTTCTTTAGATCAACCTGTAATCCTAAGAAGAAATTTAACTCTCCCATTGCAGACATCTCAAACCTTTTTCTCATGACTTTCTCAAATTCCTGACACATCTTTTCATCAGAAGATCCAAAGATAATATCATCAACATATACTTGTACTAATAGAAAGTCATTCTTGTTCCATTTTACAAACAGTGTACTATCAATTGATCCTCTTGAAAATCTATTCTCAAGTAGATAAGTTGATAGCGTTCCATACCATGCCCTAGGTGCCTGATGTAATCCATATAGAGCCTTATTCAAACGATATACTCTATCTGGATGGTCAGAATCAGTAAACCCTGGCGGTTGTGAAACATACACCAATTCTTCAACTTTGCCATACAAAAAGGTACTCTTAACATCCAACTGATAAACTTTGATACCCTTAAAAGAGGCAAATGCTAAGAATACTCTAATTGCTTCTAGCCTAGCAACTGGTGCAAACACTTCGTTGTAATCTATCCCCTCTTGTTGATTAAACCCTTGAACCACTAGACGAGCTTTATTGCGAGTAATGACTCCCCGGTCATCTCTCTTACACTTAAATACCCATCTAGTTCCAATTGGATATTCTCCCTTTGGAAGGTCAACCAACTCCCATATTTGTAATTTGGAGAACCGTTGTAACTCTTCTTGCATAGCTTCAACCCACGAACTTTCTTTGAGAGCCATTTGCACATTTTTAGGCTCAACTTGTGAGATAAAGTATGAATATAGACATTGATTAGGAATCCCTGTCTCTTTCATAGCAGTATACAAGCTTTCTAAATTTTCAGTTGTACTAACTTTAGATTGAGTCCTAGTTTAAACAGGAGTATTAATATCACCGATGATATTTTCAACGGGATGATTCTTACTCATTCTCGTAATTGGTATAGGGTCAACTATTAACTCATCTCCTAAGTTAGTACCAATCTCTTCTAATGAAGGCATTGCATCTGAATTTGCTGAAGAGATCTTTAAATGGTTTAAAGAAGTAAGCATATCATCAAACGTTGTTTAAAGATCCTCTTCAGAATCTTCTGTTTCTTGATACTTATCCTTTGAAAATTGTTGAGACCCACTTGAAGAAGCTTCATTTGAGTCATCTGATGTCCTGATTCCAGATTTCGGAACACTCGATGTTGAAGACGGACCATTGTCCAATTCTTCATTCAATAAGTGCTGAGAAATCTCTGAATCACTGACAAAGTCACTTATGGGAACCTTAAATGACTGAAAGAGATCTGAATAGTCAAATTGCCAATCTAATTCCTTATGCACAGCAGGTACATAGCTCGTAACTTCAATGTTATAAACAATTTCCAGTCGTCCCGTGACTTTATTGAAAACTCTTTTATTTGGTGAGTTGGGCACATAACCTAGGAAAAATCCTTCGTCAACCTTTTCACCAAATTTAGCTTGATTTCCTGTTTTCAATATTGTACAAGCAACTCTAAAAGGTTCAAATCCTTTTAACTTTGGTTTCTTATTATTCAAAAGTTCATAACAAGTCTTGTTATGCTTTTTCACCGTAAGAACTCTATTCAGAACATGACATGCTGTATTCACTGCTTCTGCCCAAAAGATGACCGAAGCTTTGAATCTGCAAGCATTGTTCTAGCAGCTTCAATCAACGTTCTATTTTTCCTTTCAGCAACACCATTCTGTTGAGGTTCATATGGTGCACTGAATTGATGTTGTATCCCTTTGCTTAAGCAATAGATATTCAACGTTGAGTTCTTAAATTCCGTTCCATTATCACTACGAATACGCTTAACTCTTGTTTTATAGATATTCTCGACTAGATCAAAGAACTCCATTAAAATTCCTGGAGTTTCATCCTTAGATCCCAAAAAGAATACCCATGAGAATCTAGAGTAATCATCTGTGATAACTAAACAATACCACTTGCCACCTAGACTTCTCTTGCTTATTGGGCCAAAGAGGTCCATGTGCAGCAGTTCAAAAGGCGAGGAGATTGAGTTTTCAGTCTTAGACCTGTGTGGTTTCTTGTGCTGCTTTCCTTTTAGGCAAGGAACACACTTGTCTTCTGACTCAAAACGTTTCTGTGGTACACCTAGAACTAAACCATTCTTGGTTGTAAAATTCATTTGTCGAAAGTTCAGATGTGCCATTCTCCTGTGCCATAACAATGCGTCTGCTTCTGAAGCTTTGGATAGTAAGCATGTAGACACCATTGAAGAATTAGAAACACCCATGTTTATAGCATAGATGTCCTTCTTCCTTGGTGCCCTCATCAATATCCATTCTTCCGGAATTGTGAAGCCTGGCTTCAGAACTAAAGCCTCCTTTTCATTAAAATGAACTGGATGACCTTTATCGCAGACTTAGGAAACACTCACTAGGTTATGAGTTAGTTCTTCAACGTAATTCACATCCTCTAGAGTCAAAGTTCCATTTGAAACTTTTCCTTTCCCAGTAATTACTCCTCCTTTGTCTCCTGCAAAATTTACTTTTTGCTTGAAACCTTCTCTGAAGTCCTTCAGTAGACTTCATTCACCTGTCATGTGTCTTGAGCATCCACTGTCTACATACCACCAGCTGTCCTTGTTCACAATCTGCTCCTACACATAACAAGTTGTACACAGTTAGTTATCAAGAGGGACCCAAGCCATTACGGTCTTGGCTTGTCCCTGATCATCTACAATCTGAACCTCCTTAAAGTGACCATAACTGTTCCCATCGGGAGTCTTGGTAACTTTCACAGGAGTTTGAGACTGTTGATGATTTGTAGTCGTAGGCCTATGAGGAGAGTGAGTAGAAAACCTCCTAGGCACATACTTAGATCCTTGTGCACTCGAAGTAGAGCCATTCTCAAATTGACTATGATTTCTACTTGGGGTCCTAAACCTCGAAGGTGTCTTATCTCTTGGCTTATTGAAAGTATTTTCGTTTAGAGTATAAGCCCTTTTAGGTTTAGTGGAGAGACACTATGATTACCATCTCTTTTCAGAATGTTTACAGGTTTGCTTCCTAATCCCGGTTTGGAGCCTAACCTATCTACAATCGAACTAGAAATGGTCGGTGTCTTTTCAGTATTCACTAACTTATGTGATGCTTCCAACTTCTTATTTGGACAACAGGAAGCTACGTGTCCTTTTTGGTGACACTTGAAGCAAGACATCTGTTTTCGTGACTTACTAACTTTTGCATCCGCTATCGGAGTCTTAGGCACTAAAGATTCAATCACATGTTCTTTATTAACCACTTCATCAGTCTTAGTATCATTAATTACTCCACCCGGTACAAAATGTACTTTGGTGTGAGGAATTGTCTTACTATCATCAGATGAAGGGTTCTTAATAACACTCTTCTGTGCCTCTGACTGATCAGGTTTAACTACTGGTTTTTCAGAACATACTTCAGTCATTTCAGTATCTTCTGGAAGTCTAGTGTAATTTGAATTGAAAGGAGGAGGTGTCTCATTATAACCTAGTCCTGACTTATCCTTTACACTTCGTTGAGCATCTAGCATCTTGTCCATCTTAGTGGTTCTATAATTTTCTATTTTTCTATTTTGCTCAACTAACTTCAACTTACAGTCAGCTAATTCTTTCTCTTTATTAGCAATTGTCTGATTTAAGTCTTTTAGGTTTATATAGAGACCATCTATGATGACAGCTTTTTCATTAATGGTATCTCTAAGTGCACTCCTATCAGAAGCATTAGACTTAATTTTATCTTTTAAGTCCTGTTTATCATCACTTAACCTACGCACATCAATCTTAGCTAGTTCAAGTTCAGATCTAACAGTCTTATTAGATTCAGTCAATATGTTAACTTGAGAAGACAGGTTTTTGTTTGAAACAGTTAAAACACTAACCTGTGACTGTAAATCAGTAACCAAGTAACAGACATCAGCAAGAGTAAGAATATCAATACATACCCTTTTCTTGTCTGTTTGAATTTCAGCCCTGCGTGCTACAAAATCTTCAGGAATCATGTTTTCAGTTGACTCCATATATAGCACGTCTTCATCACTTGCTTTTGTTTCAATCTCTGGCACCTTTACCTCACACTCTACATCAGTAGGCATATAGGATGTAGATTCATCAATCTCAGCCATGAAAGCATCCTCAGACTGAGCTTTCCATTCATACGATCCATCCAACTGCTTCACAACTAAGGCTTTGGAAGCGAGAGTGCTTCCCGAACCTTGTTGTCCATCGCCAGCTTCTACCTTAGGTCTTTGGCATTCTCTAGCAAAGTGTCCATAACCCTGACAGTTAAAACACTTGATCTTGGTCTTATCAAACCCTGATCTATTGCCAACTACCTTTCTACCTGTTTTCTTCAAGAAATTCTTTACCCTTCTTGACAACATAGCAAGTTGGTCCTGAAGGTCTATTTCTTCTAGATAATCAGGGTCTATCTGATCGTAATCTTCGTCAAACATAATTGGATCATTGATTTTACCCTGAAGGTAGTTTTCATAAGAAGCTACAAATGAAGCTAGAGCAGATAATTGTTGTTCAGCAGATTTCACACTCATAGGCATCTTTTGATGCTCCTGAGGTAACTTCTCAGTTGGTTTACCCTTTGTTTCACTACCAGATGATGTAAGAAGACACAGATCATCGGTAATCATTTCACCCTTTCCTTCAGCATTACCAACAAATAAAGCAGTGGTCGAGCTTGAGGAAGCAGTAGAAATAGTAGATTTTCCATGATATAGTCTCGGATCCTGAGCCTGATCAGAATCAGTATCTCTAGTCTTCTTGGTGAAATCATAACCTCTGAGCTTATCAATTGCCTGCTCTAAGGTCATGGTTGCATATCTCTCATCATTGTCTTTAAGCATTATGCCATGCATTTCCCACTTAGACGGTAAACCCTCAATAAACTTGTCGGTTTTCTCAGTCTCTGTAGTCACAATCTCATGGTCATCTAGCTCACTCAACAAATGGTAGTATCTTGTGGTATACGCATCAAGATCTTCTCCTTTCAAAGCTTTGAACACAGTAAACTGCTTTTTCAGGAGATTCCTCTTGCCTGCTTTAACTTGTGGACTACCTTCACACCGTTTCTCAAGAGCTGTCCACAAAGTTCTAGCAGTATGGAAGGACTTTAGTTGATGATTAAGTTCCTTAGGAAGACTCATCTTAATAGAAGAATGAGCCTTGTTTTCAACCTCAAATTCCTTCTTTTGTGCTTCACTCATCTGTTGATAAGTGAGAACCACAATAGCATTTTCAACAGATTGTGTAGGTGCCGTGTATCCATTTTTGATACACATCCAGATAGATAGATCATGAAATCTACAGTAAGATTCAAACCTATCCCTCCAGCTATAATAATCCTCAACTCTCAACAATTTAGGTGGAACATTAGATTTTCCAATCTCGTGATCCATCTCAATTATTTTTGCTAAGGTCAGACATCGTAAAGCTTAAAGTTAAAATGTATTCGCGAATTTAGAAAATAAAAAAAAATCTCGACTCGCAAGAACTCAGTTCAACTCGCAATCTCAGCTCGACTCGCAGAATCTCGGTTCGCAAGTCTCAGTTTGGATCGCAGTGATGTCAACTCGCAAGTGATCTCGTTTCGCCGGAGATCTCGGTTCCCAGAGTATTTCAACTCGCAACTTAGTTCAACTCGCAAAATGTCAACTCGCAGGTATGTCGACTCGCAAGTTCAACTCGGTTCGCAGACTTATCTGAAACCCTAATCTCGACTCGCAAAACGGCTGAAAAATGCGAAAACCAAAGATTTCTGGTATTCTTACGATTGAAACAGGAAATTTCGACCGTAAACAAACCCTAAATTGTCCAGAGAGTGATTTTAATTGTTTTTACACACTAATGCACGTCAAAACAATCCTAAATCACACACGATTAACCCGAAAACTTCGAACTACACTCGTTATTTAGCCTGAAAGCTCTGATACCAATTGTAAGTCCCTAGTTCTAGGATCGATAACTTCGTTATCTATAGTATTAAGGTGCGGAATTCCTTAATACGGTGTTATCTTACTAATAACGATATAATTCGCGTTTAGGTTAACCAATAGCTTTCCTTTATACGAATGAACATCAAAGCCTAGCTGTTAGTATATATTTTCTCTGGAAATACTGAGTTCGCAGGAATACAAAAGTTTTGATTCAAAAGTAATGCAAAAGTTATGCCAAAGTTATGTTTTTCAAAAGATGAAAAACATTATATAGTATATCTCGTCTCGGCTCGCATGGGCCTGCGAGTCCAATTCAACTCGCAGCCCAAGCCCAACACTGAACTCGGCTCGCTAAGACTATACTTTGTTCTCTGTAAGTTCAGATCTCATCTCGCATTGCAAAGCCTTGCGACTTGAGATCTCGACTCGCATCAAACTTCTTAATCAAATAAGTCGATTCGCAACATATGTATATATATTGTTAACATCTATATTCGTCTAACAATTTATCATAATAATATATTTAACGAATATTAATATAAAAACAATATCATATTACAAATCTAAACCAATATATCAACATGATAACAATTACACTAGTCATATTGCAAAGCTAGATCTGTTGTCACAAACTATGTCTCAACAAAAGGTAGTTGTATTATGAATCAAATAGCAAACAAATTACCTAGGTCTCCATTTGTAACACAAATCATCCCTGTCTTGTAGCATCCCCAAGTAATGATGATAACTCGTACGAATAAGTGATGACATGTTATCCGACCATCTAGACCAGTTAGCCCAACCTATTCCGGTGAGGATAACCCTCGTTCATAAGATTGTTTATTCAACAAACTATGCCATGATTCGGGCATCTCTGACGACCGAGATTGGGGAATAGGATTCGAGGTTAACTGTTGGATAGTGTGGGTGTACATTTGAGAGAACTTTCGGTGTACACTTTAATATATTGTGCAATCCACGTGACATTCTATTTGCCTGATTGTGGACACCTCCGCGTCAGCCCGATAGAAGGATTGTAGAATAGCTCACATCAACTTACGAACTTATCCTCATTAGAACTTTCCATATTTAACCACTTCTAAACCACGTTATGGTAGACAATCGCTTTAATTGCTGAACGCCCGAAGTAACCTCCACTTTTTTATTCAGTCTAGTTTAAATTAGGATAAGAAAACCCAAAACCAAAACCAACTCTTTCAACCCCAGCTGAACACATAAAAGCTTCTAAATCCCCTAGTTTCAATTTGTCACGCTTTGAAGAACGATCCTAGGCCATACTTGTCCTGTGCTAGCCCTTTTGATTAGTATAATAAGTAACCCTAGGCCCCTGCCTTATAAATTAAAAACCCACTGCTGTGTCACATCACCATTAGACATCTCAACGACCGGTGCGCAACACAACAAGTACCATATTGAACTTGTTGTGGAGAAATCCCTAAAAAGTCTGTGTAACTTGGGCATGATGATATGGTTAACTAACACTTTGCAGTCATGGGTCTTGCCTAAAAATTTATTGGGGCCAAGTAATACTATAGTATCACTCCCCCAAGTTCAGGATGGTAGCTTTATCAAGTACCATGTTGAACTTACTATAGGGAAATCCCTAGAAGGTCAGTGCATGGGCATCATGCCATAGATAACCTGAATGAAATACCTGGGCAGGTATATGCGTTTAGACATTACTCTATTATGGACTCACCCTATGGGGTCTGGATGGAATACCTAGGGGTGATTACACCCGAAAAGGCGGAGCCGGAGAGCAAAATGATGGAGGGATCAAATATGATGAGCATAATGTATGGGAGCTCAATGATGGATATCTCAATGTTTGAAAGCGAGGATTAGTAGCTCAAGGATGGACGGCATAGCTGGGGCTCAATTTAGAGCTTAATGGTGAGGAGTTCACACATGTCTGGTTGGAATTATTAGGCTCGCCTTATGGGTATGCGTCGAATACCGGAGTATGGTATGCCATTGGATAGCACAAGTATAGATTAATTGCATTATTTTACAATGTATGATAGGAGGTTTAAAACCAACTCTTCCGTTGTTGACTACTGAAGAACCAATCAAGGACATCATCCTGGTGACGAGAATTTTATAGCCCGGGGATTAACTATTCACCAGGATTAAAATCTGACTATGGTTGGACCAATCAAGGCCGGCATCACGATATGGTGGACATCACCTTCCCGTAGGATTGCTGTCAGGCATATGGCAACAGAAGGGATTAGCCGCAAATGGGCATTATGAATTAGGAATGGGGTTAGGTTTGGTTCGTAGTTGGGCTGAGGCCAATCACGATTCAGACCCGAGTGGGATCATGGGAGACCAACAACTAGGTCATGAAAGACCTGCAGGGTCAACATATTGACGATGCCACTATTATACGAACGGGTTCAGGCTAACGTGTAGACCCACAGGCCAGCGGATTGAGGCCAATCGGATAGGCAACATCAAGGGATGTCAAGCCAAATTAAACAAGTGGAGACGTACGAATGACATCATCATCGTACTATGATAGCCCCCATTTCAATGCTACGAAAATATTGAGTGGTATTAAAATCATGCCAAAGCCAGAAAAATTGAAATCGAAAAATTGAATTCTGGAAAGCAGTGCCAAAGAGCTTCAATGACGAGAATTAAAGAAAAAGAGTTGTGGCATGGTTAGCTAGCTTTGCAAGGATGTAAGAATTGTAAGTATATATAGGCGCTATTTATGGTATGATATTGGATAATACTGCTTCATTTTAACTACATTAGGATGCAATTACGAGGCCCAGAGTTGATCTGAAATAATGTTGACCATGGATATTAAAAGTGACAACACGTTGGCCAGGGTTGCTGCGGAAGGCCAAAGGCCAAGGTCAACGATAGAAATCCAGGGTCTACGGCGAAAAGTCTCGATGCATAATACAGACAAAAATCTAGGGTCTGTCGTGGAAAACCTATGGTGATGACCAAGAGTCAGGTTTAATGACGACGTGTCAAGAATTGACCATGAATGGGCAGATGAGATTATCCATCAGGTAAGGTATTATAATAGTGTTGGAAAACTTTAAGTATAGCAGGATCAACATACTTGGATCAGGCACGCGTTAGGGTCAGCTACGAAGGGCCAGAGGACAGGATCAGCAATGGAAGACCTTGGGGATAAAACTAGAAACCATGATACAGCATTAAATGGGGCTGTAAAGGTCCTTTGTATATGCCAATAGGGCTAAGGGTCTGCCAATAGGGACATGGAGGTCTGCTGAAAGAGGCGGAGGCACAAAGTTTCCCCAAAAGAGACAAAGTCATCGATGCCATAAAAGAGGCATGGGCATGAAGCCGAAAGAACCATGAGATGGAGGTTCACCGACAGGGGTATGTAGGCCGACCAAAAGAGGCAAATATCTAGAGGTCAGCAAATCGAAGCATGGACATTGAGCCAAAATAGCCAAGGGTGTGGAGACTTGCCAAATAAAAAGGGATAGGTCACGGGGCCAGTCGATGAGAGAGGCTGAGATGAGAGCCCGCCGAGAGAATTAGGGGACAACGCTTGTCAAAAGCGGCTTTGGCGAGGGCCTGTTTACCAAGGATCACCGATAGAGGCTAAGGCCAGGGAAAATCGATACTGGCTGGGCCTAAGGATTACCGAAAGAAGTTACGGCCAGGGATCGATGATAGTTGTTGCAGCCAAGGGTTGCCAAAGAGGCTGCAGCCAGAGATTGCCATAGAGGCTGCGGCCAAGGGTTACCGAAGAGGCTGCAACCAGGGGTTGCCGAAGAGGCTACGACTACAGAATGCTAAAGAGGCTACGGCCAAGAGTTGCCGAAGAAGCCGTGGCCAGGGGTTACCAAGATAGGCTAAGGATGGGGCCAACCGAGAGGGGCTGGGGTCAAGCAAGAAACAGGTGAACCTCAGCAGAAGTTGTAAATATGGTTATTTCTCGATTTAAGTGGTTTTTTTTGGTATGAAATTAACAAATCTCTTTCCCAACAATAATAATAGGGTAATCTCAATAAAAATGAGGTTGTACAATATGTATTAATACTTGTACAATTGGTTGAGACATTTTATCAAACACTTGGTGTGCATAAATTTTTGTACTAGATTTGAGCAAACTTTGTAGATGAAGTGGTAGTTTTTATAAGAATAGAATTACTCAATTAATTCGAATGAAAACCATCACACTTAAAAAATGAGTGTGCGTTTAGCATCTTTAAGCGTAAATAAATGCTATATACGAGTAAAAATTATGTTGCTGTAGAAACTCACAATGAAATAATACAGTGAAATAATACAATGAAATAATATGTGTAATAAAGTGTTACTTGCACCATGTGAATCATAATATGTACATTTTAAAATAGAAAGAAAAGTGAGTCATCATACTGATCTTTGTTGCACTTTCATTAAGTGCTCAAAATTAATAAATAAATAAACTATGTTTATGAAAAAAAAACCACAAAACGTGGTGATGACTTGTGGAAAAATAGTCAAAAAAGGATCAAGTTTTCTTTGTGTTTATTATGTATAAAAACAATGTTTGCTCACTTACTAAATCAATAAAATACAAATAATTGACTATTTTGCTTTTCCAAAAGCGACATACACACAAGACTTGGACGAATGGCTTTTATTACATTTTCAATCTATGTAAATGTTGGGTATATGAGAAAGATACCAGATCTTAAAATTTTCATTTATCACGAGAACTTCAAACATCTTACAGATACGGGTTAGATCTGACCCGTTATTTCAGTTGGAGATGAGAACACGAGACGTATTGTTGGTGTCCCACGGATGGCGCCATTTGATCAAGCATTAGATTGATTGAGTGCATTGGGTTAGGTTGGACCCATTCGTTACACTCCGTATGATGTGGCTAACCCTAAATACCCGTATGGAACGAGGTGAAAGGGTGGTAGGAATCGGTTGGTGTACCATCTAAAGAGATGGGTTTTGGTGATGAGCAAAGCTCACCATGATGATGATGATAATGGGGAAGATGGGAACAGAGAGCTGTTATGTGATGTTGTTATTGTGTTATGTTCTGTATTAATGAATGAGATGTTGAATGTGTGGTTTTAAACCCTATGTAAAAGGGCTGGGGCAGCCCCCAGGGGTTGGAGCCGGGGTCCATACTTTTGCTGACATACACTGTTAGCATACCTTTTGCTGACATACATTGTTCTCGAAATCGCCCTTGTCAGAGAATCTTTTCATGCGGGGGTTACCCTAAAGGATCGACCTGGGATGGTGGGGCTCATCCCTAGGGCTATACTCAAAGCTTATGCTTGTGGTGTGTTACTGCAGGATAACTCCAATGGGGGATACCCCTAGAGGTGGTTACAACCTTAATCGTCATTATGAAGTTGCTTGTTTGATGCTCGGAAACATGACTCCTGAACCGGCTACTCCACTAGTCCTTGCAATTTGAAGTGGAAAGATCCAAAATGACAAGAAACCGCAAACTAAGAAAAAGGCTAAATGGAAAGGTAAGGGTAAGCAAGGTGCTTATGTCCCCAAACCTAAGCAAACCCCTCCAACAAAGAAAGAGAATCCGGCTAAGGATGAGGCATGTCACCACCGTAAGGAAGTGGGTTACTGGAGGAGGAATTGTCCTGCCTATCTTGCCGAGTTGATGAAGAAGAAGAAGCAAGCCGACTTCTCTGATTAAAAGTCCTGGGTATATGACATTGGTTGTGGTCCTCACATTTGTAATACCTTGCAGGGATTTAGAGGAAAGAAGAAACTGAAACATGGGGTACTCTACTTGTACGTGGGAAATGGTGTACGTGCAGCTGTAGAAGCCATTAGAAGTTTTCACTTAATTTTGCCTTCAGGCTTAGTTATTGTATTAGACAATTTTCATTTTGCACCTACTATTACTAGAGGTGTTGTGTCAGTTTCACTTTTTAAGGATAATGAATTTATTAATCTTTTTAATGATTATGGTATTTCAGTTTCTAAAGATAATATTCATTATTTTAATGCTATTCTCGGTGATGGTATTTTTGAAATTGATATGCATGATCGTGTTTCAAAAGTTAATTCTATGTATTCTATTAGCAATAAAAGAGCCAAACTTAACTTACACTCTACCTATCTTTGGCATTGTTATCTTGCTCACATTGGTAAGAAATGCATTGAAAGGCTTCAACGTGAAGGACTTTTAAAATTAAATGATGATAAATCCTTTGAAAAATGCGTATCTTGTGTTTCTGGCAAGATGACAAGAAAACCTTTTTCGCATTAAACGAAAAGGGATAAAGATTTACTTGGAATCATACATACGGATGTCCATGGTCCATTTAGACATGTGTCAAGACAAGGTGCTAGCTACTTTATCACTTTTACTGATCATTTCAGTCGTTATGGTTATGTTTACTTGCTTAAACATAAACATGAAGTCATTGAAACATTTAAAGTCTTTAAGAATGAAGTAGAAAATCAACTCGGTAAGACCATCAAGATCATTCATTCGGATCGAGGTGGTGAATACTTAAGCCAAGAGTTTAATGATTATCTGAAAGCGTGTGAAATTGTCCAATAGCTTACTCCTCCATACACACCCTAACATATTGGAGTATCGGTGAGGAGGAATCGAACCTTATTAGACATGTTAAGATCAATAATGAACCTTACAACTCTCCCATTATCATTTTGGTATTATGCTCTAGAATCTTTTGTACGTATTCTGAATATAGTTCCAACCAAGAAGGTTGATAAAACACCACTTGAATTGTGGCATGGAAAAGTCCCTAATTTGTCTTACTTAAAGGTCTGGGGATGTGAGGCGCTTGTGAGGCGGGTTACGCTTGACAAACTTGAGCAAAGATCTATTAAGAGCATCTTTGTAGGATACCCAAAGGAAAAAATGGTTACTACTTCTACATTCCTTTTGAAAACACTTTTAAATTTGCTAAATATGCTGAGTTATTTAAAAAAAACCTGATAGCTCAAGAAAATAGTGGGAGGGTAGTAGAACTTGATGAGAATCAAGAGGAGGATGCATCACCTTCTACAAACACTAGCGAATATCAACTTGGGGGGGGGAAGTATTCAAAGTGTTGAACCTCAAGTCGATGTTGTTCCAGTTTGTAGGTCTGCAAGGACAATACGTGCTCCTGAAAAGTTGTGTCTAAATGAAGAAACTGAGGAGTACATGTTAAGGGATCTTAATGAACCTCCTAATTTCAAAGTTGCATTATCAGATCTAGAATCTGAAAAATGTCTTGAAGTTGCGAATGTGGAAATAAATTCTATGAAAGATAATCAAGTTTGGCACTTGGATGATCTTCCACCCAATGCCAAAATCATTGTGTGTAAATGGCTCTTCAAGAAGAAGACCGACATGGATGGAAATGTACACACCTATAAATCTCGTCTTGTAACGAAGGGTTATACTCAATTCTACGAAGTTGATTATGATGAAACCTTCTCTTGTAGCAGACATTAGGGCTATTAGGATTCTCTTAGCCGTAACATAGTACTATGAAAATGTGATTTTCAAAAGGATGTCAAGACTGATTTCTTGAATAGTTACTTAGACGAGGATGTCTATATGATTCAACCTGAAGGTTTTGTTGATCTAAAACATCCCAGCAAAGTGTGCAAGCTTCAAAGGTCCATTTATGGACTAAAGCAAGCATCAAGAAGCTGGAACAAGAGGTTTGATGAGGAAATCAAAAAGTTTGGATTTACTCAAAACCCTGATGAGCCATGTGTATATCAAAAGGCTAATGGGAGTAAATGTTATTTTCCTTATCTTATATGTTGATGACATATTTGTCATAGGAAATCACATTCCAATGAAACAAGATGTAAAATCTGTCGCACCCCCAAAACACGTGGCAGCGGAAGTGGAAGGTGTCACGGGGGCGCCGACCAAATTAAATATCACAGCACAAAAATTAAAGCAAACGACCTCTACATGAGATGTTTGAAAATATCACATTACCATGATTCAAATGTTTACAAAATAATTCCGGAGTTCGCATAAACTGTTAAGAGATTTCTATTACATTACAGGATATACAAAATGTAGCTAAATGCAATCTAATCTCTTGATGTTTTGAAAACGATGCGACTCGAGCTAAGCTATCCATAAGCTTCCTATTGCGGCGGGTTACCTGAGAAATACATACTAAAAGGTCAACATAAAGTTGGTGAGTTCATAGGTTTGTTAAATAATCAGTTGCTAAAAAGATCCACAAGATTTCCAAGTTTCGCATCATTCGTCAATGATAAGTAAAAGTATCGTTATCCAACGACAAGTAAAAGTATTGCATACAGCAATATAAGTATACCATTTGCATGAGTCTCATAGTCAAGCTTAACGTTGTTTGCCTTCGGTAAGTGTACTAATCCGATACACTTGTAAATCACAAGTAATATTGCGCCCGTGGGTTGGCTAGCGCGACTAGCCCGGACGAGGTTTGTCAAACCCTGATGGTACCACCCAATAATACTCACGCACAAATTTTAATGACTATGATAAGTAGAGGAGTTTAATGGATTATTCAGGTCTCATGCAATCCGTACAAAAAGTTCTTTCCAGTACTTGTGATCATAAAGCAGTTTATAAAACAGTTGTATGTATTCTCACCCCAGTGAAAAACAGTAAAAAGGGGCTATGAAACTCACCAGAGATAAGCAGGTAGCAAGCAATATCAAATATTAGCAAGTAGTGGGTGTTCTCGTTCCCGTATGCAACCTCCTAACGCCCTAAACGTATGAGTAGGGGTTAATGTCCACTTAAGCCAATCGGGTAGGTGGGGGTTTTATGTCCACCTAAAGCTAGTTCATCAACTAGTATGTCCAAATAGGAGTTCAAGTTTGTTTATCGAAAACGTGTACGACCCGTTGGTGAAAGTTTGTAATAATAATTCGTTAAGACATTATCATTATGATGTTGTATCGTATGCTTACAAAGCATGTTTATGTGTTATCGAGTTATATCGTATAAGTTTAGATGTTACATGAAGTTCAACACTTAGTGTGAAATCTAGTTTTAAAGTTTCTGTTTTAGGCGTCACTTAGGGCGTCACTTAGGGGCGTCACTTATGGGCGTCACTCAGAGGCGTCACTCAGGGGCGTCACTCAGGGGCGTCACATAGTTGGTTAGCGGCACTAGGTCAAGTGACGTTAAATGTGATTTTTAAGTTGGTAGCGTCACTTGGGGTAGTGACGCTATATGCGGCACTTGGTTCAGGCGTCACTAATGGTAAGTGACGCTATAGGCGTCACTTGGGTAAGTGCCGCTGGTAGGGCGGCACTTACGGCTGATCAGATTTCAATTTTTAATCCAAGTGTTCTAAGTGTCGGTTTTTCATTCGGGAAACTTTCTAAATTTAGTTTTTGGTCCAAGTTACTAATTAAGTCATCCAAACCCATTTTTGTTACCATTTTCCAAATATAGTAAGTTTTTCGAAAACGAGCCACTTTTGTTGACTTGGTCAAACTTACTCGGTTTGACCTGAAACTTTCACCCAACCCAAATATCAGTTTATAAAGTCTAAATATGTTGTCGGTTCATGCCGGAGTTCACCAAAAGTGTCGGTTCTTATAAAATTCCTAAATCTTCAAGATCTCACTTTTTCGACTTTTTGTCGGTTTATTTCACCAAGTGTTTTACCAATTTCTGGTCCAAGTCAAGTCTCACAATTTTTACCAACTGATCTACTATGTGTGTAGTGTCTAACTTATGATTTTCAAGAGTCTTAAGTCCCATATTCATAGAGAAACAAAAATATTAGCCATGCATAGTCCAGATTCTGTTTTTAACCAGGTCAGTCCCACAAATCGGAAAATAGAGAAAAACGTGTACGTTTCTGGAAGAAGTGTATAACACGAAAGTTGTAGATCTTTTCAATACGCAAATTTTAAAAGAAAATGCATCTTCTAACTCTTCCTAGAACTCAAGATATGACATTTTTAGTAACATGTGTTTTTCTGGACAGATTGTGTGTTCTTGTGTATAAATTCATAAAAACGTATTTTAAGTTTATATTTGGACATAATCTTGTTAGATGAGCTTTATAACATATAAATAACCAGAGAGAAGAGTAGAGATTGGTCCTCACAATGGTGGTTTGAAGAAAGAAGGCTAAGATGATGAAGAGGAACTTGTGAGCTTGAATCTTCTTGAAGAACTTTTGTAAAATGATGAAGATGGAGGTGGTGGTTGTTGGTGGTTTATGGTGGTGTTATGGTGGTGAAAATTGTAACACCCTTTCAATTTACATCATTTAAATATAATAAATCCGGAAGCGTTAGTCCAACTTTTAACAATACCAAATTACATTACAATTTCAACCTAATTTATCAACATGGGTGTTATTTAAAAACCACAAGATTACATTAATTTGTATAATCAAATATCAGAGTAACGCCAAGACGTCAAACATTCCTTCCAGTCCAACTTCTTGCCCACCAGATATGACCTATAATCTGCAAGAAGTGTTAATGTGGGGGTTAGCATAACGCTAAGTGAGTGAATAATAATCAACAGTACAACTTAGCATAACAACCTTGTGTACAACAACTAATCTTAAACATATCAGTACACAATACAACTTGTCAACAATGCAACAATTCAACAACATCACATCTCAATAATGAGGATCTGTGGTTCTTGAGAAACCCTTCTGCCGTGGTGGCTCTCAAAGAACACTTACCCAACCATATCCGTATGGCCATACGGACGAGACCGATAGCTAATTATTATCATCCACCAACACAGGAGATGTGTTAAATCTTGGATAACAATTAGCCCAACCAACCATTTCAACTCGTTGACCTCATTAACAACTGATGCCCGAAGGCCAAATATATCACGTGATCACATATTCACATATTCAATCAAGTCAATTTATCAGACTAACCAGTCTATCAACAATATTATTACTATTAAATCAAAATCATCATGGCAACAGAACAGTAATAATACGTTTACTTGTTGTAACCAAACCTGTTACAACTAAACCACACTGAGGATTAAAGATCCACTCACCGAATACCTCAGTCATCCACTCAGTAGTCTAATGTCACTGAGTCTTCTCCACATCTGAGAATACAATAGAATAACACCGGTTAGTAACTTGTCTCAAAATTATATACAACATTCCTCAAACATATTTACACCCATCATTCTCCAAAATACTTAATTCATATAAGTCACACAATCATCATAATCATCAATATTTGATCCTTACTTATATAAATTCATATCATAATTTTTCAACTAATCAAAAACATCAATTTATCACTTCTATTGAATCAATAATACTTAACTCGTATTAACAACAATTATTAACTTTCAACATCAATAATTTATCAAACTTCTCATAATCATCAATTTCTCAATTTTATCAAATTCATCATAATCATCACAACTCTCATGAGTATTTAATCAAGCTATAGATTTCTAATTATAATCATGTTTACCACCATCAATAATCACTACTAATATGATTATTAACAACAATTATCATTCACACATCACTAGTTTAAGCTTATAATCCATGATTCATAGTCAATTAATTAAATCCCCAATAATCATATCTTAATCTCTTCATTTCAAGCTTAGGGTTTCAAGTACAATCAAGATTTACTCATCAACTAACTATAGTATGCTCATAACAAGCTTCAATTTCACTTTACTCAACTTAATTCAATCAAATACACAAATACCCATTTCTAGGTTTATATGAAAATCGAAAATTAACACTTACAACATGCTTATGATGATGATGGAATGATTAATCCATGTTCTTCAAGCTTGAATTCGAACTTGGAATCTTCAATTTGATGTAAAGAAATGATTTGATCTAGGGTTTCATGTTTTGTATGTACGCATCGTATATGTATGTCGGTATATGATGAAAAAATAACAACCGACTTATACACTGAGTAGTATAATATAATTGTGTAATATTAGTTTCCCGTACTTATCATTGTCTGGAACTTAAAAACCATTTGCGGGGGAAATATTATTTTATTTTATCGTCAACTGAATTAAATTAAAACAATTAATAATTTATTAGTCACAATAAATTATTCGACTCTTTTACCCATTTATTTTCAAATAATAATTGAAACTATTTTCTGATACATTAAATAATATTTCACAATCAGAAAATATTAAAATACTACTAGACCCGAGGAGTGGATGTTACAAATCTCTCCCCCTTAAAGAGATTTCGTCCTCAAAATCTGATCACACTTAATCACTCTAGTGTGACATAATCACCTATTCATTTTCATTTGATCTTAATCAGTTTTCATATACTCCTAACCACATAATTATTCATTACTATTAACACACAAGATGTGGTTATAATTTAATTTACTTAGGCATATTCTCATTATGCATATCTTTAATCATATAACACCAAATGTATCTACATATATTTATTTAGATATATGTTATTTCATTAACTTACACACGCCAGTGTGTATTACAATTGAATTTATATAAACACATAATATCTATCACAAAATGCAATATCCAGCATAAAGGATAGTATTATTAACTATTTTGATCATAGTAGATACACATATCAAACGTTATTCCCGTGAGCAACTTATAATTAAAATACACGTTTTTAATTCTTTCCACATGCATATATCCAACTGTACATGCTTCTGTCTTTTCCCATGCACTTATACTGTGCATAAATCCTATTTCCATTCATAAAGTAATTAGTTATATGAATCGTTTATCATTAATCAGTCATTCAAACCTTTTAAAATATATAATTACTTAACAAGTGGAATACAAAACCACTTACAATCAGAAACTAGCAACATGCCAGAATCATTGACAATTATAAATACTTATGATATTCTGATAACCATAAATTAGCAATATGCTAAAATCTTTAACACTTATCTTCTTAACAACAAGAATAAAACAATATCAATAACAGTGGTTATAAAACCACAATACACATATTTAACAATGAATTTCAAATTCATTTTGTGACACCCGACGATTTAGGGTTACTGATTAACCCTCTAGAAACCCTAATTACGTGTGTTTAGTTTTGTATTAGGCTAAATGCTTGTAATTACTTGAAACTATTTGTATATTTATGTGAATATACACTTCCGTAATTGATTTATATTACGCTACGTAATTCGTTGTAATTACGCTCACGCAATTTGGTAAAATTGTGCAAAACAACCGGACGGAGTCCGACCGAAAATACGACGTTGGTGAAAACTTTTCTATAAATAACTTAAAGCTACTTTTAGAAGTTATTGAGCATATATTATTATTTTAATATAATAATACCCGAAAAACCTAGACGTTCCGATTAAAACGTCTCAAACGTAACGAAAACGCGCAGAACGCGCCCGACAATCGAACGAAATTCAAAATACATTTTTGAATCTAAAATATATTAATTAGTGAAAAGTTATCAATTAATATATCGTGTCTTTAAACGATAACGAAAAACGTCCAAATAAAACGTCACGCGATTTAAAATCCGTACAACGAACGCGCAAATCGAGATTTCTAAATTAACGAATCATTTCTATAAATGTTTTTCAAGTATTTAGATTAAATACTTCAAATAAAAATATTGAAACTTAAATCGTTACTTAAAAACGCGTATTAAACATTTAGCACCAAACCGAACGAGTAAACGAACGTAAAACGCAACAAATTAAGCTAGGAATGGAAAATGACCAAAATACCCTTGGTGGGCCCCCCCTTGGCCGGCCCCCTCTCCAGCTCATGGCTGCCCATTCCACTTCCCCCACTCACTTTCCATGCAAAACCCACTCATTATGTTTTCATGACAAACCACTTATCATTCATGCATTCCTTCATTTCCCATTCAAACACTCCAAGCAATTTGCTCTCTTTTCTCTCTCACACTTCCCCTCTCTAAACTCCAGAGAATCTCAGCCCTTTCCACCACCAATATCCACCATAAACCACCCTCAAACACCACCATTAATCAAGCAAGAGAAGGAAGCTAGCACCAAGATCATCATCATCATCATCTTGTTCCTTTGTTTTCACCACCTCCATTGTAAGGATACCAACACTTTCTCTCTCTAAAACTGATTTCATGTGATTTATTTACATGTTATAATGTTCATCTAACGTGATTATGTCCAAAATATATGTTAAAATACGTTTTTATGAATTTATACACAAAGGTATACAATCTGTCCAGAAAAGTCAGTTTACTAAAATACTCATAACTTGAGTTCTACAAAGAATTAGAAGATGCATTTTTTTTAAAAGTTGAGTATTGAAAAGATCTACAAAAAGTTCTTCTATGGATCCTTCCATAAATCTACGGATTTTCTTATAAATACGAATCTATGTAACTAGTCTGCATGTACATGAAAACTGAGTATGGTTCCATCCATAAATTTTATACCTATCAAGATGGACACTATAATTACTGGAAAAATTAAGTTAACCTCTAGACACATGGTAGAACAACTGGTAAAAATTTTGGACTCTAACTCGGAATATAACTAGTTAAGAAAAATAGAGGAAGTGGACCGACAAAACCGAAAAACATAGGTATGGACTGTTTTTGGACTTCTATAAAAACCAAGACTCTTGGTGAACTCCGGCATGAACCGACAACATATTTAGACCTTATAAACTGATATTTGGGTTGGGTGAAAGTTTCGGGTCAAACCGAGTAAGTTTGACCAAGTCAACAAAAGTGGCTCGTTTTCGAAAAACTTACTATATTTGGAAAGTAATAACAAAAATGGGTTTGGTTGACTTAGTTAGTAACTTGGACCAAAAACTAATTTTAGAAAGTTTCCCGAACGAAAACCGACACTTGAAAACACTTGGACTAAAATGTAATTTTTGAACAGACCCTTAGTGTCGCATGGTTGTGCGACACTACCCCTAGTGTCGCATAACCAACAGTGGAAACTAAAAATACCCTAACAGTGGTAACTATGCGACACTACCTGCGACACTTGCCTAAGTGTCGCATAACCAACAGTGGAAACTAAAAATACACTAACAGTGGTAACTATGCGACATTACCTGCGACACTACCCTTAGTGTCGCATAACTAACAGTGGTAACACTTGCGACACTAACAGTGGAAACCTTCTGCGACACTAGCAGTGGCTACACTGCGACACTTACCCTAGTGTCGCATGACCTGCGACACTGACACTAGTGTCGCAAAAGACAGAATGTTTTAAATTATTTTCACTAAGTGTTGAACATAAGTAACAACTTATAACCTCACATGAGACATAATGTGACAAAGCATACGATGACACAAACTTGATAATAATGTCATAGAGAATTATTATTACAAAAACTTTCACCAACGGGTCGTACACGTTTTCGATAAACGAACTTGAACTACTATTTGGAGATACTAGTTGATGAACTAGCTTTAGGTGGACATAAAACCCCCACCTACCCGATTGGCTTAAGTGGACATTAACCCCCACTTATACATTCGCTATAGATGGTCTTTTGAGACATCTACTTATACAACCTCATACGTCTAGGGCGTTAGGAGGTTGCACACGGGAACGAGAACACCCGCTATTTGCTAATATTTGATATTTCTTGCTACCTGCTCAACTCTGGTGAGTTTCATAGCCCCTTTTTACTGTTTTTCACTGGGGTAAGAATACATACAACTGTTTTATAAACTGCTTTATGATCACAAGTACTGGAAACAACTTTTCTGTACGGATTGCATGAGACCTGAATAATCCACCAAAGTCCTCTACTTATCATAGTCATTAAAATTTGTGCGTGAGTATTATTGGGTGGTACCATCAGGGTTTGACAAACCTCGTCCGGGCTAGTCGCGCTAGCCAACCCACGGGCGCAGTATTACTTGTGATTTAGAAGTGTATCGGATTAGTACACTTACCGGAGGCAAACAACGTTAAGCTTGACTATGAGACTCATGCAAATGGTATACTTATATTGCTGTATGCAATACTTTTACTTGTCGTTGGCTAACGATACTTTTACTTATCATTGACGAATGATGCAAAACTTGTGAAATCTTGTGGATCATTTTAGCAACTGATTACTTAACAAACCTATGAACTCACCAACTTTATGTTGACCTTTTAGTATGTATTTCTCAGGTAACCCGCCGCAGTAGGAAGCTTTTGGAAAGCTTAACTCGAGTCGCATTGTTTTCAAACATCAAGAGATTAAATTTCATGTAGCTGTATTTTGTAAATTCAGTAATGTATTAGAAATCTCTAAACGGTTTATGCGAACTCCAGATTTATTGTGTAAACATTTGAATTATGGTAATGTAATATTTTCAAACGTCTCATATAGAGGTCGTTTGCTTTAATCCTTGTGTTATGGTTATTGATTTGGTCGGCGCCCCCATGACACCTCCCACTTCCGCTGCCACGTGTTTTGGGGGTGCGAAAGATTGGTATCAGAGCCAAAGGTTATAGCGAACTAGGATTGCATTAGTGACCTAGACTATAACCATAGGGTTAGTATTCTTGTTTATTATGACTGGTTCAGCGATTGCATCATTTGAATTTAATTTAACATAGCCTGATCAACTATGTACAATTAAAGGAGAATTGATGCAAGACCTGAAATGGTTATAGTGAATGGGAATGCATTAGAAGACTTTGACCGAGGATAGAAACGGGACCAACCCTATACGTGCTTATGTGCTAGGTTATTATATTTCTATATATATGACCTTAACCTCTCGTATACTAAACTCCTTGCCACAGAAATGGCAGACTCCTCTAACGTATCGTCAACCGGCTTGAACAACGAAACTCAAACGCGGTCCACTACTAGGGGTACCACACCCTTACCTATTCCTACAACTCCAAACTCTCCCGAACCTCTTTACTACATGACCGGCGAAGCCCGGGTAGTACGAAGACGTCGAGGGAATGCTGGATCATCCCGAGCAAACCCTTACTCAAACTCTAATGCCAACGCCTCAACTGATAACCGCCGTTTGGCATACGCCCGTAGGTGGGACTGGCTCCCTACAACCTTAAACACTTAGAGGTCTGAGGAAGCAATACAGATTCCTGCTGACCCCATGGACATCTCCCCTTACACACAAGAACCAATACACCATACTGTACCGGTGTTAGCAGCCCGACTTCGTCGTCACGAAGAAAGGCTCGAAATCCTAGAACGAGATCATTATATAGTAGAAAACTACCTGTTATACCGAACCGATGATCGCATAACACAACTTCTTCGAGAACATGAAAGCACGAACCGTACTCTAGAAATGATTCATCAACAAGTTATAGATGACAGGAGCGCTACCGACATCCTACAAGCAAGGTTGGAAGAAAGTGAACAACGTTCACGGGAAGCCGAGGAGTATGCTCGTGCACTCGAGCAGTGACTAATCTTGGCTGAAGAAGGTGCCAGGCAAACAAGCAGACTTGCGGATACTATAAATCGCCTTGTCACTCTAATGTCACGAGTAAACCTGCGTCAGGACTAGATCTATTCCTCCTATTGTAACCTATTGAGGCAGGATGTACTCAAACTTATTATCCTTTATTATGTTCAGTAAACTTTCGAATTCAGGCCGGAAGTAACATTCCCGGCATCTTTTGTAATCCTTGTGATTGTTGTTTCTTGAAACTCGTACTCTGTATTCAACTTTTCTGTTTAATGAAATATGGTTATCATTCTGAGTTGCTGTATATTATCTCATTATATATATACACATCTGATATATCATAACCTCGCGCAAACCTCTTATATGTATCATTTCATTGTTGTTCAGCATCATGCCTCCAAGACGACATACTTACACTGACACCGAAATCGCTCAAGTCATTGCACAGAGCGTAGCTCAAGTCCTTGCTGCCCAACAAAATCCGGGTGGCGGAGGTGCACCTGCTAATACGTCTACTCCAAAACCCTGCACCTATAAGGACTTCTTGAACTGCAAACCCTTGTACTTCAAGGGATCTGAAGGAGCTATCGGTCTGATACGTTGGATCGAAAAGACCGAATCTGTTTTCCGAATCTGCAATTGCGCTGAGGAAGACAAGATTAAATTCTCTGCGTGCACCCTTTCTGACGGAGCTCTAACCTGGTGGAATTCTTATGCCCAAACTGTGGGTATTGACACCGCATACCAACTTCCATGGGAAGACTTCAAGACAATGCTCAGGGAAGAGTACTGTCTCCGTGAGCAACTACAACAACTTGAGGAAGAATTCTGGAAACTTACTGTTCAGGGAAACGACATCACCACCTATACCACTCGATTCCACCAGCTATCTGTCTTATGCCCATCTATGGTGGATCCCGAATACAAACGTATCGAGAGATACATTTGGGGGCTACCAGAATCAATCCAAGGTAACGTCATCTCATCAAGACCCGGGACCATCCAAAGTGCTGTCCGCATAGCACATGAACTCATGGCCCAGATTGTCCGCCGAGGGACAACCACTGAGAAAGCCATCGGGGACAACAAAAGAAAATGGTCCGGTAACAACCAAAACCAGCAACACCAGCAACCAAACAAAAAGGCCGAAACTGTTAAGGCCTACACCTCTGGTTCAGGGTCGGGGGACAAGAGAGGATACGTTCGGAACAAACCATACTGTTCCAAGTGTACGCGACACCATGATGGCCCTTGTACCTGTACCCAGTGCAAACGACAGGGACATCTAGCCAAAGATTGCAGAACCCCCAACCCAAACACCAACCCTAACGCACCAAAGGCTTGTTTCGAGTGCGGTAACACCGGGCATTTCCGAAATGTTTGCCCAAAACTGAAAAACAACAACAACCGAAACAACAACAACAACAACAGGAACAACAATAACAACAACAACCCCCGAGGTCGAGCTTTCGTACTCAATGCTGGGGAAGCCCGTCAAGATCCCAACGTTGTCACTGGTATGTTTCTTCTCAATGATCTAACCGTCTCAGTTTTATTCGATACCGGTGCTGATAAAAGTTTCATATCTGATGAGTTTTGTCCATTACTCCATATCACACCCACTGCCTTAGATGCCAAGTTCACCATAGAATTAGCTAATGGAAAACTGATCGAGGCCGATAGTGTAATACCTAACTGCACTTTAAGCCTCGCCAACGAACTGTTCCCTATAGACCTCATCCCCGTGGAGATCGGAAGCTTCGATATCATCGTAGGCATGGACTGGTTGTCCAAACACCGTGCCGAAATCATTTGTTTCGAGAAGGTCGTGCGCATACCACTCACTACCGGTGAAACCTTGATCATACAGGGTGAGACTGGTAGGCGAAACCTGAACATTATATCTTGTATGAAAAATCAAAAGTACCTGAGGAAAGGGTACTCGACAATCCTCGCTCATATAACCGAAAAGAATTCGACTGAAAAGCGACTTGAGGATGTGCCCATCGTCCGAGACTATCCAGAAGTCTTTCCCGAAGACTTGCCAGGCCTACCCCCGCCTAGACAAGTCGAATTCCAAATTGAACTTGTGCCCGGTGTTGCACCCGTGGCATGAGCCCCATACAGATTAGCCCCTTCCGAGTTGCAGGAGTTGTCCACTCAATTACAGGAACTCCTGGACAAGGGATTCATCCGACCGAGTTCTTCACCTTGGAGAGCTCCGGTCCTATTCGTTAAAAAGAAGGACGGATCCTTCAGAATGTGTATTGACTACCGCGAACTGAACAAACTTACCATCAAGAACCGATACCCACTTCCAAGAATTGATGACCTGTTTGATCAACTTCAAGGTTCGAGCTTCTACTCGAAAATCGACCTACGGTCGGGTTATCATCAACTTTGAGTTCGAGACTCCGACATCCCAAAAACAGCTTTCAGAACCCGCTATGGGCATTACGAATTTCAAGTGATGCCTTTTGGCTTAACCAATGCACCGGCTGTATTCATGGACCTTATGAATCGGGTGTGCAAACCCTACCTAGATAAGTTTGTCATCGTGTTCATTGATGACATCTTGATCTACTCTCGCAACGAAACCGAACATGGCCAACACCTGAAAACCATCTTGGAATTACTCAGACACGAGGAGTTATACGCCAAGTTCTCCAAGTGTGAATTCTGGATGCGAACCGTACAATTCCTAGGGCATGTCGTTGACAGTCAAGGGATACGTGTTGATCCTGCCAAGATCGAGGCCATTAAGTGTTGGGAAGCGCCAACCACACCAACTGAGGTACGACAATTCTTAGGTCTCGCCGGATATTATCGACGATTCATTGAGAATTTCTCCAAAATAGCCTTACCTTTAACCTCACTGACTCAGAAAGACAAGAAATTCGACTGGACCGATAAACAGGAGTCCGCTTTCCAACTTCTGAAACAGAAACTCTGCAGTGCACCAATCCTGTCCTTACCCGAAGGCACCGATGATTTCGTAGTATACTGCGACGCCTCACGCCAAGGACTAGGTTGTGTGTTAATGCAACGTGAAAAAGTCATCGCCTACGCCTCTCGACAGCTCAAAATTCACGAAAAGAATTATACCACTCATGACCTTGAACTCGGAGCTGTCGTATTTGCCCTCAAAATCTGGAGGCATTACCTTTATGGCACTAAGTGCACCATCTTTACAGATCACAAAAGTCTCCAACACATATTTGATCAAAAAGATCTCAACATGAGGCAACTTCGCTGGGTCGAGTTGCTTACCGATTATGACTGCGAAATTAAATACCATCCTGGCAAAGCAAACGTTGTTGCTGATGCCCTCAGCCGAAAAGAACGTTCAAAACCCCTTCGTGTTCGAGCCCTTGGTCTAACCATTCGCAATGATCTCACCACTCAAATCCACACCGCTCAACTCGAAGCACTTAAAAACGAAAACATCAAAAACGAGGCCTTGCAAGGTATGGAAAAATAATTAGAAATCAAATCCAACGGAACCCGATACTTCTCCAACCGAATCTGGTTACCAAACTATGGAGACCTACGAAATTTGGTGATGGATGAAGCTCACAAATCTCGATACTCTATACACCCTGGTTCCGACAAGATGTATCATGACATCAAACAACAGTATTGGTGGCCCAACATGAAGGCTGACATAGCCACTTATGTTAGCAAATGTTTAACCTGTTCCAAGGTTAAGGCCGAATACCAGAAACCTTCCGGATTGCTACAACAACCCGAGATACCTCAATGGAAATGGGAAAACATAACCATGGACTTCATCACGAAACTACCGAAAACACCGAGCGGTTGCAATACCATTTGGGTGATCGTCGATCGTCTCACGAAATCTGCCCATTTCCTATCCATCAAAGAAAACGACAAGATGGAGCGTCTGGCTCGCATCTACCTCAAAGAGGTTGTGGCACGACATGGTATTCCCATTTCAATCATCTCAGATAGAGATAGCCGCTTCACCTCTCGATTCTGGCAAACACTTCAACGAGCCCTTGGTACTCGCCTCGATTTGAGTACTGCTTATCATCCGCAAACCGATGGTCAGAGTGAACGGACCATTTAAACCTTAGAAGACATGCTACGAGCTTGCGTAGTTGACTTCGGAAACACATGGGAAAACCACCTACCTTTGTGTGAATTTTCCTACAACAACAGTTACCACACCAGCATTAATGCAGCACCATTCGAGGCACTCTATGGGAGAAAGTGCCGATCACCCATTTGTTGGACCGAAATCGGCGAAAGCCAACTCACTGGTCCTGAAATCATCCATGAAACAACCGAGAAAATAGTGACTATTCAAAACCGGCTGAAAGCCGCACGTGATCGTCAGAAAAGCTATGCTGACGTGAGACGCAAACCACTCGAGTTCCAGGTTGGGGATCGAGTACTCTTAAAAGTATCGCCCTGGAAAGGTGTTATTCGTTTTGGCAAACGCGGCAAACTAAACCCTAGGTACATCGGACCTTTTGAGATTCTTGAAAGAATTGGTCCGGTGGCATATCGACTGCAGCTACCACCGCAACTAAGTAGCGTGCACAACACATTCCACATTTCTAACCTAAAGAAATGTCTGTCTGATGAGACACTTGTAATCCCGCTCGACGAAATCCACATTGATGACCAACTCCATTTCGTCGAGGAACCTATTGAAATCATGGACCGTGAGGTCAAACGTTTGAAACAGAGTCGTATTCCCATCGTTAAAGTCCGGTGGAATTCTAGGCGCGGTCCTGAATTCACTTGGGAACGGGAAGACCAAATGCGATTGAAACATCCACATCTATTCTTAGATACCTCACAGACCACAACAGCAAACTAATTTCGGGACGAAATTCTCCTAACAGGGGGAGAATGTGACACCCGACAATTTAGGTACTGATTAACCCTCTAGAAACCCTAATTACGTGTGTTTAGTTTTGTATTAGGCTAAATGCTTGTAATTACTTGAAACTATTTGTATATTTATAATAATATTCACTTCCGTAATTGATTTATATTACGCTACGTAATTCGTTGTAATTAAGCTCACGCAATTTGGTAAAATTGTGCAAAACAACCGGACGGAGTCCGACCTAAAATACGACGTTGGTGAAAACTTTTCTATAAATAACTTAAAGCTACTTTTAGAAGTTATTGAGCATATATTATTATTTTAATATAATAATACCCGAAAAACCTAGACGTTCCGATTAAAACGTCTCAAACGTAACGAAAACGCGCAGAACGCGCCCGACAATCGAACGAAATTCAAAATACATTTTTGAATCTAAAATATATTAATTAGTGAAAATTTATCAATTAATATATCGTGTCTTTAAACGATAACGAAAAACGTCCAAATAAAACGTCACGCGATTTAAAATCCGTACAACGAACGCGCAAATCGAGATTTCTAAATTAACGAATCATTTCTATAAATGTTTTTCAAGTATTTAGATTAAATACTTCAAATAAAAATATTGAAACTTAAATCGTTACTTAAAAACGCGTATTAAACATTTAGCACCAAACCGAACGAGTAAACGAACGTAAAACGCAACAAATTAAGCTAGGAATGGAAAATGACCAAAATACCCTTGGTGGGCCCCCCCTTGGCCGGCCCCCTCTCCAGCTCATGGCTGCCCATTCCACTTCCCCCACTCACTTTCCATGCAAAACCCACTCATTATGTTTTCATGACAAACCACTTATCATTCATGCATTCCTTCATTTCCCATTCAAACACTCCAAGCAATTTGCTCTCTTTTCTCTCTCACACTTCCCCTCTCTAAACTCCAGAGAATCTCAGCCCTTTCCACCACCAATATCCACCATAAACCACCCTCAAACACCACCATTAATCAAGCAAGAGAAGGAAGCTAGCACCAAGATCATCATCATCATCATCTTGTTCCTTTGTTTTCACCACCTCCATTGTAAGGATACCAACACTTTCTCTCTCTAAAACTGATTTCATGTGATTTATTTACATGTTATAATGTTCATCTAACGTGATTATGTCCAAAATATATGTTAAAATACGTTTTTATGAATTTATACACAAAGGTATACAATCTGTCCAGAAAAGTCAGTTTACTAAAATACTCATAACTTGAGTTCTACAAAGAATTAGAAGATGCATTTTTTTTTAAAAGTTGAGTATTGAAAAGATCTACAAAAAGTTCTTCTATGGATCCTTCCATAAATCTACGGATTTTCTTATAAATACGAATCTATGTAACTAGTCTGCATGTACATGAAAACTGAGTATGGTTCCATCCATAAATTTTATACCTATCAAGATGGACACTATAATTACTGGAAAAATTAAGTTAACCTCTAGACACATGGTAGAACAACTGGTAAAAATTTTGGACTCTAACTCGGAATATAACTAGTTAAGAAAAATAGAGGAAGTGGACCGACAAAACCGAAAAACATAGGTATGGACTGTTTTTGGACTTCTATAAAAACCAAGACTCTTGGTGAACTCCGGCATGAACCGACAACATATTTAGACCTTATAAACTGATATTTGGGTTGGGTGAAAGTTTCGGGTCAAACCGAGTAAGTTTGACCAAGTCAACAAAAGTGGCTCGTTTTCGAAAAACTTACTATATTTGGAAAGTAATAACAAAAATGGGTTTGGTTGACTTAGTTAGTAACTTGGACCAAAAACTAATTTTAGAAAGTTTCCCGAACGAAAACCGACACTTGAAAACACTTGGACTAAAATGTAATTTTTGAACAGACCCTTAGTGTCGCATGGTTGTGCGACACTACCCCTAGTGTCGCATAACCAACAGTGGAAACTAAAAATACCCTAACAGTGGTAACTATGCGACACTACCTGCGACACTTGCCTAAGTGTCGCATAACCAACAGTGGAAACTAAAAATACACTAACAGTGGTAACTATGCGACATTACCTGCGACACTACCCTTAGTGTCGCATAACTAACAGTGGTAACACTTGCGACACTAACAGTGGAAACCTTCTGCGACACTAGCAGTGGCTACACTGCGACACTTACCCTAGTGTCGCATGACCTGCGACACTGACACTAGTGTCGCAAAAGACAGAATGTTTTAAATTATTTTCACTAAGTGTTGAACATAAGTAACAACTTATAACCTCACATGAGACATAATGTGACAAAGCATACGATGACACAAACTTGATAATAATGTCATAGAGAATTATTATTACAAAAACTTTCACCAACGGGTCGTACACGTTTTCGATAAACGAACTTGAACTACTATTTGGACATACTAGTTGATGAACTAGCTTTAGGTGGACATAAAACCCCCACCTACCCAATTGGCTTAAGTGGACATTAACCCCCACTTATACAATCGCTATAGATGGTCTTTTGAGACATCTACTTATACAACCTCATACGTCTAGGGCGTTAGGAGGTTGCACACGGGAACGAGAACACCCGATATTTGCTAATATTTGATATTGCTTGCTACCTGCTCAACTCTGGTGAGTTTCATAGCCCCTTTTTACTGTTTTTCACTGGGGTGAGAATACATACAACTGTTATAAATTAGCAATATGCTAAAATCTTTAACACTTATCTTCTTAACAACAAGAATAAAACAATATCAATAACAGTGGTTATAAAACCACAATACACATATTTAACAATGAATTTCAAATTCATTTCATACTAATAACTAACTAGTATCCACATATCACCTTCAGTGGTGAAACAATTAGATTCAACTTTTTGCAACTAGTTCATTATTGTTTCACAACATGTAATTATAAACACATCCAATTGCAACCAGATTATATGAGATTCTTTATTCAGAATGAACCACAATTCATATAGTCTTAGACACATAAGAGCAAACAGTAAGCCACATGTAGAGGTCAAATCTTATAGGTAATTTCTTAGCACACAATTCAATTAGCATTCCATCACCTCAACTTGAATGCTATATCAACACCTGTCAATACCATGCGTCATCAGCATTGGTATTTTTACAACACAAGGTGTTGTCATTAATCAACTATTCAACAATATTAACACATTGTTATTCACAATCAATTGACCTCTACTTTGCTTAACTCTTATTTTAATTCATACTAGTTGCAATTAACCACATACACATTTCTTGTACCATGGGTACCATATTAACAACAAATTTGTGGTTAGTAACCCTTTTCATTATAGTCAATCGTTGACTGTTTTTCAATTACAGGTTAATATCTCTAACCTGTTATTTTAAAATCACATAACTTTATCTGGTACTTAGTAGCCTCAACAATTCCATGTGAAATGGCATAATATACATACGTTGGCCAGACGTCGTCATATTATGTCAGGTACACTTCATTTTCAGGCAACTTTATACCATTTACTTTCCAAAGTAATTAATCTTTACTTACACATATATCGATAACAATGATATCAAATTCTACACACATATGATAATACTTTTACAGCTGGTATACGATCAAATATTAACTTGTTATCCTTTTCAATTTATCATTTTTTTAAATGAACAACTAATCACACAATCAGGTAGATATAACTCTTTTCACTATTTCATTATCACAGATGTAATGTCTAACACCATTAAATCAGTCAACCTCTTCATTACCTGATTCATTATCAATTACCAGTTACATCACTTAATACTTATAGTACATTTAGTACTAAACACTTGTCAATACTATATGTAATATCCAACACATATTCATCAACATATATGTCTCTAGTTGAATCACAATTGAGCATTTCATGTTTAATGATCACATAGCTATAAGCTCAGGTACTTAACTTATAAATTCTTAAAATGCTCAATTCAATTATTTTTAATGTTTTACATGATTCAACTACTTCATCATATTTCAATTAATTCACATATATGATCCACATAACTCTATAATCAATGGTTACTAACCCTTGTTAGTAACAATCAATAATACCGTTTACTGGTATATTTCGGCAGTTAAATAAGCCGCCTGAACACAACTTATATACAATAACATATGTGGACCTCTTAAAACAAGTTTTACTATTATATATAATCATAGGAACGATTCCTGGGCTTAAAGAAACAAAGGCCCAATACAAAACGTAAGCTAAAAGTCCGAAATAAGGTCCGAAAAACAATAAAATGCCATTTTCGGGCCCCAAACGACCCCGAACTGCCCAAAACTGCCAGGGCTCATGACGAAGCTAAGAGCTTTGACCGTTGGGCCGTTTCCGAGTGACCATGTAAATTTCGTATTAATCGGACACCGAAATTTTATAGCGGAAAATTCTACGTTAAACGTCATTTTAAACGTCGGATAAAAGGAAATCCGTTTTTCTCACCAAACATGTTATACCCGATCGGTTAGGACACCATACCTGATCGGCTAGAACACCATACCCGATCGGCTTACCTTGTTCACCCGATCGGTTACCCTTTAAAATTTTCGAAGGTTAAGTTCTGTGATGTTTTTACACTAAATTACCCGATCAGCTCATTTTACCCGATCAGCTGAATAACTAATACCCGATCGGCTCACCCTTATAGCCGATCGGCTCACATAACGTGTTCGAGGCTTTTTATTTCGATGCCATATTCTGTAAATGTTTTGTACTATTTCAGCCGTTCGGCTAAACTTACCCGTTCGGCTATCAAGCCATACCCGATCGGCTCAGTAACCATAGCCGATCGGCTCAGTTTCTGAGCCAACATTATGTGCAGCTTTTCGATTTTCAAACGTGCATATCTCACAAACCGTAAAGAGTTACGTCCTGAAATTTTGCAGGCACCTTTATATAATCAAAATGCAACTTTTCATTTTTCCACTTTTTTCAATTTACACATTTTACGAGAAAACAGACGTATAACTCATTTTAGGCCATTTTCGACCATTTTGGTTGTCACGCCATATTCCAAATGGCTTGGTTTCTGACTCTAACCTTTTAACCACATGTTTACACATATATTTGGGACGTGTGGGCATATTCATCACACCCACATACCAATTCTATCATGTCTTAACTCGTTGACCCGTTTAGGGGTCCAATTGGGCATTTTAACCAAATTCAACCATATTGACTATATTAACACTTTCAACACATATCCCTACTATATGTAGGACTTAAAGTCACTATTACATTGGTCATCACCAAACTACCACTCATTTTTACCATATAACCATTAAGTGACCCATCTGGGCACTTTTATGACCCGTTTAGGTCTCCGCCCAAATGATCATTATTCTAGCACCCAATTCACAATTCTTTGACTATTTTAAGTCAAACTAAACCAATTCCATTATTGGTGTCATATTATAACTCTAAAACACCAATTCATATCAAAATCATTATGTTTAAACCAATCACAACAAATTTTCAACTTTGACTTCTTTTATAAACTTGTCGACGTATATAAAGACTCGTTGACCACTTTAACTTTCTTTTACAACTTTTAATACCTAGATCATAATTCAACCACAATCATGATCAAGGCAAAACACATAAACATGTAGCAACATATATCACTTTATAACATAGTCAATACACAATTTGACTCTACCAATTTCAACTTTGACTTTTCCTAGTCAAAGACACACATTCCAATCAATGGACACTTTCTAATTTACACAACAACAAGACTCCAAACTTATTAATTGAGATTACCAACATCTCATTAAATTTACTATATGGAGTCATATCAACTTTGTTTTCCAAGATTTATTACTACACTTAATCCAATTGCTCCCAAAGTCATTATTTCACAAGAGCAAATAATTCCACACACACAATTCATAGTATCACATTAACATATATTGATCACCAAAGACTCATAACTAGGGATTCATATCAGTCTGACTCAATTTACTTTACTACCAATCATATCATAGCAAAGTAAACAATTCAAGTTTATTGAAATACACCAAGCTTATCGAAAAGTACCTGATATACATAGGCCCACGAAGGTTGAGGAATCATTGAGAATACCAGACGGTTCCTCATGTTCCTCCGTCTCTGCAACCAAAATAACACTTTTGCAACTTGTTATAGATTAGTACACATTTAATAACCACTTTCTCATACCACCACTAATCCCCACACCCTGGAATGTTTGACTGGACATAACTCTAAGTTTGGGATTGAACATCTTACAATGTACAATTCACCCAAACTCATGCTCTGATACCAACTTGTAACACCCACTCAATTTACATCATTTAAATATAATAAATCCGGAAGCGTTAGTCCAACTTTTAACAATACCAAATTAAATTACAATTTCAACCTAATTTATCAACATGGGTGTTATTTAAAAACCACAAGATTACATTAATTTGTATAATCAAATATCAGAGTAACGCCAAGACGTCAAACATTCCTTCCAGTCCAACTTCTTGCCCACCAGATAAGACCTATAATCTGCAAGAAGTGTTAATGTGGGGGTTAGCATAACGCTAAGTGAGTGAATAATAATCAACAGTACAACTTAGCATCACAACCTTGTGTACAACAACTAATCTTAAACATATCAGTACACAATACAACTTGTCAACAATGCAACAATTCAACAACATCACATCTCAATAATGAGGATCGGTGGTTCTTGAGAAACCCTTCTGCCGCGGTGGCTCTCAAAGAACACTTACCCAACCATATCCGTATGGCCATACGGACGAGACCGATAGCTAATTATTATCATCCACCAACACAGGAGATGTGTTAAATCTTGGATAACAATTAGCCCAACCAACCATTTCAACTCGTTGACCTCATTAACAACTGATGCCCGAAGGCCAAATATATCACGTGATCACATATTCACATATTCAATCAAGTCAATTTATCAGACTAACCAGTCTATCAACAATATTATTACTATTAAATCAAAATCATCATGGCAACAAAACAGTAATAATACGTTTACTTGTTGTAACCAAACCTGTTACAACTAAATCACACTGAGGATTAAAGATCCACTCACCGAATACCTCAGTCGTCCACTCAGTAGTCTAATGTCACTGAGTCTTCTCCACATCTGAGAATACAATAGAATAACACCAGTTAGTAATTTGTCTCAAAATTATATACAACATTCCTCAAACATATTTACACCCATCATTCTCCAAAATACTTAATTCATATAAGTCACACAATCATCATAATCATCAATATTTGATCCTTACTTATATGAATTCATATCATAATTTTTCAACTAATCAAAAACATCAATTTATCACTTCTATTGAATAAATAATACTTAACTCGTATTAACAACAATTATTAACTTTCAACATCAATAATTTATCAAACTTCTCATAATCATCAATTTCTCAATTTTATCAAATTCATCATAATCATCACAACTCTCATGAGTATTTAATCAAGCTATAGATTTCTAATTATAATCATGTTTACCACCATCAATAATCACTACTAATATGATTATTAACAACAATTATCATTCACACATCACTAGTTTAAGCTTATAATCCATGATTCATAGTCAATTAATTAAATCCCCAATAATCATATCTTAATCTCTTCATTTCAAGCTTAGGGTTTCAAGTACAATCAAGATTTACTCATCAACTAACTATGGTATGCTCATAACAAGCTTCAATTTCACTTTACTCAACTTAATTCAATCAAATACACAAATACCCATTTCTAGGTTTATATGAAAATCGAAAATTAACACTTACAACATGCTTATGATGATGATGGAATGATTAATCCATGTTCTTCAAGCTTGAATTCGAACTTGGAATCTTCAATTTGATGTAAAGAAATGATTTGATCTAGGGTTTCATGTTTTGTGTGTACGCATCGTATATGTATGTCGGTATATGATGAAAAAATAACAACCAACTTATACACTGAGTAGTATAATATAATTGTGTAATATTAGTTTCTCGTACTTATCATTGTCTGGAACTTAAAAACCATTTGCGGGGGAAATATTATTTTATTTTATCGTCAACTGAATTAAATTAAAACAGTTAATAATTTATTAGTCACAATAAATTATTCGACTCTTTTACCCATTTATTTTCAAATAATAATTGAAACTATTTTCTGATACATTAAATAATATTTCACAATCAGAAAATATTAAAATACTACTAGACCCGAGGAGTGGATGTTACAAAAATGGCTGAGTTTTTCTCTGGATTTTGAGAGAGAATGGAGTGGATTTTTGAGAGAAAAAGTGGTGGAGTGTTAGAGTACGAAATGAGGTCTTGCATGTGAGTTAAGTGGGTGTGTAAGAGAATCCACTTGAGTGGATTTTGCATGGTCAAGGGAGTGGAATGGGCAGCCATGGAAGGGGAGAGGGGGCCGGCCAAGGGGGGCCCACTCAAGGGTATTTTGGTCATTTTCTCATTTATCCGATTTGTGCTTCGCGCGGTGTTCGTTTTCTCGTTCGATTTGGTGTTAAACGTTTAATACGCGTTTTTAAGTATCGATTTAATTTTCAATATTTTCACTTGAAGTATTTATTCTAAATACATGAAGAACATTTATAAAAATGTTCCGTTAATTTAGTGATCTCGATTTGCGCGTTCGTTGTATGGATTCTAAATCGCGTAACGTTTTATTTGGACGTTTTTCGTTATCGTTTAAAGACTTGATATATTAATTGATAACTTTTCACTAATTAATATATTTTAGATTCAAAAGTGTATTTTGACTTTCGTTCGATTGTCGGGCACGTTCTGCGCATTTTCGTTGCGTTTGAGACGTTTTAATCGAAACGTCTAGGTTTTTCGGGTATTATTATAAAATAATAATAATATATGATAAATAACTTCTAAAAATAGATTTAAGTTATTTACATAAATGTTTTCACCAACGTCGTATTTTGTGTCGGACTCCGTCCGGTTGTTTTGCACAATTTCACCAAATTGCGTAACCGTAATTACAATTAATTACGTACCGTAATATAAATCAATTACGGAGGTGTATATTCACATAAAGTATACAAATAGTTACAAGTAATTACAAGTATTTAGCCTAAAACTAAACTAAACACACGTAATTAGGGTTTCTAGAGGGTTAATCAGTAACCCTAAATTGTCGGGTGTCACATTCTCCCCCTGTTAGGAGAATTTCGTCCCGAAATTAGCTTGCTGTTGTGGTCTGTGAGGTATCTAAGAATAGATGTGGATGTTTCAGTCGCATTTGGTCTTCCCGTTCCCAAGTGAATTCAGGACCGCGCCTAGAATTCCACCGGACTTTAACGATGGGAATACGACTCTGTTTCAAGCGTTTGACCTCACGGTCCATGATTTCAATAGGTTCCTCGACGAAATGGAGTTTGTCATCAATGTGGATTTCGTCGAGCGGTATTATAAGTGTCTCATCAGACAAACATTTCTTTAGGTTAGAAATGTGGAACGTGTTGTGCACGCTACTTAGTTGTGGTGGCAGCTGCAGTCGATATGCCACCGGACCGTTTCTTTCAAGAATCTCAAAAGGTCCGATGTACCTGGGGTTTAGTTTGCCGCGTTTGCCAAAACAAATGACACCTTTCCAAGGTGACACTTTTAAGAGTACTCGATCCCCAACCTGGAACTCGAGTGGTTTGCGTCTCACGTCAGCATAGCTTTTCTGACGATCACGTGCAGCTTTAAGCCGGTTTTGAATAGTCACGATTTTCTCGGTTGTTTCATGGATGATTTCAGGACCAGTGAGTTGGCTATCGCCGATTTCGGTCCAACAAATGGGTGATCGGCACTTTCTCCCATAAAGTGCCTCGAATGATGCAGCATTAATGCTGGTGTGGTAACTGTTGTTGTAGGAAAATTCACACAAGGGTAGATGGTTTTCCCATGTATTTCCGAAGTCAACTACGCAAGCTCGTAGCATGTCTTCTAAGGTTTTAATGGTCCGTTCACTCTGACCATCGGTTTGCGGATGATAAGCAGTACTCAAATCGAGGCGAGTACCAAGGGCTCGTTGAAGTGTTTGCCAGAATCGAGAGGTGAAGCGGCTATCTCTATCTGAGATGATTGAAATGGGAATACCATGTCGTGCCACAACCTCTTTGATGTAGATGCGAGCCAGACGCTCCATCTTCTCATTTTCTTTGATGGCTAGGAAATGGGCAGATTTCGTGAGACGATCAACGATCACCCAAATGGTATCGCAACCGCTCGATGTTTTCGGTAGTTTCGTGATGAAGTCCATGGTTATGTTTTCCCATTTCCATTGGGGTATCTCGGGTTGTTGTAGCAATCCGGAGGGTTTCTGGTATTCGGCCTTAACCTTGGCGCAGGTTAAACATTTGCTAACATAGGTGGCGATGTCAGCTTTCATGTTGGGCCACCAATATCGTTGTTTAATGTCGTGATACATCTTGTCAGAACCAGGATGTATAGAGTATCGAGATTTGTGAGCTTCATCCATCACCAAATTTTGTAGGTTTCCAAAGTTTGGTAACCAGATTCGGTTGGAGAAGTATCGGGTGCTGTCGGGTTTGATTTCGAATTGTTTTTCCATACCTCGCAAGGCCTCGTTTTTTATGTTCTCGTTTTTGAGTGCTTCGAGTTGAGCAGTGTGGATTTGAGTGATGAGATCATTGTGAATGGTTAGCCCAAGTGCTCGAACACGAAGTGGTTTTGAACGTTCTTTTCGGCTGAGGGCATCGGCAACAACATTCGCCTTGCCCGGATGGTATTTAATTTCGCAGTCATAATCGGTAAGCAACTCGACCCAGCGACGTTGCCTCATGTTGAGATCTTTTTGATCGAATATGTGTTGGAGACTTTTATGATCTGTAAAGATGGTGCACTTAGTGCCATAAAGGTAGTGTCTCCAGATTTTGAGAGCAAATACGACAGCTCCGAGTTCAAGGTCATGAGTGGTATAATTCTTTTCGTGGATTTTGAGCTATCGGGAGGCGTAAGAAATGACTTTTTCACGTTGCATTAACACACAACCTAGTCCCTGGCATGAGGCATCGCAGTAAACTACGAAATCATCGGTGCCTTCGGGTAAGGACAGGATTGGTGCACTGCAGAGTTTCTGTTTCAGAAGTTGGAAAGCGGACTCCTGCTTATCGGTCCAGTCGAATTTCTTGTCTTTCTGAGTCAGTGAGGTTAAAGGTAAGGCTATTTTGGAGAAATTCTCAATGAACCGCCGATAATATCCGGCGAGACCTAAGAATTGTCGTACCTCAGTTGGTGTGGTTGGTGCTTCCCAGCACTTAATGGCATCGATCTTGGCTGGATCAACACGTATCCCTTGACTGTCAACGACATGCCCTAGGAATTGTACGGTTCGCATCCAGAACTCACACTTGGAGAACTTGGCGTATAACTCCTCGTGTCTGAGTAATTCCAAGATGGTTTTCAGGTGTTGGCCATGATCGGTTTCGTTGCGAGAGTAGATCAAGATGTCATCAATGAACACGATGACAAACTTATCTAGATAGGGTTTGCACACCCGATTCATAAGGTCCGTGAATACAGGTGGTGCGTTGGTTAAGCCAAAAGGCATCACTTGAAATTCGTAATGCCCATAGCGGGTTCTGAAAGCTGTTTTTGGGATGTCGGAGTCTCGAACTCGAAGTTGATGATAACCCGACCGTAGGTCAATTTTCGAGTAGAAGCTCGAACCTTGAAGTTGGTCAAACAGGTCATCAATTCTTGGAAGTGGGTATCGGTTCTTGATGGTAAGTTTGTTCAGCTCGCGGTAGTCAATACACATTCTGAAGGATCCGTCCTTCTTATTAACGAATAGGGCCGGAGCTCCCCAAGGTGAAGAACTCGGTCGGATGAATCCCTTGTCCAGGAGCTCCTGTAATTGGGTGGATAACTCCTGCAACTCGGATGGGGCTAATCTATACGGGGCTCGTGCCACGGGTGCAGCACCGGGCACAAGTTCAATTTGGAATTCAACTTGTCTAGGTGGAGGTAGACCTGGCAAGTCTTCAGGAAAGACTTCTGGATAGTCTCGGACGATAGGCACATCCTCAAGTCGCTTTTCAGTCGACTTCTTTTCAGTCGACTTCTTTTCGCTTTTCAGTCGACATTATCCTAGAAGATATCACAATGTTGGAGAGCAGATCGAAATAGGTGAAATCAATTTACTCAAAGTTCACACAGATAATAATCTAGTTGATCCGTTTATGAAGGCTTTACCTAAGGGAAAGCTTAATCAACATGTCGAGGGCATAGGACTTTGTTTTGCTAGTTATTTCATGTAAATCTGTGTTTTAGTATTTGAATAAGGATTTGAGACAATTATTATTCAATAAATGAATTAAAGTACTTGGTGTGTTTGTTTTCATTTGATAATTAATTATATCCTATATTTGTTTGTTTAAATCCTTGAATAATTCTTAAATGATTCTAAAATGTCCATTAAAAGCAGCAGGGTTGGATTAGCGACAGAGTCCCTTGCCTCTGAACAAGAGGTCGGGGATTTGAATCCCATCCCCTGCAAAAGGCCAGAGGTCCTTTGTACATTTAGGTAGAACTCTAAGCAGTCCCTCTATCTTAGGGTAGGGGTAAGGCTGTCTACATCTTAACCTCCCCCATACACCGTCCTAGACGGTATTGAGCCCTAACCCGCGGTAGGCGGTATGGGATGTTACTTTACTTTTACTTTGATTCTAAAATTTCCATTATCGATTAACTATGTGGGAATATAGTTAAATTGAGATAAATATGAGTGATTAGTAAGGATGGTCCCATAAACTCACATGATATTCATGAGATGCATATCGGACTACCCCAACTGACAAGTTATCACTTTATAGATCGACGTCATTAAGTGAAACTTGAAAATGGTAGCTTTACTTATCCTTAGACTTGAGATGCAATTAGGCCTTGCATGTATGGATTGTATCTTCTTGATATACTTCTAGCTATGCTGAATAAGGTGGTAATAAAGGGCTATTTTCAAAAGTGTAGTGAAGTACATGACAGACACGTGTAGTCAAGATAGAATTTGTTCCTTCAACTAGCTATTGAAGTATGATACCACTGGGCCCCTCATTAGAATTAATTAAAATGTGTGTATGGCCATACCCAAATGAAATCTAGATGTGTCTCGATTGATTTGGTAATCTTAATTGATTATAAGAATGAGAAACATAATCGTTAAATTATGGAATGACATTGATCCATATCCATAGTTGACAAAGGTATCTGAAACAAAGAGACAGTGAACATTGGAATCATTTTACTTTAAGAAACTACAATATACTTTGAGAAACTATACATAAACATTTCCGGGAGCATTGGCGTGTTGCTAGACGCTTACCAATGTTAGTGCCTTTATTGTGAGATGCTCAAGTGGGAGCTGTTGGGATATGACCACGTAAAATAAACGCACGTCCAAATAATGTTTAAGCCTACGGGTCACACATATTGAAACTTATGCTCAATATAATTAATTAATATAAATGTGAGATATATTAATTAATATATTCATGAATAATTAATAAACGGTTGCTAAAATGTTAACTATGCGTTTATAAACTAAAGTATTTAAAAGAGATGGACTTAGATGTAAATTGGAGACTTGGAAAAGTTTCAGAAAATTCCAGAACCCATAATGGAGGCCGACTAAAAGGTTTTAAATAAACCCTAAACTTGTTGAACAAGTTATCAAACCCTATATTAGATAGGCAAAGAACCCTAACAAAACCATTTGATTCTCTTCTCTCCTCTCTCTCTCTCTCTCTCTCTGTTTGCCTAATTTAAACTCCTGGAAGTATTCGGTTTGTGTGGTTCGACCTAGAAGAAAACGTATAAGGGTTGTGGGCATTGTGAACGGGTACTAGCATATGTATTTGAGCAGCTGCAGTGTGTGAGATCATAGAGGAGTTTTACTTTAAACCCTTAACTATACATATATAGTTTATTGGAGCTTTGCTATAAGGTACACAACTATCTCTTAACTAATTATATATACGTGTTTATATGCTTCTGCGATTGTGTGACAATTTGTTTATATCTGTTTACTATACTCTAACAAAATATTGGAGCTACAAAAACTTACCATTTGTATTTGGAGATCAGTGACAAAGCTTGACCGAATTATTTGAGGGGGCCAAAGCCGATTGACATAAAAAATGTATTAATATATAACATTAATTTTATTATGCTACACAAAAGTTAATTTAACTACTTTAATTTTAAGTGTTAGTATATCAAAAACATTTCTTGACATGCATAGCTATGCATTTATGTTTTTAAAAAGGTCCACTTAAATAAGTGTTAAACGTTTAAGTTTTATAAAAAGATCTACTTTAATTTCTACGTGTTGAGTCACTGGTCGATGATAAGTCATCAGTTGCTGACCAACTCAATAAAACACAACTTGATGAAAAATGATTTGTGTCAAAGCTGCTGTTGCTGAAGTTAACAATTGATGATCGCCATTCATTCTACTCCTGGATTTAACATACTGAGGAAGATTAAAACTCAACTTTGTGTGTCGCTGATACAAGCAGCGAGAGTTTTATATCTTCATGTTGAATAAGGCAAAAGTCACTGCCCAAATAACAGCTAGTCACTGAAGAACAATATTTCAATTCATTCTACAAGAGCATGTTAACTCGCAGTGAGTGAGGAGAGTTACTGCTTCTTCAGTGACTATTCAATAAAGTACGAAGTGCTCTACTCTTATATGTCAGCAAGTGTTCCTCGTACTTGAAGAATGTTTGAAGGATTACGTGGCAGTGAATGATTGGTTTTAAGGAAGATGTGATATTCGAGGTAACAGAATTTGGGACCACAGAATAATCAAGGATCAGAGATCAAACCAATCAAACAACGACACGTGCCATTCCAAGATCATGATTCTCCACAAGACATTTGCACTATAAATAGAGCAGTACTTTGTACTTAGTAGTTTACCGTTGATACGTATTATTCACTTGTTTGTCAGTGAATACAGTTTGTCTAAGAACGTATCTTCGAGCAGTGAGTAAACAGTTTGCGTGTTTGTCCACTACTGTTTAGCTCAATTTGTAATAATTTAGCAAAAGTGTTTGTTTTGGATTAGCCTTGGCTAGTTCATTCCGCAATCAACACTTAGTGAGTTTATGATCAATAAAATTATATTCTCAGCGACTATCTATTACTTGCTTTGATATTGTCATATCTATCTCTTACATATTGTGTTATTATTAAACAATTAAAAACTGTCTAAGTAACCTGATTAAAACCAGAGAAAAGTTTTTAATTGTATTCAACCCCCCCTTCTACAATTAAACTTTACTTATTGAGATTATATTTCACTAATCAATAGTTAATTCGGGACTCTCAATTGGTATCAGAGCAGAGTTGGTTTAAATCAATTAACCAGATCTGCAATGGAATCAGTATAGTACAGTTGTGTTGACTCTGAGTATCAAAAGGGAAATGGTTCTACTACCAAACCTCCAGCGTTTGATCCCTCTAGGATTGAAACCTGTATGTCCCGGATGATGATGTTTTTGGACCTAGTTGATGATCGTCTTTGCAATACAATAACCAATGGTCCCCACATTCCAACCACAATTGTTCCTGCTGTTATTGCTACAACTACTACTCCTGATATACCAGAAATGGTTGTGGCCAAGAGAGAGGAACAGTGGTCGGATGAGGATATACGATTGGTTAGGTTGGATAAACAAGCTAAAATCTACATAGGCATGGCACTCCCTGATGAAGTGTTTGAATCTATTAGAATTTGTAAACTGCTAAAGACATGTGGGATACCCTGAGAAATATCTATATTGGAACTCCTGATATTATTCGATGCAAGGAAGTGAATCTCACTCGCCAGTACGAGTTGTTTGCCATGGAGCCCAATGAGTCTCTATCCTCTACTTATACTAGGTACCAGTCGCTGATGAAGAAAATGGAGAAGGCTGGTATAGGTAAGGAACATAGATTTGTTGTTGAGAAGTTTTTGGAGTTGCTGCCAGGGAAAGTCTGGGGAACCATTGCAACGTGCACCAGACAGAGGAATGATTATACAACACTAAATCTTACTCAAGTCTATGGTATTTTGCTCAACTGGGAGTAGTCTGAGAAGCAAGCTGATCAGAGTGAGCATATTCGTACAACTCTTGGAAGTCAGAAGATATCAAATGCCCTTGTAGTTGAGCTGGATGAAATCGATCAGAAACAGAAGTCAACAGCCTTCAAGCTGAGCTCTAAGTCGCTGAAAGTTGATGAAGAAGGTGATCAGGTTGATGATCAACCAGAGTATGAATATGATGAGTGTCTAAATAAGCTGGAAAGAGACATGGCCATGATGGTTGCTAATTTCAGAAGGAATACCAGATCAAAAAGAATCGTTGGTGCTCCATCATCTGATAATTCCCAATCAAAAGGTGAATGCGACAAGTGTGGCAAACCTGGTCACTTTGTAGCTGATTGTAGATCAAAGTCAGTAAACCCAATCCCTGAACCAAAGCCTATCTTCAGAGATGACAAGTACAAGGCAAAGTACAAGAAGATGAAGGCAATGTCCAAATATGGGAAAAAGAAGGGAAAAGGTTTTGTCGCTGAAAAAGGTTCATTCAGTGAATCTGACTCATCCTCATCATCTGACGATGAAGAAGCAATGGTTTTCTTGGACAAGGATTACTGTTTGATGGCTGATGACGCTGAATTCCATGAAGATATCAAGGAAGTAGCTCAAAATGTTCAGCATCTGGATGGGATCCTGAAACTCTTTATAAAGGTATTCTTAGAGAGACTATCTGGTATCTGGACAGCGGATGTTCCAAACACATGACCGGGTGTAAGTCTTTACTCAGCGACTTCTAGGATGAAAAAGGTCCTGATGTAGTTTTTGGTGACAACAAGGTTGGAAAGACGAGAGGGTATGGTGTCTTGTCCAATGGTAATGTGATGTTTAAGCGAGTGGCATATGTGGAGGGACTGAAGCACAATCTATTGAGCATCAGTCAGTTTTGTGACTCCAAGAACAACGTACTATTTGATCATGAGGCTGGTGTTGTTTACAACAAGAAGGGAAGTGCTATTCTAGCTGCTAACCGAAAAGGGAATACTTATGTGGTCAACATGGACTCGGCTCAGTTAGGAACATGCTTTTATTCCAGAACCATTTCAGAAGAAAAATGGTTGTGGCATAAGCGACTTTCACATCTGAACTTAAAAGCTATCAATAAATTTAAGCAAGAATGGTCACTGGACTTCCAAAATTGTCTTATGACAAAGATAAGCTATGTTCAGCATGTGAGAAGGGAAAGCATCACAGCTCCTCATTCAAAAGTAAACAAGTCTCATCAGTGACTGAATGTTATCATCTACTTCACATGGATCTTTTTGGTCCAGTGAGTACTCCAAGTCTTGGTGGGAAGAAATACTGCTCGGTAATTATAGATGAGTATTCCAGATACACCTGGGTATTCTTTCTTAAAGCCAAGAGTGATGCTGCCAGCGAGATCATATCCTTTATCAAGAAAATGGAGAACTTAAATGGTATTCTGGTGAAACACTTAAGATCTGATAATGATACTGAATTTAGAAATATTGGCCTGGAAAGTTTTTGTGATTCAAAAGGTATTTCTCAAAAAATTTCAGCACCTAGAACACCCCAACAAAATGGGGTGGCAGAAAGGAGAAATAGAACCCTTATTGTATCTGCCAGGTCAATGCCCATTGATGCTGTTCTTAAGACCTACTTCTGGGCTGAAGCAGTGAGCACTGCCTGTCACACTCAGAATAGGTCACTGATTGTCAAACGGCATGATAAGACAACATATGAGGTGTTAAGAGGGAGAAAACTGGACATAAGTTTTCTTCATGTTTTTGGTAGTACTTGCTACATCTTAAACAAAAGAGATCACTTAGGAAAGTTTGATCCAAAAGCTGATGAAAGAATATTTGTTGGCTACTCAATCATATCTATAGCTTTCAGAGTTTACAATAAACGAAGAGAATGCATTGAGGAGTCAATGGATGTTACTTTTGATGAGTCACTCACTGATTCAACAAAATATGAAAAACTTGCTTTTAATGAAATGGATAGTGACTCATCAGTCAAAGGAAAACCAAACGATGAGAAATACAAAAACTTCTCATCTGATTTTGAGGATGAAGGTAATGTCTCTGAAAACATCTCTAGCTCTACTTCAGCTGAGAATATTTCAGGTACATAACCCTTACCCGTTGATAATCAACCATCACCACCTCCATGTTCAAACCATAGTTCACAAAGTAATAATAATTCTCACAATTCTAATACTGATCTGCCACCTGGACCATCAATGGATAGGCAAGTCGCTGTTGAACCTCAGCGAATGACTAAATGGAGCAAACATATCGATAATCAATTGATTATTGGTAATCTTCAGTCCAAGGTCCAGACGAGATCAACAACTGCTAACTTCTGTCTGTTTGTTAGTTTTGTGTCTATGATGGAACCAAAGCAGGTTGATGAAGCACTCACTGACCACAACTGGATATCTTCCATGCAAGAAGAATTGGCACAATTTGAAAGAAACAAATTCTGGAAGCTAGTGCCACAACCTGATGGTAAATCAGTGATTGGAACAAAGTGGGTATTTAAAAACAAAATGGATGCTGATGGAGTCGTGGTCAGAAACAAGGCAAGGCTGGTTGCTAAAGGTTATTGTCAGCAAGAGGGTATTGACTATGACGAAACCTTTGCACCAGTGGCTAGACTTGAGTCGATCGGACTATTTCTGGCATATGCAGCTCACAAGAAATTTAAAGTCTATCAAATGGATGTAAAAAGTGTCTTTCTGAATGGCAAGCTACAGGAAGAAGTTTATGTCAAACAGCCACCTGGATTCATCAATTCCAAAAACCCTGGTTATGTGTATAAACTTGAAAAAGCTCTTTATGGACTAAAACAAGCTCCTAGAGCCTGGTATGATACTCTCTCTGATTATTTGATAAAGTTTGGCTATGTCAGAGGTAAGATTGACAGCACACTATTTATTAAAAGAGATAAGAGAGATGTCATATTAGTTCAAATTTATGTGGATGATATCATTTTTGGGTCTACTAACAGTGACATGTGAAAGGAGTTCTCTGACGTTATGACAAAAAGTTATGAAATGAGCATGATGGGTGAATTAACATTTTTCCTTGGTCTTCAAGTAAAACAAACCAAAGCTGGAATTTTTATAAACCAAGGAAAGTATGTTAAAGATTTATTAAAGAAATTTGAATTCACCAACTGTTCATCCCTTGCTACACCCATGTCACCTGCAGTGAAACTACATGCTGACCCTGATGGTAAATCTGTAAACATTACTGCTTACAGAGGTATGATCGGGTCGCTGTTGTATCTAACTGCAAGTAGACCAGACATTATGTTTGCTACATGTCTCTGTGCTAGGTATCAAGCTGGTCCAAAGGAATCTCATTTACTTGCTGTTAAAAGAATATTCAGATATCTGAAGGGTACACCCAATCTTGGTCTCTGGTACCTATCTGGTTCAGATTTCTCTCTGAAAGGATATTCAGATTCTGATCATGCTGGATGCAAGCTGGATAGAAAAAGCACTTCTGGTAGCTGTCAATTTCTTGGAGAAAAGCTTGTAAGCTGGTCCAGCAAGAAACAGAATTCGGTTTCAACCTCAATCGCTGAAGCTGAATATGTTGTTGTAAGTGCCTGCACAGCTCAAATTCTATGGATGAGAAATCAGCTCGCTGACTATGGATTTGACTTCAACGAAATACCAATCTACTGTGACAGTCAAAGTGCCATAGCCATTGCCAATAATCTAGTAATGCACTCAAGGACAAAGCACATTGATGTATGATATCATTTCATCAGGGACCATGTGATGAAAGGTAATATTGAACTTCATTTCATTCCAACTGATTATCAACTCGCTGATTTGTTTACAAAACCTCTGGATGAGAAAATATTTATTTATCTCATCAGCGAGCTTGGTATGTTAAACCTCAATGAATAAATGAACTCCCTGAGCTCGTTTATTTATTGTTGTGTAAATTACTTTTATGCTTTTGAATAAAATGACTGTGTAAAATATAGCTTTAACGGAGCACATTCACTGATCGATTTACATCAACTGATTCAATCAGCAAGTGTAATTGTCAGCTAGGTATGCTCAGCTAATTTTATAATTTAGACAGTCGCATGAGTATTTATTATGTTTTTATATAAGTTTTATATCATTGATCTATGTTTTCTCTAACTGATCTTGTTAGTATTCTAAGTTGTAACTAGATCAGTGACAGTTAATGCAGTAATATGCTATACAATTTATAATCAACATAATCTATACTCATTTCTTCTTAATAAATAATGTAAGTATTCAAAAATTGATAAATTTGAATTATATCAATGTTGTGTCTACATCTTAATGATTTATTCAGTATTCTAAGTTGTGTTTTAAATCAGCGAGTTAGACTCTCAGCCAGATAGAAGATTATTTTTATTTCTCTTTGATACTTACATTTCTTTTTGGTAGATAATCAACTCTTGTTAATTATATATATCAGTGACTCCCTGATATATTGGCTAATGGTGGTTTGATTACGGATTTCAAAACTAATCATTTTGAGGTACAACGCAAAAGTCGCACATTCTGACGTTCTCTCTCTTACGTCAGTGCATTTTTCTAGCACACCTCTCCAATCACCATTAATGCAACCAGTCCACCATCATTACCCCTACGCCACTACCACCGCTACTCATCATCATCATCGACCACATTGATTAAATTTTAACCACAAGAAAATCAAGAAGCGCCTCTATAAATCAGAAACTTAATCCCATATTAATCTTTACGCCTTCTTGATTTTCATAAAACTTTTTGTTTCAAAAACTTTAAGCGGAAATCCTTCTTTTTCTGTAATGACGAAATCAAAATCTTCTCACAAAACTTCTGCAGTGTAAGGATTTTGTCATTACGGTATCGAAATCATATTTTTTGGAAAATCATTTTTACCCAAAAACAGAGTATGTGGAGATTCTAATCTTTTTGAACAAACATTTTATTCTCCCTGCTCTTACAAATCACCAATGCCCTACTTTCAAATATTATTCAGTTTTTTGGGGCACAGATTAACTGGTTACTAATCAACACTCTTAGAGTTGATTATGCAAGTGTGACTTTTGAACAACTGATTGATAGAGTCACTGAGGCTACCAGGGTTAAATATGCACCTTATTCTAAGTCTCACTGATCCTTAAAAATCAGTTCAAGACTAATGATAAAATTTCATTCAAATTTTCTGAAACAACCCTGGTAGACAGTCAAAACTTTTCTAAACCAGTGACAGTGTCTCTATCTATTTTTATAACAACACAGGGGATACTTGCACCCCAGCATGTAACTGCTGAACAATTGTCAGATCATACCCTCAATCGGCCATGTCACTGACAACACCCCCAGTGATTACAGTTGGTCAACCGCCAAAGAAAAATCCACCAACCACCAAAAGAAAATCCAAACTAGGTCCCTGATATTAAAGGATCAGGGACATATCAAAAAGAAGACGTCTAAGGACGCCAAGGGTGAAATAGAGACTGAATGTTCAGTCTCTGCGGGCACTCTTGCTGACCCTAAACTTTCAACTGCTTCGCTGGACTCTCGAAAGTTCAATGACTCTAAAAAGGGAAACCTACAGACAGCTACAATGGCTCAACCCATTGTTAGCAGTGATTCGGGTGCAACCCATACCCCCTTATCGAGTCAACCCATTAGCCACTCATCATTCTCACAAAAGGATGGTGTTGTAAACAAAGGGAAAGTGGCATCAGTGGGTGATAACACACCTATCGCTGATGTCACATCACTGGCTACAGACCCGGGCCATCTCTCATCTAACACCGCACCAGTTGTCAATGTCTCTCTCCAGTCACAGGGAGAGACATAGGTTGAACTTTCTAAATCCGATGATCCATCAGCTAAAACACAAGCTGGTGATGACGAGGATACCCAATCCAATGATATAATTCAACAAGTTATTAAGAAAAGCATTTCGTGCTACCATCAAGGGGGAGAAAATGTGCGAATGAATGCAAAAACCAATGTTGCTCATGAAAACGTGCAAATGAATGCAAAAACCAATGTTGCTCATGAGCAAAAGCTGCTGATGTTACCAGAAATGCTTGGATGTAGAAACCACTAGAAACATGTTCATCCTTAGGCTCTGGTTTGCATTCTCCAAAGTCAAACAATGCCTGAGCAACAGATCTCTCAAAATCGGTGGGTTCGACATCCTCCCTGAATGTGTAGCAAGTCACTTGCATTCTCCAAAGTCAAACAATGCCTGAGCAACAGATCTCTCAAACTCAGTGGGTTCGATATCCTCCCTGAATGTGTAGCAAGTCTCAAGATGACTTATGTTATCAAGGATCGCTGAAGATAACATGTTTGATATGTCAAGAGTCACTAAAATTCATGATCACTTGAAGACAGTACCTTAACGCACAACAAGATGATCTACAAAAACTTGTTCACTTTTATCATTGAGGAAGCCATGACCAGACAGTTCAGATACCTTCCATCTAATGGCACCCGAAAGCGTCAGTGTCGTTGATGGTAACTAATCGGGCGCCAACAGGGGTTTTAAAATTTATAAATAGCAGGGCTTAAATTATATGTACTACCTACTCTGGTTAGTAAGCGGTAAGTATAACCTAAGATCGTTCTATGAATCCAAACGTGTGGTGATTAAAGTTAGCACTTTTGGTAGGGAAGTATTTAGGATGGAACAAAGTAGGTAGGTTTGGGGGTTGTTAAACTAAAGACAAGTAACTAAAATGCAGGAAAGTAAATTGCAGGAAATTAAAGTATAGGAAAGCAGATAAAGATAGGGATGTGATTGCTGAGATTTCGATAATTAATGTTTCGGGATGACAGACTAAATAGGGGTGAAACTTATAATAAGTAAACTATTAGGTGTAAACTCTAGAACCTTACCAACTAAATTTCCCATTGGCATGTCACTAGGAACTAGGTTATCATGATTCTGATCGGAGCAATACGCCAACTTCCAATACCTATATGTATGAGAGATAAGCAACCTATTTTGGTTTTATACCGAGGTGCATGAATCAGTGGCGTATCGTCTCATAGGTCCGATCGTTCTTAACCCCTAAGATAGTTTACTGTTCTATTAGCGTGTAGATTAATAACTATGTATGTTTAGACTGCCGATTTTATAAGACCTAGAGGTTTAAATATCCTAAGTCACTTGGACTTTCACTTTCATTCCTAAGTCTTATTTATAATTGATTAGATTCCGGTTTCTTCGACTTATGACTTAAATCTCTCCTTTTCAAATAGTTATACATCCCTGGATTATTCGCAGTTTGTTAAAAACGTGTTTCATATGCAGATCATGCCTTTCAGTAATTAGACCGTGTACTTTACATGGTAATTCCACGGCTTCTTATGTCCAACATGCGGTCAAGAGTAATTGACAGTGAAAGTGACACTCTAAACTAATTAAAAGTAAAGCAGTGCGGAAATGTAAACCTAATATATACAACGAGTAGTTTCACTGTGTCTTACTTATTGCATGTCATGGGCACATATAACTACTTACCATAATTAAGGTTGATCAGGTCCTAATTACTAGGTTGCAGTCACGTGGATAACCAGAAAGGGTACTCCATAGATTAAACTTAAGTTCATAAAGTTTTAACAGTACATGAGTTATTAATTCCTATTTTGTCTGATTGTATTTTACGATCATTACTTTGTAATGCATTGACTTTCATAGGATACACCAGTTAGTTGTGAAGTTGTATTATCCTTTTGGAATTTCAACTGTTAAAGCAGAGCTGATTCCAGTGATATGACTACCTTCGGTCGTTTATGACTTCCATACATTTGTACTTTGCTCGAAAGCATTTCCAGTACTATATCGAATAAACAGTCGAATAGGGGCCATCATATCACTTTACGATTGTCGTGCTTTAATTATATAATGTCATCCCTACTTATAATTATCTACGTCATCAACAATCACAATAATAAACTACTCGCAATTCATGGCAACAAATAAATCACATACCAGGCAATAACACATATCAAATATGAAATGAGACAAGTAAAATAAGAGTTCCGGAAATAAATGTGTAGTAGTGTATTATTATGATTGACAACTCTTTCGCACGTACAAAGATTAATCTTTGAATCCCTAGTTTTCGCCCTAGCTTCTATATTAATCCGTAGATTAATTACAATAATCCTAGAATGAGAAAGACTAAAGAATACAAGAGATTTCCTAAAGAAAGTGTGTAATACTTGTAGGTTGTGTTGAAAGAGTGTGTGTTTTAAATGAACCAAAGCCCTCCTATTTATAGGGGAAATTTGGCTCATGTTAGCATGATGAGGAGCACTTTAGCAAAAGCTGGAAAATGTGGTGCACTAAGTACGTACAATCGCGCAAAGGTGTGGCACCGGGCACGAACAATCGCGTAAAGGTGTGGCACCGGGTACACGAAAGGACCAAAAAGCGGAAATGAGACAGGGGATGGGTGGCCTACGCCGCCACCATGGTGGCCAGTGGCGGCCTGGTGGTGGCCGGCGGCGGCTGGCTGCCACCCGCCCCAGTTCGTCGTCTTTTGCTTTGTTTCTTAATTCATGCGTGTTTTCTTCGTTATGCGTCCGTTTTCGTCGATTCTTTTTTCGTTGGATTCTTTTTTTAAAAATGAAGACTTTGATGAAAAGTAATCCAAAAATTGAGCTTCCTATCTCCAGATATTGCTTACGAATCATTTGAATCTTCCGGCGGGCGTAGAATCTTCATTCTTTATCCGTTTTTGTTGATTCTTCTTCTGTTAGACTCGTATTTTGAAAACGAACATCTTGGATTAGATGGATGTTGGTTATGGGCACTTTAGTCTTTAAATCTTGTTTTGATGCCTTGAATCTTCAAACGTGCGTGGAATCTTCGTTTTTCATCCGTTTTGCTTGATTTTTATCGTGCAACCTTGTTTTGACCTTCTTGGCAGATTCTCATTGATTTGAGTGTTATTTGAGTTCAAATGCCAAGAATTGTTCCAGAATGAGAGAGATATCGGTTGTAAAAATGTGACTTTTTACGTGATATCAAGTATCCCACACTTAGAACTTTGCTTGTTCTCAAGCAAACTCATTCAGAAAGCCTTTTTGAAGGATTCTAATTGCAACTTTTCTTAGGAATGCCATTTCTAGAGAATAAAATATTCCAGTTATGAGAGAGCTTTTCATGAGAAACTAATAGTTTAGAATTCGATACCTTCTTCGAGCAACTCAGATGGTGATCATGACTAGGCAATCCTTACAGTGGGTTACACAAATCACTCAAGTGTTTAGAGTTTCCTACTTGCTGGTGTCAATCACTCAGATAGCCAGTCATGCAGCATTCTCGTCATAGGCTTGATCAAGAATCAAATCTCCATCACTTTGGATGAGAACGACACTAATCTTTCAAGATATCTCAGAAGGAATCGGGTTTTTGGTTTTGAGGAAGTTGTGAAGGGGAGTGTGATGGTTTTTTTTTTATTTTTTTTATTTTTCTTATATTTTCTCGAAGCTAAAGTGCTTTTCTTTTAGGAGGTCTCTCTTTGGAATCTCAGACTTTTAAAAAGACTTCATAGTGCAACCCTTTTTGGATATTAGCTTCCTTTTTCTGGCCTTTTTCTTGGCAAGGCCGGCATAGTGTTTCTTTGTTTTTCTTTATTTTTCTCATTTTTCTTTCTGCTATGCCGGACTTACTGATGAATGTGTATTATTTTGGCCCGAAAGGTTTCTTTGAGTGTTGGGTTGTGAGGTTATGTTGGCTTTTCTTGAAGAAATTTGAGAAATTGAGAGTGTCTCTGAGAAATGCTGGAAGATGTGACTTTCATAGATTCGGGATAAATAAAGGGAGGTCTTGGTTGGGTGCGAAGAGTGAGTGGATGTCTGGTGTTTGGAAGGTGTGTAGAAGGTTTTGGTTGAAGAGTGGATGTTTGGTGTTTGGAAGGTGTGTAGATTCCTTAGAAAGTATCAAGACAGATTGCACCTATGCCACGTATGGCACTCATTGGTGTGATCTCGAAATGTATTGCAAGAGCAAGTTCTAATTCAAATGCATACATCGGCACATACATGAAACGAAAAGTGAAGCATTTTTAAGATGAATGCTACTTATGGGGTCAAACCTCACGATCAAATGTTTTGGTCAATGTATGCCTAGTCATGTGTTGCCCTTTTTGTCCATGTCTCATTCTAAAACAGTTTTGTTTCCTTGAGAACTTGTTTCTTACTGTATTTTATATTTTCGGAAAATAGAAGTTCTAAAAATGTTGCTTTTGAATCCAAAAGAAAAATTTTAAATTTCTCTATTTTTAGCCTTTTAATGAAAATATTGTTTGTTTTACGGACAAGAGGTCAAACTTGCGGTTGCTACCGTATATCCCACACTTAGAGGAACATTGTCCCTAATGTTCGAATCTTATTTGTTGAATACCTCTTGTCGAAGTATCCCACACTTAGAGATTCTACTTATTTCCGGATTGTTACGTAAGTGTTATGTGGTTTTGGGGATCCCACACTTAGTTTTGGAGATATCGGATTAGATAATCGAAGCTTTAAATAGATGGAGAGTTTTGGGATGGGTTACCAATTTTTTGCGCGTACTATCGGCGTTCTTCATGGCGAGGTCCACGACTTCCTTTTAGTCTTCGATAAATAGTGGTTGGATCAAATAAACATTCCACTCAACAATCAAATAATAGTTGCTAATAAGAAAAGTAAAGTTTTAGCATAATAAAGTAATAAATAGATAGAGGTGATGTCTATGCATCCATAGTACATCAATACAACTAATGGTAATATAGTCTGCTAGAAAGTAGAAAGAAGTCAGAAAGTTGAGCAATCTAGTGCTCTACTGGTGGTGAAGATAAAAATAATAGAAGATAAAAATCTAAAAGAACATATGTACTTATAACTAATATTAAAATTTTTTAAAATCTAATTATATAACTCAATTTTTATCGATATTAAAAGATACATACATCAAGTATATATATTTATCTTTTCCTATGAAATCGGTTCTTGCGATCCGAACCATTTTTACCGGTTCTAGCACCGAACCGCACCGTAAACCATTAAGGCTAAAATATAGAACCGATAACCGGACCGTTATGCTACGGTCCGGTTCGGTTCTGGTCCGGTCCAGGCTCAGTTTACCGGTTCTGGCGGTTCCAAACCATTTATGTACATCCCTATGGACATCCTCAGGTTTTTATATGCCGAGGGGGTCGACCGTTAAGCGAAGTGGGCTTGGGCCCTTCTATTGCTGGGCTAACGGTCATGAAGCCGTTAGCCACTGATTTCTGCTACGGGTCATGGACCGGTGTGACCTCAAATCCACCGGGTAACCAATGGGAAGTCGTGAAAGGTACGGGATCCGTTTGTCCTATTTGTCGTCGGTCAATGGGGAACGAGATCGAGGGCTGACTTTGGACTGATTTGATTTTGACATGAAATTGTACACATATATTATTGTTAGGGAAAGTTTTTCGAGGTATGAATGTCCTTTTGCCAGGTCATTCGTTGGATCATATTTGGGCGGGGACAGCCGCTAGGAGTATTCGAAGGGAGGTTGCATTCTGTGGGGGTGGTTACACCATTAACAACCGTACAACGTTCCACGTCAGATGACTCATCATCAAGAACAGATCCCACGTCAGTTGGATAGACATTGAAGACTAAATTGAAATATTGATACACACAACAATAAAGCAATACAGAGTTTAATACACACTATAGATGCACTCCTCAAACTAATCTCTATAACTAAAAGGGTAAATTATCCAAAATAGAAAATGAACTATTAGCTAATTTTAGATTTTAGAAACCAACTATTAAAATATCATTAATAATAGAAATAACCTTTCAATTTCATCAAATTCTAGCAACTTGTACCTGACATGTCAATTTTTTTTCGAATTTTAATGTATCATATTACTAGAATTGTGATAAAATCGAAAGTTGATTTCTATTATAGTTGTAATAGTTGGTTTCTAAAATATAAAATCAATGAATAGTTCATTTCTATTTTGTATAATTTACCCTGATTAAAACAAAAGGTTAACAAATTTTTATACTAGTATCAGTTAAAAGAGCATTCGTTGTAAATTGATAAATAACGTAGGAAGGCATAAAGATGTTAAAAAGAATAAGTAAAGTAAACTTTACTTTCATTATAAAAATGAAATACCAAAGATTTATTACTCAACGTAACACGAGACACTTCACTTTAATTCTTATTTAAGCTATTTGTATCTGTATTGATTATTAATTAATTATAGTAAACTGTTTAAGTAACCATTCAAGAGTTGACTAAAACTATCTTTCTATTTATTAGGTCAACTTTGAAATGCCAAAATGATATTTTTAGAGGGATAAATATATGTTAATGTACCAAGTTAAGGTGATTGTTTATATTGTCTACGAGGTAATATTTAATGCATAAACTTATAAAAAACATTAACACATAAAAAGTGTATTTTTGAAAATTGAACGCGTTTAAAATATTAGTTGTTAGTTGGGTACACACAATATACAATGAATCAAAGTTTAATACATTTACAAAAATATTTTATCCCTTCTCCTAGTTAAACCGGTAGTTTATCTTGGTTACACTGTACTTTTGTCCACATAAAAATTCTAAAATCAATCAAGTTTTACAAATGTATATTCATATAATGATTTGGCAAGTGAAGTTCACCAATCATATCAATTTATTTATATTTCTCATATTTCTATATCTTAATTCTAGCTATTGAGTAAATTATTTAAATCATTCTTGTATTTTTTTAGTTTGTTTTGCTTATCGTCCTCCACTTCCAAAATGTATTTGAATAGTTCATTTTAGTCAAAAAAGAACTATTTAACAAATTTATTTTTGTGAAACTTTTGTTGACCGATAATCCATTTTGGACTACTGATGAACAAAACTTTCAAAAATTGAACTATTCAAATAGTTTTTGAGAACCGATAGTACAAAGTGAAAAACACAAGAATGATATAAAATTTTAAATAACTTACTCTAATTCTATTGGTACAAGTTATTATTTGAATAAATTCTGTAAAAAATTTGTGAGTTAATCCTAATGCAAACTGTTTAAGTTAGTCGAAGAGTTGGAACTCCTAAGTGTTAGAACGGTAATTTGTACTCAAACTAATACTACTTGTGAGTTTTTCAAAAAATAAATAAATATAAAGTTCTGGTGTATCAACAAACCAAGGGTGGCCTAGACAAGGGAAAATGTTATGAAACATTGAAAAACCTCATATATGTTTGGTCAGGACACACATAGACTCAGATCACTTGGATGCCAGTGCCACTCCACCTAACCCAAAGAATTCTAACGAGAAACAAAATGAAAATTCTCTACCGGTTGAATACGTTCTAACGCATTTATAATCCTTATATTTTCTTCTTATTTTTGTATTCTGTAAATAATACTCTACCAATATGTGCCATAAGTTCTTAACAAGTTCACAAAGCTCATTTATTTGTGTTCGACTTGTATAGCGAACCGCAAAGTTAGAAATATAATTATTTGGGTCTAAACTTTTAAGCATGAATCTACATAAAATGTGAATGATGGATATGAAAAACTGATCGGTCAAGATTAAACATATAAAAAATCAACCACTAAGGCTCATCTCAATGTTGTGTCGGTTCGGAACCGATGTGTGTCAATCCAACCGATACAATCGACACCAACATCTTGGTTGGTTAAGTCGGTTTGGAGCGTCGGATATCCGACGAAAGTCGGCAAAATAAATGTATATGGGTATGTGTAGAGTTCAAAAATTAAAGTGAATGAGTTATTGTTAGCAATCGTCACTGAAATGTTAGTTGCTAGTTAGTTTCAGTTAGTTTTTTATACCAAGGTGACACAAATTAACTAGCCAGTTTCAATGTCTTATTGGAGTCGCGATAAGAGAATTAGACCTACTTTTAAGTTTTATGAAACTCGATGCCACTCACATCTCGGACATGTAATCCTTCCTATAATTAAAAAAATAAAACAATATTACTCTCTCCGTCTCAAATTGTTTGTCCATCTTATTATTTATGTTTGTCCCCAAAACTACACAAACCTCAAAGAAAATAATTTAATTAATGATCTAAAGTTAAAGTTGTAATTATACTAAAGTCAAAGATGCATTTAATGTGATTTTATTAATATCTGTATTTTTAACTTGGTGACAAACAATTTGAGAGAGAGAGATAGAGTAATTGAAAAGGAGGGCAATAAACGTGTAAACAGATCTAAATCTTACTCTAATCACGTTGAGTTGACATGCAATACAATCAACCAAAACTAAAGCGCGTGACATCCACTCGCCTCCTTTCTCCCCATTCCTATAAATAACAGAATTTACATTTCAGATTGCTCACTAAAACCCTCACACATTCAAAAACACACACACACACATACACTTCAATCACAATGACGTCATCAATCACCGACGGATCTCAATCCACCGTCAACGGCGGAGACTCTGCACTTCCGGCGAAGCTCAAAGTCGCATTAATCGCTGGAATCACCGGTCAAGACGGCAGTTACTTAACCGAATTACTCCTCAACAAAGGCTACGAAGTTCACGGTTTAATTCGCCGATCATCAAATTTCAACACACAGCGAATCAATCATATTTACATTGATCCGCATAATGCTAATAAGGCTCGTATGAAGCTTCATTACGCCGATCTAACTGACGCGTCATCACTTAGGCGTTGGATTGATACAATTGCACCTGATGAGATCTATAACCTAGCTGCACAATCACACGTGGCAGTTTCGTTTGAAATACCTGATTATACTGCTGATGTTGTTGCTACTGGTTCCTTGAGATTGTTGGAAGCTTTGAGATCTCATATTGTTAGTAGTGGGAGGACTCATGTTAAGTATTATCAAGCTGGATCGTCTGAAATGTTCGGGTCTACTCCGCCTCCGCAAGCGGAAGACACTCCGTTTCATCCGCGATCACCTTATGCTGCTTCTAAAGTTGCTGCTCATTGGTAATAATTTCTTTCCATTTTCGGCTTATTCATAGAAAATGCTTAACTGAGTGTTGAATTTGATTCATGTTTAGTTTGATTTGATTTGTTCTAGTGGTAATTGAACTGGTTTGAGGTAGAACAGTCTAATTTTTCGTGTTTCCCGATCCACATTGTGTACTCTGTTCATTTTTTGTGAAGTCAACTATTGTGAAAATAATGTACGGAGTAGTTTTTTGCTAGGTATATAGCACTGGCATATAGTGATTGGTGACATTGGTTATGAATGTGATTTTTGAAATTGTCTAAGGTAGAACAGTCTGGTTTCTGGTGTTTTTAGATCCACATTGTCTGCTCTGTTCTTGTTTTGCAATCAAATATCTTGAGAAATATGTAGATTTTGGCTAGGTATGTAGCACCAGGATCTAGTGATTCGTAACATTGGTTAGAAAATGGATGGATTTAGCTATTGATTTAATTTGTGTTTCTAGAATATTCAGATAGTTTGAGACTTTGAGCTCTAACTATCTACTTATCCATATTTCATTTTACATCGTATATTCTGTTTAGTGATCAAAACAAGATCGGATATGTACTTAATAGGCAAGTAATGTAGATTTTTTCTGTAGTACCGATATCTAGTAATCGGTAGCAATGCTTAGCTATTTGTTGTGGAAATCACTTTTTGCCTGATATTTGGAAGAGTTAGAGATCCAGGTTGACTTTTTAAAGTCAATGTTCATGTATGTTTACTAGTTTAGAGGCTTATTCAATGTTGTATATGCTATACAGGTATACAGTCAATTACAGGGAAGCATACGGGATCTTTGCTTGCAATGGCATTCTCTTCAATCATGAATCACCTCGAAGAGGTGAAAACTTTGTTACTAGGAAGATCACGAGGGCAGTGGGTAGGATCAAGATCGGTCTGCAAAACAAGTTGTACTTGGGGAATTTGCAGGCTTCAAGAGATTGGGGATTTGCAGGGGACTATGTTGAGGCAATGTGGTTAATGCTACAACAAGAGAAGCCAGATGACTATGTTGTTGCCACTGAGGAATCACACACTGTGGAGGAATTTCTTGAAAAGGCATTTGGGTATGTGGGTTTGAACTGGAAAGATCATGTAGTGATTGATAAGAAGTATTTTAGGCCTACAGAAGTGGATAATTTGAAAGGTGATTCGAGCAAGGCGAGGAAAGCTCTTGGGTGGAAACCTAAAGTTGGGTTTGAGCAGTTAGTGAAGATGATGGTTGATGAAGATCTTGAGATGGCTAAAAGGGAAAAAGTTCTTGTTGATGCAGGATACATGGATGCTCAACAACAGCCTTGATCTTGATACTGATCATGATCTGGTATTTAACGTTGCCCATACTAATACATAATGTTGATGTTTTCTTGAGTTTTTTGTCATAATTATTCAATTGTAATTCTTTCTTTTTACACTTTAGATTTTGGGGTTGTGAGCAAATTCTTGATTTCGTGTTAACAACCCCAGATATTAGAGGGTTATAGAGAGGGAAATTTGTCAATGTGGGGTTTGTTGCCTCTGGGCATAATATACGTGTACTTTTTCAAAATCTTATACAGTGTAATATTTGGTCTTTCTATAATAAAACTAATCTGTTGGTACCACATATAAGGGTATATGACAAAACCTGGCTACGTAAATGTTGCAAGTATGCAACCGACCCAAAAGTTATTACAAGTATGCAACCTACCCATTTTATTGTCCATGTATGCAATAAACTAGATGTTTCGTGCTGAGATCTTTGCAATGTTCATTTTGACCATTTGATGTTTGAAAAAGGTGACGTATGCATACAGATCAGCTGCCAGATCGTTTTTTTTTGGCTTTATTAAAATATATAAGTATATTTTCAATCTTATTACTACATGTATTTTGTATGTTTATTAATAGTGCAGGGTTATATTTGGAACTTAAAGTATTGAAGGTAGGCTTGAGAAGAATAGAAGACTTCAAGGGTGCAAAGTGTAACATTGTTTTATTTAGTTTACATAAATATCATTTTTATGTATTTTTGATTATTTTTATTGTTTAGATATTGTTGGTGTATTCTCTCTCTTTTCTCTCTCGTTCTTAAGCCGTATACAAAACCCTAGTTCTCTTATCATTGATCATCTTGATCGAGTTGTATAGATTAGTTTGTGTGAATGATCTTCACCTGTTGGTGATTGTATCATTGAGAGTTTTTATGTATTGGTGAGGATATTTGTTTGGTCTTGTTTTTGGTCTTTGACAGGTTGAGTTTATAAAGTGCAATATTCATTGATTCTTGTGTTCTTCGTATTGATCTATCTTTCTTTAGATGGTATCAGAGCGATTTTAGTTAGATCGACATATTATTTGGTTGATTTCTCACGGATTATTTCTAGGGTTTCTTCGATTGGGGATTTAGGGTTTTCTGTTCGAAAACCTTTGTTTCTTTTCTGATCGGGTTGAGTGGGGCTTGTTGATCTGTAATCAACGTTTGGTTGAGGTTTATTTCTCATCTGTTGGTTGGTGATTGAAAACCCCAATTTCTCAAATTAGGGTTTCTTTACTCCTGGCTGTTCCAGAGTATCTCTTCTGTCTTTCGCTGTGATTTCTTCTGGTTTTCTTATTACGCTTTGCTCGGAGTACTCTGTGAGAAGTTTCTTACTCTCTCTATATTTTTTTGTTCATAAACTGTGATTTGTGTTTTTTTGTTCAATATCTGATAATTGCAATTTGTACGGGTTATTGTCTGTTTTGTGTGTGGTTATCTAATTTGTCTAACTTTTGTTTCTTGTGGTAGAAGAGAGGTCTCTAAGTAAGACCTAGGGTGGGATCCCTTTGAGAGACCACCTGTACGGATCACTGCTTAGACTAACCTTTTAGGTTCTATTTGTGGTTGTGTATTGTTTAGATATCTGTGTGAATTTGTGTATTATTTGTATGAATTTTTTGTTGATTGGTATTCTTGAGTCTATTTTAAGAAAAATAGGTAATCAGATTTCAAAAATGTTTGGGATGATGATTCCGGTACATCTGTAACATTGATCAACAAACTTGATTTTGGAGATCCTTTGTATCTCCATGCTAGTGATACAACAGGAACTGCATTGATTTCAATAAAATTAAAAGGTACAGAAAATTATAATGTGTGGAGTATAGCAATGTTACTTGCTCTTGCAACTAAAAATAAAACAGGTTTTATTGATGGAACTTGCTTAAAAGAAAATTATGATACTGATGATGTTTTGTCTGGTCAATGGGACAGATGTAATTCTGTGGTGTTAACATGGATCTTAACTTCTATTTCTGATGAGTTATATCTAGGCCAAATCTTTTCTAATAATGCTGCTACTGTATGGCAAGAATTAAAAGAAACTTATGATAAAACTGATGGATCTGTCACATTTAATTTACATATAAATTCTTTGACTCAGAAAGGAAGCCGTGTATCTGAATATTATCACAAGCTAAATTCTCTTTGGAAATAATATGATGCTCTTATTAAACTACCAACTTGTACCTGTAAAGGTTCTCAACAATTTGTTGATCATAATCAATTGATTAAATTTATGCAGTTTTTAATGGGATTAGATGATATATATCAACCAGTTAGAAGTAATATTCTAAGTAGAGATCCTCTTCCTAGTGTCAAGACAGTTTTTGCCTTGATATCTAGGGAAGAATCTCATAGGGTTATTACTTCTAATGAATCTTCAAATACTAAGCCTCGGAATACTGTTTTCCTTGTTAAGTCTTTCACTCAGGCTAATAATAATAATAAAAAAAAAGTTTGTAAGAGGACCTAATCCTAACTTGAAATGTACACAGTGTGGTATGTTGGGGCATACAATAGATAGGTGTTATGAGATTGTGGGATATCCACCTGGGTATAAAAAAACCATTTAATCAAAATGCACCTAAATTTATGGCTAATAATAATAATTCTGTATCTGCTAAGTGTGATAATACTGCTTCTAGTTCTTCTAATATGCCATTTACAAGTGAGCAGATTATGAAATTGATGAGTCTTATCAATGAGAAATCTGATTCAGAACCTAGCATGACTGCTAATATGGCAGGTGATTTTATGAATTTAAATGCTACTTTCAATTCTAACTTTGATAAAAAAGTTTGTTATAACATTCAAACAAAAACTAAAGTTTTTGAGAAAGAATGGATAATAGACTCAGGAGCAAATTAACATATGATTTGTAATGAATCTTTTCTAATTGATGAAGTGGATGTAACAAATTTGGGGTTAACCGTTGATCATCCTAATGGGACTAAAGCTTTAGTTAGAAAAATTGGTAATTTTCAAATAAATAATTCAATCAGATTATTTGGAGTTTTATATGTTCTTGAGTATTGTGTGAATTTATTATCTGTAAATAAATTGTCAAGAGATAGTAAATTGTTTGTTGTATTTGATGATGAAAAATGTTACATTCAGGATTTGAAATCAAAAAAGGTGTTGGGGATTGGTAATGAATCTGATGGTCTGTACATGTTCAATAGTAGTTGGTTAGGTAGGGAAAATGTGACAAATTGTTCTTTTAAATGCTATGTTTCTAAACATTTGTGGCACAGTAGGTTGGGGCACCCTTCTGATCAAGTTTTACATGTGTTAAAAGATAATTTACAAATTAATGATAAAGCAATTGTCACACCTGTTGAAATTTGTCATAAAGTTAAACAAACTAGAGAACTTTTCCCTCTAAGTGATCATAAAACCAAAATGCTAGGTGAACTAATTCATCTTGATTTGTGGGGGCCTTATATAGTTACAAGTAAAGAAGGGTATAAATTCTTTCTAACTGTTGTTGATGATTACACAAGGGCTGTTTTGGTATATCTTGTGAAGTCTAAAAGTGAGACTTATGAAAACATTCTTAATTTTATAAAATTGCTTAACAATCAATTTGATGTTAATGTTAAAGTGTTTAGAAGTGATAATGGGACAAAATTTGTTAATTCTAACTTTGAAAATTTATGCAAACAGTTGGAATAATTCATCAAACAACTTGTGTATATACTCCACAGCAAAATGGAGTTGCTGAAAGAAAATATAGCATTTACTTAATGTGGCTAGGTCTTTGATGTTTCAAAGTGGTATAAGTTTAAACATGTGGACTGATTGTGTGCTAACTGCTACTTATTTGATTAATAGGTTACCATCTTCTGTTCTTTCTGGTAAGTGTCCATATGAGTTGGTGTATGGGTTTAAACCAAATCTCTCTCTCACATAAGAGCTTTTGGGTGTCTTTGTTTTTCAACTGTTTTAAATAATAATGATAAGATTGGAAGTAGAGCTGAAAAATGTATTTTAGTTGGTTTTTCTACTGTTAAAAAAGGTTATAAACTTTTAAGTCTTGATAATAATAACATTTTGTATTCTAGAGATGTTAAATTCTATGAAATAGTTTTTCCTCTAAAGCTGAAATCTAAAAATATTTCTGGAAATGAACATTTAGAAGTTGACAACTTGAATTTTTTTGACTCTTTTTATGATGACACTCAAAGTTCAAGTCCCAAGGATGAAGGGGGAGATCAAATTGATAACAGTGATGGCAGTGATTCAGTTGAATCTCTTGCAACACTGAATGATGGTAATATACCAACCCCTGAGGGCAATGTTTTAAATAATAATGATCTGAATCTACTCAATCAGATGCTTTACCAACTCATGTGAATTCTGACAGAAGAACAAGTAGTAGAACATCTGTGATTCCTAAAAGGTTTGATGATTTTGTAATTGAAGGGAGTATAGAGAAAGTAATTAATTACTCTCTTCTTGATTCTGATAATTATTGTTTTACAACTAGTCTTAATAAAAGTATTGAACCTTCTAATTATTGGGAAGCATCTAAAGATAAACATTGGGTAGATGGTATGAATACAGAAATGGAAGCTCTTAATAGAAACAAAACTTGGGATCTTGTTGATCTTCCTCCTGGAAGAAAACCTATAGGATGTATATGGATTTACAAAATAAAATATAAATCAAATGGTTAAATAGAGAGATATAAGGCAAGGTTAGTTGCCAAAGGTTTCAGTCAAAGAGAAGGTCTTGATTATGAAGAGACTTTCTCTCCAATTGTGAAAATGGTAACTGTTAGGTGTTTAATTGCTTTAGCTGTGAATAATAATTGACCATATGTTAATAATGTTTTTTTATATGGTGATCTTGTTGAGGATGTCTATATGACACCACCACAAGGTTACTATTCTTTAAATGATAAAAAAGTGTGCAAACTTGTTAAGTCTTTGTATCGACTCAAACAAGCACCAAGATAATGGAATGCAAAATTGTCTTCTATTCTCAAAGAAAATGGATTTATACAAAGTATAAATGACTATTCTTTGTATGTGAAACAATCTGATAACATATTTCTTGTTGTATTAGTATATGTTGATGATATTATTGTGACTGGAAATGATACTCATGAAGTTGAAAGTTTAAAAAATTCTTAAGTTCAAAATTTCTAATTAAAGATCTTGAAAAACTTAAATACTTTCTTGGTATTGAAGTTTTAAGTATATCTAATGGAGTATGTTTGTCTCAAAGGAAGTATTGTCTTGAATTATTGCATGAATATGGTTTATTAGGAAGTAAACCTTTGTCTACTTCAATAGAAAAAAATATTTCCATTGCTTGTTCAGAATCTGAGAAAGATAAAAAGTTAGTAAATATTACCAAATATCAACAAATTGTTGGTAAGCTCATATACTTGACTATGACCAGACCAGATATATCATATGCAGTTCAGTGTCTTAGTCAATATATGCATTCTCCTTTAGAATCTCATTTGAAACTTCCATGTACTTAGATATTACAGTGTCACCTGGAAAAGGGTTTTCTATAACTAAGTCTTCTTCTCTTGACTTAAATGCATTTGTTGATGCTGATTGGGCTAAATGTATGGCTTCTAAAAGATCTGTGACTGGATATTGTGTATACTTAGGTAACTCTCTTATTTCATGGCAGAGTAAAAAGCAGAATGTTATTTCTAGATCATCTGCAGAATTTGAATATAGAGCATTAAGTATAGTTACCTGTGAAATTATGTGGGTTTTAAAAATTCTTGATGATTTGAATATTAAAACCAGTTTACCAGTACCAATTCATTGTGATAATAAGTCTGCAATTCAATTAGCTGCTAATCCAGTATTTCATGAAAGGACAAAACATCTTGAGTTAGATGTATATTTTATTAGGGAAAAAGGGTCTGCAGGTACAGTTAAAACGGTTAAGGTAGCATCTCTTGATCAAACTGCAGATATCTTTACAAAGGGGTTGAGTTCTTCTCAGCATAATTTGTTTTGTAAAAAATTGGGTTTAATAGATTTATTTCAGAATAAGATTGAGGGGGAGTATTAAAATAAATAAGTATATTTTCAATCTTATTACTACATGTATTTTGTATGTTTATTAATAGTGTAGGGTTATATTTGGAACTTAAAGTATTGAAGGTAGGCTTGAGAAGAATAGAAGACTTCAAGGGTGCAGAGTGTAACATTGTTTTATTTAGTTTACGTAAATATCATTTTTATGTATTTTTGATTATTATCATTGTTTAGATATTGTTGGTGTATTCTATTTCTTTTCTCTCTCGTTCTTGAGCCGTATACAAAACCCTAGTTCTCTTATCATTGATCATCTTGATCGAGTTGTATAGATTAGTTTGTGTGAATGATCTTCACCTGTTGGTGATTGTATCATTGAGAGTTTTTATGTATTGGTGAGGATATTTGTTTGGTCTTGTTTTTGGTCTTTGACCGGTTGAGTTTATAGAGTGCAATATTCATTGATTCTTGTGTTCTTCGTATTGATCTATCTTTCTTTAGAGGCTTCCACGCTACACATAATGTTTATTTAACTGACTTTCCCCTTTCTTTTTATTCACCATTCAATCATAATCGACGTTCGATTATAAACACACGATGTCTTCGTCTTCCTTAGTTTCTTTCAATTCAAAAGCGTAAGGGTGATTTTCCAACCCATTGCAATTGTATCCTCCATTGTTGTTGAAGAAACGCATGTCGGGGACCGCTACCAACCCTGTGCGTGGCTTCTTGACTTGCCCCAATTTGATGGTTAGTGATTTGTTTTTTGAACCTGAATGTAGTTTTTGTGGTAACAAATGAACGGATTTTATATATAGTGTGTGTGTGGAAAAGGTGTAAAGTGTATTGGTTTGTTGATGAAACACTAACAAATGACAGTACAAAGTCAATTTTTTTAACTGTACACTACTTTGAATCGAGGACAACGACAGGCATTTAGAGAATGCATGAAGACCACAATGTTAGAGAAGTTGAATGATGAATTTGAGCTTTACAAGTGCAAAAAGGAAGAAGACATTGTGGATCTGCAGATGGAGATGAAATCAGTGAAGGCAACTTGTGGGTTCTTGAAGAAATGTGTGATGTTTTTGTTCGATGTTGTTCTTTTAGTGATTTGTAAGTAGAATGGTTAACCAAGTTGTAGCTGTAGTTGTTGTTTTGGGGTTTTTTTGTTAGAAGCGATGTGGGTCGAGTTAGTTTTGCGCGTCTAAAGTTCACAATCTAACTTGAAAATAATTTGATAAACAGGTTAACAAGTCAAAAGTAACCAACTCATATACAATCTACATTCATTGTGTTAGTTGGCCGGTCAACCCGTTCACTTGGACTTTAACCCAAACCCAACAAAATAGATTAAATGAGTCGGCATGTTGAGACTTGAAAATATAACTCTTCCTCATTTCCGTATAATATTTCAAATTGTGTCGAGAATTATCACCGTTGTGCTGATTCATCTGAAATATAATACATATATAATAATGTACAAATTGGCATAGTATTATTGTTTTACCCTTTACTCAAGTACGACATGTCGTTAAACAAACATACGTGAATAAGACCTTTTGTAACAAATTCGTTGTAAATCCGTCATAAATTTTGTCAAAAGTTCTACTTTCAAATTCCCGATTATAAATTGATGAAAATTCGTGGGAAATTTTCCCACAAAAAACTTGTCGTGGGAAATACATAAGTATAATCAGATTTTCTAGTAGTATTTGAAATAATAATAGTTTTCATATTTTATGGGCTATTTGAAATTGTATAAATAGAATCGTTCATGCAAATATTAAAAAGTATATATTCGTAGCAGGGGTTGTTTGAGTATTTACTTTTTTTTAAGGAGGTTCGTTGTTTTCATTTACTTTCTTTAAAGTGTTTTCTTATAACCTCCATTTGTAACTTATTATATAGATATAGAGTATTTGAATTGAATGATATTGAGTAACCTAATTTTAATGATCTTTGATATTCGATGTTCCCATTGGCGTTATATAACTCACATATAAATTGTTGATCATGTGTCAAACGAGAGGGGCAACAAAAGGTAACAACATTTCAAAGAAATTTTCCCCCCAATACGATTTGCATGATTAACAACGATATGTCAAAGCATTCTGTTGTTTCTTTATTACATAGTAATTATAATTATATTTTTATGAGCATTTTTGTGTTTCTCGGTTACGATATCTTTTGTTGTACACAAACGATCTAACAGGTTGACGTACCTTGGAAGATGAGCGTATTAAAAATGAATTCACCATGCACGGTGGGATGCTTTATCTCAAAGGAAAACGCGTATACGTTCTTCAAACTAGGCTTTTCTTAAACTCAATTTCTATACACCCAAAATTTTTAGGTTCCAATATATCATTTTTGTTTCCCTTTTATAGCCCATCACTTTTCCAAAAAAAGAAGGCCCGACATGGCCATCAATAGTTTTGATGTTTCGTATGTTCCGCATGCCGTTTGACAACTTAAGTGACATATTTAGAAACAATATTGGTTTTCATATTTAAAATTTACCCGTTGGGTAACGATCAATAATATTTGGTAACGATTGTTCTTGAATCTTGATTAAATGATTTAATACATATATGAACATGCACTTGAATATTAAGTGTTAGCTAATGGTCAAGAAATGTCCTTATCTTTATCTGATTTCTTGTACTTTAATTTCCTGCAATTTACTTTCCTGCATTTTAGTTACTTGTCTTTAGTTTAACAACCCCCAAACCTACCTACTTTGTTCCATCCTAAATATTTCCCTACCAAAAGTGCTAACTTTAATCACCACACGTTTGGATTCATAGAACGATCTTAGGTTATACTTACCGCTTACTAACCAGAGTAGGTAGTACATATAATTTAAGCCCCGCTATTTATAAATTTTAAAACCCTTGTTGGTGCCCGATTAGTTACCATCAACGACACCGACGCTTTCGGGTGCCATCAGATGAAAGGTATCTGAACTGTCTGGTCATGGCTTCCTCAATGATAAAAGTGAACAAGTTTATGTAGATCATCTTGTTGTGCTTTAAGTTACTATCTTCAATTGATCGTGAATTTTAGTGACTCTTGACATATCAAACCTGTTATCTTCAGCGATCCTTGATAACAGAAGTTATCTTGAGACTTGCTACACATTCAGGGAGGATGTCGAACCCACTGAGTTTGAGAGATCTGTTGCTCAGGCATTGTTTGACTTTGGAGAATGCAAGTGACTTGCTACACATTCAGGGAGGATGTCAAACCCACTGAGTTTGAGAGATCTGTTGCTCAGGCATTGTTTGACTTTGGAGAATGCAAACCAGAGCCTAAGGATGAACATGTTTCTAGTGGTTTCTACATCCAAGCATTTCTGGTAACATCGGTAGCTTTTGCTCATGGGCAACATTGGTTTTTGCATTCATTTGCACGTTTTCATGACCATGCCAGACCGTGTCACATCTGCAGGGGTGGGAGCAACCTTTTTGTCTTCATTGCTTCCCTCATGGGCCTCCTGCAATGGTTCATCACCTTCTGAACTTTCCAAGCTTTTCTCACCAACGGTAGCTCCCTCAAGATCATTGTCAAAAAGCACAGTCACGAATTCCATCACTGCAAGTAAAGTACGAAGTTGTTAGTTAAACGGAAAGGGACTATGATAAAAGCAAAAACCCGAACCCGTAACCACACCATTCTTCTTATACACTGGGATCTTGTCTTTTTGTTTCCAACGTTGACTCAAACCAAGCGCAAACGACAACGCCTCTACATGATAGGCACTGATAACACGCAAAAAGTCATGTTTTTGCGTGCATCAATCTCACCTTTTTAGCCCAATATTTGACGAAACTAATAAAAATAGATACTTTATCATTAAAACTCGTCACATGGGCCAAAATATAGACAATGTTTCAAAAGTCATCTAAAATGGTCGAAAAACACGATAAATCTAACGAATATGATCATGAGCATTCTCGTTCACTCGTTCTAGCACTTTTTGAGCTACACAAAGAATTATGACCTCTAACTTATGTCATTTTCTTCGTTAGGAAAATACGAACGCGTGGATATAAAGAACGCTCAAAATGGATAAACGACGAAGAAGTTACGCCCGAACGAAGAAACAAAGAACCGAGGAACCAGCATACGGCTGAACCAGGCCGTATACGGCTGGTCCAGGCCGTATACGGCTGGACCTAGACCGTATACGGTCTTTGCAGGCCGTATACGGTCTGTGCTCAGCCGTATACGGCCCAGTTCAGCCGTATTCACCCTATGCACAGCCGTATACGGTCCAGTTCATCCGTATACGGTCCAGCTCAGCTGTATCGTGCGTTTGGGTGATAAAAATGTGATTTTTATTCGCCTTTGCGATACGGTTGTGCATTTGGAGGTTTGGATACGGTGTACGGATACGGTTGAGCGATCTCTATAAATACAAGCCTTATTTCATCATTTCAACACACTTTACACTCCACACCTCACTTCTACACTTTCTCTCACTACTCTCTCTCTAAATTAGTTAGTTAGTTAATTAGATTAGTTAAGCTAGTAGATTAGTAGCTTAATTGTACGGAGGTGCTCCGAGACTGCGGTGTCGCACGATTTGTAATAAAGCTTTGTCAGGTTCTATTATAATCTCTATCTTGTTATTTTAAATAATGTTGTGCTGTTGCTATACTTGTTTAGAATTACCTGCTAGAATTATTGCCATGCTTAGCTAGACAAATCTGTGTATGCTATGATAGTTGCCATGCTAGGGTAGTTATACTTAAATCATCCTGTTACTCTGTTTGTATGCTGTTGAATTATATTTGAATCTATGAATTGAATCTCAAATGTTTATCTATCCAACTTATGCTGTGGTTAGTAACATCCTTCTAGGCTTGGCCAATTGCTAGTTGTATGCCACTAATTATTCTGTGTCTGATGATCGTTGAACTCGACATGGCCGGTGTTCTCCTGGTTGAAATATTACCGGAGGGAGACACGGAGCGTAGGATTAGAGATAGATTAGATTCAGGCCATTTAACAAGTGTCTTAGAGAGAACTTTCGGGACACTTGTGACTTAACCATGTACCCCGTCACTCTGCATAAATTGATCCCTGCTATGCTGCCTTTCTGCATGTTCTTGTTTGATTGTTGCTTAGGGTTTGCATGCTAGTATCTGTTATGCTGATTAGTTACATGATTAGGTTTTCAAATATTTATCAATTGCATATGCCAGTTTAACATGCATAGAATAGTTAAAATGATTTATATGGAATAATGATGAACAATTTAATCAGCCGTTAGACCAGACCATCCCAACTTGTCCCGGTAGGAAACCCCTGTTCATGTTTTTGTTTATTCAACAATTCATGCCATGATTCGGATATCTCAAATGTCCGAGATTGGGGGACAAGACTCGAGGATGGTTGTTGGTTAAATTGGTTGCTACATTTGGGACAACTTCCGGTGTAGTTTACATTCCATAACTGTTATCCATGTGACATATTATTTATCTGATTGTGGAAAACTCTACGTTAGATAGATAATAGGCTAGTAGTTATGGCTCATTAGGAAATATTAATGTCATCTTAACTAAGGCTTTATCTCATTAACTACCCCTAAATAGCATGAGTAATTATCATAGTAAACACTCGCTTCACCTATAAGTTCTCGTTGCCACCTCCACTCCACTTTACTTTAATTTAGTTTAATTTTAGATAATTAGTAGTTAGTTAAAACCAAAACAACCCAAAAACCTCTTTTAAAACCCTAGCTAAATTCCCGTAGATAACTAAAGTCCTAGATCCCATGCCCGTTGTAGTTTGAAGAACGACCCTAGGTCATACTTATCGCTATACTTATCCATAGCTTTAGTATACTTAGGCCCAACATAAAACAAACTTTTAAAACTCCACTGACGCCGCCGCTGACGGACGGTCCGACGACAGGGTGAAAACCCGATCGACCGTTGGTGGCGCGTCAAGTTTTTGGCGCCGCTGCCGGGGACTACAACGACCGATTTAGGAATTTAGTTGTCTTAGTTATTTAACGATCCTTTCGGAAGATCAATATCATCCGAAAGTTCCTTTTCTGTTCTTTCCTTTCCAAAACTCTCTTTTCTACCAAACCCGAACTTCATCAGCTATGACGAATCGTATTACTCTCACCTCAACCTGTGCACCACTACTGGAGGGAAGAGGAGGACCTATCGTACTGCCCGACGAAAACTTCGAAATTAAGCCTAGCGTTTTCAAGTTACTCAAAACCTTCTGCCAATTTCATGGTTTTCCGCTCGATGATCCAAATTCACATTTGGATAGATTCATCAATCTTTCTGATTCCTGTGAGCAATCAGGGATTTCAAGAGAAGTCTCCCGACTATATCTTTTTCCCTATTCTTTATCTTCGCGTGCTCGAACCTGGTTTGATGAACTCGAACCCAATTCGATTCATACTTGGGAAGAGTTGGCTACTAAGTTTATGGCTAAGTTTTTCCCTCTTTCCAAGCAAACCAAGCTCAAGGATGATATCGTTAGTTTCCGACAGGAAACCAATGAGTCATTCTATCTAGCATGGGAACGATTTATGTAGATGCTTAACAGATGTCTGAATCATCAAATGGGTAAGACGAACCTAATCTGCATATTCTACAATGGTCTGACTCCTCAGCACAAGTCAACCCTCGATACTACTTCTCAAGGAAATTTCATGTCACATACTTCTGAAGAAGCCTGGGAACTAGTTGAGACGATAGCAATGCATCAACATGACTGGGAGTTTGACGAATCGGCTAAGGAAGTAACTAGTACTTCAAGCCTATCCTTTGAAGCTCTGCAAGCTCAAGTGGACAATCTCTCCAGAGTCTTCAAGGATCTTCAATCTTCCACACCTCAGCCTTGTAAAGGTACGGAAGAAATTCTTGTCACTACTGTTAAAAACCCTGAATCGAACTTTCATTCTAAACCTTTCATTCAGCGGCCAACCAATAACCCACATACTCAGTTTCTGCAACCTTTATCCTCTAATATGTCAGATTCCACCGTAAATTCTCAACAACACTATAATGAAACTTTGACTAATTTCATGGTTGATCAAATGAACATAAACAAACAAGTAATAGATTTTCAAGATAAAATTGATGCTTTACTTAAAATATCAGAAGATTTGATCAAAAACCTGGGAGTCAGTCTTAAACAACTGTTTTTAAAAGTTGAGAACTAAGGAGGAATAATGGTCATCACTAGAGGAGGTAAATAAACCTCAAATGAGAAGTCTTCAGATAATTCTTCAAATCAACTTCCTATCTCTGAACCGACCACTGATCCAGTGCCTAGTGACACCCCTGTCACTGCACCAGATCCAGTATCACCTAAAGCCCCAGAAATCATTCCACGAACTAAGATACCCTTCCCTGGTAGGCTTAAGAAAGAGAAACAGGAAGCACAATTTGGGAAATATCTAGAAATGTTTAAAAGCCTGCACTTAAACGTTAGACTATTAGACGCTTTAGTAGAGATGCCTAGCTGTGCTAAGTTTTTCAAAGAACTCATTTCAAATAAGGAAAAATTAAGACAAATAGTTAGTTTACCCTTAGATGCTGAATGCTCAGCAATCATGTTACATGGCCTTCCACCCAAACTGGGAGATACTGACCATTTTACTATTCCCTGTTTTCTTCAAAATATCCAAGTTAGTAACGCCTTAGCTGACCTAGGAGCTAGTGTCAATCTTATGCCTTACTCTCTCTATAAGAAACTAGGATTAGGTGAACTGCTACCAACTCAAATGACCATTCAATTAGCTGATAGATCAGTTAAACTCCCCCGAGGAATTGCTGAAGATATAATGGTCCGAGTCGGTAAATTTATCTTCCCGGTTGACTTTGTCATTATGGATATTGAGGAAGATGCCCACGTTCCCCTCATCCTTGGTAGACCTTTCCTAAACACTGCCAAGGTTGTGATAGATGTAAACGAAAAATCTTTAAAACTGAGGGTCGGAGCGGAGGAAGTCACCTTTAATATCGATAAGTTGATGAAGCACCCTATGGGAGAAGATCTTGGTCTTGTGGACGCAATGCAGGAAATATATGATGAGCATTTGGAGGAGATTCTAGCAATCAGCAGTTACGAACCTTTCTCCAGCACTGTCATCATCAAAAGAAGACTTTGCCCGGACGACATCGGACTCTGCTCAGCTATCTCCGACAAATCAGCACCTTCCGGAGAGCTGCTATTTCCCTTACCTGAAATGAAGAATCCTTTAGCACCGCCTAACTACTCTTCCACGAACAACTCTGTTGTTGCTGTTCCTTTAGGCGAAGGCATCCCTATCCCACTTTTAAGAAGAAATTAGTTTTTTCCGATACCTGAATCGTCTCCGTCTGTAGCTGAAATCCTTAAATCTTTCGAGGAGATGGATTCCGGTACCTTGCCACAACTATCTGAAGGTTGTGCAAAAGTAAATCCAGAAATCACCAAGAACGTGCTTTCCAATGAGACAGAACTAGTAGAAATAGCATCAGCCACTACAGCCGACTCATCTCCAGAAGAATTAGAGTTCCAAAAGGAGTATGACGAGTTACAAAGAGACGAGATCGCTCGAATGAAACCCTCTATCGAAGAACCACCAGAATTGGAGCTGAAGGAATTACCCTCTCACTTGGAATATGCTTTTCTCGAAGGAACCTCACACCTACCCGTCATAATTGCCAAAGGTCTTTCACCAAAAGAGAAAGCAAGACTTATCCAGGTCTTGAAGTCACATAAGAAGGCGATTGCATAGAAGATTTCTGATATACAAGGGATTAGTCCAAATTACTGCACGCACAAGATACTCATGGAAAACGACTTCAAACCTCCTATACAGAGACAGAGGAGAGTAAACCCAAAGATTCAAGACGTGGTCAAGAAAGAGGTTATCAAACTCTTGGATGCTGGTTTGATCTATCCTATCTCAGATTCCCCATGGGTCAGCCCAGTTCAGGTTGTCCCAAAGAAAGGAGGAATGACGGTTATCGCTAACGAAAATAATGAATTGATTCCTACACGAACCGTCACCGGCTGGAGGGTGTGTATCGACTACCGGAAATTAAATGAAGCCACCCAGAAAGATCACTTCCCTCTGCCGTTCATCGATCAGATGTTGGAAAGATTATCGGGGAATGAATATTACTGCTTCCTCGATGGTTTCTCCGGCTATTTTCAAATTCCTCTCGATCTAAAGGACCAGGAAAAGACGACATTCACATGCCCATATGGTACATTTGCCTACCACCGCATGCCATTCCTGCAACATTTCAAAGGTGTATGGTGGCAATATTCCATGACATGATTGAACAGTGTATGGAGGTATTCATGGACGACTTCTCAGTCTTCGGTGATTCCTTCACATCTTGTCTTTCCAACCTTGAAAGGATGCTAACCCGATCCGAAGAATCGAATCTTGTCTTAAACTGGGAAAAGTGCCACTTTATGGTGAAAGAAGGAATAGTTTTAGGACATCGAATATCAAAATCTGGAATCGAAGTTGACAAAGCCAAAGTTGAGACTATTGCCAAACTTCCGCCACCTACTTCTGTTAAAGCCATTCGCAGTTTTCTAGGTCACGCCGGATTCTACCGTCGCTTTATCAAGGATTTCTCTAAGATCTCTCGACCTATGATGCACCTTCTTGAGAAGGACACTCCGTTTGTCTTCTCAGATGATTGTCTTAAAGCTTTCAACATTTTAAAGGATCAGCTCACACATGCACCGATCATGGTCGCCCCCAATTGGAGTCTTCCGTTTGAAATCATGTGCGATGCTAGTGACTTCGCTGTTGGAGCTGTCTTAGGGCAAAGGAAGGAGAAGCAGTTTCAGCCAATCTACTACGCCAGCAAGACACTCACTGATGCACAAGAGAATTACACCACGACAGAGAAAGAGCTTCTTGCGGTAGTATTCGCTTTTGATAAATTCCGTTCTTATTTAATATTGTCCAAAACTATTGTCTATACAGATCACTCAGCCTTGAAGTATCTCTTCAAAAAGCAAGACGCTAAGCCAAGACTGCTTAGATGGATTCTCCTTCTCCAAGAATTTGACATAGAAATCAAGGATAAAAAGGGAGTCGAGAATGTTGCAGCAGATCATCTTAGTCGACTGGAAAATCCTTCGATGGAGAAGCTTGATGAGAGAGAGATTCAAGACTAGTTTCCTGAAGAACAACTCATGAATGTCGGAAGATACCAAAAGGGATCTCAATTCACTTACAACCCTTGGTATGCAGACTACGCAAATTATCTGGTTGGAGGAATTGTGCCAAAAGGATTGCCCACCTCTAGAAAGCGCAAATTCTTTAGAGACGTAAAGAACTACTATTGGGACGATCCATACTTATTTAAAGTATGCCCGGACCAAATCATCAGAAGATGCGCAGACGAGAGGGAGGCAAGGAACATTCTTCACCAAAGTCATCACGGACTGTGAAACCCAGATCGATCTAATAAACTATTAGATAAACACAGTTTTGAATAATTACTAAGAAGTTTGCGGAATAACACTTAGTAACACAATGAAGATCAATACTAGAACCAATGAAAACAGAATTACTATTAAAAGCTTCAATCTTATTAATTTATAAGACGAATACACTGAATTGTATTAGGGTTACACAACCTTGAAGCGACAAAAAAAAAACTCTTAACCTAAACTAGGTTTTGGATCTCTATTTATATCACATAGAGTCCTGCTAAACAATCTCCTACATTTATGGAATTCAAATTTATTCCATAAATATCTGACTGACTTATATACACTAACAGTGGGAGCAACTTACATTATACCAACAGTGGTAGTAAGTTCACAGACACAAGTATACTCAAACTAACAGTGGCACTGCTTAAATACACTAGCAGTGGCTAGGTCTTCAATTCTTCTAGCAGTGGCACTGCTTCTACACTAGCAGTGGCTAGGTCTTCAATTCTTCTAGCAGTGGCACTGTTTGGCACTGCTTCTACACTAGCAGTGGCTAGCAATAAAACAGACAGTGGTAGAACTTTAACACTTGTCAAATACGCTCAGATCCCAACAATCTCCCCCTAAACTTAATCAATCCTGTATTGACTTAAGTTTCTTCATTCAGCTTCAATCTTTCATAGGAGGTTTCTATCTTTTCTTACTCAATTGATCTCTCTTGTTGTATTGATTCATCACCCAGTATACAATGTCTTTGCTTTTGTTTGACTTTACAACAACAAATAATTTTCTTTCAATAAGTTGCTTCAACAGAGCTATACTCAGAAAATATTCTTTTTCATCCAACATATAAACATATTTGCCACTCTTCAAAGATATGCAATGAACTCTAGCTCTGACAAAATGTCTCCAATACCCAACAGCTTCAGTACCTAAAAATATATCTCCATATAACTCTGGCTCAAACATCATTTGCATCCATTCCCAAATGTATCTTTCTATAACAATCTTAATCTCCTTCACATCCTTTGTCAATCCAAGCTTATACATATCATACACATCAAATTTATTCACCCTTTTTAGAATATCTTGCATTGATTTATGAAATGTCACAACACCATTCTTCCTTTCAATTCTGATTTCATATGCTTCTGCACTTGACTCTACCAAAATTTCTTCCCATTTAATTATTTCAGAAAAATCTTCATCAGATCTATTCACATTCTCATATCTATCAACCTTCTCAATCAACATATTCTCCAAAATCTCTTCATCTCTGTCTAAATCACCAATCTGATCATCCAACTCCTGGAATTTTGCAAATGATCTTCTAACTCCTTCAACCTTCAATCTCAACTCTTTTTCTTTTTCCAACTCCTCATCAATCTGATCATATCTTTCCTGCAGTCTCCTCTGTATCTCTGCATCATCTTTCTTTTTCTTTTCTAACCTCTCTCTTGCAACAGGATTTACAAGAGTATCATTGTCATATATCTTCTGTAATTGTTCCAATGACATACTCCTCAGTCTCATTGTAGGAATCCGACCTCCTCTAAGTTTACAAACTAAATCATTTTTCAATTCAACTTTTGATAGTTTCTTTGCTTTCCTCTTAGCAGTTTCTCTGTCATGTTTTTCTTTCTTTTCCCTTTCAACCTTCCTTTTTAAAGCCTCTTCCAAAGGATTTCCCTTTTTCTTTTCAACATAAGCATTATAAACCACATTATCAACCAATACTCCCCTTTCCTTCAACTCTTTGTATATCCTACCAGCCTCCCTGGTCATCTTCACTATCACAGCAGACTCAAGCATCACATCTATTTCATCAAGTTCTGATTCATTTTGCTTCTCTGCTTCCATTTTCTCCTGTTCTAACATCTCTGCTTGCAACCTCATTGCATATTCATGATCATATTCAACATTCTGTTTCACCTTCTTCATCTTTGGTTTTTCTACCAATTTACCTTTACCCTTATCTTTTGGATCAATCTTTGAAGGATTAGATTTAGGCTTAGGTGGTGCAGTTGGTTCTCTTATTGTGAAAGGTACTTCAATTTGTCTAACGGTGGGTGGTTTTTGAGTAGCAGTGGTAGCAGTTGCAGCAGTGGTAGCAGTTGCAGCAGTGGTAGCCACTCTAGCAGTGGGACTACTTGACTTTGATTTTCTGATTTCATCCATCTTTTTAGCTTTTATGTTGAACACTGGTACAGATTTCTTCCTGCCATATGTAAGCTTAGGATCTGATCTTGGCATTAACTCCCCCTCTGCCTCTGCACCAACACCTTTCATCACAGGTTGTACCATCTCTTCACCTTCATCTACCTCAACAATCACCTCTGTCTCACCATCAACTACCTCAGTCTTTTGCATAACACTTTCAACAATTTCAGTCTGTACATCCTCTTCCAAGACTTCAGTGTTAGCATTAGACATAGCATCTGTTTCACCCACAACCTCATCCACATGATCAAACATAAACACATCCTCATCAACCATCTCATCTGCATTCTTCTCCCCCTTTTTGAAAGTGTTGCTCACCAATAAAGCTTCTAACACAACAAGCCTTTCCTTAAGCTCATCAATCACTTTCCCTTGCTCATCAATCTTATCAGCCTGCTCTGCAATTTTAACATCTTGAGCATTATTAACCCGTTTCTCCTTCACCAACTTCTCCCAAAGTAAGTCAACTGCTTCTGTCAATTGTACATTCGTCAATTCAATGTGAGGTCTAGTCTCATCATCATTAGAGTGTGACCTCCTAGATGAATCATTGACCAAAGCATCTTCTGCCTCATGCCTAGCATGATCAACAGAAGTTCCCTTTTTCTTGGTACTAGGACCTTCACCTGCTTCATTACCCGTAGGTTCAGCATTAGAAGTTGCCTCTGGTTGGGTCTTATTGATGTTACCACTGCCCTCCTCTGTCAGTGGACTAGAAGGAGTAGTGGCAGCCCTTCCAGAATGACCACCCATCTCCTGTGGGGTCACTTGCTGTGGAATAATAGATGGCTGAGACAAGTGAGCAGCAGGAACCTCACTTGCCTGTTTTCTTTTCTTTTTCTTTGGCTATAAATGGGTAGGTTGTTTGGTCCCTTGTTTTCTTTTTGTACCCCCAATTGGTGTGTGGTCAGACCCAGTTGGTACTACTGGCCTGTCACCAATTGGTTCAGATGTAGTTGGTGGTACTACATCTGTGGTGGAAGGAGCAGGAAGCATTGTAGAAAATAATGTTGTTTCCTTCCCAGAAAACTTCTTATTGGTATTCCTACTCATCTCTCTAAAAGTTCTAGCAGAAAGAGTACTAACACCAATAATAAGTTCTTGTGCAACTAAACTAGAAATTTGTTTATTTAAAACAAGTTGCACAAATCTAGGATACATTATAAACATATCCTTTTTCCCTTTTGTTATATTTCTTATCATGCCTTCAAGAATATATTTAGAAAAATTAAATTTTTAACCCTTAGCCAAACACACAAGTGCATAGGCTATTTGAGTACCAAATTCATTAAAAGCAGTTCTTTTGGATGACAAACAGTGGAGAAGTGTATGTATGAAAAATTTTCATTGAGGGCTAAAAAGTGATTTAAAAAATGTAAAACGTGTGTAATCACCCTCATACCCCATTAATCTAAGATTATCATACAAATCTCTGTCATCAATAGAGGTTATACCTGAAGCGTCATCAAGAAGAAGTGCTTCTCGAAGAGAATCCTCAGATATCACCACTTTGGTTCCTTGAACCATAGAAACCACTCGACTGTTGCCCTCAATTACTTCCAATTGAGCATTCTTCCAAAAGTCGTTCAAATGACCCCTGGAAACCCTTGGAGATACAGTAAGTGCGTGAAATATATAACTCGACCGCAGAAAATCCACAATTTGTGTGAAGTTTTGCGCCGATGAGGGTTTCATCAAGAAGGCGATCATATTGTGTTCTTCGTAAACACTCAAAGTAAGATCTGTTGAAGAAGAAGCCATGACTGTTGAATTGATCGTAATAGAGGTGAGGGTTTGATTTGAAGAGTAATTGCAGTGGTTATTTGTGAAAATAAGAAAGCGTAATGAAAAATTTAAGTGTTCTAAGTTTATATACTGTTAGTCATAAGAACAGAGCCATGACCTAGAAAAATTAACTAGCAGTGGCAACACTCGATATAACTAACAGTGAAAAGGTATGAGGAAATACCTTAACAGTGGCAAACACAAAATTTCAAGCACTTGTACTTAGAAAGCTAACAGCACCTAGTAGCACTAGCAGTGGCAACCGACCAAGGTAGCCAAAACTTAGTACTAGCAGTGCCAAATATTTAGCTTTATAAGCAGAATACTAATTTTTTTTTTTTTATCAAACAAAATAAAGTAAAATACACATTAGTTCCAGCAGTAACAATGTCTTCTGACAGTAGCTAAGAACCTGCACAGTGGTTAGCTAGAAAACAATAAACAGTAGCAGTAATATACATAGGTTTACAAGCAGTGGCAACTGTATAAGAAACAGTGGCTAGAAAGTTCGAACAGTGGTAGATACTTGGACCAGACAGCACTTATTCTTTATACAGTTCCACTGTTAGTATCTATTCTAATACCAAACATAAGTTAAGTTAGATTGATCATGCCAATACTGGTGACCAAAAATGTAAACCTTCCCACATCAAAAGCCTTTGTGAAAAGATCTGCATATTGATTATCAGTATGGATTTTAAAGATTTGAATCAATCTCTTTTCATTGCAGTCTCTTATGAAATGATAACGAATTTCAATATGTTTGGTCTTAGAATGCTTAACAGGATTGTTAATGATACTAATTGCAGAGTTATTATCAATATAAATAGGAGTATTTAGAAAAGTCAAACCATAATCCAGCATTTGATTTTGAATCCAAAGCACTTGTGCACAGCAACTGGATGCAGCAACATATTCTGCTTCTGCAGTTGAAGTGGATACAGTAGTTTGCTTCTTGCATTGCCATGACACCAATCTTTCTCCTAGAAATTGACAACCCCCAGATGTAGACTTCCTATCCATATTCTCACCACCATAATCACTATCTGTATATGCCATAAGCTCAAAGGAAGAACTCTTAGGATACCAAAGACCCAATTGTGGTTGACCCTTTAAATATCTAAAGATCCTCTTTACTGCATACAAATGTGATTGCTTGGGATTGGCTTGATATCTAGCACACACACACACAGCAAACATGATGTCTGGTCTAGATGAGGTGAGATACATGAGGGAGCCAATCATAGATCTGTATAAATGCACATCTACATCCTCCCCCTCAAGATCTGCATGTAAGGCTTTGTGTGTCTCCATTGGTGTGCTAGCTATTTTAGCTTCTGAGTAACCAAATCTGTCCAAAATGTCTTTGACATATTTGCTTTGGTTAATGAAAATGCCATCTAAATTCTGCTTGACTTGAAGTCCCAAGAAGAAAGTGAGTTCCCCCATTGAACTCATCTGGAACTTTTGATGCATTAACTTCTCAAATTCTTTGCACAGACCATCATTTGTAGATCCAAAAATGATGTCATCAACATAAATTTGCACCAACAAAATGTCATTGTTATCCCTTTTGGAGAATAGTGTCTTATCAATGGTTCCCCTCTTAAACCCATTCTTTAACAGATAAACTGATAGAGTCTCATACCAAGCTCTGGGTGCTTGATGCAGACCATACAATGCCTTATCCAATCTGCAAACTCTATCTGGATAGTTAGGATCTTCAAATCCAGGAGGTTGACACACATATACCTCATCATCAATTATGCCATACAGAAAAGCACTCTTGACATCCATCTGATAGAATGTGAATCCTTTATATGAACCAAATGCTAAGAACAGTCTGATGGCTTCTATCCTTGCAACAGGAGCAAATACATCATCATAATCAATACCTTCTTCCTGTGTATACCCCTGTGCCACCAACCTTGCCTTTTTCTTGATTACAATGCCTCTTTCATCCTTCTTGTTCTTAAACATCAGGTAAGTTTTATTCATAGTATACAAACGCGAATGAACAGATGACCTCGCAAAGCTTTAACATCTAAACAAACATTTCTCGAAGTCATCTGATTATTTTGCATTTGTATACCCACTTTAAAACTATAGCATTACCTGTTTATCTTTATGTTTCAAGATGGACGCTTCAGCTGAGACCTCTGAACAAGCTATTCAGAAACAGCAGAAAAAGAGGACCCGCAGAGGAAAAAGAAAGAAGACGACCATCACGACTGATGAGCATGCTCAGGCTGCTCCTGTATCTGCCCCACTTTTTGATTTCGGAGTTACCACTTCAGATCCGATAGTGACTTGGGCGATGCTCAGTGAGCTTTCGATTCAGCGTAGCTCTCAGTCCGAGATCAGAGAAGCGATGGGACTGCCGAAACTCGCCGACCAGCCGTATCAGCTTGGTCAGGGTCCCAGGCCAGCTCTCACACTATTGTCCTTCTTCCCAGCTGCCCCACCACAGACTATTCCTCCCACTGCTGTTGCTTATTCTAGGCCACCTCAGAATCCCACTGATGCACCCATGGTGTCTGATCACACTGCTGCCTTATCACGTACTTCAGATCCAGATCCTGACGCACTTGCAGCATTTGATCCAGACATGGATGATTTACTAGACGATTTCTAGCTTATTTTATCTTTAGTTATCTTTATTTTTCATTAGACCTATTATGTTGTTGAACTAATGATTATGATGGTATTGTATGACACTGCAGACCTTATCTTCGTAGGAATTGGATGAGCTTTGAAAAGAGTCTGGTCCTCACAATCCAGCAAATTATTTACACCAACCCTACACGAATATGGTCCTACATCCAGTGCCCACTGTCCGTAGGGAAGTATCTCTCCTAAACCCGTTCTTCCTACTTTAATATAACTTCGATATGCCTATTGACCACTTAAATTTCTAAGTGTGGGATCCCCCTCGCTTACAACTTTTAAATTCACATTTTTCTTAAACCAAAACCCTAAGTGTGGGATTTTTTCCCTACTTAGTGTAGAAACATTGGGGACAATGTTTATTTCTAAGTGTGGGATAGCGGTATATCTCTCGTGTGTCAAAATATCTGTTTAAGTTGATCTAGAAACATGCTAGTCCTCAAAATAAATTTTCAAACCCTTATTTTGCCAAAATTTTCAAAAATTTTAAACTCTTTCTAGTCACAATAAAAGCAAATTGGTTAAAAACTTCGACAGTGAAATTGTCACTCATTCAGTAAAACCTAAACAGTTTTACTTCGACAGTGAAATTGTCACTCATTCAGTTGACCAATGAGTTTTTCAAGAATGAATACAGATTTTTTTTACAAGTATTTCAAAAGTTGGTAAATATAAGGTCGAGATCATGTCGGATTCTAAGCAATTTAAGATGAGGATCTAAGAGAGGCATCGCACGACTGGACACATATAACCCATTTTTGCGGTGAGGAATTTAAGCCTTATAAGCATTCATTTTAAATGCTTCACTGTTCGTTTGTTGTGTGTGACCGGTGCACGCATTTCTGAATTAGAACTTGCCTCAGGTATACATTTCGAGATCACATTGACAGGTGTCATACGTGACATAGGTACGATTAGAGGACCTTGACATTCCTTAGGATTTAAACCCCTTTTCACATATCTTTTCAAGCTAAAAACCCTTCCAACACTCAATCTTAGTGTTGATGATCCGCTTAGAAAACCCTGTTGAGCCTTAGCCTATTTTTCTTTCATTCACCTAAAATTTTTAAAACCCCTTATTCCCCTACCCACCAGAAACTTATCTTAGTATTTTTGAAAAAAGAGATATTTGGATACTCCTTTCTGCTTTCACTCCAAAAATCATAAATAATGTTTACTAAAACTTCTCGTGTGTGTTTTATTGATCTATATAGAAAGAAATCGAGAGTCATGTGGTGTGAAAAATTGGCACCAAAGTAAACTCAAAAATCACCAAAGGATTGAAAAATGAAAATAAGAAGGGATCTCAAAAAGGGAAATAACAGAAAATCCCTTAGAAATTTCTTGGCAAGAAAAATCTAAGCCCAAAAATAGAAATAGAAATAGAAAAGAAAAGAAAAAGAAAAGAAAATAGCTGAAATAAAGCTAAGTGCTTCGACTCTCTCGAAAACTCGACTCTTCAAAAGAAATATCATTCCATGTGTTTTCAAAAGATAGAAGTCAAAATAGCTATCTTATCCCCCAAAAAGTGTTATCCGTTTCCGTTTTCATTAAAAAGGATATCTAGATAGAACTTTTTTTCAAAAGTCCCAAGATAAGCAAACGCCTTTAGAAATCTAGATACCCCCAAATCTATCTACCCTTTTTAAACCCACACCAAACATTACAACCCATTTGAATATCCTGGGATAATCAGTACCGTTCCTATCTAAGTGATGAAGATTTGATCCTCGGGCAAGCCTATGACGACGAGTGTTGCACGACTGGTATTTGAGTGATTTTTCATTTGGCTTAGGATAATAGGAACCCCGATACACATTGAGTGAGATGAGTGACCACCAGTGAGATCGCCCAGTCGTGTATATTCCACAAATTTGAGAATTGAAAGTTTGCCTAAGTGAATCATCTTGAACAAATCTTAGATACGTCATGTGAACGCCCATTATTTATCTAACAGGCAAATACTTGTTTCCAATCTATGTGAATTCTTCATTGTGGGTAGAAATCAAAAACTGTTTTTATGGCAAATTCTAAGAGGGTAAGTTTGCGTGAGGACAAGCAAATGTCTAAGTGTGGGATATTTGATAACACGTAAAAAGTCATGTTTTTGCGTGCATCAATCTCACCTTTTTAGCCCAATATTTGACAAAACTAATCAAAAAAGATACTTTATCATTAAAACTCGTCACATGGGCCAAATTATAGACAATGTTTCAAAAGTCTTCTAAAATGGTCGAAAAACACGATAAATCTAACGAATACGATCATGAGCATTCTCGTTCACTCGTTCTAGCACTTTTTGAGCTACACAAAGAATTATGACCTCTAACTTATTTCATTTTCTTCGTTAGGAAAATACGAACGCGTGGATATAAAGAACGCTCAAAATGGATAAACGACGAAGAAGTTACGCCCGAACGAAGAAACGAAGAACCGAGGAACCAGCATACGGCTGAACCAGGCCGTATACGGCTGGACCTAGACCGTATACGGTCTGTGCAGGCCATATACGGTCTGTGCTCAACCGTATACGGCCCAGTTCAGCCGTATTCACCCTATGCACAGCCGTATACGGTCCAGTTCAGCCGTATACGGTCCAGCTCAGCCGTATCGTGCGTTTGGGTGATAAAAATGTGATTTTTATTCGCCTTTGCGATACGGTTGTGCATTTGGAGGTTTGGATACGGTCTACGGATACGGTTGAGCGATCTCTATAAATACAAGCCTCATTTCATCATTTCAACACACTCTACACTCCACACCTCACTTCTGCACTTTCTCTCACTACTCTCTCTCTAAATTAGTTAGTTAGTTAATTAGATTAGTTAAGCTAGTAGATTAGTAGCTTAATTGTACGGAGGTGCTCCGAGACTACGGTGTCACACGATTTGTAATAAAGCTTTGTCAGGTTCTATTATAATCTCTATCTTGTTATTTTAAATAATGTTGTGCTGTTGCTATACTTGTTTAGAATTACCTGCTAGAATTATTGCCATGCTTAGCTAGACAAATCTGTGTTTGCTATGATAGTTGCCATGCTAGGGTAGTTATACTTAAATCATCCTGTTACTCTGTTTGTATGCTGTTGAATTATATTTGAATCTATGAATTGAATCTCAAATGTTTATCTATCCAACTTATGCTGTGGTTAGTAACATCCTTCTAGGCTTGGCCAATTGCTAGTTGTATGCCACTAATTATTCTGTGTCTGATGATCGTTGAACTCGACATGGTCGGTGTTCTCCTGGTTGAAATATTACCGGAGGGAGACACGAAGCGTAGGATTAGAGATAGATTAGATTCAGGCCATTTAACAAGTGTCTTAGAGAGAACTTTCGGGACACTTGTGACTTAACCATGTACCCCGTCACTCTGCATAAATTGATCCCTGCTATGCTGCCTTTCTGCATGTTCTTGTTTGATTGTTGCTTAGGGTTTGCATGCTAGTATCTGTTATGCTGATTAGTTACATGATTAGGTTTTCAAATATTTATCAATTGCATATGCCAGTTTAACATGCATAGAATAGTTAAAATGATTTATATGGAATAATGATGAACAATTTAATCAGCCGTTAGACCAGACCATCCCAACTTGTCCCGGTAGGAAACCCCTGTTCATGTTTTTGTTTATTCAACAATTCATGCCATGATTCAGATATCTCAAATGTCCGAGATTGGGGGACAAGACTCGAGGATGGTTGTTGGTTAAATTGGTTGCTACATTTGGGACAACTTCCGGTGTAGTTTACATTCCATAACTGTTATCCATGTGACATATTATTTATCTGATTGCGGACAACTCTACGTTAGATAGATAATAGGCTAGTAGTTATGGCTCATTAGGAAATATTAATGTCATCTTAACTAAGGCTTTATCTCATTAACTACCCCTAAATAGCATGAGTAATTATCATAGTAAACACTCGCTTCACCTATAAGTTCTCGTTGCCACCTCCACTCCACTTTACTTTAATTTAGTTTAATTTTAGATAATTAGTAGTTAGTTAAAACCAAAACAACCCAAAACCTCTTTTAAAACCCTAGCTAAATTCCCGTAGATAACTAAAGTCCTAGATCCCATGCCCGTTGTAGTTTGAAGAACGACCCTAGGTCATACTTATCGCTATACTTATCCATAGCTTTAGTATACTTAGGCCCAGCATAAAACAAACTTTTAAAACTCCACTGACGCCGCCGCTGACGGACGGTCCGACGACAGGGTGAAAACCCGATCGACCGTTGGTGGCGCGTCAGGCACGCATATGCAGGAATGCCCCCTCACATAAAGAGAACAACTGAGGGTCAGCCCCGCGTTCCTTAGGGCGCTCGTTCAGACGCGTCTCGATACCCTAAAGGTTCCACGATAACAATGCTTCGGAATGATGACGCAAACAGTCAACATCATCAAAGAAAAAACCATTCTTCCACGGTTTCAACACCAGTTTTTGAACGCACGATACTCGAAACAGGCCTTTTATAAAAAAAAAACCCAACAATCTAGCCTTGAAATACGAAAATGATGACGAAAAATAGTTAGGTCAGGAACCTTGTTTTGCCCGCGATAAAACATTTCGAAAATCATTAACCGCTGCAAACCGTACGGAGGAAAATGCGGAACTCAATACCATAGAACTCACAAACTTCGATCACAAAAGGAGACACGGGCAAACGGAAATTCAAAACATCAAAATACTTCCGGTACACTGCAACCTTACCGTCCAACGGCCGGTTGGCCTGATCATCAGGCGACGGAACCACCGGATTATAATCCGCAATACACGGGTAACGTGTCTGCAAATTGACCAAAACAGAGTCGCTAATCCTACTGACCTCTTTAGAAACACTAGGATCGTCTACAATCTCATCTACTTCTACGGGAGAATTTGGAACAGACTTACGGAATAAACGGGGAAAATAAATATATAAAAAAAGGAAAATGTTGCAAAAGAAGAGATACGGACCCTCAGACAAACAATCCGGCGATGAAAACCAATAAACAGAATTCCCCCAAAGATGATAATTACGGTGATAATGGTAGTTAGTTTTTCGAATATAAACGTCGCAATTGAAAAAACCCAAATTATATACAAACGTGAAGCGGGTCGGATTTGACAGGCCATTCGTTTGTTACCGTACACGTGGAGCGCTAAGATCAGCGGAAATTCAAAAATCATCCAGCTGTCCACGCGCCAACATCCACTCGATTACCCGTAGAAAAACACGACTGACAAGATGGCTAGGTAGACAGACAGTCTGCGCATTCATTACCTATAAAAAACGTGGATGCCCCCTCAGGAATGGCAACCAGAAGAAGTTCGACCTTCACTTTTTGTCAAAAAATGACAAGTTAAAGTGGGGGGACTTAATGGTGTAACCACCCCCTCAGAGAATGCAACCTCCATGCGAATACTCCTAGGGGTTATCCCTGCCCAAATATGATCCAACGAATGGCTCGGCAAAAGGACATTCATACCTCGAAAAACATTCCGTGTCAATAATATATGTGTACAGTGTCACGTCAACATCAAATCAGTCCAAAGTCAGCCCTCGATCTTGTTCCCCATTGACCGACAAATAGGACAAATGGCTCCCATACCTTTCACGACTACCCATTGGTTACCCGGTGGATTTGAGGTCTGTGACACTCCTCAAAATTTTGGTACAATTATAAACATTAAAGACGTGCATACTTAGAGCTAATTCCTTGCTAAGTGAATTCAAAATAATTATTTTGAGATATGTCTAGCAAAGACCAACTATTTTAATACTGGAAGTATTACTTATTTCCTAATTATTATAATTGCGTACAAAACATTCGGAATGAGCCCGACAAAAATATACGTACGTTGGCGATACAAAAATTTAAAAATAACATAAAGCTATTTTTATAGTTGTTATTTATTTGAAATATTATTCTAAGCATAAAAGCATAAGAATAAAAGCATAACATTTAAAATTTAACGTTTATACGTTTATTATATAACGTAATTTGCGCGACTACATATGCAGAATGAATCCGAAAACCCAACAAATCAAAATTTATATTTTGAAAACTCAAATTGATGTATTTGAATAAATACATTGAAAAGTATTAACGCGGAATAACGTTAACGAACTAAACGAATAAAACACGTTTTAACGAATAACGATCGGGTAAACGAACATGGGTTAAATACCTAAAGGTTTATTACAAAATATATTGGTGACAAAGTTTACCAAAGCCATCCTTTGATTGACTTTGAAAGCCGACCAAGCACCCCTTTTTGCACCATTCCCATTTGAACTATTTAACACACAAACACATACACCTAAACCATATTTTTCCTCTCAATCATTCAACTACACCCTCACTTATCTCTCTCGCAACAACAGCAGAAAATCATCATCATCTCCGTCTTTTAAGTGCAAAAGAAAGGAAGAAGAAGCTCAAACTCCAAGCCTCAACATCATCATCATCTTCCATCTTCTTTCTTCTTCATCTTCAAATATAGTATGGATCCATTTTTCTTTCACTTACATTGTATGATTCTTACTTCTTAACATGTTACATGTTCATATCTTGAAATATCTTACATGAAAACTTAATGAAAATCAAAGAAAACTAAACCTTGTAATGGAACACTAGTCTGCCCTAAATTTCAGTTGTGGTAGACAAATCATATAAAATCTTGTGAGTAGAATAAATGTATGAAACAACTTGGAAAAGCTTTGTATGTTCATTATCTACAACTTTTGTTTAGAACTCGTATCCTGAAAATACATCAATTTTTAGTTATAATCTGTTTTGTGCGTGTGTGTCGGATTTGGTAACTTTCTGGACATACCTTGTTACACGATTTTATTTAGTAAGTTATGTTTATCTAAAGATCATGAAAAAAATACTGGAAGTATTTCACACACGTAGGAATGTTGTGTAAAAATTTCAGAATTTTTTGATCTGTTTAGACCACCGAAACCAAGCTCGAAATTTGGCCAAAAATCTGGAAAACATAAGTTTGAGGACTGTTTTGGGATAAAATTGAAAACGACACTTTTTGGTTAATACGCGATCGCGTGTTTTAAAATTTGTGGTCGCGTATGTTTTAAGCCAACAATCGCGTGATGATTAAAAACTAAATTGTGTACTAAGGAACAATACGCGATCGCGTATAACAAAACACATGATCGCGTATAGTAAAGTTCATGATCGCGTGAACTAAATACCATGGTCGCGTAAATTTTCTTTTAGTTTAATGATCTTGTATTATGTTTCTAAATTATTATGCGATCGTGTAGCATTGTTCAGGTACGCATATTTTCAAAATAAATAAACAATATGCGATCGCGTATTTTTCTGCGATCGCGTACTTTAGTTAATATCCATTACAGAGACGAACCAATTCAGTTATGGGTACCCAAAAATTATTTTAAAAATTAGCTTCTATAAATTAAATGAATAGGAGTTAATTAATACGAGTTGAACAAATTTTGTAAGTGGTACCTTTATATACATGACAATTAACCATGTATATATACACACTCAATGACAAATTATACATGTATATATACATTCGGATAAATATATCCACAACGAAACTATATATGATATAACTCATACACTTTATACATATATACATACACACACACACATACACACACACTTTTTCAAAGTATACAACGAAACGAGTATAATAATAATATCACTTTGAATTATTATTACGAAATCATCACCAACGGAACGTACGAAACTTTAAACAACAAAGATCTTTCAACGAATGAACGAATAACATGGTTTTGCAGTTAGCCGACTACTTATACAAATTATCTCTTACGTTTAGGATGTTAGGGACTTTACTTGGGCATACGCTTTGCTAGCACTCATGTACCTAGCTCACGAGGTGAGTTCACAACCCCTATTTTACTGTTTTACTACTTTCAAACTAGGAGTGAAAAATATAGCAACTGTTTTACTGCTGCATGCAACCACTGTTTATAAATGCTTTTATGCCCTTATACCTACAAACTATTGACTTTATAAATGTATCCATATTATATTCGATAGCTTGATTTCTTATGAACAACACTTGTGAATGTTTTCATACTATACTTCCAAACTGATTATAATTGCTTTTATGTTTTTATACAAACTATTTACGAAAACGTTTTATTATATTGATAAACCGGAGAATGATCGGTAACGTATGATACGCTGGAGAACGAACATCATTGTGATAAACTGGAGAACGACTGGTAACGTTTGACACGCTGGAGAACGACCAACATTGTGATAAACCGGAGAACGACCAGTAACGTTTGATACGTTGGAGAATGACTGACATTGTGATTAACCGGAGAACGAATGGTAACGTTTGTTTTTGACTGGAAAACGACCAGTAATTTGATACGCCGGAGAACGACCAACAATTTGTTTTAAACTATACTTTTGGGTGACATCCCAACTAAACCATATTTTGGGTAACATCCCAACTACACTATACTTTTGGGTATCATCCTAACAAAACTATACTTTTGGGTAACATCCCAACTAAACTTATATTTTGGATAACATTCAACGAAACTTATTTGACTCTCATGTCAAGAACTTACAAACGAACTTGGTTTAACCACTTTATAAACACAAAACCTATGAATTCACTCAGCATTCTTTGTTGACTTTTTACTATGTTTTTCAAGGAATTAGTAGCTCGTGTAGGATTGCATGCACTTTGGAATGACGACCCCCGAGACCACCTTAGGATGCCTCTTTTTGGAAATGAACGAGATTTCCTACGTATAACTAATACTAATTAGTCATACTTACGAAATCCCCTTTTGATATTGTATTTACGTAAAAGGTTGTGCTTTAACAACACTACTAATTCTATGACTTCAATAAGTTGTAGCATTTTGTAATAACTATTTTATTAATGATATCATAACTACTGTTCAGCGATAATCATACGCTCTGATGCATGAATGTCCAATGTTGACATCACGACCCTACAATACACACTAATACTTCCGCTAAACACACGATAAACAGGTATTACCGTTTTTGGAGGTTGTGATAGATTGGTATCAGAGCCATTGGTTATAACGAACTAGAAGTCTTTAGTGACTTAGAAGTCTTAGAGACCTAGATTATAGCCTTGGCTAGGAGACTCATGCATACATTCATTTGCATATGTCTAACTCATCGTACGAAAACTATTGTCACAACTCAACTAGAGAAATATATCTCTACTTACGTAAACTATTCATACGAGGAACTCTCTGAACACGATTACGATAACAATGACACGTCGGCACACGAGAACATGCTGCACGACCGTATTGCACATTTAACATACGTACTCACTATACAGATGACATGCCTGTATACCCGAGTGGCTTATGTTGGCTTAAAGCGTGAAATCGTTAATGCCATCTAACCGTACTATATTACCCGAAGTATCATTTCGCTAAAACTCCTATTCAATGGGTACTTATAAATGTGAAAACCCGTACTTAAGGGTAGTCATTACCTAAGTCATTAATGCTAATACATGTATTTAGCATCACCTTAGGTTAAGTACCTAAAACGTTCCGTATATTATAGATATACGCGTACGAAATTAATTATAATTATGCAAACTCATCGGATAGGTTCCGACACTCCCGACCATTGGTGAAACATCCTGTAAATAGCCTAAATCTATTTTTATACAATAATAGTCGTTATTCAGTTTGGAATATTATTTGATAATAATATTAACGAGAAACAAACACGTTTTAAATAAAACGTACCATACGCGATTAAACGTACGATTTGAGGCCGACACACGAACGAGAACTCGACCAATATTTTGGTCATTCAAAATGATAAGTTTTCAAAGGTCCAACTAATTTTTATATATGTGTATATACCGAAAACAACGCAAGAAAACTTAACATTTTTAAAACTATACGATAACACTCGGTTAACGTTTAAATGACTCGCAAACGTAACGCAAATCCAAGGACCGAGACCCGATCCCAACCCACACTGGGCTAGGCCCGAGCCCCAGCCCAAGATCATCAAAAATCGGCCCAAAGGCCTACAAACAAACATCCCAAAACAGCCCATGTATATATATACATCACTCCCTTTGTAAAATCTTCATTCCAACTCATTTTAAAACACATACAAAACTAATTCTCTGCTCCCTCTCTCTCTAAAAACGTTTTTCACTCACTCTCTCTCTCTCTCTCTATCAAAAACACTGAAGATTTTAACAAGATCTAGCAACCTCACCACTCCCCCAAGTCGATTTAAGCAAGGAACAACAAGAAACAAAGCCAGCAGCACATCTTCACTCATTTTCGGTATAGATCGACTTTTCTGTGGTAAGATCTACTTTCTTTGCTTCTAGATCTTCAAGGATAACATGTATCTACATGTTAATAGTCGATTTAGCTTTTTTATTGTCCAAAAACTTGACTAAAAATCATTTGTAGTTGCGGTTAACCAATGGATATATAATAACATTACCCCAGGACAAAACTCAAACCGAGTTTAGATCGGCCATATCTAACCCATAACTCCATTAAATCTCATGTTTCTTGTGCCTAAATTGTAGGTTAAGGTGTCTATTTTTCGTATCTGGAAGCCATGTATCTTAATTGGTTCATCTTATATTTTTAAGAATAAGAAATAAAAGGACATAACCAGACTGCAACTTCTGACCAGATTCTTGGTCAAAAAGATCTGGTCATATCTCGAAATATATGATGAGTTAGACCATGAAACCTTTTGGAAAATATCAAAAAAATTTCCTCTCCAACTTTCATTTAGACCACATGTTCTGGAAATGGCCACAATTTGAGTTATAACACGATAAGTGGACATATGTCCCGAAAACGAGCTGTTTGACACACTTACATTTCCGAATTTATTTCTTGAGTTGTGCTTATCTAAAATCTGTGAAAAAATATGTTTTGGAAACCTGATACATAAGAGAATAATGTGTAATTTTCTTGGATTTTCTTTCGGATAGAAACATATTTAAAACAAGCTCCAATCGAGACCGAAAATATGAAAAACCGAGCCTAGGTGTTGTTTTTGTCAAAACCTTGAAAACGACACTGTCGGGTATCCACGTGACATGAAACTTATTTTTCATAAGTATTAAAACATTTTAAGCATTGTGTAAAAGTTTCGGGTCAAATCGAGCATTTTTGACCAAGTCCCCAAATTTGAAACTCAACTCAACCCGATCCTGCGACACAAAACCTTGTGTCGCAGATCACATTAGCGACACTATACTTATGTTGCAACATCTGATTTCCATCAACACCTGTGACACAACCATTATGTCTCTACCCACATTCATGTCGCTACCTTGCGACACACACTTATGTCGCATATCAATTGGAAGCCCTAAGCGGCGACACAAACTTTGGTGTCGCACTTAATTTGATTTTCATGCTTAGCGACACAATCACTATGTCGCACTCATACTCGAATTGCATATCTTGCGACACAGGCCTCCGTGTCACCACACTTCTTGATGTCGCTCCTTGTGTCCCTACATAGTCCGATTGACAAACACTTTTAACTCTAAGTGTTGAATTCGCACATCGATTTCTAAACATGGTACAACATTATAAGTACACACGATACATATACTTTTATAAGTATACATGAAAACACAACATAATGATAACCTCAGATTATTAATACATAATTTAACCAACGGGCCGCACACGTTTTAACTAAACAAACGATTGAATATTTGGACAATACTAGTTGAGTGACAACTAGCAATAGGTGAACTATAGGGTCATCTACTTACATTATAACCTCATGTGTTTAGTGCACTAGGAGTGAAAACACGTAAAAACTCATGTTTTTACGTATGTTATCTTCCACATTTTAGGCACAAAGTTAACAAAAACATACTTAAAAGGACATTATTCATAAAGTTTTGTTAACTAAGTCAAAACAGAGTCGATGTTTGTAAAATCACTATAAATGGCATCAAAAAGGTAAGAAACCGGGCAAAACTGCTTTATCGCACCTCCGTTCACTCATTTCAATGCACTTTAAGCTACACTCCGAGTTATGACCTCTAACTTAAGTCATTCTCTTCGTTAGGAAAATACGAACGCGTGGACATAAGGATCGCTCAAAACGGATAAATGACGAAAAAGATAAGCCCGAACGAAGAAACGAAGAACCGAAGGGCCAGGATACGGCTGAACACAGCCGTATACGCCTGAGCCAGACCGTATACGGCTGGACACAGACCGTATACGGTCTGTGCAGACCGTATACGACTTGTGCTCAGCCGTATATGGGCAAGCTCAGCCGTATTCACCCTATGCACAACCGTATACGGTCCAGTTCAGCCGTATTCACCCTAGCTCAGCCGTATCATACGTTTGGGTGATAAAAATCTTATTTTTATTTGCCTTTGCAATACGGTTGTGCGTTTCATGGTTAGGATACGGTCTACGGATACGGCTGTGCGATCTCTATATATAGAAGCCTCATTTCATCATTTGAAGACATCTCTCACACATCTCACACTTCACATCTCAACAATCTTCGTTTTCTTACATTTTTATATTTTTATTCTCTCTCTAGATTGGTTTAGATAGTTTCTCTCTCTAGAGTTTTCTCTCTCTAGAGAGAGATAGATAGTTAGTTGGTTAGCAGTAGAGAGAAGGAAAGCTGGTATTGTAATCACGGTGTAATAAGAAGCATTCTTGGTGCAAGACTCTGCCTTTCTTTTCAGCTGTTACTCTGCTCAATTTTACTGGTGATATCTTTCTTTTCATACTTATACTATGTCCGAATTATTTCGGCCTGTTTGTATGATGTATGTTACTATTATTACCATGCTTATTGAGTAAGTGTGCTGTTGCGGTTGTTGAAATGTAGATAGTTAGAAGTAGGGATGATGTTGAATTAATCTTTAAATCTATATAATTGGGGATTGTTATATTTGTTATGTCTAAACTTATCATGCATCTAGACTTAGCTATGGATCACCCTTTCCAGTCCTTCGCGTGACTACTACTTTAGGCTTAGAACCTGATCAACTCTAAGTACAGTAGGAAGTTATCTGTGTTATAGTAAAGAAGCCGTGTATGTCACTGTAATCCGGCTGTAATACTGGGCAAATGCCCTGGAAAGAGCCGTCTGTGCCGACACTGTGGATTACCTAGAGACCCTTGATTATAGCCTAGAAACCAATATAGCTGTGGAAATGTTACAGTACACAGTCTGTCTACCCCTGTAACTGAAGCTGTGGAAACACTTTAACATTGTACACCGTATCTGTACCTAGGGATGAAAAGTTGTGGAAACACCATAGTACACCGCAAGTACATCCTTGGTTAAATGAATCTGTGGAACTGTGTAAGTGCAGTATACCGTGAACGGTTCCTAGGTTGGTACGCTGTGGAAGGAGTATGCATTGTACACCGCTGGTGTTCCTAGGGCTGAATGACTGATTGCAAAGGAGAGGCTAGATCATGACAGAAGTAGTTGAACTAATCAAACGTAAGTAATGAGTCTGGAGATGAAAGTCAAGCCCAGCAGTGGTTCAAGATTCTTAAAACCCTTAGACTCTACAAAACTGATAGTTTAGAATAGCAAGTTAAATAATCTGAACATGTTTAGGAAATGACATTTACATTTAGGTGTTAAGAATGGTCAGAATTACCTGCGTGGCAGTCTGTTACCTTATTCCTGCACCCTTCAAGGGTCACTTGTCCACAAAGACAGTGTGGGAGGTTGAGCAGCCTTTTCTAATCAGAATCACGATAGCCTAGGTCTCGTGAAATACTAATTCTGGTACATAACTAGAATGAGTAGGGTCCTAGTGTTTACACCCATAATGCATCTGTTTATTAACTAAAAATGTCCCCAATTATCTTTATAATAAGCATCATCCCCGCAACTGATTATTGAAGTTTCAATCGCCACAATTCTCTATCTGTCTACCTAGCTACCGATTCTTCTCTATCTTATTTACTTTACTTGTCTTTAGTTGATTAGTTAATTAAATTAGAAAATCCCCAAAACCTACCTATCTGCACAAAACCCATCCTAAAAGCAAAACTCTATCTTTGGCATCACTTCGTTTCAATTCGCTCCGATTTAAGAACGACCTCGAGTTATACTTACTGCTTGCTCACCCTGTGTGGTAGGTAGTACTTATAAATTGAGTCCCCAACTCTTTATAAATTTAAAACTCCAACCGATCGGCACTCGGTACTGTCCGGTCAGTCCCTTGACGACAGGGACGGGTTCTCCCCCCTCACAAGGAGAGAGCTTCAAAAACCTGACTGTTCGGGCGCCATCAAGTTTTTGGCGCCGTTGCCGGGGATCGTAGAGAGTTACGATTCTGAAGCCGCCTTAGATTGAATAAGCAATTAGGAGATCCTTTTCGTATAGGTTATCCTCAACCTATTCGAAAGTTACTTTTCTTAGGATAAATTAGCTTAGTTTAAAATAAAATGAAAAATCCAAAATTATCTTTCTACGATTCGCTGCCTTCCTGTCCCATTTCTCTGTCCGCCTCCAAGACGACTGAAGAAAAGACGGCTATGGACGATGCTGAGTATTTCGACCACTTGGAACTAGAGTTAAAATCTGACTTTCACTCATCACCGGAAGAAGCCTCCGCTAGCCCAAACGACGATTCTAGAACCTTAGGGAAATTCTTAGATCTTGACTTAGGAACCCATAAATCTCAACAGAAGATCTCAACTTCTGCTTCTAGCATTCCAAGCTATCAGGTTTTACCTGCGCCTGAGATTAAATATTCCTTAGAAAATATCTCTAGATTCCCTGATTTTGTCGATAATATTCCTGAAAACACTCAATCCTTTCATTCCTCATCTAATGAAGAACGAATCTCCATAAGGAATGCGGATATTCATGAACATCTTCCAAAATCCCCAATTTTTGTCTACCTCGTACCAGAACCTTCGTACACCATTTATCGTGTTGTTGATAAGGAGATACCGAAAGATTCAGATGGTGATGAAATCCGATACGCTGGTTACTCTTTTGACCCTGACAGGAGGTTAGGTGTATGTAAGGCATTTGCCTTACACTTAAATATGTCTGATTTTCCTTACTCAGTTGAGCAAAGAAAAACCATCTTAAGGATTGACATACTCGTAGGTATTCTCCACTGTCTTCCGATCCAAAAGGGAGATGGTATCTTCACTCGATATCGAGAGCAAGAGCGAAATCTATCATCAGAAATAGATCGCCTCATGGATCTATTTGCTTGCACCGATTATCCATCGGTTTCACAAACCATGATTAATCGTTATGTTGCAGCAATGATAAAAGAGCTTGAGCTATTAACTTCTTGAGATCTTGCGATCACTCTCGTCATTTCTGGAAAAATTCCATTTTTCGTAGATCCCGCCGCTTATATAATCGCCAAGTTACAAGAAATATTTCCTGGAGCTGACGACGACAAAATAGAAGCCGTTTTCTTTGCCGAAAGAAAAGATATTCACGTTAAACTCGCTTCGTTGTTCGATCAATCCAAATTCCTTTTTACCGTTTCTCAAAGATCTTTAATTTTGGATATCACCATTGCAGTGCAAACTACAAATGGAGATCCAGATTCAAAAGAGGAACTTAGGTTTCAGAGAATTTTAGGAAATCTTCTTCATGATCTTAATAATATAGACCGCGGTATGCGAATAGGAAAGCTATTATCAGAAATAGATCGCCTCATGGATCTATTTGCTTGCACCTATTATCCATCGGTTTCACAAACCATGATTAATCGTTATGTTGCAGCAATGATAAAAGAGCTTGAGCTATTAACTTCTAGAGATCCTGCGATCACTCTCGTCATTTCTGGAAAAATTCCATTTTTCGTAGATCCCGCCGCTTATATAATTGCCAAGTTACAAGAAATATTTTCTGGAGCTGACGACGACAAAATAGAAGCCGTTTTCTTTGCCGAAAGAAAAGATATTCACGTTAAACTCACTTCGTTGTTCAATCAATCCAAATTCCCTTTTACAGTTTCTCAAAGATCTTTAATTTTGGATATCACCATTGCAGTGCAAACTACAAATGGAGATCCCGACTCAAAAGAGGAACTTAGGTTTCAGAGAATTTTAGGAAATCTTCTTCACGATCTTAATAATATAGACCGCGGTATGCGAATAGGAATTTCAAGTAAAAAGAAAGTTAGAAAGGAATTTAATAAGTTTGTTAACAATCTGCTAGAATTAGGCCAGAAAGAACGTAGGATTCTTAGCAAATTCGAAAATTTTTCATTACACCCTGCCGAGCTAGTTGATTATGTCATTAACATTCTAAACTGTGATTTTATTCCTCGTTATACTTCAAGATTGATTTCAAGCAATCCCCTTTAAATAGATTTGGAACAATAGTCGAGCTACAGACTTGAAACAAGCGCTTTTTGGGAGGCAACCCAAATTTTTAAATAGGTCTTTAAAATAATTTTCTTAGGTTAAAAATAAGTTAGTTTAGTTAGTGGTTTAATTTGTTTTTTAAGAAAAAGTAAAAGAAAAAAAAAAAAACCCTTTAAAAATCTTTGTCTCCGCAGAATCTGCGCAGTTTCTGAAAACTTGAAAATCTTAAATTAAAATATCTTATAAAGTTTTAAATTGCTTAGATTTTAAAGAGTCAAGATTTTAAACAAAAAATATTGTTTATTTTTATCTAGTTAGTTAGTTCTCCTTGCGTTTTAATAAAACAAACTTTTGCTGCGCACAGTCAAATACCAAATTTTAAACTTTTGCTAAAATATTTGGCTAAGGTTTTAATTACCCAAAATACCTAGTAATTACACTTAAAATGTTATTTAATCACAAATGGTAAAAAGGTGGAGTAAATAAAAAGGGTAAAAAGGAGTCAACTAAAGTCAAAACAACAAAAAAATCATTTTTTCCCCCTCCTTTTCCCTCCTTGCGCCGGCCTCCATCACCCCACCCCAAACCCACCATTTTCCACCATTTTTAACCAAACCAAGCCTCAAATCTTCATCTCTAGGTCGTTTTTGTGTCCCCTAACATCATTACATCTTCATTAAGGTATGATCCAAGCTTAAAATACCAAAATTCTCTAACTTTATTAACCTAGGGTTTCAAGTTAGTTTTTGATGATTTGTGCTTTGCATTGCAAAATCGAGCTATGATTCTTGCTTAGTGATGATATAGGATGATGTAGGAGCTAGCATTACTTCTTAGATTGAAGCAATTTGATGTTTGACTTTGGAAAGTTGACTATATTTGACTTTTGTGACTAGTAGATCCATTTTAACCAATTGATGATTAAATTGCTTATGATAAGTTGTTTGTTGGTTGATTTATGCTAAATATGATTAGTATAGCTTATTCATTTGCTTCATTTGTGGTTAAATGCGTAATATGGTCAAGTTAGCAAATTAAAGTAAGCATGAAAAGTTGACTTTTTTTGAAACGTCACCATTTTAAAACAAAAACTTTGATAAAATGACGTTTTAATTTAAGTGGATGCTAATGCCTTGATTTGATTTGATAATGCAAGATAGTGTTACGATAGATTTGACAAATGACAAAAAGGAAACCTTACTTTGGTAATGTTGACTTTAAAAGTCAAAATGCTTAATTTTTAGTAATACTAGTAACCATTTTAGTTAGAAAGTCATGGTGGTGTTGTAAAATTGTATCTTTGAAAGTGTTATGGCAAATCTTAAATGGATACTACATTTTCCTTAATTAACTACTTTTAAATTTTAAAGTAGTGTCTACTTAAAAGAATACCATAATTACTTAAAAATATACAATCAAGCAACAGATTTGTCAACTAAAGAAGCTTTGTTGCGATACTTGCATGATATGATCAAAATTGCTATATACTTGTTTAAATATCATGGTTCGTTTGCATGCGGTAATAGGTTATACTTGCCATGATAAGGTAATTACATGATTAAGATTTAAATCTTTATCATACATGCTTGTTATGGTTAAATAAGTCTTTGACTTTTCTAGTAGAAATCATTTAGACCTAATAGCCTATTGTTGTAAACCAAAGTTTCTTGTGGTGATTGAAAATTGAGTTTGGTGGTATTATTAGCTATTACAGGTTTTTGGGACTGCTAATATTCTAAAACCCACATTTCGAATTTTTATTCAAATATGATTTAGTCAAATAACTTGTAATTATTCCTGGTAATTCACTATGTTCTTGTTTTCTCTTATTTTTCAGATGACTGATATTCCCCGGTATATCAGAAAATCCATCAAGGACCCAGAGAAACGGGAAAGATATCAGACATGGCTAACACATCAGTTGAGAGAAAATAGGTACCTAGTGTGGGAGGATTTGGAGCAAATTGGTTTAAAATAAGGGTTTGAAAATTTGATAGTGTTTAAAGAAGGGAAGCGACATCTGCGCGCATGGAGGAATCTATTTGAGATTAAGGAAAATGTTTATCAAGAGTTAGTTGCTGAGTTTATGGTATCCTTCCAGTTCGACAAAATGATTGATAAGCAAAATGATGACCGAATGATTAGATTCAACTTCATGGGAAATCCTCACCACATGTCATTAGCAACCTTTGCCAGGCATCTTGAATTGTACACTAAGTATCAAGTTACCACTCCTTTCTTCCTGAAGGCAAACACTGAGGTAAAACAGCGAGACCACACTGCTATTTGGCAAGAATTGACTGGAAATCAGTTTCAGTCCAATGTCAAGGCCACTTCTTTTCTTGATAAGCACCACCAAGTTCTCCACAACCTCATCGCTTGCAGCATTCGAGGAAAGAGAAAGACTAAAGAAGCTGTTGGGGTAAAGGACTTGCAGATCATCAAGAGCATTATAGAGCAGGAACACGTTAATGTTGCTTATTTGGTTGCTGATAGGATCCTTACTTAGTCGGGGTACACCGAGTCAGAGTTTGCATATATGGGAGCAGTAATCACTAAGTTAGTTAGGAGAATGGGGCTGTTGACTGAGGAGGTGATTGGTAGCCTGACACCAGTGGCGAACAGGGTATCTAAGCCATATGACGTTAACTATATGGTTAAGGTTTGGTTGCTAGAGAAAGATGCTGATGGGCAGATAAGATGGAAGGATGGTGATATCATTCCGGGAGTTCGAATGAGACCCCCGAGGAGCAAGAGTGTTAGGTTTGAGTTCGATGATAGCACGGTCCACCGACAGCCTAGGACCACTGTTGCTCATGAGCGAGAGGAAGGAGAGACAGCCGCTGCTGAGGCACAAAGTCCACTGATACCGCCTGTTCGAGAGTTTGGTTGGGGAGATCTGGTATCATCCGAGCTCATGTACGGTATTTTGGGTATGCTTAACTCACATTACACACAAGACACATATTTAGCTACTGAGTTTAGATTCCCACAACCTACACGCCCTACATGGGTATGCGGCCCACAACCACCCAACTACCACACCATGCCACTACATCCATTTGCCATGATGCCACCCACTACCACCATTCCCTACACCTCCATACCACCCACATCCTCCACTCGCACTGTGCCCATGGAGATTCCTCGAGCCCGCCGTACCAGGACTACTCCTGCGGCTGAGCCGGTTTTCTCTGTGCACACTGCGACACCACATGAGCCGCATATCCCACATATTGGGTAGCCGTCTTCCCGTATCATGACCCGTCCGGGACCAGCTGAGTCAGCCACATCAGACACATCTTCGGAGACAGACTCACCTCAGTCAGGGTTCAGACAGGACATGCAGGTTGATGACCAGGTACCGGTGCAGACTGATTATCTGCCTGATATGACTACTGCTACTGTTGTGCCTACTTTTTCGGGACTCACAGGGATGCTTCAGAGCAACCCAGTGCTTTCCTCTGAGCTTCCACCGTACCCGATGCATGGTGCTTCCTTAGGATCGTATGAGGTTACAGAGATGGGACTAGATCCCAACTTCCATTTATACCCGATCCAGCCACCAGCATCCGGCAGGCAGCGCAGTTCATCTTCAGCATCAGTCTCCCGCAGGATATCCAGTGGACAGCACTCTGCCTCCTGTCATGGACCTTACAGCTCCATGCCACCTCCAGCTCACGGACCACCATCCGACCAGGATCCTTCTCACCCTTGATCTTATCAGATTTTATTTCCATTTGTGTTGGATAACTGTATCACTTATTATTATTACTGATATTTGGGATTACCTGTATTTGACTGTTGCTGCATGAACTATTTGGGTTCCAACCTGTAATCTGGTTGGACCCACCTATCTATCTTATCTTATCATTTATCTATCATTTACTTATTTTATGCTGTTCTTAGTTAATTTTTAGATTACTTGCAATAAAAGAGAGCAGTAAATAGTATGGAAGTTCCCCGAGAAGAAACCGAGATGACGCACGAATCACGTAAAGATCCTGACACAAACTGATCAACCTACACATCTGAATCAGAATCTTCATTCACACATCTCAGTCCTTTCTAGGGGAGTTTTTTTTTTCCATTCCTTAGTGATTTTCTTTCATCACCTATAACTCGCTGTTATGCCATCATGCTTAAATTCCAAGTGTGGGATTCTAAATCCCACACGAATCAAATCAACTTAGAAATAGGGTTCCAAAATATTTTCAAACTTTAAGTGTGGAATTCCTTCCCAAGAATTTTAAACTTAGTTTGAGAACATTAGGGACAATGTTCCTCTAAGTGTGGGATACACGGTATGTTATACCCTATTCTTTGACTTTGATTGCTTGTCCAAAGTATAACTTTCCAAAAATAAGCTTAACTTCAACAGTGGGGTATCTCCACTCATTTAGTTAGCTTAAATTTTTCCTAAAAACCTCATTTTTGCTAAAATTTTAGAAAATGTTTCTCAAAATCATAAGCTTAACTTCGATAGTGGAGATGCCACTCATTCAGTTGGCTTAATTTTCATAAAAACTCATTTTTGCTAAAATTTTTAAATTTTCTGACTCTAAATAATCTTGAGAAAAATAAATTTTTCAGAAATTAATTAAACTGTTTTGGAAAGTAAAATAAGTTAAGATACGATTTCCTTAAAAATGAAATGTTAATCTAAGAGCATCGCACGGCTAGGCACATACAACCCTATTGCAGTGAGGTATTTGAGCCTAATAAAATCATTCATCTTTAATGCTTCACTTTTTCATTTGATGTGTGTGCCGATGCATGTGCTTTAAGTTAGAACTTGCTCTTGGTATACGCTTCGAGACCACGCCAATGAGCACCGTACGCGGTGAAGGTGCAGTCAAAGGACCTTGACATTCCTTAGGATATAAACCCCTTTCTATCATATCTTTTCAAGCCCCAAAACGCTTCCAACACTCACTTTTAGTGTTGATGATCCGCCTAGAAAACCCTGTTGAGGCTTAGCCTATTCGTTTCTTTCAAAACCCAAAAATTTGAACCCACTTTCCATACCCACCAAAAATCTTATCTTAGAAATTTTAAACTTGTGGAAAATGTTATTTTAATTATCCTTTTTGCTTTCACTCCAAATCACAAATACTGGTGTTTACTCAAAACTTTCTCGTGTGCGTTCCCATGATAAAAATCAAAAGTTGAAAAAAGTTTACGGTGTGAAAAATTGACACCAAGTAAATGCAAAGTCATCAAAAGGATGAAAAATATGAAAAGAAGAAAGGATATAAAAAAAGGGCAAAAAGAAAGAAAATAAGAAATCCCTAGAAAAGCCCAAAAATGAAAATAAAAAAAAAATAAAAAAAATCTAAGTGCTTCGAATCTCTCGAAAATTCATGTTCTTATAAAAGATATAAACTCCCCCGAGTATTTTCAAAAAGATAGAAGTCAAAATAGCTATCTTCTTCCCTTGCCATTTATCCGTTTCCGTTTTCATTAAAAATGTGTTTAAAGTAATGTTTTCCCAAAAAGTTTAAAGTTCTTAAAGATAAGCAAACCCCCTATTTTAAACCAAAAATTCCCACTTATCCATACCACTAAACCCTCACCAACCATTACAACTCATTCTGAATGTCCTGGGATGATTAGCACCGTCCGCATTGAAGTGGTGGAGATCCGATTCTTGATCAAGCCTATGATGAGAAGCAATGCATGACTGGATTTATGAGCGATTTCGTTTGATTAGAATGATAGGAAACCCGATACACTCTGAGTGAATTGAGTGACCACCTTTGTGAGATCGCCTAGTCATGTACAATATCCATCGAGAATTATGAAAGTATGCCAAGGTTGACATTTCAGGATTAAGGGAGGGTTATCTTAATGATGCTTGCTTTCTAAAAAGGTTTTCTTGGTCTCTGATTAAGTAAAAATCTCAGGTTATTTCTTGTCAAAACCCAAAAAACCAATTTTTTCAAAACCTTTATAGCAAGTGAGAATTTTAAAGTTTGCTTGAGGACAAGCAAAAGTCTAAGTGTGGGATATTTGATAACACGTAAAAAGTCATGTTTTTACGTACGTTATCTTCCATATTTTAGGCACAAAGTTAACAAAAACATACTTAAAAGGACATTATTCATAAAGTTTTGTTAACTAAGTCAAAACGGAGTCGATGTTTGTAAAATCACTAAAAATGGCATAAAAAATGTAAGAAACCAGGCAAAACTGCTTATCGCACCTCCGTTCACTCATTTCAATGTACTTTAAGCTACGCTCCGAGTTTTGACCTCTAACTTATGTCATTCTCTTCGTTAGGAAAATACGAACGCGTGGACATAAGGATCGCTCAAAACGGATAAACGACGAAAAAGATACGCCCGAACGAAGAAACGAAGAACTGAAGGGCCAGGATACGGCTGAACACAGCCGTATACGGCTAAGCCAGATCGTATAGGGATGGACACAGACCGTATAAGGCCTGTGCAGACCGTATACGGCCTGTGCAGACCGTATACGGCTTGTGCTCAGCCGTATACGGGCTAGCTCAGCCGCATTCACCCTATGCACAGCCGTAAACGGTCCAGTTCAGCCGTATTCACCCTAGCTCAGCCGTATCGTGCATTTGGGTGATAAAAATTTGATTTTTATTCACCTTTGCAATACGGTTGTGCGTTTCATGGTTAGGATACGGTCTACGGATACGGCTGTGCGATCTCTATATATAGAAGCCTCATTTCATCATTTGAAGACATCTCTCACACATCTCACACTTCACATCTCAACAATCTTCGTTTTCTTACATTTGTATATTTTTATTCTCTCTCTAGATTGGTTTAGATAGTTTCTCTCTCTAGAGAGAGATATATAGTTAGTTGGTTAGCAGTAGAGAAAAGGAAAGCTGGTATTGTAATCACGGTGTAATAAGAAGCATTCTTGGTGCAAGACTCTGCCTTTCTTTTCAGCTGTTACTCTGCTCAATTTTACTGGTGATATCTTTCTTTTCATACTTATACTATATCCGAATTATTTCTGCTTGTTTGTATGATGTATGTTACTATTATTACCATGCTTATTGAGTAAGTGTGCTGTTGCGGTTGTTGAAATGTAGATAGTTAGAAGTAGGGATGATGTTGAATTAATCTTTAAATCTATATAATTGGGGATTGTTATATTTGTTATGTCTAAACTTATCATGCATCTAGACTTAGCTATGGATCACCTTTTCCAGTCCTTCGCGTGACTACTACTTTAGGCTTAGAGCTTGATCAACTCTAGGTACAGTAGGAAGTTATCTGTGTTATAGTAAAGAAGTCGTGTATGTCACTGTAATCCGGCTGTAATACTGGGCAAATGCCCCGGAAAGAGCCATCTGTGCCGACACTGTGGATTACCTAGAGACCCTAGAATATGGCCTAGAAACCAATATAGCTGTGGAAATGTTACAGTACACAGTCTGTCTACCCCTATAACTGAAGCTGTGGAAACACTTTAACATTGTACACCGTATCTGTACCTAGGGATGAAAAGTTGTGGAAACACCATAGTACACCGCAAGTACATCCTTGGTTACATGAATCTGTGGAACTGTGTAAGTGCAGTACACCGTGAACGGTTCCTAGGTTGGTATGTTGTGGAAGGAGTATGCATTGTACACCGCTGGTGTTCCTAGGGCTGAATGACTGATTGCAAAGGAGAGGCTAGATCATGACAGAAGTAGTTGAACTAATCAAACATAAGGAATGAGTCTGGAGATGAAAGTCAAGCCCAACAGTGGTTCAAGATTCTTAAAACCCCTAGACTCTACAAAACTGATAGTTTAGAATAGCAACTTAAATAATTTGAACATGTTTAGGAAATGGCATTTACATTTAGTTGTTAAGAACGGTCAGAATTTCCTGCGTGGCAGTCTGTTACCTTATTCCTGCACCCTTCAAGGGTCACTTGTCCACAAAGACAATGTGGGAGGTTGAGCAGCCTGTTCTGATCAGAATCACGTTAGCCTAGGTCTCGTGACATACTAATTCTGGTACATACCTAGAATGAGTCGGGTCCTAGTGTTTACACCCATAATGCATCTGTTTATTAACTAAAAATATCCCCAATTATCTTTATAATAAGCATCATCCCCGCAATTGATTATTGAAGTTTCAACTGCCGCAATTCTCTATCTGTCTACCCAGCTACCGATTCTTCTCTTTCTTATTTACTTTACCTGTCTTTAGTTAATTAGTTAATTAAATTAGAAAACCCCCAAAACCTACCTATCTGCACAAAACCCATCCTAAAAGCAAAACTCTATCTTTAGCATCACTTCGTTTCAATTCGCTCTGATTTAAGAACGACCTCGAGTTATACTTACTGCTTGCTCACCCTGTGTGGTAGGTAGTACTTATAAATTGAGTCCCCAACTCTTTATAAATTTAAAACTCCAACTGATCGGCGCTCGGTACTGTCCAGTCAGTCCCTTGACGACGAGGACGGGTTCTCCCCCCTCACAAGGAGAGAGCTTTAAAAACCTGACTGTTCGGGCGCCATCAAGAAGGTTACGAGATAGACATACTTTCGCTATAGGAAAGCTAGCACCAACAGGTGAGTTCATAGCCCCACTTTTAAACTGTTTTCGTTTTAGTGAAAATGCATGCTTCCATTCATCGGCCATGAATGCAAATATTTAAATATTCTGATTTACACATTACAATATTACCGTCGAGTAATACAAACTGTATAACATTAGTGAAAATTTACTTATTCCTTAATGTTGTAGAGCAACACATATCTTTAAATCTTACGATTTACTTTTGTACATAAGTTGAAAATACTTACATTGATTTCTTATCTAGAGTGCATAACTCAACATTTGCTAAAGGCACATACACTTGCATGAAAAACTTTAAACTATAAATTCATGATCATTTCATGCATTCACGGTACTTTGGTACTGCATTACGGTGCTTCGGCACTGCATTACAGCACTTGGTGCTGCATTCACGGTACATTGGTACTGCATTACGGTACTTCGGGTACTGCATTACGGCACTTGGTGCTGCATTTACGGTACTTTGGTACTGCATTACGGTACTTCGGGTACTGCATTACGGCACTTGGTGCTGCATATACGGTACAATGGTACAGCATTACGGTGCTTCGGGCACTGCATTACGACACTTGGTGCTGCATTCACGGTACATTGGTACTGGATTACGGTATTGCGGGTACTGCATTCATGGTACTTGGTGCTGCATTTGGGCACTTTATGCTACATAGGATGCATACATGCATAGACTTGAAGACAAATGATTTATAGCTCATCCTTGGCAGTTAGTGCTACATTCGGAAATCATACGACTTTTAGAATTCTTGCAACATATGAAAATCACTCGGTTTAAACTTACATCTAGCCTTCATGCTACATTTGGAAACCAAATGATTTCAACATACTTCTAGCCTTCGTGCTACATTTGGAAACCACATGATTACAACATACCTTTAGCCTTCGTGCTTAATATCGTGTAAAAAGTCATGTTTTTACTAATGATATCCCTCTCATTATAGAAAAAAACTTGGCAAAAGAGCTCAAATATTACATTAATCGTTATTATTTTGTCAAGTAGGTTAAAATAAGGAAGCATGAGAAAATTCAAGCAAAACGGCTAAAAAATGAAGATTTCACGCGCGTTTGAAGATCAAAGGCAACCAAGACAAAAAATTTAAGTAAAAAGGATCATCCTAAGGATTTCCTTATACCAAAGTCTACATTTTCAAAAATTGAATCCAATGCAAAAAGAATCAACTAAAACAGATAAAGAATGAAGATTCTACGTACTACGAAAGATTCAAAACATTCAGAACAAGACATCTGAAGATCGGACAATCATCTTGGAGATTTCTTTATATCAAAATATTTGTATTTTAAAATCGATTCCAATGCAAAAATAATCATCGCAATCGGACGCATAACGAAGGAGATACACAAGAAAATGTGAACCGAAAAAGATGTACGGGCGAGGCCGACCGGCAACTGGCCACCGCCGGCTAGCAATTGGCCGCCGCCAGCTGGCAGGTAACCAGTGCCGGCTGCCTTTTGGCTCCGGCCAGCCGGTGCCGGCTGACACCCACCCGGTGCCGGCCCGTTGCCATCCTGTTCCGGGTGCTTATTCGTCCGTGCATCACCTTTTTCGTCTGGTACGCGTACCGCGCGCGTTTTTTGCTAAAATGAGCCTAACTTTGCTATCGTGAGCCGGATGTCAACTATAAGTAGACCATTGGATTCATAATTCAAAAACACACATTCCTATAATACTTTCTCTCTCTAAAATATCAGTTTAGTTTCTCTCTCTATTTTCTCACTCTAAATTAGTTTAGGCTAGTTTTAGGAGCGTATTTGGAATAGATCGAAAGCACGGAATGTGTTGTAATATTGTTGTGTAAGCTTGGGATTATTTATATCTAAGTCAATTCCTCTCCTTCTCGCATTTAATCCCGGTTATTTCTATCCTAATCTATCTTAATTAAAATGTATTCTTTAATTATGCTAGATATAGTTATTGCCATGCTTAGCGAGTAGATTACTTTTGTATTTGTTGTGATGTAATTAGTATAAATAATTATTGGATGACTTTAAACTGTCGTGAAGTAATATGATGGCCCCTATTCGATTGTTCTTAGATATAGTACTGGAAACGCAATATGCGGAGTAAAAATGTATGAAAGTCTGAGACGACGAAGCTAATCATATTGCGAATCAACCTTAACTTATCGTGAATTGATATGACGGCCCCAATTCGATTGTTCGTTGATATAGTGCTGGAAATGCTTTATGCAAAGTACAAATGTATGGAAGTCTGGAACGACCGAAGGTAGTTATATTATGAACTGATATTATAAAAACGGAAACTTATTGTTCGGATTTACTGTACAATTTTAAACTGAAAACTATATAATCGCCTTTCAGTCAACAAACGTGATTGTAACCTTGTAACGAGGAGTCGCGAACCTCAATACTTGGTCAAGAATTATCTGCGTAAAAACTACGGTTTAATTACAACATCATGTAAACATCGTAAAATGCAATATAATTACATGGAATTACCATCGGCATAATACACTTTCGATAATAATGTAATTACTATGTAAGCATTATGAAATAATTAAATTCGCAATGGAAATGTCAGATTACGACGAATTACATTGCGAAGCACCATAACATTTTCTGACACGGTATGGGCTTGAATTTATGAAAAACGCCGCCAGCAATTTAGATTAGAGTAGGTATGCTACAGACTAAATAAACATTTACAAAAACCTAAGGATTTTTTGATTATATTCAGCAAGGCACGTTTAAAATTTAAATTAATGAAACATTTCTCATATAACTCAGTTTTCCAAAGTAAAATACCCGCGAAACAATTAAGCATTTCTTCGTTTATCAATCTTAAATTCAACTGACAAGAAACATTTAAGTAATCCGAACAAAACAATCTAAGTTAGTGGTTTATCGAATCGGTAATCTTTATGGTTTTAAGAACGATCGGACTTTATAGGCCTGCTATTCTGTTCCTTCGCCCACGAACGAATGCCTTCAATAACAAGGTCCACTGACTCCCTAACAGGAGAGTGTGGAGAGTTCTGCATCGTCTGTTTGATCAAAATCATTACACCTTAGTTCCTCGTGACATATTAGTTGATAACCGACTAATAGGGAATCTAATGGTTATGCCATTAGGTAACGGATTTAACAAACCTGTCTAGTTTTCACGTTTCTTTAAATGCCAAAGTCACTATCCTATAATTATCAGCTAATGAAGTCACAACAAATATAGTTTTCCACCATCTGATTTATTATTACCTTTTTATCGCTTTATTTTACTTTGTAGACTGAACCAATACCCCCATCACTTTAATAAAACCTCCCGTTTGATAGAAAACCACTGATTGATTGGAATCTCCTCTGTTTCAATTCAGTTTCTCTTTAATAAACGACTCTAGGTCATACTTACCACTTGCTAACCTTTGGTTCAGTAATAGTAAGTCACACTTAGATCTTGCATTTATAAATTTAAAACCCACGGATACCGGCTGTTGTGTAAACGACCATGGCGGCTGGCATCAGTGCTACATTTGGAAACCATAGGATTTCAACCTACTTTTAACATTTGTGCTACATTTGGAAATCACATGATTTATACTTACATCTAGCCTTCGTGCTACATTTAGAAACAACATGATTTACACTTACATTCTAGCATTCGTGCTACATTTGGAAAAACCACATGATTTATACTTGTTTCTAGCATTCGTGCTAAATTTGGAAAACCACGTGATTTATACCTACTTTTGGCATTCATGCTACATACGAAACGCATAATTCATGTATACTTTTGGCATTCGTACTACATACAAAACACATAAGTCATGCATACCTTTGGCATTCGTGCTACATCCGAAAAACATATGGTTTAAACATACTTTTGGCACATGATGCCACATCCAAAAATCATCATGGTCTATTATAACACCCGTTAATTTCACAACCATTTTTTTATATATACTATACGACAATTCGGAAGCGTAGGTTAAAACATACATTACTAATTTACATTATATATTATGTAAACAAAGTCATACTATTTTAAAATCATAGTATATCAAACTGGGTGTTATATAATTCCAAAATACAACAGTGACTCATCCAGAACAAATATCAGAGTAACCGTCTGGTCAAACATTCCATTCAAACAAAGTTTCTAGCCCAGCCCGTTATATCAAAACCATAACCTGCAAGAAGTTGGGTGGTGGGGTTATCATAAAGCTAAGTGAGTGAATAAATAATCAACAACCCAACTTAGCATAACAACCTTGTTTACAGCAAATCATTGTAAACACATAATATCCTTGTTTACAGCATAAAGCATCGCAAACACATTATGTCATGTTTACAGCATAAAGCATTGTAAACACCCAGCGTCAAAGAGGATCGGTGGTCCTTGAGAAACCCTATTGCCACGGTGGCCCCAAGAACGCTTATCACAATCTGTATTGGCCTATACAGAATATACCGATAACTTGTTGCTATTCTCACACAACTAAGGTTCCTATCAACGATATGTATAAGGAACCCCCAGTCGATCAACAATAGCAACCAAGCCCAACTCACATTGACCTCTGAATAAATTACATTATCGTTAATCATCATGGCATTATGTCAGACTAAACAGTCTATCTACAGTAATAATATCATGGCAGACTAAACAATCTATAAATGATAATACATTTACCCGTTGTAACCAAACTTGTTACAACTAAATCACACTGAGGATTACCGATCCACTCACCATTGCCTCAGTAACAAGCTCAGAAGTCTAATATTACTGAGCCTTCTCCAATATGAGAATACAAGTAAATAAATCACTTTATAATATGTATAGCTTAACTTCAGTAATAACATTATACAATAAGCGTTACACTACTTATATCAAATGCAAGACTTAACCAACATAAAAACTTGAGATAAACACAATCACCAAATTACATGTTAAGTTATATAAAATTAATACTCCATCATCCTGCTCTAAATTTTCACCACAACATATTTAGATAATATATCTAGGTCTAATTCCTCCAGGTACTATTGAACATTGATAACATACAATTAGTACACAGGTTTAAACAAGAAAACAGAAACTGGGCATTTAACTTTAAACAATCGTGTAAATTGATATCGCGTAAAAAGTCACGTTTTTACTACCGATATCTCTCTCATTCTGGAACAATACTTGGCAAATAAACTTAAATAATGCACAAATCAATGATACTATGCCAAGAAGGTCAAAATAGAGTTGCACGAGAAAAATCAAGCAAAATGGACGAAAAATGAAGATTCCACACACGTTTGAAGATTCAAGACATCAAGACAAGATTTAGAAGCAAAGTACCCATCACTGAGATTTATCTTATCCAAGATATTCGTTTTCAAAATACGAATCTAACAGAATAAGAATCAACAAAAACGGATGAAGAATGAAGATTCTACGTACGCCGGAAGATTCAAACGATTCGAACGAGACATCCAAAGATCAGAGACATATTTTTGAGATTTCTTTTCATCAAAGTCTTTTTATTTGAAAAATGAATCTAACGGACAAAGAATCAACGCAAACGGACACATAATGAAGAAGATACGCGCGATTTAAGAAACGAAGCGAAAGACAACGAACCGGGGCAGGGGAGGGGCAGCCGCAGCCGGCCACACCGCAGCCGCCGCCGACCACACCACAGACGCAGACGTCCACACCTCCACCGCTGCCGGCTGCCATCCCCCTGTCCCCCGTGTGCTTTTTCATCCTCGCCCGTACTCGCAGGGTACATGTGCTAGGCCTTTTTCGCTACTCTAGGGTACACGTGCTAGACCTTTACGCACTTTAGGGTACATGTGCTAGCAACTTTCCCACCTTTTGATAAAATATGCCCCAAGTTGCTAAAATGCACAAATTTACCCCTATAAATATGAGGCTCCATGGCTCATTTCAACACACACCTTTCTTACACTCTTACACACCTTCCTAGCTTATTTTCTCTCACTCTAGAATTAAGCTCCAACTTTCTCACTCTACATTCTTTCTCTAGATTAGTTTTAACTAGTATTTAAACTAGTTTAGAAGTTTATTTAGGAATAGAAGGAAAGTGCGAAACGCATTGTAATCTTCAGTTTAATTCAAGTCTATTCTCTCTTGCATTTAATCCTGGTTCTTTCTATCCTTATCTATCTTAATTAATTACGTTTATATTGATTATGCTAGATTTAGTTATTGCCATGATTAGAGAGTAGTATACTTGTTGTGTTTGCTTGCGATGTAGTTAGTAAATTATGGGATGATTTATAATTAAATATTAAAGATCGGTAGTATTGCTTTGATCGTCTTATTGCATGTTCTTGTTTGATTGTTGCCTTAGGATCATCATAGTGGTAAAATATAAACGGTTTTAATTATCGTAAAGTAATATAACGGCCCCTATTCGACTGTTACTTGATATAGTACTGGAAACACTTCAAGGTGGAGTACAAATGTATGGAAGTCGAGGATCGACCGAAGGTAGTCATATTATGAAACAGTACAATATTACGAAGTAATATGACGGCCCCTATTCGACTGTTATTCGATATAGTACTGAAAACACTTCAAGGTGGAGTACAAATGTATGGAAGTCGAGTAACGACCGAAGGTAGTTATATTACAGACTAATATATAAAATGAGAAACCTAATTTAATTAACCTTTCTAAATAGACTTTTAAACTTCAATTTAATCTAATCGCCTTTCCTCCAAGAAACGTGATTACAACACCTTTTTAACGACGTCCAATTAAAAGGTAGTCAGTCATTTGTGTCAATATAATTTGTCAAAGGTATGAAACTATGGAACCGTAAGGCTACATTGGGGATTATCGTAGGACAAGACATCGCCAAGGTTTGAAGCGGCGGAACCACTTTAAGTGAGGAACGCTGTGGATAATTAGGGGATTTATTGGGTAGTCTTAAGCAAGGGCTGGTTTAAAGTCATAAATGAACTTTTTAAATATGCGAATCTGTTAGGATGACGAGGAATCGTTATATGATTCAGTTTTGTCTAGTACCTTTAGATTTTGTTCCCGTTCGTAAGAAAGTATTATTAAACCATAATTAAGATTTTGCTTATTATTCTAAGTACTTTGTAATGTTACCATAACCTAGCTCCTGGTGTGACATGCTAATGGAACTTTAATTAGTAGGAAATCTAGTGTTTAAATCATAAGTATTCAAGAATGATAATTAACTAATATCTTACAAAACAATTTCTACAAATATCATCCCATAACTTAATTAACGAAATCTCAGCAAACACTATCTTTATCTTATCTGCTTTATCTTTTATTTTTATTTCGCTTTTATTTATTTACTTGCCTAAGTTAGTTAATATAAAAACCAAAACTCCCTCACTATTTTATAAACCCTTCACTAGTTTGAAAGCCCTCATCTGCAACGCCTTAGTTTCAATTCAGTCGGTTTGAAGAACGACTCTAGGTCATACCTACCACTTTCTCACCCTTAGGATTAGCATTGTTAGGGAAAACTTAGGCCCCACAATTACAAATTTAAAACTCCCACCGATGCCCATCGCCAGTATCCGGTGCAACGACAAGGGCAAGATTCTTACCGATCGTTGGTGACGCATCAAGTTTTTGGCGCCGCTGCTGTGGAACCAACTGTACGATCCTTAGACATTAAGACGAACTTACTTACTAGTGAACTTTTAGGATTTCTTAAACCTCTACGTTTTTCTTTGTTTTTCCTTCCTTTTACTACTTTTAGAAATTGCCCCTTATCCATTCAACTAGTCAACCACCTGCCAACGCGACTATGACAACTACATGTATCACTCTGGCTGATGACTCTAAACCTTTGATTGAAGGCCGAGGAGGACCAATCATCTATCTGGAAACTAATAGAGGATCATTCGAGTTAAACCACACATTGTTCAGTTAGTCCAAAACCTCCGTCAATTCCATGTCTTACCAAATGACGATCTCAACTCACACCTTGACAAATTCATTTCCTTATCCAACTCCTTTAAACCGATTGGAGTTAATCAGGACATAGTCTACCTATACCTATTTCCCTACTCACTCACTCTTAATGCACAAACCTGGTTTGAGGGATTAGAGATTAACTCTATAACCTCTTGGATAGATATAGCAACCAAATTTTTGGCCAAATATTTCCCCCCATCAAAACAAGCCACGTTTAGGTCCAACATCATAAACTTCCGTCAAGTGCATGATGAATCAATCTATGATGCATGGGAACGCTTTAAGGGATTGCTTAAGAAATGTTCAAATCATTGATTTGAGCGCTCAGAGCAGTTGCACATTTTCTACAATGGTCTCTTCTCACATCACCGTCCTTTACTTGATACCGCCTCTCAAGGTAGTTTCATAGACTGCACGGCAAATGAAGCTTGGAGCCTTCTTGAGAAAATGACCGTACACAACTATGACTGGAACAGTGAAAAACACTCCTCAATAGTAAATTCACCTACTACAATCGGGAATGAAGATATCAAAACCCTCGCTCACCAAGTGGAAGAACTAACCAAATAGATTAAGGAATTGAAAAGTCAACAACAACAAGTTTGTCAAGTTCAAACCTGCCTTAATTGTGCTAATCTGAACCACTCAGCCCAAATTCCTCACTCTCATCTAACTCCGCCCAATACTAACCCTTCCTTTAACCCACCTAGGAATAGCCCACTAACTTATCAACCCGAACTGTCTGAGCCCTCTTCCTCACAAACCTCTAGTTTTGACGACACCGTGATACAAGTCATTCATGGAATCTCGGCTAGACAAGACCAAGCTGATCTCATCTTAAGAGATCAACTGACTTTGTTTAAAGCTTTCGAATCCCAATTAGGACAATTAGTGATAAAACTTGTGATCGATTAAGCTCATATTGTTTAGATCTAATCTAGGATCAATGATAACAAAGATAATAATATGCAGCGGACTAAGAATGAATCAATGTTATCATAACAAGATTTCAACATATATCATTCAATACAATCAAACCAAGCCCTAATTCTATATGATCAGTATAGAACGTGTTATCTACCTATAACAAGGATTAAAAATATCAAAGATATCTTAACCTTAGGGCTAAAACAAAACTCTAGACGTCTACATCTTTTCTGTGCACCACTAAAAACCACGCCTAATATCTCTTTATATAATAGAGATATCTAGGGTTACAAAGAAATCATAAATATGCTAGGAAACTAATTAAAATAAAACAATTCATCTTTAGTCCCTCAACTTTCATCTTTTATTTTGTCTCATCAAATTAATAATTCCCTACAATCTTCCCCTATTTGATGATGACAAAATATCGATCTTCTTGCACAAACTTCTCCTTAATTATTGATTTCTTTTAAACCATGCCATGCAATAACAATAAGCTGCAAATCTTGATCTTCAATTCTTACTTGATAAAACTTGTGATCGATTAAGCTCAGATTGTTTAGATCTAATCTAGGATCAATGATAACAAAGATAATAATATGCAGCGGAATAAGAATGAATCAATGTTATCATAACAAGATTTCAACATATATCATTCAATACAATCAAACCAAGCCCCAATTCTATATGATCAGTATAGAACGTGTTATCTACCTATAACAAGGATTAAAGATATCAAAGATATCTTAACCTTAGGGCTAAAACAAAACTCTAGATGTCTACATCTTTTCTGTGCACCACTAAAAACAACGCCTAATATCTCTTTATATAATAGAGATATCTAGGGTTACAAAGAAATCATAATTATGCTAGGAAACTAATTAAAATAAAATAATTCATCTTTAGTCCCTCAACTTTCATCTTTTATTTTGTCTCATTAAATTAATAATTCCTTACAATCTTCCCCTATTTGATGATGACAAAATATCGATCTTCTTGCACAAACTTCCCCTTAACTCTTGATTTCTTTTAAACCATGCCATGCAATAACAATAAGCTGTAAATCTTGATCTTCAATTCTTCTTCCTCTTTTTGTCATTATCCAATGGGAATCTTCTTGAAGATAAGCAACTTTGAACCTTTAGAACCACTTGCTATATAAAACACCACTAATCCAATTTTCTAATGTCTCAAATTACCCTCCATGACGCATAATAAGAATAATGAATTTGAGCAATAGAAAATTACACTAGCAGTAATAATATTTAACTAGCAGTAGTGATGAAACCTTTATCCCTCAAATTAAGCATGAACATCTCCTGATGGTTAAAAACTTTATCTATAAGCTTCCCCTCAAATCAATATTTTAACCATCTCTTGAATCTCGAACTTTATAAGCTCTATGTAATGATCACTTATGAAGAAAATAGAGTATAACAAACTTAACAAAGAAGTTAAATCTTCCAAACTTGTACCTTATATCTTGTAATATCCACGACGTTGAACTTATATTCCAATGTATAAGTAGATCGCAATCTCTTTTACAAAAATCCTTATTTTCCATAATAAGTCACTGAGCACACCATAACTCCTTCATGTGATAGCAAATGTGAGCATTGAGCACCATCAGTTTGTAAATCACACACTTTTTCTAGATTTTTCAAGTCTTCATCGTCACCATACAAACCAAACAAGTTATCTTCAAAGTGTATCATCCCACTTTGAGATATGATAAGATACACGCATGTCAAACTCAACTCAATATCAAATAAGCCATAATCAACCTTCTTCGTAATCACATCTTAAAAAACCAAGAACAGTGGTAACCACTTTGCATTAACAGTGGTAATGTCCTTCAACTTCCACTAACAGTGGCAACAATGATACATTACGCAAACAGTGGCAATCATCAAATTTTGTACTAACAGCGGTAAGGATGTGCTAACAGTGGTAAGCTTGTTCTAATAGTGGTAAGCTTGTACTAGCAGTGGGAAGTTTGTACTAACAGCGGGAAGAACCTTCTAGCAGTGGCAACGTTTGTACAAACAGTGGTTGAGCAGTGCCTAGCACATCTAACGAGCAGTGGCAGGCAACTTCAGAATTACATATCTCCCTGATTACGAATCTGATCATGCTTAAATTTTTACACGAAGTTCATCAATGTTTCATTAACCACATATCTAAAAATCAAGTCGATCCAACGGTTAACGAATACACAGCAATTAAAACACAGCAGCTGCGCAAACAGAAACCACAAACATACTGCAGCAATTTCGAATTTTCATTTCTCTATGTAGACATATCCGATCAAGATGAAAATTTTACACGATCTGGAAACCTATGTCTTGAATAACATATCCAAAAATCAAGAACATTCGTTGAATAACGAAGACACAGTGATCGATTTACTGCAGCTGTTCGAAAAAACTATACGGTTTCAGCAGCTGATTTCGAATTTAAATATCTCTCAATCAAAAACTCAGATCGAAAATTCCTCCGGTCAGATTTTGCTTCTATTTGTTATGAACCTACAGTTCAAATTTCACGACGATTGAATGGTTAACAAATGAGATCCGGATTTTTTACCATAGCTGTGCAGAAAGTGACGAACAGAAAATTGAAAACCCTAATTTTCAAAATCTTCTTTGTAAGACTTGAAAACCTTGTAGATCCTAGATCATTAGCCACCATTTTTCTGATACCACTTGATAAAACTTGTGATCAATTAAGCTCAGATTGTTTAGATCTAATATAGGATCAATGATAACAAAGATAATAATATGCAGCGGAATAAGAATGAATCAATGTTATCATAACAAGATTTCAACATATATCATTCAATACAATCAAACCAAGCCCCAATTCTATATGATCAGTATAGAACGTGTTATCTACCTATAACAAGGATTAAAGATATCAAAGATATCTTAACCTTAGGGCTAAAATAAAACTCTAGACGTCTACATCTTTTCTGTGCACCACTAAAAACCACGCCTAATATCTCTTTATATAATAGAGATATCTAGGGTTACAAAGAAATCATAATTATGCTAGGAAACTAATTAAAATAAAACAATTCATCTTTAGTCCCACAACTTTCATCTTTCATTTTGTCTCATCAAATTAATAATTCCTTACAATTAGCACATATTAGCACTAAACCTCAGAATAGTCTAACTAGTTGCCATAAGGAGGCTTCTCATATTCAAGACTCTCAGATAGCACATAGCCCACCTACGATTTCTTCTCCGGTGAAGGAACCACCTATTGTCCCATCAACAATAGATTTAGAGTCTACACCAAATAGGAAAATAAGCATTCCATTTCTGGCTCATCTTAAACAACGACCCGACAAGCTTAAGTCTTTTAAGCTTGATAGGAAATTCCTAGATACCGTATCTGAAGTTCCTTCCAAAAAGTACTTCAGAAGGCTTCTTACAACCAAGGATAAGGTACCCGAAGTACCCAATGTCCCGCTGAACGAGAAATTTTCAGCTATCTTACAAAGTACCATTCCAGAAAAACTCGGAGACACCGGACGTTTTACTCTCTCCTGTTCAATCTACAATTCAGGCATCATCTGTTCTCTTGCCGATTTAGGAGCTAGTGTTAACCTTATTCCATACTCGCTTTTCAAGAGGCTCGATTTAGAAAATCTTCGACCTACCAAATAACCATACAGCTTGCTGACCACTCAGTCAAATACCCTAGGAGAATAGCTGAAAATGTTTTAGTTAGGATTAACAAATTTCTTTACCCAGCAGATTTTGTAGTAATGGATATGCAGGAAGACGTACACATCCCAATCATACTAGGAAGACCTTTCATGAATACGGCGATGGCAATCATCAACGTCTTCGCGCAAACCATCAGCTTGCAGTCTCAGGGATAAACCATCACTTTCCAGATCGACAATCCTAACGCTGGAGACCAAGCCGATATGTACATGATCTCCATGAACAAGACCACAGAGGACAAAGAAACTACAAAGTCAATAAGTGAAAGGAAATCTAGCAAGGAACTGGCAATCATGCCATATTTTTCGATTGACCTCCGACGAATAGGACAAAAGATGAAAAATGCATCAGCAAACTAACCAACGATGGACGATATAATCGGAAAGAGAAAGATAGATGAAGAAAACAGACCGCCAACTAATTTGTTTACCAATGAAGAAATGGCTGGAAGTAACCACAACAATCCCACGAGAGGAGAAACACTGGAAGAATATTCCAAACGCACTAGTTACCAACCACAAACCATCACAGAACCTAAAGTGCTCATCCAAAGATTCGACAAAGCAGTAGGAGGAATAAGCAGCAAAATCAGCATGCTTACCATTTCCCTGCTGAACTACAATTCTGTCAACAACATAAACGGACGTATACTAGGATCTACAATGCCCTTAAAAGATCTAATATCTCAATCACCTCAACACAATGGGGGATGTTAGGATCCATTAGAACGCATATGAAAGAGACTACTGGACATCCGAGCAGTTGTGCCGATATCTTGATAATGAGCGACCTCACATCATTGCTTGACTTGCTAAATAGAGAAGATCACCTTAGTTCCAAAGAAAGCGGATATATGGTTATCAACTCCACTATTGAAAAACAAGTTGAGTTATTGATTGAAGAACTTAGTGATCTTGTTTGGGAGGAATCAAGTCGCAAACGACCTTTTAGGGCCACACATGAATCACCACTTGATATTGCTACTTTTGTTACGATCCATCTACGGGAGATTCAACAACGGAAAAGTAACTCCAGAACGAAGTTCATATTCCACTCAGGATGCAAGGAGATACTTCGTCAGTTTACTCTAGTTTTCTCAGAATCTGACTTTCCATTCAACAACCATCAGCACCGGCAAATAAAGGACCTGTGCACGTCCATCAGAAGATTCAACGGAGACACCAAGACTGAGAATTATGAAGACATGAAACTGCAATTCTTGGCGTTTGTATGCTCTCTGGGGCAAAACTCACTGCCAAGAGAGGTTTTTAAGACAGACACAACCACCATGACCGACCCTAGTGGGACTGTCACTAAAGCAGTCGATTACATCACCTTCGGACATCACTGACTTGCAAGGACAACTTCAGAGCATCTTCTGAACTACAAGGCAGAATCGAGAGATGGTCCATTTGAATTGATTACGACAATAGTCAATCATTTCATGAGAATCTATCCACCTCGATATACTTTCCCGCAACCTAGGGGCCACAACATCAACCCAATGGATCCCATGGATGCATCCATCTCCATTTAGCCAGGAGAAAAGAAGTTGAGCTCTCGACTTTTAAAGAGCGCTTCTCAGGAGGCAACCCGTGTTTTACATTTCCGCAATTTTACATTCGAAGAAGTGATGAAGTCTCTGATATCTTTCACACTTGGATATACGAAGAAGTTTTAGGAACTATCCGACACATCAAGTTTTCGACGTCGGAAATAAAGAAAGTATATCCAACGTGTTCACACCTACGAGACCAATCACAAGAAGACTTGATCAAGGGTGAACCCAGCAAGATTAAGTTCGGCAAACACATACCATGGAGCACTGCAACTACTGGGAAGTACTTCTATACCAGTCTCTTTCTTTCGTTATAAATATACCATATCCACTATGCTTATCACTAAGTGTGGGATTCAAACCCAAAACACACCGCTAAAAGAATACGTCTTAGATGTTTCAAATCCTAAGTTTGGGATTTTACCCCAGTCAGAGCTTAGAATAACATCGAGGATGATGTTCCTTTAAGTGTGGGATAGCAGTAGTTACACTACTGTAAAAAGGGTAATGGTATATGCTTGATTCTAAGCTCGTTGCTCTTTAGACCATCCTTCTCCAATAAGTAAATAAAATTTTTCAAAATTGAGTTAAAAATATGTTGAAAATGAAAATTTTTAGACAAAGAATGATTTACTTTGAGAAAGAAGGATAAATAAAATACAAATTCCTTTTGAAAATTAGTTTAGTAATCCCATAAAGAGCATCGCATGAATAGGCACACAACAAACCAACTTTCGATTCGTGAGGTATCTTGAGCCATATAAAGCATTCACTTTTAATGCTGACGGCGCCCGACCGGTTAGGTTTTCTAAAGCTCTCTCCTCGTGAGGGGCAAGAGCCCCTCCCCGTCGTCAAGGGACTTGACGGGATAGTACCGAGCATCGGTGGAGTTTTAAAATTTATAAAGAGCTGGGGACTCAATTTATAAGTACTACCTATCACACAGGGTGAGTAAGCAGTAAGTATAACTCGAGGTCGTTCTTAAATCGGAGCGAATTGAAACAAAGTGATGCCAAAGATAGAGTTTTGCATTTAGGATGGGTTTTGTGCAGATAGGTAGGTTTTGGGGGTTTTCTAATTAAATTAACTAACTAACTAAAGACAGGAAAAGTAAATAAGATAGAGTTAGAATCGGTAGCTAGGTAGACAGATAAAGAATTGCGGTAGCAAAACTTCAATAATCAGTTGCGGGGATGATGCTTATTATAAAGATAATTGGGGACATTTTCAGTTAATAAACAGATGCATTATGGGTGTAAACACTAGGACCCTACGTATTCTAGTTAAGTACCAGAATTAGTATGTCACGAGACCTAGGCTATCATGATTCTGATCAGAACAGGCTGCTCAACCCCCCACACTGTCTTTTTGGACAAGTGACCCTTCAAGGGTGCAGGAATAAGGTAACAGACTGCCACTTGGGTTATTCTGACCGTTCTTAACACCTAAATGTAAATGCCATAATCTAAATATGTTCAGATTATTAACTTGCTATTCTAAACTATCAGTTTTGTAGAGTCTGGGGGTTTTAAGAATCCCGAACCACTGCTGGGCTTGACTTTCATCTCCAGACTCATTCCTTACATTTTATTAGTTCAACTACTTATATCATGATCTAGCCTCTCCTTTGCAATCAGTCATTCAGCCCTAGGAACACCAGCGGGGTACAATGCATACTCCTTCCACAGTGTACTAACCTAGGAACCGTTTACGATGTACCGCACTTAGATAATTCCACAGATTCGTGTAACCGAGGATGTACTTATGGTGTACTATGATATTTCCACAGCTTTTCATCCCTAGGTACATATACGGTGTATAATATCGAAGTGTTTCCATAGCTTCAGTTACAGGGGTAGCCAGACGGTGTACTGTGCACTTCCACAGCTATATTGGTTTCTAGGCCATATTCTAGGGTCTCTAGGTAATCCACAGTATCGGCACAGACGGCTTTTTCCGGAGCTTCCACGTTGTACTCCACCAGTGATGTTTCCAAAGCTATACTCAGTACTTCAGCCGAATTACAGTGACAAACACGGCTTCTTTACTCTAACACAAATAACTTCCTACTGTACCTAGAGTTGATCAGGTTCTAAGCCTAAAGTAGTAGTCACGTGAAGGACTGGAAAGGGTGATCCATAGCTAGGTCTAGATGCATGATAAGTTTAGACATAACAAATATAACAATTCCCAATTATATAGATTTAAAGATTAATTCAACATCATCCCTACTTCTAACTATCTACATTTCAACAACCGCAACAACATACTACTCAATAAACATGGCAATAACAGTAACATACATCATACAAATAGGCAGAAATAATTCGGACATAGTATAAGTATGAAAAGAGAGATATCACCAGTAAAATTGAGCAGAGTAACAACTGAAAAGAAAAGGCAGAGTCTTGCACCAAGAATGCTTCTTATTACACCGTGATTACAATATCAGATTTTCTCTCTCTCTACTGCTAACCAACTAACTATCTAACTCTCTCTCTAAAGAGAGAAACTCTAGAGAGAGAAACTATCTAAACTATTCTAGAGAGAGACTGAAAATATAAAAATATAAGAAAACGAAGAATTGAAGTGTGTTGAATGAGATGTGTGAAGTGTTGGATTCTTGGATTTGATGAAATGAGGCTAGTATTTATAGAGAACGCACAACCGTATCTGTAGACCGTATCCAAACCTCAAAATGCACAACCGTATCGCAAGGGCAAATAAAAATCAGATTTTTATCACCCAAACGCACGATACGGATGAGTTAGGGTGAATACGGGTGAACTAGAGCGTATACGGCTGAACTGGACCGTATACGGCTGTGCATAGGCCGTATACGGCCTGCACAGACCATATACGGTCTAGGTCCAGCCGTATACGGCCTGGACCAGCCGTATACGGCCTGGTTCAGCCGTATCCTGGCCTCTCGGTTTCCTGTTTCTTCGTTCGGGCGTAACTTCTTCATCGTTTATCCGTTTTGAGCGTTCTTTATACCCATGCGTTCGTATTTTCCTAACGAAGAGAATGACATAAGTTAGAGGTCATAACTCAGAGCGTAGCTTAAAGTGCATTGAAATGAGTGAACGGTGGTGTGATAAAGCAGTTTTGCCCGGTTTCTTATGTTTTTCATGCCATTTTTAGTGATTTTTCAAACATCGACTCCGTTTTGACTTAGTTAACAAAACTTTATGAATAATGTCCTTTTAAGTATGTTTTTGTTAACTTTGTGCCTAAAATGTGGAAGATAACGTACGTAAAAACATGACTTTTTACGTGTTATCAAATATCCCACACTTAGACTTTTGTTTGTCCTCAAGCAAACTTTAAAATTCTCACCTGCTATAAAGGTTTGAAAAAATCGGTTTTTGGGCTTTGACAAGAAATAACCTGAGATTTTTACTTAGTCAGAGACCAAGAAAACCTTTTTAGAAAGCAAGCATCATTAAGATAACCCTCCCTTAATCCTGAAATGTCAACCTTGGCATACTTTCACAATTCTCGATGGATATTGTACATGACTAGGCGATCTCACAAAGGTGGTCACTCAATTCACTCAGAGTGTGTCGGGTTTCCTATCATTCTAATCAAACAAAATCGCGCATAAAGCCAGTCATGCATTGCTTCTCATCATAGGCTTGATCAAGAATCGGATCTCCACCACTTCAATGAGGACGGTGCTAATCATCCCAGGACATTCGAAATGGGTTGTAATGGTTGGTGAGGGTTGAGTGGTATGGGTAAGTGGGAGTTTTTAGTTTAAAATAGGGGGTTTGCTTATCTTTAAGAACTTTAACCCTTTTGGGAAAACATTACTTTAAACACCTTTTTAATGAAAACGGAAACAGATAAATGGCAAGGGAAGAAGATAGCTATTTTGACTTCTATCTTTTTGAAAATACTCGGGAGAGTTTATATCTTTTATAAGAACGGGAATTTTTCGAGAGATTCGAAGCACTTAGCTTTATTCTATTTTCTTTTCTTTTCTTTTGCTTCTATTTTTGGACTTTTCTAGGGATTTTTATTTTGTTTCTTTCTTTTGCCCTTTTTGAAATCCTTTTCTTTCTTTCATCTTTTTCATCCTTCTGATGACTTTGCATTTACTTGGTGTCAATTTTTCACACCATAAACTTTTTCAACTCTTGATTTTTATCAGGGGAACGCACACGAGAAAGTTTTGAGTAAACACCAGTATTTGTGATTTGGAGTGAAAGCAAAAAGGATAATTAAAATAACATTTCCCACAAGTTTAAATTTCTAAGATAAGATTTTTGGTGGGTGTGGAATAAGTGGGTTTAAATTTTTGGGTTTTGAAAGAAACGAATAGGCTAAGGCTCAACAGGGTTTTCTAGGCGGATCATCAACACTAAAAGTGAGTGTTGGAAGGCTTTTGGGCTTGAAGAGATATGATGAAAAGGGTTTATATCCTAAGGAATGTCAAGGTCCTTTGACTGCACCTTCACCGCGTACGGTGCCCATTGGTATGGTCTCGAAGCGTATACCAAGAGCAAGTTCTAACTTAAAGCACATGCATCGGCACACACATCAAATGAAAAAGTGAAGCATTAAAGATGAATGCTTTTATTGGGCTCAAATACCTCACTGCAATAGGGTTGTATGTGCCTAGCCGTGCGATGCTCTTAGATTAACATTTCATTTTTAAGGAAATCGTATCTTAACTTATTTTACTTTCCAAAGCAGTTTAATTAATTTCTGAAAAATTTATTTTTCTCAAGATTATTTAGAGTCAAGAAAATTTTTAAAAATTTTAGCAAAAATGAGTTTTTTTATGAAAATTAAGCCAACTGAATGAGTGGCACCTCCACTGTCGAAGTTAAGCTTATGATTTTGAAAAAAAATGTTTTCTAAAATTTTAGCAAGAATGAGGTTTTTAGGAAAAAGTTTAAGCTAACTGAATGAGTGGCATCTCCACTGTCGAAGTTAAGCTTATTTTTGGAAAGTTATACTTTGGACAAGCAATCAAAGTCAAAGAATACGGTATAACATACCGTGTATCCCACACATAGAGGAACATTGTCCCTAATGTTCTCAAACTAAGTTTAAAATTCTTGTGAAGGAATCCCACACTTAGAGTTTGAAAATATTTTGGAACCCTATTTCTAAGTTGATTTGATTTGTGTGCGGTTTAGAATCCCACACTTAGAATTTAAGCATGATGGCATAACGGCGAGTTATAGATGATGAAAGAGAATCACTAATGAATGGAAAAGAAAAACTCCCCTAGAAAGGACTGAGATGTGTAAATGAAGATTCTGATTTAGATGTGTAGGTCGATCAGCTTGTGTCAGGATCTTTACGTGATTCGTGCATCATCTCGGTTTCTTCTCGGGGAACTTTCATACTTTTTACTCTCTCATTTATTGCAAGTAATCTAAAAACTAACTAAGAAAAGCATAAAATAAGTAAATGATAGATAAACGATAAGATAGGATAGATAGATGGGTCCAACCAGATTACAGGTTGGAACCCAAATAGTTCATGCAGCAACAGTCAAATACACTAATCCCAAATATCAGTAATAATAATAATAAGTGATACATTTATCCAACACAAACGAAAATAAAATCTGATAAGATCAAGGGTGAGAAGGATCCTGGTCGGATGGTGGTCCGTGAGCTGGAGGTGGCATGGAGTTGTAAGGTGCATGACGGGAGGCAGAGTGCTGTCCACTGGATAACCTGCGGGAGACTGATGCTGAAGATGAACTGCGTTGCCTGCCGGATGTTGGTGGCTGGATCGGGTACAAATGGAAGTTGGGATCTAGTCCCATCTCTGCAACCTCATATGATCCTAAGGAGGCACCATGCATCGGGTACGGTGGAAGCTCGGCAGAAGGCACTGGGTTGCTTTGAAGCATCCCTGTGAATCCTGAAAAAGTAGGCACAACAGTAGCAGTAGTCATATCAGGCAGATAGTCAGTCTGCACCGGTACCTGGTCATCAACCTGCATGTCCTGTCTGAAATCTGACTGAGGTGAGTCTGTCTCTGAAGATGTGTCTGATGTGGCTGACTCAGCTGGTCTCGGACGGGTCATGGTACGGGAAGATGGCTGTCCAATATGTGGGATATGCGGCTCATGTGGTGTCGCAGTGTGCACAGAGAAAACCGGCTCAACCGCAGGAGTAGTCCTGGTACGGCGGGCTCGAGGAATCTCTATGTGCACAGTGCGAGTGGAGGATGTGGGTGGTATGGAGGTGTAGGGAACGGTGGTAGTGGGTGGCGTCATGGTAAATGGATGTAGTGGCATGGTGTGGTAGTTGGGTGGTCATGGGCCGCATACCCATGTAGGACGTGTAGGTTGTGGGAATCCAAACTCAGTAGCTAAATATGTGTCCTGTGTGTAATGAGAGTTAAGAATACCCAATATACCGTACATGAGCTCGGATGATACCGGATCTCCCCAACCAAACTCTCGAACAGGCGGTATTAGTGGACTTTGAGCCTCAGTAGTGGCTGTCTCACCTTCCTCTCGCTCATGAGCAACAGCGGTCCTAGGCTGTCGGTGGACCGTGCTGTCATCGAACTCAAACCTAACACTCTTGCTCCTCGGGGGTCTCATTCGAACTCCCGGAATGATATCACCATCCTTCCATCTTATCTGCCCATCAGCATCTTTCTCTAGCAACCAAACCCTAACCATATAGTTAATGTCATATGGCTTAGATACCCTGTTTGCTACTGGTGTCAGGTTACCAATCACCTCCTCAGTCAACAACCCCATTCTCCTAACTAACTTACTGATTATCGCTCCCATATATGCAAACTCTGACTCGGTGTACCCCGACTCAGTAAGGATTCTTTCAGCAACCAAGTAGGAAACATTAACGTGTTCGTGCTCTATAATGCTCTTAATGATCTGCAAGTCCTTTACCCCAACAGCTCCTTTAGTCTTTCTCTTTCCTCGAATGCTGCAAGCGATGAGGTTGTGGAGAACTTGGTAGTGCTTATCAAGAAAAGAAGTGGCCTTGACATTGGACAGGAACTGATTTCCAGTCAATTCTTGCCAAATAGCAGTGTGGTCTCGTTGTTTTACCTCAGTGTTTGCCTTCAGGAAGAAATGAGTGGTAACTTGATACTCAGTGTACAATTCAAGATGTCTGGCAAAGGTTGCTAATGACATGTGGTGAGGATTTCCCATGAAGTTGAATCTAATCATTCGGTCATCATTTAGCTTATCAATCATTTTGTCGAACTGGAATGTTACCATAAACTCAGCAACTAACTCTTGATAAACATTTTCTTTAATCTCAAATAGATTCCTCCATGCGCGCAGATGTCGCTTCCCTTCCTTAAATACTATCAAATTTTCAAACCCTTCCTTTAAACCGATTTGCTCCAAATCCTCCCATACTAAGTACCTATTTTCTCCCAACTGATGTGTTAGCCATGTCTGATACCTTTCCCGTTTCTCTGGGTCCTTGATGGATTTTCTGATATACCCGAGAAAATCAGTCATCTGAAAAATAAGAGAAAACAAGAACATAGTGAATTACCAGGAATAATTACAAGTTATTTGACTAAATCATATTCCCAATTTTGAATAAAAATTCGAAATGTTGGCTATAGAATATGAGCAGTCCCAAAAACTTGTAATAGCTAAATAATACCACCAAACTCAATTTTCAATCACCACAAGAAACTTTGGTTTACAATAATAGGCTATTAGGTCTTAATGGTTTCTACAAGAAAACTCAAAGACTGATTTGACCATAACAAGCATGTATGATAAAGAATTAAACCTTAATCATGTAATTACCTTATCATGGCAAATATAACCTATTACCGTATGCAAACAAACCATGATATTTAAGCAAGTATATAGCAATTTTGACCATATCATGAAAGTATCGCAACAAAGCTTCATTAGTTGACAAATGTGTTTCTTGATTGTATCTTTTAAGTAATTATGGTATTCTTTTAAGTAGATACTATTTTAAAATTTAAAAGTAGTTAATTTAGGAAAATGTAGTATCTATTTAAGATTTACCATAACACTTTCAAAGATACAATTTTACAACACCACCATGACTTTTTAACTAGAATGTTTACTAGTATTACTAAAGATTAAGCATTTTGACTTTTAAAGTCAACATTACCAAAGTAAGGTTTCCTTTTTTTTCATTTGCCAAATCTATCATAATACTAACTTTCATTAGCAAATCAAAGCAAGGCATTAGCATCTACTTAAATTAAAACATCATTTTATCAAAGGTTTTGTTTCAAAATGGTGACGTTTCAACAAAAGTCAACTTTCCATGCTTACTTTAATTTGCTAACTTGACCATATTACGCATTTAACCACAAATGAAGCAAATGAATAAGCTATACTAATCATATTTAGCAATAATCAATCAACAAACAACTTATCATAAGCAATGTAATCATTAATTGGCCAAAATGGGTTTATTAGTCACAAAAGTCAAATATAGTCAACTTTCCAAAGTCAAACATCAAATTGCTTCAATCTAAGAAGTAATACTAGTTCCTACATCATCCTATATCATCACTAAGCAAGAATTAAAGCTCAATTTCGCAATGTAAAGCACAAATCATGAAAAACTAACTTGAAACCCTAGGTTAACAAAGTTAGAGAATTTTGGTATTTTAAGCTTGGATCTTACCTTAATGAAGATGCAATGATGTTAGATGACATAAAAGTGACCTAGAAATGAAGGTTTGAAGCTTGGTTTGGTTAACAATGGTGGAAAATGGTGGGTTTGGGATGGTGGTGATGGGAGCCGCGGCCAAGGGAGAAGGAGGAGGGGGAAAAAAATGTTTTTGTTGTTTTGACTTTGTTTGACCAATTTTTACCCCTTTTTATTTACTTCTCCTTTTTACCATTTATGCATAAATAACCTTTTAAATGTAATTACTAGGTATTTTGGGTAATTAAAAACCTTAGCCAAATATTTTAGTAAAAATTTAAAATTTGGTATTTGACTGTGCGCAACAAAAGTTTGTTTTATTAAAATGCAAAGAGAACTACTTAACTAAACAATATTTTTGGTTTAAAATTTTGACTCTTTAAAATCTAAGCAATTTAAAACTTTATAAAATATTTTGATTTAAGATTTTCAAGTTTTCAGAAACTGCGCAGATTTTGCGGAGACAAAGATTTTAAAAAGGGTTTTCTTTTTTTTTTTCTTTTTCTAAAACAAATTAAACTATTAACTAAACTAACTTATTTTTAATCTAAGAAAATTATTTTAAAGACCTAATTAAAAATTTGGGTTGCCTCCCAAAAAGCGCTTGTTTCAAGTCTGTAGCTCGACTATCGTTCCAAATCTATTTAAAGAGGATTGCTTGAAAGCAATTTTGAAGTATAGCGAGGAATAAAATCACAGTTTAGAATGTTAACGACATAATCAATTAGCTTGGCAGGGTATAATGAAAAATTTTCGAATTCGCTAAGAATCCTACCTTCTTTCTGGCCTAATTCTAGCAGATTGTTAACAAACTTATTAAATTCCTTTCTAACTTTCTTTTTACTTGAAATTCCTATTCGCATACCGCGGTCTATATTATTAAGATCGTGAAGAAGATTTCCTAAAATTCTCTGAAACCTAAGTTCCTCTTTTGAGTCGGGATCTCCATTTGAAGTTTGCACTGCAATGGTGATATCCCAAATTAAAGATTTTTGAGAAACGGTAAAAGGGAATTTGGATTGATCGAACAACGAAGCGAGTTTAACGTGAATATCTTTTCTTTCGGCAAAGAAAACGGCTTCTATCTTGTCGTCATCAGCTCCAGGAAATATTTCTTGCAATTTGGTGATTATATAAGCGGCGGGATCTACGAAGAATGGAATTTTTCCAGAAATTACGAGAGTGATCGCAGGATCTTTAGAAGTTAATAGCTCAAGCTCTTTTATCATTGCTGCAACATAACGATTAATCATGGTTTGTGAAACTGATGGATAATCGGTGCAAGCAAATAGATCCATGAGGTGATCTATTTCTGATAATAGCTTTCGCTCTTGCTCTCGATATCGAGTGAAGATACCATCTTCTTTTTGGATCGGAAGACAGTGGAGAACACCTACGAGTATGTCAATCCTTAAGATGGTTTTTCTTTGCTCGACTGAGTAAGGAAAATCAGATATATTTAAGTGTAAGGCAAATGCCTTACACACACCTAACCTCTTATCAGGGTCAAAAGAATAACCAACGTATCGGATTTCATTACCATCTAAATCTTTCGGTGTACGAAGGTTCAAAAATTGGTGATTTTGGAAGATGTTCATGAATATCCTCATTCCTTATGGGGATTCGTTCTTCATTAGATGAGGAATGAAAGGATTGAGTGTTTTCAGGAATATTATCGGCAAAATCAGGGAATCTAGGGATATTTTCTAAGGAATATTTAATCTCGGGCACAGGTAAAACCTGATAGCTTGGAATGCTAGAAGCAGAAGTTGAGATCTTCTGTTGAGATTTATGGTTTCCTAAGTCAAGATCTAAGAATTTCCCTAAGGTTCTAGAATCGTCGTCTGGGCTAGCGGAGGCTTCTTCCGGTGATGAGTGAAAGTCGGATTTCAACTCTGGTTCCAAGTGGTCGAAGAACTCAGCATCGTCCATAGCCGTCATTTCTTCAGTCGTCTTGGAGGCGGATAGAGAAATGGGACAAGAAGGCGGCGAATCGTAGAAAGATATTTTTTGATTTTTCATTTTATTTTAAACTAAGCTAATTTATTTTAATAAAAGTAGCTTTCGAATAGGTTAAGGACAACCTATACGAAAAGGATCTCCTAATTGCTTATTCTATCTAAGTCGGCTTCAGAATCGTAACGCTCTACGATCCCCGGCAGCGGCGCCAAAAACTTGACGGCGCCCGAACGGTCAGGTTTTCTAAAGCTCTTTCCTCGCGAGGGGCAAGAGCCCGTCCCTGTCGTCAAGGGACTTGACCGGACAGTACCGAGCGTCGGTGGAGTTTTAAAATTTATAAAGAGCTGGGGACTCAATTTATAAGTACTACCTATCACACAGGGTGAGTAAGCAGTAAGTATAACTCGAGGTCGTTCTTAAATCGGAGCGAATTGAAACAAAGTGATGCCAAAGATAGAGTTTTGCATTTAGGATGGGTTTTGTGCAGATAGGTAGGTTTTGGGGGTTTTCTAATTAAATTAACTAACTAACTAAAGACAGGAAAAGTAAATAAGATAGAGTTAGAATCAGTAGCTAGGTAGACAGATAGAGAATTGCGGTAGTCGAAACTTCAATAATCAGTTGCGGGGATGATGCTTATTATAAAGATAATTGGGGACATTTTCAGTTAATAAACATATGCATTATGGGTGTAAACACTAGGACCCTACTCATTCTAGTTAAGTACCAGAATTAGTATGTCACGAGACCTAGGCTATCGTGATTCTGATCAGAACAGGCTGCTCAACCCCCCACACTGTCTTTTTGGACAAGTGACCCTTCAAGGGTGCAGGAATAAGGTAACAGACTGCCACTTGGGTTATTCTGACCGTTCTTAACACCTAAATGTAAATGCCATTATCTAAATATGTTCAGATTATTAACTTGCTATTCTAAACTATCAGTTTTGTAGAGTCTAGGGGTTTTAAGAATCCTGAACCACTGTTGGGCTTGACTTTCATCTCCAGACTCATTCCTTACGTTTTATTAGTTCAACTACTTATGTCATGATCTAGCCTCTCCTTTGCAATCAGTCATTCAGCCCTAGGAACACCAGCGGGGTACAATGCATACTCCTTCCACAGTGTACTAACCTAGGAACCGTTTACGATGTACCGCACTTAGATAATTCCACAGATTCGTGTAACCGAGGATGTACTTACAGTGTACTATGATATTTCCACAGCTTTTCATCCCTAGGTACATATACGGTGTATAATATCGAAGTGTTTCCATAGCTTCAGTTACAGGGGTAGCCAGACGGTGTACTGTGCACTTCCACAGCTATATTGGTTTCTAGGCCATATTCTAGGGTCTCTAGGTAATCCACAGTATCGACACAGACGGCTTTTTCCGGAGCTTCCACGTTGTACTCCACCAGTGGTGTTTCCAAAGCTATACTCAGTACTTCAGCCGAATTACAGTGACAAACACGGCTTCTTTACTATAACATAAATAACTTCCTACTGTACCTAGAGTTGATCAGGTTCTAAGCCTAAAGTAGTAGTCACGCGAAGGACTGGAAAGGGTGATCCATAGCTAGGTCTAGATGCATGATAAGTTTAGACATAACAAATATAACAATTCCCAATTATATAGATTTAAAGATTAATTCAACATCATCCCTACTTCTAACTATCTACATTTCAACAACCGCAACAACATACTACTCAATAAACATGGCAATAACAGTAACATACATCATACAAATAGGCAGAAATAATTCGGATATAGTATAAGTATGAAAAGAGAGATATCACAGTAAAATTGAGCAGAGTAACAGCTGAAAAGAAAAGGCAGAGTCTTGCACCAAGAATGCTTCTTATTACACCGTGATTACAATACCAGCTTTTCTCTCTCTCTACTGCTAACCAACTAACTATCTAACTCTCTCTCTAGAGAGAGAAACTCTAGAGAGAGAAACTATCTAAACTATTCTAGAGAGAGACTGAAAATATAAAAATATAAGAAAACGAAGAATTGAAGTGTGTTGACTGAGATGTGTGAAGTGTTGGATTCTTGGATTTGATGAAATGAGGCTAGTATTTATAGAGAACGCACAACCGTATCCGTAGACCGTATCCAAACCTCAAAATGCACAACCGTATCGCAAGGGCAAATAAAAATCAGATTTTTATCACCCAAACACATGATACGGCTGAGTTAGGGTGAATACGGCTGAACTGGACCGTATACGGCTGTGCATAGGCCGTATATGGCCTGCACAGACCGTATACGGTCTAGGTCCAGCCGTATACGGCCTGGACCAGCCGTATACGGCCTGGTTCAGCCGTATCCTAGCCTCTCGGTTTCCTGTTTCTTCGTTCGGGTGTAACTTATTCGTCGTTTATCCGTTTTGAGCGTTCTTTATACCCATGCGTTCGTATTTTCCTAACGAAGAGAATGACATAAGTTAGAGGTCATAACTCGGAGCGTAGCTTAAAGTGCATTGAAATGAGTGAACGGTGGTGTGATAAAGCAGTTTTGCCCGGTTTCTTATGTTTTTCATGCCATTTTTAGTGATTTTTCAAACATCGACTCCGTTTTGACTTAGTTAACAAAACTTTATGAATAATGTCCTTTTAAGTATGTTTTTGTTAACTTTGTGCCTAAAATGTGGAAGATAACGTACGTAAAAACATGACTTTTTACGTGTTATCATTATTCGATTCTTGAGTGTGCCGATGTATGCGTTTAGAATCAGAACTTGCTCATGCTATGCATTTCGAATCCGAATTGATGAGTAAAAAGGAGATCGAATCACATCATTCTTAAACCCTTCCATACATCCAAAAAGAAATACGTTATCCCTACACTCTTAAAAGCATCCCTCAAACTTCATAGTGAGTTCCAAAGATGAAAGAAGAGAAGCTACAAGGATATGACGTCGAAAAAAAAATCAGAAGAAAAGAAAGTCAAATGGAGAAAAAAAACTCCTGCCAAAAATCATGAGAAAAGAGCTTTAATCTTCTAAAAAAAAAAATAAAAAAATTCCAGCTTTCCTCTTCACAAAAAAATAAAAATAATAAAAATAAACCTATGAAAAAAAACCAACACAACCCCCTTTCATATCACCAACACTCAACTCCAAAAAACCCTACATCATTTCCCCCTAGAATGATTGTGGCTAGATTGACTTCGCGCTCCCCTTAAAGGTAACGATTTGATTCTCGATCAAGCCTATGACGATAAACGATACATGACTGACGTTCTGATTGATTGATAATATTAGAATAGGAAACTCTAAACACTTTGAGTAATTGGAGTGACCACCTTGAGAGGATCGCCTAGTCATGTATCCAAGATCAAAGATCAAAAGCATGCTCCCAAAGATTACAACCCTACCTTTTCAAAAGCATAAATATTTTATTTTTCCAAAACCCCTCCAGTAAAAAGTTCCGCCCTAAAAATATTTTATTATCTACTTATCTTTAACCATGCTTGAAATTCAAGTTTGCTTGAGGACAATCAAAGTTCTAAGTGTGGGATACTTGATATCGCGTAAAAAGTCATATTTTTACTACCGATATCTCTCTTATTCTGGAACAATACTTGGCAAATAAACTCAAATAATGCACAAATCAATGATACTATGCCAAGAAGGTCAAAATAGAGTTGTACGAGAAAAATCAAGCAAAATGGACGAAAAAAAACACGTTTGAAGATTCAAGACATCGAGACAAGATTTAGAAGAAAAGTACCCATCACTGAGATTTCTCTTATCCAAGATATTCATTTTCAAAATACGAAACTAACAAAAGAAGAATCAACAAAAACGGATGAAGAATGAAGATTCTACGTACGCCTGAAGATTCAAACGATTCGAACAAGACATCCAAAGATCAGAGACATATTTTTGGGATTTCTTTTCATCAAAGTCTTAGTTTTTGAAAAAAGAATCCAACACAAAAAGAATCAACGCAAACGGACGCATAACAAAGAAGATACGCGCGATTTAAGAAACGAAGCGAAACATGACGAACCGGGGCGGGGGAGGGGCAGCCGCCGCCAGCCACACCACATCCGCAGCCGTCCACACCTCCACCGCCGTTGGCTGCCATCCCCCTATCCCCGTGCGCTTTTTCGTCCTCGCCCGTACTCGCAGGGTACATGTGCTATGTAGGGATTCTAGATTTGATGATTACAAAACAAAATATGCATAAATAAAGAATGATGAAACTATAAGGACTTAATGTGTAATATTAAGTTTAATTCCTATGCAAGTTAGGTTTTCTTGTAACCCTAATATCTCTAGTATATAAAGAGATATAGGGACGTAGGAAAAGTGGTGCACACATAATGTAGACGTCTAAGGGTTTGTTTAGCCTCAAGATCAAGGTTTCTTGATCCTGTTATATTTGTATAACCGTTTTATTTTGATCAAATAAAATTGGGGCTTGTTGTGATAACATTGATTTGTTCTTATTCCGATGCATATTATTATCTTTGTTATCATTGATCCTAGATTAGACCTAAAAAGTCTAGAGCTTGATCGTTATTACGTTTTCACAATTGGTATCAGAGCAAGGTGGCTCGTTATCTAGGATCTTCAAGTTTTACAAGCAAGAGAAGCCATATCGAAGAAACCCTAGAAGATTGCAAGAAAAACTCGTAATTCGTCACCTTCTGCACATCCATGGTAAAAAATTCGGATCTCCTTCGTTAACCGTTAGATCGTCGTAAAATTTGAACTGGAGCTTTTTAACATATTGGCGCACATTCTGACCGGAGGAATTTTTGATCTGAGCTTTTGATTGAGAGATATTCATTGTCGAAATTGGTTGCTGAAAGTTTAGGGTTTTTCAGAACGGCAGAAGTAAAACGGTCATTGTGTCTTCGTTATCCAACGAAAGTTTATGATTTTTGGATATGTTATAGAAGACATATATTTCTACAGTGTGTAAAAATTTCATCATGATCGGATGTTTATACAAAGAGATATTGAAATTCCAATCTGCTGCAGTACGTTTTTGGTTTCTGTTTGCGCAGCTGCTGTAAATTAATTTCTGTGTGTTTGTTAACCGTTGGATCGACTTGATTTTTGGATATGTGGTTAATGAAATATTGATGAACTTCGTGTGAAAATTTGAGCATGATCAGATTCGTAATCAGGGAGATGTGTAATTCTTAATTTGTCTGTCACTGCTCGTTAGATGTGCTAGCCACTGCTCAGCCACTGTTTGTACAACGTTGCCACTGCTAAAAGGTTTGTACCACTGTTAGTACAAGCTTCCCGCTGCTAGTACAATATTACCACTGTTAGTGGATTTTGAAAGCTTACCACTGTTAGTGGATTTTGAAAGCTTACCACTGTTAGTGGATTTTGAAAAGCTTGCCACTGTTAGTGGATGTTTAAATATTGCCACTATTGATGAATTTTGAAGATTGGCACTGTTAGTGGAAAGGAGATTACCACTGTTAGTACAAAATAGTTTCCACTGTTCGTATTACTTGGTTACAACTGTTGGTTGAACTGATAGTTTGGATCTCAAATGAAATTGTATTGATTTAATGGCTTGTTCTTGAAGATGTGATTACGAAGAAGATTGATTATAGCTTATTTGATATTGTAGTTGAGTTTGACAGATTTGTATCTTATCATATCTCAAAGTGGAGGATGAAGAGCTTTGAAGATAACTTGTTTGGTTTGTATGGTGACGACGAAGACTTGACAAAATCTAGCAAACGTGTGAGATTAAACTTAGGATGCTCAATGCTCACATTTGCTATCACTCGAAAGAGTTATGGTGGGCTCGGTGACTTATTATGGAGAATAAGGATTTTTGTCAAAGAGATCTTAAGGGGAGATTGTGATCTACTTATACATGGAATATAAGTTCGACGTCGTGAATAGTACAAGATATAAGGTACAGGTTTGGAAGATTCGACTTCTTCATCAAGTTTGTTATACTCTATTTTCTTCATCCGTGATTATTACATAGAGCCGATAGAATTTGAGATTCAAGAGATGGTGAATATATTTTAGGGGAAGCTTACTGTTTAAAGTTTCATCATCTACATGTACCACTTGAGGGGAAGTGTTTACAAGTTGCAAAAGATTCATATTTGATTATTACAAAAAGGGGAAGAAGTATATTGTTTAGTGATTTTGCAGCTTAGTATGGGTGGTGACATGTTCAAGAAGATATTAAGTCAAGGGGAAGCATTGAAGATGGTTTCATTTATCGAGATTGTTTTGTAATATCAAATAGGGGAAGATTGTAGGGATTCTAGATTTGATGATTACAAAACAAAATATGCATAAATAAAGAATGATGAAACTATAAGGACTTAATGTGTAATATTAAGTTTAATTCCTATGCAAGTTAGGTTTTCTTGTAACCCTAATATCTCTAGTATATAAAGAGATATAGGGACGTAGGAAAAGTGGTGCACACATAATGTAGACGTCTAAGGGTTTGTTTAGCCTCAAGATCAAGGTTTCTTGATCCTGTTATATTTGTATAACCGTTTTATTTTGATCAAATAAAATTGGGGCTTGTTGTGATAACATTGATTTGTTCTTATTCCGATGCATATTATTATCTTTGTTATCATTGATCCTAGATTAGACCTAAAAAGTCTAGAGCTTGATCGTTATTACGTTTTCACATGCTAGGCCTTTTCCGCTACTCTATCTTAATTAATTACGTTTATATTGATTATGCTAGATTTAATTATTTCCATGATTAGAGAGTAGTATACTTGTTGTGTTTGCTTTCGATGTAGTTAGTAAATTATGGGATGATTTATAATTCAATATTAAAGATCGGTAGTATTGCTTTGATCGTCTTATTGCATGTTCTTGTTTGATTGTTGCCTTAGGATCATCATAGTGGTAAAATATAAACGGTCTTAATTATCGTAAAGTAATATGAGGGCCCCTATTCGACTGTTACTCGATATAGTACTGGAAATACATCAAGGTGGAGTACAAATGTATGGAAGTCGAGGATCGACCGAAGGTAGTCGTATTATGAAACGGTACAATATTACGAAGTAATATGACGTCCCCTATTCGACTGTTATTCGATATAGTACTGGAAACACTTCAAGGTGGAGTACAAGTGTATGGAAGTCGAGTAACGACCGAAGGTAGTTATATTACGTACTAATATATAAAATGAGAAACCTAGTTTAATTAACCTTTCTAAATAGACTTTTAAACTTCAATTTAATCTAATCGCCTTTCCACCAATAAACGTGATTACAACACCTTTTTAACGACGTCCAATTAAAAGGTAGTCAGTCATTTGTGTCAATATAATTTGTCAAAGGTATGAAACCGTAAGGCTACATGGGGGATTATCGTAGGACAAGACATCGCCAAGGTTTGAAGCGGCGGAACCACTTTAAGTGAGGAACGCTGTGGATAATTAGGGGATTTATTGGGTAGTCTTAAGCAAGGGCTGGTTTAAAGTTAATGAACTTTTTAAATATGCAAATCTGTTAGGATGACGAGGAATCGTTATATGATTTAGTTTTGTCTAGTACCTTTAGATTTTGTTCCCGTTCATATGAAAGTATTATTAAACCATAATTAAGATTTTGCTTATTATTCTAAGTACTTTGTAATGTTACCATAACCTAGCTCCTGGTGTGACATGCTAATGGAACTTTAATTAGTAGGGAATCTAGTGTTTACATCATAAGTATTCAAGAATGATAATTAACTAATATCTTACAAAACAATTTCTACAAATATCATCTCATAACTTAATTAACGAAATCTCAGCAAACACTATCTTTATCTTATCTGCTTTATATTTTATTTTTATTTCGCTTTTATTTATTTACTTGCCTAAGTTAGTTAATATAAAAACCAAAACTCCCTCACTATTTTACAAACCCTTCACTAGTTTGAAAGCCCTCATCTGCCACGCCTTAGTTTCAATTCAGTCAGTTTGAAGAACGACTCTAGGTCATACCTACCACTTGCTCACCCTTAGGATTAGCATTGTTAGGGAAAAATTAGGCCCTGCAATTACAAATTTAAAACACCCACTGATGCCCATCGCCAGTATCCGGTGCAACGACAAGGGCAAGATCCTTACCGACCGCTGGTGACGCATCATAAATCTTTACCCGTTTCCACTTTTCCTATATACCCGTCGGGTAATGACATACCAACTGGGTAACCCTTTAAACCCACTATCCGATCGCGTTGCGATGGCCACCCGATCGCGTTGCCAAAATTCATAAATCGCGTCATAAAATGCCCATAATCGCGGCGCGTTTATACATGAATCGCGTCGCGATTCTAAAGTTTTCTGCACAGTATCCGCGGGGTAGTTCATCCCAACCAGCTATCTGCAATTCTGTTTAAATCCAAAACCGAATTTCTTACCCACAAAACATTAAACCCAGATACCAATTTGACTTACAAAGCTTTCAGATGTTAAATAATCATCAATAAACTTCACATAATATCAAGTAATAACCTTTCATGTTCAATTTCATGCGAAATCATTATCAATCGAGTTCCAATTAATAACTCATATAATTCTTATCATAATCATAACTTTTGTATAATCATTCAAGAAATTATACCTCCAATTGAATTAGGAAGAAGAAGGAATTTAAGATGGTGATGATGAGGAGCTCTGTCTCTGAGTTTTGTGTGTGTTTAGTTTTGAAACAAAATGAGAAAAGTAAAGATATTGAGAGGGGTTAAGAAAGACTTAAGTCGGCTCCCTCCCAAACCGACTCCGTATATCATTTAAAATTAGTCCCCTTCTAAACATATTGTTTGGAACCTAAAACCCATTTGTGATTCCAACAATATTATTTTACCATCAACAATATACAGTTAAAAAAATCAATAGTTTACTAGTCACAATAAGTCATTTGACTTTTTCTTGACTAATTATTCACAATAAACATAATAAATAAATAATTTAATTTCCTAACATATTAAAAAAATCATTTAAAGTCAGAAAATTACTGTAATGCCACTAGGCCCCTAAGGAGGATGTTACATTTATGTTCACTAAATTTGGCATTCGTGCTACTTTTGAACAACTTACTGTTCACACTCATGAAATTGCATTTGCATTACTTTCGAAATACATTAAATATTGCGGTAAAGCAATTCAAATTGGGAAAACTTATAGTATTCATTTTCATATATAATTATCAAACCTATTGTTTAGGTCAACTATTTTCATTTTACAACTATTTTCATGATGTTGCTCGTAGGAGCCATTATCACAAAAACATACTTTTGATGTGTGATTTACAACTGCTTTTGCAAAACCTATGAACTCACCAATAATTATGTTGACACGTTTTAGCATGCATTTTCAGGTATATCAGTGCTATAGGATGCCTCTGAGTGCACTAGCTCGAGTCGCATGCTGTTCAAAACAGTTAGAGGTCGTTTGTTGGATCTTGGTGCAATGATTACTGATTAGTTGCGCCCTGACCTGAATTGCTTCCGCAATCATGAATTTAGAGGTGTGACAATAAATCCCATCACATCTTGTATGAAACGTATGTATGAACATTATCAACTCTTGGGTAATATAATGCATGGTTGATTATATCTCGCTTTTTTCCCTTGTATCATACTCGTTGACTCTTATATTGATTTCTTATGAACCTGATCATATTAAACGGTGATGAAAAGAAGTATGTATTTAGCATTATATAATGACGTCTGGCAAACATGATTATATTGTACTAAGACATATTGGTGTTTCAAAATCGTAAGATGCGTAATGGGAATAACTATAGTTCTTCTTATTAATCGATAAATAAACGATGTGAAACATCGTTTCTCAGAGTCCTTACTTTGGCATTGACTATTATTTGAACTACTACTCGGTCATGTTTGACTACTATATGAACTACTACTCGGTCATGTTTGACTACTATTTTAACGACTACTTGGTCATGGTTGACTACTACGCAAACAAACTCTTACTTTCTAATGGACCGAACACATTCTTACTAAACATTTAGCGAATAGGTCCGATAACCTATCAAACGAATGGATGGATGGACAGAATGGAGATCGCGATATACATTTCAAATAACGAGCCTTGAAAAGACGCTACGCGAATGAAACATAGTAACGCGTCATATTATGAGAATCGAGACGGATTTAAAAATGAAACTTGAATACAAAGCCGATGGGATGATCAAAACCAATTTTGCAAAACAAACCCTCCCACCCGAGCAAACAATGAGTGGCAAAACACTGCGTGTTTTGAATATGGTAACACGAGACACTTTTGAAACCAGTGTCCCAAATTTAATAACCGCAACCCCAACAATCAAAACCGCAACAGGAACAACAATAACAACAACAACCGCAATAATCAAAACGACAACAATTGCAACGTCAACAATCAACCAGCTTATGGGAGCACCTATTACATTGGAACACGGAAGAAACGCGAACACCCCAACACCATTACTGGTACGGTTCTAGTAAACTATCACTACGCCTTGACGTCATATAATTCGAGCATCGAGTAGAGTTCTGTGTTTAGTAAACTAGGATCACTTTCGGGTATAGAATCCAATAAATTAAACGATATGTATACCAAAAGCCGTCGGAACTTTTGCAACGACCTGAAACACTAGTGCGCAAATGTGGGCGCAAAAATGAAACACAAAAAAAACACCCACGTAACTTCAAAACACACGCGTCAGACACTCACGACATGATTCAAAATCTTGGGACTAGATCTCTTTAAAGGGGGAGAATGTGACACTCCTCAAATTTTGGTACAATTTTAAGCACGTGCATAATTAGAGCTAATTCCCTGCTAAGTGAATTTAAACTAATTATGTTGAGATAATTCTAGCAAAGCCCAATTATTTTAATAATAGAAGTATTACTTATTTCGTAATTATTATAATTACGTACAAAACATTCGGAACGAACCCGACAAAATTATACGTACGTTGGTGATACGAAAATTTAAAAATAACATAAAGCTATTTTTATAGTAGTTATATGTTTGAAATATTATGCTAAGCATAAAAGGGTTTAAAATTTAAGGTTTATACGTTTATTATATAACGTAACTTGCGCGACTAACCTGACAACACAATGGATCAACATTTATATTTTGAAAACTCATATTAGAGTATTGAATAAATACTTCGAAAAGTATTAACGCATAATAACGTTAACGAACTAAACCAATAAATCACGTTTTAATGAATAACGATCGGGTAAACGAACACGGGGTAAATACCTAAAGGTTTATCATAAAATATCTTGGAGACAAAGATTACCAAAGCCATGCTTTGGTTGACTTTGAAAGCCGACCAAGCACCCCTTTTTGCACCATTCCCATTTAAATTATTTAACACACAAACACATACACCTAAACCATATTTTTCCTCTCAATCATTCAACCACACCCTTACCTATCTCTCTCTCAACCTCACGGCAACAAAAAACAGCATAAAATCATCATCATCTCCATATTTTAAGTTCAAAAGAAAGGAAGAAGAAGCTCAAACTTCAAGCCTCAACATCGTCATCATCTTCCATCTTCTTTTTTCTTCATCTTCAAACATAGCATGGGTCCATTTTTTTCCACTTATTGTGACACCCGCCAAATTAGGGCTAGTACTTAGTACCTAATCACTGTGTTAATACATGTAATTAGGATTAATTATGTATATCATTAGGTGTATTGATATAATTTTATATATATACACACATACGTGATTTATTTAAATCGTGCAATTCATTATCGAATAGATTCCAGTACATTTAAATACGGACGTTGGTGAACAATTTATTAAATAATGTGAAATTATTTAATTAACTCTTTTTTATTTTATGTTATTTGGATAATATATATACAAATGTATTTCGTATCGTCTAAAACTAACCGTACGTGACAGAAACGTGCAAAATGCGCCCGACAAACGAAATAAACCCAAATTATATTTTTATAATTCATTATTAAGTATTTTTATAAAATACTGTTGAGACATAGATTGTGACAACAGATCTAGCTTGAAATAGGACTGGTGTAATTATTATTATTGTTGGGACATGTATGTGTGACAACAGATCTACCTTGTAATAGTACTAGTGATTATTGTAATCAAGTTTGTACAATTGATTTGGATTTGTAAATGATATTACTTTGGTATTAATATTCGTTAAATATATTAGTATGTTAAAGTGTTAGACGAATATCGAATACGAAGTTACAAACTAAAGTCTGTGAGATGAGATCTCAAGTCGCAGAAATTAGTCCTGCGAGATGAGATCTGGGCTCGCAGAGCAGCGAACCGAGTTGTATTGGACTTGGTCGTGGGCTGCGAGTTGAACTCGACTCGCAGAGCCCATCGACCTGCGAATCGAGTTTGACTAAAACCTATAAATACTCAATTAGGTTTAATCTGTAAATGACTTTTGTCAATTCGTTTTTCCAGAGAACTAAAACGATTCTAAGCATTCATAAGGTTAGGTATTGATTGATTAACATTAATTAATCGATACAAAACCTTGTTGATCAATCAATTCGCTATTATCTTGTGAAACAAACCGTTCACATACCGTGAACCAAGTATTGAGGAATTCCGCACCTTAATACCTAAGATAACCTCGTTATCGATCCACGTACTAGGGACTTACAATTGATATCAGAGCTTTCGGGCTAAATACTTAGTTAGTTCGAGGTTATTTGGATAATAACGATAGATTTAGGGTTGTTGTTACGTTTAATCTTCGTAAAAACGACCAAATCAGTCTCTGGAAGTTTTTAGTTTCATAATCGACCGAAATATTAGGGTTTAATCGATTAGAAAACTAAAATTTTCGTTTTAGGGTTTTTCAGCCGATTCTGCGAACTGAGTTCCCCTCTGCGAACTGAGTTCCCCCTGCGAACCGAGTTCCCCCGCGAACCGAGTTCCCCTGCGAACTGAGTTCCCCCTGCGAACCGAGTTCCCCTGCGAACTGAGTTCCCCTCTGCGAACTGAGTTCCCCCTGTGAACCGAGTTCCTGTCCTGCGAGTAGAGTTTCTGCGAAGTGAACTTTCTGATTTTTCTGATTGTTAATTCCCGAAACTCTTAAAATGTCTGACATTAGTAAAATGATCGAGATGGAGCACGAGGTTGGAAAATCTAATACTCCACCTAAGTTGTTACGGGTTGAAGACTATTACAGTTGGAGAGATAGGTTTGAATCTTACTGTAGATTCCATAATCTCTCAATCTGGATGTGTATCAAAGGAGGATACACGGCACCTACCCAAACTGTTCAAAATGCTGTTGTTGTGGTATCCTATAATCTGATGAGTGAACAACAAAAGAAAGACTATGAGAATGAAAATAAAGCTCATTCTTATATCAAGATGTGCTTATCTAAGGAAATTAATCATCAGTTAAAATCTTTTCATACTGCTAAAGCACTCTGGGAAGTGCTTGAGAAAAGATGTGAGGGAGGTCCACAAGTGCAAGCTAGCAAGAAGAAGCTTCTGAAAAAGCAGTTTACTTTGTTTAAAGCTTTTAAAGGAGAAACTCTTGATGCTTATGTTACTCGTTTCTACCATTTGTTATCTGAGATTGAAAACCATGAAATCACTATTGAGGAGGTAGAGAAAACCGACAAGTTTCTTGAGGGTTTACCTTCTAAATGGGAGATGTATGGTGTGATGATTACAGACAATGAAACCAGATATGCAACCATGACTCTTGAGCAGGTCATTGACAAGCTCAAAGGATATGATTTCACTAAGAAGTCGAAAGATACTGATTCTGATCATGTTCAGGATCCAGGACTGTATCATGGAAAAACTTCTATCTCGACTGCTTCATCCAGCTTGACCACTACTTTGTTTGTTGGTAATTCTGATGGAAAGGGTGAAATGATAACTGATGAACTGTGTTTCATTACATCATCTGGAAATGAAGCTAAAGGAAAACCTTCTGAGAAGTCACCTCAAGAACATCAAAAGATGCCTATGAGTGTGAAATCTGCTGAGCAACAACTGTCTGTTCTTGCTTCATTTGTAGCTTCATATGAGAATTATATTGATTGTAAGATTAATGATCCAATTCTTTTTGATGAAGACTATGATCAGATAGATCCTGATTATCTTGAAGAAATAGATCTCCAGGACCAACTTGCTTTATTGTCAAGGAGAGTTAAAAATTTCTTAAAGAAAAATGGAAGAAAGGTTGTTGGCAACAGATCAGGGTTTGATAAAACCAAGGCCAAGTGTTATAACTGTAATAGTTACGGACACTTTGCTAGAGAATGCCAAAGACCTAAGGTAGAGACTGATGAAGGGAAACAAGGCTCGGGAAATACTTTGCATTCCAAAGCCTTAGTAGTGAAACAGCTAGATGGGTCTTATGATTGGAAAAATCAGTCAGAGGAAGCTTTGATGGCTGAGATTGACGATCAAGAGATTGTAGCTGAGTCATTATCCTATATGCCCACTGATCCAGCTTTTGAAATAAAGGTGCCTGAGACTCCTGTTAAAGCTAATGTTGATGATGTGTTAGACTTGGGTTCAACTAAAGATTTGGATCCTGTAGATTTTGTAGCTAAGATGGCTGAACTGCAAACTAATAAAAAACGGGTATGCCTAGATCTTGTCTCTCTTGTTGATCTTTGTCAGTTAGTTTCTAGTTTACAGTCCCAAGTTAGTGCTTATGCTGATTCCTATAAGACTTTGACTGAAACTAATAATGCCCTGTCATCTCAACTTAGCACACTTAGTAAATCCAGTGAGGCTGTAAGATCTGAACTTGACCTAGCTAAGTCAGATATATGCAGGTTAAGTGATGATAAACAAGCCTTAAAGGATAAGATTAAGGCAGATGCGGCTGACAAGACAGCTTTTAGAGATACAGTGAATGAGAAATTAATTATCATAGATGGTCTCTATATGAACATAAATGACTTGAATCTGTCCATTGCTAATAAGGATAAGGAGTTAGCTGATTACAAAACAAAACTTGTAGCTCATAATCGTAAGCTTGAGAGCTATAGAACATCTGAAATGGATAAAATGTTAGGTGCTCAACGTAGTATGAAGGATATGTCTGGTTTAGGTTATAATGATATGCCTCACCCATTCAATTCAAATTACACTAAAACTCCTGTAGATATTGAGATGGCGGATGTTAACCCTGAGACGAAAGTAACTAGTAAACCGGAAAAGTTAGAGGCACAGAAGAGTGTTATTAAGAACCCTTCATCTGATGATAGTAAGAAAATTCCTCACACCAAAGTACATTTTGTACCGGGTGGAGTAATTAATGATACTAAGACTGATGAAGTGGTTAATAAAGAACATGCTATTGAACCTTTAGTGCCTAAAACTCTGGTAGCGGATGCAAAAGTTAGTAAGTCACGTAAACAGATGTCTTGCTTCAAGTGTCACCAAAAAGGACATGTAGCTTCTTGTTGCCCAAATAAGAAGTTGGAAGCATCACATAAGTTAGTGAATACTGAAAAGACACCGACTATTTCTAGTTCGATTGTAGATAGGTTAGGCTCTAAACCGGGATTAGGAAGCAAACCTGTAAACAATCTTAAAAGAGATAGTAATCATAGTGTCTCTCCACCTAAACCTAAAAGGGCTTATACTCTAAACGAAAGTACTTTCAATAGGCCAAGAGATAAGACACCTTCAAGGTTTAGGACTCCAAGTAGAAACCATAGTCAATTTGAGAATGGTTCTACTTCGAGTGCACAGGGAACTAAGTATGTGCCTAGGAGGTTTTCTACTCACTCTCCTCATAGGCCTAAGACTACAGATCATCAACAATCTCAAACTCCTGTGAAGGTTACCAAGACTCCTGATGGGAATAGTTATGGTTACTTTAAGGAGGTTCAGATTGTAGATGATCAGGGACAATCCAAGACCGTAATGGCTTGGGTCCCTCTTGATAACTAACTGTGTACCATTTGTTATGTGTAGGAGCAGACTGTGAACAAGGACAGCTGGTGGTATGTAGACAGTGGATGCTCAAGACACATGACAGGTGAAAGAAGTCTACTGAAGGACTTCATAGAAGGTTTCAAGCAAAAAGTAAATTTTGCAGGAGACAAAGGAGGAGTAATTACTGGGAAAGGAAAAGTTTCAAATGGAACTTTGACTCTAGAGGATGTGAATTATGTTGAAGAACTAACTCATAACCTAGTGAGTGTTTCCCAAGTCTGCGATAAAGGTCATCCAGTTCATTTTAATAAAAAGGAGGCTTTAGTCCTGAAGCCAGGTTTCACAATCCCTGAAGAATGGATATTGATGAGGGCACCAAGGAAGAAGGATATCTATGCAATAAACATGGGTGTTCCTAATTCTTCAATGGTATCTACATGTTTACTATCCAAGGCTTCAGAAGCAGACGTGCTACTATAGCATAGGAGAATGACACACCTAAACTGGAGAAAAATGAATTACATAACCAAAAATGGTTTAGTTTTGGGTGTACTGCAAAAACGTTTCGAGTCTGAGGATAAGTGTGTTCCTTGTATGAAAGGAAAGCAGCATAAGAAACCACACAGATCTAAGACTGAGAACTCAATCTCCTCACCATTTGATTTGCTACATATGGATCTCTTCAGCCTAATAAGCAAAAGAAGCATAGGTGGCAAATGGTACTGTCTAGTTGTCACAGATGACTATTCTAGATTCTCGTGGGTATTTTTCTTAGGATCTAAGGATGAAACTCCAGGTATTCTAATTGAGTTTTTAGATCAAATTGAAAATATATACAAAACGAGAGTTAAGCGTATTCGTAGTGATAACGGAACAGAATTCAAAAATTCGACGTTCGATATCTATTGCTTAAGCAAAGGGATAATTCATCAATTCAGTGCACCATATGAACCTCAACAGAATGGTGTGGCTGAAAGGAAGAACATAACGTTGATTGAAGCTGCTAGAACAATGTTTGCAGATTCAAAGCTTTCGGTCATCTTTTGGGCAGAAGCAGTGAATACAGCATGTCATGTTCTGAATAGAGTTCTTACGGTGAAAAAGCATAACAAGACTTGTTATGAGCTTTTGAACAATAAGAAACCAAACTTAAAAGGATTTGAACCCTTTGGAGTTGCTTGTACAATATTGAAAACTGGGAATCAAGCTAAATTTGGTGAGAAGGCTGACGAAGGATTTTTCTTGGGTTATATGCCTAATTCTCCAAATAAAAGGGTTTTCAATAAGGTCACTAGTCGTCTGGAGATAGTTTATAACATTGAAGTTACAAGCTATACACCAGATGTGCATAAGGGATTAGATTGGCAATTTGACTATTCCGATCTCTTTCAGTCATTTAAAGTTCCCATAAGTAACTTTGTCAGTGATTCAGAGATTTCAAAACATTTATTGAATGGAGACTTGGACAATGGTTTGTCTTCAACATCGAGTGTTCCGAATTCTGGAATCAGGACAATAGATGACTCAAATGAAGCTTCTTCAAGTGGGTCTCAACAATTTTTAAAGGATAAGTATCAAGAAACAGAAGATTCTGAAGAGGATCTTCAAACAACGTTTGATGATGTGCTTACTTCTTTGAACCATTTAAAGATCTCTTCAGCAAATTCAGAAGAAATGCCTTCATTAGAAGAGATTGGTACTAACTTAGGAGATGAGTTAATAGTTGACCCTATACCGGTTACAAGAATGAGTAAGAATCATCCCGTTGAAAACATCATCGGTGATATTAATACTCCTGTTCAAACTAGGACTCAATCTAAAGCTAGTACTTCTGAAAATTTAGAAAGCTTGTATACTGCTATGAAAGAGATAAGGATTCCTAATCAATGTCTATATTCATGCTTTATCTCACAAGTTGAGCCTAAAAATGTACAAATGGCTCTCAAAGAAAGCTCGTGGGTTGAAGCTATGCAAGAAGAACTGCAACAGTTCTCAAAATTACAAGTTTGGGAGTTGGTTGACCTTCCAAAGGGAGAATATCCAATTGGAACTAGATGGGTATTTAAGTGTAAGAGAGATGACCAGGGAGTCATTACTCGCAATAAAGCACGTCTAGTGGTTCAAGGTTTTAATCAACAAGAAGGCATAGATTACAACGAAGTTTTTGCACCAGTTGCTAGGCTAGAAGCAATCAGAGTATCTTAGCATTTGCATCATTTTATGATATCAAGGTTTATCAGTTGGATGTTAAGAGTGCCTTTTTGTATGGCAAAGTGGAAGAATTGGTGTATGTTGCTCAACCTCCAGGGTTTGCTGATCATGAGTATCCAGATAGAGTATATCGTTTGAATAAGGCTCTATATGGATTACATCAAGCACCGAGGATGTGGTATGCAACACTATCAACGTATCTACTTGATAATGGATTTACAAGAGGAGCAATTGATAGTAAATTGTTTGTAAAATGGAATAAGAAAGATTTTCTATTAGTACAAGTTTATGTTGATGACATTATCTTTGGATCTTCTGATGAAAAGGTGTGTCAAGAATTTGAGAAAGTCATGAGAAAAAGGTTTGAGATGTCTGCAATGGGAGAGTTGAAATTCTTCTTAGGGTTACAAGTTGACCAAAAGAAGGATGGATTCTTTATTCATCAATCTAAATATGTTTATGAGTTATTAGAATGCTTTAAGATGGATGACAGTAAAGTCTACAATACTCCGATTCCAGTTAATCACAAACTAGGTCCGGATACATCGAGTGATCAGGATGTGGATCCTACTCCATATAGGGCCATGATTGGATCACTAGTGTATTTGACTGCCTCTAGACCTGACATTATGTTTGCTGTTTGTCTATGCGCAAGATATCAGGCCAATCCAAAAGAGTCACATATGCAGGCTATTAAACGGATCTTTCGTTACCTCAAAGGGCAACCGAAGCTGGGACTTTAGTATCCAATTGATGGAAACTTAGATCTAGTAGCATATACAGATTCGGATTATGGAGGATGCAATCAAAATAGGAAATCTACGATCGGAGGATGTCAATTCTTAGGAGGTAGATTAGTATCTTGGCAGTGCAAGAAGCAAAGCTCAGTAGCCATCTCTACATGTGAAGCTGAGTATGTTGCAGCTGGCAGCTGTTGTTCTCAAGTTCTTTGGATACAACAGCAACTGCGGGATCACGGGTTAAATATAACCAATACTCCTATGATGATTGACAACGAATCTATTATGTCGATCACCAACAATCCTGTGAAGCACAGTAAAACTAAGCATATTGATATTCGACATCATTTTATTAGAGACTGTGCTGAAAAGAAAATGATAAGGTTAGTTAAGGTTCCGACTGCGGATAACTTAGTAGACCTCTACACAAAGGCGTTCGACAGAGCAAGATTTGAGACATTGGTTCAACTGAATGGAATGAGAAATCTAGAGTGATTAGTCTTCCAAGTGTATTTTAGTAATAGTTAGTAGTTATTGTTAGTACTTATTAAAAAAAAAGGGGGGGGGGGGGGGCGTATAGCATTCAATTGCTTGTTACCTGCGGGGAATCGCCTCCAATAAAAGAACAAACGAAGTTCTTTTAGAAAAAGCTTTAACTTTTTAGCTGTAAAAAACTTGGGAAATGATAGTACATTAGGAGAATAAGGCTAAGAATAATAACCTTAAGTATTAAGTATGATGTGTTAGTAGATTCTTATAAGTTGCATTAAAATAACGATTTTTAACTAGGATTACACTTATATTTATCTTATTATACACCTATATCCACTGATTATAACTTGTCCTTTTACTTAACAAGTGATAAGAATAACTTAAGTCTAGTCAGCTTCATCATACGATTTATTGGTAGGCAGGTTATGCTAAGATTTCCGAGCAGTTAAGAAGTATAAATTTCATGTGTTGTATCTTATGTGATCTGTTATATAACGTATGACATATGTCTTAATTGTTGAATGATAGTACTGCCGTGCACTGTGATCTAAAATAAAAAAAATTGAAATGATACAAAGTATCATAATGTCAAAAGGTGAGTTATATGTTTCGAAAGAGCATCATTTAGTAACCTCTACCTTATAGATGAAAGATACAAAGTATCTCGTGTCAAGTGTATGTTATATGCTTCTAAAGAACATCATTTAGTAGTCTCTACCTTGCTAATACAAGATACAGTGTTATGTGTTATACTTGAATTCTTTAGTATGTTGTATAGTAGAAAACACTAGATATTGTGCACATTAACAATAAAAGTTTTGCTCAGAAATCTGTGTGTAATTTGTTTATGTGGATCATAATATCGGTAATCGTCTTTAACTGTCTATGATATTTGAATATTCACTTTTGTGAATTATAAGAAATAATAAGTTATTTATCAATAAAGTGATATATCATGTGGATAAAGGTACATAAGATATAATTTTATAAATATAAGTTTATTACTGATTAAAGTTGTGATTTTATTGTGCTTATATGAATTTCATGAGGTATGTATACTAACAATCGTCTTAGGCTTATTACAATCTATTAAGTACAGCTTATTCTTTCTAATATGATCCCTAAGCAGTTAAAACTTTAAGTGTTTACTATTAAGTTAATTTATTAGAATGTTAGTAGTTTTATTATTTTAACTTTTGTAATTATTTCTTAGAATTAATGAAAGTTTTATTTTGTATTCTTGTTTTATTTAGTGTTTACCCTTTGGAATTAAATTAAACTAGTTCTCTTAATATCCGTGTTGAATAAATGTCTCAACTTCAAGTGAAAAACGATTTATTTATTTTTGACTTGAATTTTGACTTAAGGCCATTTTAATAGTGGTATAAGTTGACTATGCAAAAACATTTATTGTTTTGGCTACATAATTACGAAGATAATTATTTAATTACGTTTTAATTTATACTTTTTATTTAATTCGTATTTTAAACTAATATTGCGAGTTTGACCAGTCAATCTTTTGACTTCAGTTGACCGAAGCGAGACGAGTTCACCTCGTTTGACTTCAGTTGACTGAAGCTAGACGAGTTCAACTCGTTTGACTTGAGTTGACCGAAGCGAGACGAGTTCACCTCGTTTGACTAGGGTTGACCACAACGACTTGAATTCAACTCGCAGGGTTTTTGCGAACCGAGTTGAAAGATTTAATTAATTTTATTTTTATTTTTATTTTTAAAATTGACTTAATTTGACTTTTAGAACTGAATTAACTTGGTTGACTTCAGTTGAATATGTAAAATTAAGTAAATATTATAATTTTTCAATTATAACTTGTTTTCGATTTGAGAATCGTTTGGTTACAAATAATTAACAAGTTATCCGTTTTTCTACATATAGACTTAAGAACTTTTGTTTATAAGTTAAAATATGTGTAATATCTTTACAATTTAAGTTATTTCATATCGAAAGTCTTCCGACTCATAGTGTAGTTGAGCAGCGTGTCCTGATACTTATCGGTGGTATGATAACTCAAATTGTTATTCTTAGCTAACGAACTTTATATATAATTTATAGAATATAATTGAAAAGTCAATTCAATAAAGTTTTAGTGAATTACGTTATTAGTTGATAGTATACTTAGACGTTTGATGATCTTTTTGATCATAATACGTTAAAGTGTAAATTATATAATGTTCGTTACCTTAACCTTTTTGCTATTTGTGTAATTTTGAATTACAGATATGGCTAACAGATCTTTTGAGAAGGGTCACAACATACTGGTGAATTTAGATGTCAACGAGCGTGGTGCTGAGCGCTTTGAGCAGATTTTGACATATTTAGCACATTCGAGAATTCGATTTGCTATTACCGAGTCACCTCCACTGAACAAAGACCTTCTTACGCAGTTTTGGACGAATATTTTATATGATGGTGCTGCTAACCCGCCTACAATACGTACGACGGTAAATCAGCATCCGATTTCTTTTACTGTTGATGATTTACGACAGCTACTGCAGCTAGGAACTTCTGACCAAGAAGCTGGTCCAGCTGCTTATTCAGCTGATTTTATAGAAGGAGCTCTAGGTCGTAAAGGTTATTCAGGACCTAGGAGAGGACGCCAGTTTGTCAAGGCATTCGTACTAGGACAGTGGAGATTTCTCTTTACTGTTATAGTATCTATTTTTGGAAACAAGAAGTCAGGATTAGATGAGCTTAGTCCTAAGTTGATGCCAGCTGTACTGTCGCTGGTTTATAATAAACCATACAGTTTTTCTTCGTATATCTTTCAGTCCTTCAGAGGACAGATCACCGGAGCTGCTAGGACATTGTTTATTCTTTATCCTAGATTCTGTATGCTCCTGATTCGAGCTCAAGTTCCAAACTTGCCAGCTTATGCAGCTGATTTTCAAGTTGAGACCATCGGATTGCGTGGTTACAATGCTTGCTTTTTGTTATCCAAGCGTAAAGATGAGATTAAGCCTAAGGCTGCTGATCTTTTTGGGCATCTTCTTGATGCTAATTATGTTGCTCCACCAAACAATGGTTGGATGGATGCCGGAGCTCACGGTCAAGCTCAAGCTCAACAACAACAACAAGCTTCACCTCAACCTCAACCAGCAGCAGAGTCACAGGAACTCATTGAGGATGTTTTACATCAGGCTGAACATCAAGGCCAACAAGTTGTGCCTGAGCTAGCTGCTGAGGTTCTACATGATGTTTTGATACAGATTGATGATGATACAGATCCATTGCTACGGGATATTGATAATTATGTTACACAATCTGAGGTAATTTTATAATTATATAGTAATATTGGTACTTTGCTGATATATTATTATTACTTTATTATATAATGCATATGTTATAGATATTTCGTTAATTAGATATTATTTCTGATTATAAAATATAAATATCATTATCATCAGGGAGCTGAGACTGCAGACCCAGAGGTCACTCGACCTGAGGGTGAGCAGGGACAGCTTGATAGATTTGAGGGTTTACCTTCTAAGGTATTTATCAGATTAATCATAAATATATAGAACTTGTATGATAGAGCTTTCAGCTAATCATAAATGTTTAATATATTTAGGAATTTGATGTTGGTCCATCTGGAGGCCGTGATGGTCAATCGGCTTCAGATGATGATGATAGCACTCCTTCTCCACCTCCAGATGCTGGTTATATTAGATACCGATCTCGGATGATTCCAGATCCAGCACTGAAGGAAAAGAGAAAGGCTAAGGAAGTCGACCCAGACTTCAGTATTATTGACGAAGGTCCTGAGGAAGAGGATCTACCTCTTATTCCTCAACGCCGTAAGCGTTCAAGGACATTGATCATTCAGGATGGTATGTTTTATTTAGAGTTAGATAATTTTAACTTGTTGTTTATCAGGAGTTCAACTGAGACAGTTAATTCTGTGACAGTTGCTCGAGATACATCGCAAGTAGAGATGATGATACCGGTGGTTACTGAACCAGTATCTGTACAATCTGAGTTATGAGATAAACGTTTAGTACTACGAGTATTATAGATATTTAATTAGAGATTGAGACAGTGTTATCTGTAACAATTACTTATTTAATTATATCTAACTTTATAGGCTGAGAAACTGCTTGAGTCAGTGGAACCAGAAATGGTTTCCAAGACTGTTGAGGAGAGAGTTGCAAAACTGGTGGATGATGCTCAGTTTCCGACCAATAAAGCTAGTAGATTTGCAGCTAGTCTTCTCAAAGAAGCGTTATCTCAAGACACTCCACCACTCACACGTGAATCATACATTGCTTCAGTGACACCGCCTGGACCATCAACAATATCTGTCATTCTGATGACTGATGCTGAAAGGATTACATCCTTAGAGTCAAGAGTTAAGGAATTGAAACAGAGTACTTCTAGGATTCCAGGGTTGTTAGCTGAGAATGTGTCTCTTGCTCAGCAGATGGTTCATATCAGTGATACACATTTGACACTGCTGAAGACTCATGATACTTTGCTTGCTGATTTTACTGCCCAGCGACTGAAGCTTGAACACTTAGAACGTTTGGTGTTGAGAGTGCATTCAGGACAGTCTGCTCAGGGGGAGATAATGATATATCATGAAGCTTGCAAAGAGGATGAGTTAGCTAAGAAGAGAAGAGATGATAAAGATGATGATCCCGATGCTCAGAAAGATGGTGAGCCGACTGGTCCTTTAAAGACTGGTGAGCAAGCTATTATTCAGGGGGAGTCTACATGTGTTGGTGTTAGTGGTGATGGTGCTGGTACAAGTGTTGTGGGTACAAGTGAAGCTGGTAAGACAGTTTAGACTTGTGTAGATATTTGTACTTAGAATTTAGTTGAATTATAAGTGTAATTTATAATTGTAACTGAATAATTGTAACTTAATAGTTTTTGTAATATATTCAGCTTAAGATTATTATTATTATTACAAGTAAGATATATTATAAATTGTTTAAGGTATTTGATTTTAAGAAAAAGTTAAATAAATTAGTGATCGAAAGTTTTCCGACTCATTGAGAAGTCGAGCGGCGTGTTCTGATTTATTTCAGCGGTCAAAGTTTATTTTAACTTAGACATTTTAGACTTGAAGGTTTTTATAACTGACAAGTTAAATATGTATGATTTTTAAACTAGACAAATGATATATAATTTAAAGATATAGTTGAAAGTTAAGTTGTTGCGATATAACAGTTCAATTAAGTCTTGGAAATTATATAAGGTAATTAACAGTGAATTTAAATGCTTGGTAATTATTCACAATACATTAGAATTTAAAGTTAATTAATATTTTTTAAGTGTTTATAAGACTTAAGAATTCTTTGATTGATTCAAGGTAATTAATAAAAGAATTATAAGTTATATAGATTGGTTATATTAACACAATTGAAATGAATAATGAAATTTTTAGATTGATTCAGAGAAATCAATAAAAGAATTTACATTATTAATTTGATTTGTGTAGATATGGAAATGCTAGAATTGAGTGACTCTGGAAGTGATATGCTTGATGAAATCGATGAAGAAATTGATTTTGATCTTGAAGAAGGAGAATTTTTACTACCTGAAGATTGGACTGCTATACCTGAGAATGTACAAGACATTGGTGTAGATCCAGATGCAAATATTGATGAACACCATGTGAGTCCATCTAGGACAGAAGTTATTATTGAAAATAATCAAGGTCCAAAAATTGTCGATGTAGATGAAGAAATCGATGACTCAACCGATTCTGAAAATGATGAAATCTTGATTCCTACCAAGAATCCAGCAGTTTTTCTTTGAAAACTTCCTAAACAGAAAAAGAAGGTTGGAGTTTCTGAAGTTGATATAACTGGGAAACGAGAACCTAAAAGAGGGATTATTGGTTGGTACTTTGACTCTGAGCTGAAGCTTTTTGCTATTAAAAGGTTTGACGGAGTTCAATATTTTGAGCGAAAGCTTGCAGTATTTAGTTCTTTGCCTAGATTTGAGATTCGAGATTTGGCTCGATTATCTTTGAATAACCCAAGTGATGATTTTGTTGGAAGATATGTTGAACATATAATCAAGACTGAGGTTAGAGCTAATAAATTTGAAAAGATTAAGCCAAGAAAAGGAAAGACTATTAAACTGGCAGAGAGAAGTCAAAGGACAGGACGAAAAAGAAGAAAGAAGATTTATCCATCTGTTAAGTGTCTACAGCAGATTCCATTGAAGACAATGCCACAAGATATTTTGAAAAAAATATGAAGAGTTGGTATGTGGATTCAGAAACTGGAGAAGCTGTAATGGTTGAATCTGATGATGAGGTTGAAGGTGGTGAAAGAGAAATCTTCAGAGTTTATGACCATCGACACCTAATGAACATGTCGAAGAAAGATTTGATAAAGTTGAATGAAAATAGAATCTTGACGACAGTAGCATGGGGTGACTTAGCACGTGATTATCAAATGATGGTTAAGACTTGTATAAAATTGAAGATTTATGCTGGAAGTAAGATTTATGAGTAAAAATCAAAGACAACTTGAAGACATAATAGCATAGACGCTAGAGCTTTTGTCAAGGGGGAGTCTGTTGGGACATGTATGTGTGACAACAGATCTAGCTTGTAATAGTACTAGTGATTATTGTAATCAAGTTTGTACAATTGATTTGGATTTGTAAATGATATTAGTTTGGTATTAATATTCGTTAAATATATTAGTATGTTAAAGTGTTAGACGAATATCGAATGCGAAGTTACAAACTAAAGTCTGTGAGATGAGATCTCAAGTCGCAGAAATTAGTCCTGCGAGATGAGATCTGGGCTCGCAGAGCAGCGAACCGAGTTGTATTGGACTTGGTCGTGGGCTGCGAGTTGAACTCGACTCGCAGAGCCCATCGACCTGCGAATTAGAGTTTGACTAAAACCTATAAATACTCAATTAGGTTTAATCTGTAAATGACTTTGGTCAATTCGTTTTTCCAGAGAACTAAAACGATTCTAAGCATTCATAAGGTTAGGTATTGATCGATTAACATTAATTAATCGATACAAAACCTTGTTGATCAATCAATTCGCTATTATCTTGCGAAACAAACCGTTCACATACCGTGAACCAAGTATTGAGGAATTCCGCACCTTAATACCTAAGATAACCTCGTTATCGATCCACGTACTAGGGACTTACAATTATGTTTGTGTATTAGTTTAGATTTGTAAATGAATATTTTGTTTTTAAAGATAGACGAAATATTGTATTTTATTATTTACGTTTGCTGCGAGTCGAGTTCTCAGGTCGCAAGGGTTGCGAAGCGAGATGAGATCTGAACTCGCAGAGCAGAACTCAATAGGTGACAAACGAGTTGAGTTGAGCATGGGCTTGGGCTGCGTAGCGAGTCGAGTCAACTCGCAGGCCCAAAGGCTGCGTGTTGAGACGACTTATATAAATGATTTTTGTTGAGAAAATCATTAACTTTTGAACAATATTTTGATTAGACTTATGCTATCCCATATTATATGCGAATCCAATTTCCAGAGAAAAAAAAATAAACCTAACGACTAGGCTTTGACATTTATTTGTTTAAAGCAAAGTAATTAGTTAACTGAAACGCGAACTTATTCGTTGTTAGTAAGATAACATCGTATTGAGGATTTCCGCACCTTAATACTACAAATAACAAAGTTATCGATCCTAGAACTAGGGACTTACAATTGGTATCAGAGCTTTCGGGCTAGATAACGAAGGTAGTTCGAAGTTTTCGGGTTAATCGTGTGTGATTTAGGATTGTTTAGACGTGCATTAGTGTGTAAAAACGATTAAAATCACTCTCTGGACGATTTAGGGTTTGTTTACGGTCGAAATTTCCTGTTTCAATCGTAAAAATACCAAAAAAATTGGTTTTCGTGTTTTTCAGCCATTTTGCGAGTCGAGATTAGGGTTTCAGATAAGTCTGTGAACCGAGTTGAACTTGCGAGTCGACATTCTTGCGAGTCGACATTCTGCGAGTCGAACTTAGTTGCGAATCGAAATACTCTGCGAACCGAGATCTCCTGCGAAACGAGATGACTTGCGAGTTGACATCACTACGATCCGAACTGAGACTTGCGAACCGAGATTCTGCGAGTCGAGCTGAGATTACGAGTTGAACTGAGTTCTGCTAGTTGAGATTTTTTTGTTTCTGAATTTGCAAATACAGTTTAATTCTAAACTTCAAGATGTCTGACCTTAGCAAAATGATTGAGATGGACCACGAGATTGGAAAATCTAATATTCCACCTAAATTGTTAAGGGTTGAGGATTATTATAGCTGGAGGGATAGGTTTGAATCTTACTGTAGATTCCATGATCTATCTATCTGGATGTGTATCAAGAATGGATACACGGCACTTACACAAACTGTTGAGAATGCTATTGTGGTTCTCAATTATCGACAGATGAGTGAAGCACAAAAGAAGGAATTTGAGGTTGAAAACAAGGCTCATTCTTCAATTAAGATGAGTCTTCCTAAGGAACTTAATCATCAACTGAAGTCCTTCCATACTGCTAGAACTTTATGGACAGCTCTTGAGAAGAGGTGTGAAGGTAGTCCACAAGTTAAAGCAGGCAAGAGGAATCTCCTCAAAAAGCAGTTTACTGTGTTCAAAGCTTTGAAAGGAGAAGATCTTGATGCTTATACCACAAGATACTACCATTTGTTGAGTGAGCTAGATGACCATGAGATTGTAACAACCGAGACTGAGAAAACCGACAAGTTTATTGAAGGTTTACTGTCTAAATGGAAAATGCATGGCATAATGCTTAAAGACAATGATGAGAGGTATGCAACCATGACCTTAGAGCAGGCAATTGATAAGCTCAGAGGTTATGATTTCACCAAGAAGACTAGAGATACTGATTCTGATCAGACTCAGGATCCGGGACTACATCATGGAAAATCTACTATCTCTACTGCTTCCTCGAGCTCGACCACTGCTTTATTTGTTGGTAATGCTGACGGAAAGGGTGAAATGATTACTGATGATCTGTGTCTTGTTACCTCATCTGGTAGTGAAGCATAGGGTAAACCAACTGAGAAGTCACCTCAAGAACATCAAAAGATGCCTATGAGTGTGAAATCTGCAGAACGATAATTATCTGTTCTTGCTTCCTTTGTAGCTTCGTATGAAAACTACATTCAGGGTAAAATCAATGATCCAATTTTGTTTGAAGAAGATTATGATCAGATAGACCATGAATATCTTGAAGAAATAGAACTTCAGGATCAACTTGCAATGCTGTCTAGAAGAGTAAAGAATTTCTTAAAGAAAACTGGTAGAAAGGTAGTTGGCAATCGATCAGGGTTTGATAAGACCAAGATCAAGTGTTATAACTGTCAGGGTTACAGACACTTTGCTCGAGAATGCCAAAGACCTAAGGTAGAAGCTGGCAATGGAAAACAGGGTTCGGGAAGCACTCTCGCTTCCAAAGCCTTGGTTGTGAAACAGTTGGATGGTTCATATGAATGGAAAGCTCAGTCTGAGGAAGCTTTCATGGCTGAGATTGATAAGTCTACATCCTACATGCCAACTGATGCAGAGTGTGAAGTAAAGGTACCTGAGGTTGAAATGAAAGCAAGTGATGAAGACGTGCTGTACATGGATTCAACTGAAAATATGAATCCTGAAGACTTTGTAGCACGCATGGCTGAAATCCACACAGATAAGAAAAGGGTATGTATTGATATTCTTACTCTTGCTGATGTCTGTTATTTGGTTACTGATTTACAGTCACAGGTTAGTGTTTTAACTGTATCAAACAAAAACCTGTCTGAATCTAATAAGACTGTTATATCTGAACTTGAACTAGCTAAGATTGATGTGCGTAGGTTAAGTGATGATAAACAGGACTTAAAAGATAAAATTAAGTCTGATGCTTCTGATAGGATTGCACTTAGAGATACCATTAATGAAAAAGCTGTCATCATAGATGGTCTCTATATGAACCTAAAAGACATAAATCAGACAATTGCTAATAAGGAGAAAGAGTTAGCTGACTGTAAGTTGAAGCTAGTTGAGCAAAATCGAAAGATAGAAAATTATAGAACCACTGAGATGGACAAGATGCTAGATGCTCAACGAAGTGTAAAGGATAAGTCAGGACTAGGTTATAATGAGACACCTCCTCCTTTCAATTCGAATTACACTAGGCTTCCAGAAGATACTGAAATGACTGAAGTATGTTCTGAAAAACTAGTAGCTAAACCTGATCAGTCAGAGGCACCGAAGAATGTTATTAAGAATCCTTCATCAGATGATAGTAAGAAAATTCCTAACACTAAAGTAGATTTTGTACCAGGTGGAGTAATTAATGATACTAAGACTGGTGAAGTGGTTAATAAAGAACATGTAATTGAACCTTTAGTGCCTAAGACTCCGATAGCGGATGTAAAAGTTAGTAAGTCACGAAAACAGATGTCTTGCTTCAAGTGTCACCAAAAAGGACATGTAGCTTCTTGTTGCCCAAATAAGAAGTTGGAAGCATCACATAAGTTAGTGAATATTGAAAAGACACCGACCACTTCTAGTTCGATTGTAGATAGGTTAGGCTCCAAACCGGGATTAGGAAACAAACCTGTAAACATTCTGAAAAGAGATGGTAATCATAGTGTCTCTCTACCTAAACCTAAAAGGCCTTATACTCTAAACGAAAATACTTTCAATAAGCCAAGAGATAAGACACCTTCGAGGTTTAGGACCCCAAGTAGAAACCATAGTCAGTTTGAAAATGGTTCTACTTCGAGTACACAGGGAACTAAGTTTGTGCCTAGGAGGTTTTCTACTCACTCTCCTCATAGGCCTAAGACTACAGATCATCAACAATCTCAAACTCTTGTGAAAGTTACCAAGACTCCCGATGGGAATAGTTATGGTTACTTTAAGGAGGTTTAGATTGTAGATGATCAGGGACAAACCAAGACCGTAATGGCTTGGGTCCCTCTTGAAAACTAACTGTGTACAACTTGTTGTGTGTAGGAGCAAACTGTGAACAAGGACAGCTGGTGGTATGTAGACAGTGGATGCTCAAGACACATGACAGGTGAACGAAATCTACTGAAGGACTTCAGAGAAGGTTTCAAGCAAAAAGTAAATTTTGCAGGAGACAAAGGAGGAGTAATTACTGGGAAAGGAAAAGTTTCAAATGGAACTTTGACTCTAGAGGATGTGAGTTATGTTGAAGAACTAACTCATAACCTAGTGAGTGTTTCCCAAGTCTACGATAAAGGTCATCCAGTTCATTTCAATATAAAGGAGGCTTTAGTTCTGAAGCTAGGTTTCACAATTGCTGAAGAATGGATATTAATGAGGGCACCAAGGAAGAAGGACATCTATGCTATAAACATGGGTGTTTCTAATTCTTCAATGGTGTCGACATGCTTACTATCCAAGGCTTCAGAAGTAGACGCACTTTTATGGCACAGGAGAATGGCACATCTGAACTTTCGAAAATCGAATTTTATAACCAAGAATGGTTTAGTTCTAGGTGTACCACAGAAACATTTCGAGTCTGAAGACAAGTGTGTTCCTTGCCTAAAAGGAAAGCAGCACAAGAAACCACACATGTCTAAGACTGAAAACACAATCTCCTCGCCATTTGAACTACTACACATGGACCTCTTTGGCCCAATAAGCAAGAGAAGTCTAGGTGGCAAGTGGTACTGTTTAGTTATCACAGTTGATTACTCTAGATTCTCATGGGTATTCTTTTTGGGATCTAAAGATGAAACTCCAGGAGTTTTAATGGAGTTCTTTGATCTAGTAGAGAATATACAAGAGTTAAGCGTATTCGTAGTGATAATGGAACGGAATTCAAGAACTCAACGTTGAATATCTATTGCTTAAGCAAAGGGATACAACATCAATTCAGTGCACCATATGAACCTCAACAGAATGGTGTTGCTGAAAGGAAAAATCGAACGTTGATTGAAGCTACTAGAACAATGCTTGCAGATTCAAAGCTTCCGGTCCTCTTTTGGGCAGAAGCAGTGAATACAGCATGTCATGTTATAAATAGGGTTCTTACGGTCAAAAAGCGTAACAAGACATGTTATGAATTATTGAATAATAAGAAACCCAATCTGAAGGGATTCGAACCCTTTGGAGTTGCATGTACAATATTGAAAACAGAAAATCAAGCTAAATTTGGTGAAAAGGCTGACGAAGGATTTTTCCTAGGTTATGTGCCCAACTCACCAAATAAAAGAGTTTTCAATAAAGTCACGGGAAGACTGGAAATTGTTTATAACATTGAAGTTACGAGCTATGTACCTGCTGTGCATAAGGGATTAGATTGGCAATTTGACTATTCAGATCTCTTTCAGTCATTTAAAGTTCCCATAAGTGACTTTGTCAGTGATTCAGAGATCTCTCAACACTTATTGCATGAAGACTTGGACAATGGTCCGTCTTCAACATCGAGTGTTCCAAAATCTGGAATCAGGACAACAGATGACTCAAATGAAGCTTCTTCAAGTGGGTCACAACAATTTTCAAAGGATAAGTATCAAGAAACAGAAGATTCTGAAGAGGATCTTCAAACGACATTTGATGATGTACTTACTTATTTGAACCATTTACGGATATCTTCAGCAAGTTCAGAAGAGATGCCCTCATTAGAAGAGATTGGTACTAACTTAGGAGATGAGTTAACAGTTGACCCTGTACCGGTTACAAGAACGAGTAAGAATCATCCCGTTGAAAACATCATCGGTGATATTAATACTCCTGTTCAAACTAGGACTCAATCTAAAGCTAGTACATCTGAAAATTTAGAAAGCTTGTACACTGCTATGAAAGAGACAGGGATTCCTAATCAATGTCTATATTCATGCTTTTTCTCACAAGTTGAACCTAAAAATGTGCAAATGGCTCTCAAAGAAAGCTCGTGGGTTGAAGCTATGCAAGAAGAACTGCAACAGTTCTCAAAATTAAAAGTATGGGAGTTGGTTGACCTTCGAAAGGGAGAATATCCAATTGGAACTAGATGGGTATTTAAGTGTAAGAGAGATGACAGGGGAGTCATTACTCGCAATAAAGCTCGTCTAGTGGTTCAAGGGTTTAATCAACAAGAAGGGGTAGATTACAACGAAGTGTTTGCACCAGTTGCTAGGCTAGAAGCAATTAGAGTATTCTTAGCATTTGCCTCTTTTAAAGGTATCAAAGTTTATTAGTTGGATGTTAAGAGTGCCTTTTTGTATGGCAAAGTTGAAGAATTGGTGTATGTTTCACAACCGCCAGGGTTTACTGATTCTGACTATCCAGATAGAGTATATCGTTTGAATAAGGCTCTATATGGATTACATCAGGCACCTAGGGCATGGTGATATCGCGTAAAAAGTCACGTTTTTACTACCGATATCTCTCTCATTCTGGAACGATTCTTGGCACTTTAACTCAAATTCAATACAAATCAATAGTATTATGACAAGATGGTCAAAATAAGGTAGCACGATGAAAATCAAGCAAAACGGATAGAAAACGAAGATTCCACGCACGTTTGAAGATTCAAGGCATCAAAATAAGATTTCAAGACAAAAGTGCCCATCACCAACATCCATCTCACCCAAGATGTTCGTTTTCAAATTACGAATCCAACAGAAGAAGAATCAACAAAAACGGACGAAGAATGAAGATTCTACGTACGCCGGAATATCCAAACGATTCGTACGACACATCTAAAGTTCAGAGACATATTTTTGGGATTTATTTTCATCAAAAGCTTTGTTTTTGAATTATGAATCCAACGCAAAAAGAATCAATGCAAACGAACGCATAATGAAGAAAACATGCACGAATCAAGAAATGAGGCAACAGGCAACGAACCGGTGCGGGGGGGTACCAGCCGCCGCCGGCCAGCCACCCCACCGCCGCCGGCTGGCACATGGCCACCGCCGGCCGCCACTCACCCACACGGATCGCACTTTTTGGTCCTTTCATATACCCGGTGCTAGACCTTTACGTGCTTTTCGTACCTGGTGCCACCACCTTTTCCACCTTTTCGTACCTGGTGCCACCACCTTTTCCACCTTTTTCTATTGTGAGCTACCACTTGCTAAAATGTACCAAAACTCTACTATAAATAGGAGGCATGAGGCTCATTTGCAAACACACCTTCCTAGCTTATCTTTCTCACTCTAGAAATAAGCTCCCACTTTCTCACTCTATATTTCTTTCTTTAGATTAGTTTTAACTAGTATGTAAACTAGTTTAGGAGTTTTATTAGAAGTAGAAGGAAAGTGCGGAACGTATTGTAATCTTTGATGTATGCTCAGAATTGTGTCAACTAATTCAAGTCTATTCTCTCTCGCATTTAATCCTGGTTCTTTCTATCCCTATCTATCTTAATTAATTACGTTTTTATTGATTATGCTAGATTTAGTTATTGCCATGATTAGAGAGTAGTATACTTGTTGTGTTTGTTTGCGATGTAGTTAATTGATTATGGGATGATTTATAATTAAATATTAAAGATCGGTAGTATCGCTTTGATCGTCTTATTGCATGTTCTTGTTTGATTGTTGCTTTAGGATTATCATAGTGGTAAAATATAAACGGTCTTAATTATCGTAAAGTAATATGATGGCCCCTATTCGACTGTTACTCGATATAGTACTGGAAACACTTCAAAGTGGAGTACAAATGTATGGAAGTCGAGGAACGACTGAAGGTAGTCATATTACAAAATGGTACAATATTACGAAGTAATATGATGGCCCCTATTCGACTGTTACTCGATATAGTACTGAAAACACTTCAAGGTGGAGTACCAATGTATGGAAGTCGAGTAACGACCGAAGGTAGTTATATTAAGGACTAACATATAAAATGAGAAACCTAGTTTAATTAACCTTTCTAAATAGACTTTTAAACTTCAAATTAATCTATCGCCTTCCACCAATAAACGTGATTACAACACCTTTTTAACGATGTCTAATTAAAAGGTAGTCAGTCATTTGTGTCGATATAATTTGTCAAAGGTATGAAACTATGAAACCGCAAGGCTACATGGGGGATTATCGTAGGACAAGACATGGCCAAGGTTTGAAGCGGCGGAACCACTTTAAGTGAGGAACGCTGTGGATAATTAGGGGATTTATTGGGTAGTCTTAAGCAAGGGCTGGTTTAAAGTCATAAATGAACCGTTTTAAATACATGAATCTGTTAGGATGACGAGGATTCGTTATATGATTCAGTTATGTCTAGTACCTTAAGATTTTGTTCCCGTTCATATGAAAGTATTATTAAACCATAGTCAAGATTTTGCTTATTATTCTAAATACTTTGTGATGTTACCATAACCTAGCTCCCGGTGTGACATGCTAATAGGATTTTAATTAGTAAGGAATCTAGTGTTTACATCACGAGTATTCAAGATTAATAATTAACAAATATCTTTCAACACAGTTTCTCCAAACCTCATCCCATAACTTAATTAATGAAATCTCAACAAACACTATCTTTATTTTATCTGCTTTATCTTTTATTTTTATTTCGCTTTTATTTATTTACTTGCCTAAGTTAGTTAATATAAAAACCAAAATTCCCTCACTATTTTATAAAACCTTCACTAGTTTGAAAGCCCTCATCTGCCACGCCTTAGTTTCAATTCAGTCGTTTTAAAGAATGACTCTAGGTCATACCTACCACTTGCTCACCCTTAGGATTAGCATTGTTAGGGAAAACTTAGGCCCCGCAATTACAAATTTAAAACACCCACTGATGCCCGCCGCCAGTAGCCGGTGCAACGACAAGGGTTGAAATCCTTATCGACCGCTGGTGGCTCATCAAGTTTTTGGCGCCGCTGCCGGGGAACCAACTGTACGATCCTTAGGCGTTAAGACGAACTTACTTACAAGTGAACCTTTAAGGTTTTTGTTTTTGATCCCTACGTCTTTCTTTATCTTTCCTTCCTTTTACCACTTTTAGAAATGACCACGCCTATCCATTCAACTAGTCAACCACCTGCCAACGAGACTATGACTGTTGCACGTATCACTCTGGCTGATGACTCTAAACCACTGATTGAAGGCCGAGGAGGACCAATCGTCTATCCGGAAACCGATAGAACTTCATTTGAATTAAAGCCCCACATTGTTCAGTTAGTCCAAAACCTCTGTCAATTCCATGTCTTACCAAATGACGATCTCAACTCACACCTTGACAAATTCATTTCCTTATCCAACTCCTTTAAACCGATTGGAGTTAATCAGGACATAGTCTACCTATACCTATTTCCCTACTCACTCACTCTTAATGCACAAACCTGGTTTGAGGAACTAGAAATCAACTCTATAACCTCTTGGGTAGAATTAGCAACCAAATTTTTGGCCAAATATTTTCCCCCATCAAAACAATCCACGTTTAGGTCCAACATCATAAACTTCCGCCAAGTTCACGATGAATCAATCTACGATGCATGGGAACGCTTTAAGAAATTGCTTAAGAAATGTCCAAATCATCATTTTGAGCGCTGAGACCAGTTGCGCATTTTCTACAATGGTCTCTTCCCACATCATCGTCCTTTACTTGATACCGCCTCTCAAGGCAGTTTTATGAACTGTACGGCCGATGACGCTTGGAGTCTTATTGAGGAAATGACAATGCACAACCATGACTGGAACAGTGAAAATCACCCATCACTAGTGAATTCACCTACTACAATCGGGAATGAAGCTATCAAAACTCTCGCTCAACAAGTGGAAGAACTAACCAAAGAGATCAAGGAATTGAAAACTCAACCACAACAAGTCTGTCAAGTTCAAACCTGCCTTAATTGTGCTAATCCGAACCACTCAGCCCAAATTCCTCAGTCTCATCTAACTTCACCCAATACTAACCCTTCTCTTAACCCACCTAGGAATAGCCCACTAACTTACCAACCTCAACCTTTGGAACCCTCTTCCTCACAAACCTCTAGTTTTGACGACACCCTGATACAACTCATTCAAGGACTCTCAGCTAGACAAGACCAAACTGATATCATCTTAAGAGATCATTTGACTTTGTTAAAAGCTTTAGAATCCCAACTAGGAAAATTAGCACAGCGTATTAACGCTAAACCTCATGATAGTCCAAGTAGTTGCCATAAGGAGGCTTCCCATATTCAAGACTCTCAGGTAGCACATAGCCCACCTATGATTTCTTCTCCGGTGAAGGAACCACCTATTGTCCCATCAACAATAGATTTAGAGTCTACACCAAATAGGAAAGTAAACATTCCATTTCCAGCTCGTCTTAAACAACGACCCGACAAGCTTAAGTCTTTTAAGCTTGATAGGAAATTCCTAGACACCGCCTCTGAAGTTCACTCCAAAAAGTACTTCAGAAGACTTCTTACAACCAAGGATAAGGTACCCGAAGTACCCAATGTCCCACTGAACGAGGAATGTTCAGCTATCTTGAAAAATATCATTCCAGAAAAACTCGGAGACACCGGACGTTTTACTCTCCCCTATTCTATCTACAATTCAGGCATCATCTGTTCTCTTGCTGATTTAGGAGCTTGTGTCAATCTTATGCCATACTCTTTTTTCAAGAGGCTTGAGTTAGAAAATCTCTGACCTACCAAAATGACCATACAGCTTGCTGACCATTCGGTCAAATACCCTAAGGGAATAGCTGAAAATGTTTTAGTTAGGATTGACAAATTTCTTTACCCAGCAGATTTTGTAGTAATGGATATGCAGGAAGACGTACACATCCCAATCATACTAGGAAGACCTTTCATGAATACGGCCAAGGCAATCATCAACGTCTTCGCACAAACCATCAGCTTGCAGTCTCAGGGAGAAACCATCACTTTCCATATCGACAATCCTAACGCTGGAGACCAAGTCGATATGTACATGATCTCCATGAACAAGACCGCGGAGGACAAAGAAACTGCAAAGTCAATAAGTGAAAGGAAATCTAGTAAGGAACTGGCAATCACCCCATATATTCCGATTAACCTCCGACGAATAGGACAAAAGATGAAAAATGCATCAGCAAACAAACCAACGATGGAAGAAATAATCGGGATGAGAAAGATGGAAAAAGAAAACAAAAGAAGCATACCGCCAATTAATCCATTTACCACTGAAGAAATGGCGGGAAGTAACCACGACCATCCTACGAGCAGAGAAACACTGGAGGAATATTCAAAACGCACAAGATACCAACCGCAAACCATCATAGATCACAAAGTGCTCGAAGAATTGATCCAAAGATTTGAAAAAGTAGTAGGAGGAATAAGCGGCGTAGTCAACATGCTGGCTCTTTCCCCTGCTGAACTGCAATTCTGTCAACAACAGAAATGGACTTACACTAGGATCTACAACGCCTTTAAAAGATATAACATCCCATTCACCTCAACGCAATGGGAGATGTTTGGATCCATTAGAGCACATATGAAAGAGACTACTGGACAGCCGAGCAGTCGTACCGACATTTCAATGATGAATGACCTCACATCATTGCTTAACTTGCTAAGTAGAGAAGATCACCTCAGTTCCAAGGAAAGCGGATCTATGGTTATCAACTCCACTATGGAAAAACAAATTGAGTTAATGATTGAAGAACTTAGTGATCATGTTTGGGAGGAATCAAGGCGCGAACGACCTTTTAGGGCCACACATGAATCACCACTTGACATCGCTACTTTTGTTACAATCCATATACGGGAAATTCAACAACGGAAAAGTAACTCCAGAACGAAGTTCATATTCCACTCAGGATGCAAGGAGATACTTCGTCAGCTTACTCTAGTTTTCTCAGAATTCGACTTTCCATTCAACAACCATCAGCACCGGCAAATAGAGGACCTGTGCACGTCCATCAGAAGATTCAACGGAGACCCCAAGACCGAGAATTACGAAGACATAAAACTGCAATTCTTGGCGTTTGTATGCTCTCTCTGGCAAAACCCACCGCCAAGAGAGGTTGCTAAGACATACACAACCACCATGACCGACCCTAGTGGGACTGTCACGAAAGTAATCGATTACATCACCTTCGGACTTCACGGACTTGCAAGGACAACTTCAGAGCATCTTATGAACTATAAAGAATCATCGAGAGATAGTCCACTCGAATTGATTACGACAATAGTCAATCATTTCATGAGAATCTATCCACCTCGATACATTTTTCCCCAACCTAGGGCCCACAAGATCAATGCATCTATCTCCATCTAGCTAGGAGAGAAGAAGTCGAGCTCTCGACTTTAAAAGAGCGCTTCTTGGGAGGCAACCCGTGTTTACATTTCTACAATTTTACGTTCCAAGAAGTGATGAAGTCTCCGACTATCTTTCACACTTGGATATACGAAGAAGACCGACACATCAAGTTTTTGGCGCCGCATCAAACATCAAATTATTGGCACCGGAATTAAGAAAAGTATATCCAACATATTCACACCTACGAGACAAATCACAAAAGACTTGAAGAAATCGGAGCACATAACAACATATAGAACTTGTATGATAGAGATTTTAGCTAATCATAAATGTTTAATATATTTAATATTTAGGATTCTGATGTTGGTCCATCTGGAGGCCGTGATGGTCAATCGGCTTCAGATGATGATGATAGTACTCCTTCTCCACCTCCAGATGCTGGTTATATTAGATACCGATCTAGGATGATTCCAGATCCAGCACTGAAGGAGAAGAGGAAGGCTAAGGAAGTCGACCCAGACTTCAGTATTATTGATGAGGGTCCTGAGGAAGAGGATATATCTCTTATTTCTCAATGCCATAAGCATTCAAGGACATTGACCATTCTGGATGGTATGTTTTATTTAGAGTTAGATAATCTTAACTTGTTTATCAGGAGTTTAACTGAGACAGTTAATTCTGTGACAGTTGCTCGAGATACATCGCAAGTAGAGACGATGATACCGGTGGTTACTGAACCTGTATCTGTACCATCTGAGGTATGAGATAAACGTTTAGTACTACGAGTATTATAAATATTTAATTAGAGATTGAGACAGAGTTATCTGTAACAATTACTTCTTTAATTATATCTAACGTTACAGGCTGAGAAACTGCTTGAGTCAGTGGAACCAGAAATGGTCTCCAAGACTATTGAGGAGGGAGTTGCAGAACTGGTGCATGGTGCTCAGTTTCCGAGCAATAAAGCTAGTAGATTTGCAGCTAGTCTTCTCAAGGAAGCGTTATCTCAAGCTATTCCACCACTTACACGTGAATCTTACATTGCTTCAGTGACACCGCCTGGACCATCAACAATTTCTGTCATTCCGACGACTGATGCTGAAAGGATTACATCCTTAGAGTCAAGAGTTAAGGAATTGGAACAGAGTACATCCAGGATTCCAGGGTTGTTGGCTGAGAATGTTTCTCTTGCTCAGCAGATGGTTCATATCAGTGAATCACATTTGACTCTGCTGAAGACTCATGATACTTTGCTTGCTGATTTTACTGCCCAGCGACTGGAGCTTGAACACTTAGAACGTTTGGTGTTGAGAGTGCATTCAGGACAGTCAGCTCAGGGGGAGATAATGATATATCAAGAAGCTTGCAAAGAGGATGAGTTAGCAAAGAAGAGAAGAGATGATAAAGATGATGATCCCAATGCTCAGAAAGATGGTGAGCCGACTGGTCCTTCAAAGACTGGCGAGCAAGCTATTATTCAGGGGGAGTCTGCGGGTGTTGGTGTTAGTGGTGATGGTGCTAGTACAAGTGCTGCAGGTACAAGTGAAGCTGGTAAGACAGCTTAGACTTGTGTAGATATTTGTACTTAGAATTTAGTTGAATTATAATTGTAATTTATAATTGTAACTGAATAATTGTAACTTAATAGTTTTGGTAATATATTCGGCTTGAGATTATTATTACAAGTAAAATATATTATAAATTGTTTAAGTTATTTGATTCTGAAAAGTTAAATAAATTAGTGATCGAAAGTCTTTTGACTCATTGAGAAGTCGAGCGGCGTGTTCTGATTTATTTCAGCGGTCAAAGTTTATTTTAACTTAGACATTTTAGACTTGAGAGTTTTTATAACTAACAAGTTAAATTTGTATGATTTTTAACTAGACAAATGATATATAATTTAAAGATATAATTGAAAGTTATGTTTTATTATATAACAATTTAATTAAGTCTTGAAAATTATATAAGTTAATTAATTGTAAACTTAAATATTTGGTGATTATTCACAGTACATTAGAGTTTAAATTTGATTAATATTTGTTAAGTGTTTGATATAAGACTTAGGAAATCTTAGGTTGATTCGGGGTAATCAATAAAAGATTTATAAGTTATATATTTCGCGTTTATTATACAAAAGGATTTGTATTGGAATTCTTAGATTGATTCAGGGAAATCAATAAAAGAATTTAAATTATTAATTTATTTGTGTTTGTTTGTTTTCTATAGGAATGGTTGAAAGTGGTGAGCGTGAGATTTTTAAAGTTTATGACCATCGACACCTAATGAATATGTCGAAGAAAGATTTGTTAAAGTTACATGAAAATAGATTCTTGACGACAGAAGCATGGGGTGATTTAGCACGAGATTATCAGATGATGGTTAAGACTTGTATCAAGATGAAAATATACGCATGAAGTAAAATTTACAAATGAAGACTAAAGACAAGCGTGAAGATAAAGACGTTAGAGCTATTGTCAAGGGGGAGTCTGTTGAGACATAGATTGTGACAACAGATCTAGCTTGAAATAGGACTGGTGTAATTATTATTATGTTTGTGTATTAATTTAGATCTGTAAATGAATATTTTGTTTTTAAAGATAGATGAAATATTGTATTTTATTATTTACGTTTGCTGCGAGTCGAGTTCTCAGGTCGCAAGGGTTGCGAAGCGAGATGAGATCTAAACTCGCAGAGCAGAACTCAATAGGTGACAAACGAGTTGAGTTGAGCATGGGCTTGGGCTGCGTAGCGAGTCGAGTCAACTCGCAGGCCCAAAGGCTGCGAGTTGAGACAACTTATATAAATGATTTTTGTTGAGAAAATCATTAACTTTTGAACAATAATTTGATTAGACTTATGCTATCCCATATTATATGCGAATCCAATTTCCAGAGAAAAGAAAATAAACCTAACGACTAGGCTTTGACATTTATTTGTTTAAAGCAAAGTAATTAGTTAACCGAAACGCGAACTTATTCGTTGTTAGTAAGAAAACATCGTTTTGAGGAATTCCGCACCTTAATACTACAGATAACGAAGTTATCGATCCTAGAACTAGGGACTTACAAATACTTCGAGTAAGAATATTACGATTATAAGCACAGGAATAAAACGTTTAAAAACGTTACACGAGCTAAATAAACATACAATTACGCAACGAACGCGCAAACCGAGACCCGACAACATTTTAATAACTTGAAATAAAGTATTTAGAATAATACTTTCAATAAACTAACGCGGTTTAAATTGTTAACAAAACACACGTATTAAAACGCATAATGATAATTAAACGTTTAAACGACCGAAGAAACGAACACATGGTGGACCCACCAAAGCCGGACCATGCACCCCACTCCACCACCTTTCTTCTTTGACTTACCAAATCCACACACACACACACTCCATTCACCACTTTACTCTTTCATTACCAACACTCAACCTTCTCTCTTCCTTTCCTCTCTCTCTAAATCAGCCCCCAAACACCACCAAAAACTACCATTTAAACACCTTAAATCACCTCACTCATTTGGAGAAAAAGAATCACGAGAACAAGAGCTACGCAACCATCTTTTCGAATTTCTCTCGCGCTAAGTTGTAAGAATCACGACACTTTCGAAAACTCTTGCATTTCGATTTTTCTTACTTGATTGTTGTTCATCTAGCTTTGTAATGTCCAAATATATATTTAAAACTTGATTTCGAAACATTTTCGGAGAATGTCGGTTTTGGCCATATTATAAAATCAACACCTAGAATGACTCTTGACACAAACCGGTAATTTTTACAAACTCTACTAACTGTTCTAAGACTTGTGTAAAAGTTTTGGGTCAGACCGAGGTCGTTTGACCACAAACCGGAGCCTTGAAAAATGACCAGACCCTTTGTGTCGCACCAGGCCTGGAGCCTTTGCGACACAAATCCCTATGTTGCAAAATCATTACCTATGTCGCATATAGCGACACAAATGTTTATGTCGCAACACTTTTAGATGTCGCAGATAGCGACACAACACCTTATGTCGCATTAAATTGCGGATGTCGCACATAGCGAGGCAAAGACCTATGTCGCAACCATGACCTGCGACACAACAACCTGTGTCGCACAAATCAGAACCATCAAAACACAAATTTTTACTAAGTGTCAACACTTGAAATTTTATCACTTACAATATTTAAATTCAGATTTTAGATGCGTTTTTCACTAAAGCAATATTGTAGAAATAAAAATTTTCGAAGCTGACCTGGCATCTCGACCCCAGCAAGGGCCTCAGCCCCTTGGACCCCGTCAGGGGTTGCCACCCCTTGGAGCCCGCTACCAGGGGCGCTGCCCCCGGACCCCCGTCAGCCAGGACTCGAAAATACTTTTCACACTAAGCGTTGAACACTTACTACCACAAAACCTTATACGACTCGTACCCGCTATACATTGATAAGCATACAACGAACATAATGATAATAATACTTTGACAATGGGCCGTACATGTTTTCAAAACACAAACAAACAATCCAACAAACCAATGTATTTGGACATAACTAGTTGGATGAACAACTAGCATAAGTTGATCTTTTGAGATACCTACTCACGTATTAACCAACGCGCGTCTTTGACGCTCAAAGGTTACAGTCTTCGGACATCACTTCTTGGTTTAGCAATGCACGTTGATTGAGATAAATGCATCAGACTCAGGTGAGTCTCATAACCCCGCATTTTTACTGTTTTTTTTACTCCCGGGGTGGGAATACATGTTCATAATTGTTTTACACGTGAACACAAGTACAAAACTCGTTATATTGACTGCATGAGTTGTTTTACTAATCATAAAGTCCTCCACCACATAGTTTGTTAATATGAATTTAGCGTGAATATTAGTGTATGGTACCATATGGGATTGACAATCCCTGTCCGGGGTAGTCGCGCTACCATGACTGTGATGTCAAACGGTCACATTATCATTTGTTCACACGAGTGTAGATTAGGCACTCGCTCTGAGGCACCTCGCTCAGGTCCTTAAAGGCGGATCCTGACCCCTCACTTAAGCTCAAACTATGGATTCATGGAAGTAATATACACATTTATTTGATTAATTTCAGACATAACATTAAATCTTGTGGTTCATACATTGAGGTTTATTATTTACACCTGTGAGCTCAGCAGCTTTTAGCTGACCTTTTAGCATGTATTCTCAGGTACTCAGTAGTAGGTTGGACTACCCATCAAGATACTTTTAGCTCGAGTCATCATGCAAACTTCAGAGATTTTCTTGCATTATTATACTTTGTAAAAGTAATTATGTATTGAAATCTCTCATTTTCAGAACACGTGCTATGGTAATAGCTTCAAACGTTGTAAGCAATTATCTAATCAAAGTATATTGTTAAACGACACATATAGAGTCGTTCACTTTATCTTATGTGCTTGTGATTATTGATTAGTAGCACCCCAAGTATGCTTCTGCCAAACAATAAATTTGGGGGTGTTACACTTATATTGCATGATTCTTACTTCTAAACATGTTACATGTTCATATCTTGAAAGATCTTACATGAAAACTTAATGAAAATCAAAGAAAACTAAACCTTGTTGTGGAACACTTTTCTGTCCGAAATTTCAGTTGTGGTAGAAAAGTCATATAAAATCGTGTGAGTAAATTAAATGTATGAAACCACTTGGAAAAGATTCGTAAGTTTGTTATCTACAACTTTCGTTTAGAACTCGTATCCTGGAAATACACCGATTTTTAGTTATAATCTGATTTGTGCATGTGCGTCGGATTTAGTAACTTTCTGGACACACGCTTAAGTCCATAACTAACAACTTACGATAGGAGGCTTTCAATAGATTAAAAGTACTCATGCAATATTTGTAAAAGTAATAAAAGTAGTTCAACACTTGTGTTCATGCGTAACACGGAGCAAAGTATCTTACCCGAATAGTAAAACAGTAAAAAGTGGGGCTGTAACACTCACCTGAGGCTAGTAAGTAAGTTGCGTTTGTGTAACTAAACGAGTATCCCGGATGTCATTCCGTAACTTATTATTATCACAGAAATTTTTTATATTTTTGTGTGTTGTTTCAAACCTACGAAACTCACCAACATACGTGTTGACGATTTTGAGCATTACTTTTGAGGTAGCACTACTGTGACAACCGTCACTAAACCGTTATCGTAGTTCAAGCCGTAAAAAATCTTTTTTAAAAAAAGAGAGACTAATTTCAAGTATTTATTTATATCAAAGTCTTCATTTTCAAAAAACGAATCCAACGCAAAAAAGAATCATAAAAAACGAACGTGTACCGAAGGAGTTATGAAGCAAAACGTAAAACAAATAATCAGTTCAGGCCAACCACCGGTTTTAATATCAGTCAATTTTGGCTATGGAACACTCAAATCTTAAGGGTTTTAACCCTTTAATCAATCATATTAATCGACGGCTTACTTATTCGCGAATCGATGGAAGGATTCTCGTGTACTCGTTTGTTAGTTGGTATATTTTCTATCTTAACCGATCATTCATACGTTATTCGATATATTTTGATTATTATCATTTCATTGGAATCCCTTCATTGTGACCAAATTGAAGGTTGGTAAAATATTATAATATTTGTTAGAATAAGTTTTTATGATCATAAAAGTCGATTTGGACATATTGATACGAGAGGAATTCGATTTGAACATAAACCCTAATCTGGACAGATTTATGTGTTGGGTTTGGGAAGCCATAACTTGGTCATAACATAGAGTTTTTGGATGGAATTTGAGTCTAAAACTAAGTAAACGAAGTATACTTCCAAATGGAATAGGTTTCATGTCAAGATATTAAGTTTAAGTCAGTCAAAAAAAAATTATAAGATTAAAGGTCATTTATGAGTTTTCGGTTTGTAATTTTGGTTAACTTGTGGATTTTTGAAACGTATGTTAAACTATGAATTTGGTCTTGAAAATCTTACTGGAAATACTTCAAAGTATTGAACGTTTTTATAAAAATATTGTAATTTTTGTAAGTTTCAAGTATTTTAATTTAATTATAACTTTGGTGATGTTAGAAAATGTTATCGTTTTGAGCAGTCCATTTTTGGGAATTTTTAAAAATAGTTAACTAATGAAATAAATTCTTGAAAAATTAGTGAGTATTCTTAGTACTTCAAAGTGTTACTGGTAAATTTTGTAGAGTCAAATGATTTTGTTTAGTCATGGTTGAAAATTCGTAAAGTGGTATGCAAATTCTGGACAGAATCTGAAATGCAAGATAGAGTAAAATTACTACTATTTTGTATGAACAAGAGTTTGCTTTAGTAAAGATATTTGAGGATTGGTTGTGAGGAGACATAATATAGATGTTTTAGACATGGAACTTGGGATACAATGGAAGGACATAGTATTGTCTAGGTTGTAATCTATACGTATTCATTTGTAGATTTGCATTTTATTAGGTGGATTCATTTGGGGACGATATTTACTTTGGTACTCAAGGTGAGTTTTCGTGGCCCCATTTTCATTTACATGTTTTTAAATTGGGGAAAAAGTATGCTCATGTTTTAATAAGGGTTTTTCATGCTGTGAACTTATTTATTTATATTTTTAGACATATGCTTGAAATGTATGATATTATGTGATTATGTGCTATTGGTTGTTGGATTTCTTCTTCGATTATGAGGCCTTACCCTTTCGAGGGTATGTACCTAATGTTACACGTTGTGTATACATTAAAGCCACTTTTGGAGTAGCTATTACCGTAATGAGTTGTTGTTTGGGTCATACTTCTTTGTGGAGTGATGACAGTATTGTTGTTGAGATGTATTGGTTAGATTGTTTCACTATTGTGTGCCTTTTCAAATGCATTGTCTTAACTTATTATTATCACAACAAAAGTTTATATTTTTGTGTGTTGTTTCAAACCTACGAAATTCACCAACATACATGTTGACGATTTTGAGCATGACTTTTCATGTAGCACTAGTGGAACAAAAACAGAGGACAAGAGAACTTAGTGGACCTTCTAGGTTGCATTAACAATTATTCAAGGCTTAAGATACATTATGGTTGTTTGAAGACATTTTTTGCCTTAATATTGTTTTATACGATTGATAGTAAGACATTGAATTCATTGTTGGAAATGTATGCATGACATGAACCGTTATTCATGTTAGTGACATAAAGACACATTGAATATTTTATTTCATATAGAATTCTTTATAATGATGTGTTATGATCCTATCATTGTTTTATCTCATTGTTTCCACTTTAGACGGGTGTGACATATTGGTATCATAGCCATTCTTTATAGAGATCTAGGTGGATTGACCTAGACTATAAATAAGGAACCCGCATATAGAACATGAATTAGGAAGTTATGTGTGCATATAATTCTGTAAAGCTAGCTGTAGCGAATGTCGATCATTCATCTTAGTCATTTCAAATAAGGACGTTGTTAACGTTGTTTCATCATCTTACGATTCTATATCAAAAGACACTTCATTGAATCACATACCGACACCCGAATCTATAAGAATAGAAGCTTACATCTAAAAGGGAGATAAATGGTAAGACTGTTATGTATATTTTGCTATGTACCGAACTTAAGGAAAACAACGATTCCGATTCTTCAAACCGAAGCTAAAAGTCACAAGGATCTCAAAGAGGTCGATAGGGAATGAAAACTTAGCCCGACTACCCTGGCAAGTAGCCTTGAGATTAGAGTTCGGTCAATACCAAACTTGGTGTTTCTTCCTTCTCGCATTCACATGGGCACCAATCCCGAGACCCCACCCGCACATAGGAGAACCGACGGAAGGAGCTCTACAATTCAATTACCCTTAGTTGTTATTCACTCTTGAAACCTTTAAACTTTATGTATTTCGTGACAAGTTGTCTGTTTTACACACCTATTTGACTCTTTAGGTGGTTTGTCTACATGTTGCTTAGGGTTCTTGTCACACCCCCAATTTCCTAATGCGGAAATGATTCGGGTCGGGGTGCGACTAATACGGTAATCACAACACATAAGATATAATGAACGACTCTATTTACGTCGTTTAAAAATTTCATTGTTAATATAAAAGTTCTACAGTGTAGTAATAGTTACAAAAGCTCGTAAGCCAAATGTAAGAGATTCTAAGGCATATCTAGTTTTACAAAATGTATAAATGCAGGGGAATCTCCTGATGTCTGTATGCGACTCGAGCTATCTAATCCTGAGCAAAATCCATGCATTTCTAGGCAATGAGTTCTAAACGAAAGTTGTAGCCAACAAAAATACCAAACATTTCCAAGTGGTTTCATACGTTTATTTTATGTACACAATTTGTTATGATTTTTCTACCGAAGTGTAAATTCCAGACAGAAAATTGTGGTGTCTAATGTGTTGGGAAAAATGATTTTAAACACTTGTTTTGGACATTATCTGGTTGAGTGATCTTCCTAACATGTAAGTATATGTTTTTCATGAAAGAAAAGTAGAGGAAAGGTATCCTTACAAAGGGAAATCACGGAGTAAGGGAAGGTGATGATGATGACGATCTTGAGCTTAAAGTCTTGCTTTCTTTCCTCTTGAAACTTCTTGATGAATTTGTGGTGAAAGATGGTGAATGTGTTGGTGGTGTGGGTCGGTTTTACTAGAAAAAAAAAGAAAGGAAGGAAGAAGGTAGAGATTAGGGGAAAGAGCGGTGAAATAAGTGTGGTGGTTAAAGTGAAGTATGAGTATTTGATTTGGTTTAAGTCAACAAGGAACAAAAGAAAAGGGGTTGCCATGCCAAGAATGTCCGGCTCCCCCTGGCCCCACAAAATGGCGGGGTCAAATTTTTGTTTCCCCATATTTTTTTACGCGCGGTGTCCGTTTACCCGATCGTTTAAAGATTTAATTAATCGTATAACGTTTTATTCGTCAGTTTTGTTAACGCTTTATTATGCAATAATTTTAGTGAATGTTTTATTCAAAATAATTAACTTTTAGTTATAGAAGTATGGTTCGGGTTTTGCTAGTTTGTCGGTTACGAATCGTACGTTTATCTCAAACTGTGTAACATAATTAGACGTTATTTTTGTACGCGTGTAATCGCGTTATTTTTACTTGAAGTATTTCAGCAAAATACTTAGATTTGAGTTATAAAAATATAACTTGAATTTATTTCGTCTGTCGGACGCGTTTCCTGCATTTTGTCACGTACGGTTAGTTTTATATGATACAAATAATGCTTTGGATATTATCGATATAATATCAAGTAAATAATGAGTTTATTAAATAATTTCATATTATTTAATAATTATGTTCACCAACATCCGTATTTGGGGTGTCGGAATCCATTCGAATCGAATATGCACGATTTACTCAATCGCGTATGTGTATATACACAAATATACAAAATGATACACATAATTAGCCCTAAACATAACTAATTACATGTATTAATAAGTGATTAGGTACTAATAACTAGCCCTAATTCGTCGGGTGTCACAATTCTATAACCATCTAATCTCTTTCCGTAAATATAAAGTTCATTGTGATACAAGGATTTGGGGTGATAAGAATATGTATGAAAGGATACTTTCACAATTATGGGTGCAGACATAACTGAAAACGGTATTCTTACATATGTGTGCTTATACGATCATATTTACATGTCTAATGTGCTATCTTCGTATCGTATGGGAATAAAATCCTAGTTATATTCCATACCGAATCATGCTTATGTTTGTGAGTCTTGTGCATTTATGCCTAGATAAACTCCAAAATATTCATCTATTATAAACTCATATGAATTCGAAATTATTGTGAGCATACTACTAAGACGCGTTACACATAGTTGTACTTGTGAAGGAGAAACACTCGGTGGTGGGAGACACGGTGGTCATACAAGTAAAGGTGGTGATTAGAAGGAATTAGTGGTATTAAAGGCAAGAACTCCAAAGTTGCTGCGACCATTGCACAACAGAGGTAGGCCTTAATATTCAAAATTGTCATGCAAGTTAGTAACACCATATTGAATCACGGTAGAGCTAACGACACTGAAGGCGATAAAGAACTAATAGTCGAGAATTCAAATGATGGAAGTGGTGATGACGCGAAAAGAATGGAAAAATAAAGGCACTGTTAAAGGAGGAATATTCTTTCAATAGTGAAATGAAGAAGTTAGTGAACAAGTTTTGGAATTTCTCTATGGTGGGAGTTAACCCTGCAACATATATAGGACAATTTCATGAGTTTTCAAAAATTAGACCTTATCCTATGGAACTCGAAGCTAAGAGAATTGAGAAGTACGCAACAACTTTATTCTGGAAACTCGCAGGACGATAGGAGCGACTGAGCCTTCTACCATCCAAGGCGCAATACTGATGGGTTGATTGTTAATCAATGAAACTGTTGATGCATATTAGTTTGTCTGTCAGTTGGTCTATCGAGTTGTAAAAGTGTCGTTAGTCGTTTGATAGAAATATAGATTTTATATTATGCGACACTTAAGTTTTAAGTTAGGCGACACTTGCCTAAGTGACGCATAGCGACACTTAGGTAAGTGACGCATTAAGGCGGCCACATGCGACACTTCCACAAGTGACGCATGTCGGCCAGAATTTGTGTATAAATAGAACCTACGGGTTTTTGGCTAGGGTTGACGAAACCCTAGCACCATTTGTCGACTAAGCATACTTGTAATCATTACCATTACGTTATTCAAAGCTAATAAACTCGTTTACTTGGTTTAATTCAATCGTTTCGGTTTGCGTTTATTAGTGATTCGTGCAATTGATTGTTTCCGCCTTTCAATAGCAGTCGATCATCACTTAGGTCCAACGTCTAGGGCACTCACAACTGGTATCAGAGCCACTAGGTGATTAGATTGACGTTTTGAAGACGTTTTGGATTGATTTCGGTTTTGTTCGGATCAAGAATCGAGAATAACTACGGATTTCGAGTTGATAAGGTGATTTCCAGAAGATATTCATCATTTACTACAGGTTTCGTTCATTAGGGTTCAAGGAACTTTCATTTGGTTTACGAAAATTCGAATTTTAGGGTTTTTGAGATTTTACAGCCGTTTTTGCGACACTCGCTGCGTCACTTGAACGCGTCACTTATAGCGGCACTTCGTAATCCCAAATTAGGGTTTTACCAGTCACTTGAACGCGTCACTTGGAGCGTCATTTGAGGTTTATACGACACTTAACTTAAGTGTCGTCTATTTTAATCCACCGTCACTCACGTGCGTCACTTTAGCATGTCACTTGAGTGCCAAGCGTCACTTCTGCTAGTGACGCCTGTTTGATTTCTTGCGTCACTTCCGTTAGTGACGCCTTTTGATTTATTACGTCACTTTTACTAGTGACGCCTATTTGTTCTAGAGCGTCACTCAAGTACGACACTTGAGTGCGTCACTTGCTAGATTGAGCGACACTTGCTTACAGTGTCATCAGTCACTTCATCCGTCACTCGATAGCGTCACTTACCAAGTGACGCTAGTCGTTGCGACACTTGAGTGCGTCACTTACCAAGTGACGCCTTTGGTACTAATTAGTTTGCAAGTTCTCATTTTTGAGTTAATTTTCAGGTTAATTTTTAATGGCTGCTGTTGCTGATAAAGAGGATATTTGGGGTATTAGAGATATGCTAAAACAAAATCATGATGTTGGTTCCAATAATAAACCTCCTCTATTTACGGCTGATATGGATTACGCATATTGGCGTGATAGATTTGAACAGTATGTAGATTTCCACTGTCCGGAGCTCAGGGGTCCGCTCAGAGAAAGATATGAAGCTCCTGTAGCTGAGGGAGACTATCGTGGTATCCCTCCATCCAAAACATACAAAGCCATGTCTCCTGAAGAGAAAAAGGAGTATGATATTGAAAGGAAGGCTCATTCAGCCATCTGCATGTGTCTTACTAAAGATGTCTTACGCCTCTTCAAAACACATGACATAACATACGATCTCTGGAAGGCTATTGAGACGAGATGTGGTGGAAATCAGAAGTACAAGGCGGCTAAATTGGAACTGATCAAGAAACAGTATGATTTGTTTGATTCTCTACCTAATGAAACAGCTTCGGGTGTGTTTACCAGATACTCACAGTTGGTTAGTGAGTTGACTAAGGGTGGATATAATTTCCCTCAGATTGAAATAAACAAGAAGCTGTTGGACGTTCTACCGAGTAGTTGGGATGTTAAAGTACAGTTTCTGAAAGAAAGTCAAGAATTAGCCACGATGAACTTAGATGAGCTAATTGGTGTTCTTCAAGCCCATGCGATGGAGTTGAAGAAGAAAGAATGTAAGTCGGGTGGTTTTGTTCAAGACCCGACGTTATATGGAGGAAAAGTCAACACCGGAAAGACTTATGGTGGAATGGCTTTTGTTTCTTCTACAAGTTCTCCACTTCAACCTTCATTGTAATCTACCGGAGTTCATCATCCGGTGTATGCTTCTGGACCCTCACAAGGGTCACAACCGCAAGTTCCAGTGTCCCCTGCTATTCAAGAGTAGGCTGCTATCTATACAGCCTTTCTCAGCTCTTACAAGGATTTGGTTTCACAACCGAATTCTACTTTAGAACTTGCCAAAGAAGATTATGCTCAACTAGATGACGATGATCTTGAGCAAATGGACTTAAACTGGAATATTGCCATGATATCAAGGAGAGTTCAGAAATTCTTGCAACGAACTGGTCGCAAGAGTTTGGAAGGAGATGGCAAAACCAGTTTTGGTTTTGATAAAGGCAAGGTTCGCTGTTATAACTGTCAGAATCTGGGACATTTTGCGAGAGAGTGTGAGAAACCCAAAGTTCCTCCATCGGGTTTCACGAAGCCTGATGCTCCCAGAACTCCAGAGAAAGATGAGGTGAAGCAAGTGACAGCTGATGCACTAGTTGTCTTTGAGCCTACCAACACCGACTGGAGCATGTATGCTGATAATTATCAACAGTGTCTCATGGCTCACATTTCTAATGAGGTACGTAATGAATCAGAAGAACCTTTGAACTGTATCTCTTGCATTAAGTTAACTGAATCTTTAAGGTGCTTTCTAGAAGATAACGTAGACTTAAGAAAAAAGGTTGAAAAACTTAGTGAGTCGAATAAATACCTAAAAGCCAATGAGCAATTGTATGATAAGAAAATTGAGGCTTATCAACAGGACATGCTTAGGTATAAATCTAAGGTTTTTAGTCAATAGGATGCTATTAATAGTTATCTTGCTGAAATAGATCTTTTGCGAAAGGAACTATCTGATCTGAAAGTTGAATATGACAAATATAAAAGTAAGATTCTAGGTTCCTCTTCTTCTACGGTTGCCTTCAACGAAATCCTTAACAAGCAAAGGACAGATAGTAAAACTAAGACAGGACTAGGTTATACTGTAGTCCCGCCTCCCACTGAATAATGTCATATGCCAGTTAAGGAAGGCACGGAAGAGATTCCAGTTGACTATGCACTGTTATATGGGGTCAAGTCTAAGGTCAATAATCAAAACAAACAGGCAAAGGAGAAAACCAAACGGTCAGAGTATCCTTCGCCTCAGTTTGTTAAGTCAGAATGTGAATCTCCAGTTAGAATTGAGGAGATTGTTGAGATTGAGGATATTACTGATCAGGAGTATCCTGAATTTAAAAAGAAGGTTGAAGTAAAATCTGTCAAAATGGTTTCAAAGGTTGAACCTACAATTAAGGTTGAACCTAAAAAGGAAAAGAATAAGGTTTTAACTACAAAATCTCAAACTTTAAAGTCACCTGTAAAGATTTTGCAACATAAAGCTACACGTGCAAATGATTTTTGTGATAAACCTTCCACTTCAACCTCTCAACCAAAACAAGCATTTTCTAAGACGTGCACGAAATGTTAATGTTCTAGAAATGCTTCTCCTACTCCTATGGTAAATCCTCAGCCTCAACCAGTTGTTGAGACCCGATCATGCTTTTACTGTAAAAGACAAGGACATTTAATTCATGAATGTCCCAAACTGTCTCATCAGCATTATGGGAGAGAAATGCCTAGGACATCTTTTTACAGAAATTCATTTTCAAAATCTCCACCTAGGCGTTACTCAACCTCTCCCAAGCCTGCTGAAAGACCGAGTAATGTTGGGCAAAAACCTTTGCCAAAACAAAAGCCCGACATTATTCCCAAACCAATTTCCGAACAACCTAAAGTTTGGAAACGAAAGGAGTCTATTAGTGACTCTTCTGTCATCACCAATAACACATTAGATGAAAATTCTAATTTGTTAAAAAATAAAGTTCTGTCCGATGTGATTATTGTTGATGACCTTGGTAGACCTAAGTCTGTAAAGGCTTGGGTCACCGTTTCTCACTAATCTCCTTACTCTTATGTGTTGCAGCAGTCAGAACGTGTTAAGGATAGTGAATGGTTTATGGATAGTGGTTGCTCGTGACACATGACTGGTGATGTGTCTCTTTTGACGGATGTTAAACCACATGCCGGAGGACATGTTTCTTTTGCTGGAGATACAGGAGGAACCATTACGGGAAAGGGAACGCTAACTAATGGGAAAGTTAGCTTCGAGAATGTGAATTATGTGGCTCAACTTACTCACAACTTGTTGAGCATTTGACAAGTCTGTGATAAGGACTTTACCATTGCGTTCACGAAGACTGAATGTGTGATACTGAAGCCAGGTTTCGTTATCCCTGAAGAATGGGTGCTTATGAGGGCGCCACGGAGAAACGACACCTATGTAATGAATATGCGAAATGTGGAGACTACAGATGAATACACCTGTCTTCTGTCAAAGGCTTCGGAAAAGGAATCACTATTTGTGGCATAGACGAATGGGACACATCCATTTTCGTAAGATGAATTTTTTAATAAATAATGATTTGGTAAATGGAGTTCCAAAACATTCATTTGCCCTAAAAGATGACTGCGTTGCATGCCATAAAGGGAAACTCCATAAGAAATCCCATAAGTCGAAGATAGTGAATTCCATCGCTGCACCACTGGAGCTCTTACACATGGATCTGTCTGGTCCTATATCAACTAAGAGCATAGGCGGTAGATCTTACTGCTTAGTAGTCACCGATGACTACTCGAGATTTTCGTGGGTATACTTTCTAGGTGCAAAGAGTGAAACACCAGATATTTTGGTGTATTTGTTGGATAAGTTGGCAAATTTGTGCAACTTAAAGGTAAAGAGACTGAGAAGTGACAATGGAACTGAATTCAAGAACTCAACTCTTGAGTTATACTGTGCCACAAAAGGTATTGATCATCAGTTCAGTGTCCCAAGAACTCCTCAACAGAATGGAGTTGCAGAGCGTAAGAATAGGACTATTATCGAGACAGCTTGGACTATGCTGGCCGATTCTAAGCTTCCTATCATATTTTGGGCAGAAGCAGTCAGTACTGCTTGTTACGTTCTAAATCGCATGCTCACGGTTAAGAAAAAGAACAAGACCTGTTATGAACTGTTCAATAACCGTAAGCCCACTTTACAGTTTTAGAGCCGTTTGGGTGTCCGTGTTTGATTATGGTTTCAAAAGACAAGGTCTCGAAGTTTGGAGCTAAAGCTGTTGAAGGAATTTTCCTTGGCTATTCAATCAACTCTCTGAACAAAAAAGTCTACATTAAATCAACACACCAGGTGGAAGAGCATTTTGAGGTAAAATGCCTGCGTTACACGGATCCTCCTCAAGGAACGGGTCCTGAATGGTTATTCAATTATAAGGATGTGTTTAATTCATTTGACATACCCGAAGAAGATGGTGAAGAGGAAGAGTTAGTTACCTTACTTCATGGCATCAGTCTGTGTCAAGACACATCTACCTTAAAACCTACACCCACTTCACTACCTACTACACCCACACCATCACCACCAACACCTACTCCAACACCCACTTCACTACCTACTACACCCACACCATCGCCTACTATACCACCTTCGGACGTTCCTTCGACTTCAGGAATGAATAATGCAACAGAACATCCAGATGATCCCAACATGCCACCGTTAGAGCAAGATGAGGAAGAAGAAGAATTGGTCCATTCTCACCTTTTCTCTAATGAAGATGATACGGAACTTCAACCTCCTGTGCAACTTGAAAGTCCTACTGCTCCTGCGACTAACACTGTTCCCGTTACTGAAGGGGACATGAACAATTTGGAGTTAGTACTTGCACCGAGTTAATCCCAGTCACACGTATACACAGGGATCACCCCATCGATAATATTATCGGTGATCCTAACGCTGTTGTTCAAACAAGGCACCAAGTGAAGCAAAATCCAAATCAAGAAATGTTAAACTTGGTTGCTCGGATAAATTCTTGTCATTTATCCAAAATTGAACCTAAGAAAGTTGATGAGGCCTTAAAAGATCCATCCTGGGTCGAGGCCATGCAAGAAGAGTTGCAGCAGTTCAACAAGCTGCACGTATGGGATATAGTTCCGTTACCCAAAGGTGCTCATTTAACCGGCACTCGATGGGTATTTCGAAATAAGATGGATGATCGGGGTATCGTGATTCGGAATAAAGCTCGATTGGTTGTTCAAGGTTTTAGTCAGATCGAGGGATTAGATTATGATGAAGTCTTTGCTCCTGTGGCAAGACTTGAGTCTATTCGGATCTTTCTTGCGTTCGCTTCTTTCAAAGAGTTTCGTGTGAACCAACTCGATGTTAAAAGCGCCTTTTTATATGGACAAGTGGATACGGATGTGTACGTGAAACAGCCTCCAGGTTTTGAAGACCCTGAGCATCCAGAATACGTCTGCAAGTTAAACAAAGCGTTATATGGTCTTCATCAAGCTCCGCGGCTTTGGTATGAGAGGCTTACTACTCACTTAATAAAGCATGGTTTCGTTCGTGGGAATATCGACAATACTCTGTTCATCCGTAAAGAACGGACTGGCGATCGAGAGGATATGTTACTCGTGCAGGTGTATGTCGACGATATCATATTTGGCTCTACAAATGAAGCGATGTGCAAGCATTTTGAGGAGATTATGAAATCTGAGTTTGAGATGAGTGCGATGGGGGAGCTTAAATTCTTTTTAGGTGTACAAGTTGAGCAGTCTCCAAAAGGTATTTATATTCATCAGTCAAAGTATGTCAAAGACATGTTGACTCGATATGACCTGCTCAATTGTAAAACCTATGGGACTCCTATCGAACTTAATCACAATCTCAGACTCGCTGACGATGAGGAAGATTGCAAAGAAAAGGACTATCGATCAATGATAGGTTCTTTGATGTATATGACCGCTTCTCGATCGGATATTGTATTTGTGGTATCCGTCTGCTCACGCTTTCAAGCCAAACCCAAGGTGTCTCATATGAAGGCGGTAAAGCGAATCTTTGGTTATCTCAAACATAGACCCAATCTTGGTCTATGGTATTCAAACGAGAAATCATTCGCTCTTTCTGCCTATTCGGATTCGGATCATGGCGGCTGCAGCATAGACAAGAAATCTACCACTGGTGGATGCCAATTCCTAGGATCTCGATTGGTCTCTTGGCAATGCAAGAAACAAACTACAGTTTCTCTTTCAACTGCAGAAGCTGAGTACGTTGCTGCTGCGAGTTGCTGCTCTCAGGTTCTATGGATTCAGCATCAACTGCGTGATTACGGGTTACTTCTTTCTATGACTCCTATTCACATAGATAATACTGCTGCTATTTCTATCATACGCAATCCCGTACAGCACTCTAAGACTAAACACATTGAACTTAGGTTCCACTTTATACGGGATTGCTATGAAAAACACCTGATAGACCTTGTCCACATAGACACCCTAAAGCAGAATGCCGACCTTTTCACAAAAGCTTTTCGTGTACTCGATTTGATGAACTAATCAACATGATTGGTTTAAGGTTCTTTATCGCTAAAAAGTAATTTGTAACTTGGAACGTAATTTATGTCTTTTATGTGTGTTAAAAAAAAAAAAAAAAAAAAAAAAAAAAAAAAAAAAAAAAACGCAACAGCCACTCTTTATACTTTGTAGTATTAAAGAAATGCACAGTTGCTACATTTTAAAATAGACGTTGAAGTTGTGTCTGTAAACAACTTGGGATATGATAGTACATCGGGTGACATGCATAAAATGGAACTTTAAGGTTTATCTTGGATGTGTCAGTAGATTTATCTGATGTGTTGAAAACAGTTTTTATAAACATTGTCTTCATCATACGATATATTAGTAGGCATGTTATGCAAAACTCTTTGAGATCTCTTAAGAAGCCTAATAGTTAATTTTCTATTTCACATGGTATAACATCATTAGATATATGACACAAGTCTTAATTTCTTACTTATGCTAGACATGTTTTCGTGAAAGGAGTTTATTTGATATCATTTGGGGGTATATATTGACAGTTTCCTCTGTTATACGTAAGTATAGACCTGGTCTCTGTTAATATATACTTAAAAATTAAGCAAACACAAGTCAAAGTACTTGCAAAGTCTTTAAAATTAAGATACCTTACACGGTCGCCAAAATGGTTTGACCAAGTCTTGTTTTGCTTAAACCTGAATCAAGCTATGTCGCTCTGTTGTACGTCTGTACAGACCTGTCACCGCTGACTTGATTCTTAAATTTGATTTTCTTATATTCTCTCTGTCAATGAAAATATGGTCTATGTCTTAAGTTAAGATGTACATCTATGGTGGGGACCACAGTGAAATGTACATGCGAATAATAATAAAATTAGCTCTTAGATGTGCGTGTAACACGTTTAAAGTGGACAATTATACTAATAATCATTTTGAAATAATTTTTATAAAAAGTGTTTCTAACATGTCAAGTAAATTTAAAGTGGACAAATATACTGATAATCGAAATAACACTTACTGTTCCTAATAAATGCATGTTACTCCGATATGATCCCTAAACAGATTATTTCAACTCCGTCACCAAAAAGAATGTGTTACATTTTCTATTTGTAAATTTGCTTTCTTTTATGTGTTCTTGTATTTTCTATAAGTTAGTTTACTTTTAGATTTTATCCAAGTTATATTTACCTTTTCAAATTTGAGTACCGAAATCACAACGCAAAAATCGATAAAATCGCAAACTTTTCACTAAAAGTGACCTGTTGCGTCACTTCCATAAGTGACGCTACCAGTGACGCATACGATAATGCGTCACTTACACTAGTGACGCTGTAAGTGACGGGTTAAGTTACGCTATAAGTGCCGGGTTGAGTGACGCATACTAGGGTTTTGTATAAATACCCTGTCCAACGACACTCAACCTCACCACTTTTCAAATTCTTATACCGACACTTGCTCTGACATACCGTCACTACTTGTGTCTTTGCGTCACTTCTTCTGCTCGTGATTTTCGATCTGGTTGTGACTTTTCACGCTTTGTTTACGCATTCGATCGTGATATTCTTGTTCCCCTCATCCACACGACTCATTTGGTACTAATCTTAACCTTTATCTTTCTGTATTCTTGTTTTAATTTCGAATTAGGGTTACGGTTTTTTGGGTTTCCTTGAAATCATCAAATTTGGGGCTTGATTTGTTAATGTTTTCTGATATTAAATGGTGTATTTCACTCGTTTTTTACATGCGTACGAAGTGATAACTTCAATTTTGAAAATCCCCAAATTTTATTTCTGGGCATGAACAGTGACACGATGATCTTCATCGTTGCGTCACTTCATGCGTCACTTCTCATAAGTGACGCTACTTGGTAATTTGAAACCTATACCGTCACTTCATCAGTGACGCTTATTATTGCGTCACTTCTGAAGTGACTCTCTTAGTGACGCATGTACTTAGAATATCTATTAAGTCCGTCACTCATCCTAGTGACGCCCACTCATGCGTCACTCTCTTAAGTGACTATCTAAGTGACGCTTTTGTCTATAACGTTACTTATACCGTCACTCTGTTAAATGCCACATGATATTGACCCGACACTTCTTAAGTGTCGTATATAATGACTCATGATCTGGCAACGTCACTTACACCAGTGACGCATGATAGCGTCACTTACCATAAGTGACGCTATACTTTAATTCTGATTTTGAGCACTGTTTTCTGCGACACTTCCTAAGTGTCGGTAGTAGTTATGCGTCACTTACCCTAAGTGACACCTAAATCAGAATTTCTTTTTTTAGGTTATATGTGTTCGTGCTAATTCTATAACGATTTTTGTTATTTTTGTTTCGTATTTTAGCTTACAGATGGCTGACCTACAAAACTATTACCGCCGCACCAACACCCGTCACAACATTACTGCATTTTTGGAGTCTACGCACGCCAATTCGGCTCCTTTCAGGCCTATGATCGAGTTCCTTCGAAGTTCGAGGATTTATCACGCTATTACTGCTTCTACTCCGGTTTATATGAATCAAGTTGAAGAGTTTTACGATCACGCATTAATACGGACTCAGGGTGATGTCCCAAGGATTGTGTCAACGATGTTTGGTGAAGAGATCGAGATCACCGAGAACTCTATTAGACGGGTTCTCCAGTTTGATGACAATTCTACAATGCCGACTATGTTCCCAACCACGTTTATCTACCGGGGACTTCAGCGTATGGGTTATCCGGCGAATCAGCTTTCTGATTTTCGCAAGCAATATCTCTGCAGGGTTTGGAGATATTTGTGTCATATCGTGATCGTTTGTTTATCTCCGAGGAAGGGAGGATATGACGCCGCAAGTCATCTTACGTTATCTCTCATGTTGGCCCTAATCTACAACAAACCGTATAACTTCAGCGGTTATATTTTTGGCAACATGGTTGAGAATATCCGAGCTGGTAAGGATAAATGGCTGCAGTATCCAAGGTTTGTGCAGTTATTATTAAATGATTTGAATCTTGAGATAGCTCCAGATCAGCGATCCCTTCTGGTGCCGACACCTATGCTTCTTCGAGTCTTCAATGACTGCAAACTCGCGCCAAAGGGTGAGCAAGTTTTGGCTGACCGTGAGCTTTTCGGGCACATAGTCAATGAGAACTATGTTGCGCCGCTCAATGATGGTTTTGAGGATGAGGTAATTCCTCTGGTCAATGAGGATGACCTGGTTGACACTGAGATCGCTCAGGATTTAGATGATATTGATCGTGTTGACCGGGTTGAGGATGATTCTGATGATGGTGGGCCCACACCACCCGATTCTGAGGGTGACGTGCCCCCACAAACTGCTCTAGATGGTATTCAAATAGCTGATCCTCGACGCTTTAAGCGTATCTTGAGACGGATTTCTGCTGGCAGGGTCCACGTCCCGAGGAATCCAGGAAAACGTCCTGCTGGGTCTTCTCCTTCTTATGCAGATTTACCTCTTCGAAGACGCCAGCGGACTACGGTTGTTATTGAGGAACCCACTCAGCATACTTCTCAGCAACCCCCACTTCCACCACAGACTGATTTGCCATCAATTCAGATGCTGCTTGCTCAGATGGAGAGTTTGACGAAAAGATTTGATGATCAGAACGCGATCATTGCAGCTCAGGCTTCTCAGATCAAGGAGTTAGAGCTTAAAGCTGCACATGTGGATGAGTTAAAGCTATAGGTCTCCGAGTTAGATTCTAGGTTGCTAGAGTTGGAGTTTGTTACTATTGTTTCGGGGGAGGAAGGTCAGCGTACCTTGGAAACAAATGTAACGCCTCCCCCAGAACTAGAAAATGTACAACCTTCTGCAATTAATGAAAATATCTCTTTGGATTACTTTGTTGAGGTTCAGGGTAAGGCAAGACCAATTGATGTTGACTATTCGTATGTAGATCTTACATTTCTTCAAAATATGATGAATGAAAATACATCGATACCTGAGGAAGATGTGATAAATGATCCAGTGGCAGAGGATTGTTTCTTTGAAGGAAATGATGATGTTGAGGTTGAGGGGGAGCAGCTCCAAAGTGATGAATGTTATGATGATGCTCCTATTATCGAATCAGATTCTTCAGAAGATGAATCAGGTCATGCTTCTGAGACAGAAACTAATGAGCAATCAGCTTCTACGGTTGAACCCTCAATGATAAAGCCTGACATAGTGCTTAAACCTAGAGTTGAGGTACCTGTTACGTGTAAATTTTACAAAGTCAGAACTGATTATACGGGTTTGATAAAAAGCTGGAAGTTTGATGAAAATAATTCGGTATTCATGATTAAAAGGAGTGATGGCATTCAGTACTTCAACTTAAAGTTTTATAAAATAAGTACTTTGCCAAAATGTGAGCTTCAAAGATTATCTCAGATACCCTTGATCAACCGTGCTCGAGATTCACGAGCAGATTTCTTTCAAGTGGTTATTCATCGGGAAATTAACAGCAAGAAGTATAATCTGATTAAACCGACGTTGGGTATGAGATATAAATTTAAGAAGAAGTTGGATCCGGTACACGACAACCAATTGTAAGGATGATCTATCCACCAGCAAAATGCTTACAGAAGATACCTTTAGAGATCATTCCTTTGGACTTTTTGAATAGGTTGTTATACTGGGAATATGATGATATTACGGGTGAAGCTGTGATTGTGTTTATTCCAAAATCCGAACCAGCTACGGATCCAGAGTCTTTAGATGCAGATTTGGAAAATGAAGAGAAAACAGCTTGGGATGCTGTTCAACCTAAAAAGAGGTCTATGTGGGGTCTGAAGAGAAATAGATTTTGTGTATTTGACCCTCTGAGTTTGATTAATCTTTCTATACAAGACATGAAAAGACTACATCAGAACAAGATTCAGTTCAAAGAAAGAGATAGAGCAGAAGCCATTAAATTTCAGAAGATTATCGATATCTGCGTAGCCAATGGGGTACACGCTGGTGGTGTATTTCCAGCTGGCTGGAAATAGTTGAAGACTCAAAGATTTTGAAGACCAAGCTGAAGACACGGGGGAGTTTGTTGATGCATATTAGTTCGTCTGTCAGTTGGTCTATCGAGTTGTAAAAGTGTTGTTAGTTGTTTGATAGAAATATAGATTTTATATGATGCGACACTTAAGTTTTAAGTTAGGCGACACTTACCTAAGTGACGCATAGCGACACTTAGGTAAGTGACGCATTAAGGCGGCCACATGCGACACTTCCACAAGTGACGCATGTCGGCCAGAATTTGTGTATAAATAGAACCTACGGGTTTTTAGCTAGGGTTGACGAAACCCTAGCACCATTTGTCGACTAAGCATACCTGTAATCATTACCATTACGTTATTCAAAGCTAATAAACTCGTTTACTTTGTTTAATTCAATCATTTCGGTTTGCGTTTATTAGTGATTCGTGCAATTGATTGTTTCCGCCTTTCAATAGCAGTCGATCATCACTTAAGTCCAACGTCTAGGGCACTCACAGAAACCTGGAAGGCTGTGAATGTTAGAAAAAAGATAAATAAATACGAAGAACAAGAGGGTATTTAAGAAATTCGTGGACACTAACACATGAATACAGAGTTACACTGATTCACATCTTCTATGTGCAAGGTGTAACTACTATCATCACATATCTGTGTCATGTCATATTTATTCAAACTGTAATGGAATAGGTCACCTTGCCATTAAATGTAGGACGTCAGCTCATCAAGTGGCACCAATCAACGCGGTAAGAAACCCGATGGCTTGTTTTGAGTGAGGGACTTTGGAAATATTTTTAGTGGGAGCACATAGAGACTAAAAGAGATTATATAAGGGTGTACTTAAGTGCTAGAAGATTACATTTTTAGCATTGACTTGTTGCCCTTCAGGCTCGGGAGTTTTGGTGTAGTTGTGGGAATGGATTATTTGATGAAATTTAGGTGGAAGTTGTATGTTTAAGAAAGTATTCCGTATACCACTTAAATGGGGGTGAAATACCTGAGATTCACATAAAACAATTCGGAGATGAACGCAAACAACTCACGAGCGTAAAGAAAGAAAAGTAAACTCAAAAACATTCTATTATCAACGATTTCCTCGAGGTTTTCTCGGAAGACTTAGAAGGACTATATCCCTCTTGACTCGAAATTTTTTTATCTATCTTATTCTTGGAGAAACCCTAGTTGCAAAAGCTCCATATCGCCTAATGATGAACGCCAAAATGTGCTATTTATAGTGCTAATTATCCCTTGATTCAATACATTTCTTATGCATTTCATGTGAATAAGATACTCAATTCGTTCATATTTGCATTTAGGAATTATTTGGACCTTGAATTGGAAAAGAAGCAGAAAACGAGTCATTATTGAAGAAAAGGAGGTGAAAAGAATAAAGTTGGAGAATGGAGGTTGATTTGGTGAAAAGTCATATTTTTCAATCCATACAGCATATGGATGTCCATACGGCGTATGGATTGAGTGAGCCGGGCCGCCAGAGTACGCGGGTTGGATCCATGGGCTTTTCAATCCATACGGCATATGGATGTCCATACGGCGTATGGATTGATTCGGCAGAAACCCTAAAAAGCCAAAATCATTTCATTTTGAAGGGGTTATCACTCACTTTTCTTCACAGCCGATTTTTACCACTCTAAACTCTTAATTTGGAGCATTTTGATGATCAAGAAGCAAGAAGAATTGAAGGCCATCAATTGCTAATTCATTTATTTAAATTTCTCGGTTCGAAAACATTTCTTTCTTTCATTTGATTATGATTTCGGTTATGATAATGAATCTGAGTTTCTGTGATAATATGATTGGCTAATTCTTTATTGTATTTGCTTGGATAATGATACTTAGATTACGGATTGATTATTGATTTGCAGATTTAATTGGATTTATTGAAAGTTTATGTGTTTATTTGAAGAACCTTGGTTATTGAATGATTGTTAGTGATTACCTAACGTGGTTTTATGATTAATTGAGATTGATTTCCTTTTAATTATAAGATTATTGATAATTGTTGATTTCAATTGACGATTGTTGCTGAATATATTGAGTTTGACAGGTTAGGGTTAATAATTGATAATGGTCATTAATGAACGAGATAACTTTAATTAGTTATAGACTTTGTTGATTCAAGTCAAGAGAATAAATCACATGAACGGTGTTGGTTTAATCTAGAATACAATCTGGTGGGAAACTTTAAATTGAACTGTTAGTGTGTTGAAATCAACCTTGTGTCTTTCTTGATTGTGTTTATATCAATTTGTCTTGTAAGGAAGATTGGTTATATTTGACAAAGCACCAATAAATCTATATGTTAGTAAATCAATAAGATGATTTCCGGAATCTAAGGAAAGTAATCCAAGCAAATGCATTTCTTTTATCATTTGAATTAAATATTTTGTTTAAGTAATTATTTTATCATTTCTTTATTACTTAATTAAGTTTTATTTACTAAATCAATTTTCATAATTGTTTGCCAATTATTCGATCGGAACTAAAACGCTCTCTTCTTTTATTTGTTTTTCTTATTTGTATAAATTTCCATTTTATTTGAATTAATATCCGTTCCTGTGTTCGACTCGTATTTACCATACTATACTATTACACGATCAGGTATTCTTGCCTGTGTTGTGTATAGTAAGAAGGTATTTCTATTTATAATTTTGACTCTGTTTACACAGCATCACCTAACACTATTGGAATGCAAGAATTATTTAATCCACTTTAAGATGGCTCTAAGACAAGGGTTTTATTCGCCCTAGTCATTCTCGTTGGGGAGCACCTGTCTTATTTGTCAGAAAGAAACATGGCTCTTTTCGTATATGCATTGATTATCGTGAACTTAATAAACTTACGGTCAAGAATCGTTGTTCTCTTCCCAGGATAGATGATTTGTTTGATCAAATTCAAGGTGCTTAGTGGTTTTCAAAAATCGATCTTCGTTCTGGTTATCTGTTGTGCCGTGGATCACGAATCGCAATTAGAACTTTATATATCTTGTGCGGAATACAAGATATATATTAATATATGTATAAGAGAAGAAGAAGTATTCAATATCAAACTTTGCTTTTGTATTTCAAGAACACACAGAGAACTCTGCGACAATGGTTACAAAAGACTTAGATACAAATGACAAAAACTAATCTATTTATAGACTAGCTTCTAAGCCTATGGGACAATGCCTAAAGTGAGTTGACTTTAGTCAATCCGTTAATGCTATTCACGGACTGACTTATATATCCGACAATGCCTATTCACGGACCACCCTATTGTCGCATATCACTTAAAACTTAAACAAATTTTAAACAAAAATAAAATCAAGCTTTAGACACTTTTGCTTCAACATTATCATCAATTGAGGGTAAATGAATCGGATATACCAAAGAATTCATTTAGGTCTCGTTATGGGCATTTTGAATTTCTCGTTATGTCTTTCGATCTTACTAATGAGACTATAGTATTCATATATATAATGAAACATGTATGTAAACCGTATCTTGACAAATTTATTATAGTTTTCATTTGCAATGTTCAAACTTATTCAAAATATAAGGTGGAACACAAAGTTCATTTGATACTAATTCAAGAATTATTTTTGAAGGAAAAGCTCTACGTGAAATTGTTGAAGTATGAATTTTGGCTATGTGAGGTTTGTTTATCTTGTACACCTTGTAAACAAAGAAGTCATTCTTGTGAATCTTAGCAAGATCGAAGCAGTAAAGGGATGGAAGGTCCCACGGTCATCATTAGAGGTTCGTAAAGCATTTAGGATTTACAGGCTATTATCAGCATTTTATCGAGGGTATTACGGAGATCGTTCAACCACTCACACATAAGATAATAAGTTGTTTGGGATGAGAAACAAGAAGAAGCTTTGCAAACATTGAAGGATGACGAATCGGAGGATTTCATTGTGTATTGGATGCATCAGACCGAGGGTCTAGGTTGTGTGTTAATTAAATGGGAAAGGTAGTCGCATTCATCTCTTGACAACTCAAGATACATGAGAATTACTATACTACCCACGAATTGGAACTTGGAGCAGTGTTGTTCATACATATGTGTTGAAAACACTATTTGTAGATCCCCTGTGGTCGGACCTAATTGAATCCTAATACTCAATCAATGTGCGAAATCTAATGATTGAATATAAACGCAAAACGATTAAAAGGAAACAAACACAAAGTATATTAATACTCAAATGATTACTGATCAGATTATATTCAATAGCTCGAGTACAATATGTTGTAACAATACCTAAGTTCGTCAACCCTTGCAGATGAGCCGAACTAGTCTATTTATACTCGACAACTAATCTGACCTATGCGACACAAGTTGTGTCGCCAAGTTGACTCTTGCGACACAGAACCCTTGTTTCGCTAAAACATAAAATTTAATTACTTATAAATATAAGCGACGTAACAAACGTAATTACATAACTAACGCATTACAGACTTAGACCAACTGACAGACACACTAAGATGCACCAACAAACTCCCCCATGTCTTCAGCTTGGTCTTCAAAATTTCTTCAATTCAAACCCAGCCTGCGGGAAACTTGCCTCCAGCATGAATCCCATGCGTAACACATACAGTCACAAATTTTTGAAATTGTTTTGCAAGAATCGAATTCACTGCATTTCTTGCGTTGAAGCGAATTCGACTATCAAACAATTTCCTCAGATCTTTCTGTGACAAATTTATCAAGCTCATAGGATCAAATACTCTGAATTGAGCTTTCTTCAAACCATACAACGATGTCGTCTCTGGATGCTTTGATTCAGGAACAAAAACATATATCGCTTCGCCAGTATGCGGATCAATTTCCCAATGATGAAATCTTCTAAGAAAGTTAAGGGGAACAGTCTCAAGAGGAATCTCAGTCAAACAATCAGCTAGCGGATAGTGTACTTTGTAGATCAGCTGTCTTGTTACTGGATCAAGCTTTTTCTTGAATATATATCTCATTCCAAGCGTCGGTTTGATAAAGTTGTAACACTTACTCTTCACTTCACGATGCAAAATCGTTTGTACAAAATCAGCTCGCGAATCTCTGGTTGGATTAATCAATTCCAATTGAGCTAGACGATTTATCTCTCCCTTTGGTAACGTACTCATCTTCTTGAATGAACGTTTGAAATACTGAATACCATCACTCCTCTTTATCATGAAGATGCCCTTGTAAGTCTTCCAACTCTTAATAATTCCCGTGTAATTCCCACTAACTTTATATGACTTGCAAGTAACAGGAATAGGTTCACCAGGAATATAGCTTATCACAGGTCATTCAGAAGTTGATGTAGAAGCAGTTTCAGAAGCCGGTGTTGTCTCTGGAACAGTTTGTGAGGTTCCAGCTGGCTTTGCTTCATCTTCAGAAGAATCAGTTTCGATTTTCGGAGCATCATCATAAAACTCATCAGAATGCATCTCCTCTTCCTCAATCTCAACATCATCATCAACTTCAAAGCCAAATTCAGGTTCAGATGCCAGACCTTCCTCATTAACCATTCGCTGAATAATTGATAAGTTAACGTGAGAGTAATCTACAGCTAGCGGTCTTGGTTGACTTGGAATATCGTCGATAGAGAAATAATCCAAACAAAGAGTTTCATTATCATTAGAAACATTTACATTATCATTTACATCGTCAGTCTGTGTTCCGGCGGAAGTCCTAGTTGTTGTTTCTTTGGCACGCAGGCCTGGCTCCCCTGAAATGACAGCTAGGGATTCTAGTTCTACAACCCTAGATCTCAACTCAGGAACTAAAGCAGTAGTAGCTTCCAATTCCTTTATTTGAGCAGCTTGAGCAGTAAGAATATTTGCTTGAGATTCCAAAGTCTGCTGCATAGTATCTAGACATTTCATTAGCTCTTCAATTACCATAGGGTGAGGTTGAACTGGAACCTCAACAAAAGGTATCTCAACCCTAGGCCTTGACCTGGAAGAAGTAGCAGCTGTAGAAGACGTGGAGATACTCCGTGTGGACTGGGGTGGAACCCAATCCTCATCAGTGAGCTCGTCATCTCGTGGTCGCTTTCCAGTATCAGTTCTCACAGACATCGTACCCAGACGAATACGTCACTGTATACACTTGAAACGTCGTGGATCAGAACGTTGTATATACTTAAACGTAGTCTCCAAAGGTAAAATCCTTGGAGAAGAAGATGGAGTGAGGCCACCATTAGAATCAACATCCCCTGCTGGTTATTCTAGATTAGGCTGAACAGCCTGTCCTCCAGTAGGGTATTCATCAATCTGCTGTAACAGATCATCAACCTAACGTTGTCCACCATTGCCCTGAAGATATAACCAGAGAAGTTAAAGGGCTTGTTGTAGACCAACGCAAGCATAGCAGAAGCCGTTGACTAACTAACTCCATCAAAACTGGCTTTGTGAGGCGATAAACACACAAAAACCACATGCAGTAAATATCTCCAAACCTTTGGCAGATTTGGCTTGCGGTATTGATCAACAGGTACCCCCGAATAGCCAATCCGTGTCATAGCTCCAACAATAAACTGATCGCCATATAAAGTAGGCATGTCTGGAGTGTCACCAAACTGAAAGACGAGATAATCAGCTGGCGATCTCCAAGAGTGTATATAATCCTAGAAAAAGGCAGATCTGAATTGATGACAACATTCTCCCAAAATGGACCCACCTGATCCTTGTAAATAGTGGTGGTCGCAGTGATAGTAGTGTAAATACGAGAACGGCGTAAGAATGCCACCATGGGCCTGTACGGAGCCGCCGTCTCCTTAGAATCGTCCAAAAATGCCACGATGTTGTGGCGTGGTTCCGAAATAACATCACCGTCTACCATTACTGTATAAGATTTAACAAGAAAACTCGAAAACTGTTAGCGTAAGCAGCTTCAAGTTAAACAGATAAATCAATTACAACATCTGTTATATGCGACACTGGGACTTGTGTCGCTGGAAACCTGTGACATAAAGGTCTTGTGTCGCTTACAGATGTGAAACTGATTTTCAAAGATAAGCGACATAAGGAATTGTGTCGCTAATCAAAGATGTGACAGACAGAGTTGTGTCGCTTTTCCCAATTAAATCGAATTTAATCGAATATAATGAAGTTGGCGACATAAATCTTGTGGCGCATGAGTTGTGTCGCTTACATGAAGCGACATAAGAGGTTGTGACACATAAACTAGTGACATAAAAAGTTATGTCGCAGACTTAAGCGACATAAATTGATTTCATGAAACCTGCGGCATAAACACTTATGTCGCAGGTTGTGTCGCAACGGCGAACTGCAACCCCAACCCAGAAACCCGAAACCCTAAATTTTAGGGTTTTCACAAACTAAACTAACCCTAGGGTACGACTAAGTTCCAGGAAAACAAAATTATTAATTTTAACATCCAAATCTCGTGTTTCCGTTTTGAATTAACCTAAAAACAACAAACCCTACAAACTGTAACTAAATTCGAGAATTAAACGCTAAATATACGGTGAAAAGGGGAAAAATTTGTACCTATAGATCGAGTAGAAGTAGGGGAACAAGAATCGAGTAGTTGATTGCCAAGAAATTCAACAAAAGATCGAAATCGAAGTCAAAAACCACCGCAGGTCGTTATGTGGCAGAAAATTTTTTTGTGTCGCTAGTTTTTGATTTTATGTCGCAAAGAGGGGTAACAGTGAAAACGACTAGGGTGTGGTATTTATACCTCAACCCTAACTAGAGACATAACAAGCGACATAGGCTGCATCATAAGCGACGACATAAGTTATGTCGGAGAACATAAGTTATGTCGCAAAGCCCATATAAAATTGGATTTTGAATTTCAAGTTTCGTAACCCGATTCGAGAGTAACTTTAAGGACTTGATTAAACATATACAAAAATTAAGTAATGTAAACTAAAACAAAGTACAATAAAACAAAATAAATTAACTCTGTTTTTGATGACGTAGTTGTTTGGTCTGCTAAGGGATCATATTAGAGCAACATGCAATAATTAGAAAAATAATAAGTGTTATCTTGGTTATCAGTATATTTGTCCACTTTAAGTTTTAAGACACCTTTTATAAAAATTATTTCAAGATGATTACAAGTATTGTTTGACCACCTAAATATGTGACATCCGTGTCTGTGAGATAAACATTTATTGTTAGTATGAATATTTCTCTATGGTCCCCACCATAGACATACCCCTGTAATTTATATATGAACATAATTTCTAAGATCAGATAGAATAGAGGAATATCATTTTTAAAAATGAAGCCAGCAGTGACAGGTCTGTACAAACGTACAACGAAGCAACATAGCTTGATTCAGGTGTAAGCAAAACCAGACTTGGTCAAACCATTTTGGCGACCTAGTTAGGTATCTAGTGATTTTAGACTTTTTCAAGTGCATTGACTTGCGTTTTCTTAAATTTTAAGTATATACTAATTGAGACCAGGTCTGTACTTACGTACAACAGAGGAAACAACCAGTATATACCCCCAAATGATTTCATATTAAAATCCAAAAATAGAAATATGCCAAGCTATATTAAGGAATTAAGACATTTGGTCATACATCACATGGTGTTTACCATAAGATAATAGACATGTAGTAGTGTTACTTCTTATAAACTCAAAGACCAGTGTGTATCATGCCTACCAGTATATCATATGGTGAATCTAATGTTTATAAAAGTTGTGGTAAGTATGCTAGATAAACCTACTGATACATCAAGGATAAACCTTAAAGTTTCCATTTTGTGCATGTTCCCTAATGTACTATCATTTCCCTAGTTGTTTACACACACAACTGAACGTCTTTTTATAAATGTTGCAATTGTGCATTTCTTTAATACTAATGAGTATAAAGAGTGGCTGTTGCGTAAGTTTTTTTTTTCTTATAAACAAAAGTCCAAGTCCAAAAAGTTACTTTTTCAGTTGAAAGAAGCGTAAACCAATCATGTTGACTAGTTCATCAAATCGAGCGCGAGAAAAAGCCTTGGTGAATAGGTCGGCGTTCTGCTTAAGGGTATCTACATGGACAAGGTCTATTAAGTGTTTCTCATAGCAATCCCGTATAAAGTGGAACCTAAGTTCTATGTGTTTAGTCTTAGAGTGTTGTACGGGATTGCGTGTAATAGATATAGCAGCAGTATTATTTATATGAATAGGAGTCATAGTAAGAAGTAACCCGTAATCGCGCAATTGATGATGAATCCACGGAACCTGGGAACAGCAACTAGCCGCAGCAACATACTCAGCCTCCGTAGTTGAAGTAGAAACCGTAGACTGCTTTTTGCACTGCCACGATACCAAACGCGATCCAAGAAACTGGAATCCTCCAGTTGTAGACTTCTTATCTATGTTACAGCTGCCATGATCAGAATCCGAGTACGCAGTGAGAGCAAACGTTTTCTCGTTGGAATACTATAGACCGAGAGTTGATCTATATTTGAGATATCCAAATATGCGCTTCAGTGCTTTCATATGAGAAACCTTGGGCATAGCTTGATATCTGGAGCAAATGGACATAGCAAATACGATGTCCAACCTTGAAGAAGTCAGATACATGAGAGAACCAATCATTGAGCGATAGTCCTTTTCTTTACAATCCTTTTCATCAGTGTCCGGTCCGAGATTGTGATTAATTTCAATGGGGGTACCATAGGTCATAAAGTTAAGCAAGTCATACCTAGTTAACATATCAGTAACATATTTGGACTGATGAATGTAGATGCCTTTGGCAGACTACTCAACTTGTACACCCAGAAAGAACGTAAGTTCCCCCATTGCACTCATCTCAAATTCAGACTTCATGAAATGCTCGAAGTCCTTACACATGGAATCTTTTGTAGAACCGAATATGATGTTGTTGACATAAACCTGTACCAGTAACAAGTCGTCTCCGTCTTTTTTTGTGAATAGAGTTCTATCAATACTGCCTCTTTCGAATCCATTCTGAATCAGATGAGTAGCAAGCCTCTCATACCAGTCTTGGAGCCTGATGCAGACCATACAATGCCTTATTGAGTTTACAGACATATTTCGGATGCAAAGGATCTTCAAAACCAGGAGGCTGCTTTACATAAACATCAGTATCAACCTGCCCATACAGAAATACACTCTTCACATCAAGCAGATAAACGCGAAATTCCTTAAAGGACGCGTATGCCAAGAAGATACGAATTGACTCCAATCTTGCAACAGGATCGAAAACCTCATCATAGTCCAAACCCTCTACTTGATGAAAGCCTTGAACAACTAGACGCGCTTTATTTCGGATAACCACTCCTCGATCATCTTTCTTGATTCTATATACCCAGCGAGTGCCAGTAGGATGAGCACCCCTGGGTAATGGTACTAATTCCCAAACATGCAGCTTTTTGAATTGCTGCAACTCCTCTTGCATAGCTTCAACCCAGTGTGAGTCTTTCAAAGCCTCCTCTATCCGTTTAGGCTCTACTTGAGATAGAAAACACGATTTTACCTCTGTGGTGAGACATGCAAGAGATACAGGCTCAACAGGGTCAGATGGGGATTCAGAATTCTCAGCAGTAGCAACTTGACTTCGTGTCTGAATCCCCTTATCCAAAGGACCGATAATGTTCTCCACCAGATGATCCTTATTGATACGAGAGCTTGAAATTTCATTAGGCACAATGAAAGAATCCAAGTTTGTAGAATCGGCTTCCTGTCCCAAATCAAATTCATTGGTATTCAAATGTGGTTCATCTTCATCATCGGACAACTCAGGAACATCAGTGTATGGTTCTTGATTTCTCGTCGATGATTTAGGAACCTCTACGTTGGTTTGAGAAAGAGGTGGAGTAAAATCAGTTGGTGATTTTGAAGCGGACAGCGTAGAAGTATCTGAAGACAAATCAAGTCCGTGTAGCAGTGTAACCACCTGATCAACCTCATCTTCTTCTTTAGGAAGATTGAAGGAGTCAAAGATCGCTTCATAGTTAAACAAATGTGTGGGTCCCTTTCCTTGCGGATTTTCGGTATAACGAAAGCACGTGACTTCAAAATGTTCTTCCATGCGCTTAGTTGCCAAATTATACACACGTTTGTTTGGAGAGTTATTTGAAAAGCCCAAAAACAGGCCTTCACTAGATTTTGCTCCAAATTTAGAAACTCTCTCTTTATTGTACATAATTTTGTAGGGACACCCAAACGGTTCAAGAAACTATAATGAAGGTTTTTGATTATTAAGCAGCTCATAAGACGTTTTATTGTGCTTCTTAACGATAGAGACCCTGTTAAGAGTATAACAAGTGGTATTGACCGTCTCAGCCCAGAAGGTAATAGGCAGCTTAGAATCCGCCAACATTGTTCTCGCGGCTTCAATGAGTGTCCTGTTTTTGCACTCAACAACTCCATTCTATTGAGGAGTTCGAGCAGCATTGAATTGATGATCAATGTCTTTCCTTAGACAGTACTACTCAATAGTTGAGTTTTTAAACTCAATCCCATTATCAGATCGCAGTTTCTTGATCGACAAATTGTACTAGTTCTCTAGCTTATCAAATAGATAGGTAAGAATCTCGGGAACTTCATCCTTAGTAGATAAGAAATATACCTACGAGAAGTGATGCGTCACCAGCGGTCGGTAAGGATTTCACCCTTGTCGTTGCACCGGTTACTGGCGATGACGATCAGTGGGTGTTTTAAATTTGTAATTGAGGGGCCTAAGTTTTCCCTAACAATGCTAATCTTAAGGGTGAGCAAGTAGTAGGTATGACCTAAAGTCGTTCTTCAAACCAACTGAATTGAAACTAAGGTGTGGCAGATGAGGGCTTTCAAACTAGTGAAGGGTTTATAAAATAGTGGGGGAGTTTTGGTTTTTCTATTAACTAACTTAGGAAAGTAAATAAATAAAAGCGAAATTAAAATAAATGATAAAGCAGATAAGATAAAGATAGTGTTTGCTGAGACTTCGTTAATTAAGTTATGGGATGATATTTGGAGAAACTTTTTTGAAAGATATTAGTTAATTGAAAGTCCCTAGTACGTGGATCGATAACGAGGTTATCTTAGGTATTAAGGCGCGGAATTCCTCAATACTTGGTTCACAATAAGTGAACAATTTGTTTCGCAAGATAATAGCGAATTGATTTATCACCAAGGTTTTGTATCGATTAATTAACTTTAATCGATCAATACCTAACCTTATGACTGCTTAGAATAGCGTTTTTGTCCTCTGGAAAACGAATGGCCAAAAGTCCCTTTCGGATTAAACCTAATTGAGTATTTATAGGTTTTAATCAAACTCGATTCGCAGGTCGATGGACTCTGCGAGTTGAGTTCAACTCGCAGCCCACAACCAAGCCCATCTCGACTCAGTTCGCAGCTCTGCGAGCCCAGATCTCATCTCGCATAGCTAAGTTCTGCGACTTGAGATCTTATCTCACAGACTTTAGTTTGTAACATCGTATTCGATATTCGTCTAACACTTTATCATACTAATATATTTACCGAATATTAATACCAAACTAATATCATTTACAAATCCAAATCAATTGTACAAACTTGATTACAATAATCACTAGTACTATTACAAGCTAGATCTATTGTCACACATACATGTTCCAACAGACTCCCCCTTGACAATAGCTCTAGCATCTATGCTATTATGTCTTCAAGTTGTCTTTGATTTTTACTTATAAATCTTACTACCAGCATAAATCTTCAATTTAATACAAGTCTTAACCATCATTTGATAATCACGTGCTAAGTCACCCCATGCCACTGTCGTTAAGATTCTATTTTCATTCAATTTTATCAAATCTTTCTTCGACATGTTCATTAGGTGTCGATGGTCATAAACTCTGAAGATTTCTCTTTCACCACCTTCAACCTCATCATCAGATTTAACCATTACAGCTTCTCCAGTCTCGGAATCCACATGCCAACTCTTCATATTTTCCAAAATATCTTGTGGCATTATCTTCAATGGAATCTGCTGTAAACACTTAACAGATGGATAAATCTTCTTTCTTCTTCTTCGTCCTGTTCTTTGACTTCTCTCTGCCAGTTTAATCGTCTTTCCTTTCCTTGGCTTAATCTTTTCAAATTTATTTGCTCTAACCTCAGTCTTGATTATGTGTTCAATATATTTTCCAACAAAATCATCACTTGGGTTATTCAAAGCTAATCGAGCCAAATCTCGAATCTCAAATCTAGGCAAAGAACTAAATACTGCAAGCTTTCGCTCAAGATATTGAACTCCGTCAAACCTCTTAATAGCAAATAGCTTCAGCTCAGAGTCAAAGTACCAACCAATAATCCCTCTTTTAGGTTCCCGTTTCCCAGTTATATCAACTTCAGAAACTCCAACCTTCTTTTTCTGTTTAGGAAGTTTTCTAAGAAAAACTGCTGGATTCTTGGTAGGAATTAAGATTTCATCTTTTTCAGAATCGGTTGAGTCATCGATTTCTTCATCTACATCGACAACTGTTGGACCTTGATTATTTTCAATAATAACTTCTGTCCTGGATGGGCTCACATGATGTTCATCAATATGTGCATCTGGATCTACACCAATGTCTTGCTCATTCTCATAGACAGCAGTCCAATCCTCAGGTAGTAAAAATTCTCCTTCTTCAAGATCAAAATCAATTTCTTCATCGATTTCATCAAGAATATCACTTCCAGAGTCACTCAATTCTAGCATTTCCATATCTACACAAATCAAATTAATAATATAAATTCTTTTATTGATTTCTCTGAATCAATCTAAAAATTTCATTATTCATTTCAATTGTGTTAATATATCCAATCTATATGACTTATAATTCTTTTATTAATTACCTTGAATCAATCAAAGAATTCTTAAGTCTTATAAATACTTAACAAATATTAATTAACTTTAAATTCTAATGCATTGTGAATAATCACCAAGCATTTAAATTCACTGTTAATTACCTTATATAATTTCCAAGACTTAATTGAACTGTTATATCACAAGAACTTAACTTTCAATTATATCTTTAAATTATATATCATTTGTCTAGTTAAAAATCATACATATTTAACTTGTCAGTTATTAAAACTCTCAAGTCTAAAATGCCTAAGTTAAAATAAACTTTGACCGCTGAAATAAATCAGAACACGCCGCTCGACTTCTCAATGAGTCGGAAGACTTTCGATCACTAATTTATTTAACTTTTCAAAATCAAATAACTTAAACAGTTTCTAACATATTTAATCTTGTAATAAAAATCTCAAGCTAAATATATTACAAAATCTATTAAGTTACAATTATTCAATTACAATTATAAATTACAATTATAATTCAAATAAAATTTTAAGTACAAATATCTACACAATCCTAAGCTGTCTTACCAGCTTCACTTGTACTCGCAGCACTTGTACCAGCACCATCACCACTAACACCAACACATGCAGACTCCCCCTGAATAATAGCTTGCTCACCAGTCTTTGAAGGACCAGTCGGCTCACCATCTTTCTGAGCATCGGGATCATCATCTTTATCATCTCTTCTCTTCTTAGCTAACTCATCCTCTTTGCAAGCTTCATGATATAACATTATCTCCCCCTGAGCAGACTGTCCTGAATTCACTCTCAACACCAAACATTCTAAGTGTTCAAGCTTCGGTTGCTGGGCAGTAAAATCAGCAAGCAAAGTATCATGAGTCTTCAGCAGTGTCAAATGTGATTCACTGATATGAACCATCTGCTGAGCAAGAGAAACATTCTCAGCTAACAAGCCTGGAATCCTCAAAGTACTCTGTTCCAATTCCTTAACTCGTGACTCTAAGGATGTAATCCTTTCAGCATCAGTCGTCGGAATAACAGATATTGTAGATGGTCCAGGCGGTGTCAGTGAAGCAATGTATGATTCACGTGTGAGTGGTGGAATAGCTTGAGATAATGCTTCTTTGAGAAGACTAGCTGCAAATCTACTAGCTTTATTAGTCGGAAACTGAGCATCATGCACCAGTTTTGCAACTCCCTCCTCAACAGTCTTGGAGACCATTTCTAGTTCCACTGACTCAAGCAGTTTCTCAGCCTATAAAGTTAGATATAATTAAATAAGTAATTGTTACAGATAACTCTGTCTCAATCTCTAATTAAATATTTATAATACTCATAGTACTAAACGTTTATCTCATACCTCAGATGGTACAGATACTGGTTCAGTAACCACCGGTATCATCGTCTCTACCTAGGATGTATCTTGAGCAACTGTCACAGAATTAACTGTCTCAGTTTAACTCCTGATAAACAACAAGTTAAGATTATCTAACTTTAAATAAAACATACCATCCTGAATGATCAATGTCCTTGAACGCTTACGGCTTTGAGTAATAAGAGGTATATCCTCTTCCTCAGGACCTTCGTCAATAATACTGAAGTCCGGATCGACTTCCTTAGCCTTTCTCTTTTCCTTCAGTGCTGGATCTGGAATCATCCGAGATCGGTATCTAATATAACCAGCATCTGGAGGTGAAGAAGGAGTACTATCATCATCATCTGAAGCCGATTGACCATCACGGCCTCCAGATGGACCAACATCAGAATCCTTAGAAGGTAAAACCTCAGATCTATCAAGCTGTCCCTGCTCACCCTCAGGTCGAGTAACCTCTGGGTCTGCAGTCTCAGCTCCCTCAGGCTGTTCAACATAACTATCAATATCCCGTAGCAAGGGATCTGTATCATCGTCAATCTGTATCAAAACCTCATGTAGAACCTCAGCAGCTAGCTCAGGCACAACTTGTTGACCTTGATGTTCAACCTGATGTAAAACATCCTCAATGAGCTCCTGTGACTCTGCTGCTGGTTGAGGTTGAGATTGAGCTTGTGAAGGTTGAGGTTGAGCTTGACCGTGAGCTCCAGCATCCATCCAACCATTGTTTGGTGGAGCAACATAATCAGCATCAAGAAGATGCCCAAAAAGATCAGCAACCTCAGGCTTAATCTCATCTTTACGCTTAGGGGGAGATTGTTGAGTCCTGAGCCACTGCCAGATTTGCTCAGAAGACAAGTACTGTGCCACTGCTATAAGAAGTCTACCACTGTTAGTTAGTTTTGTATTGACAGTGCCACTGTCAGTTAGAATTAGTCTAACAGTGCTACTGTTGGTATAAGTTTGTATTTTGTATCAAGTACTTAACCACTGTTGGTAATACACGAGTACTACCCCTGTTAGTGTATAGCTCAACCACTGTTAGTAGTCGGTTAGAGAGAAATATGGAATAGATAGAATTTCCATAATAGTTTGATTCTGTAAAGGACTCTTTGTGATATAAATAGAGATCCTGTAAAACCCTAGAAGATAGACGAATTTCTAGTTATTAGCTTCAAGGTGGTAAACCCTAACACAAATTGTGTGTTCGTATTGTTGATAATAATATTGAAGCTTTTGATTAATATTCTGTGTTACAAGTTTGTTCTTCAAGTTATTAATAAACTATTCCGCAAGCTTATTAATAATTAATCAAAGTAATACATATTAAGATCCTGATTAGGATCAACAAGTGGTATCAGAGCTAGATATTGCTTTGATCTTGAAGAATTCTATTGAAGTGTGCAGCTTTCTCCTCAAATACCAAGATGTCTACTGAAACAATGGAAGGAATACAGGCCACAAAGATTCCTATGCTCAAACCTGATGAGTTTGAGTTATGGCAGACAAGAATCAGGCAGTACATGCTCCTCACAGATTATATGATGTGGGAGGTGGTTATCAATGGACCTAATTATCCAAAGGGTCCAGATGGTGAAAAATTGGAGAGACCACCACCCAAAACAGATGCTGAGAGAAAAGAAAGAGCCACTGAATGGAAGGCATTGAGTACATTACTCTTGTCAATTCCCAATGAGTATCAAAAGAAATTTGATAAATGTGTAGATGCTAAGGTACTCATGGAAGCAATAGTCACAAGGTTTGGAGGTAATGATAATACAAAGAAGAACAAGAGGTCTCTTCTCAAACAACAGTTTGAGAACTTTGCTGGAGTAAAGACAGAAACTTTAACTCAAACCTTTGATAGGTTTCAGAAACTGGTAGGAGATCTTGAAAATCACAATGTTAAGATAGACAAGGATGATCTTAATAGAAAATTTTTAAGATCACTTGGTACAGAATGGAACATGTACACTGTGGGACTTAGACAAAGTGCAGATCTTGATCAGAAGGAAATTGAGGATCTGTACAATGATCTAAGAAACTTTGAGCCTGAGGTTTTGGCTATAAAACAGTCCACTAGTAGCTCTAATAATACTGCTTTTGTGTCTGTTGGTGAAATTGGAAGTAGTAGCACATCTGGTGCTAATGATAATATACTAGAAGCATTCTTAGCTAGCCATGTGAATTCATCATTAACTACAGAAGATTTGGAGCAGGTCAGTGAAGAGGACCTTGAGGAGATGGATTTGAGATGGCAAATGGCTATGATCACCATAAGGGCAAAAAGATTTATGTAGAGGTCTGGTAACAGAAACTTTACATTCAAGAGAGATGGTGTAGCTGGTTTTGACAAGAGCAAGGTGGAGTGTTTCAACTGTCACAAGTTGGGTCACTTCGCTAGAGAATGCAGGAACACACAGGATGGAGGATCACAGAATACAGTTAATGGAATTATGAGAAATAGTTCTGGTCCTCAAAGAAGATTGGTACCTGTACAGAACACCACTTCAGACTCACTGGTAGCACAAGATGGAATGGGAGGGTTTGACTGGAGTGATCAAGAAGAGCTTGTGGTAAAGAATCAAGCTTTGATGGCTGTCACTGAAGAACCAGAACCTTCAGACATTCCACATGAGGTACAAGTTAAATTATGTTCTCCTGAATGTAAGAAAATGGTTAAATTTTACAGGGATCATAATGTTGTTGTGTGCAATGAGTTGAAAGCTTTTGAAGTCAAAAGTCAACAAGCAACCTTAGCTATTGAAAATCTTGAAAAACAAATTAAGGCTTTTGAAAAGAATGAATCACAATTTCACTTAGATATTAAATATCTGAATTGGGAAAAGAAAGCTTTACAAACAAAAGTTGATATGCTAAGTGCCAAGTTGGCTGAGGCAATTTCTGATAAAGAGTCAATAAAATTGAAAGTTGATGAATTGGAAAATGCTTTAAAAGGTGTTCAAAACTTAATCAAGTCTCAAATTCATGATAAATTGAAAATTGGAAAATGCTTTAGGTTACAATCTTAATGTTGTACCCCCACCTTATAATCATACTTACTTCCCATCTAAAATTAATTTTGACTTAGAAAAACTTAAGGTAGGTGTGTCTGAGGAGGTTAAAAAGGTAGATCCAGTAGTTAATTGTGCTGATAATATAAATTTTGATAAAGTGGAAATATCTGATTGGACTGAGGAAGATGAGAGTGATAGTGATAGCTCATCTAGTGCTAATTCTATGGATGGATGTGTTAAGTCTATTACTGGTCTAGTTTCAGAACTTAAGAGTGATAAACTAGAAGAAGGCAAGAAGTTGTTCATGGAGAAAGCTAAGGTTCAGCTTGAACAAGTGAATAGGACTAACAAATCTAGAACTGGTCTAGGTTATGTGAATAACAAGGTTAATCATGAGTCCAATAAAAAGGCTGAATATGTTAAGTGTGCTAGCAAACATGATAAAAATCCTGCAAAGAAAATAATCAAACCTACACCTAGAGGGAATCAAAGGAATTGGAATCAATTGGTGTCACAAAGGCTGGGTAATGGGTTTGAATGTGTGAAAAGAAAATCATGTTTTATTTGTGGTAGGTATAATCATCTTCAACAGGACTGTTACCATAATCCTAAAAATAATAGGAACAGTGGTACAGGACAAGTGTTGAGAAATCAGCCTAACAGAGGCAAGGCTGCAGCCACTGTTAATACTGCAGCAGTGCCACTGTCAGAGGCTAACAGAGGCAAGAAAAGAACAGGGGAGGGTTTGACCACTGTCAGGCATGGTACCACTGCTGGTATCAAGCATTTGCAAAGAATGTTTATACCAAGTAAAGCTACCACTGCCAGGATAATAAATACGAATTTGAAGGTGACCACTGTCAGACCATTAACCCCTGTCAGGTCTAAAACAGATTGTTTTTGGAGACATAAGAAAGCATATACATCAAAAGTGTCCAAAATCAATGAAGCATTGAGATCAATCACCTTTAAGAGGGTTGATGTCAAAAATGCTCAAGGGAAACCCAAAGCCAGATTGGTTTGGGTTCCCAAGAGAAACTAATTATTTCTCTTTTTGTGTGTGCAGGGCAAGCCAAGCTTATGGCATATTGATTCAGGATGCTCAAGGCACATGAATGGAGATAGGGAGAAACTGCAAGATTTTAAAGCTTTTAATGGAGGAGATGTGGCATTTGGCAGTAATCCTAAAGGAGGAAAAATCACAGGTAAAGGCAAGGTAAAAAGCAGTAAGCTCACTTTCAATGATGTTTATTATGTTGAACAATTGAGATATAATTTGCTAAGTGTGAGTCAAATCACAGGATAAGCAAAATCCTGTTTATTTCACTGACACAGAATGCATTATACTTTCTGAAAAACTCAAAATACCTGAAGATAAAATCTTAATGAGAGTTCCAAGAAAGAATAATGTATACTGTAGTGATTTAAACAAGACGGAATCTCAAAATGTTAACTGTCTTATATCTAAAGCTACTGTTTCTGAATCTGAATTATGGCATAGGAGGATGTGTCACTTGAATTTCAAGACCATGAATAAACTTGTTAGGAATAGGCTAGTGAGAGGCTTACCTGAAAAGTTATTTGAATGTAGTGACCACTGTGTAGCTTGTCTCAAAGGCAAGCAACACAAGACTTCTTATAAGACCAAGCTTGTTAATACAAATACCACTCCCTTACACCTGTTACATATGGACTTTTTTGGCCCTACCAATGTAGCTAGTCAAGGGAAGAAATCTTACTGTTTGGTGATAACTGATGATTATTCTAGGATGAGTTGGGTATTCTTTCTTAGGACCAAGGATGAGACAGGTGAAACACTTAGATCTTTCATAACTAGGATTGAGAATTCAACAAATCAAAAGGTTAAGATCATCAGGTGTGATAATGGGACAGAATTTAAGAATCATGAGATGAATAAGTTCTGTGAGGAGAAAGGTATAGAAAGACAGTTTAGTGGACCTAGGATTCCACAACAAAATGGAGTAGCTGAAAGGAGGAATAGGACACTAATTGAGGCTGCTAGAAGCATGCTAGCAGATGCTAAACTTCCAATGTCTTTTTGGGCAGAGGCAGTCAGCACTGCTTGTTATGTTTTGAATAGGATTTTGATAGTCAAACCTCATAACAAGACACCCTATGAGTTATTCTTTAAGAGAAAACCTTTGGTTAGCTTTTTAAAACCATTTGGATGTCCTTGTACTGTCTTAAATACCAGGGATCACCTAGGTAAGTTTCAAAGTAAGGTAGATGAGGTTGTCTTTGTTGGATACTCTATTCAAAGCAAGGCTTATAGAGTGTTTAATAAAAGGACTAGGATCATAGAGGAGACCATGGATGTGACCTTTAATGAAAATACACCAAATGTAGAAGGAAAAGGTCCAGAAGTATTATTTGATATTGATGCATTAACCCATGCTTTTAGATATCCAGATTTGTCTACTAGTGCAGGTACAAGTGCAGGTGATGATGCAAATGGAGATAGCAGCTCAAGTCAGCCTACAAAGGATGACTTGGAGTATGTATTATTTCCAATTTGGTCTCCAGATCCACCAGCAGTCTTTCAACAGGATCAAACATACACTGAAGGATTAACTCCAGAAACAAATGGATCATTTGCAAAGGATGATTCAGATAAGGGTACACATGGTTTAAGGGGTTCACATGAAGATTCAGAAAGTGAATTAGAGATACCTGGACTATCAGATGAAGAGCAGAGATCACCAAAGAACTATGAACAAAGTCCACCATTTCAAGTTTTGGAAAGAACTTCTTTGTCAGATTATGAAACAACTCCAAAGCTTTCAAAAGAAAGAAAGGAAAGAGATTCTTTTTCAGAATCAGAAATGGATAATCTTGTGGGTCCTAATTTGGAAAGAGAATTGCTTGATACATCCACATCTAAGTATCTGGTTCATAAAGATCATTCCTTGGATTTGGTCATTGGTGATATTGGTTCACATGTTCTGACCAGACAGCAGTCAAAGATAAGAGAAGAAGATTTACATACTTCATTATATGTTTGTTTTCTTTCTCAGATGGAACCAAAGAAAGCAGTGGAAGCTCTCAAAGATCCCAGCTGGATTGAAGCCATGCAAGAAGAATTGCTACAATTCAAGCTGCAGGATGTATGGGATTTGGTTGATTTACCAAAAGGAAAGAGAGCTATAGGCACCAAGTGGATTTTTAAGAACAAGAGAGATGAGAGAGGGATTGTCATCAAGAATAAAGCCAGGTTGGTAGCACAGGGGTATACACAGGAAGAAGGAATTGATTATGATGATGTTTTTGCCCCTGTTGCTAGGATAGAAGCTATTAGATTGTTTTTAGCTTATGCATCTTATAAGGGTTTCAAGGTTTATCAAATGGATGTGAAGAGTGCTTTTCTTCATGGTCTAATTGATGATGAGGTGTATGTGTGCCAACCACCAGGGTTTGAAGATCCAACATATCCAGATAGAGTGTGCAGATTGAAGAAAGCTTTGTATGGTTTACATCAAGCACCAAGAGCTTGGTATGATACCCTATCTGAGTATCTTCTCAAGAATGGATTCAAGAGAGGTACTATTGAAAAGACCTTGTTTATCAAAAGGATTCAGAAAGATATTTTACTGGTACAGGTCTATGTAGATGAATTATATTTGGATCTACAAGTGATTCACTTTGTAAAGACTTTGAGGAACTAATGCATAAGAAGTTTAAGATGAGTTCAATGGGAGAACTCACTTTCTTTTTAGGATTGCAGGTTAAGCAGAAGACAGATGGAATCTTTATTAACCAAGGGAAGTATGTGTCAGATATTTTGAATAAATTTGGTTATAAAGATGTAAAGATAGCTAGCACTCCCATGGAGGCACACAAACATCTTAATTCTGATCCTGAGGGGGAGGAAGTAGATGTGCACTTGTACAGGTCAATGATTGGCTCTTTGATGTATTTAACTTCTTCTAGACCTGATATTATGTTTGCAGTGTGTCTTTGTGCTAGGTACCAAACCAATCCAAAGCAGTCACACATGTATGCTGTGAAAAGGATCTTTAGATACTTGAAAGGTCAACCAGATTTGGGACTTTGGTATGCTAAAGGATCAGATTTTGAGCTAAAGGCTTTCACAGACAGTGACTATGGTGGTGAGAACATGGATAGAAAATCAACTAGTGGAGGATGTCAATTTCTTGGAAATAGGCTAGTGTCATGGCAATGCAAGAAGCAGACCACAGTGTCTACATCTACAGCAGAAGCAGAATATGTTGCAGCATCAAGTTGTTGTGCACAGGTGCTCTGGATTCAGAATCAAATGATGGACTATGGTTTGACTTTCATGAACACTCCTATTTACATTGATAATACATCTGCTATTAGTATCATACAAAATCCTGTTAAGCATTCAAAAACCAAACACATTGAAATCAGATATCATTTTATAAGAGATTGTTATGATAAACGATTGATTCATATTTTCAAAATTCATACTGATAATCAACTTGCAGATCTTTTTACCAAATCATTTGATGTAGGAAGGTTTACATTTTTGATATCTAATATTGGTATGATCAATCTCACTTAATGTTTTGGTCAGGATTTGATACTAACAGAGGTGAAGTATATTGTGTGTGACAGGGTCAAGTGTTGCCACTGTTAGCTTCATCATGATAACAGTTGGCTCCACTGTTAGTTTACTTATGCCACTGTCCATGTACTTTCAACATCTGATGTATATTTGTGTAGCTAAACCCCTGCTAGTTGTTTTCCTTAGTTTAATATTGCAGGATTCAGCCACTGTCAGGAGACATTACTACAGCTGGAGTCTAATGTTTTCTTTGTTAATTTTTCTTTTTGATTAAAAAAAAAAAAAAAATGCCCCTGCTAGTTCTAGTGTACCCCTGCTAGTACTAGTACCCCTGTTGGTTTTATTGAGGGTTATTAATGGTTGCATTTGATTAAGTGAGGAACCCCTGTTGGGCTTAAGTGTTAGTTGTGCCCCTGTTGGTGCATATCTGACAGTGCCACTGTTAGTTCTATTTACTAGGGCTTGGCACTGTCATCACATAAGTATCCAAACACTTCACTTTTTCAATTACGCTTTCAAAATTCTCAAAACTCTTTAATAATCGCTCTCGTTTGTGTTTGATCATTGTAAACCACTCTTCTTTCTTTCATCAATTTCATTCATGGCATCGTCATCTTCATCTGATTCTAGTAATTCTACTTTGAGTGTTCATTCTGAACACAACATGAGGGCTTTCTTGGACAAAGAAGTCGCAGATGAGTATTTTCACCCAATTATTGATTTCTTGAGTAACTGTCCAGTTACATATACTCTTAATGTCACTCCAAAATTGATCAGATCACATATTCAAGAATTCTGGAAGAATGCAAAGGAAGGGAATGTTAATGGCATTACTCACATTCATTCCACTGTCAAGGGAAACAAAGTAATGGTAACTGAGATTGTTCTTAGAGAACTTCTGCAGTTTGATGATGAAGGAGGAGTTCTGGAATTGTCATGAGAGGATCTCTTTCAAGGAATAAAAGATATGGGTTATGAAGGTGCTGGAAAAGCAAGGTCTGAATATACATTCTTGAAGTCATGGTTCTGTCCTCAATGGAAGTTCTACATTCATACTTTTCTAGTATGTTTATCTCAAAAGAGGACTAGTTTTAATGAGTTTAGTTCTAGTATTGCATATCCTATAATCTGCTTGGCACAGGGTCTTAAATTTAATATGTCTAGGTTCATCTTAGATAATATGATCAAAAATGTAAAGGGTGATACATTTATTATGTACCCTAGATTTGTTCAACTTTTGTTGAATAAGCAGTTGCCAAATTTGCCAGCAGATAAAAGTGTAATAGTTAGTTCTACTTTATCTTTAAAGACTATTAGAGCCATGTATCAATATCAAAACACTTTTTCCAAGAAGGAAACTGCATTGTTTTCTACAATGTTAGTTGCTCCTTCTGCCACTGGTGGTGTATTACCAACACCACTTGGACCAAATGATGACAGGACAACAAAACAAGTTGGTTCTGATCACACATCAGGAGGTGGCACAAAAAGAAAACAAGGGAACCAACAGCCTACCCAAAGCAAAACCAAAAAGTCCAAGAAAACTAAACAGGCTATGGAGATTCCTGTTTCTCCACAGTCTCAGTCAAATGATCAATCACAACAGGTGAACATACTTGATGAAAATGTTCATTCTGGAAGGGCTGCCACTACTGTTTCTAGCCCACTGGCAGGACAGGACAGTGGTAACATCAATAAGACCCAACCAAAAGCAACTTTGTTTGATGAACCTATGGGTAATGAGTCAAATGAAGGTCCCAGTACCACGAATCTAGGGGCATCTGAACATCTTGCAGGGCAAGTGACAGATGTAGTCAATGATTCATCTAGGAGGTCACACTCCAATGTTGATGAGACATGTCATATAACTAAGGAATTAACGATTGATGATTTGGTACATGATGTCAGGCTGATATGGACAAAATTTGAGAGGGAAAGGGAGTTGAGAAGGGAGCAACAACTTAAGTTGGCTGCCCAAGATGAATTGATTAAGAAGCAGCAGGAGGAAATCAATGATTTGAAAACCAGATTGGCTGTGGTAGAGGATGTTGTGTTACAGGTCTTACAGCCTGCTGCAGATTTACAGAAATCTTCAGGCAAGGGGGAGAGAAAAGATAAAGATCAAGAGAAAGATAATGTGCCTGAAGATAAGGGAGATGATAATGATGGTTCTGATGGGAATAATGATGATAATGATGGAGGTGCAGGTGGTATTAGCTTCATGGATACATCTGAGATTAGTGAAACTGTTGAGGATGAATTGAATGTGTCAGATTATGTGGTTAATGAAGGCATGGATGATGAAATGGTGAATGCTGAGCTTGATAGAAGAATGGTGGTATATGTGGGTGAAAATGTGCAAACAAGTGTTTCTGAAAGTGAGAATGTGAATGTTGCAGAGGATAATGCACAAAGATGTCCAGCTTTGAATGTTTTTCCATTAAACAAAGGATTACCTTTTGAGGCTGTGGCTAATTTGTATTTATGGGATGTTATGGGAGAAAATATTGATATGGGCAAAAGAGTGAGCTTTAGTGATAGGATGGTGGTTGATAAATCTGTTGAAACAGAGATGGAAGGTGGAAATATAGAGGTTGAGGGGGAGTGTTTAGAGTCCAAACCTGAAGCTAAAGAGGAAGTAAGAGTGATAAATTATAATAGAAAGAAATCAATTCCATTCAGAAAGTCTTCCTCTGTTAAGAAAAATACTGTTACACCTCAACCTATAACCACTGTTAGCAGTTTGGTTTCTAACACTGTTGAGGTACCTACCCCTGTTGGTACTTCTGCAGCAACCACTGTTATATTATCTACCCCTGTTATCACAGAGTCAACCACTGTTACATCAACCCCTGTCAATACTTCAAATATTCCCACAACTGTCATAACAACCACTGTCACCACAACTACACCAAGATCTATTCTACCCCCTGTTATTATTGAAGAACCCTCATCATCACCCAAACCTAAGTCTGATCTTCCAAAGATTGATGCAAAGGACAAAGGAAAGGGAAAATTAAAAGAAGAAAGAAAGATTAAGAAGGTTGTAGAGTCTCAAATTGATTTAGATGAGGCCAGGAGAGCTCAGGAGGAGCATGATGAGAGAATGTTAAGAAAGGCAGTTGAGTCCAAGAGACTAGAAGGTCCTGATGTTGATGTTGTATGGGAAGATATGAGTGTGGTAACCTTATCTCAGAAGGCTGCAAAGATGCTCAATGATATGGCTGTAATTGGTAAAGGGTTATCTGCACAAAAGATTAATGATATGATCAACAAAAAGGATGGTAATGATGATTTGAATCCAGGGTTTGCAAAGCTAAAACAAGCAAATGAAGAAAAGGCAAGAAGGAAAAGACAAGCAGAGCTTGAAAAGAAAAGAAACAAACCACCAACTGCTGCTCAAAGGAAAAAGGAATTAATCAGAATTCTTGGTGGAAGATATGCACCAAGAAGTATACTAGAAGGATGGGATTTAGAGAGGTTGGAGAAAGCTTATGCTAGACATCAGAATGAAGGAAAGGTGGATTTTGAAAAGAAACTCATTCAAGACAAATTCATTGAGAAAAAGTTGTCTGAGGATAGAAAGAAGATTGCTGAGCAGGTAAGAAAAGAGGAACAAGACAGAATTGAAAAGCAAGAGCAAGAGAAAGCAAAAGCTGAAGAAAGAGAATTAAAAAGGCTTTCTGATAGGAATCTAAAGATTAGATGGGATGGAGTTCTTGCTTGTGATAGTGTAGTTCCTGATTTGGAGAAGGATGCAGCAGAATTGAGAAAATATATCAAAGAGGTGAAGGATAGCAAAGAAAATATTCATATCAATCATAATAGATCATCAAGAATAGTTGAATGGGAAGGACAGAAATCAAAAGTTGCTGAAGTTGTTAAAGAACAGATCAAGATTGTCAGAGAGGATGGGAATGAGCAATACTTGATATCTGTAGCTGATGTGCTCAAGAATGTGAATAGGTTAGACATTCTAGATCTGTATAAGCTTAACAGTCAAAGAAACAGGCAAGCTTCACTGGTGATTATGGAAAGAGATTTGGGAAGATGTTTGAATATGCTGTTTGAGCCTGAACCATTCACTAATTTGTTCTTAAACTGCATTGAACATGTGAATACCTGGAGACACTTTGTTAGAGCTGGAGTTCACATGATTTTGTTCAGAGATGGAGTCACAATCTACATGCTTGATGAAAGACAATATGTTTTGGGGATTCAGATTTTAAGAAATGTGCTTGCATCTCAACTAAGAACTACAGTGATTTCAGAAGGTGCATTCAATGCTTTATACATGGTGTTTAATCAGTTTCATAAAAGAATGGAGTTGGAAAGATTAAGAGAGGAGGAGAAAAAGAGAAAATAGAATCAAGCTCCTAAAGATGAAAAGAAAGATGAAGAAACTTGACTCATTACTGAGAATGATCAAGTTTAGGGGGAGATTGTTGAGTCCTGAGCCACTGCCAGATTTGCTCAGAAGACAAGTACTGTGCCACTGCTATAAGAAGTCTACCACTGTTAGTAAGTTTTGTATTGACAGTGCCACTGTCAGTTAGAATTAGTCTAACAGTGCTACTGTTGGTATAAGTTTGTATTTTGTATCAAGTACTTAACCACTGTTGGTAATACACGAGTACTACCCCCGTTAGTGTATAGCTCAACCACTGTTAGTAGTCAGTTAGAGAGAAATATGGAATAGATAGAATTTCCATAATAGTTTGATTCTGTAAAGGACTCTATGTGATATAAATAGATATCCTGTAAAACCCTAGAAGATAGACGAATTTCTAGTTATTAGCTTCAAGGTTGTAAACCCTAACACAAATTGTGTGTTCGTATTGTTGATAATAATATTGAAGCTTTTGATTAATATTATGTGTTACAAGTTTGTTCTTCAAGTTATTAATAAACTATTCCGCAAGCTTATTAATAATTAATCAAAGTAATACATATTAAGATCCTGATTGGGATCAACAGAAGGTCTTTGTTCAATGGAGGTGACTCAGTGATAGCAAATCGAATTCTCGAACGTGCTAAATATGTCAAAATCTGCTCAAAGCGCTCAGCACCACGCTCATTGACATCTAAATTCACCAAGATGTTGTGACCCTTCTCAAAAGATCTGTTAGCCATATCTATAATGTAAAATTACACAAATAGCAAAAATGTTAAGTTAACGAGCATTAGATAATTTACACTTTAACGTATTATGATCAAAAAGATCATCAAACGTCTAAATATACTATTAACTAATAACATAATTCACTGAAACTTAATTGAATTAACAAGTTCAATTATATTCTATAAATTATATATAAAGCTCGTTAGCTAAGGAGAACAATTTGAGTTATCATACCGCCGATAAATATCGAGACACGCTGCACGACTACGCTATGAGTCGGAAGACTTTCGATATGAAATAACTTAAATTGTTAAGATATTACACATATTTAAACTTATAAACAAAAATTCTTAAGTCTATATGTATATAAACAAGTAACTTGTTAAGTATTTGTAAACAAACATTTCTCAAATCGATAACAAGTTATGATTGAAAAATTATAAAATTGATTTAATTTTTCAACTCGGTTCGCAGAAACCCTGCGAGTTGAAGTCGAGTCGCTTCGGTCAACCCAAGTCAAACAAGTGGAACTCGTCTCGCTTCGGTCAACAGAAGTCAAACGAGTTAAACTCGTCTCGCTTCGGTCAACTCAAGTCAAACGAGATGAACTCGTTTTGCAACTTATCTCGATTCGTTGGAGCGGGCTGCGAAGCGAGATAGATCTCGGTTCGCAGGACCATCTGCTCAACGAATTCAAACATCAATCACTAATCAGATGTGTTTCAAAGCAATCAATCGATTATAACATGTTTATTAACCATCGATTAAGCATTATAAACATGTGTTAGGTTTTCTAAATCACTAATTTATACAAAATCCGTGATAAACTAAACCGACACATTCAAAACACAAACCACTCGATATCTCACAAATTACACGGTGAAATCTCATGAAACTTACTTCAAAAGATGCGTAATCAAAAGTTGTAAAAGTTCCACGGATCAAAAAGTCCTTCCTTGTACTAAAAATCAGAAAATCAATCGAAATGTATATTCGATTCGTTTCGCCAAATTTCGAGTCGCAGAGGAATTGTGAGTTCGGTTCGCAGAGTAAATGGCAAGTGTGAGTTGGACTCGTTGGACTTGCTCCATTTATACTATGTACTCGCTTCGCAGCACTAGTCTCGCTTCGCAGCGTTGACTAGTCAAAATTGCAAGTTTTCACAAAAACTCGATTTTAGTACTTAGTATAAAGTGAAACCCATACATACCGTACAAGTCTAAAATAAAAATTATTTTTCACTTGTATTTGTTACATTTATTCAACACGGATATAAGATAGCTGGTAAACAAGAAGAATAATTAAAAGTTTTATTGATTCGAAGAAATAATTACAAAAGTTAAAATAATAAAGCTACTAACATTCTAACAAATTAACTTAATAATAAACACTTAAAGTTTTAACTGCTTAGGGATCATATTAGAAAGAAGAAGCTGTACTTAATAGATTGTAATAAGCCTAAGACGATTGTTAGTATACATACCTCATGAAATACATATAAGCACAATAAAATCACAACTTTAATCAGTAATAAACTTATATTTATAAAATTATATCTTATGTACCTTTATCCACATGATATAACACTTCATTGAAATATAACTTATAATTTCTTATTATTCACGAAAGTGAATGTTCGAATATCATAGACAGTTCAAGACGATTACCGATATTATGATCCACATAAACAGATTACACACAGGTTTCTGAGCCAAACTTTTATTGTTAATGTGCACAATATCTAGTGTTTTCTACTATACAACATACTGAAGAATTCAAGTACAACACATAACACTGTATCTTGTATTAGCAAGGTAGAGATTACTAAATGATGTTCTGTAGAAGCATATAACATACACTTGACACGAGATACTTTGTATCTTTCATATGTAAGGTAGAGGTTACTAAATGATGCCCTTTCGAAACATGTAACTCACCTTTTGACATTATGATACTTTGTATCATTTCAAAAAAAAAAAAATTATTTTAGATCACAGTGCACAGTAGTAACCTCTACCTTACATATGAAAGATACAAAGTATCTCGTGTCAAGTAAAAATAAAATTAATTAAATCTTTCAACTCAGTTCGCAGAAACCCTGCGAGTTGAATTCAAGTCGTTGTGGTCAACCCTAGTCAAACGAGGTGAACTCGTCTCGCTTCGGTCAACTCAAGTCAAACGAGTTGAACTCGTCTAGCTTCAGTCAATTGAAGTCAAACGAGGTGAACTCGTCTCGCTTCGGTCAACTGAAGTCAAAAGATTGACTGGTCAAACTCGCAATATTAGTTTAAAATACGAATTAAATAAAAAGTATAAATTAAAACGTAATTAAATAATTATCTTCGTAATTATGTAGCCAAAACAATAAATGTTTTTGCATAGTCAACTTATACCACTATTAAAATGGCCTTAAGTCAAAATTCAAGTCAAAAATAAATAAATCGTTTTTCACTTGAAGTTGAGACATTTATTCAACACGGATATTAAGAGAACTAGTTTAATTTAATTCCAAAGGGTAAACACTAAATAAAACAAGAATACAAAATAAAACTTTCATTAATTCTAAGAAATAATTACAAAAGTTAAAATAATAAAACTACTAACATTCTAATAAATTAACTTAATAGTAAACACTTAAAGTTTTAACTGCTTAGGGATCATATTAGAAAGAATAAGCTGTACTTAATAGATTGTAATAAGCCTAAGACGATTGTTAGTATACATACCTCATGAAATTCATATAAGCACAATAAAATCACAACTTTAATCAGTAATAAACTTATATTTATAAAATTATATCTTATGTACCTTTATCCACATGATATATCACTTTATTGATAAATAACTTATTATTTCTTATAATTCACAAAAGTGAATATTCAAATATCATAGACAGTTCAAGACGATTACCGATATTATGATCCACATAAACAAATTACACACAGATTTCTGAGCAAAACTTTTATTGTTAATGTGCACAATATCTAGTGTTTTCTACTATACAACATACTAAAGAATTCAAGTATAACACATAACACTGTATCTTGTATTAGCAAGGTAGAGACTACTAAATGATGTTCTTTAGAAGCATATAACATACACTTGACACGAGATACTTTGTATCTTTCATCTGTAAGGTAGAGGTTACTAAATGATGCTCTTTCGAAACATATAACTCACCTTTTGACATTATGATACTTTGTATCATTTCAATTTTTTTTTTATTTTAGATCACAGTGCACGGCAGTACTATCATTCAACAATTAAGACATATGTCATACGTTATATAATAGATCACATAAGATATTACACATGAAAGTTATACTTCTTAACTGCTCGGAAATCTTAGCATAACCTGCCTACCAATAAATCGTATGATGAAGCTGACTAGACTTAAGTTATTCTTATCACTTGTTAAGTAAAAGGACAAGTTATAATCAGTGGATATAGGTGTATAATAAGATAAATATAAGTGTAATCCTAGATAAAAATCGTTATTCTAATGCAACTTATAAGAATCTACTAACACATCATACTTAATACTTAAGGTTATTATTCTTAGACTTATTCTCCTAATGTACTATCATTTCCCAAGTTTTTACAGCCAAAACTTAAAGCTTTTTCTAAAAGAACTTCAGTTGTTCTTTTATTGGAGGCGATTCCCCGCAGGTAACAAACAAATGAATGCCATACGCCTCCCCCACCCCCCCCCCCCTTTTTTTTTTTTTTTTTTTAGTACTAAAAATAACTACTAACTATTACTAAAATACCCTTGGAAGACTAATCACTCTGGATTTCTCATTCCATTCAGTTGAACCAATGTCTCAAATCTTGCTCTGTCGAACGCCTTCGTATATAGGTCTGCTAAGTTATCCGCAGTCGGAACCTTAACTAACCTTATCATTTTCTTTTCAGCACAATCTCTAATAAAATGATGTCGAATATCAATGTGCTTAGTTTTACTGTGCTTCACAGGATTGTTAGTGATCGACATAGTAGATTCGTTGTCAATCATCATAGGAGTATTGGTTATATTTAACCCGTAATCCCGCAGTTGTTGTTGTATCCAAAGAACTTGAGAACAATAGCTGCCAGCTGCAACATACTCAGCTTCACATGTAGAAATGGCTACTGAGCTTTGCTTCTTGCACTGCCAAGATACTAATCTACCTCCTAAGAATTGACATCCTCCGGTCGTAGATTTCCTATTTTGATTACATCCTTCATAATCCGAATCAGTATATGCTACTAGATCTAAGTCTCCATCAATTGGATACCAAAGTCCCAGCTTCGGTTGCCCTTTGAGGTAACGGAAGATCCGTTTAATAGCCTGCATATGTGACTCTTTCGGATTAGCCTGATATCTTGCACATAAACAAACAGCAAACATAATGTCAGGTCTAGAGGCAGTCAAGTACATTAGTGATCCAATCATGGCCCTATATAAAGTAGGATCCACATCCTGATCACTCGATGTATCCGGACCTAGTTTGTGATTAACTGGAATCGGAGTATTGTAGACTTTACTGTCATCCATCTTAAATCTTTCTAATAACTCATAAACATATTTAGATTGATGAATAAAGAAGCTATCCTTCTTTTGGTCAACTTGTAACACTAAGAAGAATTTCAACTCTCCCATTGCAGACATCTCAAATCTTTTTCTCATGACTTTCTCAAATTCTTGACACATCTTTTCATCAGAAGATCCAAAGATAATGTCATCAACATAAACTTGTACTAATAGAAAGTCTTTATTTTTCCATTTTACAAACAATGTACTATCAATTGCTCCTCTTGTAAATCCATTATCAAGTAGATACGTTGATAGTGTTGCATACCACATCCTTGGTGCTTGATGTAATCCATATAGAGCCTTATTCAAACGATATACTCTATCTGGATACTCATGATCAGCAAACCCTGGAGGTTGAGCAACATACACCAATTCTTCTACTTTGCCATACAAAAAGGCACTCTTAACATCCAACTGATAAACTTTTATATCATAGAATGACGCGAATGCTAAAAAAACTCTAATTGCTTCTAGCCTAGCAACTGGTGCAAACACTTCATTGTAATCTATGCCTTCTTGTTTATTAAAACCTTGAACCACTAGACGTGCTTTATTGCGAGTAATGACTCCCTGGTCATCTCTCTTACACTTAAATACCCATCTAGTTCCAATTGGATATTCTCCCTTTGGTAGGTCAACCAACTCCCAAACTTGTAATTTTGAGAACTGTTGCAGTTCTTCCTGCATAGCTTCAACCCATGAGCCTTCTTTGAGAGCCATTTGCACATTTTTAGGCTCAACTTGTGAGATAAAGCATGAATATAGACATTGATTAGGAATCCCTGTCTCTTTGATAGCAGTATACAAGCTTTCTAAATCTTCAGAAGTACTAGCTTTAGATTGAGTCCTAGTCTGAACAGGAGTATTAATATCACCGATGATGTTTTCAACGGGATGATTCTTACTCATTCTTGTAACTGGTATAGGATCAACTATTAACTCATCTCCTAAGTTAGTACCAATCTCTTCTAATGAAGGCATTTCTTCTGAATTTTCTAAAGAGATCTTTAAATGGTTCAAAGAAGTAAGTACATCATCAAACATTGTTTGAAGATCCTTTTCAGAATCTTCTGTTTCTTGATACTTATCCTTTGAAAATTGTCGAGACCCACTTGAAGAAGCTTCATTTGAGTCATCTGATGTCCTGATTCCAGATTTCGGAACACTTGATGTTGAAGACGGACCATTGTCCAATTCTTCATTCAATAAGTGCTGAGAGATCTCTGAATCACTGACAAAGTCACTTATGGGAACCTTAAATGACTGAAAGAGATCTGAATAGTCAAATTGCCAATCTAATCCCTTATGCACAACAGGTACATAGCTCGTAACTCCAATGTTATAAACTATCTCCAGACGACTAGTGACCTTATTGAAAACCCTTTTATTTGGAGAATTAGGCATATAACCCAAGAAAAATCCTTCGTCAGCCTTCTCACCAAATTTAGCTCGATTCCCAGTTTTCAATATTGTACAAGCAACTCCAAAGGGTTCAAATCCTTTTAAGTTTGGTTTCTTATTGTTCAAAAGCTCATAACAAGTCTTATTATGCCTTTTAACCGTAAGAACTCTATTCAGAACATGACATGCTGTATTCACTGCTTCTGCCCAAAAGATGACCGGAAGCTTTGAATGTGCAAGCATTGTTCTAGCAGCTTCAATCAACGTTCTGTTCTTCCTTTCAGCCACACCATTCTGTTGAGGTTCATATGGTGCACTGAATTGATGAATTATCCCTTTGCTTAAGCAATAGATATCTAACGTCGAATTCTTGAACTCTGTTCCGTTATCACTACGAATACGCTTAACTCTCGTTTTGTATACATTTTCAATTTGGTCTAAAAACTCAATTAGAATACCTGGAGTTTCATCCTTAGATCCTAAGAAAAATACCCACGAGAATCTAGAGTAGTCATCTGTGACAACTAGACAGTACCATTTGCCACCTATGCTTCTTTTGCTTATTGGGCCGAAGAGATCCATATGTAGCAAATCAAATGGAGAGGAGATTGAGTTTTCAGTCTTAGATCGGTGTGGTTTCTTATGCTGCTTTCCTTTCATACAAGGAACACACTTATCCTCAGACTCGAAACGTTTTTGCGGTACACCCAAAACTAAACCATTTTTGGTTATGAAGTTCATTTTTCTCCAGTTTAGGTGTGCCATTCTCCTATGCCATAGTAGCGCGTCTGCTTCCGAAGCCTTGGATAATAAACATGTAGATACCATTGAAGAATTAGAAACACCCATGTTTATCGCATAGATGTCCTTCTTCCTTGGTGCCCTCATCAATATCCATTCTTCAGGAATTGTGAAGCCTAGCTTCAGGACTAAAGCCTCCTTTTCATTAAAATGAACTGGATGACCTTTATCGCAGACTTGGGAAACACTCACTAGGTTATGAGTTAGTTCTTCAACATAATTCACATCCTCTAGAGTTAAAGTTCCATTTGAAACTTTTCCTTTCCCAGTAATTACTCCTCCTTTGTCTCCTGCAAAATTTACTTTTTGCTTGAAACCTTCTCTGAAGTCCTTCAGTAGACTTCTTTCACCTGTCATGTGTCTTGAGCATCCACTGTCTACATACCACCAGCTGTCCTTGTTCACAGTCTGCTCCTACACATCACAAGTTTGTACACAGTTAGTTATCAAGAGGGACCCAAGCCATTACGGTCTTGGTTTGTCCCTGGTCATCTACAATCTGAACCTCCTTAAAGTAACCATAACTATTCCCATCATGAGTCTTGGTAACCTTCACAGGAGTTTGAGATTGTTGATGATCTGTAGTCTTAGGCCTATGAGGAGAGTGAGTAGAAAACCTCCTAGGCACAAACTTAGTTCCCTGTGCACTCGAAGTAGAAACATTCTCAAATTGACTATGGTTTCTACTTGGGGTCCTAAACCTCGAAGGTGTCTTATCTCTTGGCTTATTAAAAGTATTTTCGTTTAGAGTATAAGCCCTTTTAGGTTTAGGTGGAGAGACACTATGATTACCATCTCTTTTCAGAATGTTTACAGGTTTGCTTCCTAATCCCGGTTTGGAGCCTAACCTATCTACAATCGAACTAGAAATAGTTGGTGTCTTTTCAGTATTCACTAACTTATGTGATGCTTCCAACTTCTTATTTGGGCAACAAGAAGCTATGTGTCCTTTTTGGTGACACTTGAAGCAAGACATCTGTTTACGTGACTTACTAGCTTTTGCATCCGCTACCGGAGTTTTAGGCACTAAAGGTTCAATGACATGTTCTTTATTAACCACTTCATTAATCTTAGTATCATTAATTACTCCACCCGATACAAAATGTACTTTGGTGTGAGGAATTTTCTTACTATCATCAGATGAAGGGTTCTTAATAACACTCTTCTGTGACTCTAACTTATCCGGTTTATTAGTTTCTTTCGTTTCAGGGTTAACATCCGCCATTTCAGTATCTACAGGAGTTTTAGTGTAATTTGAATTGAATGGGTGAGGCATATCATTATATCCTAAACCAGACATATCCTTCACACTACGCTGAGCACCTAACATTTTATCCATTTCAGATGTTCTATAGCTCTCAAGCTTATGATTCTGAGCTACAAGTTTTGTTTTGCAATCAGCTAACTCCTTATCCTTATTAGTAATGGATAGATTCAAATCATTTATGTTCATATAGAGACCGTCTATGATAATTAATTTCTCATTCACAGTATCTCTAAAAGCTGTCTTGTCAGCCTCATCTGCCTTAATCTTATCCTTTAAGGCTTGTTTATCATCACTTAACCTACATATATCTAACTTAGCTAGGTCAAGTTCAGATCTTACAGCCTCACTGGATTTACTAAGTGTGCTAAGTTGAGATGACAGGGTATTATTAGTTTCAGTCAAAGTCTTATAGGAATCTGCATAAGCACTAACTTGGGACTGTAAACTGGAAACTAACTGACACAGATCAACAAGAGAGACAAGATCTAGGCATACCCGTTTTTTATCAGTTTGCAGTTCAGCAATCTTAGCTACAAAATCTACGGGATCCAAATCTTCAGTTGAACCCAAGTCTAATACATCATCAGCATTAGCTTTAACAGGAGTCTCAGGCACCTTTACTTCAAAAGCTGGATCAGTGGGCATATAGGATAATGACTCAGCTTCAATCTCTTGATCGTCAATCTCAACCATCAAAGCTTCCTCTGACTGAGTTTTCCAATCATAAGACCCATCTAGCTGTTTCACTACTAAGGCTTTGGAATGCAAATTATTTCCCGAGCCTTGTTTCCCTTCACCAGTCTCTACCTTAGGTCTTTGGCATTCTCTAGCAAAGTGTCCGTAACTTTTACAGTTATAACACTTGACCTTGGTTTTATCAAACCCTGATCTGTTGCCAACAACCTTTCTTCCATTTTTGTTTAAGAAATTTTTAACTCTCCTTGACAACAAAGCAAGTTGGTCCTGGAGATCTATTTCTTCAAGATAATCAGGATCTATCTGATCATAGTCTTCATCAAAAAGAATTGGATCATTAATCTTACAATCAATATAATTCTCATATGAAGCTACAAATGAAGCAAGAACAGACAGTTGCTGCTCAGCAGATTTCACACTCATAGGCATCTTTTGATGTTCTTGAGGTGACTTCTCAGAAGGTTTCCATCAGCATTACCAACAAACAAAGCAGTGGTCGAGCTAGATGAAGCAGTCGAGATAGAAGTTTTTCCATGATACAGTCCTGGATCCTGAACATGATCAGAATCAATATCTTTCGACTTCTTAGTGAAATCATATCCTTTGAGCTTGTCAATAACCTGCTCAAGTGTCATGGTTGCATATCTGGTTTCATTGTCTGTGATCATCACACCGTACATCTCCCATTTAGAAGGTAAACCCTCAAGAAACTTGTCGGTTTTCTCTACCTCCTCAATAGTGATTTCATGGTTTTCAATCTCAGATAACAAATGGTAGAAACGAGTAACATAAGCATCAAGAGTTTCTCCTTTAAAAGCTTTAAACAGAGTAAACTGCTTTTTCAGAAGCTTCTTCTTGCTTGTACTTGTGGACTTCCCTCACATCTTTTCTCAAGCGCTTCCCAGAGTGCTTTAGCAGTATGAAAAGATTTTAACTGATGATTAATTTCCTTAGATAAACACATCTTGATACAAGAATGAGCTTTATTTTCATTCTCATAGTCTTTCTTTTGTTGTTCACTCATCAGATTATAGGATACCACAAGAACATCATTTTGAACAGTTTGAGTGGGTGCCGTGTATCCTCCTTTGATAGACATCCAGATTGAGAGATTATGGAATCTGCAGTAAGATTCAAACCTATCTCTCCAACTGTAATAGTCTTCAACACGTAATAACTTAGGTGGAGTATTAGATTTTCCAACCTCGTGCTCCATCTCAATCATTTTGCTAATGTCAGACATTTTTAAGAGTTTCGGGAATTAACAATAAGAAAAATCAGAAAGTTCACTTTGCAGAAACTCGATTCGCAGGACAGGAACTCGGTTCGCAGGGGAAACTCAGTTCGCAGAAGAACTCGGTTCGCAGGGTGAACTCAGTTCGCAGAGGGGAACTCAGTTCGCAGAGGGGAACTCAGTTCGCAGAAGAACTCGGTTCGCAGGGGGAACTCAGTTCGCAGAGGAGAACTCAGTTCGCAGAATCGGCTGAAAAACCCTAAAATGAAAATTTTAGTTTTCTAATCGATTAAACCCTAAGATTTCGGTCGATTACGAAACTAAACACTTCCAGAGACTGATTTTGATCATTTTTACGAAGATTAATCGTAACAACAACCCTAAATCTATCGTTATTATCCAAATAACCTCGAACTAACTAAGTATTTAGCCCGAAAGCTCTGATACCAATTGAAAGTCCCTACTACGTGGATCGATAACGAGGTTATCTTAGGTATTAAGGCGCGGAATTCCTCAATACTTGGTTCACAATAAGTGAACAATTTGTTTCGCAAGATAATAGCGAATTGATTTATCAACAAGGTTTTGTATCGATTAATTAACGTTAATCGATCAATACCTAACCTTATGACTGCTTAGAATAGTGTTTTTGTCCTCTGGAAAACGAATGGCCAAAAGTCCCTTTCGGATTAAACCTAATTGAGTATTTATAGGTTTTAATCAAACTCGATTCGCAGGTCGATGGACTCTGCGAGTTAAGTTCAACTCGCAGCCCACAACCAAGCCCATCTCGACTCGATTCGCAGCTCTGCGAGCCCAGATCTCATCTCGCATAACTAAGTTCTGCGACTTGAGATCTTATCTCACAGACTTTAGTTTGTAACATCGTATTCGATATTCGTCTAACACTTTATCATACTAATATATTTAACGAATATTAACACCAAACTAATATCATTTACAAATCCAAATCAATTGTACAAACTTGATTACAATAATCACTAGTACTATTACAAGCTAGATCTGTTGTCACACATACATGTTCCAACATTAATTATCATTCTTGAATACTTATGATGTAAACACTAGATTCCTTACTAATTAAAGTTACATTAGCATGTCACACCGGGAGCTAGGTTATGGTAACATTACAAAGTATTTAGAATAATAATCAAAATCTTAATTATGGTTTAATAATACTTTCATATGAACGGGAACAAAATCTAAAGGTACTAGACAAAACTGAATCATATAACCATTCCTCGTAATCCTAACAGATTTATATATTTAAAAAGTTCAATTATGACTTTAAACCAGCCCATGCTTAATACTACCCAATAAATCCCCTAATTATCCACAACGTTCCTCACTAAAAGTGGTTCCGTCGCTTCAAACATTGGCCATGTCTTGTCCTACGATAATCCCCCATCTAGCCTTGTGGTTTCATAGTTTTATACCTTTGACAAATTATATTGACACAGATGACTGACTACCTTTTAATTGGAAGTCGTTAAAAAGGTGTTATAATCACATTTATTGGTGGAAAGGTGAAAGATTAATTTGAAGTTTAAAAGTCTATTTAGAAAGGTTAATTAAACTAGGTTTCTCATTTTATATATTAGTCCGTAATATAACTACATTCGGTCGTTACTCGACTTCCATACATTTGTACTTCACCTTGAAGTGTTTCCTGTACTATATCGAGTAACAGTCGAATAGGGGCCATCATATTACTTCATAATATTGTACCGTTTCGTAATATGACTACCTTCGGTTGTTTCTCGACTTCCATACATTTGTACTCCACCTTGAAGTGTTTCCAGTACTATATCGAAGAACAGTCGAATAGGGTCCGTCATATTACTTTACGATAATTAAGACCGTTTATATTTTACTACTATGATGATCCTAAGGCAACAATCAAACAAGAACATGCAATAAGACGATCAAAGCAATACTACCGATCTTTAATATTTAATTTTAAATCATTCCATAATTTACTAACTACATCGCAAGCAATCACTACAAGTATACTACTCTCTAATCATGGCAATAACTAAATCTAGCATAATCAATATAAACATAATTAATTAATATAGATAAGGATAGAAAGAACCAGGATTGAAAGCGAGAGAGAATAGACTTGAATTAATTTACACAATTCCGAGCATACACCGAAGATTACAATGCGTTCCATACTTTCCTTCTATTCCTAATTAAACTCCTAAACTAGTTTAAATACTAGCTAAAACTAATCTAGAGAAAGAATGTAGAGTGAGAAAGTTGAAGCTTATTTCTAGAGTGAGAAGAATAAGCTAGAAAGGGTGTCTTGAAATGAACCATGGAGCACCTATTTATAGGTGAAAATTGGTGCATTTTAGTCATCAGGAGCACATGTTAGCAAAAGGTGGAAAAGTTGCTAACACATTGATGCGTGTGAAAGCGTCTAGTTTTATTTATAAAGTACAGGATATACCAATCACTACTATCACACAACCAGGAAAGAATACCCGATCAGAATAATATAGCTATGGTAAGTCCAGGTCGAACACAGGAACACAGGAACGATGTTATTCCGTTAAATTGGAATTATTAATAAAGCAGTAAAATAGGGGTTACGTTTTAGTTCCGTATGAACGTTCAATATGAACTAAATAACTAAACCAAACAACATCAAACAAGATAAGAGGAACAGATAAACAATCGGAGATAAACATGTAATTGCTTAGAATCTTCAAACTCAGATTCATGTTATCCGGTTCATGTGTTTTGATTGTCTGATTGTGATTTCTTTTATATTAACTTAGTTACTAATCAAAGAATCCAAGTTAAATGTAAATTAGTCTCTTGTTCTGGTTAACTAATTTCTACAATCTAGGGTCCAACAATAAACATCGATCTGACGTCGCAAGAATGTTGCTCTATTGCGAGCTTTTCCCTAGATTGTGCATTAAGTGTTCATGACTAATTACGATTAATCCTTGCGGTATGACTCAACAATACCTACTAATAAACTCTTATTAGCTTTCTCATTTTAGATTGATTAGTTACTATTCTCTTAACCTATCAAACTTAATATATTTAGCAATGACTATAAACCTAGATTCATAATCATCAATAATTAATAACATCAAAGGAACTCAATCTCAATGACACTATTAACCACGTTAAGTAATAACTAACAATCACCAATAAACAAGGATTCATGGATAACATAATAATCTTCAATCAGATAATTTATTCAAAACACAATTAAAACCTTCAAACAATCATCATCAAAGATTCTTAAACTAAACAATATACATAAAGTCTAATTCATCATTCATATATACAAATTAAGTATTATAATCTCAAACAAAACATATAGACGATGTTCGAATTGAAATCGGAAAAAGATATGCAAACCAAATCATAAACTGCGCGAAATAGAATTGATAGGAATCAATCCTATCCTTTTACGCCTCCGAATCATCATCGAAATGCTCCCAAAATGGGAGAAAACTGTAACACCCCCAAATTTAATGATTCACGGAAGCATACTTTGGGTGTTACTAATCAATAATCAAAGCACACAGATATATAGCAAACGACTCTATATGCGTCGTTTTAACAAAATATATTAATATTAAAAGGTTTACAACAGATTGAACTCATACATAGCTCGTGATCGTAATATGAGAGATTTAAGTACATAATTAGTTATACAAAATCTAATAATGCAATGAAATCCCTGAAGTTTGCATGAAGACTCGAGCTAAGATGCATCCTGGTGGGCAGTCCAAATCTACTGCTGAGTACCTGTGATACATGCTAAAATGGGTCAGCTAACGCTGGTGAGCTCACAGGTTTAGATATTAAATAAATTTAGTGTGAACCGCAAGATTTAATTGTTGATTTGCATCCAGCAAATGATAATAGTTATGTATACAGCCATGAGCGCATAGTCTGAGCTTAACTCGAGGGTCGGGTCCCATATAGAGAATTCTGAGCGAGGTGCCTCCACGTGTGCCTAATCTACACTCGTCTTCCCAAATATTAGTACGTCCGTTTACCCGGTTAGTGCTTGCTAACCCGGACGAGGAGGGTCAATCCTATATGGTACCATATACTAATATTCACGCTACTTTCGTATTACCAGACTATACTGACGGAGGACTTTGGTTTGATTAGTTGAAAACAACTCATGTAGTATATTAAAATATGTACTCGCGTTCATGTGTTAAAAACAGAGCAATGTATCACACCCCTAGTAAAATAGTAAAAAGAGGGGCCATGAGACTCACTTGAGCCTGAAGAGTTTATCTTAATAAACTTAGATTGATTAGCCAAGAATCGAAGTCCAACGACTTGTAACCTGAGGGTGTCCATGACACGCGATGGTTATGACATGATTGAGTATCTCAAAGATCACCCTTGTAGTTGTTTGTTCAACTAGAATGTCCAAATTACCATGATTTGGTAGTTTGTTTAAGAGTTTGAAAATGTGTACGGCCCATTAGTGATTGTTTGTAATAATAATCCCACATTATTATTTTGATGATTTTGAAGTGTTATACCTAAAAGTAAGTTCCAATGTGTTTTAGAAGTTGTGTCGCATTCGTGTTTGATGTTATACAAGTTTAACCCTTTGTGTGAAAGTTTAGATGTAACACCGTTACTTGTGAACCTAGGGTAAGGGCGAAGCTAGTCAATGACGGGGGTCCAGGGGCAGCGCCCCTGGTAGCGGGGTCCAAGGGGCGGCAGCCCCTGGCGGGGTCTAAGGGGCAGAGCCCCTGGCTGGGGTCGAGCTTTGGTGAAAAACGCATCTGGACTTGAATTTGGGTGAAATGGGGCGTCAAATTTGGGCCTCAATACTTAGTGTAAAATTAGTTTGAAACCTTCTGTTTTATGCGTCACTTATAGCGTCACTTGGGGCTTAGGCGTCACTTAGGAAGTGACGCATGAAATGGCAGAATCTGAGTGAGGGCGTCACTTATGGCGTTACTTATGGAAGTGACGCATAGTGAGGCGTCACTTAGTGGCTTGGGCGACACTTAGGAAGTGTCGCATAAAATTGGAAATTCTGAGTTTAGGGCGTCACTTAGGTAAGTGATGCATAAGGTGGCGTCACTCCATTAGTGTCGGGTATGAGTGTCGGTTAAGGCTTCTAGGCGTCACTAAACAAGTGACGGAGGTAAGTGTCGGGAAAAAGGGGTTTTATGCGGCACTTATGCAAGTGATGCATGGTTAGGGCTTTTAGCGACACTCAATGCGTCACTTAAGTGACGCATGAAGTGACGCTATACTACACCTTCGTTGCGACACTTAAGGCTGTTAACGAATTTTTGAGCCAAAAATGAGTTTTCGGGTTTCCGTTTGGTCTGATTCTTTTACCCAACCCTTATAAGGACATTCTAAGCTTAAAGAAACAACTAAAACTTAAAAACACTTAAAATCGAGAGGTTTCGAGTTTTCGTCGAAACTTACAAGTTAATGAATCAAGATTCCGGAAAGGTAGGAGTGTAGATCGTGACGCGGTGATTCTTTTCTTCCAAACGAACGAGATGATCCGAGGTGGTTTAGTGGTATTATTTTGTAGATTATGTTGATGGTGGTTTGGTGGTAAAACGAGAGAAAAGAGAGAAGAGGAGGGAGAAGAATGTGAGAAATGAGGAGGAAGAAAAGGAGAGAGTGGGGTTTTGATGAAAGCCTCACTTTCTCAGCTCCTGTAGTCGCGCTCCGTGCGGTGTTCGTTTATCCAATTGTTTAAACTTTTTAAATAATTTAATACACGTCTAATTGTGAGTTTTTAAAATACGAGTGTTTTATCGATAACACTTAATATAGTGTCATAAAATACAATTCAACTTTATTCCGGTTGTTAGCGCGTTTAGTATTTAATCGCGTAAGCGTCTATTCATACAATACAGAAGGGTCTAGAATATTATCAAGATAATATTTTTGGGTACTATATCCTTAATAAATACTTTTATATTTAATAAAATTGGCCACCAACGTCCGTATTTATTTGAACCGAATCACATTCGATTTGAAACTTGTACAATTTACTCAAATCGCATATTCGTATATATTCAACAATATATAAAATTTGATACATTAATTAGCCTAAAACCAACTAATTACATGTATTAACAACTGATTAGGCACTAATCACTAGTCCTAATTTGGCGGGTGTTACAAAAACCCTCTAGTTGTCGGCTGCTTAAAAGTGGTTTAGGGTTCATAGGGAATTACATACAAGCTAGCATTTCGCAAACCAAATTTTTAGCTTAAAAATTGTGACAATCGTTAAAATCTCATGTCATTACCGCACTCGAATCTTAAACTACGCTTACAATATTCTTTAAATCCTAGTGAAAATTATAGGTTATGACTCCGTAGGCTTACTAAAGTCGTAGAACGTCTAGGAGATTGCTTAGTGAATCTTAAATTCCTATAGACTTCCTAAATTTGGTACTAAGTGCCAAACTAAACAAAGAAAAATCTACCTCTTTATGTCTTCACAAGATCTTTATCGAATCGCAAAACCGAAATTTCAGTGACTCGACAAGTAAATTCAATCGGACGGTACCCGACTTAACACGAACGTTGGTGAAAACATTTCTAAAATAACTTAAAACTATTTTTAGAAGTTATTTATCATATATTATTATCATTTTATAATAATACCCGAAAAACCTAGACGTTTCGATTAAAACGTCTCAAACGCAACGAAAACGCGCAGAACGCGCCCGACAATCGAACGAAAGTCAAAATACACTTTTGAATCTAAAATATATTAATTAGTGAAAGGTTATCAATTAATATATCGTGTCTTTAAACGATAACAAAAAAAAATGCCCAAATAAAACGTTACGCGATTTAGAGTCCGTACAACGAACGCGCAAATCGAGATCACTAAATTAACGAATAATTTTTGTAAATGTTTTTCAAGTAATTAGAATAAATACTTCAATTGGAAATATTGAAACTTAAATTGATACTTAAAAACGCGTATTAAACATTTAACACCAAACCGAGCGAGTAAACGAACGTAAAACGCAACAAATTAAGCTAGGAATGAAAAATGACCATAATGCCCTTGGTGGGGCCCATGAGAACGACCAGCCACCCCCTCCCCCACTTAGATTTCATGCAAAAATCAATTATTGCTTTTACTTACAACCTCCATACATTAGCCATGCATGTCCCATTTCCAACTTTACACTCAAACACTTCACACCTTTTCTCTCTACAATCCCCTCTCATTCTCTCTCTAATTGCTGAAGATTTCCAGCCTTTCAACCCCCTAAAAACCACTATTCAATCACCATCATTCATCATCTTAAAGTTTAGAAGAAGGAAGGAAGCTCAAGACATCATCATCTTCATCTCTCTCATTTGTTCTTCATCTTGTTGGTATAAATCACACTAACTCTTCAATAATTTACTTGTTTGCTACTGATTTAGATGTTATAATGCTCATCTAACTTGGATATGTCCAAATCTAAGATCAAAAATCGTTTTAATAACCCATATGTGAATATGCATAATCTGTCTTAGAAAAGTCAGTTTATTAAAACACTCATAACTTGAGTTCTACAAAGAATTACGAGATGTATTTTTTATTTAAAAGATGCGTATTGAAAAGATCTACAAAAAGTTCTTCTATGGCTCTTTCCAGAAATCTACGGATTTTCATATAAATACGAATCTATGCGACTGGTCTGCATGTGCTTAAAAACTGAGAATGGTTCTACCCATAAATTTTATACCTATCAAGATGGACACTATAATTACCGGAAAAATTAAGTTAACCTCTAGACACATGGTAGAACAACTGGTAAAAATTGTGGACTCTAACTCGGAATATAACTAGTTAAGAAAAATAGAGGAAGTGAACCGACAAAACCGAAAAACATAAATATGGACTATTTTTGGACTTTTATAAAAACCAAGACTATTGGTGAACTCCGACATGAACCGACAACATATTTAGACCCTATAAACTGATATTTGGGTTGGGTGAAAGTTTCGGGTCAAACCGAGTAAGTTTGACCAAGTCAACAAAAGCGGCTCGTTTTCGAAAAACTTACTATTTTTGGAAAGAATTGTAAACAAAAATGGATTTGGGTGACTTATTAACTAACTTAGACCAAAAACGAGACATGTAAATATAACCCGAACGAAAAATGACACTTAGAACTTTTGGACCAAAGATTGAAATTCTAATTTCACTTAGTATCCAATTCGCGTAACAACAATAACTACAAACGAGGACAACTTAGACACACGCGAGATATACTATTGCAAAGTGTATAATGAACCGTATATAATAATAATGTCTTTGAGAATTATTATTACAAACTTTCACCAACGGGTCACACACGTTTTCTAAAACAAAATATATATGGACATACTAGTTGAGTGAACAATTAGCATAAGTAAACATTAACTCCCACTTACACCCGACCTTATGCGTTTAGGGTGCTAGAAGGTTGCATTTGGAACACACATACTTGCTAATTGCTATATTTGCTTGCTAAACTCAGGTGAGTATTCACAGCCCCATTTTTCTATTGTTTTCATAAACTTTTTGGGGTGAAAAGCATGACTACTTGTTTACTAAACTGTTCTTTAATGTGTACTCTTAGTAAAATTGTTCTTGAAAGAAATACACAGTTTGTATTTTACTGCGAAACTGATCTTGTTAATTGAAACTGCTCTTGAACTTGTGCACTAGTTAAACTTGTTCTTGAACGTGCACACAAACTATATCTTACAGCGACACCGTTCTTATTGAATCTGACTACGAAACTATTCTGATTGCGAAATTGTTCAGGATTAAACATTTACTATTTTGATACTAAAAACTGTTCTGGAAATGTACACATCCTATATATCTTTTGTGCTAAAAATGTTTTATGTGTGTACATATACTATTTATACGCTCTTATTGTATGCTTGTGACTCTAGCGCATCTTAAGTCCCCGGGTTCTTTTACACAACCTATTAACTCATTATTGAGTCGATGGTTGATATGGATAGTACTATTTGGAAGGAGGCCACCTTCCCACTCTCTCGTGCATGTGAGTGCATACCACCAACTTTAAATGTTCGCGATAGGACATGTCTTTGGGGCGTTGTTCTCGGGCCAGTAGGTTTGGTTGTGGACTCAAGCTATACATGTCGTTCTTAAATGAATTCTAATTCGCGTATAAACAATTAGTTACGTAGCAACGTAAATCATTCAAACGTGGTTTTGATCACTTCTAGATGACTTTCGCATTTATACACTAAACAACTATTTACGTAGCAACGTAAATCTTTCAAATGTGATTTTGAATACTTTTAAATGGCATTCTCACTTATTCTAAAACCTGTGAACTCACCAACTATCTTTGTAGTTGACCCTCATTTTTACATGCTTTTCAGGAAACAAACAGTAGTTGGGAAAATGAAGCTACGATTAACCTTATGAATGTTGAAGTCATTAGTGGAGCCTTGTGCTGTGGAACCATTGTGCTGTTACATCTCGTGTTTCCGCTTCAACGGGGTGTGACAGATTTGGTATCAGAGCCTAAGGTTATAGGGAACTAGGATTGTAGTGACCTAGACTATAACCATTAGGGTAGTATTCCTTACTAGGTATGACTGGTTCAGCAATTGCATCATTTGAATTTAATTTAACATAGCCTGATCAACTATGTACAATTAAAGGTGAAGCGATGCAAGACCTGAAATAGTCATAGTGAACGGGAATGCCTTAGCATACGTAGACCTATGATAGAAACATGATTATCCCTTATACGTGCTTATGTGCGAGGTTTTTATGTGTATATACATATATATATAGCTTTACTTACTACTGTGGAGACTTCCATGGTACCCGCTCGCCCAACCGCATTGGGCAACGACATATTCGAAGAGGACTCACTTGAGGAGAATCCACCTATGGATTCGCCACTGAAACAAGAGACACCCGCTTCACCCTCTTCCTCCCACTCCCAACCTAATCATTCGGGAACACGTATAGAACTAGAATATAAAGAGAATTCATCACCTAGGCGCGTTACATTTACTTTTTCTGTTCCACGCTCTTTTCCCCCCGCTTATCGTAGACCAAATTGATTGTGTGTGTTATACACAACTAGAAGGACTGATAGACCATCACGAACTAGACCTTTCGCTAACTACTACTACTACTGATACTCCACCCACTAGGATCCGTCATTGTACAGAGGTCTGTCGGTGAAATTAGTCAACCACGACACCTACATATGGGAAACGTTTTCCAACAATTGGATGGATTCCAACAACTTGTCCATAACTTTGTTTGCGACCTCAACCACTCCGAACATAAACTATTTCGACAATGATCTGGTCATTTTAATCACTACTTCAAGGGGAAATTGCAACTACGGGATTACCAACTACATTTACCAAACAATCTTTATCAAACATTTGTTTACTTCGAAACAATGACATAGTCCTGATCGACTACTTTGAGAACCCCACTCGGTCATTGTTATGACTACCTTTTGAACATGCGATACTCACTAAACCCTTGTGTTATCAAATTCACCGTCTTAATAAAACTTTATCTCGAAGAAAATGGAAAGCTCCACTATGGAAGACTACTCGTCAGACGACGACCTGAATCTGGAATAAAATAAAAGTAGAAGGACGTGCCTATGTCATGTTATATTAAAACCTTCTATCTCTAGGGATATACAAGAACCCCGTCACATTTAGTATAAGATTTTCGTAATTCATCCGGAGGTAACAGTGCCCGGCATATTTTGTAAACGCCAATCATGTAATCTATTAATCTTGTGCTTCGGTTAACCTCAACGTATTATTTCTAGCTTTCAACGAGTTACCTCTGACATTTACCCTAAATTTTTACATAACTTCTAATTTTCTAATTCTATTACTAAACAAAGTTTCAAAGTGCTGTCAAGAGTTTTCAACGTATTTTGATTGACTCGCACCTTTCAATGGCCCATGCGATTTCAAACAGATTTCATCGTAAAATTTTCAACAAGATTTTACAACATAAACCCCTACATGAAATGTTCTATTAAACTTTCAAAATCCATAGGTGTATAAACTCATTTATACAAAACATATCATTTGATCAAGGTTTTATCACTATTGATACCTACAACAACAGATTTACAAACAAGTTTACCAACTGTTTCAACAACTACTTAGTAATGATTAGACGACTTTGTAAACGACTCCTCTGTAACATTTTGACTACGATTTGAACAACAAAACGATCATGAATTTAACTGCTTTTAAACATGACTTAGACATTGTTATGTCTACTTTTAAATCAACGATTTGATTACAACTAATTTTTAGTACAAGACATACTTGCAAAGAACTTTTTCCCATAGACTTCATACCCGTCAAAATCGGAAGCATTAATATCATAGTAGGCATGGATTGGTTATCCAAGAATCATGCCGAAATCATCTGTTTTGAAAAACTCATTCATATTCCCCTCGTTACCGGTGGAAGTTTGATCCTACAGGGAGAGACCGGTAAACTGAGCTTGAACATTGTTTCCTTCATGAAAACCCGAAAGTACGTAAGAAAAGAGTACCAAGCAATCTTTGCACTCGTGACCGAATAGAAGTCGGAGGAGAAGCGACTTAAGGACGTACCCCTTCATGCAGAATTTTCCGGAAATCTTTCCCCGAAGACTTGCCTGGCCTTTACCCGCCTAGACAAATCAAATTCCAAATCAACCCTGTGCCCGACGCAGCACCCATGGCACGAGCCAGATACAGATTAGCCTCTTCTGAGTTGCAGGAGTGTCCACCCAATTACAAAAACCCCTGGACAAGGGATTTATACGACCAAGTTCCTCACCCTGGGTAGCTCCGTACCTATTCGTGAAAAAGAAAGATGGATCTTTTCGAATGTGTATCGATTACCGACGACTGAACAAACTAACCATTAAGAATCGATACCCACTTCCAAGAATCAATGACCTGCTGGACCAACTTCAAGGGTCGAGATTTTACTCAAAGATAGATCTACGGTCTGGTTATTATCAATTATGAATTCGAGACTCTGACATTCCTAAAACAACCTTTAGAACTCGCTACGGGCATTACGACTTCCAAGTGATGCCATTCGACTAAACCAACGTACCGACAGTATTCATGGACCTTATGAATCGGGTGTGCAAGCCATATCTAGAAAAATTTGTTATTGTGTTTATCGACGACACCTTAATCTACTCTCACACCGAAACCGAACATGGCCAACACCTAAAAACTATCTTGGAATTACTCAAGCACAAGGAGTTATACGCCAAATTCTCTAAGTATGAGTTCTGGATGTGAACAGTACAGTTCCTAGGGCACGTCATTGACAGTCAAGGGATACATGTTGATCCATCCAAGATCGAGGCACTCAAGTGCTGGAAAGCACCAACTACTCCAACTGAGGTACGACAATTCTTAGGTCCGTTGGATATTATCGACAATTCATTGAGAATTTCCCCAAAATAGACCAACCTTTAACCTCACTGACTCAGGAAAAGAAGAAATTTGATTGAATCGACAAACAAGAGTCAGATTTCCAACTGTTGAAACAAAAACTCCGCAGTGCACCAATCTTGTCCTTACCCGAAGGCAACAATGATTTAGTAGTTACTGCGATGCCTTACACCAAAGACTTGGTTGCGTATGGATGCAACGGAATAAAGTCATCGTCTACACCTCTCGACAACTGATAATCCACGAAAAGAACTATACAACTCATGACTTAGAGTTAGGAGCCATTATTTTCGAGCTTAAACTCTAGAGAGCTACTTGTACGGTACAAAGGATACTATTTTCAACGACCACAAAAGTCTCCAACACATCTTCGACCAAAAAGACCAAAACATGAGACAGCGCCGATGGGTCGAATTACTTAACGACTATGACTGCGAAGTTAAGTACAGAAAGCCGTCAGGGTTATTACAATAACCCGAATACCCCAATGGAAATGGGAATATATAGCAATAGACTTCGTCACTAAGTCACCTCGAACTTCCAAGGGTCACAACTCCATTTGAGTTATTGTCGACCTACCGACAAAATCTGTGCGTTTTCTACCTATCCGACAAAATCTGTGCGTTTTCTACCTATCCGAGAGGATTACATAATGGAGAGACTTGCTCAAATCTATATTGAAGAAATTATGCCGCGTTACGGAGTGCCCATGTCAATTATCTCTGATAGAGATTGTCATTTTACACCACGAATTTGGCTATCAATGCAGAAGGCGTTGGATACCTAACTAAATCTGAGTACTGCTTATCACCCTCAAACAAACGGACAAGTGAGCGAACAAGTTAAACCTTAGAACATATGATGCAAGACTGTGTACTAGACTTCGGAGGAAGTTGGGATGTACACTTACCCCTGATAGAGTTCTCTTACAATAATAGTTACCACACTAGCATCTAGTGTGCATCATTTGAGGCCTTGTATGGACAGAAATGCCAATCACCGTTAAGTTGGCACAAAGTCAGTGAGAAGCACTTGACGAGGACAGACATCTTTCAGGAAACTATGGACTAAATCACAACCATAAGAGAACGACACAAGGCAACCCAAGGTAGACATAAAAGCTACGCTTACAATCGCAAAAAGCCCCTTGAATTCCAAATGGGTTATAGAGTGTTCCTGAGAGTATCACCTTGGAAAGAACTTGTACGCTTTGGCATTAAAGGCAAGTTAAGCCCACGCTACATTGGACCATACAAAATCTTAAACGAATAGGCCCGGTGGCTTACAAACTAGAACTGCCCAAGAGTTGAGTGGCATTCATGAAGTATTTCATGTCTCAAACCTTAAGGAGTGTATAGTCGATAACTCTTAGATCTTGACCTTAGAATGGATTCGAATGGGTGATTGATTTCATTTTACCGAGGAACCCACATAAATCCTTGATAAAGGTGCCAAACACTTGAGACGTGACAAAATTTCCTTAGTTAAGGCTCACTGGAATTCTAAACATAGACCTGAGTTCACATAGGAATGTGAGGATTTCATGAAACGAAAATACCCTCATCCATTCACTAGCTGAATCTAGACAGTGCCACCAGTGGAATTTCGGGACGAAATTCTTCTAACTGGGGGAGACTGTGACAATCGTTAAAATCTCATGTCATTACCGCACTCGAATCTTAAACTACGCTTACAATATTCTTTAAATCCTAGTGAAAATTATAGGTTATGACTCCGTAGGCTTACTAAAGTCGTAGAACGTCTAGGAGATTGCTTAGTGAATCTTAAATTCCTATAGACTTCCTAAATTTGGTACTAAGTGCCAAACTAAACAAAGAAAAATCTACCTCTTTATTTTTTCACAAGATCTTTATCGAATCGCAAAACCGAAATTTCAGTGACTCGACAAGTAAATTCAATCGGACGGTACCCGACTTAACACGAACGTTGGTGAAAACATTTCTAAAATAACTTAAAACTATTTTTAGAAGTTATTTATCATATATTATTATCATTTTATAATAATACCCGAAAAACCTAGACGTTTCGATTAAAACGTCTCAAACGCAACGAAAACGCGCAGAACGCGCCCGACAATCGAACGAAAGTCAAAATACACTTTTAAATCTAAAATATATTAATTAGTGAAAGGTTATCAATTAATATATCGTGTCTTTAAACGATAACAAAAAAAAAATGCCCAAATAAAACGTTACGCGATTTAGAGTCCGTACAACGAACGCGCAAATCGAGATCACTAAATTAACGAATAATTTTTGTAAATGTTTTTCAAGTAATTAGAATAAATACTTCAATTGGAAATATTGAAACTTAAATTGATACTTAAAAACGCGTATTAAACATTTAACACCAAACCGAGCGAGTAAACGAACGTAAAACGCAACAAATTAAGCTAGGAATGAAAAATGACCATAATGCCCTTGGTGGGGCCCATGAGAACGACCAGCCACCCCCTCCCCCACTTAGATTTCATGCAAAAATCAATTATTGCTTTTACTTACAACCTCCATACATTAGCCATGCATGTCCCATTTCCAACTTTACACTCAAACACTTCACACCTTTTCTCTCTACAATCCCCTCTCATTCTCTCTCTAATTGCTGAAGATTTCCAGCCTTTCAACCCCCTAAAAACCACTATTCAATCACCATCATTCATCATCTTAAAGTTTAGAAGAAGGAAGGAAGCTCAAGACATCATCATCTTCATCTCTCTCATTTGTTCTTCATCTTGTTGGTATAAATCACACTAACTCTTCAATAATTTACTTGTTTGCTACTGATTTAGATGTTATAATGCTCATCTAACTTGGATATGTCCAAATCTAAGATCAAAAATCGTTTTAATAACCCATATGTGAATATGCATAATCTGTCTTAGAAAAGTAAGTTTATTAAAACACTCATAACTTGAGTTCTACAAAGAATTACGAGATGTATTTTTTATTTAAAAGATGCGTATTGAAAAGATCTACAAAAAGTTCTTCTATGGCTCTTTCCAGAAATCTACGGATTTTCATATAAATACGAATCTATGCGACTGGTCTGCATGTGCTTAAAAACTGAGAATGGTTCTACCCATAAATTTTATACCTATCAAGATGGACACTATAATTACCGGAAAAATTAAGTTAACCTCTAGACACATGGTAGAACAACTGGTAAAAATTGTGGACTCTAACTCGGAATATAACTAGTTAAGAAAAATAGAGGAAGTGAACCGACAAAACCGAAAAACATAAATATGGACTGTTTTTGGACTTTTATAAAAACCAAGACTATTGGTGAACTCCGACATGAACCGACAACATATTTAGACCCTATAAACTGATATTTGGGTTGGGTGAAAGTTTCGGGTCAAACCGAGTAAGTTTGACCAAGTCAACAAAAGCGGCTCGTTTTCGAAAAACTTACTATTTTTGGAAAGAATTGTAAACAAAAATGGATTTGGGTGACTTATTAACTAACTTAGACCAAAAACGAGACTTGTAAATATAACCCGAACGAAAAATGACACTTAGAACTTTTGGACCAAAGATTGAAATTCTAATTTCACTTAGTATCCAATTCGCGTAACTACAATAACTACAAACGAGGACAACTTAGACACACGCGACATATACTATTGCAAAGTGTATAATGAACCGTATATAATAATAATGTCTTTGAGAATTATTATTACAAACTTTCACCAACGGGTCACACACGTTTTCTAAAACAAAATATATATGGACATACTAGTTTAGTGAACAATTAGCATAAGTAAACATTAACTCCCACTTACACCCGACCTTATGCGTTTAGGGTGCTAGAAGGTTGCATTTGGAACACACATACTTGCTAATTGCTATATTTGCTTGCTAAACTCAGGTGAGTATTCACAGCCCCATTTTTCTATTGTTTTCATAAACTTTTTGGGGTGAAAAGCATGACTACTTGTTTACTAAACTGTTCTTTAATGTGTACTCTTAGTAAAATTGTTCTTGAAAGAAATACACAGTTTGTATTTTACTGCGAAACTGATCTTGTTAATTGAAACTGCTCTTGAACTTGTGCACTAGTTAAACTTGTTCTTGAACGTGCACACAAACTATATCTTACAGCGACACCGTTCTTATTGAATCTGACTACGAAACTATTCTGATTGCGAAATTGTTCAGGATTAAACATTTACTATTTTGATACTAAAAACTGTTCTGGAAATGTACACATCCTATATATCTTTTGTGCTAAAAATGTTTTATGTGTGTACATATACTATTTATACACTCTTATTGTATGCTTGTGACTCTATCGCATCTTAAGTCCCCGGGTTCTTTTACACAACCTATTAACTCATTATTGAGCCGATGGTTGATATGGATAGTACTATTTGGAAGGAGGCCACCTTCCCACTCTCTCGTGCATGTGAGTGCATACCACCAACTTTAAATGTTCGCGATAGGACATGTCTTTGGGGCGTTGTTCTCGGGCCAGTAGGTTTGGTTGTGGACTCAAGCTATACATGTCGTTCTTAAATGAATTCTAATTCGCGTATAAACAATTAGTTACGTAGCAACATAAATCTTTCAAACGTGGTTTTGATCACTTCTAGATGACTTTCGCATTTATACACTAAACAACTATTTACGTAGCAACGTAAATCTTTCAAATGTGATTTTGAATACTTTTAAATGGCATTCTCACTTATTCTAAAACCTGTGAACTCACCAACTATCTTTGTAGTTGACCCTCATTTTTACATGCTTTTCAGGAAACAAACAGTAGTTGGGAAAATGAAGCTACGATTAACCTTATGAATGTTGAAGTCATTAGTGGAGCCTTGTGCTGTGGAACCATTGTGCTGTTACATCTTGTGTTTCCGCTTCAGCGGGATGTGACAGATTTGGTATCAGAGCCTAAGGTTATAGGGAACTAGGATTGTAGTGACCTAGACTATAACCATTAGGGTAGTATTCCTTACTAGGTATGACTGGTTCAGCAATTGCATCATTTGAACTTAATTTAACATAGCCTGATCAACTATGTACAATTAAAGGTGAAGCGATGCAAGACCTGAAATAGTCATAGTGAACGGGAATGCCTTAGCATACGTAGACCTATGATAGAAACATGATTATCCCTTATACGTGCTTATGTGCGAGGTTTTGATGTGTATATACATATATATATATATAGCTTTACTTACTACTGTGGAGACTTCCATGGTACCCGCTCGCCCAACCGCATTGGGCAACGACATATTCGAAGAGGACTCACTTGAGGAGAATCCACCTATGGATTCGCCACTGAAACAAGAGACACCCGCTTCACCCTCTTCCTCCCACTCCCAACCTAATCATTCGAGATCACGTATAGAACTAGAATATAAGGAGAATTCATCACCTAGGCGCGTTACATTTACTTTTTCTGTTCCACGCTCTTTTTCCCCCGCTTATCGTAGACCAAATTGATTGTGTGTGTTATACACAACTAGAAGGACTGATAGACCATCACGAACTAGACCTTTCGCTAACTACTACTACTACTGATACTCCACCCACAAGGATCCGTCATTGTACAGAGGTCTGTCGGTGAAATTAGTCAACCACGACACCTACATATGGGAAACGTTTTCCAACAATTGGATGGATTCCAACAACTTGTCCATAACTTTGTTTGCGACCTCAACCACTCCGAACATAAACTATTTCGACAATGATCTGGTCATTTTAATCACTACTTCAAGGGGAAATTGCAACTACGGGATTACCAACTACATTTACCAAACAATCTTTATCAAACATTAATTAAATATCAAAATTATGGCATATCGCACGCTATCATATATAAGAATTAAGACTAAAGTCATACATTGTTAAAGTTCCTCTCGGAATATTGCTAACTTATTGCATAAACTTTATTTAATAGCTCAACAACTTATACATAGATTGCCTATCGATACATCACAAGATGAACTATCTAATATCTTAAAATTTAAGTTCAAATTATCCTTTGAATTTCCCAGATTTGTTACAAGATTTTATAAATTTAAAGAGAATACATTTTTAAAAGAAAAATTTTGGTTGAAAAATGACTAACATAGAATGCCTTACACCTTTAGTCTACCAATATTTATCGATTTATAACTCAGGACAATCAAACTTCTTTTCCCCTAACTCCCACTTAAAATAAAGCAATGTCCTCATTGAAAAGCAAGGAATCGTAAAATAGAGAATAGAAAAGAAGTGAACAGAAAACTCCCCTGATCTTGAAGAAAAATGCTTTCATAATCTGATTATGAAAATATACAACAGCACACTTCCATAGGCATCACGGTTGCACTTAGCGTATGCAACAAGCCTTTAAACCCCTCCGTATCCCGAGTGGACGAGTTATAGTCTCATGAGGGTTTCCAGGGAACACACCCACAAAGTTCGAACTGCAAACAAAAAAAACAAGAAAACAAAATATAAAATAACTAGAAGTTAAAACTACATATTCACAAACCATAATCTACATAAAGTAAAGAACAAGAAATAAACAATAATAATTAGTACAAAAAATATATGACAAACAGAGTAGAAACAAATTTTTTTCGCAAAAACGTCATTCCAACCGCCGGCTAGTGCACTTAACCGCCGGTCAAACGTTCGTACAAACCAAATTCAAAAACTCCGCTCCATTAAAAATTAAACTATATAACATGCAGATACTTATAATTAACAAATAAACAATTATTTACAACCAAATTACATCATTAATCATCACAACTTCTAGACAAGACAAAAATATTTGTTTAGCAAATCGAGCCTATAAAATTGTGCGTGATTAATGAAAAATCTTTTTTTTACCTATAAAATGAAACTTTGTCAAGAAGGTCAAAATAGAGTTGCACGAGAAAAATCAAGCAAAACGAACGAAAAACAAAGATTCCACACACGTTTGAAGATTCAAGACATCAAGACAAGATTTAAAGTCAAAATTTCCCATCACTGAGATTTCACTTATCCAAGATATTCGTTTTCAAAATACGAATCTAACAGAAGAAGAATAAACAAAAACGGATGAAGAATGAAGATTCTACGTACGCCGGAAGATTCGAATGATTCGAACGAGACATCCAAAGATCAGAGACATATTTTTGGGATTTCTTTTCATCAAAGTATTCATTTTTGAAAATCAAATCCATCGCAAAAAGAATCAACGCAAACGGAGTGCATAACGAAGAATATACGTGCGATTTAAGAAACGGAGCGAAAGACGGCGAACCGGGGCGTGGGAGGGGCAGCCGCTGTCGGCCACACCTCCACCACCGCCGGATGCCCTCCCCCTGTCCCCCGTGCGCTTTTTCGTCCTCTCCCGTACTCGTAGGGTACATGTGCTAGGCCTTTTCCGCAACTCTAGGGTACATGTGCTAGACCTTTACGCGCTTTAGGGTACATGTGCTAGCAACTTTCCCACCTTTTGCTAACATGTGCCCCAAGTTGCTAAAATGCACCCATTTTCCCCTATAAATAGGAAGCTTCATGGCTCATTTGAAAACACACCTTTTTCATACACTTTACACACTCTTATATCTTTCTCACTTTGTTATTTCTTTCATAATTTGTTAGATTTACTTTCTCATTCTATTGGGCTAGTTTAGGAAACTTATTTAGAATAGAACGAAAGCAAGGAGCGAGTTTGTAATCTTTGGTGTAAGCTTGGAGTTATTCTTATTAATTCAAGTCTATTCCTTCTCGCGCATTTATATCGGTTATTTCTATCCTCATCTATCTTAATTAAATATGTATACTTTAATTATGCTAGAGATAGTTTGTGCCATGATTAGCGAGTAGATTACTATTGTATTTGTTGTGATGTAATTAGCATAAATAATTATGGGATGATCTTAATCATGTCGTGAAGTAATATGACGGCCCCTATTCGACTGTTTACCTGATATAGTACTGGAAACGCTGTTAAGCGGAGAACAAATGTATGGAAGTCGGTAAATGACCGAAGGTAGTTGTAATATGGATCGACATTATCAAAATAGAAACTTTATGAACGGACTTATCTTGTGATTTTAAACATAAAACTTATATTCGCCTTTCGATAACAAACGTGATTGTAACCTTGTAAAGAGGAGTCGCGAACCTTAATACTTGGTCAATAATTATCTTTGTCAAAACTATGGTTCATTGTAACGTCATGCAATCATCATAAAATGCAATGTGATTACGTGGAATTTCTATGAGTATAGTACACCTCCAATCACAATGTACTTATCATGAAAACATCGCGAAACAATTACATTCACAACGGAAACATCGGTTAACGATTAAATACATTGTGAACTACCATAGTATTTTACGATATGGTTTGGGTTTAACTTTATGCAAAAGTCGTTCGCATTTTAATTAGATTAGTTTAGATTAGATTAAAGTAGGTAGGCTGTAGGATAAATAATCATTCACGAAAGCCTAGGGATTTGTTAATTATTTTGAAAAAGGCAAGTTTAAAATCCAATTTAAAATGATATATTTCCTTAAACCTAAAGTAAGGTATGCAAGAAACCTAAACCCTTTCCCTCACTTACCATGCTTGAGTTTTACTAATAGGAATTAATTAAATAAGTCCAAACATATTGTCTAAGTTAGTTTTTTGCCGGATTTGTAGTCCTTGTGGTATTAAGAACGATTGGACTTGTTATGGAGTTGCTATTCTTTTCCTTCACCCATGAGCGAATGTGTTCTATAATAAGGGCCACTGACTCCCTCGCAGGAGAGTGTGGAGAGTTGAGCATTATCTGTCTGATCAGAATCATGATACCCTAGTCCCTCGTGACATATCAGTTGATAACCGACTAATAAGGAATCTACGGGTTATACCATAAGCTATCAAATCTAGTAAACATTCCCAATTTAGATAAGCATTTTCTCTGATAAGTCATCATCCCATATTATGAGCTAATGAAATCACAAAAAATACTACTTTCCATCATATGATTTATTATTACCTTTTAGTCGCTTTATTTAGTTTATTAGTTAACTGAACCAAAAACCCCAACGCACTTTTATAAAAACCTGTACTAGAAAGTAACGATTGATTGGATCACTTCTGTTTCAATTCAGTTTCTCTTTAAGAATGACTCTAGGTCATACTTACCATCTACTAGCCGTTGGTTCAGTAGTAATAAGTCACACTTAGACCCCTGCATTTACAAATTTAAAACACCCACCGATAGGCGTTGTGATAACTTGCGTTTGGGACGATCGGAACACCATCAGTCCTCAATAGACTATCAACTAAAATGAATAGGTAAACGGCGAAATGGGACTTACATACCAACTAGCATTTAACCAACTAAATTTTTATCTTAAAAATAATCCTACCTTAAGATTTAGAAATCAAGAAACTCCTGTAGGAAAAACAAATTATCTCATTCATTATTATTATGCATAACAGATCACTCACAAGGATTACCGATATTGTTGTCCACCTAAACATTCTATACTTAGATAACTGAGCATGACTTATCATTATTCTAACAGCTTTACCCTTGATACCCAATAGCAAAATATCCTTATACATATAACATGCTAATATTACACATATTATGGATATCCAATTATAATAATCATTTTTCAAGTCAAGACATTGGTTACAAGTCTGTGCCTCATCACAACAGAGCGACATAACTTGACTTTGGTTTAGCATAATAACTTTTTAGTCAAACCATTGGTGGCAGGTCTATACGTCAGTACAACAAAGCAACATAATTTGACTACATTTTAAAATCTTGAGTTCGTTTAAACTCTTTTTGCTCTTTTTTATTAAATATACTGACAGAGATCAAGTCTGTACTTACGTACAATAGAGGAAACAACACCCAGTATATCCCCAAATGATATTGATTGAATTCCAAAATTATGGCATATCGCACACTATCTCATATAAGAATTAAGACTAAAGTCATAAATTGCTAAAGTTCCTCTCGGAATATCGCATACTTCTTACATTAACTTTATTAAATAGCTTAACACTTTATACATAGATTGCCTATCGATACATCACATGATGAACTATCTAATATTTTAAAATTTAAGTTCAAATTATCCTTTGACTTTCCCATATTTGTTACAAGATTTTCTAAACATAAAAAGAATACATTTTTAAAATAAAAATTTGGGTTGAAAAATGACTAACATAAAATGCCCTCTAGCTTGAAATTTACCAATATTTACCAATTCATAACTTAGGACAAGCAAACTTCTTTTCACCATCCCCCACTTAAAATAAAGCAATGTCCTCATTGCAAAACAAGGAATCGTAAAATAGGGAATAGAAAAGAAGTAAACAGAATACTCCCTTGTTCTTGAAGAAAAATGCTTTCTTGATCTGATTATAAAAATATACAGCAGCACACTTTCGTAGGCATCACGGTTGCATTTAGCATATGCAACAAGCCTTTAAACCCCTCGGTATCCTGAGTGGATGAGTTATAGTCTCGTGAGGGTTTCCAGGGAACACACCCACAAAGTTCGAACTACAAACAAAAACAAGAAAACAAAAAGTAGAACAAGAAAACAAAATATAAAATAACTAAAAGTTAAAACTACATATTAACAAACCATACTATATACAAACAGATCAGAAAACCAAATATTTATTCGCAAAAACGACTTTCAAACCGCCGGCTGGTGCACTTAACCGGCGGTTGAACGTTTGTGCAAACCAAATTGAAAAACTTCGCTCCATTAAAAATTAAACTATATAACATGCAGATACATATAATTAACAAATAAACAATTATTTACAACCAAATTACATCATTAATCAACACAACTTCTAGACAAGATAAAAATATTTGTTTAGCAAATCGAGCCTATAAAATTTTGTGTGATTAACGAAAAACCTTTTTTTTCAACTTAATCGAATAAGCAACCGTTCCCCGATAGAACAAAAGTCCAACCGGTTTAGTGTTCCCCGGCAGCGGCGCCAAAAACTTGATGCGTGTGAAAGCGTCTCGTTTTATTATTTATAAAGTACAGGATATACCAATCACTACTATCACACAACCAGACAAGAATACCCGATCGGAAAAATATAGCTATGGTAAGTCCAGGTTGAACACAGGAACACATGAACGATGTTATTCAATTAAATTGGAACTATTAATAAAGCATGTAAGATATGGGTTACGTTTTAGTTCCGTGCAAACGTTCAATATGAACTAAATAACTAAACCAAACAACATCAAACAAGATAAGAGGAACAGATAAATAATCGGAGATAGACATGTAATTTCTTAGAGTCTTCCACTCAGATTCATATTATCCAGTTCATGTGTTTTGATTGTTTGATTGTGATTTCTTTTATATTAACTTAGATATTAATCAAAGAGTCCAAGTTAAATGCAAATTAGTCTCCGGTTCTAGTTGATGAACGCCAAAATTAGTCTCTGGTTCTAGTTGATGAACGCCAGGATATGCGGGTTTGATCCATGGGCCAAATCAATCCATACGGCGTATGGATGTCCATACGCCGTATGGATTGCATCGGCAGAAACCCTAAATATCTCATTTTACTTTCATTTGAGGGTTATCACTCCAATTTCCTACACATCCGATTTTCATCATTCCAAACCCTTAATCTGGAGCATTTTGATGATAAGGAAGCAAGAAGAATTAAACCTTTTCAATTGCTAATTCATGTTCTTCGGTTTTTCGGTTCGAATACATTTCTTTCTTTCATTTGATTATGGCTATTGATGTGTTATTGAATCTGATTTTCTGTATTATCATGATTGGCTAATTCTTTATTGTATTTGCTTGGATAATGATACTTAGATTACGAATTGATTATTGATTTGCGGATTTAATTGGATTTATTGAAAGTTTATGTGTTTATTTGAAGATCCTTGGTTATTGAATGATTATTAGTAATTACCTAACGTGGTTTTATGATTAATTGAGATTGATTTCCTTTTAATTATAAGATTATTGATAATTGCTGATTTCAATTGACGATTGTTGCTGAATATATTGAGTTTGACAGGTTAAGGTTAATATATGATAATGATCATTGATGAACAAGATAAATTTAATTAGTTATAGACTTTGTTGATTCAAGTCAAGAGAATAAATCACATGAACGGTGTTGGTTTAATTTAGAATACAATTTGGTGGGCAACGTTAAATTGAACTGTTAGTGTGTTGAAATCAACCTTGTGTCTTTCTTGATTGTGTTTATATCAATTTGTCTTGTAAGGAAGATTGATTATATTTGTTAATTCACCAATAAATCCATATGTTAGCAATTCAGTAAGATGATTTTCGGACTCTAAGGAAAATAATCCAAGCAAATGCATTTCTTTTATCATTTGAATTAAATATTTTGTTTAAGTAATTATTTTATCATTTCTTTATTTTCTAATTAAGTTTTATTTAATAAATCAATTCTCATAATTGTTTGCCAATTGTTCGAATGGAATTAAAACGTTTCCCTTCTATTTATATTACTTTATTTGTGTAACAATTTCCAATTTATTTATAACTGACATCCGTTCTTCGTGTTCGACTCGGACTTACCATGCTATACTATTACATGACCAGGTATTCTTGCCTGAGTTGTGTATAGTAAGTGGGTATTTTCCATTTATAAAACTTAACCCTGTTTACGCAACATCAAGTTTTTGGCGCCGCTTCCGGGGAGCGGTTTGTTTTGATTTAATAAATTGGAGTTTGTTTAGTTGTTGCTTGTCTATTTATTTAGTAGCTATTAGCTTTGTTTCCACTTTTATCTATTAGGGTACTATTGTGAATCTTAATTTTAGTTGTTCTATTAAGGGTTGTCAGAGTTGCTTGTTCTGCTGACTTTATAAGTTATTTGCAGGAAGTTTATGACCTGAAGAACGGAACCTAACCCTACCGATCCTTTCGAAGAACCCAAACGCATATTTCATCAAAGAAGACGCGCTGCTTCCGCACCCCCTAACTCGCCGTTAATTAACACTTTTCTTGTCGACGACTTCGAGGTTTTTACCAAAAACCTTTTCACCCCACGAACCCGTAACTACCATTCGTATTTCGAAAGTGATTTCGGGGAGTATTTACAATTCCTTTTTAGCGATCAATCAGAACCAAATAACATAATGGCAGAAGATATCGCTAACATGACTTTAGAGAAGTACTCTAGCAGAATGCGCACAGATCTTGGGCCAGGAATTGTGAGGCCCGCCATTCCACAAGAAGTGGAATTCGAAATCAAGGGACAGTTCCTCAAGGAACTTAGAGAGAACCCTTTTCTTGGCGAAGAAAGAGAGGATGCTAACGAACACGTCGAGAAGATCTTGGAAATCGCCGACATGTTCAACGTTCCCAATGTTACGCGCGATCAAGTCATGCTCCGAGTGTTCCCAATAATACTAAAGGGGGCCGCTAAGAGATGGACTTCAACCGAACCAGCTGGATCCATCACCATGTGGGAAGATCTGCGCACGAAATTCTTGAAAATGTATTGCCCACCATCCAAAACATCGAAGATGATCGATGAAATTAGGAATTTCAAGCAGGACGTCGATGAATCACTTCACCAAGCGTGGGAAAGATACAAGGATTTAATGCATAGGTGCCCACAGCATGACCTGAACGATCAACAGATAGTGATGGTGTTCTACAAAGGAGTGGATCGTGCAACAAGACAACAGTTAGATGCTCAAGGATCTCTACCGAAGAAGATTCCAAGAGACGCGTTAGATGCAATTCGTGACCAAGCCAAACACTCTCAGCTTTGGGACGATGGAACCAGTCAGAGAAGAAGGTCAGTTAGCAATGAGGATGGACTCGCCGCCATCACTGCTAAGCTTGACAGCACGGGAAGAGATCTAAAGAGGGTAACCGAAACAGTTCATGCAATCCAAGTCGGATGTGATAAATGCGGAGGATCGCATCTAGTCAAGGATTGTCCCGAGATTGAATCAGAAGCAGCAAAAGAAGAAGTCAAGTTTGGCGAAAGTCAAGGAAACTACCGCCAAGGCGGAGGGACCTTTTTCCGATGAACTTATCAGGAAGGAAATCGCCCGTTTCGCCAAACTCAACTGGGACTTTATACCAAGTTGCAACCTGCAGCACCTTTTCCCAAGAAGAAGACCAACCTTGAAGAAATGATGGGAAGGTTCTTGACCACTAATGAGCAATTTATTGCTAGTTCTGGACAACGTATGGACACGACTGAAGCATTAGTGAGAAATCAAGGTGCTGCTATTAAGCAGATCGAAGGAAGTATCTCGAACATTTCTAAAGTTCTCCAAGAGAGATTTCCTGGAACTCTTCCAGGATTCATTAAAACCAATCCACGGGATCTGGCTAAAGCAGTAATTACCCGAAGTGGAAAGGTTCATGAAGATCCACTTGGAACGAAGAAGCCTGTATCTCAACCTCCACCTGAAAAGGAGAATGAGGTAGAAGTTGTCGGAAGCCCGAAGCTGAGTACTAAGGATGATCAAAGTGCTAGGAATAAGCAATACGCTAAGGATCATGCATCGGTACCTCCTTATCCAGCAGCTTTGAGAAGAGGGAAGGATGAAGCACATTATCACCAGTTGCTCGAGAACTTGAAGCAACTCCACATCAACATTCCATTTTTGGAGGCCATTGCTCAAATGCCAAAATATGCAAAATACTTGAAGGAATTGTTGACCAACAAGAGCAAGCTAATGGAGGCAACCACAGTAAAGATGAACGAGAGATGCTCAACGGTGATGCAAAACAAACTTCCACTAAAGATGAAAGACCCTGGGAGTATTACTCTTCCTTGTCTTATTGGTAGTTTGGATATAACTAATGCACTGGCTGACTTAGGAGCAAGCATATCAATAATGCCTTATACTATGTATGCTAGACTCAAGTTAGGGGAACCAAAGCCAATTAGAATGTGCATTGAGTTAGTGGATAGATCAGTGCAATATCCTAAAGGAATGATAGAGAATGTGTTGGTCAAGGTGGATAAGTTTGTTTTCCCTTGTGATTTTGTTATTCTCGACATGGTTGAAGATTCAAGGGTACATATCATCTTGGGAAGACCTTTTCTTACCACAGTGAGGGCATTAATTGATGTTTTTGATCGAAAAATCACCTTGAGAGTAGGAGATGACAAGGTAGTGTTTGATGTTAACAAGTCAATGCAGTATCCTGCTGTAGTTGATGATACTTGTTACTTTGTTAGTACTAGAGAAATGACCGATGATGAGGAATTTCTACAAAGTCTCACGGAAGATGAATATCTTGATCCCATGATTCTTGAAGGATGGACAGGAAGTTTAGAAGCAATACATGATATTGAAGAATTCGATAAATTGCTCGAGGATATAGAAATCCTGTGTGATGAGGAATTAGAAAGTGAAGAAGATAACCTGATAGAGAGTGAAGAGTCGGACTTGACTGATGGCATTTTAATAAAGGAGACTCGCATTACTATGCATGGGATTCCTTGCTTGAGAGAAGAAATTTTGGCAGTAAAATCTTCATTTGAAGAACCACCAAGGTTAGAATTGAAGGATCTGCCGACTCATTTAGAATATGCGTATTTGCAAGGAGATTCGGACCTACCAGTTATCATTTCATCTAAGCTGTCTATTGACGAGAAGGAAAGTTTGTTGAAAGTCTTAAAGGAGCACAAGAGGGCTATAGCTTGGACGATAAATGATATCAAGGGAATAAGTCCTTCATACTGCACTCATAAGATCCTTATGGAATCTGACTTTAAGCCTGTGGTGCAACCTTTGAGGCGATTGAATCCCAAGGTGACGGATGTGGTACAAAAAATAATAATCAAGTTATTAGATTCGGGATTAATATATCCAAGTTTCGATAGTCCCTGGGTGAGCCCCATACATGTTGTGCCCAAGAAGGGAGGTATGACTGTAGTTGCTAATGAAAAGAATGAACTTATTTCCACTAGAACTGTTATCGGATGGAGGGTCTGTATTGATTATACGAAGCTGAATGATGCTACGCGCAAGGATCATTTTCCCTTGTCGTTCATTTATCAGATGCTCGAACGCTTAGCCAGAAAAGAATACTATTGCTTTTTAGATGGTTTTTCTGGGTACTTCCAGGATATGCGGGTCTGATCCATGGGCCAAATCAATCCATACGGCGTATGGATGTCCATACAGCGTATGGATTGCATCGGCAGAAACCCTAAATATCTCATTTTGCTTTCATTTGAGGGTTATCACTCCAATTTCCTACACAGCCGATTTCCATCATTCCAAACCCTTAATTTGGAGCATTTTGATGATAAGGAAGCAAGAAGAATTAAACCTTTTCAATTGCTAATTCATGTTCTTCGGTTTTTCGGTTCGAATATATTTCTTTCTTTCATTTGATTATGGCTATTGATATGTTATTGAATCTGATTTTTTGTATTATCATGATTGGCTAATTCTTTATTGTATTAGCTTGGATAATGATACTTAGATTACGGATTGATTATTGATTTGCGGATTTAATTGGATTTATTGAAAGTTTATGTGTTTATTTGAAGATCCTTGGTTATTGAATGATTATTAGTAATTACCTAACGTGGTTTTATGATTAATTGAGATTGATTTCCTTTTAATTATAAGATTATTGATAATTGTTGATTTCAATTGACGATTGTTGCTGAATATATTGAGTTTGACAGGTTAGGGTTAATAATTGATAATGATCATTGATGAACAAGATAACTTTAATTAGTTATAGACTTTGTTGATTCAAGTCAAGAGAATAAATCACATGAACGGTGTTGGTTTAATTTAGAATACAATTTGGTGGGCAACGTTAAATTGAACTGTTAGTGTGTTGAAATCAACCTTGTGTCTTTCTTGATTGTGTTTATATCAATTTGTCTTGTAAGGAAGATTGGTTATATTTGTTAATTCACCAATAAATCCATATGTTAGCAATTCAGTAAGATGATTTTCGGACTCTAAGGAAAATAATCCAAGCAAATGCATTTCTTTTATCATTTGAATTAAATATTTTGTTTAAGTAGTTATTTTATCATTTCTTTATTTTCTAATTAAGTTTTATCTAATAATCAATTCTCTTAATTGTTTGCCAATTGTTCGAACGGAACTAAAACGTTTCCCTTCTATTTATATTACTTTATTCGTGTAACAATTTCCAATTTATTTATAATTGACATCCGTTCTTCGTGTTCGACTCGGACTTACCATGCTATACTATTATATGACCAGGTATTCTTGCCTGAGTTGTGTATAGTAAGTGGGTATTTTCCATTTATAAAACTTAACCCTATTTACGCAGCATCACTAGTTAACTAATATCTACAATCTAGAGTCCCACATTAAACATCGATCCGACGTCACAAGAATGTGGTTCTTTTGCGTGCATTTCCCTAGATTGTGCATTAAATGTTCACGACTTGTTATGATTAATCCTCGCGGTATGACTCAACAATACCTACTAATAATCCCTTATTAGCTTTCTCATTTTAGATTGATTAGTTACTATTCTCTTAACCTATCAAACTCAATATATTTAGCAATGACTATAAACCTAGTTTCATAATCATCAATAATCTATAACATCAAAGGGACTCAATTTCAATGACATTATTAACCATGTTAAGTAATAGCTAACAACCACCAATAATCAAGGTTCTACGGATAACATAACAATCTTCAATCCGACAATTGATCCAAAACACAATTATAACCATTAAACAATCATAATCCAAGGTTATTAAACTATATAAATTACATAAAGTCTAATCTATAATTCAATCATACAAAATCATATTCATGATCTCAAACAAACACATAGACATGTTTAAATTGAAATCGGAAGGTGATATGCAAACCGAATCATAAACTGAATGAAGTAGAATCAATAGGATGATCCTAGCCTTTTCCGCCTCCAAACCGCCATCGATTTGCTCCCAAAATGGAGGGAAAAACCCCTCTTTGTCGGCTGTTATTCGTAGGTTTTGGTATTGAGAAGTTAGGGTAAAAATGAGGCAAATAGAAATTTAACCTAATCTGCAGAATCAATCCATACGGCGTATGGAATTTCCATACGGCGTATAGATTGAAAAGAAGCCCAGCCCAGCTCCGCGTTACACTGGGCCTCCACCACCTCATCCATACGGCGTATGGAAAATCCATACGGCGTATGGATGAGTTTTCACCTAAATGATCTGAATTTTTGAAATGTTGTAGCCCTGCCTGTTAGCTAAATTCTCAAACTTGAATCAACCAAATCGGAGTTCGTATGAGAGAGTTATGGCCAAAATACTAACGCATAGTCGAAAACTCAGCTTTTACATTCTTCCTCCATTTTCAGCTCATCTTTCATTCTTTTTCCAATTCGAGCTTCATTTACACTTCTATCCAATTCTCTCTTGTCTATCTTTTGATTCTCAAAGAATATTTTCTTCATAATAAGCTCGTTTTCTGTTTCTTTTCAATCCAAGCTCCGATTAAACTCCTAATTGAAAATATGAACGAGATAAGTATCTTATTCACATAAAATGCATTAGAAATCTATCAAATAAAGGGGTAATTAGTACTATAATCTAGTACATTTTGGCGTTTATCAAATCTTCTGATGGATTTGCACAGGTCCTTGATTTGCCGGTGCTGATGGTCGTTGAATGGAAAGTCGGATTCTGTGAAAACTAGAATAAGCTGACGAAGTATCTCTTTGCATCCTGAGTGGAATATGAAGTTCGTTCTAGAGTTACTTTTTGGTTGTTGAATCTCCCGTAGATGGATCGTAACAAAAGTAGCGATATCAAGTGGTGATTCATGTGTGGCCCTAAAAGGTCGTTCGCGCCTTGATTCCTCCCGAACAAGATCACTAAGTTCATCAATCAATAACTCAACTTGTTTTTCAATAGTGGAGTTCATAACCATATATCCGCTTTCTTTGGAACTAGGTGATCTTCTCTATTTAGCAAGTTAAGCAATGATGTGAGGTCATTCATCGTCAAGATATCAGCATGACTACTCGGATGTCCAGTACTCTCTTTCATATGCGCTCTAATGGATCCTAACATCTCCCATTGCGTTGAGGTGAATGGGATGTTAGATCTTTTAAGGGCATTGTAGATCCTAGCGTAAGTTCGTGTCTGTTGTTCACAGAATTGCAGTTCAGCAAGGGAAAGAGCAGGCATGTTGACTACGCCGCTTATTCCTCCTACTACTTTGTCAAATCTTTGGCTAAATTCTTTGAGCACTTTGTGATCTATGATGGTTTGCGGTTGGTATCTTGTGCATTTGGAATATTCCTCCAGTGTTTCTCCTTTCGTGGGATGGTTGTGGTTACTTCCTGCCATTTCTTCTATGGTAAACGGATTAGTTGGCGGTATGCTTATTTTGTTTTCTTCTTCTATTTTTCTTTTTCCGATTATTTCTTCCATCATTGGTTTGTTTACTGATGCATTTTTCATCTCTTGTCCTATTCTTCGGAGGTTAATTGGGAAATATGGCAGGATTGCCATTTCCTTACTAGATATACTTTCAATCATTGACTTTGCAGTTTCTTCGTCTTTGGCGGTCTTCATGGAGATCATGTACATATCGGCTTGGACTCCAGCGTTAGGATTGTCGATATGGAAAGTGATGGTTTCTCCTTGAGACTGCAAGCTGATGGTCTGTGCGAAGACGTTGATGATTGCCTTGGCTGTATTCATGAAAGGTCTTCCTAGTATGATTGGGATTTGTACTTCTTCCTGCATATCCATTACTACAAAATCTGCTGGGTAAAGAAATTTGTCAATCCTAACTAAAACATTTTCAGCTATTCCCCTAGGGTATTTGACTGAGTGGTCAGCAAGCTATATGGTCATTTCGGTAGGTCGAAGATTCTCTAACTCAAGACTCTTGAAAAGCGAGTACGGCATAAGATTAATACTAGCTCCTAAGTCGGCGAGAGAACAAATAATGCCTGAATTGTAGATGGAAATAGGGAGAGTAAAACGTCCGGTATCTCTGAGTTTTTTAGGGATAGTATTTTTCAAGATAGTTGAGCATTCCTTGTTCAGCGGGACATTGGGTACTTCGGGTACCTTATCCTTGGTTGTAAGAGGTCTTCTGAAGTACTTTTGGGAGTTAAATTCAGAGGCAGTATCTAGGAATTTTCCATCAAGTTTAAAAGACTTAAGCTTGTCGGGTCGTTATTTAAGACGAGCCAGAAATGGAATGTTTACTTTCCTATTTGGTGTAGACTCTAAATCCATTGTCGATGGGACAATAGGTGGTTCCTTCACCGGAGAAAAACCCGAAGGTGGGCTATGTGCTACCTGCGAGTCTTGAATATGGGAAACCTCCTTATGGCAACTAGTTAGACTATCCTGAGGTTTAGCATTAATACGATGTGTTAATTGCCCTAATTGGGATTCGAAAGCTTTTAACAAACTTAGTTGATCTCTTAAGATGAGATCAGCTTGGTCTTGTCTAGCCGAGATTCCTTGAATGACTTTTATCAGGGTGTCGTCAAAACTAGAGGTTTGTGATGAAGAGGGTTCAAACAGTTCGGGTTAGTAAGTTAGTAGGCTATTCCTAGGTGGGTTAAAGGAATGGTTAGTATTGCGCGGAGTTAGATGAGGGTGAGGAATTTGGGCTGAGTGTTTAAGAATAGCACAATTAAGGCAGGTTTGAACTTGATAGACTTGTTGTTGACTTTTTCATTCCTTAATCTCCTTGGTTAGTTCTTCCACTTGCTGAGCGAGAGTTTTGATAGCTTCATTCCCGATTGTAGTAGGTGAATTCACTAGCGAGGGGTGATTTTCACTGTTCCAGTCATGGTTGTGTATTGTCATTTTCTCAATAAGACTCCAAGCTTCATTTGCCGTATAATCTATGAAACAACCTTGAGAGGCAGTATCAAGTAAAGGATGGTGATGTGAGAAGAGACCATTGTAGAAAATGCGCAACTGGTCTGAGCGCTCAAAACGATGATTTGGACATTTCTTAAGCAATCCCTTAAAGCGATTCCATGCATAGTAGATCGATTCATCATGAACTTGGCGGAAGTTTATGATGTTGGTCATAAACGTGGTTTGTTTTGATGGGGGGAAATATTTGGCCAAAAATTTGGTTGCTAATTCTACCCAGGAGGTTATAGAGTTACTTTCTAGTTCCTCAAACTGGGTTTTTACATTGAGAGTGAGTGAATAGGGAAATAGGTATAGATATACTATGTCTTGATTAACCCCAATCGGCTTAAAGGAGTTGGATAAGGAAATGAATATGTCAAGGTGTGAGTTGGGATCATCATTTGGTAGGTGATATCGCGTAAAAAGTCATGTTTTTACTACCGATATCTCTCTCATTCTAGAACGATTCTTGACATTTTAAACTCAAAAACAATACAAATCAATGATATTATGCCAAGATGGTCAAAACCAGGTTGCACGATAAAAATCAAGCAAAACGGATGAAACACGAAGATTCCACACACGTTTGAAGATTCAAGGCATCAAAACAAGATTTCAAGACAAGAGTACCCAACTAGAGGGACAGACCGCAGGGAACTCCAGGGTACCCATCTTTGAGCATGGGGTTACTACTGCAGACCCTGCTGTCACATGGTCTATACTGAGGGCCCTTGAGGTCCAGCACAGTGCCATCGCTGAGATCCACACCGCTCTGGGCTTCCCCTCCACACCTGTGTGCCCTTTTCAGATGGGACCTGATCCTGCTCCGCACATTCCACCGTGGGACTTATTTCCACCTTGGAGCATGACTGCGCAGGACCACCCCACTTTTATGGACCCACTAGAGGAGGAGGTTGCTGCACTAGATGCTTGGATTCAGGATCCAGAGGATGGTACCGCATCTCCAGTCTACACTTTCGAGGAGTCATCATCACCCACATCGGTCTTTGAAAACACGACCTTCGTGGATGATGACTTCACCGATTGGGAGACGCTCTCTGCTGACATGGATTAGTTTCTAGTAGTTATTTGTGTTTAGTATTAACAAGGATTATTGGTATTTAATATTAACGTGTATTGATGTTTGTGAAGGATGTTTATTATGAAGAAATTGATGTAGGAATTATGGAACGAGTTCACTTTTATGAGCCTGGTCCGTCTCCAGCAAATCCACATACACACGCAGCAAAAGAAGAGTATAACTTCTAAGTAAAACTCTAAGTGTGGGATTATATCCCACAAAGGAGAGTATAACTTCGAAAGATTGACCAACGTTCGAAAACCTAAGTGTGGGATAAACCCAACTTAGAAATAGAACATAAGGGACAATGTTCTTTTAAGTGTGGGATGACAGTAGTATTCACTACTAAAGTATGCAACATAAACTTTGATCAATCTTTTAAGTAAAAGTCATGTTTTCAGTAAAATTTCAAAATTTTCAAAATTTTCAAAGCCAAAAAAGGGGTATTTTCGGTCAACAGAAGTTCAAAGGCTTTGAAAGTAGATAATGTCAGGCAAAACCCTTTGAGGATTTTTCAAGCTCTGTTTCGAGGAAAGCAATCGCATGACTAGGCACTAAACCACCAAACTAAGTGAGGATTCTTGAGCCATATAAAAGCATTCATCTTTAATGCTTCACTTTTCGATTGTGAGTGTGCCGGTGTATGCTCTCTAGAATCAGAACTTGTTCAAGAAATACATTTCGAGATTACAAAAATGTGTGTCATACGTGACGAAGGTGCAACTAGAAGACCTTGACATTTCCTAGGATAAAAACCCTCTCGTAAAACCCTTGCTTTCAAGCCTAACCTAACCAATGCTCACCTTCAGCATTGAAGATCGGCAGAAAACATGTTGAGACTTAGCCTTTTCTTTTCAAAAACTCACTTCAAAAGCCAATCCCTTCCTTCATCTTTTGGCCATAGCCTAAGTTTTTGTTATGTCAGAAGAATTACTAAAAGAAGTACGGAGCGTTCCCCAAAGGATGAGCATCATCCGTAAAAGGAGCTCCAAGGAAAAGAAATTCAGCAAAAGCAAAGCTGTCAGAAGAAACCTAAAAGCCCAAGGATCATTTAAAGCCAAGGGAAAGGTTTATCAAAAGAAAACCTGAAAGGAAAAGCTGCAAAAGAAGGATCAAAGAGAGAAAAATCCAAGAAGAAACGCTACTAAGCACCAAAGATAAGTCATCACAGACAACTCTTATGCTATATTAAAACCCCAAAATAAACCACCTACAAAACCCTTCGTCCATATATACTACTTTCACCCTCTTATGAACGTCTAGGGATAATTTGCACCGTCCTCATTTAAGTACTGTAGATCTGATCCTCGACCAAGCCTATGACGACGGAAGATGTGACACCCACCAAATTAGGACTAGCGATTAGTGCCTAATCAGTTATAATACATGTAATTAATTATGTGTTAGGCTAATTAATGTATCAAGTAATATATATTGTTGAATATATACAATCATGCGATTTGATTAAATCGTACAAGTTACAAACCGAATGTAATTCGATTCAATTAATACGGACGTTGGTGAACAATTTTGTTAAATAATATAAAATTATTTAATAACGCTATCATATCCAAAAATATTACTTTGATAATATTTCGTATTCGTACCGTATCGTACAAACAAAGGCTACGCGATTAGATTATTAAACGCGCAAGTAAAACGAAACAAGTTAAGTTATATAACTCAATTTTTAAGTATTGGGTTAAATGTTTCAAGTGAAATATCGAATAATTATTCGTATTTTAAAACCCACAAATTAACGCGCACGAAATTATTTAAACGTTTAAAAGAATCGGGAAAACGAACCCCGCACGGAGCGCGAATGCATGGGATTAAAAGTGGAGACCCACACCTCGGTGGGCCCTTACCGAATCAGCCACAAAGGGTGAGGACATCACCTCCCCACCCTCATTCTCATCCATCACTATCTCTCTCTACTCCTCCTTTTCTTTCTTTTTTTCTCTCCAACCAAACCACCACCACCATTAAACGTCCTCAAAATTCAAGGCTCATTTGAAGAAAAACGTTCACCTCATCACGATCTACAACGCTATCATTTCGGAATCTTGATTCGCCACTTTGTAAGTTTCCGAAAAATTCCCGAAACTCATCGACTTCACTTATTTTTACATGTATATGGTTTGTTTAAGCTTAAAATGTCCAAAAATGGGTTGGGTAAAAGTCTCAGGTCAAACGGAGGCCGGAAAACACCTTTTCGGCTCATTTTCCGGCCAACAGCTCGTTGTGTCGCAGAGGCTCCAGGCCACCTGCGACACAAGCCTTTGTGTCGCATAAATTGACTTGTGTCGCAGGAAAGCGACACAAGCACTTATGTCGCTAAACCCTCACTTATGTCGCATATAGAGACACAAGTGACTATGTCGCAAAACCTAATTCCGTCGCACATAGCGACACCACATTTTATGTCGCATAAATTGCGGATGTCGCACTTAGCGGCACAAGCCCTTATGTCGCATATATGATCTGCGACACAATAGGCTATGTCGCACTTAGCGACACAAAGCCGTGTGTCGCACGCTATGTCGCATGAAACAGAACCAAGAAAACACAAATTTTACTAAGTGTCGAGACCAAAAATTTTATCACTCGATTTCACCCAAATTCAAGTCCAGATGCGTTTTTCACCAAAGCAATTTAGTAGAAATAAAAATTTTCCAAGCTAACCTGTCAGCTCGATCCCAGCCAGGGGCTCTGCCCCTTGGACCCCGCCCAGGGCTGCCGCCCCTTGCACCCCGCTACCAGGGGCGTTGCCCCCGGACCCCCGTTATTAACGGGCTTCGCCCTTACCCTAGGGTCACAAGTAACAGTGTTACATCTAAACTTTCACACAAAGTGCTAAACTTGTATAACATCAAACACGAATGCGACATGACTTCTAAAAATACATTGGAACTTACTTTTAAGTATTACACTTCAAAATCATGAAAGTAATAATGAGATTATTTATACAACTAATTCACCGACGGCCGTACACGTTTTCAAAACACAAGTCAAATAACCAAATCGTAGTAATTTGGATAATTCAATCAACCAAATCGTAGTAATTTGGACATTCTAAGTTGGACGAACAACTACAAGGGCAGTCTTTCGAGATGCCTACTCATGTTATAACCATTGTGTGTCTTGGACACCCTCAGGTTACAAGTCTTCGGACATCAATCCACCGCTAATCAATTCAAGTTTATTAATTTAAACACTCAAGGCTCAGGTGAGTCTCATGGCCCCTATTTTACTGTTTTCATTAAGGGGTGTGATATTATTGCTCGTTTTATTTTACAAGTTAAACGCAAGTACCAATCAATCAAATACTACATGAGTTGTTTTTAACTAATCACTAAAGCCCTCCATAGCATAGTCTGGTAATACATCTGTAGCGTGAATGTTAATATATGATATCATATAGGATTGACAATCCTCGTCCGGGTTAGCATGTACTAACTGGTCAAACGGACGTATTAGCATTTGGGAAGACGAGTGTAGATTAGGCACTCGTAGGAGTCAACTCAGTTAGCTTTCCTTAGTTGGACCTGACTCTCAAGTTAAGCTCAGACTATGTGCTCATGGCTGTATAACTTTTATTTTGCTTAATTGCATTTTAAATTCAATTATAAAATCTTGCGGTTCATACAAATATGTGTTGACATACAAACCTGTGAGCTCACCAGCGTTTCGCTAACCAATTTTACCATGTATCACAGGTGATCAGCAGTAGGTTGGACTGCTTAATCAAGATCTATTAGCTCGAGTCAGCATGCAAACAATCAGAGATTTTAGTTGCATTATTATATTTTGTATAAATTAATTATGTACTTAAATCTCTCATTTTCAAACTGAGCTAATGTAAACAATATTTTGATGTAAACTTTTGTTTTATCAATATCAATGTAAAACGACACATGTAGTGGTCGTTCATTATATCTTTTGTGCTGCGTAAATTGATTAGTCGCGCCCCGACCCGATTTGCTTCTGCAACCCGAATTTGGGGGTGCGACAGAAGAGCTGCATGACTGGCCCCTGAGTAAATTAGAAATTAGGAAACCAGATACACTTGAGTGAATTAAGTGACCACCTGTAAGGATCCCAGTCATGTACATCTTACATTACGAAGATTGAAAAGAGAGCTTGCTAGAACTAGGTTGGAAAAACATCAGAAGGTTAAAACCCCGCCTTAAATCTTTTCTTTACCTAGCCTGCAGGAATCAAAGTTCTCCAAGATGCAAAGCCCCCTTTCTAGACTTTTAAAAACAGTTTTATAGTAGATTTGCTTAAGGACAAGCAAGTTCTAAGTGTGGGATACTTGATATCGCGTAAAAAAAAGTCATGTTTTTACTACCAATATCTCTCTCATTCTAGAATGATTCTTAGCATTTTAAACTAAAAAACAATACAAATCAATGATATTATACCAAGATGGTCAAAACCAGGTTGCACGATAAAAATCAAGCAAAATGGATGAAAAACGAAGATTCCACACACGTTTGAAGATTCAAGGCATCAAAACAAGATTTCAAGACAAGAGTGCCCATCATCAACATCCATATTATCCAAGATGTTCGTTTTCAAATTACGAATCCAACAGAAGAAGAATCAACAAAAACGGATAAAGAATGAAGATTCTACGCCCGCCGGAAGATCCAAATGATTTGTACGCAATATCTGGAGATAGGAGACATATTGTTGGGATATCTTTACATCAAAGTCTTCGTTTTTGAATTACGAATCCAACTCAAAAAGAATCAACGCAAACGGACGCATAACGACAAAGATACGCACGAATTAAGCAACCTAGTGAAAGACGACGGACCGGGGCGGGTGGCAGCCAGCCGCCGCCGGCCAGCCACCAGCCGCCGCCGGCCAGGTGGTGGGCGGTGCCGCCTCCCCTACCCCCGTCTCTTTTGCGCTTTTCCGTCCTTGCGTGTACCCGGTGCACCACCTTTCGCTACTTTTTGGTACCCGGTGCACCACCTTTCGCTACTTTTTGGTACCCGGTGCACCACCTTTCACTCTTTTTCTAATGTGAGCCTAGGGATGCTAACGTGAGCCACTTTTCACCTATAAATAGCAGCCCTTAGAGCTCATTTGAAGCAATCTTGAATATCATCTCTTAGCATCTTCACACATTTACTTAAATACTTTTATTTTTTGTAATTTTTAATTCTTCCTAGTTAATTAGGCTAGCTAATTAACTAATCAAGGAAGATTTGTACGGAGGAGCTCCGAGACGCATATTTTAGCTACGAGTTATTGTACTTCTCTCCAGGTGTTAATCTATCCTCCATATTTAATATGTTTGTTCTTTCTTTAATAAATTTAAATATGCATGCTAGAATTACCATGATTAACTAAATAACTCAATTGTCTGCTATGATAGTCATTTAGGGAAAGTTTAAATATGTGATTGTATTGTATGTTATGAGATTGCGGATGCTTTATATTATAAATAGATGTAGGAATTGAATCTTTATCGTTTATCTGTCCAAGTCATGTTATGACTAAAACCTTATCCAAAAATGAACGTAGCTAACTCATAGGGTATAGGTCACTCAGTTATACTATGTTAGATTGAATCATTGAGCTCGACATGGCCGGCGTTCTCTGGACCACAGTAGGATCTAAGAGACACGGAACATGGGAATAGAGGTAGATTAAGATTTAATTCAAACAGAAGATATTTTTGAGACAACTTTCGAAATATCCTCGACTTAGATAACACCTTGGTATGCTTAAACTGAACTATTACCTTGATTGTCTTATTGCATGTTCTTGTTTGATTGTTGCCTTAGGATTATCATGATAGTGAAATATATTTAGCCTTAATCATCGTGAAATAATGTGACGGCCCCTATTCGACTGTTCTTTGATATAGTACTGGAAACGCTTATGGCTGAGTACAAATGTATGGAAGTCGAGAACGACCGAAGTTAGTCACGTTATGAATCGATTAACAAATGTGTTACTTAGGTTTCTATTCTTAGTATAAATCATCCCTATTTTCTTGCATACTTGAGTAATATTGATAATTTGTATGAATAAGTGATGACATGATATCCAACCGTCTAGACCGGTTATTCCAACCTGTTCCGGCGAGGGTAAAACCCGTTTACAAGATTGTTTATTCAACGAACTGTGCCATGATTCGGACATCTCTGATGACCGAGATTGGGGAATTGAAATTGAGATTAACTGTTGGATAATATGGACATGCATTTGAGAAAACTTTCGGTGCATGCTTTAATATATTCTGCAACCCATGTGACATTCTATTTGCCTAATTATGGACACCTCCGCGTTAGCCCGAAAGAAGGACTGTAGAATATCTCACATTAACCTACAAATTTATCCTCATTAGAACTCCTCTTATTTAACTTCACCTAAACCACTTCATAGTAGACAATCGCTTTAATTGTTGAACGCCCGAAGTAACTTCCACCTTTTAGTTTATCTTAATTTTCATTTTTATTTCGAAAAACCCAAAACCAAAACCATCTTTCTGAACCTCAGCTAAGTTCATAAAAGTTCCTAAATCCTCCTAGTTTCAATTCGCCGCACTTTGAAGAACGACTCTAGGTTATACTTATCCTTTGCTAGCCCTTAGATTAGCAATAATAGTAACCCTAGGCTCCAGCCTTACAAATTCAAAACCCACTGCTGTGCTGCATCTCCATTAGAAAAATTCCAACAACCGGTGTGCAGTACAACAGTAGGCCATGGAATTGACAGAGGTTTTGGACTAACTGAACAATTTGGGGCTTTAATTCAAATGATCCTCTATCGGTTTCTGGATAGACGATTGGTCCTCCTCGGCCTTCAATTAAAGGTTTAGAGTCATCAGCTAGAGTGATACATGTAGTTGTCATTGTCTCATTGGCAGGTGGTTGACTAGTTGAATAGATAGGGGGTAATTTCTAAAAGTAGAAAAAGGAAGGAAAAGAAAGGAAAAATGTAGGGGTTTCAGAAATCCTAAAGGTTCACTAGTAATTAAGTTCTTCTTAACGCCTAAGGATCATATAGTTGGTTCCCCAGCAGCGGCGCCAAAAACTTGATGCGTCACTAGCGGTCGGTAAGGATTTCACCCTTGTCGTTGCACCGGCTACTGGCGACGGCGATCAGTGGGTGTTTTAGATTTGTAATTGCGGGGCCTAAGTTTTCCCTAACAATGCTAATCCTGTAGGACCCCTGTAGTCGGAACTAACTGAAACCAAATATCCAATCCAAGTGCGGAATCCAAGAATTAAATATATAAACGTTTAACGAATTAAACAACACAAACACAAAGTATATTAATACTCAATTGATTATCAATCAGATTAACTTGAATAGCCTAAGTACAATATGCTCTCAGAATACCTAAATTCGTCAACCCTCACAACTGAGCCGAACTCGACTATTTATACTTAAGACCTAATCTGATCTATGCGACACAAGATGTGTCGCCAAGCTGACTCATGCGACACAAGATGTGTCGCCAAGTTAACTATTGCAACACAAACTCCTTGTGTCGCCAAAACACAAAATGTAATAAATACAAACGTTATAACTAATGTAATTACATATCAAACGCATTACAGACTTAGACCAACTGACAGACACACTAAGATGCACCAACAAACTCCCCCGTGTCTTCAGCTTGGTCTTCAAAATTTCTTCAATTAAGCCCAGGCTGCAGGAAACCTGCCTCCAGCATGAATCCCATGCGTAACACACAGATTCACAACTCTCTGGAATTGTCTAGCAAGAATCGAATTCACAACATTTCTTACGTTGAAGCGAATTGGATTATCAAACAACTTCCTCAAGTCTTTCTGTGACAAATTGATCAAGCTCATAGGATCAAAAACTTTGAATTGAGCTTTCTTTAAACCATATAGCGAAGTTCTCTCTGGATGCTCAGATTCTGGAGTAAATATAAACACAGCTTCGCCCGTATGGGGATTAAGTTCCCAATGATGAAATCTTCTAAGAAAATTAAAGGGAACTGTCTCAAGAGGAATCTCAGTCAAACAATCAGCTGGAGGATAATGCACTTTGCAAATCGGTTGCCTTGTTATTGGATCAAGTTTCTTCTTGAATATGAATCTCGTTCCAAGCGTTGGTTTGATAAAGTTATATCTTTTTCTCTTCACTTCACGACACAAAACCGTCTGTACAAAATTAGCTCTTGAATCCCTGGTTGGATTTATCTGTTCCAGTTGAGCTAGACGATTTATTTCTCCCTTTGGCAATGTATTCAGCTTCTTAAATGATCTTTTAAAATACTGAATACCATCGCTTCTCTTAATCATGAAAATACGTTTGTAGGTTTTCCAGCTTTTGATAATTCCTGTGTAATTCCCACTAACTTTATATGTCTTGCAAGTAACAGGAATAAGTTCACCAGGAATAAAACTTATCACAGGCCTCTCAGAAGTTGAAGTAGAAGCAGTATCAGAAGTCGGTGTAGTTTTTGGAACAGTTTGTGAAGTTCCAGCTGGCTCTGCTTCATCTTCCGAAGAATTAGTCTCGAATGTCGGAGCATCATCATAGAATTCATCAGGACGCATCTCCTCTTCCTCAATCTCGACATCATCATTGATTTCAAATTCAGGTTCAGATGCCTGACTTTCCTCATTAACCATTCGCTGAATAAAAGATAGATTAGCATTTGAATAATCTACAACTGACGGTCTTGGTTGACCTGGAATATCATCGACCGAGAAATAATCCAAACGAAGAGATTCATTATCATCAGAAATGTTTACATTATCATTTACATTGTTAGTGTGTGTTCCAGCTGAAGCCCTAGATGTTGTTTCTATGGCACGCAGGCCTGACTCCCCCGGAATAGCAGCTAGGGATTCTAATTCTAAAACCCTAGTGTTCAAAGTAGGAACTAAAGTTGCTTGTTCTTCTAACACTTTAATCTGAGCAGCTTGAACCTCCAAAACTGATGCCTGAGACTGAATCATTTGAGCTTGATTGTCCATGGTCTGCTGCATCGCATCCATCCTTTTCAAAAGTTCCTGGATAACTGACGGCAGAGGTTGAATTGGAACCTCAACACGGGGAATGTCGACCCGTGGCCTCCAAGACGACGTAGAAGTACGACGAATAGATTGAGGTGGAACCCAATCTTCATCAGCAAGATCATCACTTCTTGGTCGTTTGCCCTGATCAGGGCGCACTAAACTCATACCTTCACGAATACGATGCTGTATTCGTTTGAACCGACGAGAGTCAAAGCGTTGAATATTCCTCAATGCATCTCCTGAGGGAACATCCCTCGGAGAAGTCTCAGGAGTAGAACCTCCTTCCGAATCTTCAACAACTAGATCTTCAAGATTAGGCTGATCAGCCTGTTCTCCAGCTTGGAAATTATCAATTTCCTGTAACAGGTCATCGACCTGTATTTGTGCATCATGGAGGTGTAATTCCTCCTCCTGAGGTTGCTGCCCAGTGCAGCCAAAACATCCATAAAACCGTCATTGGGCGGCGCAATATAAGCTTCATCAATTATGTGCCCAAACAACGGAAAATTGTTGTTCGTGTTCGCACCAGCCGCATAAACCATCCAGATTCGAACGTTCATGGGAGTTGGATGCAAGCGTTCTCGAGCATTTTGCGGAAGGCCGGGAAGCTGGTTATCAAGAAAAAGCTGAATAAAGCGTGGATATAAATTCCAACGCTTGTCTCCGGCGTTAAGATTGTCGACCATCGCCCTGAAGATATACCCAGAAAAATTAAAGGGCTTATTGTAGATCAACGCTAGCATGGCGGAGGCCGTAGAATGACTGATACCGTTAAAACCCGCCTTACGAGGAGAAAGGCAGACAACAAGAACATGCATCAAATATCTCCAAACCTTAGGCAGATTCGCCTTTCGGTATTGGTCATTAGGCACGCCTGGATAACCGAGACGTGTCATAGCCCCAGCAATAAACTCATTTCCAAAATGAGTAGGCATTTCCGTAGTATCACCAAAATAGAAGAATTCCCGAATAGCCTGTTCGGAGATAATGAGTTGAAGATCACCCACAGTGTAGATAATTCTGGTAAATGGCAACTCGGAGTTGATCAACGCATTTTCCCAAAATTGACTAACTTGATCCTTGTAAATGGTGGTTGTTGCGGTGATAACAGTATGAATACGAGACCGGCATAGAAATGCTACCATTGGCCTGTACGGAGCAGCCGTCTCCTTCCAATCATCCAAAAATGCCACAATGTTGTGACGTGGCTCCCAAAGAATATCACCATCTACCATTGTTGTACAAAGTATAACAATAAAACTCGCAAATGGTTAGCGTAAGCAGATTCAATCGAAACAAATAAATCAATTTAGTAGTGTGTTGTATGCGACAGAGAGAATTGTATCGCAGAAAAGCTGCGACATAATTGGATTGAGTCGCTAAGAGAACAAAATTGATTTTTGACAAAGTAAGCGACATAATGAATTGTGTCGCTAATGACTAATGCGACGGACAGAGTTGTGTCGCTTTTTGCAATTAAATCGAATTTAATCGAGTTTATGCGACATAAATTGTGTCGCAAAGATGAGGCGACATAAAATTTGTGTCGCACAACAGAGTGCAAAATCACATATATAACAAGTAAAGAGATCAAATTTGCACAAATTAAAGGTTTAATTGACAATAAAGATAAATACATTGTTATGATTACAAGGTATCACATTCTAAACCCCAAACCCTAAACCAAGATAGTATCCTTGGATATAATTAATAAACAAAAGGCCAAAAATCAAGACCACAGGATAATAGACATGTATTAGAATTACTTTTTAATTGCTCAAGGGCCGATGTAACATGCCTACCAGTACATCATATGATGAATCTAATGTTCATAAAAGCTGTGGTAAGTATGCTAGATAAACCTACTAATACATCAAGGATAAACCTTAAAATTTTCATTTTGTGCATGCACCCTAATGTACTATCATTTCCCTAGTTGTTTACAGACACAACTAAACGTCTTTTTACAAATGTTGCAACTGTGCATTGCTTTAATACTAAAGGGTATAAAGGGTGGCCGTTGCGTTGTTTTATTTTTATTTTTTTTTAATAATATACAATAGTCCAAGTCCAAAAAGTTACTTCTTAAGTTGAAAGAAGCGCAAACCAATTATGTTGACCAGTTCATCAAATCGGGCACGAGAAAAAGCCCTGGTGAATAGGTCAGCATTCTGCTTAAGGGTGTCTATGTGGACAAGGTCTATTAAATGTTTCTTATAGCAATCCCGTATGAAGTGAAACCTAAGTTCTATGTGTTTAGTTCTAGAGTGCTGTACGGGATTGCGTGTAATGGAAATAGCAGCAGTATTATCAATATGTATAGGAGTCATAGTAAGAAGTAACCCGTAATCGCGTAATTGATGCTGAATCCACAGAACCTGGGAACAGCAACTAGCCGCAGCAACGTACTCAGTCTCCGCAGTGGAAGTAGCCACTGTTGTCTGCTTCTTACACTGCCACGAGACCAAACGCGATCCAAGGAACTGGCATCCACCAGTTGTTGACTTCTTATCTATGCTACAGCCGCCATGATCAGAATCCGAGTAAGCAGTCAGTGCAAACGATTTTTCATTGAGAAACCTTTGGCCTAGCTTGATATCTTGAGGTACCCAAAAATACGCTTTACTGCTTTCATATGAGAAACCTTTGGCCTAGCTTGATATCTTGAGCAGATGGACACAGGAAATATGATGCCCATCCTGGATGCGGTCAGATACATGAGAGAACCAATCATTGAGCGATAGTCCTTTTCTTTACAATCCTCGTCATCAATGGTCGGCCCGAGATTATGATTAATTTCAATGGGGGTTCCATAGGTCTTACAATTAAGCAAGTCATACCTAGTTAACATATCAGTGACATATTTGGACTGATGAATGTAAATTCCTTTAGCAGACTGCTCAACTTGAACACCCAAAAAGAACGTGAGTTCCCCCATTGCACTCATCTCAAATTCAGACTTCATGAGATGTTCGAAGTCTTTACACATGGAATCTTTTGTAGAGCCAAAAATGATGTCGTCGACATACACCTGTACCAGCAATAAGTCATCTCCATCTCTTTTTGTGAATAAAGTACTATCAATAGTACCTCTTTCGAATCCATTCTTAACAAGATGAGTGGCAAGCCCCTCATACCACAGTCGTGGTGCCTGATGCAAACCATACAATGCTTTATTAAGTTTACAGACATATTCTGGATGCAAAGGCTCTTCAAAACCAGGAGGCTGCTTCACATAAACATCGGTATCAACCTGTCCATACAGAAAAGCGCTCTTTACATCAAGCTGATAAACAATAAATTCTTTGAAGGACGCGAAGGCCAAGAAGATACGAATCGACTCCAATCTTGCAACAGGAGCGAAAACCTCATCATAGTCCAAACCCTCTACTTGATGAAAACCTTGAACTACTAGCCTTGCTTTGTTTCTAATAACTATCCCTCGATCATCTTTCTTGATTCGATAAACCCATCGAGTGCCGGTTGGATGTGCACCCTTAGGTAACGGCACTAATTCCCAAACATGTAGCTTTTTGAATTGCTGCAACTCCTCCTGCATTGCTTCAACCCAGTGTGGATCTTTTAAGGCATCTTTTGTACGTTTAGGCTCCACTTGAGATAGAAAACACGATTTAACCTCAACAGCAAGACATACAAGAGAAGCAGACTCAGAAGAGTCAGAAGGGGATGCAGGGGGTGCATCAGCAATAACTTGACTTTTTGTCTGAATCCCCTTATCCAAAGGACCTATAATATTCTCCGCTGGATGGTCCTTATTAATGCGAGAACTTGGAATCTCGTCAAGCACAATGACAGAGTCCAGGTTTGTGAAATCGGCTTCCTGTGCTGAATCAAACTCCCCCGTATTCACAAGTGGTTCATCTTCATCATCGGACAACTCAGGAACATCAGTATATGTTTCTGGATTTCTTGTTGATGATTCAGGAACATCGGCATTTGGCTGAGAAGGAGGTGGAGTAGCAGAGACAGTAGGAGTCTTTGATTTTGATGGCTGTGAAGTATTTGAAGATAAATCAAGGCCATGGAGTAATGTGACCACCTGATCAACTTCATCATCTTCCTTAGGAAGATTAAATGAATCAAAGATTGTCTCGTAGTTAAACAGATGTGTTGGTCCCTTTCCTTCCGGATTTTCAGAGTAACGAAATCACGTGACTTCAAAATGTTCTTCCATGCGCTTAGTTGCCAAGTTGTACACACATTTATTTGGAGAGTTATTTGAAAAGCCCAAAAATAAACCTTCACTAGACTTTGCTCCAAATTTAGCAACTCTCTCTTTTGTGTACATAATAGTGCAGTGACATCCAAATGGTTCAAGAAACTGTAGCGAAGGTTTCCGATTATTAAGCAGTTCATAAGACGTTTTATTGTGCTTTTTAACCACGGAAACCCGATTAAGAATATAACAAGCAGTATTCACCGCTTCAGCCCAGAAAGAGATAGGCAGCTTAGAGTCTGCCAACATTGTTCGTGCGGCTTCAATGAGTGTCCTGTTTTTACGTTCAGCAACTCCATTCTGTTGAGGAGTTCGTGCAGCACTGAATTGATGATCAATGCCTTTTCTTAGACAGTACAACTCAATTGTCGAATTCTTAAACTCAGTCCCATTATCCGATCGCAGTTTCTTGATTGACAAATTGCACAGGTTCTCGAGCTTATCAAACAAATAAGTGAGAATTTCAGGAACTTCATCCTTATTAGTTAAGAAATACACCCACGAAATGCGAGAGTAATCATCAGTTACTACCAAGCAGTATTTAGAACCTCCCATACTCTTCTTAATTACAGGTCCAAAAAGATCCATATGCAATAGCTCCAATGGACTTGAAACAGAATTCACCATTTTTGACTTATGGGACTTCTTGTGTTATTTCCCTTTTTGACAGGAAACACAATGATCATTGATTCCAAAGGATTGCTTTGGAATTCCACGCACAAGATTGTGCTTCACCAAATAATTCATCTTTCTGAAGTGCAGGTGACCCATACGTCTGTGCCACAATAGTGATTCTTTTTCAGGAGCTCTTGATAGTAGACACGTATGTTGGGTTGTTTCAACAGTCTTCATATCTAGAATATACGTGTCTTTTTGCCGAGGTGCCCTCAGTAGCACCCATTCCTCAGGAATAACAAATCCTGGTTTCAAAATACAGCTTTCAATTTTGGTAAATGTTGTAGTGTACTCTTTGTCGCACACTTGTGATACGCAGAGCAGATTGTGGGTAAGCTGCTCCACAAAGTTAACTTTTTCAAAACTCACTTGCCCATTAGTGAGTGTACCCTGTCCGGTAATAACTCCTTCTTTATCACCGGCAAAAGCAACATATCCCCCATCATAATCTTTGACTTCGGATAGCAGAGATAAGTCGTCTGTCATATGTCACGAGCAACCACTACCGATATACCATCTACTATTTTGAACTGCTTCAGATTGTTGCGACATCATAAACAAAGAGATCAATTAGTAAGGGAGACCCAAGCCTTAACAGACTTGGGTAACCCAGTAGCATCATCCACAATGATTACATCAGTCAAAATTTTATTTTTTAGCAAATCGAAATCATTGCCTGATGAATCATTGTCAGATAAAGAGTCAGAACATGACTCCTTGATCTTCCAATCCTTTTGAGGTTTGGATGGTTGCTTGTTAACATTATCGAGCTTATCATGTTTAACTTTGTTTGGCTAAATATTGTTATTCTCAGAAGTAGTTGGTGGAACTGCAGAACCTCTCATAGATTTTTTTGAAAAATTTTGAGAGTGAGAGGTTCGTGTATTTTCCCTTCGACCATGCTTCTTAGCAAGAAATGGGAACTAACTAATCAAATGACTTTGTTTCTTGCAATAGAAACAAGATCGTTACTCAACACTATCATGAGATTGAGGTATAAACCTTTGAGCTCGGCCAAAAAATGGATGTGTTGAACAGGTACACTGATGTGTACAAGCAGAAGTTGAACCTTGAGATTTATTTTTAGAAGATTTTTTATTAGATTTGTAATTATCTGGTTGAGAAATCTTCTTTGTAGGTTCAGTCTTGGCTTTACGTTCAGCAACTCCGCTAGTGAAGATATGATGGTCGTTGGTTACATTCTTCTTTTTCAAATAACCATATTCTTCATCGGTTATATCCTCAATCTCAATTTCCTCCTTCAAAGTTACTGGAGGAATCGACTTATCAACAGGTTTCACAGACTGGGAAACTACAATAGGCTTAATAGGCTCAGCCTTAGTTTCATGTTTCTCAACGGATTCATTAGTCATGGGCTTAAAAGGCTCAGCCCCGACATCAAGCTTCTTAACTGAGTCAACCTTATGAGCCTTCAATTTTTCAGGCTCACTAGGCGATGCCTTAACTGGCTCAGGCATACTAGTTACAGGTTTTTCAGACTCATCTTTTACATTTTCGGCCGTATCTTCTTGATGATACTCTGTTGGTGGTGGGACTTGATGAAAACCTAGTCCCTCCTTCCCAACCTCAGGCCTACTTATCCTTACTTTAACAGGTCTAACAGGTTTTATATCTACTTGAGGAACAGTGGGTTCAAAATCTTTGATGATTTCTTGTTGAGGCATAGGCAGATAATCTTTTGGAGGTTGGACATGGTGATAACCAATTCCTGCCTTACTTTTAGTATCTGTCCTTTGTTTTTGAAGAATTTCATCAAAGACGAGAGAGGACGTCGAAAAATTTGATAATTTCCGATTTAAAGTAAGAACTTTAGCCTGTGAATCAACAAGTTCCTTTTTAACAAAAGTTAGCATATCTACATAACTTCCTATTTCATCTTGCTGTTCAAAAATTTTGGCTTTAAGTTCTTTCTTTTCTTCAAAAATAGCCTTTAATTTCTTTTTAGATGCCTTATAACTTTCTTTTAACATTTCATTACTTTCTGTTAATTGTGAGATAGTAGCATTAAGACGTTCGTTGTCCTCTCTACACCTATTAAACTGGTTAGTAAGTTTAATGCATTAAACACAAGATAAAGGTTCATCATCTACCTCATGAACCTCAGCCATTAGTGCCGTGTTTTCTTCTTCATCATCAGCTGCATCTGACCAGCTGTTGTCCCATGGAGTTTCAGTCAGCATCAAAGCAGCTGACACCATAGCTTTCTCTTCTGCCTTTGTTGGAGAAGGCTTGGTAAGACCCGAAGGTGGTGTCTTATTCTTTTCACACTCACGAGCAAAGTGTCCATAGTTCTGACACTTATAACATCTCACCTTCCCTTTATTAAAACCCAAGCCTTTTTCACCCGGATTGTTCACAGAGGTTCTCCCAGTTTTCTGCAAGAAGTTCTTTACCCTCCTTGTTAGCATAGCCATGTTCCATTTTTAAATCTAACCTTTCCAATTCCTCTTGATCAATTTGACCAAAGTCTTCATCAGAAAACTCACCAGCGGAGGCTAAAAATGCTGAAAACGTAGAAGAATAATCTTCACCAGAAGACGTGCCCGAACTTTGAAAATAAGTACCACCTGATGGAATACTAGTAGATGCATTTCCACTAGCATTGCTAGCGATAAATGCGATAACTGTAGGCTTGCTTGAGGACACAGGAACATCTACACCATAAAACTTTGGATTCTGAAGATGGGAAGTGGCCTTGGTCTCCTTTCTTTGCATCTCAAGAAGTTCTGCCTCAATGTGACCTATAAGATCTTCGAGCTCCATGTCCATGATGTCCTTATCTCTTTCCATCAAGAGAACCCGAGTATGCCACTTCTTAGGAAGTGAATCAAGAAGTTTCTTGTTCACATCATTCCGTTCCAGGGTTACACCTCCTTCCATTAATTCAGTGACCAATTGGGAATATCTGCTACACAGATCTTCCAATGATTCATCCTGAAGCATATCGAAAACCTCGTACTGCTTCTTGATCAAATCAATCTTCTTCTTCTTGTATTGATCACTACCACCACATTTCTTTTCAAACGCTTTCCAGAGATCATAAGCAATTTTATGTTGCCTCAATTGTCTCATGATAGGTTGAGGCAATGCCATAGTGATTGCAGCATGAGTTTTTCTTTCCATATCAAAATCCTTACGTTCCTCAGGAGTCATTGATTTAATTGACTTTTCAAGAACTGGGCCATTAAAGACTCCTGTTCTTAGAGGAAGTTCATATCTTTCCTCTAAATATATCATCATTTCAGGATCATTGAGTCCAACATATGACTCAAAGCGTTGACGCCAATCAGAATAACTCATTCCAGGCATATACATAGGAGGTTTGTTTCCGGAGCCGACCTCGTTATTCTGTTTCAACATTGCTCCAACTGATTGAATAGAATGAGCTGAAGATGATGCCATTTTAAAGTACCTGCAAAACAATCAAAGACAAAGAACAAACTGTTATGCGACACAAGTATGTGTCGCAGATAGATTAAGCGACAGAAAGATTATGTTGCAGAAGAGGCTAAATTCCAAAGAGTCTTGCGACACAAAGGTTATGTCGCAAAGTGATAGCGACGGAAGAAAACAGAGTCTTATGTTGCAAGCTTGTGTCGCAAGCTTGTGCCGCCTAAGTGAAGGCTTATGTCGCAAACCAAAATAAGCTTAAGTCGCAAGCTTATGTCGCCTATTTAAAGGCTTATGTCGCCAATTAGAATAAGCTTGAGTCACAAGCTTATGTCGCCTAAGTAAAGGCGTGTGTCGCAGTAACCCTAGTCGCGACACAAAAGTTATGTCGCAATCTTGTGTCACAGAAATAGCTGAGCAGCGACCAAAAACCCTAAAATCAAAAATTTTCGGTAACCTAACGAAAATTCATGAATGGAGGACGAATAATAAACCCAAAATCATCCAGAAAAGCCAAATACCAACTTTGAAGCACCGTTTGTTGAATATTTTAACCAAAAAACAAGTTGTTTTCCCGAGAAACGTATTAAAATGGATTCAATAACGGCAATCCTTAGATTTTGGCTGTGATACCACTTGTAGGACCCCTGTAGTCGGACCTAACTGAAACCAAATATCCAATCCAAGTGCGGAATCCAAGAATTGAATATATAAACGTTTAACGAATTAAACAACACAAACACAAAGTATATTAATACTCAATTGATTATCAATCAAATTAACTTGAATAGCCTGAGTACAATATGCTCTCACAATACCTAAATTCGCCAAACCTCACAACTGATCCGAACTCGACTATTTATACTTAAGACCTAATCTGATCTATGCGACACAAGCTGTGTCGCCAAGCCGACTCATGCGACACAAGATGTGTCGCCAAGTTAACTATTGCAACACAAAGTCCTTGTGTCTCCAAAACACAAACTGTAATTAATACAAACGTTATAACTAACGTAATTACATATCAAACGCATTACAGACTTAGACCAACTGACAAACACACTAAGATGCACCAACAAATCCTAAGGGTGAGCAAGTGGTAGGTATCAACTAGAGTCGTTCTTCAAACCGACTAAATTGAAACTAAGGTGTGGCAGATGAGGGCTTTCAAACTAGTGAAGGGTTTATAAAATAGTGGGGGAGTTTTCGTTTTTCTATTAACTAACTTAGGCAAGTAAATAAATACAAACGAAATTAAAATAAATGATAAAGCAAATAAGATAAAGATAGTGTTTGTTGAGACTTCATTAATTAAGTTATGGGATGATATTTGGAGAAACTGTTTTGAAAGATATTAGTTAATTATCATTCTTGAATACTTGTGATGTAAACACTAGATTCCCTACTAATTAAAGTTCCATTAGCATGTCACACCGGAAGCTAGGTTATGGTAACACTACAAAGTATTTAGAATAATAAGCAAAATCTTAATTATGGTTTAATAACACTTTCATATGAACGAGAACAAAATCTAAAGGTACTAGACAAAAATGAATCATATAACGATTCCTCGTCATCCTAACAGATTCGTATATTTAAAAAGTTCATTTATGACTTTAAACCAGCCCATGCTTAAGACTACCCAATAAATCCCCTAATTATCCACAGCGTTCCTCACTTAAAGTGGTTCCGCCGCTTCAAACCTTGGCCATGTTTTGTCCTACGATAATCCCCCATGTAGCCTTGTGGTTCCATAGTTTCATACCTTTGACAAATTATATTGACACAGATGACTGACTACCTTTTAATTGGACGTCATTAAAAAGGTGTTGTAATCACGTTTATTGATGGAAAGACGATTAGATTAATTTGAAGTTTAAAAGTCTATTTAGAAAGGTTAATTAAACTAGGTTTCTTATGTTATATATAGTCCGTAATATAAATACCTTCGGTCGTTACTCGACTTCCATACATTTATACTCCACATTGAAGTGTTTCCAGTACTATATCGAATAACAATCGAATAGGGGCAATCATATTACTTCGTAATATTGTTTAGTTTCGTAATATGACTACCTTCGGTTGTTCCTCGACTTCCATACATTTGTACTCCACCTTGAAGTGTTATCAGTACTATATCGAGTAACAGTTGAATAGGGGCCGTCATATTACTTTACGATAACTAAGACCGTTTATATTTTACTACTATGATGATCCTAAGGCAACAATCAAACAAGAATATGCAATAAGACGATCAAAGCAATACTACCGATCTTTAATATTTAATTATAAATCATCCCACAATTTACTAACTACATCGCAAGCAAACACAACAAGTATACTACTATCTAATCATGGCAATAACCTAGCATAATCAATATAAACATAATTAATTAAGATAGATAAGGATAGAAAGAACCAGGATTAAATGCGAGAGAGAATAGACTTGAATTAATTGATACAATTCCGAGCGTACACCGACGATTAAAATGCATTCCACACTTTCCTTCTATTCCTAATTAAACTCCTAAACTAGTTTAAATACTAGTTAAAACTAATCTAGAGAAAGAATGTAGAGTGAGAAAGTTGGAGCTTATTTCTAGAGCGAGAAGAATAAGCTAGAAAGGGTGTCTTTAAATGAACCATGGAGTACCTATTTATAGCTGAAAATTGGTGCATTTTATCCATTAGGAGCTTATGTTAGCAAAATGTGGAAAAGTTGCTAGCACATGTACCCTAAAGCGAGAAAAGGTCTAGCACGTGTACCTTAGAGTTGCGGAAAATGACTAGCACGTGTACCCTGAGAGTACGAGCAAGGATGAAAAAGCGGACGGGGGGAAGGGAGCCGGTGCCGCCATCCTAGCAGCCGGCGGAGGCTGCATGGTAGCCGGCGGCGGCCGCAACCCTGCCGCCCTGGTTCGCCATCTTTCGCTTCGTTACTCGATTCGTGCGTATCTTCTTCGTTATAAGTCCATTTTCGTCGATTCTTTTTGCATTGGATTCTTTTTTCAAACACGAAGACTTTGATGAAAAGAAATCCTAAAAATGTGTCTCTGATCTTTGGATGTCTCGTACGAATCGTTTGAATCTTCCGGCGTACGTAGAATCTTCATTCTTCGTCCGTTTTTGTTGATTCTTCTTCTGTTATATTCGTATTTTGAAAACGAATATCTTGGTTAAGAGAAATCTCAGTGATGGGTACTTTGCCTCTAAATCTTGTCTTGATGTCTTGAATCTTCAAACGGGTGTGGAGTCTTCGTTTTTCGTCCGTTTTGCTTAATTTTTCTCGTGCAACTCTATTTTGACCTTATTGGCAAAGTTTCATTGATTTGTACATTATCTGAGTTTATTTGCCAAGTATTGTTCCAAAATGAGAGAGATATAGGTAGTAAAAACGTGACTTTTTACGCGATATCAAGTATCCCACACTTAGAACTTTGTTTGTCTTCAAGCAAACTCGAATTTCAAGCATGGTTAGAAATAAGTAGATAATGAAATATTTCGAGGCGGAACTTTTTATCGAAGGGGTTTTGGAAAAATAAAATATTTGTGCTTTTGAAAAACTAGGGTTGTAATCTTTGAGAGCATGCTTTTGATCTTTGATCTTGGATACATGTCTAGGCGATGCTCTCACGGTGGTCACTCCAATCACTCAAAGTGTTTAGGGTTTCCTATTCTAATATTATCAATCACTCAGAACGCCAGTCATGTATCGTTTATCGTCATAGGCTTTATCGAGAATCAAATCGTTACCTTTTAAGTGAGCTCAAAGTCGATCTAGCCACAATCATTCTAGGAGGGGTGATATAGGGTTTTTGGAGTGGAGTGTTTGTGATATGAGAGGGGGATGTGTTGGTTTTTTCATAGGTTTAATTTTTTTTTTGTGTGAAGAGGAACGCTGAAATTTTTGGGAGGATTGAGGCTCTTTTCTCATGATTTTTGGTAGGAGTCTTTTTCTCCATTTTACTTTCTTTTCTTTGAATTCTTTTGTTTTGATTGATTTTTTTTTCGATGTCATATCCTTATAGCTTCTCTTCTTTCATCTTTGGAACTTTCTATGAAGTTTGAGGGATGCGTTGAGAGGGTATGGATAATGTATTTTCATTTTTGGGTGTATGGAAGGGTTTAAGAATGATGTAATTCGATCTCCTTTTCACTCACCAATTCGGATTCGAAATGCATAACAGGAGCAAGTTCTGATTCTAAACGCATACATCGGCACACTCAAGAATCGAAGAAGTGAAGCATTAAAAATGAATGCTTTATATGTCTCAAGATACCTCATGAATCGAAAGTTGGTTTATTGTATGCCTAGTCATGTGATGCTCTTTATGGGATTACTAAACTAATTTTCCAAAGGAATTTGTATTTTATTTATCCTTCTTCCTCAAAGTAAATCATTCTTTGTCTAAATTTTTTCATTTTCAACATATTTTTAACTCAATTTTGAAAAATTTTATTAACTTATTGGAGAAGGATAGTCTAAAGAGCAACGAGTTTAGAATCAAGCATATACCATTATCCATTTTACATTAGTGTAACTCTATTTTGAAAAACGTGTGTGGAATCTTCGTTTTTCGTCCGTTGCTTGATTTATCTTGTGCAACTCTATTTTGACCTTCTTGGCAAAGTTTCATTGATTTGTATATTATCTGAGTTTATTTTCCAAGTATTGTTCCTGAATGAGCAAGATATCGGTATTAAAAACGTAATTTTTTACGCGATATCAAGAAGCGTGAATTGTCATCAATTACTACCAAGCAATACTTAGAACCTCCCATACTCTTCTTACTTACAGGTCCAAAGAGATCCATGTGCAGTAGCTCCAATGGACTGGAAACATAGTTCACCACTTTTGACTTATAGGATTTCTTGTGTTGTTTCCGTTTTTGGCAGGAAACACAATAATCGTTAATTCCAAAGGATTGCTTCGGAACTCCACGCACAAGATCGTTTTTCACCAAGTAATTCATTTTCCTGAAGTGCAGATGTCCCATACGTCTGTGCCAAAGAAGTGATTCTTTTTCAGGAGCTCTTGAGAGTAGACACATATGTTGAGTTGTTTCAACAGTCTTCATATCCAGAATATACGTGTCCTGGTTTTAAAATGCAACACTTTGTTTTGATAAATGCCGTAGTATACTCTTTCTCGCACACTTGAGACACACTGAGCAGATTGTGGGTGAGCTGTTCCACAAAATTGACTTTCTCAAAACTCACTTGCCCATTAGTGAGTGTACCCTGCCCGGTAATAACACCTCCCTTATCACCGGCAAATGCCACATATCCCCCGTTGTAATCTTTAACTTCAGATAGCAGAGATAAGTCGCCTGTCATATGTCACGAGCAACCACTATCGATATACCATATACTATTATGAACTGCTTCAGATTGTTGCGACCTCACAAGCACAAGAATTAATTACTAAGGGAGACCCAAGCCTTTACAGGCTTGAGTAACCCAATAGCATCATCCACAAGGATTTTATTTTTCAGCAAATCGGAAATGTTGCCTGATGTATCATTGTCAGATGAAGAGTTAGAATATGACTCTTTGATTTTCCAGACCTTTTGAGGTTTAGATTGTTGCTTGTTAACAATTTTGATCTTATCATTAGTGACTTTGGTTGGCTCGATAATGTTAATCTTAGGTGCAGGTGGTGGAGATGCAAAACCTCTCATAGATTTATGAGAATGATTTTGAAATTTTGAGGTTCGTATAGCTCCCCTACCACCGTGCTTCTTAACAAGCAACAGACAGATGTTTATCAGATGACCTTGTTTCTTGCAGTAGAAACAAGATCTGAGCTCAACAGAAGTGTGAGATTGAGGTATAAACCTTTGAGCTCGGCCAAAAGATGTGTGTCCTGAGCATGCACACTTAGGTGTACAAGCAAAGGTTGAACCTTTTAAAGAAGTTTTAGAAGATTTCTTTGTAGATTTTTGATTAATTGGTTTCAAAATCTTCTTTGTAGGTTCACCCTTGGCTTTACCTTTCATTTTAAAAATCTCATCATAACCTTCAGTGGTGAAGATATGATTGTCGTTAGTTACTTTCTTCTTCTTTAAATAACCGTATTCTTCATCGGTTATATCCTCAATCTCAATTTCCTCCTTCAAACTGGCTGGAGGGATAAACTTAGCCTTAACTTTTTCAGGCTTTTCAACAATAATAGGCTTAACAAGCTGAGCCTTAGACTCGAGTTTCTTAATAGACTCATTTAATGTGGGCTTAAAAGGCTCAGCCCTGACATCAAGAGTCTTGACAGACTCAAACTTCTGAGCCTTCAATTTATCAGGCTCACTAGTCGATACCTTAACTGGCTCAGGCATACTAGTTACAGGTTTTTGAGACCCATTCTTACCAATTTGAGCCTTAACTTGCTCAGGCTTGCTTATCTTTACAATAACTGCAGGCTTAACAGGTTTTATGTCTACTTTAGTGAAAGTAGGCACAAAGTCATTGATGACTTCCTGTTCAGGCATAGGAAGATAATCTTTTGGAGGTGGGACATGGTGATAACCAAGTCCCGCCTTACTTTTACTATTAGTCCTTTGTTTCTGAAGGATTTCATCAAAGATGAGAGAGGACGTTGAAAAGTTTGACAGTTTACGATTTAAAATAAGAACTGCAGCCTGGGAATCAACAAGATCTTTCTTTACAGAAGTTAGCATATCAACATAACTTCCTATTTCATCTTGCTGTTCAAAATTTTTGGCTTTAAGTTCTTTCTTTTCTTCAAAAACAACCTTTAATTTCTTTTCAGATGCCTTATAACTTTCTCTTAACATTTCGTTACTTTCAGTTAACTGCGGATATTAGCATTAAGGCGTTCATTGTCCTCTCTACACCTGTTAAACTTGTTAGTTAGTTTAATGCACGAAACACGGGATAAAGGTTCATCATCTACCTCATGAACTTCAGCCTTGAGAGTCGTGTTTTCTTCTTCCTCGTCCTCAGCTGCATCTGGCCAGCTATTGTCCCACGGAGTTTCAGTCAGCATTAAAGCAGCTAAAATCATTGCTTTCTCTTCTGCCTTACTCGGAGAGGGTTTAGTTAAATCAGAAGGTGGAGTCTTATGCTTCTCACATTCACGAGCAAAGTGTCCATAATTTTGACACTTGTAGCATCTCACCTTGCTTTTGTTAAATCCCAAACCCTTTTCACCTGGATCATTCACTGATGTTCTACCAGACTTCTTTAAGAAGTTCTTAACCCTTCTTGCCAGCATTGTCATGTTCCACTTCAAATCCAGCCTTTCTAGTTCCTCTTGATCAATCTGACCAAAGTCCTCATCATTAAAATCACCGGCAGAAGCCATAAATGCTGAAAAAGTGGAGGAGTACTCTTTAGTCCTACCAGTTGAAGTTCCTAGATTTTAGAAATAGGTACCACTAGATGGGATATTTGTGGATCCGGTACCACTAGCTTTGCTAGCTATGAATGTGGTACCTGTAGACTGACTTGTTGAGACTGGAACATCCACACCATACAGTTTTGAATTTTGAAGATGAGCAGTGTCCTTAGTCTCTTTTATTTGCATTTCTAGAAGATCTGCCTCAATTTGACCGATAAGATCTTCAAGCTCCATATCCATTATATTCTCATCTTTTTCCATTAAGAGGACGTGAGTGTGCCACTTCTTGGGAAGTGAGTCAATAAGTTTCTTATTCACGTCTATCTTATCCGGCATTATACCTTCTTCCAACAATTCAGAGACCAATTGAGAATATCTGCTGCACAAATCTTGCAATGATTCATTAGGTAGCATGTCGAAGACTTCATATTGTTTCTTGATCAAGTCTAATAGGTTCTTCTTATATTGTTCACTACCACAACACTTTTTCTCTAAGGCCTTCCACAGATCATATGCAATCTTATGTTGCCGTAATTGTCTCATGATAGGTTGAGGCAATGCCATAGTGATTGCAGAATGAGTTTTCCATTCCATATCAAATGCCTTACGTTCCTCAGGCGTCATGGATTTAATTGACTTTTCAGGAATAGGGCCATTAAACACTGCGGTTTTGAGAGGACGCTCATATTTATCCTTTAAATAGATCATCATTTCCGGATCATTAAGACCTACATATGATTCAAAGCATTGACGCCAATTCGAATAGCTCATTCCTGTCATAAACATGGGAGGCTTATTTCCCTATCCAACTTCATTATTTTGCTTCAACATAGCTCCAACCCGCTGAATGGACTGCGATGTAGAAGCTGACATTTTGAACTGCAAAATATTCATACACACAAAAAATAGCAAACTGTTATGCGACACAAGTATGTGTCGCAAAGTGGTCTGACGACACTGTGATTAAGTTGCAGAAACTGCTAAAATCAAAAACTAGCGACACAAAGATTGTGTCGCAACGTAGTAGCGACAGAAGAAAACCGTGTCTTATGTCGCAAAATGCAAGCTTGTGTCACAAGTTTGTGTCGCCTAATCAAAGGATTATGTCACAATCCAAAATAAGTTTGAGTCGCAAGCTTATGTCGCCTACTTAAAGGCTTATGTCGCAAAGATCTGGAAGCGACAGAAGAATGTGTCGCACCAACCCTAAACGCGACACAAAATTTTGTGTCGCAACTTGTGTCGCACAAACGGATGGAGCAGCAATCAAGAAACCCTAAAATTCATAAGATTCGTAAACCTAACAAATTTTCACGAATGGAATATGAACAATAATCCAAAAATCTTTTAGAAAACTGAGAAAACAAAGCTATAGCACCTTTCTATGAAGATCTTAACACAAAACAAGTTGTTTTAAACCGAGAAACGTTCCAAATGGATTCAATAATGCCAAATCCTTAGATTTTGGCTCTGATACCAAATGTAGATCCCTTGTGGTCAGACCTAATCGAATCCTAATACTCAATCAATGTGCGGAATCCAATGATTGAAAATAAACGTTAAATGATTAAAACGAAACAAACACAAAGTATATTAATACTCAAATGATTACTGATCAGATTATCTTCAATAGCTCGAGTACAATATGCTGTAACAATACCTAAGTTCGTCAACCCTTGCAAATGAGTCGAACTGGTCTATTTATACTCGAAACCTAATCTGACATATGCGACACAAGCTGTGTCGCCAAGCCGGACCTTGCGACACAAGTTGTGTCGCCAAGTTGACTCTTACGACACAGAACCCTTGTGTCGCTAAAACATAAAATGTAATTACTTATAAATATAAAGGACGTAACAAACATAATTACATAACAAACGCATTACAGACTTAGACCATCTGACAGACACACTAAGATGCACCAACACTACTTGTAACAAATGAAGAACGTTATTTATACCGAGCATAAGAGCTTTTAACACATCTATATTCAAAAGAAGTTGAACACGAGGAAAATGAGGAAGCTCGAATTATTTACTGGTTACGATTGTGAAATTCGATACCATCCGGGGAAGACAGATGTTGTAGCAGATGTTTTAAGTAGGAAGGAAAAAGGTAAGTCAAGGCGAGTGCGAGTCAAAGTATGACGATTCACTCTGGCATTAAGGGTGGAGTGTTTGAAGCACAAGATGAAGCGTAAAGTATACTCGTATTCAAAACACAAATTTGCACGGTGATGTGTGCTAAGTATAGTCAATTAAAATAATAACAAGTTTTAAATATAGGAAATACTATATAATATTATCACACATTACAGGCAAGACTGACCCGTTCGTATAATATAGCTTTATAAGTAAGTCCAGGTATCGATCACAGGGGAAGCGGAATTTTTAATTAATCCCTAAACTAATGTTTACAATATTCACAATTATTTACAATTAATATTACAGATAAAAGGGGGTACGTTTTAGTTCCGTTCGAACTTATATTTATTTTGATACAGAATTAAAATAACTAAAGTATTTGAAGTAATTAAGAGACAACTAAGGTAAAATAGGTAGATTGGAGATATATTTTATCTAAACTAGCCATGTTATATTCGAATCCTCTTATATGTTTACTTTTGTCAGCTAATTGATTCTATGTTGAAATATAAAAGTGGATATCCTCCTTGGTCGGGTTTAAGTATCCTAGATAGCCTCCTATGGTCGGATTAAGTATCCTTTATGAAGCTCTTCAACATATATTAAGGTTAACTAACTTTGGGGTCTAGAATGTTATTATCTAATCAATTATAGTTTAATCTAGTAATAATTCTAAATGATATCACATAAAAAGTCACATTTTTACTACCAATATCTCTCTCATTCTGGAACAATACTTGGCAAATAGACTCAAATAATATACAAAATCAATGAAACTTTGCCAAGAAAGTCAAAATAGAGTCGCACGGGAAAACTCAAACAAAACGAATGAAAAACGAAGATTCTACGTACGATTGAAGATTCAAGGCATCCGAGACAAGATTTGAGATAAAGTACCCATCACTGAGATTTATCTTATCCAATATCTTCGTTTTCAAATTACAAACCCAACCGAAGAAGAATCAGCAAAAACGGACGAAGAATTAAGATTCTGCGTACGCCAAAAGATTCAAACGATTCGTACAAGAAATCTAAAGATCAGAGACACATCTCAGGGATTTGTTTACATCAAAGTCTTCGCTTTTGAAAAACTAATCCAACGCAAAAAGAATAAACGAAAATGGACGCATAACGAAGAAGATACGCAAGAAATAAGAAACGAACAAAAGACGGCGGACCGGGACAGGCGGCCGCCGGCCAGCAACCAGTAGGTGCCGGTTGGTTTCCGGCCGTCCCCTCTCCCTTTTTCCGTCCTTGCTCGTACTTGCCTGGTACATGTGCTACCACTTTCCGCAACTTTAGGATACACGTGCTACCACTTTCCGCGCTTTTAGGGTACATGTGCTACAACTTTCCGGGAAAGGACCACCCCCCAAATGCATGCTAAATTCAGCCTAAAATGGCTAACATGCACCCATCTTCAACTGTAAATAGGGCATCAAGGCTCATTTGAAAAACACACATTTCCTACCATACACACCATTCCTATCACACATTTCTTAGGAAAAACACCCTCCTAGCTTATTTTCTCACTCTAGAAATAAGCTCCAACTTTCTCAATCTACATTCTTTCTCTAGATTAGTTTTAACTAGTATTTAAACTAGTTTAGAAGTTTAATTCGGAATAGAAGGAAAGTGCGGAACGCATTGTAATCTTCGACGTACGCTTGGAATTGAGTCAATTTATTCAAGTCTATTCTTTCTCGCATTTAATCCTGGTTCTTTCTATCCTTATCTATCTTAATTAATTACCTTTATATTAAGTATGCTAGATTTAGTTATTTCCATGATTAGATAGTAGTATACTTGTTGTGTTTGCTTGCGATATAGTTAGTTAATTATGGGATGATTGATAATTAATTATAAAAGTAATATGACGGCCCATATTCGACTGTTCTTCGGTATAGTACTGGAAACACTTAAAGGTGGACTACAAATGTATGGAAGCCAAAGAACGACCGAAGGTAGTCATATTATGAAATGGTACAATATTACGAAGTAATATGATGGCTCTTATTCGACTGTTATGCAGTATAGCTTTGGAAACACTTTAGGTGTAGTACAAACACGTGGAAGCTGTGTAACGATCGAAGATAGTTATATTACGAACTAATATTATAAAATGAGAAACTTAGTTTATTTAACCTTTCTAAATAGACTTTTAAACTTCAAATTAATCTATCGCCTTTCCACCAATAAACGTGATTACAACACCTTTTTAACGACGTCCAACTAAAAGGTAGTCAGTCATCTGTGTCAATATAATTTGTCAAAGTTATGAAACTATGGAACCGCAAGGCTACATGGGGGATTATCATAGGACAAGACATGGCCAAGGTTTGAAGCGGTGGAACCACTTAAAGTGAGGAATGTTGTAAATAATTAGGGGGTTTATTGGGTAGTCTTAAGAAAGGGCTGGTTTAAAGTCATAAATGGACTTTTTAAATATACGAATCTGTTAGGATGACGAGGAATCGTTATATGATTCGGTTATGTCTAGTACCTTAAGATTTTGTTCCCATTCATATGAAAGTATTATTAAACCATAATTAAGATTTTTCTTATTATTCTAAATACTTCGTAATGTTACCATAACCTAGCTCCCGGTGTGACATGCTAATTGGAATTTAATTAGTAGGGAATCTAGTTTTTACATACAAGTATTCAAGAATGATAATTAACTAATATCTTTCAAAACAGTTTCTCCAAATATCATCCCATAACTTAATTAACGAAGTCTCAGCAAACACTATCTTTATCTTATCTGCTTTATCTTTTATTTTAATTTCGGTTTTATTTATTTACTTTCCTAAGTTAGTTGTTAGAAAAACCAAAACTCCCCCACTATTTTATAAACCTTTCACTAGTTTGAAAACCCTCATCTGCCACGCCTTAGTTTCAATTCAGTCGGTTTGAAGAATGAATCTAGGTCATACCTACCACTTGCTCACCCTTAGGATTAGCATTGTTAGAGAAAACTTAGACCCCACAAATACAACTTTAAAACACCCACTGATCGCCGTCACCAGTAGCCGGTGCAACGACAAGGGTAAAATCCTTACCGACCGCTGGTGATGCATCAATAACCTATCACGCAGTCAGGCTATTTAAGTTATAATCAAAACATAAACCTAAATTATTAATCAAATCATACAAGTACTCACTTCCATATGAATCTCATAATCATATAATCAATATAGATATAACCTTACCAACATTCATAAAATCAATAAACATAAACATATAATCAAATTATCATATAAACATTATTCATTTAAACAAATATGTTAAAGAACAATCAATATCCAATAAGAAATCAAGATCTAAACATAAACATAAGTAAAAGATCTAGAATCGAACCAAGAAAACTGAATTATTCTTCGTTAGGGTTGCAAGTCCTCAATCCCTAGCCTCCTAGCCTCCAAATTTGACCTAAAGTCGTTCCTTAACCCTTACAATCGACTTTTTCTCTTCAAATTCATATATGGTTTAGTATGGTCGTAGACTCTATTTATAGTTTTACAAACCGCCAGTCCAACTGCCGGTTGGAGTCTTCAACCGCCGGTTGGAGTCTTCCACTGCCGGTTGGAGTACATGTACTTCAAGTCAAAGTCTGCGATCTACACTGCCTTAGATTATTTATATTCAACCGCCGACTGGATATCTCAACCGCCGGTTGAGTCCTCTTTCCAGAATATTCCAAAGTCGGGCCAGGCTTCACTTTTGGGCTATTAATCTTCTTAATCCGTTTTTCTTCATTCTCAAGGCCCAATTAACTTTATCTTTGGGTTTAATCTTCAATTCAGGTCCAAATATCTTCAATCTTCTCTTCATTTTCATCTTTTAAAGCTCTTTTTTCGTTCTTTTCTTCATTTAATTACTTTTATACCTATATTGCAAATATAAACAAATTAAGTATCTAAATCAACATAAATGCAATAAAAACATATAAAATGTAAGGATTATTAGTATATAAATATAGCATTATTTGATGTTGTCACATGGGTTAGACAAACAGTTGGAACACAAAGTGGATGAGATTGTTACATCTTGTAAGAAGATTATAGAATCCTATGCTAGGTAGTCTATGGACACTAGGACAGAGTACATAAATCAAAATATTTCATCCGTTGAGAGTTGGTAAAAAGTATCATGATATCGAGGATTTGTATTGGTGAATAGGAATGAAGAAGGACATCATTTGGTACATTAGCCAATTTGTCAATGCATGATCTGTTTAAAGTTTAAGGTTGAATATCAGAGACTCTCAGGTCTATTACAGCAACCGGAGACTTCCGAGTAGAAAAGGGGGAAACATGACTATGGATTTCGTTACGAAGTTTCTTATAACTAGTAGTGGGCGCAATTCGATTTGGGTAATTGTGGATAGAATGACTAATTCATCTCATTTCTTAGCTATCCGTGAGGATTACAAAATGGAGAAATTGGTGAGGTTGCATATTAATGAAGTTGTAGCAAAGCATGGAGTGTTTGTATCAATTATATCAGATTTTGATGGTTATTTTACTTCACAATTTTGGCAAATGTTACGAAAAGCTTTGGGAACGCGTTTTGATATAAGGACGGGTTATCATTCTCGAACTGATGGATGGAGTGAGCGAACCATTCAAACATCTGAGAATATGCTTAGAGTGTGTTAAACTATGATTTTGGTAGAAGTTGGGATACTCACTTACCACTAGTCGATTTCTCAGACAACATAGTTATCACTTTAGCATTGAGTGTGCGCTATTTAAAGCACTTCAGAAGTGTAAGAGTCGTTCAATTGCAGTTTGGGCTGAAGTTGGATTAAAGTCAGTTGATTGGATTGAGATAGTCTATGAAGTTATTGACAAGATCGTTCAAACCAAGGAGAGGTTGGAAACAGTACGAGTTAGGCTAAAGAGTTACGCAAACAAAGCTTAAAATCTTATGATGGCACGTCTGACCATGATGACCATCTCACTGTGTTCATGGGAACGATGGATGTGCACAAGCTCCCAGAACCGGTATGGTGTAGTTTCTTTCAAATAACTTTAAGCGGGGCTGCGAGATTCTAGTACGATAACTTGCCATCAGAAAGTATAGATGGTTTCCATGAACTAAGAAACAAGTTTCGAGCTAACTTTTTGAACAAAGATGATTCCAGGAAACACATGCTGAAATACTAGGCATTCGACAACGATCAAATGAATCATTAAAGGATTACTTGGCGAGGTTTGGAAAAGAAACATTACATATGACTGATCGTTCAGACGGCATGATGACTGAGGCCTTCATCAGTGGACTTCGTCCAGGTAGACTTAAAGACTTAATTGCCCAACCACCTAAGTCCTTAGAAGACCTATATATACAGGTCAATGGTTTTATATGGGTCGATGAAGCGAACAATGAAAACCGACTTTGCTAAGCCATGCAGTAAGTCGTAATATGTACAAGTCTCAATCGAACAATACTCGAAAAGTTCAAAAAACATATCTCAAAGTATGAGAGTATGCATTTAGCAATGAAATTAATATAAGTTTTAATTAAAGCACAATGAAATAATATATATATATATATAAAGTGTGATTTCTGGCTACAATAGGATCTCAATGCACGATCATGCTACAAAAAAGAAAGTGAGCAAATAACTCCAAAAACACGAAACACCATCGCACCATCGTGCAAAAGGATACAATCACTCCAAGGATATTGTGACAACCGTCACCAAATCATTATCATAGTTCAAGCTATAAAAAGTCTTTTTTAAAAAAAAGATTAATTTCAAGGATTTATTTACATCAAAGTCTTCATTTTTGAAAAACGAATCCAACGCAAAAAGAATCATCAAAAACGGACGTGTAACGAAGGATTTATGAAGCAAAACGTAAAACAAATAATCAATTCCAGACTGGGCCGAGGCCCAACCGCCAGTTGGGAACTTCAAACGCCGGTTGGGAGTCCAGATACGTATTTTAGGCCATTTTTAAGCCCTAAACGTATTTTTAAAACCCTAAACGATTACCAGCCGCATATACACTTAATTTTAGTTGATTTTGGTTCTGGAACACTCAAATCTCAAGGGTTTAAACCCTTTAATCAATCATATCAATCGAATGATTTCTTATTCACGAATCGGTTGAAGGATTCTCGCGTACTCGTTCGTTAGTTGGTATATTTTCTATCCTAATCAATCATTCTTACGTTATTCGATATATATATATATATATATATATATATATATATATATATATATATATATTTGATTATTATCGTTTCTTTTGGATCATTCCATTGGTATCCCATCATTGTGACCATATGAGGGTTGGTAAAACTATTATAATAATTGTTAGAATAAGTTTTTGTGATCATAAAAGTCAATTTAGACATATTTATATGAGAGGAATTGGAATTGAACATAAACCTTAATCTGGACAGATTTATGTGTTGGGTTTGGGAAGCCATAACTTGATCATAACATAGAGTTTTTGGATGGAATTTGAGTCTAAAACTAAGTACAAGAAGTCTACTTTCAAATGGAATTGGTTTCATATCAAGATATTAAGTTAATTCGGTCAAAAAAAATTATAAGATTAACGGTCATTTCTGAGTTTTCGGTTTGTAATTTTGGCTAACTTATGGATTTTTGAAACGTAGGTTAAACTATGAATTTAGTCTGGAAATTTTATTGGAAATACTTCAAAGTATTGAAAAGTTTCTGTAAAAATATGGTAAATTTTGTAAGTTTCAAGTATTTTAATTAAATTATAACTTTGGTGATGTCAGAAAATGTTATCGTTTTGAGCAGTCCAATTTTGGGAATTTTTAAAAATAGTTACCTAATGAAATAAATTCTAGAAAAATTAATGAGTATTATTAATACATCAAAGTGTTACTGGTATAATTTGTAGAGTAAAATGATTTTTTATAGTCATGGTTTAAAATTCGTAAAGTGGTATGAAAATTCTGGACGGAATCTGAAATGCAAGATAGAGTAAAATTACTACTATTTTTTATGAACGAGAGTTTGTTTTAGTAAAGATATTTGAGGATTGGTTGTGAGGAGACATAATAGAGGTGGTTTAGACACAGAACTTGGAATACAATGGAAGGACATAGTATTGTCTAGGTTGTAACCTATACATATTCATTTGTAGATTTGCATTTTGTTTGGTGGATTTATTTGGGGAGGATATTTACTTTGGTACTCAAGGTGAAAAGTGTGACGAAAACCATATGGTCACACTTATTTTTTCAGCGTGTGTGTGTGATGGGCGCTCGATAGGTCAGGTACGTTTTAGCTCACGCGAGTGAACCGTCCTCGTCATCGAAGGACTCGATCGGACGTTACTGACCACCCGTCAATGAAGTTTTAAAATTTGTAATATGCGGGGCTCAACTTATAGGTACTACCTACTACACTGGGTGAGTGAGCAGCAAGTATAACTTGAGGTCGTTCTTTAATAGGAGGGAATTGAAACGAAGCTTGGGCCAAATATCACTATTAGGATGGGTTGTGTAGATAGGTAGGTTTTGTTTATTTGGTTTTCTAATTTATCTAAGTGCATAAAAGTAAAATAGAGATGAGAATCGGTAATTAGGTAGATAGATAGAGAATGCGGCTGTTGAAGTTTCGATAATCAATTGTTGGGATGATGTTTAATATAAGGGTAATTGGGGACTTAATTAATTAACTGATAGATGAATTACAGGTGTAAACACTAGGACCCTACTTGTATTGGTTAAACCTAAATAACTATGTCACTGAGTTTCTAGGTTATCGTGATTCGGATCAGAACAGGTTGCTCGACCCCCCACACTGTCTGGTTATGACTAGTGACCCATAAAGGGTGCAGGAATAAGGTAACAGACTGCCCTCAGGTTATTCAGACCTTTCTTAACACCTAAATACAACTGCTGTTATTTATTCATGTTCTAAGTATAAACCAGTTATTCTAAACTATCAGTTATGTAGGGTATAGGGGTTTTAAGAATCCTAAACCACTTCTGGGTTGACTTTCATCTACAGACTCATTCCTTAGGTTTTATTAGCATAATTACTTCTGTCATGATCTAGAACTCTCCTTTGCGATCAGTCATTCATCCCTAGGTACACTGGCGGTGTACAATGCGTTATTTTCCACAGCGTGCTAACCCTGGGTACTTTACAGTGCACCGTACGCAAACCATTTCCATAGTTTCATGTAACCAGGGATAGATCCCCCATGTACTCCTGCTATTCCATAGTTTAACTAACCAAAGGTACAACAGCGGTGTACAGTGCTTGAAGCATTTCCACAGTGTTTAGTGACCAGAGGTCTATTTACGATGTACTTTAGCCTTTCCATGTGTTAGGTACAATTACGGTGTACTTTAGTTAATGTATTTCCACAAATATTTCCACCAGAGGTAGACATACGGTGTACTTAGCATTTCCACAACTTTCGGTTCTTAGACCATATTCTAGGGTTTCTAGGTAGGCCACAATGTCGGTACCAACGGCTTTTCCATGAGCTTCCATGGTTGTACTACACCAGTGGTGTTTCCATCGCTATACCCAGTACTTTAGCCGAATTACACTAACAACATGGCTTTTTACAATAATATAGATAACAAACTAATGTATCTAGAGGTGATCAATTTCTAAACCTAAGTAGCAGTCACACGAAGGACTGGAAAGGGTGATCCGTAAACTAAGTCTAGATGCATGAGAAGTTTAGACATAACAGAGTTTAATAATTCCCAATTACATATTTAATTATAGATTAATTTAACATCATCCCTACGTTTAATTATCTACATTTCAACAACCGCAATAATACACTACTCAGTAATCATGGCAATACACATAGCATACATCATACAAACAGGCAAGAATAATTTGGACATAGTGTAAGTATGAGAGAATAGATATCACCAGATTTTAAGTAGGGTAATATTGAGAAACGCGTAGCCTTGCACCAAGGATGCTTTTACACCGTGATTACAATACCTTGCTTTTCTTTCTCTACCTCTAACTAACTAACTATCTATATCTCTCTAGAGAGAGATAACTCTAGAGAGAGAAACCAAAACTAAAAGCTAAATACGAAAACGAAAAATGAAAATGAAAGTGAAGTGTGAAGAATGAATGAATTGATAATTGATGAAGTGTGTGAAATGAGGAGGTGGTGGTTGGTATTTATAGATTTAGCTCAACCGTATTCCCACCTCCAAAATCTCAGCCGTATTTCCCAACCGTATCAAAATTCAATCTTGTACGCGCAAAACATAGGATACGGGCGAGATTGGCCGTATACGGGTGAGATTGGCCGTATTCGGGAGGGACCAGTCCGTATACGGGAGAGATTGGCCGTATACGGCTGGCACCAGGCTGTATACGCCCTAGCCAGGCTGTATACGGTTGAGGCTTGGCTGTATATGTTGGGACATGTTTGTGTGTGACAACAGATCTAGCTTGTAATAGTTGAAACGTTATTTGTAATCAAGTTGTATTATTGATTTGTTAATTGCAAACGTTTATTATGATTTGATAGACATTTTAGAGTTAATTGTTTAAATGCTAAAAGATGTAAATCAAAGTAAAAGTTTGACTGAAAAAGTCAACTCGCGAAGTTGACCTGCGAAGTTCAGTTGAACTTCGCAGAGGCCCAACTTCGCAAGGCTGGGCCTGAACTTCGCAGAAGCCCAGCAGATTTGTGAACTTCGTGAAAACTTAAACTATAAATACAAATTAAACCCTAAATGTTCATAATGCTTGCCCATACGAATTTCCAGAGGGATTGTGCGAACTTAAGCATTCTAATCGACTAGGTATTGATAGAATAACATATTGAATCGATACAAAGTCATATTTGATAATCCAAATCGCTAGTATATTGCGAAACAATCGTTCACTATCCGTGAACTTAGTATTGACGGATTCCGCACGTTAATACCTAAAGATAACCTCGTTATCGATCCTATACAAACGGACTTACAATTGGTATCAGAGCCTACAGCTAGATACGCGTAGGTTCGGGGTTATTCGGATAATAACGATTGATTTGGGTTTGATTGTACGTGGATTCTTGCGTAAAATCGATTAAAATCACTCTCTGGAAGTTTTTAGATTCGTAATCGATCGAAAACTTAGGGTTTAGTCGATTAGAAATCTAAAATTTTCGTTTTTGGGGTTTTTCAGCCGATTCTGCGAAGTTCAGAAAGTTGCGAAGTTCAATCTTTGCGAAGTTCAGAAAGTTGCGAAGTTCAGTCTTTGCGAAGTTCAGATTTTGCGAAGTTAAGTTCGTGCGAAGTTAAGTTCGTGCGAAGTTAAGTTCGTGCGAAGTTAAGTTCGTGCGAAGTTCGTGAAAAATTCAAATTTTGCGTTTTTAAGTACCAAAGCTAGCCAAGATGTCTGATGTTAGTAAGTTGATTGAGATGGAACACGAAGTTGGTAAGGCTAGTGGACCACCTAAGTTACTCCGACTCTCAGACTATTATGGTTGGAAGGATAGGTTTGAGTCTTACTGTCATTTCCATGACATAAGCATATGGTTATGTATCAAGTGTGGTTACACCCCTCCAACTAACGTTGTGAATGGAGTGGTTGTTGAGATCACTTATGATAAAATGAGTGACAAAGAAACTAAGGCTTATGAGAAGGAATGTAAAGCTCTTCATGCTATCAGGATGAGCTTACCTAAGGACATCAATCATCAACTGAGATCTTTTCATACTGCTAAGGAGCTCTGGGAAGCTCTTGCGAAAAGAGGTGAAGGTAGTCCTCAGGTTATTGCTAGTAAGACCAATCTCCTTGAGAAGCAGTGGATGATGTTCAAAGCTTTTAAGGGAGAAGACCTCGAGGCTTATACTGAAAGATATTACCACTTGTTAAGTGAGCTGATTACACATCACATTGCCTATACTGATGCTAAAATTGTCAACAAATTTGTTGAAGGTTTACCAAAGAAATGGGAGATGTATGGAGTGATGTTGAAAGATAATGAGACTCGCTATTCTACCATGACCTTAGAGCAAGTCATTGACCGGCTAAAAGGTTATGATTTTGATAAGAAGACAAGAGACTCTGATTCTGATCAGGTTCAGGATCCAGGACTATATTATGGGAATGCCACTCTCAATCAGGCTACTTCTAGCTCGACCAAAGCTTTGTTGACTATTGGTGAAGCAGATGAAGATAGCGAGATTGTTACTGATGAAATGTGCTTAGTGTCTTCTTCCACAAGTGGTAGTACTCAAGCAAAACCTCCTGTTAAAGTAGCTCTCAAGACAGCTAAGGAATACACTAACATGCCAATGAGTGTTAAGACTGCTGAAGAACAATTGTCTATGTTGGCTTCGTTCATAGCTTGTTATGAAAACTACATTCAGGGAAAGATCACGGATCCTTCAAAATATGATGAGGATTATGATCAAATCGATCCAGAACATCTAGAGGAAATTGACCTTCAGTGGCAACTTGCTATGATTTCAAGAAGGGTTAAGAATTTTCTGAGAAAAACTGGAAAGAAAACAATAGGAGGAAAAGGTGGATTAGATATGTCCAAAGTAAAATGTTATAATTGCCAAAACAATGGACATTTTGCTAGGGATTGTCAAAGACCTAAAGCTGATAAAAACGCAAATCCAAAGACCGACACTTTAGCTTCTAAGGCTTTAGTTGTTGAACAGTTGGATGGATCCTTTGACTGGAGTGCTATGGCTGATCAAGCATTCATGGCTGAAATTGTGGATGAGGATAAGACAGTTGAAGCAACTGGGTATATGCCGACTGCTGAGGAATATCAAGTCAAGGTACCTGATATGACTGTTCCTCCGGCTAAAGATGATGTATATGATGCTGGATCAACTGAGGATCTAACTGCTGAGGACTTCGTGGCACACATGGCAGATGTTCAAACCGACAAGAAACGAGTATGTTTCGATTTTGCTACTATGATTGACGTATGCAATTTAGTTTCTAGTCTACAAGCTCAATTAGGTAGCTATGTAGATTCCCATAATGCATTGAATAGGGAACTAGGAGAAGCTAAAAGTGATGTGCGTAGGCTAAGTAGCGATAAGGTTGATTTGCGTGATAGGATTCGGTTAGCTAACTTAGATAAGACCGCCCTTAGTGACATTGTTAAGGATCAAGCTGTGACTATAGATGGGTTATATCTAAATGTGGCTAACTTAAATCAAACCATTGCTGAAAAGGATAAGGAGTTGGCTGATCTTAAGTTGAAGATGGTTGAGCTTAATCGTAAATTTGAAGGTTTTAGAACTTCTTCTTTGACCTTAAATACTATAATTAGCTCACAACGTAGTCCTAAGGATGGGTCTGGACTAGGATATGGTGAAGTACCCCCACCTTATAATGATAACTACAAACCTACTTCAACTGATGTGGAAATGTCTGATGTTTCCAAAGAACCAAAAGCGGAAATCCCACAGGTAACTGAGTTAGAAAAGCCTGTTGATAAAGACCTTAAGACTAGTCAGGATGAAACCAAATTAGATGATAAGGTGATTAATAAACAGGAGAAACATTTAGTAACTCATGTTAATAGTGTTCCTCAAATGGGTAAAGAATTGAAGTCTAGAAAGCAAAGATCTTGTTTTAAGTGTCATCAAAAAGGACACGTAGCTTCTTGTTGTCCAAATAAGAAACTAGAAACAGGTCTAGGACAGGTTAACAATATTGTGACTCCTGTAGCTTTTAAGACTAATGTGGACAGGTTAAATGCTAAACCAGGGTTGGGTAGTAAATCTATTGTTAAACCTGTAAACATTTTAAAGAGAGACAGAACACACAGTGTGTCTCCACCTAAATCTAAACGGATCTTAACTCCTAATGCTACTGTTTCATTTCATTCTAAGGATAAAGTACCATCTAGGTTTCAAACACCAAGTAGAGGCCATAGTCGTAATGAAAATGGCACTACTTCTCGCTCTCAAGGGATGAATTTTGAATATGATTATAAGAACCATAAGTCTAAATCCCAAGGTTATGAGTCAAGGAGATTTACCTCCAAGTCTCCAAGTCGACCCAAGACCACTATTCATCCACAACCTTATGTTCCCGTTAAAGTAGCCAAGGTTCCTGATGGAAATGTCTATGGTTACTTTAAAGAAACTAAGATTGTCGATGAAGAGGGACATACCAAGACCATTATGGCTTGGGTCCCTCTTACGAACTAATTGTGCACTAATGTCATGTGCAGGAGCCTACTGTGAACAAGACAAGTTGGTGGTATGTAGACAGTGGATGCTCAAGACACATGACAGGGGATAGAAGTCTTCTTCAAGACTTCAAGGGTGGATTGAAACAGCGTGTAAATTTTGCTGGAGATAAAGGAGGGATGATAACTGGGAAGGGAAAAGTTTCTAATGGAGCTTTGACTCTAGAGGATGTGAACTATGTTGAGCAACTAGTTCATAACCTAGTGAGTGTTTCCCAATGTTGTGATAGAGGTCATCCAGTTCATTTTAATGAAAAGGAGGCCTTAATCTTGAAGCCAGGGTTTAAAGTTCCTGAAGAATGGATATTAATGAGGGCACCAAGGAAGAAGGATATCTATGCTATCAACATGGGTGCTCCAGTTTCTTCAATGGCATCTACATGTCTTTTGTCCAAGGCTTCAGAAACCGACTCTTTACTATGGCATAGGAGAATGGCACACTTAAACTTTCGAAAAATGAATTATATAACCAAGAATGGGTTAGTAGAGGGAGTGCCAAAACAGAGTTTTAGGTTGGAAGACAGGTGTGTATCTTGTATGAAAGGAAAACAACACAAGAAACCACACAAGTCCAAAACAATAAACTCTATCACCTCGCCATTTGATTTGCTCCACATGGATCTCTTCGGCCCAATAAGCAAAAGAAGTCTAGGTGGGAAATGGTACTGTTTAGTCATCACCGACGATTTTTCTAGATTCTCATGGGTATTCTTTTTAGGATCTAAGGATGAAACCCCCGGAATACTTATGCAATTCCTAGATCAAATTGAGAATGTCTATAAAACGAGAGTAAAGAGACTTCGTAGTGATAACGGTACAGAATTTAAGAACTCGACATTCAATGTTTACTGTTTGTCCAAGGGTATTGAACATCAATTCAGTGCACCATATGAGCCTCAACAGAATGGTGTAGCTGAAAGGAAGAACAGAACATTGATCGAAGCCGCAAGAACTATGCTTGCAGACTCAAAGCTTCCTGTCATCTTTTGGGCAGAAGCAGTGAGTACAGCATGTCATGTTTTGAATAGGGTTCTGACTGTTAAGAAGCATAACAAGACTTGTTATGAACTTTTGAACAAGAAGAAACCAAATTTGAAAGGCTTTGAACCATTTGGTGTGTCTTGTACATTGTTGAAGACTCAACATCAATCTAAATTTGGAGAGAAAGCTGACGAAGGATATTTTCTAGGTTATGTGCCAAATTCTCCAAATAAACGAGTTTTCAACAAAGTCACAAGTCGTGTAGAAATAGTTTATAACATTGAAGTTACGAGCTATACACATGATAATCATAAGGGACTAGATTGGCAGTTTGATTATTCAGATCTTTTTCAATCCTTTAAAGTTCCTGTGAGTGACCACACGGTTGATCCCGACATTCCAGATCATGCATTGACCAATGATGAAGATACACCTCCAAGATCAAAACTCAATGCAGATAGGGATGTTGAGGAAGTGGAGGATGATTTGAGTTCAGATGATTCATCTCCTGAATCACCCAAAACTCCTCCAAAGACTCCTACTTACTATGTAGATCCTGCGTTTCTTGAGTATCAACAAAGAGTTCTTAATGGAGTATTTCTTCCCTCCAGATCCTCTACAGGAGATTTCATTTTTGATAGAGATGATGAGGATGTGGAAGAAATTGCTACTAACTTGGGTGATAATTTAAGATGTGAACCGGTTAGTGTTTCAAGAGCTACGAGAGATCACCCCCTTTCAAATATTATTGGTGATCCTCAGGCTTCTGTTCAAACTAGAGGAAATGTTAGTAAATTCTCAGAGTTTACCGATTCACATCAAGCCAATTTCTGTGAAAGTGAAGCTCATCAGTGCATGTATTCGTGCTTTATCTCTCAAGTAGAGCCAAAGAATGTTCAAATGGCTTTGAAAGATAATTCATGGGTTGAGGCGATGCAAGAAGAGCTATTTCAATTCAAGAAATTGAAGGTATGGCAGTTGGTTGATCTACCAAAGGGAGAATATCCGATTGGTACTAGATGGGTGTTTAAGTGCAAACGAGATGATCGAGGAGTGATCGTTCGCAATAAAGCTCGTTTAGTTGTTCAAGGATTCAATCAACAGGAGGGTATCGATTACAACGAAGTGTTTGCACCTGTGGCACGACTAGAAGCAATAAGGATGTTTTTGGCATTTGCTACATTCAAAGAGATCAAGGTATTTCAGTTGGATGTCAAATGTGCCTTTTTGTATGGAGATGTCAAAGAAAAGGTGTATGTTTCACAACCTCCAGGGTTTTCTGATCCACACTATCCTGATAGAGTATATCGTCTAGATAAGGCTCTATATGGATTGCATCAGGCACCAAGGGCTTGGTATGAAACACTATCTACTTATCTACTCGAAAATGGATATTCTAGAGGAAAAATAGATAGTACACTTTTCGTGAAATGGAAGAATGACGATTTTCTGCTTGTTCAAGTTTATGTGGATGATATCATCTTTGGATCTTCGGATGAAAAGATGTGCATAGAATTTGAGCAAGTGATGAGGAAAAAGTTCGAGATGTCTGCAATGGGAGAGTTGAAGTTTTTCTTGGGATTGCAAGTTGATCAAAAGAAAGACGGGTTCTTTATTCATCAGTCTAAATACACACATGAGCTATTAGAGAAATTCAAGATGGATAATACAAGAATTTACAAGACTCCTATTCAAGAAGGTCATGGACTTGGTCCGGATACATCGAGTGATAAAGATGTAGATCCTACTCTTTATAGGGCTATTATCGGATCACTAATGTATCTAACTGCATCCAGGCCGGATATTATGTTTGCAGTGTGTATCTGCGCACGATATCAAGCCAATCCTAAGGAATCTCACATGCAAGCTGTAAAACGGATTCTTCGTTATCTTAAAGGGAAACCTAAGCTGGGACTTTGGTATCCGATTGGGGGAGACTTGGATCTTATGGCTTACACAGATTCAGATTATGGAGGATGCAACTTAAATAGAAAGTCGACGAGCGGTGGATGTCAATTTTTGGGAAATCGTTTAGTGTCTTGGCAGTGTAAGAAGCAAACCTCAGTAGCCATTTCTACATGTGAAGCTGAGTATGTTGCAGCTGGGAGTTGTGTATCTCAAATTCTTTGGATACAACAACAACTGCGAGACTATGGTCTTAATTACACAAATACTCCCGTCTTGATTGACAATGAGTCCACGATCTCGATTACAAACAATCCGGTGAAACATAGTAAGACGAAACACATCGAGATTCGTCATCATTTTATAAGGGATTGTGCAGAGAAAAAGCTTATACAGTTAGTCAAGGTCCCCTCAACTGATAACTTGGCAGACTTGTATACTAAGGCTTTCGACAGGACGCGGTTTGAGATATTGATTCAATGGAACGGCATGCAAAATCCGGAATAACGCGTCTTCCAAAGGTCTTTTTGTTTAAGTACTTTTATTTTTGTTTTGTTTTTGTTTTTATAGTTCTATGTGTTAAAAAAAAAAAATAAAAAAAAAAAAAATAAAAAAAAAAAAATAATAATAAAAAAAATTGAGGGGGGCGTATGGCATTAATTTGCTTGTTACCTGCGGGGAATCGCCTCCAATAAAAGAACAACTGTAGTTCTTTTAGAAATTTGTTTGAGTTTTAACTGTACAAACTCGGGAGATGACAGTAAATTAGGGGAGTAAGCATAACAATAATAATCTTTAAGTTCTAGGATCGAGTTGAAATTTTTGGTAAGTTGTTATTTCTAACCTCTTATCGGGTCTGTTATTGATCTCGGTTTACCGATAGAACTTTACGAATCCCAATAACGGGTCAAGGAATGATAGCTTGCTAGAAGTCGTTAGTAAGTTTCTATAAGTCTTACTAGAATTAATTCCTTAACTTAGTAAAGAGCTTATATTTATCTTGTTATGCACCTATATCCACTGATAATAACATGTGATATTTTTAAAAAAAAGTACTACAAGTCTAGATAGCTTCATCATATGATGTATCGGTACGCAAAGTATTCTTAGATTTTTGAGCATTTAAGAAGCAATAACATGATGTGACTATATCTTTTGTGGTTAACTTTATACTGTATGACACAACGTCTTAATTGATTGAACGATAGTACTGCTATACACTGTTATCAAAAATCTAAATTTAAAGAGTAAAGGCAAATGGTGATGGTTATTAACGAAATTAAGGGTGACGATTGTTGTAGTATCTACAGACCAGGAGCCACTAATTTCATTAATAGTCCCAAACTAGTTTACTCATACTAAGGGCGACGATTGTTGTAGTATCTACAGACCAGAAGCCACTAGTATCTTTAAATGATGTTTGGTATTTGTCATAAACTCAAAGCAAAGTCAAGTGTATGTTATAAAATAACCTCTACCTTGAAAATTTTAATAGATGCAGTGTTTTAGTTTTACTTGAAATTCTTCAGTATATTATATTGGGGAACATATTGGATATAGTTCACAACTAATAATAATAAGGTTTGCTCATTAATCTAGGTTTAATTTGTGTATGTGGTTCATTATACCGATAATCGTCTTGAACTATCAAAGAGACACTTGGATCGTTCACTTATGTGAATAATTAGGTTCAAATATATGTAAAGATATTTTTGATATAAAAGAGTTATGTCACGTGGATAAAGGTAAAATAAGATATAATTTTATAAATATGAGCTTTTCACTAGTGAAGACATAATTTTATGAGATTTATATGAAATTTTACTAGCAATTTGTCTTAGACTTAACGTAAGCTAATTTATAAATGCTTTTTCTTCCTAATATGATCCCGAAGCAGTTGAAATTCTATCTAGGTTAAGATTCGTTTTATTTAGATTAAGTTGGTTTATTTATTTTTAGCATTTGTAATTTTTGTTTATTAATAAATAAAGTTCAATTTTATTTTTATGTGTCGTGTTTTAAACCTTGGAAGCACTTTATTCTATCTTTAATTGTTCCGGAATCATTGAATGTGACAAATACGTCTTGGGAAATTAAAATTTTGACTTGTGTAAAATTATTACCGTTCAATTTATTTTTAAAGTTAAATTCGCGAAGTTGGTCAAATCCTGCGAAGTTGACCAGTCAAACTTCGTGAATTAGACTTAGAGTATAAAAGGACCGGTCAACGAGTCAACCTCCTCACTTTTCCCAAAAACCTGCGAAGTTCACTTAAACATCGCAAAGCTCTCTCGACTGCGAAGTTCAAACGAACTTGATTTGCTCGATTTTTACGAAATTCACGAAAGAGGAAGGATTTTTCACTCCGATAGTTTTATTCCACTTTCGATCGTGATCATTTTGAGGTATATTTCATAAGCTTTCACCGTATAGTTTGCTCGTAATCGATTGTTTTTTGTATTTCGATGGTTTTGGTTTGGGATTTCACGGATTCAACTTGTTTCAGTGATTGTAAAACCGAAAAACTTGAAGATATTACTTAATCGATGTATCTATAACATGTTCGAAGTGATTGATTGCTTAAAACTCGTGTAGATCATCATTTGAGTGATTTAAAATTTGAAACCGCGAAGTTGCGAAGTTCAGATTTGCGAACTTCGCAAACGCTCCTCATTGCGGAGTTTGACCTGGTCAAACTTCGTGACGAAGTTTCAACTTTGCGAAGTTAACCCAGTCAACTTCGTGGTTGACCCAGGTTGGACTGATGCGAAGTTAAGCTAAAATTCGCAAAGCCTTGCGAAGTTCAGCTGAACTTCGAGAATCAGTCAACTTCGGCATTGACCCATGTTGACCCGCGTTGACCGAAGCTTATTTTGAGAAAATCTAACTTTTAAATTAACTTTGGTTGACGGTTTCAACTCGAGAATTTAGTTTAGACTTAGTTTAACTTTTGTTAATAAAGTTTACATAAAATTTTCGAATATTATAACTTGTTTTTAGTTTAAGGACGTTTTTATAGTTATAAATAAAAAGCAAGTTGATTATTTTTAATATGTTAGAACTTACGGACGTTCAGTTATAAGTTAATACATGTTAGTTATTCTATAATGAGTTATTAATATCGAAAGTCTTCTGATTCATTGCGTAATCGAGCGGCGTGTCCTGATTTAATTATCAGCGGTATTATAACTTATAAATTATTAAACTTTGAATTTGTCAATATCGAAAGTCTTCCGACTCATAGTGTAGTCGAGCGGCGTGTCCCGTAACTTTTAGTTTCGGCGGTATTACAATTCAAGTTTAAACCTTTATAACGAACTTTGATTTAATTTACAGATTATACTTGAACGATAAAGATTATACTTTTAGGTTCAGTTAAGTTTCAGTAAATTAAGTTATTAGTTAATAGTGAATTAGACGTTTGATGATCTTAAGGTCATAATACGTAGAAATTCAAGTTAACTTATGCTCGTTTATCTCTTATTTGTTGTTGTACAGATATGGCTGCTGCAAGACCGTTTGTTCCAGAGCACAACATTTATGTCAATCTTGACGTAAATGAAGTAGGAGGAGAAAGAGTGCAGCAGATGAAAGCATTTCTAGCTCGATCTAGAGTTAGTTTTGCTGTCTCTGAGAATCCTGCACTGAATTTGGCACTTCTCACTGACTTTTGGACCGATATTGTATATGACGAGTCAGTTAACCCTCCTGTCATCCGCGCAACCGTGAATAATCTTCCGGTTGTATTCTCAAGAGAAACGATACGAGAGGTTCTCCAACTTGGAGATGCTGCTCAGGAAAACGGACCCCAAGTTTTCCCGCATAGGTTTATATGGGGTGCTGCACGCAGGATAGGATATTCTGGACCCTCCAGAGGCCAACAGTTTGTCAAGTCATTTTTGATGGGCCAGTGGAGATTTTTGTTTCACGTTATCGTGAAAGTTTTTGCTAACAAGAAGTCTGGATTTGATGATGCGAGTCCAGAGTTGATGTCTATGCTACTATCTCTGGTGTACAACAAGCCATACAGCATCAGTGGCTATATTTTTGATTCATTTGTGGGACAAGTGACTGGGCAAACTAGGAGTGCACCGTTTTTGATATATCCTAGATTCACGATGCTTCTGATTCGACACTCTATTCCTGATTTAGCAGTTCAGGGTAACAAAACAGTGGCCCGTATGACTGTTCGAGGATATGGGTCGATGTGGCTTCATTCTGTTAAGAAGCAAGAGATTCCCAGGCCACCAGATGTTGATCTTTTTGGTGCTGTAGTTGATGCTGCATATGTACCTCTGCCTAATCATGGGTGGATGGATACTGTGGAGGCTCAGGCAGCTGCTGAAGCTGCTGGTGATCAAGAGGATCTCCCAGAGCAACCACAACAACCTCAACCACAACAGCAACAGCCGCAACAACAACCACAGCAAGCACCGCAACCTGCAGCTGACACTCAGGTTTTGATAAATGAAGTACTGAATCAGGAATCCATTCCTGAGGTTCGTGAAGTTCTTCTTCATGAAGTACTGGTGCATAATGATGATGAGAATGATCCTGAACTTCAAGAGATTGAAGGATTTAAGGTATAACTCTCATTTTATCATACACTTGCCATATTTAAGCATATATCACTTATTAATTCTAGTTCAAAGTTTTCATTAATACAAGTATTAACTGTATCCCGCTATAGTCGGTTAATATATGTAAGATGATTATCTTTGGGTACGAATTGAGTTAAAACATTGTCTTTTGCATGTTTGAACTTCATATTTGTGATTATTTCTTGAACAGGATTCTGAGACTGTTGTCCCAGAGGTCGTTCGATCTGAGGGAACAAGTTCTCAACCTCCTGTTGTTGCTACTGCTCCGTCAGGTCCTCCGAGACGAGAGGGATTAGTAGATTCTGATTCGAGTTCCACTGAGTCTGATAGTGCTCGGTTGGTTACTCGTGAAGATAGACGGAAGGGTAAGCGTCCGCTTGCTGAAGCTCCTAAGAATACGCGTTCAGTGCGTGTTAGGACTTCTGCTCCTGCTTTGAGCATAGGAGGCATGTCAGGTTAACTATTGATAGTTTATCTTTCTAACGTTTTAGGCTTTACCTTGAGATAGGAAATTGAGATAGAAATTTTTCTATGACAGTTTCGAATCTAAGCCGCGAACCGGTTAGAGAACCGATGAGGCAACGTCCGACTACGCGCGGATCTGCAAAGGTATAAAGATTTGTGACTTGTAGACGTTGTTTATCAATCGGTTTTTGTAATACTTAGTAGATATTTGAGATGGCTTTTGCTGTGACAAATATTAACTTATATTGTATTACAGGAGAGTGCTTATCATGATGTTGATACCACTACTTCTCATTTTGAGACGACAAAGCAGAGTCGTATAGCAGCTGGGTTGTTGAGAGAATCCTTTGAGGACATGGCACGACAAGCTGGTGCTAAAGCTGCTAGACTGACGACTGCTGCTGCTCATCCAAGGCCAGCAAGAGAACGCCTAGAAGATGTCGTTGCTCAATTGCAGAGTCAAAATGCAATAATGGCTGAAGCAATGAAGCAACAATCTGTGGCATATTCGGCGTTGATGAAAGCTCATATGGAACTGAATGACATGCATGCTGATTTAGTTGAAGAAGTTCAGCGTATGCGACGCTTACTTGTGCGAATAGTTCCAGACCCGTCGACTCAGGGGGAGATGTTGGCATATATTAGAGGGTGTAAAGAAGATGAGCTTAGGAAGAAACGCAGACAAGATCGAGATGATGATCCTGAGGCTAATAAAGAAAAGGAGAGTGAGCCGACTGGTCAGAAACAGACTAGTGAGCCAACTCAACTTCAGGGGGAGTCAGGATCTACTGCTGCTGATGATGCTGGTGCTGGTGGAAAAGAAGCTGGTATGACTACTTAGTTGTTTAAGTAGTTAGTATTTTGAGAATATTTTGTAATGTTAAACTCTATGTACATTTGATTAGTCTTAGATTGTAATAACTTTTAAAGATTAATGATGTAAATTAAGTTTAAATATTTAATGATATAAGATTTTGACTTAAGATTTTCAATGATAAGTTAAAATGATATAAGATTACTGAGTATGATTTAGGCTTGAGATTTACTTGACAAGCGGAAAATCATACTTGAGTAATTGATACAATAGAGATGAATAAAGGAATTCTTAGATTGATTCAGGAAAATCAATGAAAGAATTTATATTGTTTGTCTAATTTGTGTTAATTAAATGGGTTATACAGAAGAGAATGCTGAAAGTGATACAGATTCAGAGATTCCAGATGAACCAGAAGATGAGGTAGATTATGGACTTGAAGAGGGAGAGTTCAAGATACCTGATGATTGGATGCCAGATGATTGGACTTCTGTTCCTGTGGTTGAGACAGATAAAATTGTAGATCCTGATTCTCATGTGGATGAACATTTTATGGATCCTGTTGCCACAAAGTTTGTTATTGAAACAGCAGCTGGAGAAAGAGTTGATCTTGACAAAGACTCAACTGATTCTGAAGCTGACCCAGAAGGACCAATTAGCAAAAGAGATAAATGGTTCAGGAAACCTGAGAAAGAGAAGGAGAAGCAGGTTGGAATATCTGAAGTTGATATAACTGGAAATCGAATTCCCAGAAGAGGTATTCTAGGATGGTACTATGATTCAGACTTGAAGCTGTTCGCAATCAAGAGATATGACGGCGTTCAGTATTTTGCAAGGAATTACAAAGTCTTCAATTCTCTATCAAGATATGATGTGAGAGACTTGGCTGGATTAGAGATGAATAATCCAAGTGGAGATGAGTATGCTAAATATATTCAAAGGATTATTAGATCTGCTGTTTGGTCAGGAAAATCTGACTTGATTAAGCCAAGGAAGGGAAGAACTCACAAGACTGATCAGATTAGTGAGAGAACAGGAAGACGAAGGAGAATCAAGGTATATCCAGAAGTCAAGTGCATTAAACAAATTCCTATCAAGAAAATGCCACAAGATATACTTGGCAAGTTGAAACGATGGGAAGTTGATTGTGTGACTGGTGAAGCTCACATGATTGAAGCTGATGATGAAGTTGAGAATGAAGAAAAGATTATCTTGACAGTTTATGATCGCAGGCATCTAATGAATCTATCAAAGAATGACTTGATCAAATTAGATGAGATCAAGATAGTTTCTAATGAAGGATGGAGAGATGCAGCTAGATATTATCAGTCAATGGTCACAAAATGCATAAGACTGGGAATACATTTTGGGAGTGTGCTATACAAAGAATGATCAAAGACAACTTGAAGATTTTTGAATTTTGACGCTAGAGCTATTGTCAAGGGGGAGTCTGTTGGGACATGTTTGTGTGTGACAACAGATCTAGCTTGTAATAGTTGAAACGTTATTTGTAATCAAGTTGTATTATTGATTTGTTAATTGCAAACGTTTATTATGATTTGATAGACATTTTAGAGTTAATTGTTTAAATGCTAAAAGATGTAAATCAAAGTAAAAGTTTGACTGAAAAAGTCAACTCGCGAAGTTGACCTGCGAAGTTCAGTTGAACTTCGCAGAGGCCCAACTTCGCAAGGCTGGGCCTGAACTTCGCAGAAGCCCAGCAGATTTGTGAACTTCGTGAAAACTTAAACTATAAATACAAATTAAACCCTAAATGTTCATAATGCTTGCCCATACGAATTTCCAGAGGGATTGTGCGAACTTAAGCATTCTAATCGACTAGGTATTGATAGAATAACATATTGAATCGATACAAAGTCATATTTGATAATCCAAATCGCTAGTATATTGCGAAACAATCGTTCACTATCTGTGAACTTAGTATTGACGGATTCCGCACGTTAATACCTAAAGATAACCTCGTTATCGATCCTATACAAACGGACTTACAGTATACGGATGGTCTTGCCCGTATACGGCTTGGCTCTCCCGTATCTCAGTCTTCGGTTGCCTTGAATCTTCGTTTAGGCGTAACTTCTTCATCGTGCATCCATTTTGAGCGATCTTTATATCCACACATTCATAATTTCCTAACGAAGAAAATGACATAAGTTAGAGGTCATAATTCTAAGTGTAGCTCAAAAAAATTTGAAACGCGTGAACTAGAGATTCATTAATCGTTTATGCTCAGTTTTCACGTTTTTCGTGTCATTTTCAATGGTTTTATAAACAACACTTCCGTTTTGACTTAGTTAACAAAATATTATAATATTTAGCGTTATTGGTGTGGTTTTGTTAACTGTAGGTCTAAAATGCAGGAAATAACGTATGTAAAAACATGACTTTTTACGTGTCATCAAATATCCCACACTTAGAACTTTGTTTGTCCTCAAGCAAACTTGAAAATTCTCACATTCCAAGAGATTTTGAAAATGATAGTTTTAGGTTTCCGACATAAAATACTTTTTAGATCAATCATTTGTCAGTTATTAAATAAATCTTTTCATAAAGCAAGCATCGTTAGAATAGTCACCCTTTAGATTTGAAATGTTAGCCATGGCATACTTTCATAATTCTCGATGGATATTGTACATAACTAGGTGATCTCACTAGGTGGTCACTCAATTCACTCAATGTGTATCGGGTTTCCTATCTTTCTAAATCAAAGAAATCGCTCATAAAGCCAGTCTTGCATTTGCTTCTCGTCATAGGCTTGATCGAGAATCGGATCTCCACCACTTCGATGAGAATGGCGCTAGTCATCCCAAGACATTTTTAAAGAGGGTTGTAATGGTAGGTGAGGGTTAAGGGGTACGGAAGTTGGTGTTTTTAGGGTTGGAGGGTTTTTACTTAAGCATAGAAATCCTAAAGCTATGAAAAGAATTATTTAGACACTCTTAAGACGAGACAAAAAACACATGAAAGGAGGAGTTTATTTTCGGAGGATAACTTTGATGACAAACACATGCGAAGTTATATGATTTTCTGATCAGGTATTCTTTTGCGAGATTCGGAGCACCAAGCTTTATTCTATTTTTGTGGAACTTTTTGAGGATATTTCTTTCTTTCTTTTCTTCACAGACACATTTTTTTGTCTTTTCGAGATATCCTAGACACATTGTCTTTTGACATTTTATTTCTTCTGAGTTTTTCACAGGGGTGCCAATTTTTCGCACCGAGTATTGCTTATAGAGATTTGACTTTTGAACACACGCAAGGTTTTCTGAGAGAAACACAGAGTGGATGAAGGTTTTGAAACAAGAGTGACAAGGATGTCCAAATGACGCTTTTCATAACCTCAAAATTTCTAAGCTAAAGTTTTCGAGGGGTAAGGGAATTTTGAGTGGGTTTGGTTAGTTGGGTTTGAAAGAAATAAAAGGTTAAGGCGCAAAGGGGTTTTCTAGGCGGATCATCAACACTAAAGATAAGTGTTGGAAGGTCTTGGGCTAGAAGAGATTTGTGAAAAATGGGTTTAATCCTAGAAATATCGACGTCCTCTGATTGCACCTGCACCGCGTACGGCGCTCATCGGTGTGGTCTCGAAACGTATACCAAGAGCAAGTTCTAATTCAAAGCAAAAGCAACCGCACACACATCAATCGAAAGTGAAGCATTAAAGATTAATGCTCATTGGGCTCAAGTACGTCACTGCAAAAGGGTTGTATGTGCCTAGTCGTGCGATGCTCATGGATTAACATTTCATTTCTAAGGAATTCGTATCCTAACTTATCTTACTTTCCAAAGCAATTTATTTAATTTTTGAAAAATGACCTTTCGCAAAAAAAATATTTTAAGTAAAAAAATTTAAAAATTTTGGCGAAAATGAGGTTTTGTGAAAATTTAAGCTTACTGAATGAGTGACAATTTCACTGTCGAAGTAAAGCTTATTTTTAAATGTGTTTACTTTGGACAAGCAATCAAAGTCAAAATACGGTATATCATATCGTGTTTCCACACTTAGAGGAACATTGTCCCTAATGTTCTCAAACTAAGTTTAAAATCCTTCTTTGAGGAAGGATCCCACACTTAAAGTTTGATCATATTTTGGAACATCTGTTTCTAAGTCGATTTTATTTATGGGATTTGAAATCCCACGCTTAAAAACTAAGCATAAAGGACAACGGTATTTGATATATTATGATATTTAATAATCACTAGAAAAAGAACTAAAAACTCCCCTAAAAAAGAATGAGACGGTTGTTTGATAAATTTTGGGCGCGTTGACAGCAATCGGAGAATCCAGTGTCGTACAACCCGAATCTTGCGTGATTTGCATGTCGTCTTATGTTTCTTTGGGGAACTTCAATTTCACTCACAACTTTCTTTATTCAAAAGGAAAATAAACATAATATTAGTAAATGAAAATATGATAATACGATAAATAAAACAGATAAATCCAACAAGATCACTGGTTGGCCCAAAATATATCCGCTCGTCACAGTACAGTACAGTCATCCAAAATATCAAGTGATAGTACAGTAATCCAACATTAGTAATAATAATAAGATAAGAAGTGATTGATAGGTGGAATCAAGGAAGAGGAGGGTCCTGATCCGCTGGCGACTCATGGAGAGTGGGAAGAGAGCTGCATGTTGCCTGTTGGGTGACAGAGTGTTGTCCACTCGATGACCTGCGGGATACTGATCCTGATGATGCGGCATGCTGCTGCTCTGGATGTAGTGGATACAAATAGAAGTTCGAATCTAGGGCCATATCATTTATGTCAAATGATCCGAGAGGGTAGTCATGTAGAACCTGTGCCAAGTGAATTGGTGGCAAATCTTACGATGGAACAGGGGTGGTGTCAAGTAACCCTGTCAATCCAGAAGTTATAGGTCCAGTAGTGAAAACTGGCACATAGTCTGTCTGTGTCTGCTCCTGTCTCTGCTCATGAGTCTGATCCTCCTCATGCTCCTGAACTGTCTCCATTTGCGTATCCAAACCCTGCTCTGACTGTGGTGAGTCCGCCTCTGAAGATGTATCTGTATCTGATGTGGCAGACCCAGCTGGTTGAGGACGGGTCACAGCCGGTGAAGATGGTTGTCTAATGACTTGTGGGTCATGCGGCACACGTATGGTGGTGGTGTGAACAGAGAAAACTGGCTCAGGTGTATGTATACATGAAGATCGGCGAGCCCTGGGGATAGTCCCAGGTGTGATAGTAGGAGTGATAGTGGTATTGGGGTGAGGAGATGTGATGGTGGGTATGGTAGTGGTGAATGGAGTCATGGTGAATGTATGGAGTGGTGATTTGGTGAAGTCGGGTGGTAGTGGGCCGCAGACCCAAGTCGGTGGAGTTGGTGTAGGAAACCCAAACTCCTGAGCCAGGTATGTGTCCATAGTGTGTCTCTGCTGAAGCATGTGTAGCATACCATAGAAAAGCTCAGATGATGGAGGATCTCCCCAGTTAAACACTTTGGGTTGAGGAGCAGGTGCACTGTGAGCCTCAATATCAGGAACTGAAGTCTCCCTTGTCTCAGGCTCATGATGAACCTCATTTTTTGGCTCCCTATGTACTTTGTTATCATCAAACTCAATCCTAGCTCTCTTAGTCTTCGGAGGTCTCATAGAAACTCCTAGAATCAGCGGCCATCTTTCCAGCGGATATCACAATTCAAATCTTTTTCCAATAACCAAACTTTTATCATGTAGTTCATATATACGGCTGTGACTCCTTTTCTTTCATTTCTGTCAACCGGCTAATCACATCACTAGTCAAAAGCCCATCTTCCTAACTAGTTTTGTAATGATAGCTCCCATGTAAACAATCTCAACCTTTAATACTCTTGATGATCAACAAGTCTTTCTGCCCAACAGCTCCTTTTGTCTTCTTCTTTCCTCGAATACTACAAGCAAGAAGGTTATGAAGCACATTGTGGTACTTGTCATGAAAAACTCGAGCTTTGACATTTGAATGAAACTATCCTGATGCATATTGAGACCAAATAGCAGTGTGATCTCTCTGTCTTGGACTGCATTCTGCCTCGTGGAAGAACTTGGTGGTTACTTGATATTCACTGTATAGCTCTAAATGAACAGCAAAAGTGGCTAAGGACATGCTGTAACTCTTTCCCTGAAAGTTAAACTTAATCATCGAAATATCGTCCAATCTAGATACCGATTTATCAAACTTCAGAGTAACCATGAATTCTACCACAAGTTCTTGATAAACTTTCTCTTTTAAGTTAAACAGACTGGTCCATTCCCGAAGATTTCGTTTACCCACTTTAAATTCAATCAACTCCTTAAATCCTATGTCTAACCCAATCTTAGCCAAATCCTCCCATACTACATATCTGTTTACTCCTAACTATTGAGATAGCCATTTCCGATAAAGCTTCATTTTCTCGTCATCTTTGATTGAGTCTTTTATGTATGAAGGAAGTGAAGTCTTGGCCATCTGAAATAAGAGAAAAACAAACATCATAGTGAATTATATTAAATCAATTACAAGTGCATGCATTATATCAAACCCTAGAATTTTTAGAAAAAAATCGAAATGAGGGCTTTTAAAAAGTGGATAATCCATAAACCTATAATGACCAATAATCATCAACATTTCAATCTTCAACCACTTAAGAGAACTTTGATTTATGTAAGAAGCTATCATGAACTATTTTCAACAAGATCCCAAGTAAACTTTATCAAATTAAAGTAACTCGAGAATTTGAGACTAGTTCCAATTTTCAACCACATAAGCATTAAGCATTTAGAATTTCACAATATGTAACATGTAAGTTTTGTTCTAAGCTTGCCAATTACCTTAAAGTGGCGAAAGTAACATCTACTTACACAATTTGCAAACTAGCATGGAATAATGCTGCAATTATAATGAGCAAGTAAGCAATCAAAGTTCTAAGTTGACTTATTATTGCCATTTTGTAATTTGAGATTTTTTTTAAAGTAGTTATGGCATTTTAGTCCAAGCATCGCTTATGTTTTTAAAGATGGTGATTTTAAAGTCGCGATATATTGAATTTAATATTACCATACTTACTTCTAAATTCAAAATCTCATTACAAATCAAATTGTTGTATAATGAAATGGTTACTTGAATGTTAGAACAAATCATAACTTATAAGTTTCACTAACTTTATTTTACCAAAGTAGTGCCACTTAGAAATCTTGATCCATTCGTTTATCCGTTTTACGTGCTTTTAAGAATTAAAGTGAGTTAAAAGCATTCATTTGAGAACAAGAATCATTTCTAAGTAAAGATTTTATTTCAAAAATGCGATACTTGACAAAAAGTCAACTTTTAAGCTTACTTGAATTCTCAAATGTAACCATAATCATGATTTGATCAATAACAAAGCAAATGCACAAGTTACTTATATCATTTTAAGCATATAACAACTACTAGCAACTTTACATAAGCATTTTAATCATCATTTAATCAAATATGAACAATTAGGGTAAAATTAGCTAACTTTACTCATAATCCTTCATTCAATTCATGAAATGTAAGTTCCTACATCATCATATATCACTACTAAGCAAGAATCATCATTCAAATTCGCAACTTTAACTAGCAATAATTACCAAGGATTTTGAAACCCTAGGTTTTTAAAATTAGAGAATTTTGAGGATTAGGGCTTGGAAATTACCTCAATCTTGATGCAAATGATGTAGAAGTTACATGTTCATGCAATGGAAGAAGAAATGGAGCTTGATTTGGTTAAAAAAAATGGTGAAAAAATGAAGATGATGGTGGGTTGGGTGGAGGTCAGCGACGAGGGGAAGAAGGAGAGGGGAGAGAGATTTGAATTTTGTGATTTTTGATTTAAATCTTAAACCTAAAATGCCTAAATACTTCCCTTTTCCTCTTTTAATTACTTTATATACTTATGTTTAAGTTATTTTGGAGAAAATTTTTAAAACTTAAGCCAAATAATTTTTAGCAAAAATTTTCAAATTCTGCGTAGTACTGTGAGCGGACAAAAAGATTGTTTTATTTAAAATGTGAAACATAATACTTTTTTTTTTTAGAAAGTGAAATTATTTTTGGTTTAAAATTTTTTTGAATCCTTAAGACCTTAAACCTTAACAATTTTAAAACTAATTTTAAACTAATTAAAACTTATTTATAATTAAATTCTAAAATTGGGTTGCCTCCCAACAAGCGCTTGGTTTGTGTCTTTAGCTCGACTTTTCAAAACAGTTTTAAATTTTCAAGAGTAAATGCTTAAAAGCATTTGGTGGTCTTGGGTCACGAAGAATATGTTGAGGAATAAAATTAATTATGAGGGCTTTGATGACAGAATCAACTAAGTCTGCAGGATTTAGATAAAATAGTTCGAATTCGCTGAGAAACCTACGTTCCTTTTTGCCTAAATCTAGAAGATTGTCAATAAACCTATCAAATTCTTTCCTAACTTTCTTCGGACTTGACATCCTATTCGTGTTCCTCTGTCTATATGATTAAGGTCGTGGAGAAGTTCATCTAGAGTTTTCTAGAAATTTCCGTTCTTCTTCTGAATCAGGATCTCTGGTTGTAGTGTAAACTGCTTCGGCGATGTCCATGATTAAAGATCTTTGAGAAATAGTGAAAGGAAATTTAGAATGATAGAATAAAGAAGTGAGTTCAACGTGAATGTTCTTTCTTTCGGCAAAGAAAGCGACTTCTATCTTATCGTCATCGGCTCCAGGAAATATCTCAAACAAGGTTTTAATCATATAGGTGGCAGGGTCAACAAAGAATGTAATTTTTCCAGAAATATTGAGAGGGATTGCAGGATCTTTTAAGATCCAGAACTCAAGCTCACATATCATGGTTGCAACACAACGATAAATCAAAGGTTGTGAGACCGAGTGGTAATCGGTGCTGGCGAATAGGTCCATTAGTAGGTCTATTGTTGATATAAGCTTTCGCTCTTCCTCTCTATATCGTGTGAAGATACCTTTATCCTTTTGGGTCGGAAGATGGTGGAGAATACCGATTTGATCGTCAATCCTACTAATAACTTCTCTTTGTTCAACTGAGAAAGGAAAGTCTGATGAATTGAGGTGTCTGGAAAATGCCCTACATACATCTAACCTCCTGTCAGGATCAAAAGAGTTACCAACATAGCGGACTTCTTCATCTTCCGGTGTATCCTTATCAACAACACGGTATATGGTGTACGAAGGTTCTGGTACGAGATTTATAAACTTGATGATCTTGGAGGGTATTCGTAAGCATCTTCATTCCTTATAGGGATGCGTTCTTCAATGGGTGGAAAATGAAAGGTTTGAAGATTTTAAAAGGTACCATCAAAATCAGGGAATTGAGAGAAATTTTCTAAGGAGAATGAGATCTCAGGTGCATGTATGACCTTATAGCTTGGAATGCTAGAGACAGAAGTTGAAATCTTCTACTGAGATTCATTGGATCCTAAGTCAAGATCTAAAAATTGCCCTATGGTTCTAGAATCGTTGTCTGGGCTAGCTGAAATTTCTTCGGATGAAGTTGAAGATGAAGAGTAGAAGTCAGATTCCAACTCTTGTTCTAGGCAGTCGAGGAACTTAGCGTCGTCCGTGGCCATCATTTCTTCGGTCGTCTTGTGGGCAATTGGAGAAACGGGGCTAGAAGGCAGTGAATCGTAGAAAGGTATTTTTGTATTTTACATTTTTAAATATTAACTAATTAAACTATTCTAAGGCAGCTAAGTAACTTTCGGATAAGTATAGGGTGAACCTAAACGAAAAGGATCTCCTAACAGCTAATTTATCTAAGGCGGATTCAGAATCGTAACGCTCGACGATCCCCGACAGCGGCGCCAAAAACTTGATGGGCGCCCGATAGGTCAGGTACGTTTTAGCTCACGCGAGTGAACCGTCCTCATCGTCGAAGGACTCGACCGGATGTTACCGAGCACCCGTCAATGAAGTTTTAAAATTTGTAATATGCGGGGCTCAACTTATAGGTACTACCTACTACACTGGGTGAGTAAGCAGCAAGTATAACTCGAGGTCGTTCTTTAATCGTAGGGAATTAAAACGAAGCTTGGGCCAAAGATAAGGTTCACTATTAGGATGGGTTGTGTAGATAGGTAGGTTTTGTTTGTTTGGTTTTCTAATGGGGTTAGTGTAGGGAAATGCATCTAACTTATGCACGAAGTCTATTGTACGTACCCAACTTTTTTTTGGTCTATTGTGTGTATCAATCTTTTACTTTGGTCTATTGTGTGTATCCGTTGACTTATTTGATGATGTGTCAACCATATAATTCGCCATGTCAGTTGCCACATCATTGACACATCATCAAAAAAGGGTGCCACGTCAGTCGGATACACACAATAGACCAAAGTAAAAGATTGATACACACAATAGACCAAAAAAAAGTTAAGTACATACAATAGACTTCGTGCATAAGTTGGATGCATTTCCCTACACTAATCCCTTTTCTAATTTATCTAAGTGCAGAAAAGTAAAATAGATATGAGAATCGGTAATTAGGTAGATAGATAGAGAATGCGGCTGTTGAAATCTTGATAATCAATTGTTGGGATGATGTTTATTATAAGGGTAATTGGGGACTTAATTAATTAACTGACAGATGAATTACAGGTGTAAACACTAGGATCCTACTTGTTTTGGTTAAACCTAAATAAGTATGACTAGTGACCCATAAAGGGTGCAGGAATAAGGTAACAGACTGCCCTTAGGTTATTCTGACCTTTCTTAACACCTAAATACAACTGTTGTTATTTATTCATGTTCTAAGTATAAACCAGTTATTCTAAACTATCAGTTATGTAGGGTATAGGGATTTTAAGAATCCTGAACCACTTCTGGGTTGACTTTCATCTCCAGACTCATTCCTTAGGTTTTATTAGCATAATTACTTCTGTCATGATCTAGAACTCTCCTTTGCGATCAGTCATTCATCCCTAGGTACACTAGCGGTGTACAATGCGTTATTTTCCACAGCGTGCTAACCCTGGGTACTTTACAGTGCACCGTACGCAAACCATTTCCATAGTTTCATGTAACTAGGGATAGATCCCCCATGTACTCCAGCTATTCCATAGTTTAACTAACCAAAGGTACAACAGCGGTGTACAGTGCTTGAAGCATTTCCACAGTGTTTAGTGACCAGAGGTCTATTTACGATGTACTTTAGCCTTTCCATGTGTTAGGTACAATTACGGTGTACTTTAGTTAATGTATTTCCACAAATATTTCCACCAGAGGTAGACATACGGTGTACTTAGCATTTCCACAACTTTCGGTTCTTAGACCATATTCTAGGGTTTCTAGGTAGGCCATAATGTCGGTACCAACGGCTTTTCCATGAGCTTCCATGGTTGTACTACACCAGTGGTGTTTCCATCGCTATACCCAGTACTTTAGCCGAATTATCGTAACGACGTGGCTTTGTACAATAATATAGATAACAAACTACCATATCTAGAGGTGATCAATTTCTAAACCTAAGTAGCAGTCACGTGAAGGACTATAAAGGGTGATTCGTAAACTAAGTCTAGATGCATGAGAAGTTTAGACATAACACATTTAGTTAAAGATTAATTTAACATCATCCCTACGTTTAATTATCTACATTTCAACAACCGCAATAACACACTACTCAGTAATCATGGCAATACACATAGCATACATCATACAAACAGGAAAAACTAATTTGGACATAGTATAAGTATGAGAGAATAGATATCACTAGATTTTAAGTAGAGTAATATTGAGAAACGCGTAGCCTTGCACCATGAATGCTTTTACACCGTGATTACAACACCTTGCTTTTCTTTCTCTACCTCTAACTAACTAACTATCTATATCTCTCTAGAGAGAGATAACTCTAGAGAGAGAAACCAAAACTAAAAGCTAAATACGAAAATGAAAAATGAAAATGAAAGTGAAATGTGAAGAATGAATGAACTGATAATTGATGAAGTGTGTGAAATGAGGAGGTGGTGGTTGGTATTTATAGATTTTGCTAAACCGTATTCCCACCTCCAAAATCTCAGCCGTATTTCCCAACCGTATCAAAATTCAATCTTGTACGGGCAAAACATAGGATACGGGCGAGATTGGCCGTAGGAGGGACCAAGCCATATACGGTAGAGAGATTGGCCGTATACGTCTTGCACTAGGCCGTATACGGATGAGGCTTGGCCGTATACGGATGGTCTTGCCCTTATACGGCTTGGCTCTCCCGTATCTCGGTCTTCGGTTGCCTTGAATCTTCGTTCGGGCGTAACTTCTTCATAGTGCATCCGTTTTGAGCAATCTTTATATCCACGCGTTTGTTATTTACTAACGAAGAAAATGACATAAGTTAGAGGTCATAATTCTAAGTGTAGTTCAAAAAGTGTTAAACGCGTGAACTAGAGATTAGTTAATCGTTTATGCCCAGTTTTCACGTTTGTCGTGTCATTTTCAATGGTTTTATAAACATCACTTCCGTTTGACTTAGTTAACAAAATATTATAATATTTGGCATTATTTTTGTTGTTTTTTTAACTTTAGGTTTAAAATGCGGGTAATAATGTACGTAAAAACATGACTTTTTACGTGTCATGTGTGTGACTAAAGGTGCTATGACCAAAGGGGTCCATACGGTCACATTATATGGTTAGTGGCCGTATCCATTTAAAAAGTGTGACGAAAACCATAAAATGTGTGACCATATGCTCTTTAAAATCATGTGAAAGTGTATATTGTGTGACTATTGTCCATCCAATGGCCACTTGAATTGTAGGTTTGTGTGGCTATTTGTAACATTTAGTCACGCAATGAGTGTTTTATTTTTGGGATTTGGTTACATAAATTTAAGCCAAGAGTGACCAAAAGCGTTAACAAGTGTGACCATATGCTCTTTAAAGTCAGGTAAACTTGTATTTTGTGTGACCATATGCTCTGTAATGTCAAGTAAACTTGTATTTTGTGTGACTATTGTCCATCCAATGGCCACTTTATTTTTATGTTTGTGTGGCGTTTTGTATCATTTAGTCACACAACGAGTGATTTATTCTGGGATTTGGTCACATAAAATTAAGCCAAAAGTGACCGTAGGTGATAATATGTGTGACCATATGCTCTGTAATGTCAAGTAAACTTGTATTTTGTGTGACTATTTTCCATCAAATGGCCACTTTATTTTTATATTTGTGTGGCGTTTTGTAACATTTAGCCACACAACGAGTGTTTTCTTTTGGGATTTGGTCACATAAAATTAAGTCAAAAGTGGTCGTAGGTGATAATAAGTGTGACCATATGCTCTGTAATGTCAAGTAAACTTGTATTTTGTGTGACTATTATCCACCCAATGGCCACTTTATTTTTATGTTTGTGTGGCCTTTTGTAACATTTAGTCACACAACGAGTGATTTATTCTGGGATTTGGTCACATAAAATTAAGCCAAAAGTGGCAGTAGGTGATAATAAGTGTGACCATATTATCTGTTATGTCAAGTAGACTTGTTTTTTGTGTGACTATTGTCCATCCAATGGACACTTTATTTTTATGTTTGTGTGACGTTTTGTATCATTTAGTCACACAACGAATGATTTATTCTTGGAATTGGTTACATAAAATTAAGTTAAAAGTGGTCGTAGGTGATAATAAGTGTGACCATATGCTCTGTAATATCAAGTAAACTTGTTTTTTGTGTGACTATTGTCCATCCAATGGCCACTTTATTTTTATGTTTGTGTGAAATTTTGTTTCATTTAGTCACACAACGAGTGATTTATTCTTGGATATGGTCACATAAAATTAAGGAAAAAGTGGTCGTATGTGATAATAAGTGTGACCATATGCTCTCTAATGTCAAGTAAACTTGTATTTTGTGTGACTATTGTCCACCTAATGCTCACTTTTTTTTATGTTTGTGTGGCCTTTTGTAACATTTAGTCACACAACGAGTGTTTTATTTTGGGATTTGGTCACATAAAATTAATCCAAAAGTGGCCATAGGTGATAATAAGTGTGACCATATGCTCTCTAATGTCAAGTAAACTTGTATTTTGTGTGACTATTGTCCACCTAATGGTCACTTTTTTTTATGTTTGTGTGGCCTTTTGTAACATTTAGTCACACAACGAGTGTTTTATTTTGGGATTTGGTCACATAAAATTAATCCAAAAGTGGCCATAGGTGATAATAAGTGTGACCATTGTTCACCCAATGGCCATTACAATTGTAGGTTTGTGTGGCATTTTGCAGTATATAGTCACACAAATAATTAATCAAATAGTGGCCACAATGTGTGACCATATTATGTGACTACATCTTTTAGTCACATATAACAAATCACTAATTTTTGTAACAATATGAATTATATAATACCACAAATAAAATTGGAATGTACACAATTTATTGCATGTACCCAAACTATAATATGATTATTTTACATAATAATATCCGAAGTATATGAAAATAGACTAATTAAACATCACAGTTTTAAGGACTTTTGACTCTTGTATTTGCTCTTATCTTGCTTTTGCATGGCATCGCTAGACACAAAAACCGGTGCTTTGCGCTTTTTCTTTGATACTTCTGGTACAGTTTTGTTCTCATCAACTGCCGTTTGTCCAGAAGTTGGTGGTGTTAAATGTACAAGAAACAAGGCGCATATGTATCAAACACTAAATTAAATATGAAGAACTATATGCAGCAGATAAAAACGTGTACTATATTATGTACCTCCTCCTCAAAAGTCATTTGATCCTTGGACCATGCATAAAAACCACCTACTGCATTGATAACTCTTTTGAAACCATTGCTTGTGTTGTCCTGAATACAATCCGCATCCAATAACGATTTATCAACGAACACTTTGTAGCAATCCTTTGGGAGTAATCTGTTATGAAGCATCACTTTTCCATTTGACAAGTAGACAGTACCCAAAGCAATGATGCTGGTCCTCTTTAGGTGCCACAGTTAACACTTGAATAACTAAAGAAAATGATAACGATTATTAGGTATATATATGTATGTGTGTGTGTGTATATATATATATATATATTGATGCGTGTGAAACCGTAATGTTTTATTATTTATAAAGTCATGATATACCAATCAATACTATCACACAACCAGGCAAGAATACCCGATCGGAATAGTATGGTAAGTCCAGGTCGAATACATGAACACATGAACGATGTTATTCAACTAAATTGGAATTATTCAGAAAGCAGTAAAATAGGGATATGTTTTAGTTCCGTACGAACGTTCAAGATGAACTAATTCACTAATCCAACAACATAAAACAAGATAAGAGGAACAGATAAACAATTGGAGATAGACATGTAATTGCTTAGAGTCTTCACACTCAAATTCATATTATCCGGTTCATGTGTTTTGATTGTCTGATTGTGATTTCTATTAACTTAACTTAAATACTAATCAAAGAGTCCAAGTTAAATGTAAATTAATTAGCCAACGGTTCGGGTTAACTATATCTACAACCTAGGGTCCCACATTAAACATCGATCCGACGTCGCAAGAATTGTATGTTTCCATTGCGTGTTTTTCCCTAGATTATGCATTAAGTATTCGAGACTTGTTATGATTAATCCTTGTGGTATGACTCAACAATACCCAATAATTTCTTATTGTCTTATTCATTTTAGATTGTCTAGTTCTTATTTTCTTAACCTATCAAATTCAATATATTTAGCAATGGTCAAAAACTCTAAAATTAATAACTATCAATAATATTAAAGGAACTCAATCTTATCAATATTATCAACCATGTTAAGAAATAATGACTAACAATCACTAATAAATAAGGATTCACTGATAACATAACAATATTCAATCAGACAATTGATCCAAAACACAATTATAACCTTCAAACAATCATAATCCAAGATTATTAAACTAAAGAATATACATAATCTAATTCATGATTCAATTGTACAAAATCAGATTCAATATTCCAAATGAAACACATAGACCATGTTTGAATTGAAATCGGAACAAGATAAGCAAACCGAATCATAAACCGAATGAAGTAGAATCAATAGGAATTGATCCTAGACTTTTCAGCCTCCGAATTGCCATCGAATCGCTCCCGAAGTGGGGAAAAACCCCTCTGGTCGACTTCTTTTCGTCTTAGGGTTTGGTGGTGAAATTCTTCAGTGAAAACCCTAAAAGTAAACTTAAATGGCTGGAAAAATGATCCATACGGCGGATGGATTATTCAATCCGGCGTATGGATATAAAAGCCTATAAAATCCAGCCCTCCTTGTCCGAGGAATTTCCCTTTCTTCATAGGCCGCTAAGGGAAATGCAAGAGCTTTTTTCCCATTTGGCATATGATAATGAACCCGCGTACTCTGTCAGCCCACTGTTTCAATCCATCCGTCGGATGGATGAATCCATCCGCCGGATGGATGCAAAACTAGTCTAAGTGGTCAAAATAAAAATTGTAGCCCTCTCTGTTAGCTAAATTCTCCAAGTTGAATCACCTCAATCGGAGTTCGTATGAGGGAGTTATGGTTAAAATACTAACGGCTGTCAGAAAACTCAGCTTTTACACTTTTCTTCGTTTTTAGCTCATCTTTCATTCTTTTTCCGATTCGAGCTTCATATACACTTCAATCCAATCCTCTCATGTCTATCTTCACTCTTTTAGCTACTTTTATTTACAAAAAGCTCGTTTTCTGTTTATTTTCGATCCAAGTTCCATTTAAACTCCTAAATGCAAATATGAACGAAATAAGTATCTTATTCATACAAAATGCATAAGAAATCTATCAAACACGGGGTAAATTAGTACTATAATTTAGTACATTTTGGCATTTATCATATATATATATATATATATATATATGCATAAGAATTTGATTAAATGAAGAATGTATGAACATTCTGGAATACATACCTGCGGTGATATTGGCTTTGTTGGAGACAGATTCTTTTGCATCTGTTTAGTTTGAAACGTGTTGACTTGTGAATCAGGCGTCCTGATTGACTTGTCAACAGATGTACCAGCCAGATCCTATATAAAACTCGGTAATTAAGTCATGTATGTAAAATTATTAAATGACAATGAGAAATATTTAAATCAATTTAATTCAAACGTTTTAATACTTACACTTGATTCTATTATTGGGTTTTCCGAAGTTGCAAGTCTATTAGACTTGTGAAAGCTGGAATCCTTCTCACATCCAACATCACCTAAAGCCATTCCGCCCTACCGAACAGTATTGGAAGCGTTAGGATTAACGTCCACTGTTGGAGACACCTGCAATAAAAATTAAGAAATGCATTTGTTAGCAAAATATTGTAAACTAATGTATAAAATGTTAGCATAATTAATACAATAAGTGCCTTTCCTCTAATGCATTCCAACAGTTGACAATGAATTTAGCTTCTCCCCTTGTAGTAAATCAAACCGACCCATAAGTTTGCTAACCATTGCCTGAGTTTCAAACACTTGCGCTGACAAAGACTTTATTATTTTGTCTTTGTCTTCATGTTCGCGTCTCTCGGCAGCAAGTTCTGCTTGAAGTATTTTGACTCTCTCATCATTGCAGGCAATTCTGTGTCGAGAAGGAAGATTAAAATACTTTTTGACAGTCACTCCGTTTCCCACTCCTCTTGCATACCCCGACTTTTCGGGACCAAATACCTCTATCAAGGCATTGGTCCCATCATCAACCTTTAATGTTCCAGCTTTGATCTTGTCCTTAGTCTCGATCTGCACCAAAGATTCCAACAGGCAGTAATTAATTTGTTTCAGGAAAATAAAAATGCATGAATATGTAAATGATGAAGTAGCATGTCACACTACTTACTACTTTATCTGTGATCGGGTCCCAGATGGTCGGTCAAAGAATTGCTTCCTTGTCGTTGCTGACCTCCCAGTCGGGACCGCACGATCGGACGGGTGGTTTTATATTTATAGAGCTGGGGACCTATGTTTTACTATAGCTAAGTGTAGTTAGCGACAAGTAATGACTTAGGGTCGTTCTTAAGATCAACCGTATTGTGAAACCAAGCAGTCAAGACGATCGATTCGATTTAGTAGGGTTTGTAAACAAGAGATTTGATTTTTGGGTTTTACTTAGGTCCTAAATTAAACTAAATAAATAGCAAAAAATAATAATAAGTGATAATCAGTATGGAGAGGAGTGTTTTTTGTGACTTCATTAGCCTAAAGGGTTTGGTTTTGATGTTTTTGAAAACGTTCTTTCTAAGTATTTGTGTTCTACTATTTTAGGTACTTTATGGTGTCAACACTAGCACCCTACTACCTGATTCCTCAGATAGCATGTCACTGAGTACTAGGTTGTCATCAATTTTATCAGATTAGGCTGCTCTACCCCCAACACTGTCTGTGAAGACTAGTGACCCTTCTTGGAGTTAACTCCTGGGCGCATGAATAAGGTAACAGACCGATATTTAATCTCTGACCGTTCTTTGATACCATAAAGTATTCTAATTCAAAATAGAGCATTTAAGAACTAATTCGGAAAGCGTCTGTTAACTTTTCATCGATGGTTTGTTATGTTCAGAGCTGGTGGGTGACCTAGTGCTGCTTAGAATGTATACAACGACGTCCGTTCCATAGCTTGGGTGTATGGGAACCGTTCCCAAAGGATGGTTCCGACACTTACACGAGGTACTAGGATGTTTTACGGCATTCCATGCCTTGCGCACTAATGCAAGTTAGGGTGTATACACCGACGACGGTTCCGTAGCGTCCATGCATTTGTACTACACCAGAGGTGGTTCCAGCACTATACTAAGTAATAGTTCGTTTTATGGTGTTCCACACATGTTGCACATTTGGGTCACTCTGAACCCTTTTAAACTCAATTTGTATTAAAGCGTACCCATCTATGATATAAACCCAACCCTCACTTAATATTACCCAATAAATCCCTGATTTATTCACGTTGTACTATACATTTGGTTTAGCGGTATTTCCAAAGCTTCGAAATCAGACCATGCATAGATAGCACAGATAACTAATTACCCTCGGATCAAGGTTCACGACTCCTTGTCTTTTAGGGTTTTAACCACGTTTATTGGAGGAAAGGCGATAGTTTGATGAAAAGTTTATAATCATAGATAAAAAGTTAAACAGACATAGTTTTCAGTTATATATTTAAGTTAACATCATCCCCCATTATAACGGCTAACTACAACACAACAAACATACAAGCTAACTACTAACTAATCATGGCAACGAATCCTAAATCTAGCATAATAACAATAGCATGCATTATAACAGATAAGGAAAGAGATAACCGTGATAAACGCGTAGTTGAATATAAGCTGAATGATTACAACGAGCAGAGCCTCGAATATTACAAAAGCACCCCTCCATGTATCATAAACAAATATAACAAAATAGCCCCTCCGTTAGTCCCGTTAAATATTAATGAGAAACTAACTGTTAACTAACTAACCTAACTAGAGAGTGTGTGTGAAAGTAGTGAAATGTGTTGTGAGTTGTTGGATTGAATGGTTGAATGGTGAGAAATGAGAAGGTTTAAGCCTCTATTTATAGGCTTCCAAGATATGATTTTACACTTAACACCCTCGCTCCAATTTAACACTGAAATACACCCCCGAGCTATGAAATTCGACACCAAAGAGGGCGTATTTGACACCAAATAGGGCGTATTCGGTAGCAAACGGGGCGTATCCGGCACCGTAGAGGGGGTATACCACCCCTACAGGGGGTATACGGCCTCTACAGGGGCTTATACGGCCCCTCGAGGGTGGTATACGGCCCCTGTGGGGGTGGTGTACCCTGGGTCGTGGTCTTGTGTACTGGATCGTAATGTCTTGTGCATTGGTCGAACTTCGTTTGGCCATAACTTCTTCATTCTTGATCCGTTTTCAGCGTTCTTTATATCCACGTGATCATAATTACCTGAAGATCATTATGAACTAATCAAAGAATAATTTCAATGTAATATGCTAAAAAGTGCTCGTAGAACGTGACCGTATCATTTATGCTTTGTTTTGTACGTTATTTAGCCATTTTACTTGATTTTTGAAGCAATGCTTATTGTTAGCCTTAATAATGAATTATGGTGAAAAAGTATTGACATTGAATGATTTCATCCATTTTAGGGCTAAAAAGGTGAGAATTATGTACGCAAAAACGTGACTTTTTACGTCAAATCAATATGCCTTTTCTTTAGTCCCTTCGTCTTGAAATTCCCCGTCTTTGTTTTACCTTTCTTTCAACCTCAAGATACCATGTGGGGGTTCTTCATGTGCTTCAATTACTTTTTCTTCGATCTTATAATCATCAAACACACATGTAAAGTTAAACCAATTAATATATAAACATAGAAAATAGAAAACATAAACAAATTACATTTAAGACTATTTATACAGGTAGTAATTAGAAACAAACGTCATCCAAAATGTAAATTTAGTTACCAATTTCTGCTTCACATGCATGTATCCACCTCGTCCCATCGTATGCGGATAAACAGACATGGAGCGCGCCTCTTTTGATGCATCTGACTTTTTCTTAATTACAGAACTAAAAGATAGTTAAGGCATAAATTTGCAAACACAATAATATATAAAAGATATATGTATGTACTTAATATAAATGACCAATACCAGGTTATCTTCGGTGCTCATATACTGTACGAAAGCACCCCATTCCGAGGCCGTGACAATTCTACCATACTTGAGTGGGACCGCATTTAGCTTTGAAGGTGTATCTTTGTTGGGTAGTATGTATTTTTCCCTCAATTTCCTTCTGAAATTCCTTAGATGCCCACCAAGACGATTCATTATTAACTTTCTGTATGTGTCCTCCACATCAAAAAAATCGTTGCAAAAATAATTAGCATAGTCAATTGCAGACTTTTGCTCAAATCTGATTACAGACTGTAAATCTGATTACAGACTACAAAATGGCATAATGTATTCTCAATATACACAGAGCTACACTAGTCTGCTTAACAGATTTCTAGTGTTGTAACATTAACAATCAAATATACTAGCTAGCATAATATATTCATGTATTATATGACAATGTACACAAATCTGATAAATAATTGATGTCAAATGTGTTTACAGATTACAAAACCTCATAATGTATTCTCAAATATAAACATAAATACACAAATCTGATTAACAGCAATCCGGTGACAGAATCTTCAGTGGTTAAAGCTTTTCGTGATTTCTTCCCATAGTTTTGCTCTTGCTTCTGAATCGACCTTCTTCCATGACAAAATCTTCAAGCCTATGTGCTCACGAACGATGTCTCCTAGAAAACTTGCAAACACTGCTCTATGATCCTCTGTTAGCCTATCCATAATATCGAAGGTTATCTCGAGCTTTAATGTAACGGGTTTGCTGTATTGGTTGCGAAACTTAGATTACCTTGTTATGCCCCTCAGCGGAACTATTTTGATTGTATTTGAATTGTCGTTTTCATCGGCAGCAATTTCATCTTAATCTTCGTACTCCTCTGATTCATATCCATGATCATCTTCGTCGCCATTATGGTAAATATTAAGATGATTATCGGCTTCATTATCCATGATCCTTTAGTTTTTTAGGAGATAGTTGTAAAAGATTTAAATTTTTTGTTAGTTGTCACTTTTGATCGGCAGAAAAATGTAAAAATAGATTAATGATTGTGTTGCAACTGGCTTGGAGGCCTTAACTGTAATTATCAAATTTTAAGGAATGTAAAAGGTCACGTCTAATTTTAATTTTTCGCCTAATTTTGGCTCTAAGATTTTAAAATATTCTGCTAAAATTTGGCTCTAAAAAAAAAAATGGATGACAGGTGCCATGTTTTATGTATATATTATGTGACACCCGGTCAAAAAGGGCCAAAATTAGCCCCTAATTTAAACCTAAATCATTCATACTCAATACGTGATTAAACAAAAAAATTCGGATATTATATATATAAATATATATATAACATTAAAATGATTATTTAATAATCACATACCATCAAATCTGAAAGAACACGCAATCTCAAATACGGACATTGGTGCAAAGCATTTTTAAATAATGTATTATTAATGAGAATAATAATTATTTACTTGGTTGCGAATTTAAATGCATATTGTACACTGAAAACTATCCGTCAAACTAAAGAGAAACAAAGATATAATTTTATCTCATTAAAAGTATTTTTATAAAATACTTCGATTAAAAATCTATACGATTTCATATTTAAAATTTTATCATTTGAAAATATTATACTAGTTATCGATCGGGTACAAAAACACGGGTATTTTGTACTACGCGTGGGAGCCAACCAACTCCAATAATTGGAGTTGGCCGACTACTTCTTCTCCTTCTTCTTCACTTTCTTCTTCCATTTCCTCCATCTCTTTCTCTATCTCTTGGCTCTCTCTCGGGTATCATCAACAACAACAACATTAGTAACAATCATCATCATCATCACATTCATCTTCATCTTCTTTGATCATCATCACCATCCGGATCATCATCCGCCTCCTCACGGGTTCAAATTTTAATTTGTAAGGAAACTCAAACTTTACTTTAATTTTGCGTTTATAATACTTATATTATCATATACTAGTGTTTTATATATGAGAATTTGGTTAAAAATGAAGTTAAAAACTGGGTTGGGATGAACCGCACGAACAGAACTAGAACAGGCCTCAAATAGGCTACCAGCCGAACGGCTGGACTCGATGAGCCGAACGGCTGGACTTCCATAGCCGAACGGCTAGGACTTCCATAGCCGACCGGCTAGGTCTTCACAGCCGAACGGCTGGAATACTCAAACTAAACAGTTTTTGTAAAAATGTTCTCAGGGTAGCTTCTCGATGAAAAATTTATTATAACGGTTTGGGCTAAAAGTCACACGGTCACTCGAAAACGGCCCAATGATCAAGGCTATGTACCATAGCGTAGGCGGTTTTAGGCCTTTCGGGGTCGTCTAGGGGTCGAAAATGACATATTTCAGTTTTTGGATCTCGTACCAAATTTCGTAACTTATGAAATAAAATATACCGAATATAAGGATAATTGTAAACAATATGATACATCCATGAACGAGTTATATAAATGCAAAAACACACGTTATATATCTTTAGAATATAATTTCAATCCGTCACTAACGGGCCGTACATTTTATAAACTTTAATCGGAAGTACAAATATAATCACTTGGACATAATCAAAATGGATAAACATTAATACGGAGAAATATTAGATAATCAAATGCTTATTAGAATCTCGCATGTTTAGGACACTAGGAGATTCGGGGATTGTCTATTCCACGTCCGACATATTCATTGCTCGGATAGACTCAGGTGAGTCTCACAGCCCCACTTTTACTGTTTTTAAACTTGGGGTGAGATACAATGCTTACTTGTTTTCGTGATCACTGTTATTCGGTTAGTTAGTTTAATTATTAACTCTGTTAAACATGTTGGTTATCATTGTCGGTCTTGATTTTCATTGTTCGGGTATTGCATGAGTGTTTTAATACGGGAAAGTCCTCATCATTGCATGGTTCGTTAACTTAATAAGGCGCGATTACTAAAAGATAGATCTATCATGGGAGTGACATCCCCGTCCGGGTTGCTAGCTACAACCATGTACAAACGGGCATTTTAGTAATTGTTATGGGTGTTGACACCGTTCGGGAGGCACAAATCGGGTTAGGCCTCGAACCATGGCTTAATGCAATACAAATGTCATTGTCGGTAAATCTAGTCGGTAACCTTAATTGGTTAATCATAATTCGGTAACCTTAATAGTTTAATCATTGTTCGGAAACCTTAATTGGTTTATCATTGTTCGGTTGTATTATTTAATCTTTATCGGTATTAAATCGTCGGATAATCATGTTGATCACATCAATGTTTATGTTAAACCTATGAGATTCACCAGCTTTATAGCTGACCTTATAGTGTTGTATTCTCGGGTGATCAGTAATAGTAGGATGACCCTCAGGATAAGCTATCTACTTACGAGTCGCATGCATCTATTTGGACATGAAGATTTTCTTGCATTATGTTTTGTATTAATAGTTATGTATTAAAATCTTCAAAAATCAAATGTGAACTCGCTATTATTGTAAACTTATAACTTATGACTTAAAACTTTGTACTACTTTTGTAATATATTTATAAACGTCTCATGTAGAGTCGTTTGCTTGTAACCTCTGTGTTTGATTATTGATTAGTCACACCCAAAATCGCCGCTTCCGCAAATCATGAAATTGGGGGTGTGACATATTAAGTGTATGAAAAATAAATACAACGCATCAATTAGCTTAGTGGTATAGGTGGTGGATGGTGTTGGGTTGGTTGGTCGCGTGTTCAAGTCTTGCACCCTACTTTTTTGTTTGTTTATTTATTTATTTATTTTTGTTAAGTGATCATGTTATATTTTAATGGAATATTGTTATTAATCCCTATCAAATGGATAGATCGGTTTAAAACCGATCCGTATACTAAAATATGTAAGATATTATAATAAACTTATACGAAAAAAGGTTAATAATTTGATTTCAAACCAACAAAAATGGAAAACCGAAATACCCGCAAACGAATGTACAAATTTGAAACGTTGTTAACTTGTATACATATATATAGTAGCATCATCAAAAACCAGGTACATAAGTATCCAACAAACATACATCCTTAAATAATTAAACCTAAACATCCCAAATTCATACAAACCAAAGGTAACAAGCATGCCACAAACAAATATTACATCTAAACAGATATTCACGGCTGTACAACAAATGGTCCATTAAACTATTCTGGGATGCACGGGGGTGTGTACTACAATGATAGAACCTAGCAGGGAATTTCCTTCGGCTTAATCGTTCGCGATCATACAAGATCATTCTAACCTTGTAAATGGTTCGCCTCAATTTCCAACGACCTTCTGACCTTGTGTATTCGTCGTTCAACAGTTTCCTTGTTTCTTCCATCCTTCCTCCACCTTCTGCCACCAGCAGCATACCAAGGACAAATGTAGCATCAGTTTATCCCAAACGCGATGCATGTTGCAGCATCTCCTTTCCAGCAACCTCATCACCCGCATAGAACATCCTCATCTGATCAACACAATACAGAAAAAACATAAATATGTATGTAACAAAGTACATATATAAAACATCTTCATCTGATCAACACAATAATATAGAAACATAAATAAACATGCATGAAACAGAGTACCATAAAAAAATTCAAATTATTTACATTCAAAAACTATTATAAAAATTTAAAACATAGGATAAGATGTTTAATTCAAAAGATGACGATTTAATTATATCCTAAGTTTTTTATTGGCGTTCGTGACATAATTAAATGACGGCGTTTAGTTTAAAGAAAATTACTATACGTAAACTTAGGATAAGTTATACTATTATATCCTAAGTTTGTTATTGGCGTATGTGACACAACTAAATGACGGCGTTTAGTTTGAAGCAAACTACTATACGTAAACTTAGGATAAGTTGTATTATTATATCCTAAGTTTGTTATTGGCGTATGTGACACAATTAAATGACGGCGTTTAGTTTGAAGCGAACTACTATACTTAAACTTCGGATAAGTTGTATTATTATATCCTAAGTTTGTTATTGGCATATGTGAGACAATTATATGATGGCGTTTAGTTTGAAGCGAACTACTATACTTAAGCTTAGGATAAGTTGTATTATTATATCCTAAGTTTGTTACTGGTGTATGTGACACAATTAAATGACGGCGTTTAGTTTGAAGCGAACTACTATACTTAAACTTAGGATAAGTTGTATTATTATATCCTAAGTTTGTTATTGGCGTATGTGACACAATTAAATGATGGCGTTTAGTTTGAAGCGAACAACTATACGTAAACTTAGGATAAGTTGTATTATTATATCCTAAGTTTGTTATTGGTGTATGTGACACAATTAAATGACGGCGTTTAGTTTGAAGCGAACTACTATCAGTAAACTTAGGATAAGTTGTATTATTATATCCTAAGTTTGTTATTGGCGTATGTGACACAATTAAATGACGGCGTTTAGTTTGAAGTGAACTACTATACTTAAACTTAGGATAAGTTGTATTATTATATCCTAAGTTTGTTATTGGCATATGTGACACAATTAAATGATGGCGTTTAGTTTGAAGCGAACTACTATACTTAAACTTAGGATAAGTTGTATTATTATATCCTAAGTTTGTTATTGGTGTATGTGACACAATGAAATGACGGCGTTTAGTTTGAAGCGAACTACTATACTTAAACATAGGAAAAGTTGTATTATTATATCATAAGTTTGATATTGGCGTATGTGACACAATTAAATGACGTCGTTTAGTTTGAAGCGAACTACTATACTTAAACTTAGGATAAGTTGTATTATTATATCCTAAGTTTGTATTATAAACTTAGTATAAGTTGACATAATTAAATCATTTCATTACAAATTAAATAATGAATTCATTATATCCTAAGTTTCTATTATAAACTTAGTATAAGTTGACATAATTAAATTATTTCATTACAAATTAAATGATGAATTCATTATATCCTAAGTTGTATTATAAACTTAGTATAAGTTGTATAATTAAACTTAGGATAAGTTGTATTATTATTTCCTAAGTTTGTATTATAAACTTAGGATAAGTTGTATTATTATATCCTAAGTTGTATTATAACTAGTTAGCCTCACAAGCACGACAAGGATGATCCATTCATATTAGCCTCACAAGCACGACAAGTGTTTTATGTGGAAGACCAGCTAAATAGAAAGTTGTCTATTGTCTTCAACACACCTCCCAAGAATTATAGAGATACATATGATGACATCGATGAGGAATTAAGTATTGTCATTCACCCGCACAATGATAACATTTTTCCACGTGTAGATCCACGTGACTTGGGTAAGTAAACAACAGATGATTACTATCGAACCAACTGTGGAGGTATTGTTATACCAAAATCCAAGTGATCGCACCGTCATGCTAGAACACTAACCTATATTGTAAAACATTAGCCTTATAAATTAGCCTTATAACTTACCTTTTAATTATTTTATGGAATGATTATTTGTATCTTAATTTATATGACTTCCACATTTTATTTTATAGTACAATGCCATTTATTGTAGTACATTAACCCTGTAAATTTGAACATAAATAGTTAGCATATATAAATTAAATGTCATATATGACAATAGTTTTACATTAATGAATTTAATATGCAAAAACAAGCTGAGCATGGGATTCGAACTTGGATCCAACCAATCCAGGTACAAAGAAACCTATTAACCAAGTGAGCTAATTGTTAGTTCTGCTTGGAATCCAACAACTTATGACATATCTATCAATGCTAGCTTTTGGCCATAACACACGCACATAATGTAACTAATATCAAACACTGAAGTTATGTCTGACAAACTCGACTTCATGATTTAGTCAAATCAACAATTACTTCATGTGACCATATAGTGGCATTTGGTCATAGTGTTCAAGTGTGTGACCATATAGTGGCATTTAGTCACATTGTTCAATTATGTGACTATATAGTGACCATATGTACCTGTTTTTGGCTACACTGAAACTATGTGTGACAAAATCGACTTCATGACTTAGTCACGTATACAATTACTTCATGTGACCATATAGTGGCATTTGGTCACAGTGTTCAAGTGTGTGACCATATAGTGGCATTTGGTCACGGTGTTCAAGTGTGTGACCATATAGTGACCATATGTACCTGTTTTTGGCTACACTGAAATTATGTGTGACAAACTTGACTTCATGACTTAGTCACATAAACAATTACTTCATGTGACCATATAGTGGCATTTGGTCACAGTGTTCAAGTGTGTGACCATATAGTGGCAATTGGTCATAGTGTTCAAGTGTGTAACCATATAGTGACCATATGTACCTGTTTTTGGCTGCACTAAAACTATGTGTGACAAAATCAACTTCATGACTTAGTCACATAAACAATTACTTCATGTGACCATATAGTAGCATTTGGTCATAGTGTTCAAGTGGGTGACCATATAGTGACCATATGTACCTGCTTTTGGCTACACTTAGTAACACAATGAAGATCAATACTAGAACCAATGAAAACAGAATTACTATTAAAAGCTTCAATCTTATTAATTTATAAGACGAATACACTGAATTGTATTAGGGTTACACAACCTTGAAGCGGCACAAAAAAAAAAAAAAAACTCTTAAACTAAACTAGGTTTTGGATCTCTATTTATATCACATAGAGTCCTGCTAAACAATCTCCTACATTTATGGAATTCAAATTTATTCCATAAATATCTTACTGACTTATATACACAAACAGTGGGAGCAACTTACATTATACCAACAGTGGTAGTAAGTTCACAGACACAAGTATACTCAAACTAACAGTGGCACTGCTTAAATACACTAGCAGTGGCTAGGTCTTCAATTCTTCTAGCAGTGGCACTGCTTCTACACTAGCAGTGGCTAGGTCTTCAATTCTTCTAGCAGTGGCACTGTTTGGCACTGCTTCTACACTAGCAGTGGCTAGCAATAAAACAGACAGTGGTAGAACTTCAACACTTGTCAAATACGCTCAGATCCCAACAATCTCCCCCTAAACTTAATCAATCCTGTATTGACTTAAGTTTCTTCATTCAGCTTCAATCTTTCATAGGAGGTTTCTATCTTTTCTTACTCAATTGATCTCTCTTGTTGTATTGATTCATCACCCAGTATACAATGTCTTTGCTTTTGTTTGACTTTACAGACAAATAATTTTCTTTCAATAAGTTGCTTCAACAGAGCTATACTCAGAAAATATTCTTTTTCATCCAACATATAAACATATTTGCCACTCTTCAAAGATATGCAATGAACTCCAGCTCTGACAAAATGTCTCCAATACCCAACAGCTTCAGTACCTAAAAATATATCTCCATATAACTCTGGCTCAAACATCATTTGCAACCATTCCCACATGTATGTTTCTATAACAATCTTTATCTCCTTCACATCCTTTGTCAATCCAAGCTTATACATATCATACACATCAAATTTATTCACCCTTTTTAGAATATCTTGCATTGATTTATGAAATGTCACAACACCATTCTTCCTTTCAATTCTGATTTCATATGCTTCTGCACTTGACTCTACCAAAATTCCTTCCCATTTAATTATTTCAGAAAAATCTTCATCAGATCTATTCACATTCTCATATCTATCAACCTTCTCAATCAACATATTCTCCAAAATCTCTTCATCTCTGTCTAAATCACCAATCTGATCATCCAACTCCTGGAATTTTGCAAATGATCTTCTAACTCCTTCAACCTTCAATCTCAACTCTTTTTCTTTTTCCAACTCCTCATCAATCTGATCATATCTTTCCTGCAGTCTCCTCTGTATCTTTGCATCATCTTTCTTTTTCTTTTCTAACCTCTCTCTTGCAACAGGATTTACAAGAGTATCATTGTCATATATCTTCTGTAATTGTTCCAATGACATACTCCTCAGTCTCATTGTAGGAATCCGACCTCCTCTAAGTTTACAAACTAAATCATTTTTCAATTCAGCTTTTGATAGTTTCTTTGCTTTCCTCTTAGCAGTTTCTCTGTCATGTTTTTCTTTCTTTTCCCTTTCAACCTTCCTTTTTAAAGCCTCTTCCAAAGGATTTCCCTTTTTCTTTTCAACATAAGCATTATAAACCACATTATCAACCAGTACTCCCCTTTCCTTCAACTCTTTGTATATCCTACCAGCCTCCCTGGTCATCTTCACTATCACCCCAGACTCAAGCATCACATCTATTTCATCAAGTTCTGATTCATTTTGCTTCTCTGCTTCCATTTTCTCCTGTTCTAACATCTCTGCTTGCAACCTCATTGCATATTCATGATCATATTCAACATTCTGTTTCACCTTCTTCATCTTTGGTTTTTCTACCAATTTACCTTTACCCTTATCTTTTGGATCAATCTTTGAAGGATTAGATTTATGCTTAGGTGGTGCAGTTGGTTCTCTTATTGTGAAAGGTACTTCAATTTGTCTAACGGTGGGTGGTTTTTGAGTAGCAGTGGTAGCAGTTGCAGCAGTGGTAGCAGTTGCAGCAGTGGTAGCCACTCTAGCAGTGGGACTACTTGACTTTGATTTTCTGATTTCATCCATCTTTTTAGCTTTTATGCTGAACACTGGTACAGATTTCTTCCTGCCATATGTAAGCTTAGGATCTGATCTTGGCATTAACTCCCCCTCTGCCTCTGCACCAACACCTTTCATCACAGGTTGTACCACCTCTTCACCTTCATCTACCTCAACAATCACCTCTGTCTCACCATCAACTACCTCAGTCTTTTGCATAACACTTTCAACAATTTCAGTGTGACACCCGTCGAATTAGGGCTAGTAATTAGTGCCTAATCAATTATTAATACATGTAATTAGTTCTGTGTTAGGCTAATTAATGTACCGATATATATATTATTGAATATATACAATTATGCGATTCGATTAAATCGTACAAGTTTCAAATCGAATGTATTTCGGTTCAATTAAATACGAACGTTGGTGAAACAATTTTATTAAATAATATAACATTATTTAATGACAATATCTTTCCCAAAATATTATCTTGATAATAATACTTTGTAATTAATTCGTATCGTACAAACAACGGTTACGTGATTTAAAATCCGTACAACGAACGAGCAAATCGAGATCCCTAAATTAACGAATCATCTATATAAATGTTTTTCCAAGTATTTAGAAAGAACACTTCAAGTGAAAGTATTGAAATTTAAATCATTACTCGAAAACGCGTATTAAACGTTTAAACACCAAACCGACGAGAAAACGAACACCGCACGAAGCACAAATCGAATAAATGAGAAAATGACCAAAATACCCCTGAGTGGGCCCCCTAGGCCGGCCCCCCCCCACTAACCCCATGAGTCACATGCACCACCTCCCATTTCACCCTCTAAACTCTCATGCACACCACTCACATATGCTTCCATACATTCAACATGCAAGAACACTTCCACTAACTCATTTACTCACACTTTCTCCACCTTCTCTCTATCAATTCTCTCTCAAAAACTCCAGAGAAAACTCAGCCACTTCACCACCACCACAACCACCATAAACTACCATAGCACCACCACCATCAAAGTCACTATTTTACAAAGAACACAAGCTCAACAACAACTACTCTTTCTCCTCATCTCATTTCCATTAAAATCTTTGTAAGGAAACTCTTTCTTACTTTCATATTGTTTATTTATATGTTATAAAACTCATCTAACAAGATTATGTCCAAATATAAACTTAAAATACGTTTTTATGAATTTTTCACAAAAGATACACAATCTGTCCAGAAAAACACAGATTACTAAAAGTGTCATAACTTGAGTTCTAAGAAGAGTTAGAAGATTCATTTTTTTTTAAAATTTGCGTATTGAAAAGATCTACAACTTTCATGTTTTACGTTTTTACCAGATCCGAACGTATTTTTCTCTAATTATCAGTCTTTGGGACTGACCTGATTAAAATCAGAAACTGGACAATGCATGACAAATTAAATTGTTTCTCTATGATCATGGACATAAAACTCTTGAGAAAACATAAGTTAGACACTACACACCTAGAAGATCAGTTGATAAAAATTGTGAGACTTGACTTTGACCAGAAATTGGTAATATCACTTTGTGAATAAACCGACAAAAAGTCGAAAATGTGAAATCTTGAATATTTGGAACTTTTATAAGAATTGACACTCTTGGTGAACTTGGACACAAACCGACAATTTATTTAGACTCTATAAACTGATATTTGGGTTGGGTGAAAGTTTTGGGTCAAACCGAGTAAGTTTGACCAAGTCAACAAAAGTGGCTAGTTTTCGAAAAACTTACTATATTTGGAAAGTGGTAACAAAAATGGGTTTGGTTGACCTAGTTAGTAACTTGGACCAAAAACTAAATTTTGGAAAGTTTCCCGAATGAAAAACCGACACTTGGATACACTTGGGCTAAAAACGGAAATTTGACCAGACGCTAGTGTCGCATGGCCTGCGACACTACCTGCGACATTACCTGCGACACTACCATAGTGTCGCTAGTTATTGAAAATTTGATTGAACCTGCGACACTGACCCTAATGTCGCATAACCTTACTGCGACACTGACGTTAGTGCGACACTGACCTTAATGTCGCATAACCTCACTACGACATTAACCTTAATGCGACACTGACCCTAGTGTCGCATAAACTCACTGATATTGACCTTAGTGTCGCATGACCTGCGACACTCGCATACACTGCGACACTTACCCTAGTGTCGCATGACTTGCGACACTGACACTAGTGTCGCTACTAGTGTCGCTAAAAACAGAATTTATGGGACTTGTTTTCACTAAGTATTGAACATGGATAACAACTTATAAACACACATGATACATACTGTAACAATATATATGATGACACAAACTTAATAATAATGTCTTAAAGAATTATTATTTCAAACTTTCACCAACGGGTCGTACACGTTTTTGATAAACAAATTTGAACAATCAAACATTTGGACATAACTAATTGTTGGACAACAAACATAGATGGTCTGTTGAGACATCTACTCACTCATATAACATTGCGCGTTTTAAACGCCCGAGAGGTTACAAGTCTTCGGACATCAATTCACAGCTAATCAATTCAAGTTTATTTTAATAAACACTCAAGGCTCAGGTGAGTCTCATGGCCCCTATTTTACTGTTTTTCAATCAGGGGTGTGATATTATTGCTCGTTTTATTTTACAAGTTGAACGCAAGTACCAATCAATCAAATACTACATGAGTTATTTTCAACTAATCACTAAAGCCCTCCATAGCATAGTCTGGTAATACATCTGTAGCGTGAATGTTAGTATATGATATCATATAGGATTGACAATCCTCGTCCGGGTTAGCACGCACTAACTGGTCAAACGGACGTATTAGCATTTGGGAAGACGAGTGTAGATTAGGCACTCGTTGGAGGCAACTCAGTTAGGTTTCCTTAATTGGACCTGACACTCAAGTTAAGCTCAGACTATGTGCTCATGGCTGTATAACTTTTATTTTGCTTAATTGCATTTTAAATTCAATTATATTATAAAATCTTGCGGTTCATACAAATATGTGTTGACATACAAACCTGTGAGCTCACCAGCGTTTCGCTGACCCATTTTAGCATGTATCACAGGTGACCAGCAGTAGGTTGGACTGCTCAATCAAGATCTATTAGCTCGAGTCAGCATGCAAACAATCAGAGATTTTAGCTGCATCATTATATTTTGTATAGATTAATCATGTACTTAAATCTCTCAATTTTAAACTGAGCTAATGTAAACAATATTTTGATGTAAACTTTTATTTTATCAATATCAATGTAAAACGACGCATGTAGTGGTCGTTCATTATATCCTTTGTGCTATGTATATTGATTAGTCGCGCCCCGACCCGATTCGCTTCCGCAACCCGACTTTGGGGGTGCGACATTCAGTCTGTACATCCTCTTCCAAGACTTCAGTGTTAGCATTAGACATAGCATCTGTTTCACCCACAACCTCATCCACATGATCAAACATAAACACATCCTCATCAACCATCTCATCTGCATTCTTCTCCCCCTTTTTGAAAGTGTTGCTCACCAATAAAGCTTCTAACACAGCAAGCCTTTCCTTAAGCTCATCAATCACTTTCCCTTGCTCATCAATCTTAGCAGCCTGCTCTGCAATTTTAACATCTTGAGCTTTATTAACCCGTTTCTCCTTCACCAACTTCTCCCAAAGTAAGTCAACTGCTTCTGTCAATTGTACATTCGTCAATTCAATGTGAGGTCTAGTCTCATCATCATTAGAGTGTGACCTCCTAGATGAATCATTGACAAAAGCATCTTCTGCCTCATGCCTAGCATGATCAACAGAAGTTCCCTTTTTCTTGGTACTGGGACCTTCACCTGCTTCATTACCCGTAGGTTCAGCATTAGAAGTTGCCTCTGGTTGGGTCTTATTAATGTTACCACTGCCCTCCTCTGTCAGTGGACTAGAAGGAGTAGTGGCAGCCCTTCCAGAATGACCACCCATCTCCTGTGGGGTCACTTGCTGTGGAATAATAGATGGCTGAGACAAGTGAGCAGCAGGAACCTCACTTGCCTATTTTCTTTTCTTTTTCTTTGGCTGTAAATGGGTAGGTTGTTTGGTCCCTTGTTTTCTTTTTGTACCCCCAATTGGTGTGTGGTCAGACCCAGTTGGTACTACTGGCCTGTCACCAATTGGTTCAGATGTAGTTGGTGGTACTACATCTGTGGTGGAAGGAGCAGGAAGCATTGTAGAAAATAATGTTGTTTCCTTCCCAGAAAACTTCTTATTGGTATTCCTACTCATCTCTCTAAAAGTTCTAGCAGAAAGAGTACTAACACCAATAATAAGTTCTTGTGCAACTAAACTAGAAATTTGTTTATTTAAAACAAGTTGCATAAATCTAGGATACATTATAAACATATCCTTTTTCCCTTTTGTTATATTTCTTATCATGCCTTCAAGAATATATTTAGAAAAATTAAATTTTTGACCCTTAGCCAAACACACAAGTGCATAGGCTATTTGAGTACCAAATTCATTAAAAGCAGTTCTTTTGGATGACAAACAGTGGAGAAGTGTATGTATGAAAAATTTCCATTGAGGGCTAAAAAGTGATTTAAAAAAATGTAAAACGTGTGTAATCACCCTCATACCCCATTAATCTAAGATTATCATACAAATCTCTGTCGTCATCAATAGAGGTTATACCTTAAGCGTCATCAAGAAGAAGTGCTTCTCGAAGAGAATCCTCAGATATCACCACTTTGGTTCCTTGAACCATAGAAACCACTCGACTGTTGCCCTCAATTACTTCCAATTGAGCATTCTTCCAAAAGTCATTCAAATGACCCTTGGAAACCCTTGGAGATACAGTAAGTGCGTGAAATATATAACTCGACCGCAGAAAATCCACAATTTGTGTGAAGTTTTGCGCCGATGAGGGTTTCATCAAGAAGGCGATCATATTGTGTTCTTCGTAAACACTCAAAGTAAGATCTGTTGAAGAAGAAGCCATGACTGTTGAATTGATCGTAATAGAGGTGAGGGTTTGATTTGAAGAGTAATTGCAGTGGTTATTTGTGAAAATAAGAAAGCGTAATGAAAAATTTAAGTGTTCTAAGTTTATATACTGTTAGTCATAAGAACAGAGCCATGACCTAGAAAAATTAACTAGCAGTGGCAACACTCGATATAACTAACAGTGAAAAGGTATGAGGAAATACCTTAACAGTGGCAAACACAAAATTTCAAGCACTTGTACTTAGAAAGCTAACAGCACCTAGTAGCACTAGCAGTGGCAACCGACCAAGGTAGCCAAAACTTAGTACTAGCAGTGCCAAATATTTAGCTTTATAAGCAGAATACTAATTTTTTTTTTTTTATCAAACAAAATAAAGTAAAATACACATTAGTTCCAGCAGTAACAATGTCTTCTGACAGTAGCTAAGAACCTGCACAGTGGTTAGCTAGAAAACAATAAACAGTAGCAGTAATATACATAGGTTTACAAGCAGTGGCAACTGTATAAGAAACAGTGGCTAGAAAGTTCGAACAGTGGTAGATACTTGGACCATACAACACTTGTTCTTTATACAGTTCCACTGTTAGTATCTATTCTAATACCAAACATAAGTTAAGTTAGATTGATCATGCCAATACTGGTGACCAAAAATGTAAACCTTCCCACTTCAAAAGCCTTTGTGAAAAGATCTGCATATTGATTATCAGTATGGATTTTAAAGATTTGAATCAATCTCTTTTCATTGCAGTCTCTTATGAAATGATAACGAATTTCAATATGTTTGCTAAGTCACACTTATAGACATTATCTTGCCTAGGAATTCTCATTAAAATCATATTTTCTGGAATTTTGAACTCCTTAGACAGAATAAGACATTCAGTGTCAGTAAAATGAACAGGGTTCTTTTTATCAGTGATTTGACTCACACTTAGCAAATTGTACCTCAACTGTTCCACATAGTAAACATTTTCAAACCTTAACTTGGCACTTTGAACAGTTCCTTTGCCTGTGATCTTTCCTCCTTTGGGATTACTTCCAAATGCTACATATCCACCATCAAATGATTTAAAGTTCTGTAGCTTATCCTTATCTCCAGTCATGTGCCTTGAGCAACCACTATCAATATGCCATAAACTTCTTGGTTTGCCCTACACACAAACAAACACAGAGAAAAATTAATTTCTCTTGGGAACCCAAACCAATTTGGCTTTGGGTTTCCCATATGTATCAAAGTAATCAACTTTCTTGAAGATCATTGATTTTGATACATTATTGGATTTTGAACCTCTGGATAAATTATTCTGAATAGGTGTCCAAATCCAACTAATTTTAGACCTAGCAGTGGGTTTTGGTCTAACAGTGTTAACTGAATAACCATAGTTATAATGCCTAACAGTGTTAATCCTGTTATAACTGTTATTATGTCTAACAGTGGTACAATATTTAACACTGTTAGTATTCCTCACAGTGTTATTTACTCTACCAGTGGTAACAGTTGAATCAATTGTTCTAACTGTTTTAAAAGATTTATCACTGTTTACATTATACTCTTTTTCCACTGTTTTAGCCTTTTTACTGTTGGCTATTTCTATAGCTTTTGTTCCTGCAGTGGGAACATTTGCAGCAACCTTAGCTTGAATTGCCTTATTGTTCATCTTTCGTGCAACTGTTTTATGATTAACTTTAGATTTAAAATTTTGTTTGTTAATCATATTATCTGTTGTCCATGGCTGTTTCACCTTCTGTTGAACAGATTTTGGATTATGAAAACAGTCATGTTGAAGATGATTATTTCTGCCACATATAAGACATAACTTTTCTCTTATCACAGTTACATTATTTCCCAGTTTTTGAGTTACCATTTGATTCCAATTTCTTTGATTACCTCTGGGAATATGTTTTTGAAAATTTTGTGAAGTAGAAGAGTTATCCTTACATTTGCAATTATCACATTTATTCAATGCAGATATATGATTCACAGAAACAGATGATTTCACTGCATTTCTAACCTTCCTTTGAACATTCCTAGGAGTGTTAGGTGTGGCTCTCTCATGTTCTATCTTATATTTATCCCTTTCAATGAACATTCTTTTACCCTCTTCTAGCTTTTTATCCTTAAGATCTGAAGCTAGACCAGTAACTTGATTGCTGCTCTCACTAGGTGTTGTAACAGATTTATTCATTACATTACCCTCACATTTAGATGTAATACACTCTTCATCATCTTCCTCACTCCACTCATGAATTTCAACTCCATCAAAGTTCACATCTTCTTTTAAACTTTTAACTGGGTCAACCTTTTTAACATCATTATTCAATCCTTCTTTAAGTAAATTTAAATCAATTTCAGTTTTTGAAGGAAAGTAGTTGTTGTTATAAGGAGGAGGTACATTACTGTATCCTAACCCAGTCTTAAGTTTATCATGAATCTGTGAATTGATAAGTTTATGGACACTCTTAGATGCATTTTCTAAATTACTTACATTAAGTCTTATGCTATCTCTTTCACATGTGACCTCAGCAAGTTTCTTAGTTAATACTTCTACCTTATCTTTAAGAGTATCTCTCTCCCACCTAGCATACTCAATATCATACTTAAATTGTGTTGCATTTTCTTCAAATGCTTGAATCTGTTTTTCAAAATTTTCTATTACAGAGATTGTGTGTTTACTTTTAATTTCACATAGTTTTAACTCATCACACACTTTCTGGTTATGATCTCTATAATGTTTCACAGTTTGTTTACACACAGTTGAGCACAATTTTATTTGTACCTCATAAGGAACCTCAGATTGCTTATCTGATTCAGCTGTTGCCATGAAGCATTGATTCTTCACTTCATGCTCTTCCTGATCACTCCAATCCCATCCACATCCATCAACCGATACCAGTGCATTTGATGAAGTATCTTGGATTGGCACATTCTTAGTTTGGCCTACGTTTCCTCCACTTCTCTGGCCATTTCCTCTCTCATTCTGATCAACCTTTGGGCTTCTGCACTCCCTAGCAAAATGTCCCATCTTGTGACAGTTGAAACATTCAACTTTGCTCTTGTCAAACCAGCTACCATCACTCCTCTTCTGTGCAAAGTTATTCCTACCAGTTCTTTGCATAAACCTTTTTGCTCTCTGTGTGATCAAAGCAATCTGCAGTTTAATATCCATCTCTTCTAAATCATCTCCTCCAAGTTGATCTAAATCTTCATTAGTAAGTGATGAATTAACATTACTAGCAAAAAAATATTCTAAAATTTGATCATTAGAATGATTAGAGAATGATCCACTTTCTCTAGATCCATATGATGACCCTTTCTGACTTGATTCAGCTTTTGATCCAGATCCTGCCATAGACATAAATGCTGAATTACTATTGTTGCTCCCTGATCCCACCTTCTTGTTCTCAACTTCAGACTCAAAGTTTCTCAGATCATTATATATATATCTTCTAGTTCCTTTGCTTCCAGATCTGCACTCTGTCTTAAACCAACAGTATACATAGTCCATTCATCACCCAAGGACCTCAGAAATTTCCTGTTCAGATCATCTCTGTCTATTTTCACTTGATGATTTTCCAAATCTCCTACAAGCTTTGAAAACCTATCAAATGTTTGAGTCAAAGTTTCTGACTTTGCAGAATTATTCTCATATTGTTGTTTCAACAGAGATCTTTTATTCTTTTTGGTGTTATCATTACCACCAAATCTCTTCTCTATTGCTTCCATGAGAACTTTAGCATCTTGACAAGCTTCAAAACGCCTCTGATATTCATTTGGAATAGATAATAATAGAGTACTTAAAGCTTTGTACTCAATAGATCTGACCTTTCTTTCTGCCTCAGTGGATGGTGGTGATCTTGCTTGTGGAACACCATCACTATTAAGGGTCACTGGTGGACCATTAACAACCACTTCCCACATCTGGTAGTCTGTGAGAAGCATATATTGTCTGATTCTGTTTTTCCACAGATCAAACTCATCAAGTCTAAGCATTGGAATCTTAGTGACCTGAATTCCTTCATTGCTTTCTGCCATTGATTTAATAAAAAATATTGAAAATAATCAATCAAACAGTGATTCTAGATCTTCCTGTATTCAAAACTTAACCAACAGCTCTGATACCACTTGTGAAACCCAGATCGATCTAATAAACTATTAGATAAACACAGTTTTGAATAATTACTAAGAAGTTTGCGGAATAACACTTAGTAACACAATGAAGATCAATACTAGAACCAATGAAAACAGAATTACTATTAAAAGCTTCAATCTTATTAATTTATAAGACGAATACACTGAATTGTATTAGGGTTACACAACCTTGAAGCGGCACAAAAAAAAAAACTCTTAACCTAAACTAGGTTTTGGATCTCTATTTATATCACATAGAGTCCTGCTAAACAATCTCCTACATTTATGGAATTCAAATTTATTCCATAAATATCTGATTGACTTATATACACAAACAGTGGGAGCAACTTACATTATACCAACAGTGGTAGTAAGTTCACAGACACAAGTATACTCAAACTAACAGTGGCACTGCTTAAATACACTAGCAGTGGCTAGGTCTTCAATTCTTCTAGCAGTGGCACTGCTTCTACACTAGCAGTGGCTAGGTCTTCAATTCTTCTAGCAGTGGCACTGTTTGGCACTGCTTCTACACTAGCAATGGCTAGCAATAAAACAGACAGTGGTAGAACTTCAACACTTGTCAAATACGCTCAGATCCCAACATTATGTGTGACAAACTCGACTTCATGACTTAGTTACATAAACAATTACTTCATGTGACCATATAGTGGCATTTTGTCACAGTGTTCAAGTGTGTGACCATATAGTGGCATTTGGTCACAGTGTTCTAGTATGTGACCATATAGTGACCATATATACCTTTTTTTGGCTACACTGAAACTATGTGTGGCAAACTCGACTTCATGACTTAGTCACATAAATGATAACTTCATGTGACCATATAGTGGCACTTGGTCATAGTCTTCAAGTGTGTGACCATATAGTGACCATATGTACCTGTTTTTGGCTGCTTTTGGCTACACTAAAATTATGTGTGACAAACTCGACTTCATGACTTAGTCACATAAACAATAACTTCATGTGACCATATAGTGGCATTTGGTCACAGTGTTCAAGTATGTGACCATATAGTGGCATTTGGTCACAGTGTTCAAGTGTGTGACCATATAGTGACCATATGTTCCTATTTTTGGCTACACTGAAACTATGTGTGACAAACTCGACTTCATGACTTAGTCACATAAACGATAACTTCATGTGACCATATAGTGGCATTTGGTCACACTGTTCAAGTGTGTGACCATATAGTGACCATATGTACCTGTTTTTGGCTACACTGAAATTATGTGTGACAAACTCGACTTCATGATTTAGTCACATAAACAATAACTTCATGTGACTATATAGTGGCATTTGGTCACAGTGTTGAAGTGTGTGACCATATAGTGGCATTTGGTCACATTGTTCAAATGTGTGACCATATAGTGACCATATGTACCTGTTTTTGGCTACACTAAAATTATGTATGACAAACTCGACTTCATGATTTAGTAACATAAACGATAACTTCATGTGACCATATAGTGGCATTTGGTCACACTGTTCAAGTGTGTGGCGCAGTTTTGTCACATTTTATGTGTGTAACGTGACTAATGCTTCGAACTTATTCTTCATTTGTCACGCGATCCAAATTCATATGTGACTAAATAATCATCAAAAAAACAGCAGTTCCCTTTAGCCACATAAATGTTCGATGGTGTGGCAAATACATTTCAGAATGGTCACATGATTGGAGTGCATGTGTGACCAACTAATGACGTGAATTCTATTTTTGTATCTTCAGTCACATAAATATTCTAATGTCTGACGATTTGGATTTCGAGCATGTGTGACCAAAGCCCTTTTTTGACGTAGTGTGAACCGTTATTCATGTTAGTGACATCATGACACATTGAATATTTTATTCATATAAAATTCTTTATAATGATGTGTTATGATCCTATCATTGTTGTATCATGTTGTTTCTGCTTTAGACGGGGTGTGATAGATATGAACTTTCATCGATCAAAGCAGGATGCCCGCTTCAAAGACGCGAAACTTACCATGCAAAGTGTCCTGGACTCTTCAAAGACATGAAATTTTCTCATGCAAAGGAGTCAAGTACGCTCTAAATACGCGAAATATTGTGCACCAAGAGGCGTTACCGCATTTAAGATATTAATCCCGCCATTAAAGGGATAAGGCAAAAGAGCCAAGTTTTCTCTATAAATACAATATATATATATATATATCGCAAAGCGGCATTACCGCATTAATGACACTGACCCTGTCATTAAAGGGATGAAAGGCTACTAAAGCTAAATACGTACGAACATAACAAAGTATACATGCCAGGATATCATCCCGCTACTAAAGGGAGTAAGAAGTTAAATGTACAAAGATTTAATTCATGAATATAGCAAAATTGTAATCAAAATCTTCAAACAATACCAAAAAAGGTGTAAATAAACATCTTAAGTAACAGATAACATGTGCATCGTCACATATAGCCTTGTCCATATGAAGCCATCTACTATTTATTCGTTGCATAAGTCGAATATAACAAAAGGGTGCAGAAATCACATGTATTCTCCCTGAACCATACATGACATCATCATAAGTCCATATATGTTAAATATAAATTTAATATACATGAACTATGGATATTAATAGGGTATCACCTTATTCATTTATTAAACAAAATAACAAATAGATAAGAACTACATACATGCAATATTTCTAACAGTTATTAATATTGTTTATTGATATTGCTTTATGCATAACTAGTGTGTGACCCAAAGCACAAGTAAGTAATGCATACACATCAAATGTTGGAGCACATAAACGTTGGCACCAACATCCTACATCCTCCTTATTATTATTTCTTTGTTAAAAAATGATACACTAAAGTGCCACCCATTAATGTTCATGTCATGAAGAGTACATGCCAACACAACTAGTTGATCTTACCCTTGATATCTCAACTTATTATAAATAGAGGTTTGTTAGTTTGTTTATACACACCAATTTACTCCTCTTTCTACTATATGCTTAGAGTTTATACTTTATGTTTACACTCCTCATCTGACTTGACCGTCAGAGTGTCTTATGGGGATAAAGTCCCGTATACCTATCACAACGTCTTCTTTTGTGAGTGTTACCAGCTTCAAGAATCGGGCTCTCAAGCAAGGCTGGCACACGATCCACATCAATCAAGCCCGAAGTGAATTAGGATAGAAAAAACAATACCTTACATGTACATAATCACATTGAACCAAAAAATAAAAAGACCATACATGCCACTTATGACATATATGGCCTTTAGGGCTTAATAAGGATACCTCTATAAGCATTCAATTACAAAATAAAAATACATTGGAACAACAACTCAATGCATGTCATTCAAGCTCAATGAAAATAACATAAGTTACACTGGCTTCAAGCATAGCGCGCTCAAGATGACTAAAGTATATCCTATTGGAGCCAAGTATCAAAGCACATGTATTTAACTCAATATAAATCTACCAAAAGCATAAGCTTAAAGTTTGGCAAGCAGAGGTAAACATTTCTATAAATAGAATACGTATGACTCGATGGAACACTAGTACAAAACTGCGCATTGGTCAAACATGCCCGAAATCAAATCGTCACACATTAGAATATTTATGTGACTAAAGATACAAAAATAAAGTTAACATCATTAGTTATCCACATTTGAACTTCAATCGTGTGACTATTCTGAAATGCATTGCTACACATTCGAACATTTATGTGGCTATGTGGCTATAGGGAACTGCTATTTTTTTGCTGATTATTTAGTCACATATGCATTTGTAACGCGTGACAAATGAAGAGTAAGTTTGAAGCATTAGTCATGTTATACACATAAAATGTGACAAATCTATGTCACACACTTGAACACTTTGACCAAATGCCACTATATCGTCACATGAAGGAATTGTTTTATGACTGATGTGTGCTAAGTATAGGCAATTATAATCACAAGTTTTAAATTAAGGAATACTAAATAATACTATCACACAATTCAAACAAGTATTAACCTGTTCGTATAATATAGCTTTTTAAGTAATTCCAAGTTCGAACACATGGAACGTGATTCTAATCTATAACTAATTATCTATTTATTACTAATTACAATTGATGTACAATAATAATATACATTAATATACAATAATATACAAGATAAGGGGGACGTTTTAATTCCGATCGAACATATTTATAATTGATACATATTCTAATAGATAAGGTTAAGGTTCAACTCAAGAATACTCAATTGGATAGTAGATTATAATTATTCAAACTATTATTGATTAAACTTATTATATTAACTTATGTCTATTTGCTTTGTTGGCTGTTATTATTGGTGAATTACTAATGTAGAAAATCACAAAGGTTTAGATAATTTTCATATAGCAATACAGTCAAAGGTTAAGAAAAGTATTACTATTTATTAAGATCTATCAGCACTTTATTAATACAATTCCTGATTTGGTTGAATTACAATACTACTTAACATTAATAAATGATATTCTTCGTCTATTGCAAAGGTTAAGATCAAGACATAAACATAATCACTTAATTTATAAAACCCAAATCATTAATAAAGTTATGATATAAATCAGTTAATCATGTCAAGAATCATTATTAATATAATATAACACAAACAATTCTTGCATAATAAACATTCAATAATATAGTTCCAACATAAACATATAATTCATATAATAAATTCAATCAATCATTCATTTAAATATTTATAATGAAAACCTGATTAACAAGTAATTCAAATAAACAATATCCATAAATAACCCAAAAGATTAATAAAGTTACAAGGATAAAGAAACCGAATCAATTGTCGAACCAGCTTTTCCTAGGGTTGAAAACCTTCAAACCCTAACTCCTTAGCCTCCAAAATCGCACTTAAAGTCGACCTAAAACCCTAATATTCGTGTTTGTATTCTAAGAATCGTATATCCTTAAACCTAAACTAAGCCTCTTTTTATAGTTTTTCAAACCGCCAGTTCAACCGCCGGTTGGATCTCCCAACCGCCGGTTGGGTTAACTTGAGTCCTACTCCACATCTTCGTCTGGAACCGCCTTAAATTAAATATATTCAACCGCCGGCTGGTTGTCTCAACTGCCGGTTGAGCTTGATTTCCAGAATCTTTCAATTTCGGGTTAGGATTTATTTTTGGGCTTTCTTCTTTCTCATATGGATTTTAATCTTCATTTTGGCCCAATTCTTCATTATTATTATTTTGGTCTTCAATTCTTTAAGGTTTAAACTCCAACTTCTTCAAGTGCTTCATTTTCTTCAGTTTTAGACTTGTTCTCGTTCCTTTTTCTTCAAATTTTAATTAAAATACATTTCTGCAAATATTAACAAAATAAATATCTAAAATCATATAAATGCACTAAAATGTATATAAATACAGGGATAAATAGTATAAAATATAGTATCTATTTGATGCTTATCAAATATCCCGACACTTAAGTTCTGTTTGTCCTCAAGTAGAATACTGAATAAAATTTAAAATAAGCATCAAACTAATGTTTAAAAATCAGAATACCAATACTAAGAACTTGTTTTATAAATTAAAAATTTTAACAATTTAATTAATATGGATAACTATAATGTATAAATAAAAATTATTATTATTTGTGTAACATATAGCTCATTAATGATTACTAATATATTTATCCACTTTAAACAATCCATACTTAATTTTCTGAATATATATTTCTTTCCTTATTATTAATATGTATATTACTTATGATTTCCATATATGATATACTCTTAAACTTAATCATGCAATTTACTCTTATATTCCAAATAAATATATGAAATCCATTTTTAAGAATCAAGACATTGGTGACAGGTCTGCAATTCCATGCAACAAAGCAACATAACTTGATTCAGGTAACGCATTTTTTAAATCAAACCAGCGGTGACAGGTCTGTACAGCCGTACAACAAAGCGACGTAGTTTGATTTTTATTTATTTGGAAAGAATTTGTTCTTTCTTTTTATTTATTTTAAGAATACTAATTAGAGACCAGGTCTGTACTTCCGTACAACAAAGGAAACAATTAGTAAACTCCCAAATGTTTTCACATAAGTATAAAGATATATAAATAAAACAATAGAAACTTAATGAAACAATAGAAACTTAAATAATTAATTAAAGAAATTCTTTTTCTTACGAACCCTATCCGCACACTTAAATTATACAATGCCCTCATTGTATAAAAATTGTTAAACAAAAGTGAGTAAGGGAAAGAAAATTAGAACAAAAAAACTCCCTTGACTGAAATTATAAATTTCATCATCGGCTAAGAAAAATCTCCTTGATTGATTCCTCGAATTCTTGAAAAAATAATATACAACATCCACACTTTCGTAGTTAATCACGATTGCATTTAGCATATGCAATAAGCCTTTAAACCCCTCGGTATCCCGAGTGGACGAGTTATAGTCTCGTGAGGGTTTCCAGGGAACACACCCACAAATTCATATTTTTCCAATTAATGCATTGGTAAGCTGTACTAAATATACGTTGTAGCTTCATATCAAATTTTCAGTTATACTATGTTAATTCCGACAAATAGCATCGTTATTCTTTAAAGTCAAACAAATAAATTAAACATACCAGATAATATAAAAACTAAAATATTCTTAAAGTAAAAGAAAGAAACACATAACAAACATATCTTTTATTTATTATATTTTTCACACAAATTTAATATTTCTGTGACATCCGTCAAAATCTCAGGTCATTACCGCACTCGAATCTTAAATTTACAACATTCCTTAAATCCTAGTGAAAAGTTCTAAGTTATGACTCCTTTGGTCTACTAAAGCCATATAACATCGTAGAGATTGTTTGGTGAATCATAAGTTCATACAAACATGTTGAATTAGGTTACTAAGTGCCAAATTAAATAATGAAAAGTTATCCTTTTATGCTTTAACAAAATCCCTGTCGAATCGCAAACCGAAATTTCCATAACTCTACAATGTAAGATTTAACCGAATAAATAATACGTGAACATCTAACTTAGACTAAGTAAATATGTGATAATCTAATTCAAGAACTTAGAAAAATAAATTTTGTTACTCCAAAACTTATCACAAATTAAACCTTATAATATATCAAAATTTATACCAAATTAATACTTAATATTAAACTACATTTAATACCTTACAATTAACAAAAAATATAAAAAAAAATGATTAATTTCTTCCCCCCCCCCCCCTTTGTACGGCAGCCCTACCCCCCCCCCCCCCCCCCTTTCACTTCAAATTTTAAGTTAATCCATTTACTCCTCATTACTCCTTTCATTTTTCCCAAAACACACACTTCTCTCTCTCATTTTCTCTCTAACTTTTCACTTACCTTTCTCTCTAAACTCTCTCAAGAAATCAGCCTCTTTTCAAAGAAAATCCAGAGATTTAAAGGTGTTCATCCATCAAATAAACTAATAAAGATAAACTAGAACACTAATATCTTGTAATCTTTCATTTTCTTGCAATTTTTCTTCATGAAATTCGGATTTTATGCCTCTTCCATGGCTAAAATCCCCATATAAAATGCTTGATGTTTGTAGGTTATGCATTTTCACATCTTTATGTGTTAAAAGAAAGGGTAACCCATGATCAAACCGAAAATCAAGTGAAAAATTGATTATTGTTTTGATATTGTTGAAATCTTGTTCATCTTTATGTTAAATCTTAAATTTTTTTGTTAATAATCATCTCTAATATATCATGGATGTATTTCAACACCATGCAACATGGATTTAAAGATCAAAAGATGATAATCTTCTTCATTTCATGTTTGGTGTTCATTATTTTAAATGAAACACTCAAAAAAGAGTTTACAACTTTCTGTCCAGAAAACTTATTATATTTCAACGGTTTTTATAAAAATCATTCCTTCATGAAAATGGACGTTTTTATAGTCTAAATTTAAGTTCTGGAAGTAAGCTTTCCAACCATGTAAGCCTCGTGTTCATACAAGTTAATTTGATATTTTTAATAATTTTTGTGAATAAAGATGTACAAGCTGTAATAGTAAGACAGAAACTTTCTTCTCAGTGTTTTAATCATAAATGGAGCATTACAACTCCAAAAGACTTGAAACTAACGTTAAAAGTTTACAAATTTCCTTGGCTACAACTTTGAAGAAGACCAATTTTATTGATTCCATGTACATTTTGCTCAGAAATAATGATTGCATGCATGTGTTTAAATTCGACTCTAGAAGATAAAAGTAAAATCTATAAATACTTGGACCTTTCTAATAGTTCTGTAAAAATTACACAAAGTAGATAACATATTTTAGAACATCTGTGATTTTTCTCTTAAACCATTTTTGAACAGAAGTATTTTTAATAAATACAACTAATGGGGGTAATTTCTGGAAAATAGCAAGAGTGAACTGATTTTGGTATAACTTTAAAAACCGACACTTACGGACTTACTATGTAGAGAAAGACTAACTTCTATGACTTATAAACCTGATTAAGGATTGGGTAATAGTCTCAGGATAAACTAAGAAGGTTTGATAAGTCAACAATAATCGGTCTCGGTATCAAAAACGGGAAACTTTCTATGCTTGGAAAGATTGGTAACAAAAGTGTTTGGATGTCTTTTGATGTATTTATCTATTGTGTATGTTAATCATAAATTGCGGAGAACCAAAGTTCCAAAACTCAAACACTATAAAATTCGGACTCAAACAATCTTGTGACATTATACGACTTGTGTGTGACGTTCGATAATTTTAGTATGTTGTACAATCGTGTAACCATTATCATTTTCAACCGCGATTATTGGACATTAACAACTCCAAAGCAAACAAACTATATTGGCACTTTGTAATCTAAATAATTAGCTAAGCAATCTTTACAAACAAAACTAGATAAAAACCTAATTAGAACCTTCATGATCGTAGGTCTTGGATAGGAGTCATAACCGGCAAGCACGCGCGTTACATCCATCAATTTACTCTTGCGCTCAATTGTGAGTATTCACAGCCCCTCTTTTTACCGTTCATACTAAATATTTTGGGGTGAAAAGCATGTTATCTTGTTGCAAATACTTATCTTGTATGTACTTTTCTATTTATACGCTCTTATTGTATGCTTGTGACTCTATCGTGTCTTAAGTCCCCGGTTTCTCTTACACAACCCATTAACTCATTATTGAGCCGATGGTTGATATAGATAGTACTATTTGGAAGGAGGCCACCTTCCCACTCATTCGTGCATATGAGTGCATACCACCAATCTTATATGTTTGCGATAGGACATATCTTTGGGGCGTTGCTTCGGGCCAATAGGTTTGGTTGTGGACTCAAGCTATACATGTCATTCTTAAATGAATCTTATATTGCGTATAAATACTATTTTCCTAATAATGTAAATCTTACTACGTGGTTTGATAACTTCTAAATGGTTTTCACATTTACATTTTATTTTCAAAACCTGTGAACTCACCAACTATTTTTATAGTTGACCCTCATTTTACATGCTTTTCAGGAAACGGTCAGTAGTTCTGGAATGAAGCATTGTTTGTCTTTATTAATGTTGAAGCTATTAGACTTACTTCGTTTTATCTTTTGGATGTATTCGGTTGTATGATTTAGTATTTGGTACTGTAAACTTATTGTAAGTGCTAATAGTTGTATTTTGTAAACGATGAATTAGTTGTACTTTGTGTAATGAAACCATTGTGCTGTTACATCTCGTGTTTCCTCTTTAACGGGGTGTGACAATTTCCTAATGTCAAACTTAATAAACAAACTTTATTTACTTCATATAGGCTAAACGTTTCTTCATAACTATTTCATCGCATTATCTAGTAAAACATTTTATAAAAATTATCTTTATAGCAAAAACATATATACAATTCAGATTCCAAAATCCTAACTATAAAGAATAATTAAATAAAAGCATAAACTGGATTAATGTATCCATACCTTAGTAAGAACATAATATCAATATTTGAAGAAAAACTAATCATTTACTAAGTTAACAATATGTTAAGAATATGTTATGTAACATAATACATAGTTAACGTTTTCATACCTACTTCCATTATTTTATCAAAATATTTTAACAATTCTTATTAAATAACTCATACTTGTCAAAACATTTTATGATTTCATAAAAAAAACTTATAAAAGTGAGGATAAAATCCAATATGAACCTTAAAATGATAAAATATGGTTATTAAATTGAAAAGTACCATACCGCATATAATATAACCGAGATTAATATGAAAACATTTAACCATGTAATTATTACTAGAGGAATGACATTTCAACATATATATGAAAATGACCATTATTCCTAATTTTTTTAAAAAAATAATAACTGTCAACAATCAAATAACAAACGTTCGATCATAAGAAATCATTACTAATAACAAAATAAAAACACAAATGGGAATAAGAATGTTGTGAATGTCTTCAAGGTTGATGAACCCATTCTCGATCTAAGGGTGAAACATAATAGCCATTTGGTAGCATAAAGGTTATAGGGATTTTCTGGTCAGGTGGAAAGATTCTCAGAATGTATCTAAACATAGTCTTAGTGATATCAGGTACTTGAGCAATAGAACTTTCAAAATGTCGGTGATGTTCGTAAGCCGCTATTTGTAATTCATAAAATTCCCTCACTATTTTCTTTATTGCCTTAGCTACTTGTCCTTCCTCATCAATCATCTTACATCCATTTACTTCCTTTATTTCCCGCTTTTGATGATTACGTCTTAACTCATCCATAAAACCATAAAACCCTAAATGTAACATTTCATACTTTCCAATTGTAGGATTTCTGACTACCTCTTCAATTTCCCATAGCATTCCTTTCATTAACTCCCTCTGATGCTTAGTAAATAACAATCCCGAAAAGCTAAACATATTCATCATTCTTGTATAAATTTGAGATAATCCCAAATGAAACAAATCAATATGACAAAAACGATTTACCCCATGAAAAATTGACTTAAGCTCCATAATCACATAATTTGCCACATTAACTAGTGCCACTTCAGATATCCCATCCGGAACTTTCCTCTTCAGCTCATCTTGTGCCGGATAGTACAAATCATCGATTATTTGCTGCACATAATACTCCACCGTACAGTCTACATAATAAGTGCTGCAATTCTTATAATCCTTTCGTTCCATCAAGCTCATTACTTTCTGCAATTCTTCTATCAAACAATTATCTTCTATCTACGTTGGATCTCCAGTTGCCCATTCCATTTGATTCTTATAGGACTCCAATAAACTCATTTGATTATCAGAATAAGGAAACGGGTATCTTGTCAATGTTCTATAGACACATGAATACAGAAACTTCTGATTTTCACAGAAATCTTCCTCTTGAGCTTCTTGCTGATACAGCATATCCTTTAGTTCAGATATATACTTATCAAAATAGTTCACCATCTGAGTCCGGTTAGGATTATACCAGTCTTCGTATTCTTTTTCAATCTTCTCAATTATGTATTTTTGTGCAGGTGTAAAGTTCATAGTAGATGCCTTGATAACAGCCATAATATAATAGGTATCATCCTTTCCAACTTCTAAAAGCTGAATCATTCCATCTCTCGTACTAACTACTGGCACAGGTATCCTTCCTAAATTAGTATTTTCAATCTCAGTGCTAACAACTAACTCACTCCCTTCTTCCTCATATATACTTTCTAAATCCTCTTCCTCTTCTTCAGATAGAGTATCTAATGTAGGGTTATCAAATATCCTAAGAGAATGTTCATCAACACAGACATCCTTGCATTCCAAAGTTTCATTCAAATTTTCCATTTGCTTATTTTCCATTTCACTAACAATTAACGAATTCTGTATACACAAATTACCACTTAATTTAAAACACATATAAGACAAGTACATCATATTATACAGATAAGATACATTTACATAATTACACATTCTAACAAATTTAGTCGAAAGTCCTCGGTAGCTCCAAAGATTGTACACAAAAGCGGAGAAATAGGTCAGCGCGAAGCTTATTAAAAACCTCTTTCTTTCGAGAAGCATCATATCTCTTATATGATAAATCAATGAGGTAGAGCGGAACTCTCCTTATACCTTTGTTTTTGTTAGTACTCCGAATAGGTGAGCCGATTTTTCGATTGACTTAAATATGTAAAAATTTACAATTTATACAGATTAAATAATTAGTTTAATTAAAATACACCGCTCCCCGGCAGCGGCGCCAAAAACTTTGATGTGTGCTAAGTATAGGCAATTATAATTACAAGTTTTAAATTAAGGAATACTAAATAATACTATCACACAATTCAAGCAAGTATTAACATGTTCGTATAATATAGTTTATTAAGTAAGTCCAAGTTCGAACACAGGGAACGTGATTCTAATCTATAACTAATTATCTATTTATTCCTAATTACAATTGATGTACAATACTAATATACATTAATATACAATAATATACAAGATAAGGGGGAAGTTTTAGTTCCGATCGAACATATTTATAATTGATACAGATTCTAATAGATAAGGTTAAGGTTCAACTCAAGAATACTCAATTGGATAGTAGATTATAATTATTCAAACTATTATTGATTAAACTTATTATATTAACTCATGTCTATTTGCTTTGTTGGCTGTTATTATTGGTGAATTACTAATGTAGAAAATCACAAAGGTTAAGATAATTTTCATATAGCAAAACAGTCAAAGGTTAAGAAAAGTATTACTATTTATTAAGATCTATCAGCGGTTTATTAATACAATTCCTGATTTGGTTGAATTATAATGTTACTTAACATTAATAAATGATATTCTTCGTCTATCGCAAAGGTTAAGATCAAGACATAAACATAATCACTTAATTTATAAAACCCAAAAGATTAATAAAGTTGTGATATAAATCAGTTAATCATGTCAAGAATCATTATTAATATAATATAACACATACAATTCTTGCATAATAAACATTCAATAATATAGTTCCAACATAAACATATAATTCATATAATAAATTCAATCAATCATTCATTTAAATATTTATAATGAAAACCTGATTAACAAGTAATTCAAATAAACAATATCCATAAATAACCCAAAAGATTAATAAAGTTACAAGGATAAAGAAACCGAACCAATTGTCGAACCAGCTTTTCCTAGGGTTGAAAACCTTCAAACCCTAACTCCTTAGCCTCCAAAATCGCACTTAAAGTCGACCTAAAACCCTAATATTCGTGTTTGTATTCTAAGAATCGTATATCCTTAAACCTAAACTAAGCCTCTATTTATAGTTTTTCAAACCGCCAGTCCAACCGCCGGTTGGATCTCCCAACCGCCGGTTGGGTTAACTTGAGTCCTACTCCACATCTTCGTCTGGAACCACCTTAAATTAAATATATTCAACTGCCGGTTGAGCTTGATTTTCAGAATCTTCCAATTTCGGGTTAGGCTATATTTTTGGGCTTTCTTCTTTCTCATACGGATTTTAATCTTCATTTTGGCCCAATTCTTCACTATTATTATTTTGGTCTTCAATTCTTTAAGGTTTAAGCTCCAACTTCTTCAAGTGCTTCATTTTCTTCAGTTTTGGACTTGTTCCCGTTCCTTTTTCTTCAATCTTTAATTAAAATACATTTCTGCAAATATTAACAAAATAAATATCTAAAATCATATAAATGCACTAAAATGTATATAAATATAGGGATAAATAGTATAAAATATAGTATCTATTTGATGCTTATCAATGACTAAATCATATAGTCGAGTTTGTCACACATGATTCCAGTGTAGCTAAAATCTTGTACATATGGTCACATAATAACATTTCCAATTAATAGTAGTCGTTCGCTTTGTAGGAAACACAAGTTTATCAATTAAGAGAAACATTTCCTAGAGTAATAGTTTGTAGGAAACACGGCTTATTTAATAAAAATAACATTTCCCAAAATAATAGTAGTTATCTGCTGAGTAGGAAACACAAGTTATTTCAAGTGTGAATAACATTTCCAAATTATTTACTAGTAGGAAACACTGGTTTACCTAATTAAAGATTAACATTTCCAAAGTAGTTGTCGTAGGAAACACAAGTTAACCTAACAAAATATTAACATTTCCAAAGTAGTTTGTAGGAAAATACTTCCTAAATAATAGTTTTGTGGGAATACTTAGATGGTGATCCCTCAAAAGGTGAGCTAAACCTGTCGAGTAAAGTAACGCGACCTAACCCTATAACCAAATCACGACCAGTAGTAGTTGTTTGCCAAATAGGACCTGTAAGTATACGCTCCAAAACTGTGGGAGGGTCGTCACGACGATAGTAATATCCATATACTCAGTGACTAGAATAACCTAGCTAATTGTTATAGTCTGTAGCCATAAGGACTTTTATGCACTACATCGTAAGCCTAGGTCCGTACTAGGATTCGTTGTCTAATTCCCAAATAGTATGAAAACGGCTTTTCATAAGTAATGGTTCACATAATCGTATGAAATATCATTTCAAAAACAGTTTAAGTAAATACAAACAATATTTAAATCATTTATCGCATGCAGTAGTACAAACGATTGCTATGTTTTTCACCCCAGGTTTTAAAAGTATTAAAACAGTGAAAAGGGGGCTGTGAACTCACTGGGAGCAAAACACGAGCGAGTACAGCTAGCAATATAGTCGTCTGACAGCGTCCTCAAAGTCCTAGATGAAATAAATATACTAACATGAGTATAATCGACTATGCATTAAGTTTAAGTGTTCGTACAATATTTGTTGGTGATAAATGTGTTAAAAAAATAAATATTATTTTTCGAGTTATGTTTATCGTCTAAACATTTGTTACGTGTAAGTATATACCTATATATACTTATTAGTTGAATATATATATATTCATGTATACATATATATATATATATATATATATATATATATATATATATATATATATATATATATTGAGACAATAAAGTATATTTATGTATTGGTTTGGGTTTTTAACCCGTTAAATTCCGTATACGGGTCCAATAAAGTGTAAATTTTCATTTAAATTTTTTAAGTATATTTTGAGGTTATTCTCCAATTACTTTATTATGAATGGTAAAAATAATACTTTTATTATTTATGACATTTGGGTACGTTTTGTATGTGTTTCTGTTCGCGTGCGACATGTTTTAAAGAAACATATAAATGTTTCGTTTTATTTTTGTTCCAACTAGTTACCATAATATTTTCAAATAAAAATTATTCAAAAGTATTTTTAAGTTCTTTCTGAACTTTTTGTATTCCGTTTGATACGTTTCTCTTTACACGTATATCGTGTTATATTATCACAATAATATAAACAAATAATATTCGTAATTAATAATTTCCATATAATAATTTATTTATATCACCAACTATTGTATATATTTTTATTTGTCAAGTTTGACACGTCTATTTTGTACGTAATTAAGAATACCTACGAATCTAATAATACGACACGTATTAAATAATAAGTTTCGCTAAACTTATCACACAAAAATAGTTTTGAATTCACTAATCAGGGAATTAACTCTAGGTAATGCATGTAGTTGAGTGAAGATTTGTACCCTAATTGGGGGATTGTCACATTCTCCCCCCGTTAGCGAAATCTTGTCCCAAGATTTAAGTTGAATTGTTCGTGTCCGGTGCGGGTTCGAACAGGTGAGGGTATTTTTTTCGTATTTCATCCTCGTGTTCCCAAGTAGACTCTGGCCACACTTGGAGTTCCAACGAACTTTGAAAAGTTTGATCCGAATGCATCGGAGTTTATGTGTTTTCCGATCAATTATTTCGATGGGTTCCTCCACAAAATTAAGTTTTGAGTCGATGAAGACCTCGTCAGGAGGAATGATTAGAGTTTCGTCCGAGAGACACTTTTTGAGATTACTAATGTGAAAAGCGTCATGTTAGCTACTAAGCTCTTGCGGTAGCTTGAGCTTGTAGGCGACAGGACCAATCCTCGTAAGGATTTCAAAAGGTCCGATGTAACATGGGTTCAGCTTTCCTCGTTTTCCGAATCATGCTATGCCCTTCCAGGTTGATACTTTGAGCAGGAATTTGTCTCCTACTTGAAATTCAAGAGGTTTACGGCGGTTATTGGCGCAACTCTTTTGTCGATCTTGTGCCGCTTTTAATCGGCTCAAAGCTTGAGATATCTTGTCCGTAGTTTCCTGGACAATCTCAGGCCCGGATAGTTGTCTGTCACCCAACTCTGCCCAACATAGTGGTGATCGGCACTTTCGTCCATATAACGCCTCAAAAGGTGCCATCTGTATACTAGTGTGATAGCTATTGTTGTAAGAAAATTCTACTAGAGGTAGGTGAGTATCCCAGTTACCTCCAAAGTCTATCACACATGCTCAAAATAAGTCCTTGAGCGTTTGTATCGTTCGCTCACTCTGACCGTCAGTTTGAGAATGGTAGGCAGTACTCATATCTAGTCGAGTACCAAGTGCCCGTTGGAGTGACTGCCAAAAGTGAGATGTGAATCGGTTATCTCTATCAGAGATAATGGATAATGGTACGCCATGTCTGGAAACAATCTCCTTCAGATAGATTCTAGTTAACCTTTCCATCTTATCTTTTTCCTTGATGGCTAAAAAGTGGGTTGATTTGGTCAGTCGATCGACAATCACCCATATGGTATCTGCTCCAGATGTCGTTTTAGGTAACTTTGTGATAAAGTCCATAGTGATGTGTTCCCATTTCCATTGTGACAATTCAGGTTGTTGCAAAAGTCCGGAAGGTTTTTGATATTCAACCTTAACGTTCGCACAAGTCAGGCATTTGCTAACATAAGTTGCAATGTCTCATTTCATACCAGTCCACTAATAGAAATCCTTCAAATCGTGGTACATCTTATCTGCACCAGGATGTATCGAGTAATTGGACTTATGAGCTTCGTCCAATATCAAACTGCGCAATTCTTCCACACATGGAACCCAAATTCGGTTCATGAAGTACAACACTTGTTGTCTTTGGTTTCAAGTTTTTTCTCCATCCCTTTCAAGGATTCATCCTTCAGACGCTCAGGATTTAAGGCTATCTGTTGTGCATCCCTAATTTGTGAAATGAGGTTCGAGTGGATAGTCAATCCCAAAGCTCGAACTCTACGGGGTTTAGTTCTTTCTGTACGACTCAGGGCGTCAGCTACAACGTTTACTTTGCCCGGGTGATACTTGATCTCACAGTCGTAATCATTTAGTTATTCGAACCAACGTCGTTGTCTCATGTTGAGTTCCTTCTGGTAGAATATGTGTTGCAGGCTTTTGTGATCAGTGAAGATCGTACACTTTGTACCATATAGGTAGTGTCGCCAGATCTTCAATGCAAAAACAACGGCTCCCAACTCTAAGTCGTGAGTTGTATAGTTTTTTCTCATGCACCTTCAGTTGATGTGATGCGTATGCGATGACCTTCTCATTTTGCATCAGTACGCAACCCAATCCCTGATGCGACCCATCACATTAAACAACAAAGTTATCTACTCCTTCGGGTAATGATAGTATAGGTGCACTGCTCAGTTTCTATTTCAATAGATGGAATGCATTCTCTTGTTTCTCATTCCAATCGAATTTCTTGTCTTTTTGAGTTAATGTGGTAAGTGGTTGGGCTATCTTTGAAAAGTTTGCGATGTATCGCCTGTAATAGCCAGCTAAACCAAGAAACTGTCGCACCTCAGTTGGGGTTTTTGGTGCTTCCTAGTTGTTAATTGCCTCAATTTTGGATGGGTCTACGTGAATTCCCTTGTCATTTATCACATGACCAAGGAAATGAACCTCTCGCATCCAAAATTCACACTTAGAGAACTTTGCATAAAGCTTCTCTTTCTGCAGTAGTTTGAGGATAAGTTTCAAATGTTGTTCGTGATCCTCTTTCGTTCGTGAGTATACCAAGATGTCGTCAATAAACACAATGAAGAACTTATTGAGATAGGGTTTTCATACTATGTTCATGAGATCCATGAATACTGCTGGTGCGTTGGTCAGCCCGAAAGGCATGACTAGGAACTCGTAATGGTCGTAACAAGTCCTAAACGCAATTTCCGGTACATCCTCTTCTCGTACCTTAAGTTGGTGGTAACCATATCGTAGGTCAATTTTTGAGTAGTAACTTGACCCTTACAGTTAGTCAAACAGATCGTCGATGCGTGGTAATGGGTATCGGTTCTTGATAGTTACTTTGTTTAGTTCTCGGTAATCGATGCACATCCGCATAGATCCATCTTTTTTCTTAACAAACAAAACAGGAGCTCCCCAAGGTGAAAAGCTCGGTCGGATGAATCCCAAGTCTAGGAGCTCTTGCAACTGTGTAGACAGCTCCTGCATCTCCGAGGGAGCTAGATGATAAGGTGCACGGGCAATCGGTGCGGCTCCAGGCACCAGATCGATGTGAAACTCAACTTGTCGCGGGGGTGGTAACCTCGGTAACTCATCAGGAAATACTCTTGGGTAGTCATGTACAATGGGTACATCGTCTATACATCGCTCCTCGGGTTTCTTTTCTACAACGTGTGTCAAAAATGCTTGGTATCCCTTTTGGAGATATTTACTGGATTTCAAGCATGTAATCATTTTTGTGGCACTCCTTCGTTTCTCCCCTTGGATCACTAAAGTTTCTCATGTTGGTAGTGGTAAGCGTACCAACTTATCGAAACATATGATCTCAGTGCGGTTCTTCGACAACCGTTCCATGCCGACTACAATGTCGAAACTTCCCAACTTAACCGGTAGCAAGTCTATTTCGAAGAGATGACCTTCTAACTCCTAGGTGCATCCCGGTACTATTTATCCTTACTCGATCAACTCACCATCGGCTAGTTCTATAGTGTATTTGTTATCTAGCTTACGAGATTCAAGATCTAATAGTGGTCTAAACTCAGTAGACACAAAACTTAAATCGGCACCCGAATCAATTAACACAGAAGCATAATGGTTGTTTATGAGAAACGTACCAGTGACAGTGTTAGGGTCCTGGCGTGCCTCCTGTGGCCCGATTATGAATGCCCTTCCTCGAGCCGGTTAATTATTGTTGTTGTTGGCTCGGTCATTATTATTACCACAGTTGTTGTTGTTGCTATTTTGGTTGTTGTTGCGGTTCTTGTTGGGGCTGTTGTTGTTATTACGGTTGTTGTTATTGCGGTTGTTGAGTTTAGGACACCGGTTTTGGAAATGCCTCATGTCACCACACTCAAAACATGTTGTGTTCTGTCGTTCATTGTTGGCTCTAGCAGGAAGGTTACCTCTACATTGTTGGGTCGGATGACCCCAGCGTTTGCAGTTGCCACAGTAGGCACAATTACCCTCATGGTGCCTTGATATCGCGTAAAAAGTCATGTTTTTACTACCGATATCTCTCTCGTTCTAGAACGATTATTAGCATTTTAAACTAAAAAACAATACAAATCAATGATAATATGCCAAGATGGTCAAAACAAGGTTGCACGATAAAATTCAAGCAAAACAGATGAAAAACGAAGATTCCACACACGTTTGAAGATTCAAGGCATCAAAACGAGATTTCAAGAAAAAGTTCCCATCATCAACATCCATCTCACTCAAGATGTTCGTTTTCAAATTACGAATCCAACAGAAGAAGAATCAACAAAAACGGATAAAGAATGAAGATTCTACGCCCGCCGAAAGATCCAAATGATTCGTACACAATATCTGGAGATAGGAGACATATCTTTGGGATATCTTTACATCAAAGTCTTTCTTTTTGAATTACAAATCCAACGCAAAAAGAATCAACACAAACGGACGCATAACGAAGAAGATACGCACGAATTAAGCAACGCAGCGAAAGACGACGGACTGGGACGGGCGGCAGCCAGCAGCCAGCCGCCGCTGGCCTGGTGGTGGGCAGCACCGGCCTCCCTCCCCCCGTCTCTTTTCCACTTTTTCTTCCTTGCATGTACCCGGTGCACCACCTTTCGCTACTTTTCCGTACCCGGTGCACCACCTTTCGCTACTTTTTCATACCCGATGCACCACCTTTCACTCTTTTTCTAATGTGAGCCTAGGGATGCTAATGTGAGCCATATATTCCCTATAACTAGCAGCCCTAAGGCTTCATTTTCACACACACCTTCCACACCTTTCATATCTTTCTTATTTCTTTCTAGCTTTTATTTCTACTTTCTCTCTAAGCTAATTTAATTAATTTAGTGATAGATAAGTAGGAGATTAATTATGTAGTAGTTAGTAGTAGCTAGCTTAGAAATGTAACGCTTTGGAATATTCGGAAGTGATATAAGCATCGTTTTGCTCGCAATAATTACGGGTAATATCTATCCTTTCTTTTATTAATTATTTGTAACGTTCTTGTTTGATGTTTACGATTTATTAACATTAGAAATGTCTGTTGCCATGATATGCGAGTAGTTGCTTATATGTTTGCCATGATTTAGATAGTCATAATGGGATGATATTAAAAAGTAATATGACGGCCCCTATTCAACTGTTCCCGGATATAGTGCTGGAAATGCTTTATGCGGAGTACAAACGTATGGAAGTCTGGGATGACCGAAGGTAGTTATATTACGGATCAATATTATAAATGTGCTAAATGAATTTCTGTTTATAGTTTAATTATAATATTATGAACGAATGATGGCATGTTTGGCCAACCGCTTATGACCAGACTGCCCCAACTTATTCCGGTAGGGTAAAACCTGTTTATGCGACTATTTATTCAATTGACCATGCCATGATACGGACGTCTCTGACGACCGAGATTGGGGAATAGGATTCGAGGGTAGTCGTTGGCCGATGTGTTCAGTACATTTGGGAGAACTTCCGGTGTATTGTAATTGTTTGTGTTTACTATCCATGTGACATATCTTCTATCTGATTGCGGACAACTCTACGTTAGTTAGTTGATAGGATCGTAAAAACGACTCATTCCAACATAGTTTAAATTTATAAAAAGAAACTTATATGAATGGGAATTATTATACTTTATTATTGTTTAAATATATGACACCAGACCTAATTTATGGAGTACCCTTTTCAGTTATCCACGTGACTACAACTTAGATATTAGGGAGTCATGAACATTAATTGTGGTAAGTAGTTATCTGTGCCCATGACATGCAATAAGTAAGACACCGTGAAACCACTCGTTGTATATATTAGGTTTACATTTCTACATTGTTTTACATTTAGTTAGTTTAGAGTGTCACTTTCACTGTCAATTACTCTTGACCGCATGTTGGATGTAAGAAGCCGTGGAACTACCATGTAAAGTACACTGTCTGATTACTGAAAGGCATGGTCTGCATATGAAACACGTTTTAACAAACTGTGAATAATCTAGGATGTATAACTGTTTGAAAAGAAGAGGTCTAAGTCATAAATCAAAGTAATTAGAGTTTAAGAATGGTATTAACAAGATCTAGGAAAGTAAAGTCCAAGTGACCTAGGATACATCAACCTCCTAGATCTTACATATTTGATTCTTTAAACATAACAACTTAATAATTAGTTACACAATTAGAAGAACGAGAGATAAGCTTAGGTGTTAAGAACGGTCGGACCTATGAGACGATACGCTACTTTATTCATGTACCTCAGTGTCTAACCAAGATAGGTTGCTTATCTTTCAACTAGTTAAGTATTGGAAGTCTAGCGTATTGCTCCGATCAGAATCATGATAACCTAGCTCCTAGTGACATGCCAATGGGAAATTAGTTGGTAGGGCTCTAGTGTTTACACCAAGTTCTGTCAATCTATTAATCTGAAAATGTCCCCATCATAAACACCTTCCCGACATTATATTATCTCAAGTCATGGTAAATCGCGTCTTCCTTATCCTTAGTTGTTCCTTATATGCTAGTTGGCTCATTTTAGGTTTATTGCTTTAGTAGTTTAAATTAGAAAAAAAAAAACAAACAAAACCAACTATCTGAACCCTATCTTAAAGACTTAATTATCCAAACAAATTCTGTTTCAAATTCGACCGTCTGGAGATGACCCTGACCATCCTTACCACATACTAGTATTAGGTACTTGTACCCAGTACCAGTAGGTAGTTCGGAGGTTTAGGCCCCGAGCAAAAGAAATTTTAAAACACCCTGATCACCCCCTCAGTCGTTACAACAACACCAACGACACTGACGGCCGGGAGCGCATCAAGTTTTTGACGCCGCTGCCGGGGACGGTAGTACGATTTGGAGCCTGTTTAGATAAGTTAGTTTTTAAGAGATCCTTTTGACTTGGAATCACCATCCTTATCAGAAGTTATTTTTTTTTCACGTAGTTTAGTGTAGTTAGGATTACCTTAGTATTAATTTAGATTAAGTTCCCTTCTCACCCCCGACTTTAATTCTAAAACCTTCTCCTTATGTCGTCTTTTCTGATCCCATGGGAAATGTTAACTCAAGAACAACAATTAGATCAAATGCAAAGTCTTATTAATTCAATTGAAAATAGATGTAGGATGTGCGATAATACCCATGTAGATGGAGAATGCCAAAGCCATAGTATGATGTATTCAGATAACCTAGGGTACTTAGATCCTCAAACACAATATCAATATGACCCCAATGTTGTCCAACCACATCCATACCAACCTTTTTATCCCCAACCATTCGAAATCTATCCACACTCACCTTACCCTGTATGTGAACCACAACCTTACAAGCTTCCTAACTTGAGAGATACGCCCTTAGCCTGTCTCAGCAGTAATGCTGCTTTCTCACCTCCTTCCGACCCACTTAAAGAAATGATTAAAGAACAAGAAGACATACTTAGAAGTTTTACTTATAATATGTCTAAAATCTTTACTGAACTACCAACACAAGCCCAAGAGAGTAGTGAGGAGAGTAGCAATCAAGCTAGAGCCAACTTTAGAATAAAGAAAGTTGAGAGACACACACACTCCATATCTATTACACCCGACACAGACTTACATTTTCATGAGTTCGGTTGCAATATTTCTTCAACTCCCACACCGACCCAATCTTCTAAACCTTCAATTTCACATATTCCTGACCTATCAACGTCAAAGACCGACGGAGGGTTTGTTCTAGAAGAACTTTCCGAACCACTACAACTCAAAACTTCCGGCCGGAGTGACAAGGATGACGAAGTAGACGAAGAGATCGAGATGGAAAGCCCGAATTTGGAGATTTACAAAGAAGACTCAGCTTCACATGGACTGGAGGAATACATACCGACTCTGAGTAGTGAACTCATTCAAACTAATATGGTTGAACACGTCCCACAACCAGTTGTGGTTGACTATATCCATAAAATCCCTTTGATTGATTCACTTCCTGATCTAATTGACTTTACTAGTGCGACAGACACCCAAGTATTTGATGATAATGTTGCTATGAGATTGGAGACACTAATGGACATTGTCCCACCTCCATGCCCAGAGTACAACATTATCATCCAACCAAAGGCTTTAGGAAGCAAGGTGGGTTTTGCATCAAGAGCACCTTACAAACCATCTCTCCATTACATAATGACGTACACGTTGTGGAGTGATAAGGACCTCTTTAACCAACCCGAACAACCTAAAACTCAAGAGGTAGAAAAAGTTGAGAGCTTTATTTTACCTCAAGTAAAACAAATCACTCATTTTATCATACCTCTTCCACTGATTGGACATACCTTGACCATAATCCGCTTTAATCCCTTAGGTATGTACCAATACTTCCGCTTATGTCTACTGATGGATGCAAAGGAGCCCCCTAGATTTCCCAAGAAATAGGTTTGGAGTCAAGCTAGTGACTCGAACAAAAACAAGCGCTTCTCGGGAGGCAACCCGTGTCTGACATAGGATTATCAGTAGTAGTTAAAGTAGTTTAAGTAGTGAACTAACCCAATAAGTAGAAATGAAACCCTAAAATGAATGTTCCAAGTTTTCTATCTTTATGAACAAAAATGGATGGTTTGCGAAATTACTTCGTTAAAAGTCAAATTTTTGTCAAACCTTAATACTTCCTACTCCCAGTCATTTGGAATTTATTGCAACACCTATTTTCACCATTTTCTAAAGTTCTTGTTATCCCTTTCACTCACAAAAATGGAAACCTACTAGGAGTTAGGAGCCTTAGTCATTCTAAACACCCACTGACATGCTTCGAGCATTTGAGGTACTTACATATATTATTGTGAACATACATAAGATATTAATGCTTAATCTGATTTGTATGTCAATATGTGTATTATGCTCGAACTCGTTTAAAAATATGTGCTTTGGATATCTTTATACTTGGCTACCTGATTCAACTGATAATACTGGTATTTCCATGTCTGCTATTTGTGCTGCGGTGAAATTATAGGCAACTAACACTTTTTGTGTGAGATTAAACTCAAAGTCATACACTTGTTTGTTTCATCTACAAAGCACTCACTTTGATAGGTTCTTCGCAAACCAGTGAATCTATGATTTGGAGAATAATCACTTGTTTGTTATATCATGTTTATTTGATCTACTTGTAATAGACAGGGACTACCTATGGATAAAGAATCTTTAAGGATAATGGAAAGATGACAAGAGGAGCTTACAGTTCATTGAGTATGGGAATCTTTGGAGCATTGCTTTGCAGGGGACAAGAGATGACACTTCTGGATACGAAGATGATTTCTAGTTGTCTATGACTAGTTCATCAAGTTGATCAGCTCAATACTCATCATATGTGCCCACAAATTCCAAGTCCTATAGCTAAACCTTGCCACATAATGGAACCCTAAACCATCATCACCATATCCACCCACATTCACCCATCCATCCACCCCTTCACACATACAACCATCACCCTCAGGGACTATTCATACAAAGGAATAGATACGGGAACAATTTGAAAACTGGAGATATCAGTCGATAAAAGAACAACATCAGATTCATTACATCAGTTGTCAGCAAAAGATCTCGGGTAATAAAGATTCATGGTCATTAGATTCAACACTTTCAGATCATTAGGAGCAGTTGAGTTACAGCAACGGCTCTTGAAGATTAGGATCTTTGTCCATTAATCTCTATCCAACATTTGGTGTAATTATGCTTATGTCTGAAGGGCGACATCACTTCATTTTCTGCAATCTATCATTTAGCTCTTAGTTATTTTCGTAAGGAAACTGGTTGAGTGATTGAAGAAAGGCTATACTGCTGGAGCTCAAGTTCAATACATGAAGGCTGATGCCAACCAAGTTCAGAATCCATTGGAGGTGACACAGTCAACCACTCAGATCCTCAGCTCACAGTCGTATAGACGATAAGGGAGTTCTGCGTTCCTTTCTCTAGTTTATTTATCCATTTTTTCAACATTATATCGACCTATATCCCATTCCAAACACTAAGTGTGGGATCCTTGGACTCCACAAAATACTAAGAGATATTTTCCATAATTAGTAGAAATTCTAAGTGTGGGATACTTCGACAAGAGGTACTCAATGCATAGATTCGAACATTAGGGACAATGTTCCTCTAAGTGTGGGATATACGGTCTGCAACCGCAAGTTTAACCTCTTGTCTGTAACTCAAACAATATTTTCATTAAAAGGCTAAAAATAGAGAAATTTTCAAAAAAATTGGGATTCAAAAGCAACACTTTAGAACCTCTATTTTCCAAAAATGTAAATTACAACAAGAAACGAGTTTTAACAAAGAAACAAAACTGTTTACTTAGAATAAGATATGGACGAAAAGGGCAACACATGGCTAGGCATTGACCAAAACATTCGATTCGTGAGGTTTAAGCCTGTGACTAGCATTCATCATTTAAAATGCTTCACTTTTCGTTTCATGTGTGTGCCGATGTATGCATTTGAATTAGAACTTGCTCTAGCAATACATTTCGAGATCACACCAATGAGTGTCATACGTGGAGTAGGTACAATCTATCTTGAAAACTTCTAAGGAATCTCAACACCCTCTCACCACCAAACATCCACTTCGCACCCAATCAAAAACCTCCTTTTGTTCATTCCGAACCCACGGAAGTAACATCTTCCAAAAATTTTCAGAGACACTCTCGATTTCCCAAGACTTTTGCAAGAAAAGCCATCACAACCCAATACCATAAGAAACCTTTCGGGACATAAAATATATATATCCATCGGTGAGGTCGGCATGATAAAAAAGAAAACAAGAACCATATATGTCGGCACTACCAAGAAAAGGTCCAGAAGAGGAAATTAAAAATCCAAAAAGGGTTACGCTACCAAGTCTTTTCAAAATCTGAGAAATTTCAAAAGAGACTCTCTCAAAAAATGCACCCCAGTTTCGAGAAAATACAAGGAAAACCTGATATCGCGTAAAAAGTCACGTTTTTACCACTGATATCTATCTCATTCTGGAGCAATATTTAGCATTTGGACTCAAATAATGCAAAAATCATTGATAAAATGCTGAGAAGATCAAAACAAGGTTGCACGAGCAAAATCAGGCAAAGAGGCCGAAAAACGAAGATTCCACGCACGTTTGAAGATTCAAGACATCAAAACAAGGATTCAAGACAAAAGAGCCCATCACCAACATCTATCTGACCCAAGATGTTCATTTTCAAATTACGAATCCAACAGAAGAAGAATCAACTAAAACGGATGAAGAACGAAGATTCTACGCACTCCGGAAGATCCAAACGATTCGTATGACACATCTAAAGTTCAGAGACATATTTTTGGGATTTCTTTTCATCAAAAGCTTCGTTTTTGAATTACGAATCCAACGCAAAAAGAATCAACGCAAACGGACGCGTAACGAAGAAAACACGCACGAATCGAGAAACGAGGCAACCGACAGCAGAATGGTGCAGCTGGCAGCCAGCCACCGCCGGCAGCCACCTAGCCGCCGCCGGCTGCTGCCCGCCACCCACACGGATTGCACTTTTTGGTACTTTTTCGTACCCGGTGCTAGACCTTTTCCTACTTTTCGTACCTGGTGCCACTACCTTTTTCGCCTTTTGTACCTGGTGCTACTACCTTTTCCACCTTTTGCTAATGTGTGCTTCCTTTGGCTAAAATGCATCAAAACTCCTCTATAAATAGGAGGCATAGGCTCATTTGAGGAAACACCTTAACACTTGAACACACCAAGAAACACCAAGAATCACCAACACATTTGTATTTTCTTTTCTTTTATTTTTCCTAGTTAATTAGGCTAGCTAATTAACTAGCCAAGGAAGATTTGTACGGAGGTGCTCTGGGACGCATATTTTAGCTACGGGTTATTGTACTTCTTTCCAGGTGTCAATCTATCTTTCATATTTAATATGTTTGTCCTTTCTTTAATAAATTTAAATATGTATGCTAGAATTGCCATGATTAGCTAAATAACTCAATTGTCCGCTATGATGGTCGTTTAGAAAAGTATTAAATATGTGACTATGTGGTATGTTTTGAGATTGCGGATGGTTTATATTACAAATGGATATAGGAATTAAATCTTTATCGTTTATCTTCCCAACTCATGTTATGACTAAAACTTTATCCAAAAATGAACGTAGCTAATTCATAAGATACAGGTCACTTAGTTATACTATGTTAGATTGAATCATTGAGCTCGGCATGGCCGGTGTTCTCTAGACCAAAATAGGATCCAAGAGACATGGAACATGGGAGTAGAGGTAGATTAAGATTAAATTCATGTAGACGATATTTTTGAGACAACTTTCGGAATATCATCAACTTAGATAATACCTTTGCATGCTTAAATTAAACTGTCACCTTGATCGTCTTATTGCATGTTCTAGTTTGATTGTTGCCTTAGGATCCTCATAATAGTAAAATTTAAATGGCATTAATCATCGTGAAGTAATATGAAGGCCCCTACTCGTCTTTTAATTGATATAGTACTGGAAACGCTTACGGCGGAGTACAAATGTATGGAAGTCAGAACGACCGAAGGTTGTTGTATTATGAATCGAATAGCAAACGTATTACCTAGGTCTCCTTTTGTAACACAAACCACCCCTGTCTTGTAACATCCCCAAGTAATGATGATAACTCGTACGAATAAGTGATGACATAATATCCGACCGTTCAGACCAGTTAGCCCAACCTATTCCGGTGAGGATAACCCTCGTTCATAAGATTGTTTATTCAACAAACTATGCCATGATTCGGGCATCTCTGACGACCGAGATTGGGGAATAGGATTCGAGGTTAACTGTTGGATAATGTGGGTGTACATTTGAGAGAACTTTCGGTGTACACTTTAATATATTGTGCAATCCCCATGACATTCTATTTGCCTGATTGTGGACACCTCCGCGTCAGCCTGATGGAAGGATTGTAGAATAGCTCACATCAACTTACGAACTTATCCTCATTAGAACTTTCCATATTTAACCACTTCTAAACCACATTATAGTAGACAATCGCTTTGATTGTTGAACGCCCGAAGTAACCTCCACCTTTTAATTCAGTCTAGTTTAAATTAGGATAAGAAAACCCAAAACCAAAACCAACTCTTTCAACCCCAGCTAAACACATAAAAGCCTCTAAACCCCCTAGTTTCAATTTGTCGCGCTTTGAAGAACGATCCTAGGTCATACTTATCTTGTGCTAGCATAATAAGTAACCCTAGGCCCCAGCTTTATAAATTAAAAACACCCACTGATGTGCTGCGTCGCCATTAGAAATTCCAACGACCGGTGCGCAGCGCAACAAGTTTTTGGCGCCGCTGCCGGGGAGCGTCGGCAACCGATTTTAGGATTTAGTAACTTTAGTGTTTAAGCGATCCTTTTGAGAGATTAACATCAATCAAAAGTTAATTTTTTGCCCTTAGGATTAGTTTAGTTTAGTAACCGCTTTTTAATCAATTATGACAACACACTTTGATTGGACCAACCCCACACCAAATGAGTCTTTGACCCAACTTTTAGCTGTTTCCTCACCTACAAACCACTTACCTTCCTCAAAACGATCTTTGTCAGAATTTATGTTTGAACAAAACGTTATAAACAAAAGAGTAACCAGATTTCAAGATAACATTGACACCATGATAAAAATTTCAGAAAAATTAATCTCTAACATGAAATCCATTTTGAAAAACTTAAGTTTTATTGAGGAAAGTACGTCGGTAATCACTGGTGACACCACTCATCCACCAAGTGATGATCTGTTAATCGTGACTAGAGGAGGAAAAGTAACCAAAGTTGATCCATCGCCGCCAGATAACACCCCCGAAAACACTTCTTTGCCCATACCTACACCTAGTGAAAATGTGTCAATTGACATCCCTGTCACAATACCTAACCCATCACCAGCCAAAACTCCAGATAATGTACCTCGAACGAGAATACCTTATCCTGGCAGACTTAAAAAGGAAAAGCAAGAAGCCCAATTCGATAAATATATGGAAATATTTAAAAGCCTACACTTAAACGTTAGATTATTAGATGCTTTAGTAGAAATGCCCTCGTGTGCTAAATTCTTTAAAGAACTCCTTTCAAACAAAGAAAAACTTAGGCAAATAGTTAGTTTACCCTTGAATGCTGAATGTTCATTAATTGTACAACGTGGTCTCCCACCTAAATTAGGCGATACTGGATGTTTTACTATACCATGTTTTCTCTAAGGAATTCAAATTAGTAACACCTTAGCAGACCTAGGTGCTAGTGTTAATCTTATGACTTATTCCCTTTACAAGAAATTAGGATTAGATGACCTATTACCTACTCGTATGACCATCCAATTAGCTGACAGATCGGTAAAACTCCCTCGAGGAATTGCTGAAGATGTCATGGTCAAAGTCGATAAGTTCGTTTTTCCAGTAGACTTTATTGTCATGGACATAGAGGAAGACACCCATATCCCGCTCATCCTAGGCAAACCATTCCTAAATACTGCCAAGGCTGTAATTGATGTTAACGAAAAATCTTTAAAATTGAGAGTTGGGAAAGAGGAAGTCACCTTTAATGTCGATCGATTAATGAAGCAACCTCTGGAAGAGGACCTTGGTTTGTGTGATACCATGCAGGATATTTTTGATGAGCATCTCCACGAAGTACTAGCACTATCCAGCCAGGATCCGATACCCAACACCATAATCACCGTTCGAAAACTGTGTAATGAGGACCCTGGGTTGCACTCCGCAATCACTTCGCCAACAACATCCAACGAACTACTATTCCCGCTGTTTGAAAAGAAGTCTCCTTACATCGATGACAAAACAATCGCTGTTCCATTAGGATGCGGTACACCGATACCTTGGCTAACGAGAGAAAAACCCATATTCAATGAACCAAACCCATTTCCCTCAATCAGAGAGATCTTGGATTCATTCAAAGAAATGAGTGTTGAGCCACCATCGTTTGAACTACAATTAGCCAATCAACCCGAACCACTGCCATTTTTAAACCCTGAAATCACCATTAGCCAGTCTTCATCCGCTCAATTCCAAGAATACCAATTCACTAACGACGGAGAGATCATCCCCACCAGGAATGATGAAGTTTCCTCATCGTCAGTCAACAAGTACGAGCTAAAGACAGACGAATTCTCAAATAAAACCGAGTGGGTTGAAATAGCATCAATCTCCACATCTGAACCTGAGGCAGACGAAGCACCATTCCAAGCTGAATACGAGAAGCTGAATAGAGATGAGATAGCTAGAATGAAGCCGTCTATCGAAGAACCACCAAACCTAGAATTAAAAGAACTACCACCTCACCTTGAGTACGCTTACCTCCATGGAACATCATAACTCCCGGTGATAATATCAAAAGAGTTAAAACCCGAGGAGAAAGCTCAGCTCATTGATGTTCTGAAATCACACAAGAAGGCAATTGCATGGAAGATTTCCGACATCCAAGGAATCAGTCCAGACTATTGCACACACAAGATTCTCATGGAAAACGATTTCAAACCATCCGTACAAAGGCAGAGAAGGGTAAACCTTAATATCCAGGACGTGGTCAAACAAGAGGTTATCAAACTCTTAGATGCCGGATTGATCTACCCAATATCTGACTCACCTTGGGTTAGCCCTGTTCAAGTAGTACCAAAGAAGGGAGAAATGACGGTCATTACAAACGAAGAAAATGAGCTTATACCAACTCGGACGGTTACCGGTTGGAGAGTCTGCATCGATTATCGGAAGTTAAACGAAGAAACTCGCAAAGATCACTTCCAGCTTCCGTTTATTGACCAAATGCTCGAAAGGTTATCAGGAAATGAATTTTACTGTTTCCTCGATGGTTTTTCTGGGTACTTCCAAATCCCGCTCGATCCAAAGGACCAAGAGAAGACGACATTCACATGTCCCTACGGAACCTTCGCATACCGACGAATGCCGTTTGGATTATGCAACGCACCTACAACATTTCAGAGATGCATGGTTGCAATTTTCCACGACATGATTGAACAATGCATGGAAGTCTTTATGGACGATTTCTCTGTCTTTGGAGACTCCTTCGCATCATGTCTGTCCAACCTCGATAGAATGCTCACCAAGTGTGAAGAATCAAACCTCGTGTTAAATTGGGAAAAGTGTCACTTTATGGTGAAGGAAGGGATAGTTTTAGGACATCGAATATCCAAGTCCGGAATTGAAGTATACAAAGCAAAGGTTGAAACCATCGCCAAACTTCCACCACCAACCAACGTCAAGTCCATTAGGAGCTTTCTAGGACATGTTGGGTTCTACCGCCGTTTTATCAAGGACTTCTCCAAGATTTCTCGACCTATCACCCACCTTCTAGGAAAAGACATCAAGTTTGTGTTTGACGAGAATTGCATGAAGGCTTTCAACTACCTGAAGAAGGAAATTACAAATGCACTAATCATGGTCGCTCCAGATTGGAACCTACCATTTGAAATCATGTGCGATGCTAGTGACTTCGCAGTTGGGGCAGTTTTAGGCCAAAGGAAGGATATTCACTTTCGCCCAATCTACTACGCTAGCAAAACACTTACAGATGCTCAAGAAAACTATACAACCACAGAAAAGGAGTTGCTAGCCGTAGTATTTACCTTTGACAAATTCAGATCCTACCTGATATTGTCCAAAACAATAGTATATACGGATCACTCAGCTCTAAAATACCTCTTCAAAAAGCAAGACGCAAAGCCTAGATTGTTACGATGGATTTTACTCCTACAAGAATTCGACATAGAAATAAAGGATAAGAAAGGAGCAGAAAACGTCACCGCAGATCATTTAAGTCGACTTGAAAATCCGTCAATGGGACAACTTGCAGTGAGAGATATTAAAGATCGATTTCCAGAAGAGCAGTTAATGAGTTTAGGAGAACAAGGTTCGCAATTCACTGACGATCCTTGGTTTGCAGACATTGCCAATTTTGTAGTTGGAGGGATCGCAAGAAAGGAATGATCTCATCGCGGAGACAAAAGTTCTTTCGCGACGTCAAATATTACTTTTGGGATGATCCATACTTGTTCAAGGTCTGTCCCGACCAAATAGTAAGAAGATGTGTCGATGGGAAAGAAGCCGAACATATACTCCACCAAAGCCATCACGGACCCACCGGAGGACATCATGCAGCTAATCTGACAGCAAAGAAAGTCTACGACTCAGGATTCTACTGGCCTACCATTTTCAGAGACGCACAAGACTTGGTGAAACGCTGTGATATTTGCCAAAGGTTTGGAAATATCACAACGCGTAACGAAATACCGTTAACGAATATCCAAGCATGTGAAATATTTGAAATATGGGGATTAGACTTCATGGGAACATTTCCGAAATTTTACGGAAAAGAATACATTCTAGTAGTTGTCGATTACGTATCAAGATGGGCCGAAGCCCAAGCTTTTCCAACAAATGATTCAAGGGTCATAAGCAAGTTCTTAAAACAGTTATTCTGTCGGTTTGGAACACCTCGACCAATCATCAGCGATAGAGGCACGCACTTTTGCAATACTCAGTTTATGAAACTATTGCAACAATATGGGGTTACACACAAAACCTCTATGCCTATCACCCGCAGACAAATGGACAAGCAGAGATTACAAACCGTGCACTAAAAAGGATCTTGGAACGGACAATTGGTCAACACAAGGAAAGATGGGTAGACAAGCTAGACGATGCTTTATGGGCATTTCGGATAGCTTATAAAACGCCATTAGGAACAACTCCATATAGGCTCGTTTATGGAAAGGCATGTCATCTCCCGATTGAACTAGAATACAAAGCTTACTGGGCACTGAAGAACTATAGTTTAGATCCTACGATAACAGGAACTCACCAGAGAATGCAGCTAAATGAACTAGCAGAGTTGAGGGATCAAGCTTACGAAAGTTCCTACAAATTTAAGGAAAGAACCAAGTTACTCCATGATTCAAAGCTCCGCCCCACACGCTTCAATCTAGGTGATAAAGTTCTACTCTTTAACTCCCGATTTAAGAAATTTCTGGTAAATTCAAAACACGATGGAGTGGCCCCTTCACAATTTCTAAAGTATTTCCCTATGGTGCCATCGAACTCGAATCTCTAGATGGAAATTTCAAGGTAAACGGTCACCGACTGAAACACTACGTAGAAGACTTTCCCTCAAATGAGGAAGTCTATAACTACGAACCACCCTAATAGAAAAATGGGTATAAAAGAGTCAAGCTACGAGACTCGATAAACAAAGCGCTCTTGGGAGGCATCCCAAGCCTATCTTACATTTTCAGCATTAATTTTCCTTTACTGTTATGTTTAAACTAATCCAATTTTTATGCAGTACCTCACCTTACAAAAGACTAATAATCTTAGACCATTAACCTTTTGTATTTTGCAGGATGAGTTCGCAGTCAGACAGAGCACGAGCCCCCAGTCAGAGACGCTCGCGTGCCAGGCATCACTCCCAGAGTTCATCACCGGGTAGTAGCATGAGGACTGTCAGAGGATCCCAGTCACCACCTCCTAGGTTGGATGAGATATCGGCAGACTCGGTGGAGGTGTACGTTCAGGAGTCATTCCTGTTACGTCCCATCCATTCCAGGTTACCTTCATCTCACCGACCAGCAGGACAGACCGCAGGAACCTCCAGAGTACCCACCTTTGAGCATGGGGTTACTACTGCAGATCCTTCTGTCACTTGGTCTATACTGAGAGCCCTCGAGGTCCAGCACACCGCCATCTCTGAGATCCACACTGCTCTGGGCCTTACCTCCACACCTGTGTGCCCCTTTCAGATGGGACCTGATCCCGCTCCGCACATTCCACCGTGGGACTTATTCCAACCTTGGAGATTGACTGCGCAGGACCACCCCACTTTCATGGACTCACTGGAAGAGGAGACTGCTGCCCTAGACGCTTGGATTCAGGATCCAGAGGATGGCACAGCATCTCCTGTCTATACCATCGAGGAGTCAGCATCTCCTACATCGATCGTGGAAAACACGATCTTTATGGATGATGACTTCACCGATTGGGAGTCGCTCTATCCTGACATGGATTAGCTTTTATTAGTTATTTTATGTTTAATATTAACTTGTATTAACACTTGTGTTTTCTGAAGGATGTGTACTATGCAGAATTCAAAGTAGAATTTGTGGAACAAGTTCATTTTTAATGAGCCTGGTCCATTTCCAGCAAATTCACACACTTGAGCCTGGTCCATAAAATCGAATGGCAACTCACGCAGCACAAGGAAGTATCTCTTCTAACCTTATTTTGCTCAATATAAACACGTTAAAATTCTAAGTAAAACTCTAAGTGTGGGATTACAACTCGCAAATAGAGAATGACTTTGAAAATATTGACCCTTATTCAAAAATCTAAGTGTGGGATTGACCTAACTTAGAAGTAGAACATTAGGGACAATGTTATTTTAAGTGTGGGATAGCAGTAGTATTGACTACTGTATTGCAACATAAACTTTTGATCAAACTTTTCAGCAAAACTCAGATTTTCAGCAAAAATTTTCAAAATTTCAAAATTTTTGAATCAAAATCAAAAAGGGTAGGTATTTCTGGTCAATAAAAGTTCAAAAGGTTTGGTAAAACGATTATGACAAGCAAAACTCTTTGATAAACTTTCAAACCAAGTTTCAAAACAAGCGATCGCATGACTAGGCACAAAACTACCCAAAATGAGTGAGGAATCTTGAGCCATATAAAAGCATTCATCTTTAATGCTTCACTTTTCAATTGTGAGTATGCCAAGGAATACATTTCAAGATTACAAAAATGGGCGTCATGCGTGACGAAGGTGCAATCAGAAAACCTCGACATTCCCTAGGATAAGAACCCTCTCATAAAACCCCCACTTTCAAACCTAACCAGTGATCACCTTCAACGGAAAACATGCTGAGCCTTAGCCTTTTCAAAAAACTTCACTCCCTTCTTTCATCTTTTGACCATAGCCTAAGTTTCTGTGATGACAGAAGAAATATTATCAAAAGTATGGAGTGTTCCCCAAAGGATGAACACCATCCATAAAAGGAGCTCCAAGAAAAAGAAATCCAGCAAAGAAGTATGGAGCGTTCCCCAAAGGATGAACATCATCCGTAAAAGGAGCTCCAAGAAAAAGAAATCCAGCAAAGAAGTACGGAGCGTTCCCCAAAGGATGAACACCATCCGTAAAAGGAGCTCCAAGAAAAAGAAAATTCAGCAAAGCTGTCAGAAGGAACCTAAAAGCCCAAGGATCATTTAAAGCCAAGGGAAAGGTTCATCAAAAGAAAACTTTAAAGGAAAAGATGCAAAAGAAGGCTCTCAAGGAGAAAAATCCAGAAAGGAGCACTACTAAGGACCAAAGATAAGTCATCATAAACAACTCTTAGGCTATTCAAAACCACCTACAAAACCCTTCATCCATATACACCACTTCCGCCATCTTGCGAATGTCTAGGGATAATTAGCACCATCCCCATTTAAGTATTGTAGATTTGATTCTCGATCAAGCTTATGACAACGGAAGAGCTACATGATCGGCCCCTGAGTGAATTAGAAATTAGGAAACCCGATACACTTGAGTGAATTGAGTGACCACCTGTGAGGGCCCCAGTCATGTATATCTTACATTATGAAGATTGAAAAGAAAGCTTGTTAGAACCAAAGGTTTGGAAAACCATCAAAGGATGGAACCTCGTCCGAAATCTTTTTTCCAAACTTGCAGGAATCAAAGTTCCCCGGAATACAAAACACCTCTCATCACGATTTTATGAAGATTTGCTTGAGGACAAGCAAAACTCTAAGTGTGGGATACTTGATATCGCGTAAAAAGTCACGTTTTTACCACCGATATCTCTCTCATTCTGGAGCAATATTTAGCATTTGGACTCAAATAATGCAAAAATCATTGATAAAATGCTGAGAAGATCAAAACAAGGTTGCACGAGCAAAATAAGGCAAAGAGGCCGAAAAACAAAGATTCCACGCACGTTTGAAGATTCAAGACATCAAAACGAGGATTCAAGACAAAAGAGCCCATCACCAACATCTATCTGACCCAAGATGTTCGTTATCAAATTACGAATCCAACAGAAGAAGAATCAACTAAAACAGATGAAGAACGAAGATTCTACGCACTCCGGAAGATCCAAATGATTCGTACGACACATCTAAAGTTCAGAGACATATTTTTGGGATTTCTTTTCATCAAAAGCTTCGTTTTTGAATTACGAATCCAACGCAAAAAGAATCAATGCAAATGGATGCATAACGAAGAAAACACGTACCAATCGAGAAACGAGGCAACCGGCAGCAGACTGGTGCAGCTGGCAGCCAGCCGCCGGCTGCTGCCCGCCACCCGCACGGATTGCACTTTTTGGTACTTTTTCGTACCCGGTGCTAGACCTTTTCCTACTTTTCGTACCTGGTGCCACTACCTTTTTCGCCTTTTGTACCTGGTGCTACTACCATTTCTACCTTTTGCTAATGTGTGCTTCCTTTGGCTAAAATGCACCAAAATAGGATCCAAGAGACACGGAACATGGGAGTAGAGGTAGATTAAGATTAAATTCATGTAGACGATATTTTTGAGACAACTTTCGGAATATCATCAACTTAGATAATACCTTTGCATGTTTAAATTAAACTGTCACCTTGATCGTCTTATTGCATGTTCTTGTTTGGATGTTGCCTTAGGATCATCATAATAGTAAAATTTAAATGGCATTAATCATCGTGAAGTAATATGACGGCCCCTATTCGACTGTTCTTTGATATAGTACTGGAAACGCTTACGGCGGAGTACAAATGTATGGAAGTCAGAACGACCGAAGGTAGTTGTATTATGAATCGAATAACAAACGTATTATCTAGGTCTCCTTTTGTAACATAAATCATCCCTGTCTTGTAACATCCCCAAGTAATGATGATAACTCGTACGAATAAGTGATGGCATATTATCCGACCGCTTAGACCAGTCAGCCCAACCTATTCCGGTGAGGATAACCCTCGTTCATAAGATTGTTTATTCAACAAACTATGCCATGATTCAGGCATCTCTGACGACCGAGATTGGGGAATAGGATTAGAGGTTAACTGTTGGATAGTGTGGGTGTACATTTGAGAGAACTTTCGGTGTACACTTTAATATATTGTGCAATCCCCGTGACATTCTATTTGCCTGATTGTGGACACCTCCGCGTCAGCCCGATAGAAGGATTGTAGAATAGCTCACATCAACTTACGAACTTATCCTCATTAGAACTTTCCATATTTAACCACTTCTAAACCACATTATAGTAGACAATCGCTTTAATTGCTGAACGCCCGAAGTAACCTCCACCTTTTAATTCAGTCTAGTTTAAATTAGGATAAGAAAACCCAAAACCAAAACCAACTCTTTCAACCCCAGCTGAACACATAAAAGCCTCTAAACCCCCTAGTTTCAATTTGTCGCGCTTTGAAGAACGATCCTAGGTCATACTTATCCTGTGCTAGCATAATAAGTAACCCTAGGCCCCAGCCTTATAAATTAAAAACACCCACTGTTGTGCTGCGTCGCCATTAGAAATTCCAACGACCGGTGCGCAGTGCAACAAAACCCATCACACCCCTCATCACACACCTTCTTCAAAACCAAACACTCGATTCCTTTCTATGATGTCTTGAAAGATTAGTACCGTTCTCATCAAAAGTGATGGAGATTTGATTCTTGATCAAGCTTATGATGAGAATGCTGCATGACTGGCTATCTGAGTGATTGACACTAGCAAGTAGGAAACCCTAAATACCTGAGTGATTTGAGTGACCCACTGTGAGGATTGCCTAGTCATGATTATCATCTAAGTTGCTCGAAGAAGGTATCAAATTCTATAAACCTTTAGTATCCTGTAAGAACTCTTTCATAACTGTAACTTTATATTCTTTAGAAATATAAAAATAAGTGCAATTAGAATCATTCCAAAAGCCTTTCATGAATGAGTTTGCTTGAGGACAAGCAAAGTTCTAAGTGTGGGATACTTGATATCGCGTAAAAAGTCATATTTTTACTACCGATATCTCTCTCATTCTAGAACGATTCTTGGAATTTTAAACTCAAAAACAATACAAATCAATGATAATATGCCAAGATGGTCAAAACAAGGTTGCACGATAAAAATCAAGCAAAACAGATGAAAAACGAAGATTCCACACACATTTGAAGATTCAAGGCATCAAAATGAGATTTAAATCTAAGTGCCCATCATCAACATCCATCTCACCCAAGATGTTCGTTTTCAAATTACGAATCCAACAGAAGAAGAATCAACAAAAACGGATAAAGAATGAAGATTCTACGCCCGCTGGAAGATCCAAATGATTCGTACGCAATATCTGGAGATAGGAGACATATCTTTTGAATATCTTTACATCAAAGTCTTCGTTATTGAATTACCAATCCAACGCAAAAAGAATCAACATAAACGGACGCATAACAAAGAAGATACGCACGAATTAAGCAACGCAGCGAAAGATGACGGACTGGGACGGGCGGCAGCCAGCAGCCAGCCGCCGCCGGCTTGGTGGTGGACGGCGCCGGCCTCCCTCCTCCCATCTCTTTTCCGCTTTTTCGTCCTTGCGTGTACCCGGTGCACCACCTTTCACTACTTTTCCGTACCCGGTGCACAACCTTTCGCTACTTTTTCGTACCCGGTGCACCACCTTTCACTCTTTTTCTAATGTGAGCCTAGGGATGCTAACGTGAGCCATATTTTCCCTATAAATAGCAGCTCTAAGGCTTCATTTTCACACACACCTTCCACACCTTTCATATCTTTCTTATTTCTTTCTAGCTTTTATTTCTACTTTCTCTCTAAGCTAATTTAATTAATTTACTGAGAGATAAGTAGGAGATTAATTATGTAGTAGTTAGTAGTAGCTAGCTTTGCAATGTAATGCTTTAGAATATTCGGAAGTAATATAAGCATCTTTTTGCTCGTAATAATTACGGGTAATATCTATCCTTTCTGTTATTAATTATTTGTAATGTTCTTGTTTGATGTTTACGATTTATTAACATTAGAAATGTCTATTGCCATGATATGCGAGTAGTTGCTTATATGTTAGCCATGATTTAGATAGTCATAATGGGATGATATTAAAAAGTAATATGAAGGCCCCTATTCGACTGTTCCCGGATATAGTGATGGAAACGCTTTATGCGGAGTACAAACGTATGGAAGTCTGGGACGACCGAAGGTAGTTATATTACGGATCAATATTATAAATGTGCTAAATGAATTTCTGTTTATAGTTTAATTATAATATTATGAACGAATGATGGCATGTTTGGCATGTTTGGCCAACCGCTTATGACCAGACTGCCCCAACTTATTCCGGTAGGGTAAAACCTGTTTATGCGACTATTTATTCAATAGACCATGCCATGATACGGACGTCTCTGACGACCGAGATTGGGGAATAGGATTCGAGGGTAGTCGTTGTCCGATGTGTTCAGTACATTTGGGAGAACTTCCGGTGTATTGTAATTGTTTGTGTTTACTATCCATGTGACATATCTTCCATCTGATTGCGGACAACTCTACGTTAGTTAGTTGATAGGATCGTAAAAATGACTCATTCCAACATAGTTTAAATTTATAAAAAGAAACTTATATGAATGGGAATTATTATACTTTATTATTGTTTAAATATATGACACCAGACCTAATTTATGGAGTACCCTTTTCAGTTATCCACGTGACTACAACTTAGATATTAGGGAGTCATGAACCTTAATTGTGGTAAGTAGTTATCTGTGCCCATGACATGCAATAACTAAGACACCGTGAAACCACTCATTGTATATATTAGGTTTACATTTCTACACTGTTTTACATTTAGTTAGTTTAGAGTGTCACTTTCACTGTCAATTACTCTTGACCGCATGTTGGATGTAAGAAGCCGTGGAACTACCATGTAAAGTACAATGTCTGATTACTGAAAGGCATGGTCTGCATATGAAACACGTTTTAACAAACTGCGAATAATCCAGGATGTATAACTGTTTGAAAAGAAGAGGTCTAAGTCATAAATCAAAGTAATTAGAGTTTAAGAATGGTATTAACAAGATCTAGGAAACTAAAATCCAAGTGACCTAGGATACATCAACCTCCTAGATCTTACATATTTGATTCTTTAAACATAACAACTTAATAATTAGTTACACAATTAGAAGAACGAGAGATAAGCTTAGGTGTTAAGAACGGTCGGACCTATGAGACGATACGCTACTTTATTCATGTACCTCAGTGTCTAACCAAGATAGGTTGCTTATCTTTCAACTAGTTAAATATTGGAAGTCTAGCGTATTGCTCCGATCAGAATCATGATAACCTAGCTCCTAGTGACATGCCAATGGGAAATTAGTTGGTAGGGTTCTAGTGTTTACACCAAGTTCTGTCAATCTATTAATCTGAAAGTGTCCCCATCATAAACACCTTCCCGACATTATATTATCTCAAGTCATGGTAAACTGCATCTTCCTTATTCTTAGTTGTTCCTTATATGCTAGCTGGCTCATTTTAGGTTTATTGCTTTAATAGTTTAAATTAGAAAAAAAAACCAAACAAAACCAACCATCTGAACCCTATCTTAAAGACTTAATTATCCAAATAAGTTCTGTTTCAAATTCGACCGTCTGGAGATGACCCTGACCATCCTTACCACATACTAGTATTAGGTACTTGTACCCAGTACCAGTAGGTAGTTCGGAGGTTTAGGCCCCGAGCAAAATAAATTTTAAAACACCCTGATCGCCCCCTCAGTCGTTACAACAACACCAACGACACTGACGGATGGGAGCACATCATGCCTCTTCCCAAGTATGGTTTTGATTCAGTAGTGGTGGCGGCATAGGCCTTTGAGTTTCCAGAACTTTTATTATTTGATTGACCCTGACGGTCATTCCACTTCCGTTTCCCTTTTTCCGAACTTCCAGCACCAGTACTGTTCCGTTCACCTTTCCCAGACACAGCTTTCTTTGTGAGTGTCCCCATCCTGACCGCCTCATCGGTCAAACTTTGCGCTAGAGTAACAGTGCTCCTGAATGAGTCCGGTTTGGAAGATGTAACCAAACTCCTGATTTGCGGTACCAGACCATATACATACCGCTCAATGCGCTTGTACTCTAGTGTCACCATGTGTGGCACTAAACGTGCGAGTTCCTGAAACTTAGTGGTGTACCCTGTTACATCAACATCAATCATTTTGATGTCCCACAATTCAGTTTCGACCTTCTGCATCTCACTACGGGGACAAAACTCTTCCAGAATCATGTTTTTCAGTACTCCCCATGACATGGAATGGGCAGTTTCCTGTCCAAGGGATTGAAGTTGACTGTTCCACCATGTTAGCGCCTTGTCAGCCAAGGTGCAGGTGGCATACTTCACCATACAGTCAAGTAAGCAGTCACTGATATCCAACACCGATTCGATCTTTTCTATCCAGTGGATGATACCAATAGCTCCTTCTGTGCCGCGGAAAGTAGTTAGCTTACATGCCAGAAATGTCTTGTATGAACACCCTCGACGGGTATTCACAGGTGTCTCACCGTTAAGAGGGGTCGTCCCGCTGTCGTTTACTACATGTTCGCGGTTTCGGCTTGCCTCATACTGGGCAATACCTTCATCTATTCGTCTCGCAATCATTTTCTCAGTAGTTTCTTCGTTGTTGGGTGGTGGAGTGGTTTCAAGGACTGGAGGAGTAGTCGTTCGTCTACTGTTCCTGGTAGTTCGTCGCTTTGGTGGCATGATTCTGTTCTTCGATGAAGAAAATGCAGAAGTCAATGCCATGATCACGAATGTGAAAAGAACAAGATTTCACATGGTTTAGTTATTGAATAGTATGGAGAATGAAGAACAAGGTTTCACATTACGTATTATACGACTTTGAAACGCCCATAGGTACTTGGTATAATATAATCACGTTGGCCAGGCGTCATTATATGATGCTAAATACATACTTTTTTTCATTATCGTTTAACATGATCAGGTTTAAATGAGTTCAAGATAAGAATTTACGATCAAGATGCAATAGGTTTCAAAGAGTACTAGGAGTGATCACAAGAGATAGTCGGTTGGTTTTCATTCTAACACACATAATTACATATAAATAAGTTACACTAGTTGATATCAACTATAAAGAACACGAGAAGTAAACTAAACATACTTTACATTATATCTTAAGTTACATCGGTTACACAAAAGTTTAGTACAAAATGGGATGGGATCACCTATATACCCATCTGATGGTAGTGCTATACAAAAGTAATGGGCTTCCTATACATATACCCATTCTAACAAAAGCTTTCACCTAGTACATACATAGTAGGCACAGTCTGCTATACATAGATCTAATGAAAATAAGGTAAAACCATCCCTACTGTCGTCCTAACCACGGCCATCATCACACAAACTCCAACCACAAATCCTGCAACCCTCGCGCGTCTCTCTAGCACCCTCACACGTGCACGTGCAGACTCAGCAATCTCTCTGGCGGCAACCATGTTCCCAACAAGAAGTGGCAACGCTCATGCATGTCTGCCATGTCTCCATCCAAACGAGAGACATCGCTCTGCAACCCCATAAGATGAGTACCCCTGCCAGCAGAAATGCGAAACAAGGTACGAATCACAGCAATCAAAGTAGGGAGGGTCAACTCTATAGGCTCTCGAGTGGTAGGAAGTGGAGATGGTGATCGCGAAGACTCCCCAGTCTCAAACGTAGAGGGAATACCCTCCAGTGATCTCCACCGCCCTAGCATAGGAGTCATCCACTCCAAATGAGCAAGCATGGGCACTCTCTGTGGTGGCTCAGTAGACTCAACCATCGGCGCCTTGTCGCGGGGTGCAAGGGGTCCTCTGGGAAAGTCTCGGACACACATCCTGGGTGTCCTCCTCAGTATAGGTCCACGAGAAGTCTTAGCGAACGGCTGGTGAGTGCCAGCAGCAGTAATAGGTGCAGTGGCAGGTGGGGCCACGGGTACAATGGGTGGTGCTACATAATGTTTCTAGTGTTATCTGACATAGCTCTAGGGTGAACAAACGGGCTCTCAACTCCTGAACTAGCACCGCTATGATAGGTGTCCTCAGTCGGCTCCTCATCCGAAGCATAAATGTATGTCGGGTTTTGTCTTGACATGCTGAGACAAAAGAAATCGCGTGTGACGTGTCAGTCGTATGTTAGATGTATGCAAACGTATGTATGAATGAAATGAATGTTTTAGCCACGGCTATAGTCTAGGTCTCTAAGGTTTCAAGTCACTTAAAGACTTCTAGTTCGCTATAACCAATGGCTCTGATACCAAGTCTGTCACACCCCGCCAAACGGTAATTACAATTAACAAGAGTAGTTTGCGGAAGCTTAGTGACGTAGCGGGGCTGCGAGCAGTAATACAACCAATAGATATATACATTCAGAGCATATGGTTATTGCAGAATGAAATAGTTTAAGATGCCATTAGTTAAAGTTTTACAAAAGGTTACAGCTTAAAATGTTGTAACAGTCAAAGTAGTAGTAGTGTTAAAACAGTATTTTATAAAAATACATAACATAAAAGTAGATTTCATAAATATGACCACAATGAATTGCGGTTATATGAAGGAAATCATGTTGTCCCAAAAGTAGTGATATCCTAACAAGTCCAGGGTTGTCCGTCCTGATATGCATGCAGTTTCTTACTTACGCTCTGCTAATTCCCTGAAAAACATAGAGTAAATCGTCAAGAAAATTGTTGAGTGAATTCACAGGTTTGTATGTAGTGTAGGAAACACCGATTAATTTTTTAAGAATAACATTTCCAATTAATAGTAGTTGTTTGCCAAATAGGTCCTGTAAGTATACGCTCCAAAACTGTGGGCGGTTCGTCACGGCGATAGTACTATCCGTATACTCAGTGGTTAGAGTCACCTAGCTAATGGTTATAGTCTATAGCCATAAGGACTTTTATGCACTACATCGTAAGCTTAGGTCCGCACTAGGTGTAACACCCGTCAAATTAGGGCTATTATTAGTACCTAATCATAAGTGTAAATACATGTAATTAAGATTAATTATATGTGTCATTATGTGTATTGATATTTTAATATATGTACACACGTACGCGATTTGATTAAATCGTGCATTTTCATATCGGGCGGATCCCAATACAATACTATGGACGTTGGTAAACAAAATATTTAAATCATTTAAATATTTCTTAATAAATCAAAAATTATGAATATTATGATAATAACATGCAATAAACAAATACGATTCTATAAAACGTCATAAACGCGACAAAAACGCACAAATTAACTTTAACTGACTAATAAACGTAACCTGAATCGAGGAACGAGATTCATGAGCCCAACCCTCACTTGGGGCTGACCCAAACCCACGACCCAAAGGCCCGAAATTCGGCCCAAATACCAGGCTCAAACCCATCTCTTTAACCCTAACTATTGAATCTTCTTTTCCTCTTAACCCTCTCATTCCACACATGCCACCTTCTCTCTACCTCACCAAATTCTCTGCTTTCTCTCACTAAAAACGACTGAAATCAGTCACCCCTCACTCCTCCAACCTCACCCAAGAACCACCAAGTCGTCCCTTTACTCATCTAACAACATCATCCATCGTTTTGAGCAAGGAGAAGCAAGGAACACACAACCGAACAAGACAGCAGCTACTCTTCTACTTTCAGCTCTAAACTCGACTTTCTTAGTAAGTTCTCTTCTAGAAAACGTTCATACATCCTTGGAACATGTTATAATTCATGATTGTGCTTCAACTCCACTGATTTATGTCCATATCCATGCTAAAAACCGAAAAACAAAACTAAAAACCGTTGGACAAAGCTATTACCTGCTGGACAATATTTTAGATCGATTTAGATCGGCGATATTTAACCCATAACTTAACGAAATCTCATGTTTCTTGGCTCTAAAATGAAGCTCATCGAGTCTAGTTTCCAAAACCGTAAACCTCATATTTATCTGAAGTGAATAGCTATTTTAACAAATGGGTACAAAAGTACATGTACAGTCTGTGAATCCTGACAGGAAAATGGGCCAAAAAGAACTAGTCATATCTCGAAGAATACACAACAAAAATCGATGAAAACAGTTGGAAAAGTTAGATAATTTCGTTAGCTTTAATTCCCCTATTTACTCATCTGGTGAAGTTTAGTAAAACTTTAGTTATGAATTTTCAAATGAACGCATGTCACCGAACTCACATATTTGACACCTGACACTTCCCAAATTTTTATCTCGAATTCTGTTTATCCATTTCACATGTAAAAATGTGATTTAGAAAGCTAAGACATAGGGGAACATCATATAAAAGTTTCATTAATTTTAGCTAAATTCTACTTGGTCAAATAATTAAATGAAATCGAGTGAAAAACGTAACTGCACAAAACCTTCTGTCTGTGAATAAGCAAAACCCGTGAAACCCTATTGTCGGATAAAGCAGTCCGTGAATACCCTATTCACGGATTAATTAGTCTGATAATCCTCATTATTATCGTATAAAAACCATTCCGTGAATAAACTCTTGTTGGAATGCACAATCCGTGAATCCTCATTATTGTCGCATAAACAGTACCAGTGAATTCCCATTCACGCATGAACAGTGTTCGAGAATCCTATTGACGCACTACTCTATTGTCGCATATTATTATTATCGGACATATCACTATATCATCGAAATATTGTCGTACATTACTAATCCGTGAATACCAAACCCGAGAATCCTCATTTTCGGACCAACTACACCCGTGAATACACCATTGTCGGATCAAAGAAAATAAAAACTCATTACCGCATAGGTATTGTCGGACCAACAATATCGGATGACCCGACCCATTCATATTGTCGGATAAATAAACATTTAAATAAAACTCCTACTGTCGGATAAACATTCACGGATATATATAAGTATTCTTATTGTCGCAGACATTATTATTCAAACAATATATATGTATAACTATAAGGAAACCTTACGGAAAATTTACAAATAAAAACTAAACATATCACCAACGGGCCGTATACAGTTTCAACCACAAACCAAATGTATTTGGACATAACTAGTGGGATGAACACTAGCATGGATGGTCTTACGAGACATCTACTTATACAACCTTATATGTCTAGGACATTAGAAGGTCACGGGTTCGGAGAACCTACCAGCTGTTTAGCACTCTACTTACGTTTATAGATATAAACGCGAAGACTCAGGTGAGTCTCATAGCCCCTCATTTTTGTACTGTTTTCAACCCAGGGGTGGGAATACATGCTCAGATTTGTTTTACATATGAACACAAGTACGAAACATCGATATATTGATTGCATGAGTTTGTTTTATCTAATCATGAAGTCCCTCACAACATAGTTTGTTTATATTGCGATAGCGTGAATGTTAGTGTATGGTACCATATGGGATTGACAATCCCCGTCCGGGGTAGTCGCGCTACCACGACTGCGGTCGAACGGATGCATTTTCATTTGTTCATACATGTGTAGATTAGGCACATGCCGGGGGCAAACTCGATCAGGTCCTTGAATGTGGATCCTGGCACACTCAGTTAAGCTCAAACTATGTGCTCATGGCAATAATATACACTCATATTTTATTTGCATGTTTGCAAATCACTAAACTAAATCTTGTGGTTCATAACTTGGATTTCATCAATTTACACCTGTGAGCTCACCAGCTTCTAGCTGACCTTTTAGCATGTGTTCTCAGGTGCCCAGCAGTAGTAGATCTGCTCAGGATATATTAGCTCGAGTCGCATTCAGATTTCAGAAGATTCATATGCATTTCTATATTTTGTACAATTAGATATGCCTTAGAATCTTTTACATTTAGCTATGAGCTTTTGTAACAAGAACAACAATGTAAAACTTTCATATTATCTATGTAATTTTTTTTATTTATTTATTTTTTTAAACGACGCATTTAGAGCCGTTCGCTTTATCTTATGTGCTTTGTTATTGATTAGTAACACCCAAATCTTGTTTCCGCTAAACAACAAATTTGGGGGTGTTACACTAGAATTCGTTGTCTAATTCCCAAAATAGTATGAAAACATCTTTTCATAAGTAATGGTTCAAATAATCGTATGAAATATCATTTCATAAACAGTTTAAGTAAATACATACAGTATTTAAATCAGTTATCGCATGCAGTAGTACAAACGATTCTATGTTTTTCACCCCAGGTTTTAAAAGTATTAAAACAGTGAAAAGAGGGTTGTGAACTCACTGGTAGAAAAACACGAGCGAGTACAGCTAGCAATATAGTCGTCCGACAGCGTCCTCAAAGTCCTAGACGAAATAAATATACTAACATGAGTATAATCGACTATGCGTTATGTTTAAGTGTTCGTACAATATTTTTTGGTGATAAATGTGTTAAAAAAATAAATATTATTTTTCGAGTTATGTTTATCGTCTAAACATTTGTTACGTGTAAGTATATACCTATATATACTTATTAGTTGAATATATATATTCGTCTATATATATATATATATATATATATATATATATATATATATATATATATTAATTGTTGTCGTCGTGTACATATATATATCATTTGTCATTATCGCATATATATATATATATATATATATATAGTTTGTTGTCATTCGTCGTTTATGTTTTAAAAAACATAAGTTTATTTGTTATGAAAATAACTTCGTTATCCCATTGTGTATATATATAATTACACTTGTTAAAAGTTCGTGTTTATTTATATATATACATCGTCGTTCGCTTCATTTTACTCGTCCCATATATATAATCCGGTTTACATTTGTGTTTTATAATTACGCGACCCATTGGGCTTGGCCCAACTCATTCGGCCTGATAGTATGGTCCAAATAATACAACCCAACTAACATGGCCCTAATAATGTGGCCCAATTGATATGGCCCAATTTGATACCAAAACAGTCCGGCCCAAATATAAATATAATGATTTTGGCCCAAAGTTCTAAGGGTTAATATTTATCGTGTCCAATTCGTAGTATTAACTAATAATTATTTGTATAAAATATTGTCCTGCGGTCGTAGACAATTTTAGTACCAAATTTAGTGTCATAAAGTTTTATAAAGATATAACTTTGGACAGAAATTTTAAGTATTTTGGTACCATTAAATATCGCGACGTCCGTGTGTTTGGCAAATATATATAAGTTATTGATTGTTGATTTCAATATCAATTTTAACTAACGATAATGAAGACACGTTAGTCACACACGTACTATATCCTCTCCTTATCCATATTTCCATAATAATCCACATATATGTACGTAGTGTAATCCGATCAGCTAATATACACAAGAGCCGTACGGCTCTATCTCTAGTCCAGCCGATCCTCTATTTTTTTTTTTAGTACAAGTTATGTTCTGTGTTCACGAATTCAGCCCAAAATTATAACTATCTTTCTAAGATTTCGAGTTATAACTTTTTGGTTAACATAATACAAGTTTTATCAACAAATTTTACCCATTATTACACATTATAATCATTACCAAATCAAAGAAAAATGTAAATATATGTATGAAAACAAAGTTTTGGACATAATCTTGTTAAATGAACAACCAAACATGTATACAAGTATATTTCAAGTAAAACTATCGAAATATTGAGAGTTCTTACAAGAGGATCAAAGATCTAGAGTCGAGATGCAAAGAGGATGCGACAATCGAGCTCTTCCTTCGATTTTCTTCAAGGAGGAGGTGATGGCTCTTGGTGGTTTGTTGTGGTAGTGTGGTGGCTTGTTTTGGGGTCTGAGAATCAGAGGGAGGGAGAGAGAAATCGTTCTAGAGAGAGAGTGGGAAATAGGAGAGGAGTTTGAGTGAGAGTGAGGTGAAAATGATGGGGAATGTGTATGGTTTTTGTGAGAATCAAACAAGCAAGGAGAATGGGGGCATGGACTCCCATTTTTCTGCAGATTTTCGTGGGCCCCCACCCCATGTGGGTGACTAAATTGTTTTCCCAAAGTTGCACTCCGTGTGATGCTCGTTTACCCGGTCGTGTGAACGTATAATTAGACGTTTAACGTTATACGTACGTATTTTAAATGACGATTAAAATTTCGATATTTTTAACTTGAAGTAATACTTATTATTACTTAGAAACATTTATAAAAATGTTATTGTGATGTATCGGTAGTGGTTCACGGAGTCGTGTTACGATTAATAAATCGTGTGACGTTTAAATTAAACGTTTTTGTTATCGGTTTGAAATACGATACTTCAAATAAATACTTACCATCCAAAATGATATATTTTAATTTATAAAATATATTTTGACGTTTATTTGATTGTTGGACGCGTTTTGCGCATTTTTGGTCGTTTCTGAGCATTATATATGATACGAAATGCTTATGAAATATTATCGCAATAATATTTGAAAATATGTTTATCAAATAATTTCATATTATTTAATAAATTGAGTTCACCAACGTCCGTATTAATGTATCGGGATCCGCCCGATATGAAAATGCACGATTGAACATAATCGCGTACGTGTATATATATTCCAATATATATATATATATATATATATATATATATTGATACATACAATTAGCCTAATCTAGCACTGATTACATGTATTAGTAGATGATTAGGAACTAATAACTAGCCCTAATTTATCGGGTGTCACATACAATGTATCAGTTTAATACTTCTCCTTGACTCCATGAAACAAATCTAAACATATATCTCTACAACAAATCAGTAGTCTATTCGTCTCGAAAGCAAAATACATCTAAAAATATTCGAATCGTACCATCTAACTTCGAGTTCCCACTTAATCTTTCACCAATCGATCGTGCTCTTAACATTGAGTCGGTTCTCCCTTTTTCACCTCAAGCTCATCTTTTAATACACACATAAACAGCTAACATGACTTGCCAACATATAAATTGGTAAGTCGAACATACAAAAGAGGGTAATATTAGTATAAGAGGTGCAAAAGGGATAAGTCTAACATGAATAGTTAATATGACTACAAAATAACTATATGAGCATAGCTAATAAGATGTTCCCTTTGTATTTCTGAAAAACAAACAAACAGAAAAGAAATATATATATATAACAGAGATCAACGATTTCAATACCTGTGTACTAGCTGCTAACCGATATATATCATGAACCTCAGATTTCTTACAATGTTTAGGATATAATACTTGACCATACGTATCATGTTTGTAAATCAACTTCAAAATCAATAGTAACACTGCTGAATTTGTAGTTGAAATTTCCTCGATATTATCACGATTTCCCATTATCAATGTCTGCAGTGTACATCAAAGTAAATGAAACTAACAATCAAAGAACAAAGTTATATTACGAAAAGAAATGATTGAAAACATACAAGGTTTGCTAGTTCCTTCAACAGACGAAACTCTCCAAAAGCTTTCAGCAAAGTGATCAAGTTCTTTTTCGAGCCGGGTCATGTAAGAGCCAGGATAAAAGGTTTGTGGATTTGTAAGGAATAAACTATCTGCAAATGAAAATCCAGAAGTTAACTTGTTCATGATTATATACTCCGTATTTAGCATTCCCACCCTTCAAATATGCAGTTTGCACACACTTTCCCTAAACAGCTAGGAAGAATGTGATAGTGTTTTCAAGTTTGTAGAATTATAAACATGTAAGCGATGCATACAATAAATACACACACAAAAGTCTATGAAGTTATAGAAAATTTTACATTTTTAACTGTAGCAAAGTAAACAACGTATTATACTAAGATCTTGATGTATTCAAACTATTAACAAACCGCAGACCGAGCGGGTGGTTTTGGAGTTGCAGCATCATGACATCCTTCTGAATCGTCATCTACACCACCACTGTGTGGAATGATATGCTTAAACTCCACTCCTAGAGGTATTATCTGACATAAAATAATTAAAGTTATTGGAAAAGTTTGAGTTAGTCAATCTCAAAATGGTTAGAGGTGGCTAATTGGCCCATCAACAGATCAAGCGGTTCATATCAGAAGATTTCCAATAAAACCGAAAAGAGTCAAACTTTACCTCAAAAGTACATAGTTTTTCGTGATCATAATTAAAACATTTATTTAGGGGTTTTTGCTGAAAAATAAATCAATAGTTCAGTTTTTTGCATTTTCTGGTATCAACTACTCCCTCCGTCCCACTCAAAGTGTCCACTTTGACTCGGCTGCAAAGTGTAATTGACGTCCTTATCAGGCCGGAACAAAATGGGTTCATTCGTAATAGAAGCATCCTTGAAGGTCCTATTATTATAAGCGAGCTCATGTCGTGGATGAAGAAGCGTAAATCTAATGCCTTCGTTTTTAAGTTAGATTTTGATAAGGCTTTTGATTCCATCTCTTGGGAATTCCTAGAAGAAGTCATGGACCAAATGTTCTTTGGGGAGAAATGGATTTGATGGGTTAAAGGCTACTTGTCTTCTTCATCCATCTCGGTGCTCATAAATGGCTCTCCGACTGGAGAATTTTCACCAAAAAGGGGCGTGCGTCAGGGGGACCCAATGGCCCCATTCCTTTTCTTGCTTGTTGCTGAAGGGCTAAACCAAGTGATCAATTCGGCAAAAAACTTGGGAATATTTCATGGTATTAAACTTACTGTTAATGGCCCTGAAATTTCTCATTTACAGTACGTGGATGACACAATTTTCGTGGGGGAATGGTCGATTAGAAATGTGATGAACTTAGCTAGGATCTTACGGTGTTTTCATCTTTCATCGGGTCTGAAAATAAACTACTCGAAAAGTAACTTATATGGCATCAGGGTGAGTGAGCATGAGATTGGTAATATGGCCGATCGTTTAAATTGTATAGTTGGTGAATTCCCCTTTAAATATTTGGGATTTCCTATCGGGATATCAATGAATAGATGTGAGTCTTGGGCCCCTATCATTAACAAGTTTCAAAAGAAACTATCCTCATGGAAGGCGAGTACATTATCGATAGGGGGCGATTGCAACTATGCAAGAGCGTGTTAGGGAGCCTGGGAATTTATTTCTTTTCGTTATATAAAGCTCCATCAAAGATATTAAACGAATTAGAAAGCCTTCGAGCCCGATTTTTCTGGGGTGGTAGTAATGATAAAAGAAAGATGAATTGGGTATCGTGGAATCAAGTGCTTGCGGAACTAGATGCTGGAGGTTTAGGGATTGGGAGCCTGAAAGCTCAAAATGTGGCGTTGCTATGTAAATGGTGGTGGAAATTCCTAACAGAAAAAAACTCTATGTGGGGATTGGTAATCAAAGCAATCCATGGAGAACTTGGTGGCTTAGGAGATAAATCATCATATGGTAAATGCACAGGTTTATGGAGGAATATTTTAAAAGCTGGGAAAGTCTTAGAAGAACAAAATCTGGAATTTTCGAGTCTCTTTCTTTTTGATCCAGTGGCGGAAGTGAATGGTAATCAAGCATGGTCGTGGAATTTATCAAAAGATAGGTATTCTGTCGCCTCACTTCGATATGCCATTGATGACTTAATGCTCCCAGCAAGACGTAACCTTTCTTTCAAATGGACGAAGAGCCTGCCCAAAAAAGTAAATGTTCTATCGTGGCGAGTTGCTTTAAGACGACTGCCTACAAGAGGTAATCTCGTTCATCGTGGCATTCAGGTAAGAAATTCCAACTGTCCGATATGTTGTCATGGCGTAGAAGTTGAAGAGCACTTATTTTTGAGTTGTAAGTTGGCAAAAGATTTAATTTCTTTCATAGGAAAATGGTGGAAAATTGATTCGAGTAACATAACGAACTTGGATCAGTTGCTATTGTGGCCCGATTCTGGTGGTTTAAAAGGAAGAAAACAGGAACTATTTCGAGGAGTAGTATACACTTTCCTGTGGATATTGTGGAACTTTCGCAATGAGGTGGTTTTCAACGATAAAGATCCCAAGAAGTCAACGGAATTAGCTGCGCAATTAATTGGAAAATCTTATTTCTGGTTGAAGCATAGGAGCGGAAACAAAGGCAATTCGTTACAATGGGAAGAATGGCTTGATAATCCGTAGGGGAAATAGTCTAGTTTAAAATGCTTTGCTTAATTGTAATCCATTCTCATGTACATTTTCTAGCATCTTGCTAGTATTATTTTATATTAGTCGGGGTTCGGGGTTGGGGTGATGGCGGTGCCGAAGCTCCTCTTCGTTCTCCTTTCTTGCTGTTCAAAAAAAAAGGTACCTAGATACTTATGATTAGACGTGGCATGAACCTGCTAAAGCAGCTCATTCTCTCTGTACCTAGCTCTTAGTTTTCACGCTAAAAGAGGGTCTAACCCATCATACAAACCCATTGGTAAAATCATTCAGATTCAGAAACTAATATTTAATAAAACCAAAAACTAAATTGGTAAAATCTCAAAACATACTAAACCTATAACGTACTCGACTCAACGAAACTGATATACCCAAATGTAATGAAGTGAATGCTAAATGAAGGAACATCATCAAGAACCGCCAAATTTCTTTCTCAAATAGCAGCAACACCAAACAGGTTCCAATCATTGACCCTAAATGTAGAAACCACTTGGTTAAAAACATCAGCCATCGGGATTCGACCCAACTCCACAGAAGGTACAGTTGCACCAGCTCCAACCGACTGTGAACTTTCGCTTAGAGGGCTGCAACCACAACACAAAACGGACAGTCAATTATTGGATTCATGAATTTTATTTAACACCAGTAATAGCATATTATTAGTCCATAGTTCATACATACCTTATGAAGACAGGCTCATATGCAGTGATGAGTATATCTGTTTGAACTCCGTTTGAGTCTCAAATTCTACAAGTATACCTTAAGAAACCACAATATTAGAAAATTCAAAAAATCACTTTTGCTTAAGAAGCCATCATTTTTTTAACATCTGAAAATCTTATGATATCTCGTTATCTTGTGACTGAGCCATCATAACCCGCTTGAAAGCTTCTAATGTTCATTCACCATTTATGATACAGCCCAATGAAGTTAAGAATGCTGAAAAACTTAAAACTTGAGTCTTAAATAACTCACAACCAATCCGCTAGATCTACAAAGAAAAATCTGTCATTTTAAGCTTACAAAGTTTCATAGTGAAAGATTTTTAAGTTTATCTTCACAGATTACTACAAATAGAAGAGTGAAGACAGCATCCCTCATGAAAATAAATACGTAATTAGCAAGATTTCAGAGTAAAAAAAAGTGACCGATCAAAAAATAAACATTACAAATAGCATAATAAATTTCACAATAACGTACCAACATAACTAGGAATTCCCTTGTAAAATGGGAGTCCATATATGCTTCCTTTTTACTGACTTTCTGCACTGTAAAATCAAAATTCAATATATTATCATGGTTTAAAATTATAAAATAATGTTTTTAGTAATCTCAAAATTTTATTTCAATAAAATCAAGAGTAACCGTAAAGTGGTAAAATAAATGGGTTATGTAATTTTACATGGTCAAATAGGGGATGTCAAATTGTCAGGTAAACCCATTTTACTTTATAACACTCTTTGCCTCTTAAACTCATTCATAGCAGCTAACAAGTAAACCATCATACATCATTCGGTTCCTAGTCTTTTCTACTACAAAATCAATAATATAAGTATATACTCGTACAATATATTCAGAGGTGGAAATGATATAATTAAAGTATGTACAGCGACTAATTGAAGATATTTTAATCTAACATCAACCAACCCTTTATAGTGCAAATACTCAGCATATGAAGATAAATACGGCCAACGATTATCTACATCGAATCAAATTGACATACTGCTAATCATTGCGCCAAATATAAACAAACCCTAGAGCTATAACCGAAACAAATGTTTACCGTGGTTGCTGAGGGCATTTCATGGAGGTGGTGACTACCGATGAGTGAGGGAGAAGTTGTAGTCTAAAAGAGGAAATGCAGATATGGAGCCATGGAGGGAGAAGCATAGTTTTTAACTTGGGGGAAACTACAAGCGGGAAACCTTTGGGGGGAATCTACATGCAGGAATGTTGAAAAAATAATAGAGACGAATATAATCGTTTGTTGTTGTTGTTGGTAGTGGTGGTGGTGGTGTGTATGTGTGATGGATAAAAAGTGCTGGTTACAACCTTTTTAAATAAATCATACAATCTATTCATATAGATCATATTGTAGAAGATTATAGCTAGGAATATATAACTATCTTAAAGTCCCTTGACAATGTGTACGACTAAATTGATATTGTTATAGATTAGGAATGGGTGAGAAAAAATCCGTGACTCGTGGGTACACGTCCATTGTGGTAATAAAACCCGTGAAATTTTTACCCATGGAGTATATGACATTATTATAAGTTTAACAATGAAATATACGATATATGACATTACCAATGTCACATATATCACTATTAAACTTATGATAAAATTAATTCATCATTTTGAAGTATATATAGGACATTATCATAAGTTTAATAATGAAATATATGAAATATGACATTACTAATATCACATATGCCACTGTTAAACTTAGGATAAAATTAATTTATCGTTTTGAAGTATATATAGGACATTATCCTAAGTTTAATAACGGAAGTCATGATATACAACATTGTCAATATCACATATGCCACTATTAAATTTAGGATAAAATTAATTTATCATTTTAGAATATATGACATTATCATAAGTTTAATAATGGAATATATGATATATGACATTACCAATATCACACATGCCACTATTAAACTTAGTATAAAAGTAACTCATAATTTTGGAATATATGACATTATTATAAGTTTAATAATGAAATACATGATATAAGATATTACCAATATCACATATGCTACTATTAAACTTAAGATAAAATTAATACATCATTTGGAATAATTACATTATTATAAGTTTAATAATGAAATACATAATGTACGACATTATCAATATCACATATGCTAATATTAAACTTAGGATAAAATTAATTAATCATTTAGGAATAATCCAACAATATTTTTAGCTTAAAATGACGAATTAGTTAATTAATGTTATTAGCTTTGTGTAGATTAGTGTTTATCTCTACTCCTTTATTAAGCATTTCAAGATTTTGGCATAATTGACTTAGTAGAAGGATATGAGAATTCCCCATATTACCCCTCACTTTAAATTTAGACTCAATTTAAATTTCATGTGCAATCATCCATTTCTTGTGTGGTACCTTTTTTACAAAGCAGATTATGACCGACAAATTCTTTCATTCTTTTTCTTTATTTTACATAGTACATGCTTTTAATTATCTTTTTCATTATCACTTTAGACTCAATTTAAATTCTTATGGAACCAGGTGTTTCTTTTGTGTAGTTTGTTTTTCAATTTCCTATGATTTTTGTTGTTGTTAGTGTTGTTCATCATATATTATTATTTTTTATTTGGATTTAAGCTGTGTATCTTAAATCAATTTTCAAATGCTATTTCACTACATTTTTTTAGAGGATTTCAAATACGTTACCGCCGCATCGCGCGAGCTAATGGCTATATATATATATATATATATATATATATATATATATATATGAGGTGGGATCTTTTGAGAATGTTAAAAAGTAGAGAATGAGAGAACCAATAGGATTATTCCATTTCTCTATGTAACACCCCCAAATTTACTGTTGGCGGAAGCATGCTTTGGGGTGCTACTAATCAATAATCACAGCACATAAGATATAGCAAACGACATCTACATGCGTCGTTTTGATAAAATACATTAAATAACAATAGTACATAGGTTTTACAAAAGCATTGAGTTCACATGATTGATTTGAGAGATTTTAATACATATCTAATTATACAAAATGTAGAAATGCAATGAAATCTCTTGATAACAGTGTTTGCATGTGACTCGAGCTAAGATCCTGAGTGGGCAGTCCTACTACTGCTGATCACCTGAGAATACATGTAAAACAGGTCAGTTAAAAGCTGGTGAGCTCACAGGTTTAATTGATACAAATTAATGTATGTTACGCAAGATTTAGTAATATGATTTGCAACCAAGCAAATAAATAATGTGTATATCACTGCCATGAGCTCATAGTCTGAGCTTAACTGTGGTGTCAGGGTCCGCATTCAAGGACCTGATCGAGGGTGCCTCCCTGAGAGTGCCTAATCTACACTCTAATGAACAAATGCTAATGCGTCCGTTTGACCAGTTGGGGCTTCCAATCCGGACGAGGATTGTCAATCCTATATGGTACCATACACTAACATTCACACTACAAAGTATTACTAAACTATGTTGTGGAGGGCTTTGAGTGCTTAGATAAACAACTCATGCAGAATAAGCAATAATTTGATACTTGCGTAATATGAAGACAGATTGAGCATGTATTCTCACCCCAAAACAGTTCAAATAAGTAAAAGTGGGGCTATGAGACTCACCCGAGTCTGATGTGTGACTGTGATGTGAGAGCTAGCGGTTAAAAGTAAGATTGTCGCCCAGATAGATGTCCTTTAATGTCCTAAACGAAAAGGACATTAAGATGAGTGTTTGACTACTCGTCAAATCGTGTTAACAATTCGATTGTCTTGGAAGATTATTGATTCTCATAGTTTTGTAGGATTTGTTGGTGATAAATGCGTTTGAAAAATAGATATTATTTCTCGAGTTACGTTTATCGTTTAAACACTCGTTGCGTGCAAGTATATATATATACTTATTAGTTGAATATATATATATATATATATATATATATATATCTTGTTGTTGTTGTCGTATCGAAAACATAATTGTCGTTGTCACGTGTATATATATATAAGTTTAAAAATTGCCCATTTATATGTGTCGTAATGATTTAAAGTCAAATATTCGTTTTTGTTTATTAATACACATTTCAGTCTATTAACCCGGTTCACGTTTGGGTTTTATAATTACACAGTCCATTGGGCTTGGCCCAACTTGCTTGGCCCAAATGGTACGACACAATAACAAATCAATGATTCATGGCCCAAACGTTTAATGTTTAATATTTGTCGTGTCCAATTTATAGTATTGCCGAATAATTTATACTCGTATAAGATAATGTCATCTTGTCGTGTACAATTTTAGTACCAAAGTTACGTGTCGTATACTTTATATCAAATATAACTTATCAAATATTTTAAGTCGTGAAATCGTTAATATTTTTGTATTTAAAACTTAATATGTAATGATAATAATTATTATTAATGTTATTTAATTTAATAATAATAATTTGCTAATAATGGCAATTACCATATTTAGTAAGTTTGTATGATTTCTTATATGTATCTATGTATACACGTACCAACTGAAATCTTCAATTTAAACAATTAATTATCATATCATATAAAAGTTAGATCAGAACATCCCACGTGAAACTTTTATGCGACAAGTTATCCGTATCATGTTTTGTGTACATGGAGGCATGACCCATCCGGGTTTCATTTGTCACCCGTTCGGTTCCCAATAATGACCCGACCGGTTCCCATGAATTAGCCGTCCGGGTCAAGTGTGTGACCCATCCGGGTCACTATGTTTTTCTGATTCTGCTCTGTTCGAAATTCTATATCTCATAGTTTTTGTTGTTGCCAACTCAATGTTAAGTTATAATTCGTTATTTATTGTTCAATCATCCACATATATGTACAATATACATAATATTACAAGTTTTATACATTATATAACAAATTTATGTAAAGAAAATTCGAGATGAAGAAGTTCCTCACAATGGTTCGAAGATGGTGAATGATGAATCTGTGATGATGATGGTGACGAGATGAGATGAAGATTATGATTATCTTTTCATGATTTTGTTTGTAATGTAGGTTTGAGAATGAGGAAGAAAGGATGATTATGGCTTTGAGTTCTTGTTTTTGTTCCTGCCTCACTTCTACTGCTGCTGCTTCTTGTTGTCGTGGGGAATCCAGAGGAGAGGGAGAACACAGATGAAAATTATTGGTGAAGATCAATTATTGTGGTTAGGTGTTTGAACTTTGGCATGGAGTGTGTATATATTATAATTGCATCAGTGTTAAGTTTTCAAAAGAGGTGTAGTTGTGTACTGAGAATGTCGACTGACATTTTAAATGTGTAAATTGTTCGGGTATTTAACGGGTAATTTTGTGTTCGGGTTCAATTATTCGTACCCGTGTTCCACTCAATTTTTCATAAAATTTTATTTCATAATATTTTTCAATTACTAATTTGAAATAATAATTTTTATTATTTTGGTTGTGGGATTTTTTTGATATGTTTTTGTCGTGTATGGTACATTTTGTATAAAATGTACGATAATTTACATATTATTATAATTTCTATCTTTCGCATAATATTTTCAAACAGATAATTATTTGAAATAGTTTCGCGTTATTTCTAAAGATTGTATCACCAACGATTGTATTTGTTTTTGTCGGATTCATTCCGATATTGTTTCGTTTCGTTTAATTTATAATTATAAATTTTCATAATGCTTTTTGTCCAAAAGTTTTGGGTACGCTAGACTTATCTCACATCAGGGGTTTAGTTTAAATTTGTAGGGGATTATTGTAATTAACACGTGAAATTAAGTATAAATATATACCTAATTTGGAGGAGTGACACACTCTACAAACTCACTTCTTTTTTTTACCCCCTTAATCTATTATCTCACAAACCGTAGCTCCATAAATTATAAAAATTAGATATTTGGAATCAGCGTGTTTTTCTCTTCGATTAGTGATGTCATAAGCTATACTTTCGATGATTTTTTTTCCTTCATTTTTTTTACCATATTCTACGATATAATCACATGTGATTTTTGATGTTGATCCCAGTATGGATCTTGATATGTATTACTTTGATTGATTATTAATAAGCTTGCGGAATAGTTTATTAATAACTTGAAGAATAAACTTAAAACACAGAATATTAATCAAAAGCTTCAATATTATTATCAAATAATACGAACACACAAATTGTGCTAGGGTTTACAACCTTGAAGCTAATAACTAGAAAATCGTCTGTTCTGGAGTTCTACAGGATCTCTATTTATAACATATAGAGTCCTTTACAGAATCAAACTAATATGGAAATCATATCTATTCCATAATTATCTCTAACCGACTACTAACAGTGGTTGAGCTATACACTAACAGGGGTAGTACCCGTATATAACCAACAGTGGTTAAACACTTGATTACAAAATACACTTATACCAACAGTGGCACTGTTAGACTAATTCTAACTAACAGTGGTACTGTCAATACACAACTAACTAACAGTGGTACAATGCTAGCAGTGGCATAAGACTTGTCTTCTGAGCAGATCTGGCAGTGGCTCAGGACTTAACAATCTCCCCCTAAACTTGATCATTCTCAGTAATGATTCAAGTTTCTTCATCTTTCTTCTCATCTTTGGAAGCTTGATTCTGTTTTCTTCTCTTCTCCTCCTCTCTTAATCTTTCCAATTCCATTCTCTTATGAAACTGATTTAACACCATGTATAAAGCATTAAAAGCACCTTCTGAAACCACAGTAGTTCTTAATTTAGAAGCAAGCACATTCCTCAAAATCTGAGTCCCCAAGACATATTGTCTTTCATCAAACATGAAGATTGTGACTCCATCTCTAAACAAAATCATATGAATTCCAGCTCTAACAAAATGCCTCCAAGTATGCACATGTTCAAAACAGTTTAAAAACAAATTTGTGAATGGTTCAGGCTCAAACAGCATATTCAAACATCTATCCAAATCTCTTTCCATAATTACCATAGAAGCTTGCCTGTTCCTCTGACTGTTAAGCTCATACAGATTCAGAATGTCTAACCTATTCACATTTCTGATCACATCAGTTACAGATGACAGATATTGCACATTCCCATCCTCTCTGACAATCTTGATCTGTTCTTTAATAACATCATCAATTTCTGACCTCTGTCCTTCCCATTGAACTATCTTTGATGATCTATCATGATTAATGTGAATATTTTCTTTACTGTCATTCACCTCTTTGATGTACTTTCTTAACTCTGCAGCATCTTTCTCCAGATCAGGTACCAGATTATCACTAGCAAGAACTCCATCCCATCTAATCTTTAGATTTTTATCAGAAAGCCTTTTCAACTCTCTTTCTTTTGCTTCTGCCTGTTCTTGCTCTTCCTTTTCAATCCTATTCTGTTCCTCTATTCTGACCTGTTCTGCAATCTTTTTCCTATCCTCAGATAGCTTTTTCTCAATAAATTTATCTTGCATAAGCTTCTTTTCAAAATCAACCATTCCTTCATTTTGATGTCTAGCATAAGCTTTTTCCAACCTATCCAATTCCCAACCTTCCAGAATACTCCTTGGTGCATACCTTCCACCAAGAATTCTGATTAAATCCTTTTTCCTTTGAGCAGCAGTTGGTGGTTTATTTCTTTTCTTTTCAAGCTCTGCTTGTCTTTTCTTTCTAGCCCTTTCTTCATTTGCTTGTTTTAACATGACAAACCCTGGGCTCAACTCATCCTTACCATCCTTCTTGTTGATCATATTATGAATTTGTTGTGCAGATAACCCTTTCCCTTTTGCAGCCATATCATTCAACATCTTTGCAGCTCTTTGAGATAAAGTTACTACACTCATGTCTTCCAGCACAACATCAACATCAGGACCCTCATTCCTCTTAGACTCAACAGCCCTCCTTAACATTCTTTCATCATGCTCCTCCTGAGCTCTCCTTGCCTCATTCAAATCAATTTGAGGTTCTACAACCTTCTTTTCCTTTCTCTGTTCTTCCAATTTTCCCTTACCTTTGTCTTTAGAATCAATCTTTGGAACATCAGACTTAGGTTTGGGTGGTGAAGTTGGTTCTCTAATAATAACAGGAGGTAAAATTGTTCTGGTGACAGTGGTTGATGGTGTAGTTATGACAGTGGTTGGTACTGAACTAACAGTGGTTGTGGGTGAATTGACAGTGGTTGTAAGTGAACTGACAGTGGTTACTGCTGAAATACCAACAGTGGTAGTATCTCCAGCAGTGGTTGTTAGACTACTAGCAGTGTCACTAGCAGTGGGTGTAAAGCTGACAGTGGTAGTTTTCTTTGATTTTCTTTTCTTTGCCATAGACTTTCTTCTACCATAAGTCACTTCTACATCTTTTCCCTTGACATCCACATTCAGTGTTCTGCTTTTCACATCTCTCACAAATATATTCACTGCCTCCTTATAGCTTAAACTGCTGTTAATAGGAAACACTTTATCATCCATCACATCCCTTGACTCTTTTGGCACATATACTACCAACTGCTTATCACCATCATCCACTCCTTCATTCACAATGTAATCAGATACAGAAACATCAGGTTCATCCTCCATCACCTCATTATTCTGCATATCATTACCAGCATGCAAATCATCACCAACATCATCATCACCAAAGATTTGATCTCCTGCTCCATCCATATCATCATCATTATCTTTCTTATCTTCAGGCATATTATCTTTCTCTTGATTTTCATCATTATTCTCCCCCTTGCCTGAAGATTTCTGTAAAGCTGCAGCAGGTTGTAAGACTTGTGTAACAACATCTTCTATCACCGCTAGTCTAGATCTTAAATCTGCAATCTCCTGCTGCTGCCTTTGCAGTAACACATCCTGAGCAGCCAACTGTAATCGTTGCTCTCTTCTTAACTCCCTTTCTTTCACAAATTTCTCCCAGATCAATATGACATCATGTGCCAAATCATCAATCGTCAATTCCTCAGTTTCATTACTAGTCTCATCAACATTAGAGTGTAACCTCCTAGAAGAATCATTGACTACATCTGGCACTTGCTCAGATGCCCCTTGATACATGGTACTGGGACCTTCACCTGCATCATTACCCGTAGGTTCAGCATTAGAAGTTGCCTCTGGTTGGGTCTGAGTAATGTTACCACTGTCCTGTCCTGCCAGTGGGCTAGAAACAGTAGTGGCAGCCCTTCCAGAATGAACATTTTCATCAAGTATGTTCACCTGTTGTAAAATTTCCTGTGACTGAGACTGTGAAGAAACAGGAATCTCCACAGCCTGTTTAGCTTTCTTGGATTTCTTAGCTTTGTGGTGGGTAGGTTGTTGGGTCCCTTGTTTTCTTTTTGTGGTGCCACCTCTTGATGTGTGTTCAGAAACATTTTGTCCTGTCATCATTTGGTCCAAGTGGTGTTGGTAATACACCACCAGTAGCAGAAGGAGCAACTGACATTGTGGAAAACAATGCAGTTTCCTTCTTGGAAAAAGTGTTTTGATACTGATACATAGCTCTAATAGTTTTTACAGATAAGGTAGAGCTAACTATAACACTTTTATCTGCTGGCAGATTTGGCAACTGTTTATTCAACAAAAGTTGAATAAACCTAGGGTACATAATGAATGTATCACCCTTTACATTTTTAATCATATTATCTAAGATGAACCTAGATATATTAAACTTAATACCCTGTGCCAAGCAGATTATAGGATATGCAATACTAGAACTAAACTCATTGAAACTAGTTCTCTTTTGTGATAAACATACCAGGAAAGTATGAATATAGAACTTCCATTGTGGACAGAACCAGGACTTCAAGAAAGTATATTCTGATCTTGTCTTTCCAGTACCCTCATATCCCATAGCATGTATTCCTTGAAACAGATCTGCTCTTGACAATTCCATAACCCCTCCTTCATCATCAAACTGCAGAAGTTCTCTAAGAACAATCTCAGTTATCATCACTCTATTTCCTTGAACAGTAGAGTGAATATGAGGAATGCCATTTACAGTTCCTTCTTTAGCATTCTTCCAGAATTCCTGAATATGTGATCGACTCAAACGTGGAGCAACAGTAAGGGCATAAGTAACTGGACAGTTACTTAAGAAATCGATAATTGGGTGAAAGTAGTCATCTGCTATTTCTTTATTCAAGAAAGCCCTCATATTGTGTTCAGAATGAACACTCAAAGTAGAACGATCAGTATCAGAAGAAGATGATGATGCCATTTGTGAAATAGATGAAAGAAAGAAGATTGATTGAAAACACAGCAAGAACGATTTGTAGAGAATTTGGAGAAAGTTTGAAAGCGTAATTGAAAAAGTGAAGTGTTTAGATATTTATATGTTGACAGTGCCAAGCCCTAGTGAAAATAACTAACAGTGGCACTGTTAGTTATGCACCAACAGGGGCACAACCAACACATAAAACTAACAGTGGTTACTTCACTTGGTCAAATTCTAACATTGACTACTCAATAAACCAACAGAGGTAACAGTACTAGCAGGGGTACACTAGTACTAACAGAGGCAAATACTTCATTTTTATTTTTTTATTTTTTTTTTATTTTTTTTTTTTTTAAAAACAACAAATAAACAGCACTAGATTCCAGCTCTCCTAATGTCTCTTGACAGTGGCTTAAACCTGTAATATTAAACATAGTCCATCATTTGATTCTGAATCCAGAGCACCTGTGCACAACAACTGGATGCTGCAACATACTCTGCTTCTGCTGTAGATGTGGAAACTGTGGTCTGCTTCTTGCATTGCCATGACACCAGCCTATTCCCAAGAAATTGACATCCACCACTAGTTGATTTCCTATCCATGTTCTCACCACCATAGTCACTATCTGTGAAAGCTTTGAGCTCAAAATCTGATCCTTTAGCATACCAAAGTCCCAAAGCTGGTTGACCTTTCAAGTATCTAAAAATTCTTTTCACAGCATACATGTGTGACTGCTTTGGATTGGTTTGATACCGAGCACAAAGACACACTGCAAACATAATGTCAGGTCTAGATGCAGTTAAATACATCAAAGAGCCAATCATTGACCTATATAAGTGCACATCTACTTCCTCCCCCTCAGGATCAGAATGAAGATGTTTGTGTGTCTCCATAGGAGTGCTAGCTATCTTTACATCTTGATAACCAAATTTAGTCAAGATATCTTTCACATACTTCCCTTGGTTAATGAAGATTCCATATGACTGCTGCTTAACCTGCAGCCCTAGAAAGAAGGTGAGTTCTCCCATTGAACTCATTTTAAACTTCTTATGCATTAGCACCTCAAAATCTTTACACAATGAATTACTTGTAGATCCAAAGATAATATCATCGACATAAACTTGTACCAGCAAAATATCTTTCTGAATTTTCTTGATAAACAAAGTCTTGTCAATAGTACCTCTTTTGAATCCATTCTTGAGAAGATACTCAGATAGAGTGTCATACCAAGCTCTTGGTGCTTGATGTAAACCATACAAGGCTTTCTTCAATCTGCACACTCTATCTGGAAATGTTGGATCTTCAAACCCTGGAGGTTGGCACACATACACCTCATCATCAATCAAACCATGAAGAAAAGCACTCTTCACATCCATTTGATAAACCTTGAAGCCCTGATAAGATGCAAAAGCTAAAAATAATCTAATAGCTTCTATCCTAGCAACTGGAGCAAAGACATCATCATAATCAATGCCTTCTTCCTGTGTATACCCTTGTGCAACCAACCTGGCTTTATTCTTAATAACTATCCCTCTTTCATCTCTCTTATTCTTAAAAATCCACTTGGTGCCTATAGCTTTCTTTCCTTTTGGTAAATCTACCAAATCCCACACATCTTGCAGCTTGAATTGCAGCAACTCTTCTTGCATAGCTTCAATCCAGCTATGATCCTTGAGAGCTTCCACTGCTTTCTTTGGTTCCATCTGAGAAAGAAAACAAACATATAATGAAGTATGTACATCTTCTTCTCTTACCTTTGACTGCTGTCTTGTCACCACAGGAGAACTAATATCACCAATAATCAGATCCAAGGAATGATCTTTATGAACCAGATATTTAGATGTGGATGTATCAAGTAATTCCCTTTCTAAATTCTGACCCAGAAGATTATCCATTTCTGATTCAGAAACAGAATCTCTTTCCTGTCTATCTTTTTCAAGCTGTGAAGTTGTTTCAGAATCTGATAGAGAATTCCTTTCCAAGACTTGAAATGGTGGAAATCCCTTTGGAGATATCTGCTCTTCATCTGAATCATTCTCTACATCTGATCCATTTGGTGCAGGATTTGATTCTTCAGTTTCTGTTTGATCCTGTTGAAAAACTGCTGGTGGATCTGGAGTCCAGTTTGGAAACAATACATACTCCAAGTCATTCTTTTTAGATTGACTGGAGTTGCTCTGATTATCTGCACCATCACCTGCACTAGTACCTGCACTAGTAGATACATCTGGATATCTAAAAGCATAAGTTAGTGCATCAATATCAAACAACACTTCTGGACCTGTTCCTTCTACATTTAATGTATGTTCATTAAAAGTCACATTCATGGTCTCCTCAATAATCCTAGTCCTTTTGTTAAACACTCTATAAGCCTTGCTTTGAATAGAGTATCCAACAAAGACAGCCTCATCCACCTTACTTTGAAACTTACCTAGGTGATCTCTGGTATTTAAGACAGTACAAGGACATCCAAATGGTTTTAAAAAGCTAACCAAAGGTTTTCTCTTAAAGAATAACTCATAGGGTGTCTTGTTATGAGGTTTGACTATCAAAATCCTATTCAAAACATAACAAGCAGTGCTAACTGCTTCTGCCCAAAAGGACATTGGAAGTTTAGCATCTGCTAGCATGCTCCTAGCAGCTTCAATTAGTGTCCTATTCCTCCTTTCAGCTACTCCATTTTGTTGTGGAGTCCTAGGTGCACTAAACTGTCTTTCTATACCTTTCTCATCACAGAATTTATTCATCTCACAATTCTTAAATTCTGTCCCATTATCACATCTGATGATCTTAACCTTTTGATTAGTTGAATTTTCAATCCTAGTTATGAAAGATCTAAGTGTTTCACTTGTCTCATCTTTTGTCCTAAGAAAGAATACCCAACTCATCCTAGAATAGTCATCAGTTATCACCAAGCAGTAAGATTTCTTCCCTTGACTAGCTACATTGGTAGGGCCAAATAAATCCATATGTAACAGGTGTAAGGGAGTGGTATTGGTATTAACAAGCTTGGACTTATAAGAAGTCTTGTGTTGCTTGCCTTTGAGACAAGCTACACAATGGTCACTACATTCAAATAACTTTTCAGGTAAGCCTCGCACTAGCCTATCCTTAACAAGTTTATTCATGGTCTTATAATTCAAGTGACACATCCTCCTATGCCATAAATCAGATTCAGAAACAGTAGCTTTAGATATAAAACAATTGGCATTTTGAGAGTCCATCTTGTTTAAATCACTACAGTATACATTGTTCTTTCTTGGAACTCTCATTAAAATTTTGTCTTCAGGAATTTTGAGTTGTTCAGAAAGAATAATGCATTCTGTGTTAGTGAAATAAACAGGATTTTGCTTATCTGTGATTTGACTCACACTAAGCAAATTATATCTCAATTGCTCAACATAATAAACATCATTGAAAGTGAGCTTACTGCATTTTACCTTGCCTTTACCTGTGATTTTTCCTCCTCTAGGGTTACTGCCAAATGCCACATCTCCTCCATTAAATTCTTTAAAATCCTGCAGTGTCTCCCTATCTCCAGTCATGTGCCTTGAGCATCCTGAATCAATATGCCATAAACTTGGCTTGCTCTGCACATATCAAAAGAGAAAATAATTAGATTCTCTTGGGAACCCAAACCAATCTGGCTTTGGGTTTCCCTTTAGCATTTTTTACATCAACCCTCTTAAAGGTGATTGATCTCAATGCTTCATTGGTTTTGAACACTTTTGATGTGTATGCATTCTTATGTCTCCAAAAACAATCTGTTTTAGACCTAACAGTGGTTATTGGTCTGACAGTGGTCACTTTTAAGTTTGTGTTTATTACCCTAGCAGTGGTAGCTTTACTTGGTATAAACATTTTGTTCAAATGTTTAATACCAGCAGAGGTACCATGCCTGACAGTGTTCAAACCCTCCCCTGTTGGTGTTCTGCCTCTGTTAGCCTTTGACAGTGGCACTGCTGCAGTATTAACAGTGGCTGCAGCATTACCTCTGTTAGCTTTATTTCTCAATACTCGACTTGTACCACTGTTCCTATTATTTTTAGGATTGTGATAGCAGTCCAGTTGAAGATGGTTATACTTACCACAAATAAAACATGATTTTCTTTTCACACATTCAAACCCATTACCCAGCCTTTGTGAGACTAATTGATTCCAATTCCTCTGATTCCCTCTAGGTGTAGGTTTGATTATTTTATTTGCAGGATTTTCATCATGTTTGCCTGCACACTTACTACATTCAGCCTTGATGTTTGACACAGACCCTAGAGTAATTCTAGATTTGTTAATCCTATTCTTTTGTTCAAGCTGTTCTTTAGCTTTCTCTATGAACATCCTCTTGCCTTCTAATAGTTTATCACTCTTAAGTTCTGAAATAAGACCAGTAATAGACTTGTTGAACTCATTCACAGACTTTGCACTAGTTGAACTATCACTATCATTCTCATCTTCCTCAGTCCAATCAGATATGTCTACTTTATTAAAATCTACATTATCATCACAATTAACTACTGGATCTACCTTAATAAACTCTTCTGACACACCTTTCTTAAGTTGTCCTAAGTCAAACTCAATTTTAGATGGAAAGTAAGTATGATTATAAGGTGGGGGAACAGCATTAAGGTTGTATCCTAATCCAGTTTTTAATTTATCATGAATTTGAGACTTGATTAAGTTTTGAACACCTTTTGAAGCATTTTCCAATTCATCAACTTTCAACTTAATTGACTCCTTATCAGAAATTGCCTCAGTCAACTTGGCACTTATCATATCAACTTTTGTTTGTAAAGCTTTCTTTTCCCAATTTAAATATTTAATATCTAATTGAAATTGTGATTCATTCTTTTCAAAAGCTTTAATTTGAGTTTCCAAATTTTCAATAGCTAAGGTTGCATGTTGACTTTTGATCTCACATGCTTTCAACTCATTGCACACAACAACATTATGATCCCTATAAAACTTAACCATTTTCTTGCATTCAGGAGAACATAATTTAAGTTGTACCTCATGTGGAACATCTGAAGATTCTGGTTCTTCTGTGACAGCCATCAATGCTTGATTATTGATCACAAGCTCTTCTTGATCACTCCAGTCAAATCCCCCCATTCCATCTTGTGCAACCAATGAATCTGAAGTGGTGTTCTGTACAGGTACCATTCTTCTCTGAGGACCAGAATTATTTCTAATAATTCCATTAGCAGAATTCATAGATCCTCCATCCTTTGTGTTCCTGCATTCTCTAGCAAAGTGGCCCATCTTGTGACAGTTGAAGCACTCCACCTTACTCTTGTCAAAGCCTGCTACACCATCTCTCTTGAATGTAAAGTTTCTGTTACCAGACCTTTGCATAAATCTCTTTGCTCTTATGGTAATCATGGCCATTTTCCATCTTAAATCCATCTCCTCAAGATCTTCTTCAGTCACCTGTTCTAAATCTTCTGTTGTTAAAGATGAATTTATGTGACTAGCAAAGAATGCTTCTAGTACATTATCATTAGCACCAGATGTGCTATTACTTCCAGTATCACCAACAGAAACAAAAGCAGCATTGTTAGAAACACCATTAGACTGTTTCATAGCTACAACCTCAGGCTCAAGTTTCTTAGATCATTGTACAGATCCTCAATTTCCTTTTGATCAAGATCTGTACTTTGTCTAAGTCCCACAGTGTACATATTCCATTCAGTACCAAGTGATCTTAAAAATTTCCTATTAAGATCATCCTTGTCAATCTTAACATTATGATTTTCAAGATCTCCCACCAGTTTCTGAAACCTGTCAAAGGTTTGGGTTAAGGTTTCTGACTTAACTCCAGCAAAGTTCTCAAACTGTTGTTTGAGAAGAGACCTCTTGTTTTTCTTTGTGTTATCATTCCCTCCAAACCTGGTGACAATAGCTTCCATAAGTACTTTGGCATCTACACATTTATCAAACTTCTTTTGATACTCATTGGGAATGGACAAGAGTAGAGTACTTAATGCTTTCCATTCAGTAGCTCTTTCTTTTCTCTCAGCATCTGTTTTGGGTGGTGGTCTTGCTACTTTTTCACCATCTGGACCCTTTGGATAATTAGGTCCATTGATAACCACCTCCCACATCATATAATCTGTGAGAAGCATGTACTGCCTTATTCTTGTCTGCCATAATTCAAACTCATCAGGTTTGAGCATAGGAATCTTGGTAGCCTGTATTCCTTCCATTGTTTCAGTAGACATCTTGAAATTTGAATAGAAAGCTTTAACCTTTAATAGAATTCTTCAAGATCAAAGCAATATCTAGCTCTGATACCACTTGTTGATCCCAGTATGGATCTTGATATGTATTACTTTGATTGATTATTAATAAGCTTGCGGAATAGTTTATTAATAACTTGAAGAATAAACTTAAAACACAGAATATTAATCAAAAGCTTCAATATTATTATCAAATAATACGAACACACAAATTGTGCTAGGGTTTACAACCTTGAAGCTAATAACTAGAAAATCGTCTGTTCTGGAGTTCTACAGGATCTCTATTTATAACATATAGAGTCCTTTACAGAATCAAACTAATATGGAAATCATATCTATTCCATAATTATCTCTAACCGACTACTAACAGTGGTTGAGCTATACACTAACAGGGGTAGTACCCGTATATAACCAACAGTGGTTAAACACTTGATTACAAAATACACTTATACCAACAGTGGCACTGTTAGACTAATTCTAACTAACAGTGGTACTGTCAATACACAACTAACTAACAGTGGTACAATGCTAGCAGTGGCATAAGACTTGTCTTCTGAGCAGATCTGGCAGTGGCTCAGGACTTAACAATTTTTGATAAAAAAAAATTAAATTTGTTCACGATTATTTATTCATGATATATGTTATTTAACACGTAATTACTACTTAATATTCATCCACATTAAGAGTTATAAAAAAAAAAATTTAAAATTGCATTAGTTTTGATTAAAAATCACATGTGATTGTTATTTGTACATTTGATCACAAGTGATTTGTTATATAACCACATATGATTTTGCATATAATCACATATGATTTTCATTTAAAAATTGATATATGATGAGAAGTTTACTAATATATGATAATAAATGTATGATTTTAACTTGATTTTTACTTATTGTATAATTATTAGTCAATGATTTCAAAATTCATATTTTATTACTCTTTTATCACATATGATTGATAGTTTGATGTTCAATCGCATGTGATTACAACTTAGTTTTTTATGTTTTAATATCTTAAAATCATCAATCATTTGAATTTAAATCACATGTGATTTCACATTAAAAGTTTTTAAAACCCCCAAAAATGGGGGGGAAAAACTTCGTCGAAAGTATAGCTTGTTGGATCTAGAATCGAAGAGAAAAAGACGCTAATTCTGAATATGTAATTTTTATAATTTGTAAACATACAGTTTGTAAGATATTTAGCTTTGAAAAAAAAGAAGTGAAAATGAGTATTTAAAATTGAGCAATCCTATTTGTTCCTCAATTCTCATTTTTTTACTATTCTTTTTTAAACTTTATTCGTATATATATATAAAAGTTGATTATAGTTTCCTTATTAATAAAAGAATGTCAATTTCTCAACATAAATTCATTTCCCCCCAAAATTGTCAGCGATTTCAAGTCCCGCCTCTAATTCCCCCAAATCAAAACCCTAAAGTTCACCGCCAGATCTCACTTGGATTCTCTTCTTGATCTTTTCTACACGTCTAGTATCGCATCTTCCTCCTCGTGGGTGGTCTCTCTCTACTCGACCCTATCATTGAACCACCGTTGCACTGTCGTTCTCTCTCCCGCCATCATCGCACCACCACTACTCTGTCGTCTCGCCGCTGCTGCACCGCTGCTTGAACTTGCAGCTACTTTTTACTCCATTGCACCATCGCCTTGATTCGGTTATTATTTATAATGTAAAGGTAGTTTGATGATCGGAAATGAAGTAGATAATCCGAATCCGCCAGCTAAATCGTTGAATCAAAGTTCTGTTTATTGTGTTCTTGACTATTTTTTTTTATCAAATTGGGTGTGATACAATTGTTTCTCTATTGAATTCACATGTGTTATTATTGTAATAATGTCACTGCTAGCCTGCTACAAGTATTTAATTGGGATTACTTGCTAAGGTAATGGTACAGTGAGTGTCTACAAGGTGCTTGATGAAAAGTCCAGGAGAAGTTTGATACATGATCGGTTATTAGATTCTTCCTTTTTTTGGTAGCAAACATTTAACATGTTGGTACACTATATCTTAATAATGTTTTTCTTTCAATTTTGCAGGGTACACATGATTACATGAGCATACAGTTTTGCAGCTGATAAAAAGTCACTAGAAATGATGTTGTTGTCAAGGTAAGCAACCTGTAGTATATCCAGTTTTAATCTTCCAACACTAGGTGAAGTTGCTAATCATTGACCCCATGGCTGCTCTATAGATTATATAAGTAATGATCTCATTGATGCTAATCTAATTATATAGATACGAATGCTATGCATGTAGGAATCTTTCTATTCAGCGGATCTTATTACCAGTTTATTTTTAGATATGATATCACATTCTCTTCTCATGTGTGCGTGTTTGATTTGGTTAATGTGCACACACACGGTCACACAAACTGTGTGATGTAAGTTAGAGCTCATTTAGGGCTTATTTTGAGTTATAGCGTTAAGAAATTCATGTCTATGATTACTTGTGAGTTGTGATGCTTTGCAAGGATTACGTTGTTTTGGCAATTGCTCTCCATCCAACTCATGGCATGGGTGTTTCTTATAGTGGTGACTTCAAGGTAAGATAGCTAGCTATATTATCTAAATTTAAATACAAGTGATTTTAATCTGCTTACATTCATCTATTATCCATTGTTTGATCTACTTACATGTGGTTGAGATTGTGTTTTGAATTTGATGGTGAACTAATATATATTTGACCCACATTCAGCCCAAAGATTAGTTGGTTTGTTATAAGAGCCGAATGAAGCAATATAATTATTATCATTTACATATCATAATGATAATGATATAATGTGATACAAGTTCTTTTTATCAGCTAGCATAATATATTCATTTCAACAGTGAGTATATTTAACTTATGTATTAGTTTTATTTGTTTATTTCATATCCATGCTTAATCATGTCGTGAGTGGGATATTAACAGCTCAAATTGCAAGTAAGTGGGACAGCATATCTCTTAGTTTCATAAAAGTTTGTATGCAATTATCAATTATGTTAGCATTTTATTTGTCAATGCCATATGATTTATCTAGTCAATTATTGAGATCGAGTCTTAATCATATATTGCACATATATTGGATGACGTATACCGCAGCTGTTATATTGATATTACATCAGGTAATTGTTGCTTGCTAATGTTAGTTTTAAAAATGACATATACTTGATGTAACCATATGTACAATAGCATTTTATGCATTTTATCAATTTATATTCACAATATATCAAGATAGCTACTATTTCCTGCATTTTGACTGATATGTGTGCTTAATATATATAGATGCTAATGAGTTTAAACATCTTTGCAACTGAGCTAGCTATTGTAATGCCTCCTACTTGGTGGGTGCTGCATACCTTTGCTTTTATGGATTATTTCATACATATCATTTATGGTAGAAATCTTTTATTGTATGTCAACTTGCTTTGAATATTATTTATGTTATAGGTTACTTAACTACGAAAGAGATCAAATGCATTTTGACTGTAAGTGTTTTTTGTGATTTTTTAGGAAACTGAGGGAAGATCAACAAGGAAGGTAAATGACTAGCATTTAGAGAAGGTCCATAAATATGCAGAGGTGGATACATAGACAAACTTTTATATCGACTGAGTATTTTCTTGGCTGCTGGCCTCCTACTTGACCTGGTGACGTTTTTTGATAGTTATTATCGAGCAAACTGTTGACACTATGTATAAATATGAATATATCGTTTTGTATTTATAATCGTTTCTTAATTTTTGTATAGCTGAAATGAATTGTATCACATTAGCACGTCATGTATTCTATATATCTATTTTATAATTATTTTTTGTATTATATCAATAAACAAAATTACTTTTTAAAAGCATATGGTCACACTTATACTTAAGGTCACTTTTGACTTAATTTTATGTGACTAAATCCTAAAGTAAAACAATTGTTGTGTGACTAAATGTTGTAAAACGTCACACAAACATAAAATTCAAGTGGCCATTAGATGAACAATAGTTACATAAAATACACGTTCACTTGACTTTAAAGAGCATATGGTCACACTTATTAACGTCTATGGCCACTTTGGCTTAACTTTATGTGATCAAATCCCAAAATAAAAACACTCGTTGTGTGATTAAATGTTACAAAACGTCACACAGATACAAATTTCAAGTGGTCATTGGATGAATAATAGTCACACAAAATACATGTTTACTTGTCTTTAAAGAGCATATGGTCACACATACTGCACGTTTACTTGACTTTAAAAAGCATATGGTGCCTCACAAACATACAAATCAAGTGACTATTGGATGAACAATAGTCACACAAGATACATGTTTACTTGACTTTAATGAGCATATGATCACACTTATTAACCTTTTGGTCACTTTTGACTTAATTTTATGTAACTAAATCCCAAAATAAAACAATCGTTGTGTGACTAAATGTTGCAAAATGCCTCACAAACATACAAATCAAGTGACTATTGGATGAACAATAGTCACACAAGATACACGTTTACTTGACTTTAAAGAGCGTATGGTCACACTTATTAACACTTATGGCTACTTTTGGCTTAATTTTATGTGACCAAATCCCAAAATAAAACACTCGTTGTGTAACTAAATGTTACAAAACGCCACATAAACATAAAATTCAAGTGGCCATTAGATGGACAATAGTCACACAAAATACAAGTTTACTTGATTTTAAAGAGAATATGGTCACACTTATTAACACCTATGACCACTTTTGGCTTAATTTTACATGACCAAATCCCAAAATAAAGCACTCGTTGTATGACTAAATGTTACAAAATGCTACACAAACATAAATTTCAAGTGGCCATTGGATGAACATTAGTCACATAAATATACGTTTACTTGACTTTAATGAGCATATGGTCACACTTATTAACACCTATGGCCACTTTTGACATAATTTTATGTGACCAAATCCCAAAATAAAACACTTGTTGTGTGACTAAATGTTACAAAACGCCACACAAACATAAAATTCAAGTAGCCATTGGATGAACAATAGTCGCACAAAATACATGTTTACTTGACTTTAAAGAGCATATGGTCACACAAAATACAAGTTTACCTGACTTTAAAGAGCATATGATTACACTTATTAACACTTTTGGTCACTTTTGGCTTAATTTTATGTAACTAAATCCCCCCAAAAAAAAACAACAACAACAATCGTTGTGTGACTAAAGGTTGCAAAATGACACACAAACATATAATTGTAGTAGACATTGGATGAACAATAGTCACACAAAATACACTTTTACTTAATTTTAAAGAGCATATGGTCACACATTTTATGGTATTGGTTAATCTTTTTAAAATGATACGACCACTAACCATCTAAGTAACCGTATGCACCCTTAGGTCACGGGACCTTTAGTCACATAGACGCTGAAAAAACAAGTGTGACCATATGCATATAGTCACACTTTTCTCGTGTGACCAAATCGCAAATCTGTACTAAACAATGATTAAAACTCATCATTTGTGTTGGGTTAACCTTCTCCTTCCCCAACTTGCCCCACATCAGTTGGAGGTGGAATTGTTGTCTTCCGTATAAGAGGGTGCATACCACTTTCTCACAAGATGCGTTTTAAACCTGTGAGGGTAGTTGAGTCATTGGTGGCTCGACTGTTCCAAAGCGGATAATATCTTTGTGGCGATGTTGCTCTTGCAAGGCGGCACTGTTGCATTTAGCTTATGCTGTCGTTGTGGAGATCGTGGTGTTTGTTTTTGGCTAAAATAAAAATGAGAGTTTTGTCCCACATTTGTGGGTGGAACAAAGGAGGGAATGACTCCTTGGTTATAAAAGGAGGCCTAAGCCTTAGTTTCAAAATGTACCAACTCAATATACATCTATAGTATTTGATTCTTTCTTTCTCCCTTTGGTTTAAAGTGTCTAAGGTGTGAGTCAAATCCTTGAAGGGTGTGAGTGTTGGTTGGACGGTGGCTTAGGAGATTAGTCTATGTGATTGTAATAATTTTTCATATAGTGGAATCTTTTCTCTTTGGAGGCCCGTGGTTTTTTCTCTGGTTTTGGAGTTTCCACGTATATTCTTGTGTTCATATTTCTTTATTGTTTTCATTGGCTGGGTTGTTGGGGAATCTTTGAGATCGTTTTCCCCAACAAGTGGTATCAGAGCCAAGGTTTTCGTGGAGGTCTCGGTTTTAGAATTTCATAGTATGCTCCGTAGTTGCAGTTTTGTCTGAACTTTCACATCAGAAACGAATTCTATTTATCGTATTGGGGTATCTTGGTTCTATCGATTATCTTGTATACGATAGAATTATATGTGAGCCTGAAGTATTTACACGTGTAGAAAAGGTTTTGGCTAAGGAAAGACTTGGTACTTAAGCGTGTCCATTGTGACCCACCACTCTTTCCTGGGATCCTTTTTTCTCTTGAGTGTATTACTAATTGGCTGAAAACATACTTTTCTAGTATACAATACTGGTAATTTTTTGAAATACAGATATGATGTCAAAGTTCAGTCCAATGAGGTTCGATGTAGAGAAAATTTATGGAAGGATCAATTTTGGCTTGTGGCAAGTTCAGGTCAAGGATGTGTGGATTCAGTCCGGGTTACACAAGGCATTGAGGGGGAAACCAACCCCTGATTCTGGCGGTGATTCTAGCGGAACCGGTAAGATCGATGATGAAGAATGGGTTGATATGGATTTGAGAGCGGCAAGTGCTATTCGTCTGTGTCTTTCAAACAATGTTCTTGCAAATGTGCATGGGGTATCAACGACAAAGGAGCTTTGGGATAAGCTTGAACATTTGTACCAAGGCAAAGGCATCTCAAACCAGTTGTGTCTCAAGGAACAGTTCCATACTCTACGTATGGAAATAGGTACAAAAATTTCAGATCAGCTGAGTGTTCTTAATAATATCGTTTCAGAATTGGAGACTATTGGAGTTGAGGTTGATGATGAAGATAAATCATTGAGACTTATATTATCTTTACCATCCTCCTATGAGCACATGAAACCTATTCTGATGTATGGGAAAGAGACCTTGAAGTTTGAAGATGTTACTAGCAAACTCATATATGAGGAGAAAAGACTGGAAGGTAAGGACGGGACTTCATCAGAAGGTACGGTTTTGGTAAGTGAAGATAGGAAGAAAAAGAACTCCAAGAAAAATCTAATATGCTGGAAGTGTGGGAAGTCTGAGCATGTCAAGATGGATTGTCCAGATGGAGCGGATTCAGCAAAGGGCTCCAAATCTGCTGAAAATGTCTCCGTTCTCACGTAGAATAGTGAGTTCTATTAAGAGATGACATCATCATGGTGTGTCCGCGCCACCATGGAAAGGGATGGTTGTCAGCGGTTCACAGGTATTTACACATGGGTAATGGTTTGGCTTAAAATGTAAGGTGTGTGGTGGAAATTGATGTCGATGGCTGAGGAACTTCTAGGTGAGCCAAACAGGGGAAGTTGCACCATAAACAATTTCAGCATGTTTTTCCATATCTGTCGAGGTGAAATGCTTAGAATGGGTTATTCTGAGTGGAGATACTCTTTTTTGTTGGAGTATGATGATTCTTTTCGGATTATGATTGTCGGTCGAGACAATGGTTCCGATGATGGAACAAAGTTATCTTTATTTTATCCATGGTGGAGATTGTTGGTTTTTGGCTAAAATAAAAATGGGAGTTTTGTCCCACATTGGTGGATGGAACAAAGGAGGGGGTGACTCCTTGGTTATAAAAGGAGGCCTAAGCCTTAGTTTCAAAATGTACCAAATCAATATACATCTATAGTATTTGATTCTTTCTTTCTCCCTTTGGTTTAAAGTGTCTAAGGTGTGAGTCAAATCCTTGAAGGGTGTGAGTGTTGGTTGGACGGTGGCTTAAGAGATTAGTCTATGTAATTGTAATAATTTTTCGTATAGTGGAATCTTTTCTCTTTGGAGGCCCGTGGTTTTTTCTCCGGTTTAGTTTCCACGTATATTCTTGTGTTCGTACTCCCTCCGTGCCACCCCAAGTGTCCACCTTATTATTTTGGGTTGTCCCAAATAAGTGCCCACTTTCATGTTGTAACCGATCGAAAGGGACTTTAGTGGGTATATATGTTATTTGATTGGTGAAAAGTGTAGCTAGTGGAGAATCTTAAAACTGCGTGCAAAGTCAAAGTGAATACTTTGGATGGGACAGATGGAGTATTTCTTTACTGTTTTCATTGACTAGGTTGTTGGGGAATCTTTGAGACCGTTTTTCCCAACAATTTGGTCATGCTTCTTTAGTATTCCACTTATCACCCTCCAACTACTATCACTTGGCAACCTTTCACCCTGTAATAATAAATTCGTCTAAGTATACTTGAGGGCCGAATATCAAGCAATTTTATTCTTCATATATATTCGGTTTCGATTAAGAAATTGTGACGTAAAACCGCACTCTATGCGAGTTACCAAAGGAGGGAATCGCCACCCGAAACATAAATCCAATTCCATTCACCCTACTATCCTAACACCACCCCTTATTCCATGAGTGATATATATATATATATATATATATATATATATATATATATATATTACATAGGTTCATTATTTGGTCATAAACACCAATAAGCCAAAAGTGTAAAATTACGTATCATCAGGTTTTTAAAGATATTTAGCCCATATACAAAGTTTTAAACTCTTTTTATTCTTCTGATCTGAACACATCATTGGTAACATAAGTTGACCGAGAAAGCCACGAATTTAGTGATGATAATGGAGTATTGGTGGTGATGGGATGTGGGGATGGTGGTAACCTGAGGGGGAGATCGAACAAAACAAAGAAGGGGTTAGGGTGATTATTTGTTCTCTAATACCAATCAATATTAAAAAATGAACAAAGAATTTTATTTAGGGTTAAAGGGTTGAGGAAGAAGCTGAAGGTATTTTAGTCATTTTATAAGCCTTAACGAAGAAAACTAACGTATTTTGTTAAGTGGAATGAGTAGTGAAGCAAAATACTAAATATCGGGTAGTCAAGTAACATTTCATCAACCTAAAAATCAAACATGATTTTTTGAACAAACACATGGACGGTAGGCCTGTAAACGAACCGAACGAACATGGATGGAGTCTGTTCATGTTCGTTTATTAAGGTTTTGACGAACAAACGAACGAACACGAACGGATAAGCAAACATATTCTGTTGTTCATATTCGTTCACTAAGAAATTTTGATTGTTCATGAACACAAACGAACGTACACGAACAAATACATAACTTAATACATTTTTTCGTTAATACCTTGAACAAACCTCAACAAACACAAACGAACACACACACACACACATTGTGACACCCGACGATTTAGGGTTACTGATTAACCCTCTAGAAACCCTAATTACGTGTGTTTAGTTTAGTATTAGGCTAAATACTTGTAATTACTAGTAACTATTTGTATATTTTATGTGAATATACACCTCCGTAATAGATTTATATTACGCTACGTAATTAGTTGTAATTACGCTTACGCAATTTGGTGAAATTGTGCAAAACAACCGGACGGAGTCCAACACTGTATAAAGTACGACGTTGGGGAAAACATTTCTATAAATAACTTAAATCTATTTTTAGAAGTTATTTATCATATATTATTATTTTAATATAATAATACCCGAAAAACCTAGACGTTTGGATTAAAACGTCTCAAACGCAACGAAAACGCGCAGAACGCGCCCGACAATCGAGACCGATAAATTAACGGGACATTTTTATAAATGTTCTAAGTACTTAACCTTTTATATCAATTAAGAGTATCAAAATTTAAATCGTTGATTAAACACGTACAATTAACGTTTTACGCACGAATAAACATCGAAACAATCGGGTAAACGAACGGGAAACATAACAAATTAAATGGTAAATAAGAAAATGACTAAAATACCCTTTATGGGCCCCCAAGGCCGGACCCCCCATGCCCCCCATGTGCCACCACCCTAAACCCCTCTCATTTTACATGCAAACTCATGATTAAACTTCTCTTACACCTCCACTAAGTGTACATGCAACCTCATTTTTACTCCAACACTCCATCTCAATTTTTCTCTCTATTCTCTCTCACTCTCCCCCTCTCTAAAATACAGAGAATTTCAGTCATTACAACCACCATTCTCCACCTCAAACCACCCTCAAACACCACCATTGATCAAGCAAGAAAAGGAACCAAGCTCAAGAAATAATCATATTCATCTTCCTCTTGTTTCTCCATTAGTTTATTGGTATAAATCACTTAAACTCTTCATTAGTTTTACTTACATAATGTTTACTTATATATTATAAAGCTCATCTAACAAGATTATGTCCAAATATAAGCTTAAAATACGTTTTTATGAATTTTTACACAAAGATACATAATCTGTCCAGAAAATCACAGCACACTAAAAACGTCATATCTTGAGTTCTAGGAAGATTTAGAAGATGATTTTTTTTTAAAATTTGAGTATTGAAAAGATCTACAACTTTCGTGTTTTACACTTTTTCCATAAACGTACACGTTTTTCTCTATTGGTCGATTTGTGGACTGGTCTGGGTGAAATCAGAATCTGGGCTATGCATGGGCATTTATATTGTTTCTATATGAAGATGGGACTTAAAACTCTTAGGAAACATATGTTAGACACTAAACACACATAGAAGATCAGTTGGTAAAATTTATGAGACTTGATTTGGACCAGAAATATGTAAGACACATGGTGAAACAAACCGACAAAAAGTCGAAAATGTGAAATCTTGAACAATTGGGACTTTTATAAGAACCGACACTTTTGGTAAATTAGGACATGAACCGACAATATAATTGGACTCTAAAAACTGATATTTGGGTTGGGGGAAAGTTTCGGGTCAAACCGAGAAGTTTGACCAAGTCAACAAAAGTGGCTCGATTTCGAAAAACTTACTATATTTGGAAAATGGTAACAAAAATGGGTTTGGGTGACTTAGTTAGTAACTTGGACCAAAAACTAATTTTGGAAAGTTTCTCGAATGAAAAACCGACACTTAGAACACTTGGATTAAAAATTGAAAATCGGATCAGGCACAAGTGCCGCCCTACCAGCGACACTTACTCAAGTGACGCCTAATCTAGCGTCACTTACCCTTAGTGCCGCCTGAGCCCAAGTGTCGCCTATAGCGTCACTACCCCAAGTGACGCTGCCAATTTAAAAATCACATTTAATGTCACTTGACCTAGTGCCGCTAACCAACCGAGTGTCGCCTATAGCGACACTTACTTGAGTGACGCCCCTAAGTGACGCACAGAGTGACGCCCTAAGTGACGCCTAAAACATAAACTTTAAAACTAGATTTCACACTAAGTGTTGAACTTTATGTAACATCTAATCTTATACGATATAACTCAGTAACACATAAAACATGCTTTGTAAGCACACGAATAATGATAATGTCTTAACGAATTATTATTACAATCTTTCACCAACGGGTCGTACGCGTTTTTGATAAACGAACTTGAACAACTTATTTGGACATACTAGTTGATGAACTAGCTTTAGGTGGACATAAAACCCCCACCTACCCGATTGGCTTAAGTGGACATTAACCCCCACTTATACAATCGCTATAGATGGTCTTTTGAGACATCTACTTATACAACCTCATACGTTTAGGGCGTTAGGAGGTTGCACACGGGAACGAGAACACCCACTACTTGCTAATATTTGATATTGCTTGCTACCTGCTTAACTCTGGTGAGTTTCATAGCCCCTTTTTACTGTTTTTCACTGGGTGAGAATACATACAACTGTTTTATAAACTGCTTTATGATCACAAGTACTGGAAACAACTTTTTGTACGGATTGCATGAGACCTGATTAATCCACTAAAGTCCTCTACTTATCATAGTCATTAAAATTTGTGCGTGAGTATTATTGGGTGATACCATCAGGGTTTGACAAACCTCGTCCGGGCTAGTCGCGCTAGCCAACCCACGGGCGCAGTATTACTTGTGATTTAGAAGTGTATCGGATTAGTACACTTACCGGAGGCAAACAACGTTAAGCTTGACTATGAGACTCATGCAAATGGTATACTTATATTGCTGTATGCAATACTTTTACTTGTCGTTGGATAACGATACTTTTACATATCATTGACGAATGATGCAAAACTTGGAAATCTTGTGGATCATTTTAGCAACTGATTACTTAACAAACCTATGAACTCACCAACTTTATGTTGACCTTTTAGTATGTATTTCTCAGGTAACCCACCGCAGTAGGAAGCTTTTGGAAAGCTTAACTCGAGTCGCATTGTTTTCAAAACATCAGGAGATTAGATTGCATGTAGCTGTATTTTGTAAATTCAGCAATGTATAAGAAATCTCTAAACGGGTTATGCGAACTCCAGAATTATTTTGTAAACATTTGAATTATGGTAATGTAATATTTTCAAACGTCTCATATAGAGGTCGTTTGCTTGATCTTTGTGTTGATGATATTTGATTTGGTCGGCGCCCCCGTGACACCTCCCACTTCCGCTGCCACGTATTTTGGGGGTGCGACACACATACATGCGCATCTACTCATATAGATTATATAACTTGAAAGTTTGCGATATGATGGATATTCAACATTACAAAACGATCACAAGATGATGTTCAATTCTAATATATTAACAAGTTTTATACAACATTCAAGTGGATCACAATTTTGTATGAAAATAAACTCATTTGCTCGATCCGATCGTAGGCAAGAACAAGAGATCTGGAACTAGTGGAAGGAAAGAATGAATGTGTTTTTGGAGTGCATGGAAATATGAGAGTGAATGTATGGCAAAAATATTAAGATGTATAATATTATTATATGAAAATATCTAAATATTAAATAATATCATATTTAGAATTTAGTTTATATTAAATAAGATATATAAATATGTATTAATTAAATTAAGATATTAGTTAACAAAAGAACAATTAACCGGACGTTCACGAATATGTTATCGAACGTTCACGAACATAAATGAACGAACGAGACATGTGTTCATGTTCGCTCATATAATTAAACGAACATAAAAATTTGTTCATGTTCGTTCATATAACGAAATGAACGAACATAAATGAACTTCCCGCCGAACGGTTCACGAATAGTTCACCGAGCGTTCGGTTCGCTTAGAGGCCTACATGGATGACCCAAACAATTATATAAAAATATAAAGATTATAAAAATAAATACTTGTTTGGAAACAAGACACGGTATTGAAATAGACATTCAACAAAAGTTAGAATTGATATTGATCAAGCATTAGATTACTTGAGTGCTTGAGTGCGAGTAAATAATTAGATTGTTTGTTAGGTGATTAAATGCGTGGGGTTAATTGGATTTTTTTCACTCTACAGTTGCTGTTTTAACCCGAGTTTATACAAACCAGGTGGTGAAAACCAATTAGATGTGTGTTTTTGGGAGGGAATAAGATTTACTCCTGATGTGTGAATGAATTTGCATTTGGCTATCCTGGAGCTTTTATACCCCCAGGGATAGCCATTTCGTTTTCCCACCCAACGACCATATTCTCATGGGGAATAGTGTTGGCGGGGGTTGCTTTTATCATTCGGGAGATCATGGGTTCGAGTTCTCTTTTATTCGGAAGATAACGAGGCTGATACTTTGACCTGGGTGTACTTTTTCTGTCATTACACGTTTCCCGAATTATGCTTGTCAGGGAATATTCAGAGTTTGGATTCAAATCCCCAGGGTAGCTTTGCCTTGCATCCGGCGTCTACCCCTCGGGGATGTACATAAGTAGATCCCTCGAGGATATCGCGTTGGCAGGATACTCTTGAAAGTGGTTACACCATTAAGTCCCCCCAGTTCAACTTAGCGACTGGTTGGTGAGTTGAACTCATTCTCGGCCTATCTCTTATCCTCCGAGGATAGGTCATTTGTTTCAACCGTTCAAGTCACGTCTATAGTGCTTTTTGCAGTGTCATCATGAGGGTAGGTGTGCGTTTATGGCGTGTGGTTAAGCACGCGCTTACACTTTCCGATGCTGTGATCCCGCCCTCCACGTGTAGGGTGCTGATCCTCTTTCTTGATGGGTAACCCGACCCGCATACCCGAGCTATTTATGCATCGGCGGTTTCCGAATTTCCTCACAATTTCAAAAACGTTTCCCTTTTTGGTTAGGGTTTTCTTATTTTCCAACGACGGTTTGTACTCGATTTTGATTTCGCCGTTTCCTCATTCGATCCTGTTTTTGAAGGTCCGTTTTCTCCTTCTTTCATTTGCTTTGTTTTTTTTCATTAATTAATCATGGACGGGACCTTACATGATGCCCCAGTCGTGTCCGCCGAGACTGTAACGGAAAACGTTTTCATTCCGGTGGATGACGATGGGGATAAACCAGAAGTTGCTGGTCTTCCTAGCAAGCTGACAGATGTTACACTTTCTTCATTGGAAATCGAGTACCCGTGTCTAAGCGAGTACAACCCGACAGCGCCGTTGCCGGAAGATAGGGCGAATCGCCCTCCGACCGGTAAAGTCGCTATGTACCGTCGTTATTTTGAAAATTCCAATTTTCATTTGCCAATGTCCCCTTTTGTTGTGGATGTTTGTGAATACTATGGGATTGGGTATCCCCAATTCCATCCTCACGGTTTGCAACGTGTCATGATTTTCGAAATGTTTTGTCGCGGCCACAACAAACAACTCAGTGTGGTGCTTTTCCGACACCTTTTCCGTATTTCAAAACAGGGAAGTTGGCTCTCTTTTGACAAGAGGCCCTTGTCTCGTTTTCAAAAATCTAAAGGTCCTGGGTTGAAAGCTTGGAAAAACAGTTTCTTTTTTGTTGATGTCACGTGTTTCCCCCGCATTCCTCCGGGGTTGTTCAACTAGAACTTTGATTGTATAGATAAAGAGCTAATCGAGCGTCCACGGGAGCATGGTAACGATTCTCAGTTGTATAACCTGTGTGAGGGTGCATCTGTTCACATGCGTGCTTATCATGGTAATGATTCTCAGTTGTATAACCTGTGTTGGTGAGTTGAACTCATTCTCGGCCTAGAATTTATGCAAGACCTAAAATGGTTATAATGAATGGGAATGCATTAGAAGGCTTTGACCAAGGATAGAAACGGGACCAACCCTATACGTGCTTATGTGCTAGGTTATTATATTTCTATATATAATCTTAACCTCTCATATACTAAACTCCTTGCCACAGAAATGGCAGATTCCTCTAACGTATCATCAACCGGCCTGAACAACGAAACTCAAACGCTGTCCCCTACTAGGGGTACCACTCCCTTACCTATCCCTACGACACCAAACTCTCCCGAACCTCTTTACTACTTGACCGGTGAAGCCCGGGTAGTACGGAGACACCGAGGGAATGCCGGATCATCCCGAGCAAACCCTTACTCAAACTCCATTGCTAACACCACGACTAATACCCGCCGTTCGGCATACGCCCGTAGGTGGGACTGGCTACCCACAACCTTAAACACTTGGAGGTCTGAGGAAGCAATACAGATTCCTGCTGACCCCATGAACATCTCCCCGTACACTCAAGAACCAATACATCATACTGTACCGGTGTTAGCAGCCTGACTTCATCGTCATGAAGAAAGGCTCGAAACCCTAGAACGAGATCATTATATAGTAGAAAACTACCTGTTGTACCGAATCGATGATCGCATAACACAACTTCTTCAAGAACAGGAGGCACGAACCGTGCTCTGGAAATGATTCATCAACAGGTAATAGACAACATGAGCGCTACCGACATCCTACAAGCAAGGTTGGAAGAAAGTGAACAACGTTCACGGGAAGCCGAGGAGTATGCTCGTGCACTCGAGCAGCGACAAACCTTAGCTGAAGAAGGTGCCAGGCAAACAAGCAGACTTGCGGATACTATAAATCGCCTTGTCACTCTAATGTCACGAGTAAACCTGCGTCAGGACTAGATCTATTCCTCCTATTGTAACCTATTGAGGCAGGATGTACTCAAACTTATTATCCTTTATTATGATCTGTAAACTTTCGAATTCAGACCGGAAGTAACATTCCCGGCATCTTTTGTAATCCTTGTGATTGTTTTCTTTTGAAACTCGTACTCTGTATTCAACTTTTCTGTTTAATGAAATATGGTTATCATTCTGAGTTGTTGTATATTATCTCATTATATATACACATCTGATATATCATAACCTCGCGCAAACCTCTTATATGTATCATTTCATTGTTGTTCAGCATCATGCCTCCAAGACGACATACTTACACCGACACCGAAATCGCTCAAGTCATTGCACAGAGCGTAGCTCAAGTCCTTGCTGCCCAACAAAATCCGGGCGACGGAGGCGCAGCTGCTAACACATCTACTCCAAAACCATCTACCTACAAAAATTTCTTGAACTGTAAACCCTTATATTTCAAAGGATCTGAAGGAGCTGTCAGTCTGATACGTTGGATCGAAAAGACAGAATCTATTTTCCGAATCTGCAACTGCACTGAGGAAGACAAGGTTAAATTCTCCGCGTGCACCCTTTTTGACGGAGCTCTCACATGGTGGAATTCTTATGCCCAAACTGTGGGTATTGATACCGCATACCAACTTCCATGGGAAGACTTCAAAACAATGCTCAGGGAAGAGTACTGTCCCCGTTAGCAACTACAACAACTTGAGGAAGAATTTTGGAAACTCTCTGTTCAGGGAAACGACATCACCACCTACACCACTCAATTCCACCAGCTATCTGTCTTATGCCCATCTATGGTGGACCCCGAATACAAACGTATCGAGAGATACATTTGGGGGCTACTAGAATCAATCCAGGGGAACGTCATCTCCTCAAAACCCGGGACCATCCATAGTGCTGTCCGCATGGCACATGAACTCATGGCCCAGATTGTCCGCCGAGGGACAACCACTGAGAAAGCCATCGGGGACAACAAAAGGAAATGGTCCGGCAACAACCACAACCAACATCAGCAACAGCCAAATGAAAAGGCCGAGACTGTTAAGGCCTACACCTCTGGTTTAGGGTCGGGGGACAGGAAAGGGTATTTGGGAACAAACCTTACTATTCCAAGTGTACGCGACACCATGATGGCCCTTGTACCTGTACCAAGTTCAAACGACAGGGACATCTAGCCAAAGATTGCAGAACCCCCAACCCAAACACCAACCCTAACACACCAAAGGCTTGTTTCGAGTGCGGCGACACTAGCCACTTTAGAAACAACTGCCCGAAACGTAACAACAACAACAACAGGAACAACAATAACAACAACAACCCTCACGGTCGAGCTTTTGTACCTGCTGGAGAAGCTCGTCAAGACCCCAACGTTGTCACTGGTATGTTCCTCCTCAACGATTTAACCACTTCTGTTTTATTCGATACCGGAGCTGATAAAAGTTTCATATCCGATAAATTTTGTCCATTACTAAACATCACACCCCTTGCCTTAGATGCTAAGTACACTGTAGAATTAGCGAATGGCAAACTGATCGAGGCCAATAGTGTAATACCAAATTGCACTTTAAACCTCGCCAACAAACTGTTCCCTATAGACCTCATCCCTGTGGAAATCGGAAGCTTCGATATCATCGTAGGCATGGACTGGTTGTCCAAACACCATGCCGAAATCGTTTGTTTCGAGAAGATCGTGCGCATACCACTCACTACCAGTGGAACCTTGATCATACAGGGTGAGACTGGTAGGCGAAACCTGAACATCATATCTTGTATGAAAACTCAAAATTACCCGAGGAAAGGGTACTCGGCAATCCTCGCACATGTAACCGAAAAGAAGTCGGCTGAAAAGTGACTTGAGGATGTGCCCATCGTCCAAGACTATCCGGAAGTCTTTCCCGAAGACTTGCCAGGCCTACCCCCGCCTAGACAAGTCAAATTCCAAATTGACCTTGTGCCCGGAGCTGCACCCATGGCACGAGCCCCGTATAGATTAGCCCCATCCGAGTTGCAGGAGTTATCCACCCAATTACAGGAGCTCCTGGACAAGGGGATCCGACCGAGTTCTTCACCTTGGGGAGCTCCGGTCCTATTCATTAAAAAGAAGGACGGATCCTTCAGAATGTGTATTGACTACCGTGAACTAAACAAACTTACCATCAAGAACCGATACCCACTTCCAAGAATTGATGACCTGTTTGACCAACTTCAAGGTTCGAGCTTCTACTCGAAAATCGACCTACGGTCGGGTTATCATCAACTACGAGTTCGAGACTCTGACATCCCAAAAACAGCTTTCAGAACCCGCTATGGACATTACGAATTTCAAGTGATGCCTTTTGGCTTAACCAACGCACCGGCTGTATTCATGGACCTTATGAATCGGGTGTGCAAACCCTATCTAGATAAGTTTTTCATCGTGCTCATTGATGACATCTTGATCTACTCTCGCAATGAAACCGAACATGGCCAACACCTGAAAACCATCTTGGAATTACTCAGACACGAGGAGTTATACGCCAAGTTCTCCAAGTGTGAGTTCTGGATGCGAACAGTACAATTCCTAGGGCATGTCGTTGACAGTCAAGGGATATGTGTTGATCCAGCCAAGATCGAGGCCATTAAGTGCTGGGAAGCGCCAACCACACCAACTGAGGTACGACAATTCTTAGGTCTCGCCGGATATTATTGACGATTCATTGAGAATTTCTCCAAAATAGCCTTACCCTTAACCTCACTGACTCAGAAAGACAAGAAATTCGACTGGACCGATAAACAGGAGTCAGCCTTCCAACTTCTGAAACAAAAACTCTGTAGTGCACCAATCCTGTCCTTACCCGAAGGCACCGATGATTTCGTAGTTTACTGCGACGCCTCACACCAAGGACTAGGTTGTGTGTTAATGCAACGTGATAAAGTCATTGCCTACGCCTCTCGACAGCTCAAAATCCACGAAAAGAATTATACCACTCATGACCTTGAACTCGGAGCTGTCGTCTTTGCTCTCAAAATCTGGAGACATTACCTTTATGGCACTAAGTGCACCATCTTTACCGATCACAAAAGTCTCCAACACATATTTGATCAAAAGGATCTCAATATGAGGCAACGTCGCTGGGTCGAGTTGCTTACCGATTATGACTGCGAAATCAAATACCATCCTGGCAAAGCAAATGTTGTTGCAGATGCCCTCAGCCGGAAGGAACGTTCAAAACCCCTTCGTGTTCGAGCCCTTGGTTTAACCATTCACAATGATCTCACCACTCAAATCCACACCGCTCAACTCGAAGCGCTCAAAAATGAAAACATCAAAAACGAAGCCTTGCGAGGCATGGATAAACAATTCGAAATCAAACCCGACGGAACCCGATACTTCTCCAACCGAATCTGGTTACCAAACTTTGGAAACCTACGAAATTTGGTGATGGATGAAGCTCACAAATCTTGATACTCTATACATCCTGGTTCTGACAAGATGTATCACGACATTAAACAACAGTATTGGTGGCCCAACATGAAAGCTGACATAGCCACTTATGTTAGCAAATGTTTAACATGTTCCAGGGTTAAGGCCGAATACCAGAAACCCTCCGGATTGCTACAACTACCCGAGATACCCCAATGGAAATGGGAAAACATAACCATGGACTTCATCACGAAACTACCGAAAACACCGAGCGGTTGCGATACCATTTGGGTGATCGTTGATCGTCTCACGAAAGCTGCCCATTTCCTAGCTATCAAGATAACCGACAAGATGGAGCGTCTGGCTCGCATCTACATCAAAGAGGTTGTGGCACGACATGGTATTCCCATTTCAATCATCTCAGATAGAGATAGCCACTTCACCTCTCGATTCTGGCAAACACTTCAACGAGCCCTTGGTACTCGCCTCGATTTGAGTACTGCTTATCATCCGCAAACCGATGGTCAGAGTGAACGGACCATTCAAACCTTAGAAGACATGTTACGAGCTTGCGTAGTTGACTTCGAAAACACATGGAAAACCCACATACCCTTGTGTGAATTTTCCTACAACAACAGTTACCACACCAGCATTAATGCTGCACCATTCGAGGCACTTTATGGGAGAAAGTGCCAATCACCCATTTGTTGGACCGAAATCGGCGATAGCCAACTCACTGGTCCTGAAATCATCCATGAAACAACCGAGAAAATCGTGACTATTCAAAACCGGATGAAAGCCGCACGTGATCGTCAGAAAAGTTATGCTGACGTGAGACGCAAACCACTCGAGTTCCAAGTTGGGGATCGAGTACTCTTAAAAGTGTCACTTTGGAAAGGTGTTATTCGTTTTGGCAAACGCAGCAAACTAAACCCCAGGTACATCGGACCTTTTGAGATTCTTGAAAGAATTGGTCCGGTGGCATATCAACTGCAGCTACCACCGCAACTAAGTAGCGTGCACAACACGTTCCACATTTCTAACCTAAAGAAATGTCTGTCTGATGAGACACTTGTAATCCCGCTCGACAAAATCCACATTGTTGACAAACTCCATTTCGTCGAGGAACCTATTGAAATCATGGACCGTGAGGTCAAACGCTTGAAACAGAGTCATATTCCCATCGTAAAAGTCTGGTGGAATTCTAGGCGCGGTCCTGAATTCACTTGGGAACGGGAAGACCAAATGCGACTGAAATGTCCACATCTATTCTTAGATACCTCAATGACCACAACAGCAAGCTAATTTCGGGACAGTTCCATACTCTACGTATGGAAATAGGTACAAAAATTTCAGATCAGCTGAGTGTTCTTAATAATATCGTTTCAGAATTGGAGACTATTGGAGTTGAGGTTGATGATGAAGATAAATCATTGAGACTTATATTATCTTTACCATCCTCCTATGAGCACATGAAACCTATTCTGATGTATGGGAAAGAGACCTTGAAGTTTGAAGATGTTACTAGCAAACTCATATATGAGGAGAAAAGACTGGAAGGTAAGGACGGGACTTCATCAGAAGGTACGGTTTTGGTAAGTGAAGATAGGAAGAAAAAGAACTCCAAGAAAAATCTAATATGCTGGAAGTGTGGGAAGTCTGAGCATGTCAAGATGGATTGTCCAGATGGAGCGGATTCAGCAAAGGGCTCCAAATCTGCTGAAAATGTCTCCGTTCTCACGTAGAATAGTGAGTTCTATTAAGAGATGACATCATCATGGTGTGTCCGCGCCACCATGGAAAGGGATGGTTGTCAGCGGTTCACAGGTATTTACACATGGGTAATGGTTTGGCTTAAAATGTAAGGTGTGTGGTGGAAATTGATGTCGATGGCTGAGGAACTTCTAGGTGAGCCAAACAGGGGAAGTTGCACCATAAACAATTTCAGCATGTTTTTACATATCTGTCGAGGTGAAATGCTTAGAATGGGTTATTCTGAGTGGAGATACTCTTTTTTATTGGAGTATGATGATTCTTTTCGGATTATGATTGTCGGTCGAGACAATGGTTCCGATGATGGAACAAAGTTATCTTTATTTTATCCATGGTGGAGATTGTTGGTTTTTGGCTAAAATAAAAATGGGAGTTTTGTCCCACATTGGTGGATGGAACAAAGGAGGGGGTGACTCCTTGGTTATAAAAGGAGGCATAAGCCTTAGTTTCAAAATGTACCAAATCAATATACATCTATAGTATTTGATTCTTTCTTTCTCCCTTTGGTTTAAAGTGTCTAAGGTGTGAGTCAAATCCTTGAAGGGTGTGAGTGTTGGTTGGGCGGTGGCTTAAGAGATTAGTCTATGTAATTGTAATAATTTTTCGTATAGTGGAATCTTTTCTCTTTGGAGGCCCGTGGTTTTTTCTCCGGTTTAGTTTCCACGTATATTCTTGTGTTCATACTCCCTCCGTGCCACCCCAAGTGTCCACCTTACTATTTTGGGTTGTCCCAAATAAGTGCCCACTTTCATGTTGTAACCGATCGAAAGGGACTTTAGTGGGTATATATGTTATTTGATTGGTGAAAAGTGTAGCTAGTGGAGAATCTTAAAACTTCGTGCAAAGTCAAAGTGAATACTTTGGATGGGACAGATGGAGTATTTCTTTACTGTTTTCATTGACTAGGTTGTTGGGGAATCTTTGAGACCGTTTTTCCCAACAATTTGGTCATGCTTCTTTAGTATTCCACTTATCACCCTCCAACTACTATCACTTGGCAACCTTTCACCCTGTAATAATAAATTCGTCTAAGTATACTTGAGGGCTGAATATCAAGCAATTTTATTCTTCATATATATTCGGTTTCGATTAAGAAATTGTGGCGTAAAACCGCACTCTATGCGAGTTACCAAAGGAGGGAATCGCCACCCGAAACATAAATCCAATTCCATTCACCCTACTATCCTAACACCACCCCTTATTCCATGAGTGATATATATATATATATATATATATATATATATATATATATATATATTACATAGGTTCATTATTTGGTCATAAACACCAATAAGCCAAAAGTGTAAAATTACGTATCATCAGGTTTTTAAAGATATTTAGCCCATATACAAAGTTTTAAACTCTTTTTATTCTTCTGATCTGAACACATCATTGGTAACATAAGTTGACCGAGAAAGCCACGAATTTAGTGATGATAATGGAGTATTGGTGGTGATGGGATGTGGGGATGGTGGTAACCTGAGGGGGAGATCGAACAAAACAAAGAAGGGGTTAGGGTGATTATTTGTTCTCTAATACCAATCAATATTAAAAAACGAACAAAGAATTTTATTTAGGGTTAAAGGGTTGAGGAAGAAGCTGAAGGTATTTTAGTCATTTTATAAGCCTTAACGAAGAAAACTAACGTATTTTGTTAAGTGGAATGAGTAGTGAAGCAAAATACTAAATATCGGGTAGTCAAGTAACATTTCATCAACCTAAAAATCAAACATGATTTTTTGAACAAACACATGGACGGTAGGCCTGTAAACGAACCGAACGAACATGGATGGAGTCTGTTCATGTTCGTTTATTAAGGTTTTGACGAACAAACGAACGAACACGAACGGATAAGCAAACATATTCTGTTGTTCATATTCGTTCACTAAGAAATTTTGATTGTTCATGAACACAAACGAACGTACACGAACAAATACATAACTTAATACATTTTTTCGTTAATACCTTGAACAAACCTCAACAAACACAAACGAACACACACACACACACATTGTGGAACCCGACGATTTAGGGTTACTGATTAACCCTCTAGAAACCCTAATTACGTGTGTTTAGTTTAGTATTAGGCTAAATACTTGTAATTACTTGTAACTATTTGTATATTTTATGTGAATATACACCTCCGTAATAGATTTATATTACGCTACGTAATTAGTTGTAATTACGCTTACGCAATTTGGTGAAATTGTGCAAAACAACCTGACGGAGTCCGACACTGTATAAAGTACGACGTTGGGGAAAACATTTCTATAAATAACTTAAATCTATTTTTAGAAGTTATTTATCATATATTATTATTTTAATATAATAATACCCGAAAAACCTAGACGTTTGGATTAAAACGTCTCAAACGCAACGAAAACGCGCAGAACGCGCCCGACAATCGAGACCGATAAATTAACGGGACATTTTTATAAATGTTCTAAGTACTTAACCTTTTATATCAATTAAGAGTATCAAAATTTAAATCGTTGATTAAACACGTACAATTAACGTTTTACGCACGAATAAACATCGAAACAATCGGGTAAACGAACGGGAAACATAACAAATTAAATGGTAAATAAGAAAATGACTAAAATACCCTTTATGGGCCCCCAAGGCCGGACCCCCCATGCCCCCCATGTGCCACCACCCTAAACCCCTCTCATTTTACATGCAAACTCATGATTAAACTTCTCTTACACCTCCACTAAGTGTACATGCAACCTCATTTTTACTCCAACACTCCATCTCAATTTTTCTCTCTATTCTCTCTCACTCTCCCCCTCTCTAAAATACAGAGAATTTCAGTCATTACAACCACCATTCTCCACCTCAAACCACCCTCAAACACCACCATTGATCAAGCAAGAAAAGGAACCAAGCTCAAGAAATAATCATATTCATCTTCCTCTTGTTTCTCCATTAGTTTATTGGTATAAATCACCTAAACTCTTCATTAGTTTTACTTACATAATGTTTACTTATATATTATAAAGCTCATCTAACAAGATTATGTCCAAATATAAGCTTAAAATACGTTTTTATGAATTTTTACACAAAGATACATAATCTGTCCAGAAAATCACAGCACACTAAAAACGTCATATCTTGAGTTCTAGGAAGATTTAGAAGATGATTTTTTTTTAAAATTTGAGTATTGAAAAGATCTACAACTTTCGTGTTTTACACTTTTTCCATAAACGTACACGTTTTTCTCTATTGGTCGATTTGTGGGACTGGTCTGGGTGAAATCAGAATCTGGGCTATGCATGGGCATTTATATTGTTTCTATATGAAGATGGGACTTAAAACTCTTAGGAAACATATGTTAGACACTAAACACACATAGAAGATCAGTTGGTAAAATTTGTGAGACTTGATTTGGACCAGAAATATGTAAGACACATGGTGAAACAAACCGACAAAAAGTCGAAAATGTGAAATCTTGAAGAATTGGGACTTTTATAAGAACCGACACTTTTGGTAAATTAGGACATGAACCGACAATATAATTGGACTCTAAAAACTGATATTTGGGTTGGGGGAAAGTTTCGGGTCAAACCGAGAAGTTTGACCAAGTCAACAAAAGTGGCTCGATTTCGAAAAACTTACTATATTTGGAAAATGGTAACAAAAATGGGTTTGGGTGACTTAGTTAGTAACTTGGACCAAAAACTAATTTTGGAAAGTTTCTCGAATGAAAAACCGACACTTAGAACACTTGGATTAAAAATTGAAAATCGGATCAGGCACAAGTGCCGCCCTACCAGCGACACTTACTCAAGTGACGCCTAATCTAGCGTCACTTACCCTTAGTGCCGCCTGAGCCCAAGTGTCGCCTATAGCGTCACTACCCCAAGTGACACTGCCAATTTAAAAATCACATTTAACGTCACTTGACCTAGTGCCGCTAACCAACCGAGTGTCGCCTATAGCGACACTTACTTGAGTGACGCCCCTAAGTGACGCACAGAGTGACGCCCTAAGTGACGCCTAAAACATAAACTTTAAAACTAGATTTCACACTAAGTGTTGAACTTTATGTAACATCTAATCTTATACGATATAACTCAGTAACACATAAAACATGCTTTGTAAGCACACGAATAATGATAATGTCTTAACGAATTATTATTACAATCTTTCACCAACGGGTCGTACGCGTTTTTGATAAACGAACTTGAACAACTTATTTGGACATACTAGTTGATGAACTAGCTTTAGGTGGACATAAAACCCCCACCTACCCGATTGGCTTAAGTGGACATTAACCCCCACTTATACAATCGCTATAGATGGTCTTTTGAGACATCTACTTATACAACCTCATACGTTTAGGGCGTTAGGAGGTTGCACACGGGAACGAGAACACCCACTACTTGCTAATATTTGATATTGCTTGCTACCTGCTTAACTCTGGTGAGTTTCATAGCCCCTTTTTACTGTTTTTCACTGGGTGAGAATACATACAACTGTTTTATAAACTGCTTTATGATCACAAGTACTGGAAACAACTTTTTGTACGGATTGCATGAGACCTGATTAATCCACTAAAGTCCTCTACTTATCATAGTCATTAAAATTTGTGCGTGAGTATTATTGGGTGATACCATCAGGGTTTGACAAACCTCGTCCGGGCTAGTCGCGCTAGCCAACCCACGGGCGCAGTATTACTTGTGATTTAGAAGTGTATCGGATTAGTACACTTACCGGAGGCAAACAACGTTAAGCTTGACTATGAGACTCATGCAAATGGTATACTTATATTGCTGTATGCAATACTTTTACTTGTCGTTGGATAACGATACTTTTACATATCATTGACGAATGATGCAAAACTTGGAAATCTTGTGGATCATTTTAGCAACTGATTACTTAACAAACCTATGAACTCACCAACTTTATGTTGACCTTTTAGTATGTATTTCTCAGGTAACCCACCGCAGTAGGAAGCTTTTGGAAAGCTTACCTCGAGTCGCATTGTTTTCAAAACATCAGGAGATTAGATTGCATGTAGCTGTATTTTGTAAATTCAGCAATGTATAAGAAATCTCTAAACGGGTTATGCGAACTCCAGAATTATTTTGTAAACATTTGAATTATGGTAATGTAATATTTTCAAACGTCTCATATAGAGGTCGTTTGCTTGATCTTTGTGTTGATGATATTTGATTTGGTCGGCGCCCCCGTGACACCTCCCACTTCCGCTGCCACGTATTTTGGGGGTGCGACACACATACATGCGCATCTACTCATATAGATTATATAACTTGAAAGTTTGCGATATGATGGATATTCAACATTACAAAACGATCACAAGATGATGTTCAATTCTAATATATTAACAAGTTTTATACAACATTCAAGTGGATCACAATTTTGTATGAAAATAAACTCATTTGCTCGATCCGATCGTAGGCAAGAACAAGAGATCTGGAACTAGTGGAAGGAAAGAATGAATGTGTTTTTGGAGTGCATGGAAATATGAGAGTGAATGTATGGCAAAAATATTAAGATGTATAATATTATTATATGAAAATATCTAAATATTAAATAATATCATATTTAGAATTTAGTTTATATTAAATAAGATATATAAATATGTATTAATTAAATTAAGATATTAGTTAACAAAAGAACAATTAACCGGACGTTCACGAATATGTTATCGAACGTTCACGAACATAAATGAACGAACGAGACATGTGTTCATGTTCGCTCATATAATTAAACGAACATAAAAATTTGTTCATGTTCGTTCATATAACGAAATGAACGAACATAAATGAACTTCCCGCCGAACGGTTCACGAATAGTTCACCGAGCGTTCGGTTCGCTTAGAGGCCTACATGGATGACCCAAACAATTATATAAAAATATAAAGATTATAAAAATAAATACTTGTTTGGAAACAAGACACGGTATTGAAATAGACATTCAACAAAAGTTAGAATTGATATTGATCAAGCATTAGATTACTTGAGTGCTTGAGTGCGAGTAAATAATTAGATTGTTTGTTAGGTGATTAAATGCGTGGGGTTAATTGGATTTTTTTCACTCTACAGTTGCTGTTTTAACCCGAGTTTATACAAACCAGGTGGTGAAAACCAATTAGATGTGTGTTTTTGGGAGGGAATAAGATTTACTCCTGATGTGTGAATGAATTTGCATTTGGCTATCCTGGAGCTTTTATACCCCCAGGGATAGCCATTTCGTTTTCCCACCCAACGACCATATTCTCATGGGGAATAGTGTTGGCGGGGGTTGCTTTTATCATTCGGGAGATCATGGGTTCGAGTTCTCTTTTATTCGGAAGATAACGAGGCTGATACTTTGACCTGGGTGTACTTTTTCTGTCATTACACGTTTCCCGAATTATGCTTGTCAGGGAATATTCAGAGTTTGGATTCAAATCCCCAGGGTAGCTTTGCCTTGCATCCGGCGTCTACCCCTCGGGGATGTACATAAGTAGATCCCTCGAGGATATCGCGTTGGCAGGATACTCTTGAAAGTGGTTACACCATTAAGTCCCCCCAGTTCAACTTAGCGACTGGTTGGTGAGTTGAACTCATTCTCGGCCTATCTCTTATCCTCCGAGGATAGGTCATTTGTTTCAACCGTTCAAGTCACGTCTATAGTGCTTTTTGCAGTGTCATCATGAGGGTAGGTGTGCGTTTATGGCGTGTGGTTAAGCACGCGCTTACACTTTCCGATGCTGTGATCCCGCCCTCCACGTGTAGGGTGCTGATCCTCTTTCTTGATGGGTAACCCGACCCGCATACCCGAGCTATTTATGCATCGGCGGTTTCCGAATTTCCTCACAATTTCAAAAACGTTTCCCTTTTTGGTTAGGGTTTTCTTATTTTCCAACGACGGTTTGTACTCGATTTTGATTTCGCCGTTTCCTCATTCGATCCTGTTTTTGAAGGTCCGTTTTCTCCTTCTTTCATTTGCTTTGTTTTTTTTCATTAATTAATCATGGACGGGACCTTACATGATGCCCCAGTCGTGTCCGCCGAGACTGTAACGGAAAACGTTTTCATTCCGGTGGATGACGATGGGGATAAACCAGAAGTTGCTGGTCTTCCTAGCAAGCTGACAGATGTTACACTTTCTTCATTGGAAATCGAGTACCCGTGTCTAAGCGAGTACAACCCGACAGCGCCGTTGCCGGAAGATAGGGCGAATCGCCCTCCGACCGGTAAAGTCGCTATGTACCGTCGTTATTTTGAAAATTCCAATTTTCATTTGCCAATGTCCCCTTTTGTTGTGGATGTTTGTGAATACTATGGGATTGGGTATCCCCAATTCCATCCTCACGGTTTGCAACGTGTCATGATTTTCGAAATGTTTTGTCGCGGCCACAACAAACAACTCAGTGTGGTGCTTTTCCGACACCTTTTCCGTATTTCAAAACAGGGAAGTTGGCTCTCTTTTGACAAGAGGCCCTTGTCTCGTTTTCAAAAATCTAAAGGTCCTGGGTTGAAAGCTTGGAAAAACAGTTTCTTTTTTGTTGATGTCACGTGTTTCCCCCGCATTCCTCCGGGGTTGTTCAACTAGAACTTTGATTGTATAGATAAAGAGCTAATCGAGCGTCCACGGGAGCATGGTAACGATTCTCAGTTGTATAACCTGTGTGAGGGTGCATCTGTTCACATGCGTGCTTATCATGGTAATGATTCTCAGTTGTATAACCTGTGTTGGTGAGTTGAACTCATTCTCGGCCTAGAATTTATGCAAGACCTAAAATGGTTATAATGAATGGGAATGCATTAGAAGGCTTTGACCAAGGATAGAAACGGGACCAACCCTATACGTGCTTATGTGCTAGGTTATTATATTTCTATATATAATCTTAACCTCTCATATACTAAACTCCTTGCCACAGAAATGGCAGATTCCTCTAACGTATCATCAACCGGCCTGAACAACGAAACTCAAACGCTGTCCCCTACTAGGGGTACCACTCCCTTACCTATCCCTACGACACCAAACTCTCCCGAACCTCTTTACTACTTGACCGGTGAAGCCCGGGTAGTACGGAGACACCGAGGGAATGCCGGATCATCCCGAGCAAACCCTTACTCAAACTCCATTGCTAACACCACGACTAATACCCGCCGTTCGGCATACGCCCGTAGGTGGGACTGGCTACCCACAACCTTAAACACTTGGAGGTCTGAGGAAGCAATACAGATTCCTGCTGACCCCATGAACATCTCCCCGTACACTCAAGAACCAATACATCATACTGTACCGGTGTTAGCAGCCTGACTTCATCGTCATGAAGAAAGGCTCGAAACCCTAGAACGAGATCATTATATAGTAGAAAACTACCTGTTGTACCGAATCGATGATCGCATAACACAACTTCTTCAAGAACAGGAGGCACGAACCGTGCTCTGGAAATGATTCATCAACAGGTAATAGACAACATGAGCGCTACCGACATCCTACAAGCAAGGTTGGAAGAAAGTGAACAACGTTCACGGGAAGCCGAGGAGTATGCTCGTGCACTCGAGCAGCGACAAACCTTAGCTGAAGAAGGTGCCAGGCAAACAAGCAGACTTGCGGATACTATAAATCGCCTTGTCACTCTAATGTCACGAGTAAACCTGCGTCAGGACTAGATCTATTCCTCCTATTGTAACCTATTGAGGCAGGATGTACTCAAACTTATTATCCTTTATTATGATCTGTAAACTTTCGAATTCAGACCGGAAGTAACATTCCCGGCATCTTTTGTAATCCTTGTGATTGTTTTCTTTTGAAACTCGTACTCTGTATTCAACTTTTCTGTTTAATGAAATATGGTTATCATTCTGAGTTGTTGTATATTATCTCATTATATATACACATCTGATATATCATAACCTCGCGCAAACCTCTTATATGTATCATTTCATTGTTGTTCAGCATCATGCCTCCAAGACGACATACTTACACCGACACCGAAATCGCTCAAGTCATTGCACAGAGCGTAGCTCAAGTCCTTGCTGCCCAACAAAATCCGGGCGACGGAGGCGCAGCTGCTAACACATCTACTCCAAAACCATCTACCTACAAAAATTTCTTGAACTGTAAACCCTTATATTTCAAAGGATCTGAAGGAGCTGTCAGTCTGATACGTTGGATCGAAAAGACAGAATCTATTTTCCGAATCTGCAACTGCACTGAGGAAGACAAGGTTAAATTCTCCGCGTGCACCCTTTTTGACGGAGCTCTCACATGGTGGAATTCTTATGCCCAAACTGTGGGTATTGATACCGCATACCAACTTCCATGGGAAGACTTCAAAACAATGCTCAGGGAAGAGTACTGTCCCCGTTAGCAACTACAACAACTTGAGGAAGAATTTTGGAAACTCTCTGTTCAGGGAAACGACATCACCACCTACACCACTCAATTCCACCAGCTATCTGTCTTATGCCCATCTATGGTGGACCCCGAATACAAACGTATCGAGAGATACATTTGGGGGCTACTAGAATCAATCCAGGGGAACGTCATCTCCTCAAAACCCGGGACCATCCATAGTGCTGTCCGCATGGCACATGAACTCATGGCCCAGATTGTCCGCCGAGGGACAACCACTGAGAAAGCCATCGGGGACAACAAAAGGAAATGGTCCGGCAACAACCACAACCAACATCAGCAACAGCCAAATGAAAAGGCCGAGACTGTTAAGGCCTACACCTCTGGTTTAGGGTCGGGGGACAGGAAAGGGTATTTGGGAACAAACCTTACTATTCCAAGTGTACGCGACACCATGATGGCCCTTGTACCTGTACCAAGTTCAAACGACAGGGACATCTAGCCAAAGATTGCAGAACCCCCAACCCAAACACCAACCCTAACACACCAAAGGCTTGTTTCGAGTGCGGCGACACTAGCCACTTTAGAAACAACTGCCCGAAACGTAACAACAACAACAACAGGAACAACAATAACAACAACAACCCTCACGGTCGAGCTTTTGTACCTGCTGGAGAAGCTCGTCAAGACCCCAACGTTGTCACTGGTATGTTCCTCCTCAACGATTTAACCACTTCTGTTTTATTCGATACCGGAGCTGATAAAAGTTTCATATCCGATAAATTTTGTCCATTACTAAACATCACACCCCTTGCCTTAGATGCTAAGTACACTGTAGAATTAGCGAATGGCAAACTGATCGAGGCCAATAGTGTAATACCAAATTGCACTTTAAACCTCGCCAACAAACTGTTCCCTATAGACCTCATCCCTGTGGAAATCGGAAGCTTCGATATCATCGTAGGCATGGACTGGTTGTCCAAACACCATGCCGAAATCGTTTGTTTCGAGAAGATCGTGCGCATACCACTCACTACCAGTGGAACCTTGATCATACAGGGTGAGACTGGTAGGCGAAACCTGAACATCATATCTTGTATGAAAACTCAAAATTACCCGAGGAAAGGGTACTCGGCAATCCTCGCACATGTAACCGAAAAGAAGTCGGCTGAAAAGTGACTTGAGGATGTGCCCATCGTCCAAGACTATCCGGAAGTCTTTCCCGAAGACTTGCCAGGCCTACCCCCGCCTAGACAAGTCAAATTCCAAATTGACCTTGTGCCCGGAGCTGCACCCATGGCACGAGCCCCGTATAGATTAGCCCCATCCGAGTTGCAGGAGTTATCCACCCAATTACAGGAGCTCCTGGACAAGGGGATCCGACCGAGTTCTTCACCTTGGGGAGCTCCGGTCCTATTCATTAAAAAGAAGGACGGATCCTTCAGAATGTGTATTGACTACCGTGAACTAAACAAACTTACCATCAAGAACCGATACCCACTTCCAAGAATTGATGACCTGTTTGACCAACTTCAAGGTTCGAGCTTCTACTCGAAAATCGACCTACGGTCGGGTTATCATCAACTACGAGTTCGAGACTCTGACATCCCAAAAACAGCTTTCAGAACCCGCTATGGACATTACGAATTTCAAGTGATGCCTTTTGGCTTAACCAACGCACCGGCTGTATTCATGGACCTTATGAATCGGGTGTGCAAACCCTATCTAGATAAGTTTTTCATCGTGCTCATTGATGACATCTTGATCTACTCTCGCAATGAAACCGAACATGGCCAACACCTGAAAACCATCTTGGAATTACTCAGACACGAGGAGTTATACGCCAAGTTCTCCAAGTGTGAGTTCTGGATGCGAACAGTACAATTCCTAGGGCATGTCGTTGACAGTCAAGGGATATGTGTTGATCCAGCCAAGATCGAGGCCATTAAGTGCTGGGAAGCGCCAACCACACCAACTGAGGTACGACAATTCTTAGGTCTCGCCGGATATTATTGACGATTCATTGAGAATTTCTCCAAAATAGCCTTACCCTTAACCTCACTGACTCAGAAAGACAAGAAATTCGACTGGACCGATAAACAGGAGTCAGCCTTCCAACTTCTGAAACAAAAACTCTGTAGTGCACCAATCCTGTCCTTACCCGAAGGCACCGATGATTTCGTAGTTTACTGCGACGCCTCACACCAAGGACTAGGTTGTGTGTTAATGCAACGTGATAAAGTCATTGCCTACGCCTCTCGACAGCTCAAAATCCACGAAAAGAATTATACCACTCATGACCTTGAACTCGGAGCTGTCGTCTTTGCTCTCAAAATCTGGAGACATTACCTTTATGGCACTAAGTGCACCATCTTTACCGATCACAAAAGTCTCCAACACATATTTGATCAAAAGGATCTCAATATGAGGCAACGTCGCTGGGTCGAGTTGCTTACCGATTATGACTGCGAAATCAAATACCATCCTGGCAAAGCAAATGTTGTTGCAGATGCCCTCAGCCGGAAGGAACGTTCAAAACCCCTTCGTGTTCGAGCCCTTGGTTTAACCATTCACAATGATCTCACCACTCAAATCCACACCGCTCAACTCGAAGCGCTCAAAAATGAAAACATCAAAAACGAAGCCTTGCGAGGCATGGATAAACAATTCGAAATCAAACCCGACGGAACCCGATACTTCTCCAACCGAATCTGGTTACCAAACTTTGGAAACCTACGAAATTTGGTGATGGATGAAGCTCACAAATCTTGATACTCTATACATCCTGGTTCTGACAAGATGTATCACGACATTAAACAACAGTATTGGTGGCCCAACATGAAAGCTGACATAGCCACTTATGTTAGCAAATGTTTAACATGTTCCAGGGTTAAGGCCGAATACCAGAAACCCTCCGGATTGCTACAACTACCCGAGATACCCCAATGGAAATGGGAAAACATAACCATGGACTTCATCACGAAACTACCGAAAACACCGAGCGGTTGCGATACCATTTGGGTGATCGTTGATCGTCTCACGAAAGCTGCCCATTTCCTAGCTATCAAGATAACCGACAAGATGGAGCGTCTGGCTCGCATCTACATCAAAGAGGTTGTGGCACGACATGGTATTCCCATTTCAATCATCTCAGATAGAGATAGCCACTTCACCTCTCGATTCTGGCAAACACTTCAACGAGCCCTTGGTACTCGCCTCGATTTGAGTACTGCTTATCATCCGCAAACCGATGGTCAGAGTGAACGGACCATTCAAACCTTAGAAGACATGTTACGAGCTTGCGTAGTTGACTTCGAAAACACATGGAAAACCCACATACCCTTGTGTGAATTTTCCTACAACAACAGTTACCACACCAGCATTAATGCTGCACCATTCGAGGCACTTTATGGGAGAAAGTGCCAATCACCCATTTGTTGGACCGAAATCGGCGATAGCCAACTCACTGGTCCTGAAATCATCCATGAAACAACCGAGAAAATCGTGACTATTCAAAACCGGATGAAAGCCGCACGTGATCGTCAGAAAAGTTATGCTGACGTGAGACGCAAACCACTCGAGTTCCAAGTTGGGGATCGAGTACTCTTAAAAGTGTCACTTTGGAAAGGTGTTATTCGTTTTGGCAAACGCAGCAAACTAAACCCCAGGTACATCGGACCTTTTGAGATTCTTGAAAGAATTGGTCCGGTGGCATATCAACTGCAGCTACCACCGCAACTAAGTAGCGTGCACAACACGTTCCACATTTCTAACCTAAAGAAATGTCTGTCTGATGAGACACTTGTAATCCCGCTCGACAAAATCCACATTGTTGACAAACTCCATTTCGTCGAGGAACCTATTGAAATCATGGACCGTGAGGTCAAACGCTTGAAACAGAGTCATATTCCCATCGTAAAAGTCTGGTGGAATTCTAGGCGCGGTCCTGAATTCACTTGGGAACGGGAAGACCAAATGCGACTGAAATGTCCACATCTATTCTTAGATACCTCAATGACCACAACAGCAAGCTAATTTCGGGACAGTTCCATACTCTACGTATGGAAATAGGTACAAAAATTTCAGATCAGCTGAGTGTTCTTAATAATATCGTTTCAGAATTGGAGACTATTGGAGTTGAGGTTGATGATGAAGATAAATCATTGAGACTTATATTATCTTTACCATCCTCCTATGAGCACATGAAACCTATTCTGATGTATGGGAAAGAGACCTTGAAGTTTGAAGATGTTACTAGCAAACTCATATATGAGGAGAAAAGACTGGAAGGTAAGGACGGGACTTCATCAGAAGGTACGGTTTTGGTAAGTGAAGATAGGAAGAAAAAGAACTCCAAGAAAAATCTAATATGCTGGAAGTGTGGGAAGTCTGAGCATGTCAAGATGGATTGTCCAGATGGAGCGGATTCAGCAAAGGGCTCCAAATCTGCTGAAAATGTCTCCGTTCTCACGTAGAATAGTGAGTTCTATTAAGAGATGACATCATCATGGTGTGTCCGCGCCACCATGGAAAGGGATGGTTGTCAGCGGTTCACAGGTATTTACACATGGGTAATGGTTTGGCTTAAAATGTAAGGTGTGTGGTGGAAATTGATGTCGATGGCTGAGGAACTTCTAGGTGAGCCAAACAGGGGAAGTTGCACCATAAACAATTTCAGCATGTTTTTACATATCTGTCGAGGTGAAATGCTTAGAATGGGTTATTCTGAGTGGAGATACTCTTTTTTATTGGAGTATGATGATTCTTTTCGGATTATGATTGTCGGTCGAGACAATGGTTCCGATGATGGAACAAAGTTATCTTTATTTTATCCATGGTGGAGATTGTTGGTTTTTGGCTAAAATAAAAATGGGAGTTTTGTCCCACATTGGTGGATGGAACAAAGGAGGGGGTGACTCCTTGGTTATAAAAGGAGGCATAAGCCTTAGTTTCAAAATGTACCAAATCAATATACATCTATAGTATTTGATTCTTTCTTTCTCCCTTTGGTTTAAAGTGTCTAAGGTGTGAGTCAAATCCTTGAAGGGTGTGAGTGTTGGTTGGGCGGTGGCTTAAGAGATTAGTCTATGTAATTGTAATAATTTTTCGTATAGTGGAATCTTTTCTCTTTGGAGGCCCGTGGTTTTTTCTCCGGTTTAGTTTCCACGTATATTCTTGTGTTCATACTCCCTCCGTGCCACCCCAAGTGTCCACCTTACTATTTTGGGTTGTCCCAAATAAGTGCCCACTTTCATGTTGTAACCGATCGAAAGGGACTTTAGTGGGTATATATGTTATTTGATTGGTGAAAAGTGTAGCTAGTGGAGAATCTTAAAACTTCGTGCAAAGTCAAAGTGAATACTTTGGATGGGACAGATGGAGTATTTCTTTACTGTTTTCATTGACTAGGTTGTTGGGGAATCTTTGAGACCGTTTTTCCCAACAATTTGGTCATGCTTCTTTAGTATTCCACTTATCACCCTCCAACTACTATCACTTGGCAACCTTTCACCCTGTAATAATAAATTCGTCTAAGTATACTTGAGGGCTGAATATCAAGCAATTTTATTCTTCATATATATTCGGTTTCGATTAAGAAATTGTGGTGTAAAACCGCACTCTATGCGAGTTACCAAAGGAGGGAATCGCCACCCGAAACATAAATCCAATTCCATTCACCCTACTATCCTAACACCACCCCTTATTCCATGAGTGATATATATATATATATATATATATATATATATATATATTACATAGGTTCATTATTTGGTCATAAACACCAATAAGCCAAAAGTGTAAAATTACGTATCATCAGGTTTTTAAAGATATTTAGCCCATATACAAAGTTTTAAACTCTTTTTATTCTTCTGATCTGAACACATCATTGGTAACATAAGTTGACCGAGAAAGCCACGAATTTAGTGATGATAATGGAGTATTGGTGGTGATGGGATGTGGGGATGGTGGTAACCTGAGGGGGAGATCGAACAAAACAAAGAAGGGGTTAGGGTGATTATTTGTTCTCTAATACCAATCAATATTAAAAAATGAACAAAGAATTTTATTTAGGGTTAAAGGGTTGAGGAAGAAGCTGAAGGTATTTTAGTCATTTTATAAGCCTTAACGAAGAAAACTAACGTATTTTGTTAAGTGGAATGAGTAGTGAAGCAAAATACTAAATATCGGGTAGTCAAGTAACATTTCATCAACCTAAAAATCAAACATGATTTTTTGAACAAACACATGGACGGTAGGCCTGTAAACGAACCGAACGAACATGGATGGAGTCTGTTCATGTTCGTTTATTAAGGTTTTGACGAACAAACGAACGAACACGAACGGATAAGCAAACATATTCTGTTGTTCATATTCGTTCACTAAGAAATTTTGATTGTTCATGAACACAAACGAACGTACACGAACAAATACATAACTTAATACATTTTTTCGTTAATACCTTGAACAAACCTCAACAAACACAAACGAACACACACACACACACATTGTGACACCCGACGATTTAGGGTTACTGATTAACCCTCTAGAAACCCTAATTACGTGTGTTTAGTTTAGTATTAGGCTAAATACTTGTAATTACTTGTAACTATTTGTATATTTTATGTGAATATACACCTCCGTAATAGATTTATATTACGCTACGTAATTAGTTGTAATTACGCTTACGCAATTTGGTGAAATTGTGCAAAACAACCGGACGGAGTCCGACACTGTATAAAGTACGACGTTGGGGAAAACATTTCTATAAATAACTTAAATCTATTTTTAGAAGTTATTTATCATATATTATTATTTTAATATAATAATACCCGAAAAACCTAGACGTTTGGATTAAAACGTCTCAAACGCAACGAAAACGCGCAGAACGCGCCCGACAATCGAGACCGATAAATTAACGGGACATTTTTATAAATGTTCTAAGTACTTAACCTTTTATATCAATTAAGAGTATCAAAATTTAAATCGTTGATTAAACACGTACAATTAACGTTTTACGCACGAATAAACATCGAAACAATCGGGTAAACGAACGGGAAACATAACAAATTAAATGGTAAATAAGAAAATGACTAAAATACCCTTTATGGGCCCCCAAGGCCGGACCCCCCATGCCCCCCATGTGCCACCACCCTAAACCCCTCTCATTTTACATGCAAACTCATGATTAAACTTCTCTTACACCTCCACTAAGTGTACATGCAACCTCATTTTTACTCCAACACTCCATCTCAATTTTTCTCTCTATTCTCTCTCACTCTCCCCCTCTCTAAAATACAGAGAATTTCAGTCATTACAACCACCATTCTCCACCTCAAACCACCCTCAAACACCACCATTGATCAAGCAAGAAAAGGAACCAAGCTCAAGAAATAATCATATTCATCTTCCTCTTGTTTCTCCATTAGTTTATTGGTATAAATCACCTAAACTCTTCATTAGTTTTACTTACATAATGTTTACTTATATATTATAAAGCTCATCTAACAAGATTATGTCCAAATATAAGCTTAAAATACGTTTTTATGAATTTTTACACAAAGATACATAATCTGTCCAGAAAATCACAGCACACTAAAAACGTCATATCTTGAGTTCTAGGAAGATTTAGAAGATGATTTTTTTTTAAAATTTGAGTATTGAAAAGATCTACAACTTTCGTGTTTTACACTTTTTCCATAAACGTACACGTTTTTCTCTATTGGTCGATTTGTGGGACTGGTCTGGGTGAAATCAGAATCTGGGCTATGCATGGGCATTTATATTGTTTCTATATGAAGATGGGACTTAAAACTCTTAGGAAACATATGTTAGACACTAAACACACATAGAAGATCAGTTGGTAAAATTTGTGAGACTTGATTTGGACCAGAAATATGTAAGACACATGGTGAAACAAACCGACAAAAAGTCGAAAATGTGAAATCTTGAAGAATTGGGACTTTTATAAGAACCGACACTTTTGGTAAATTAGGACATGAACCGACAATATAATTGGACTCTAAAAACTGATATTTGGGTTGGGGGAAAGTTTCGGGTCAAACCGAGAAGTTTGACCAAGTCAACAAAAGTGGCTCGATTTCGAAAAACTTACTATATTTGGAAAATGGTAACAAAAATGGGTTTGGGTGACTTAGTTAGTAACTTGGACCAAAAACTAATTTTGGAAAGTTTCTCGAATGAAAAACCGACACTTAGAACACTTGGATTAAAAATTGAAAATCGGATCAGGCACAAGTGCCGCCCTACCAGCGACACTTACTCAAGTGACGCCTAATCTAGCGTCACTTACCCTTAGTGCCGCCTGAGCCCAAGTGTCGCCTATAGCGTCACTACCCCAAGTGACGCTGCCAATTTAAAAATCACATTTAACGTCACTTGACCTAGTGCCGCTAACCAACCGAGTGTCGCCTATAGCGACACTTACTTGAGTGACGCCCCTAAGTGACGCACAGAGTGACGCCCTAAGTGACGCCTAAAACATAAACTTTAAAACTAGATTTCACACTAAGTGTTGAACTTTATGTAACATCTAATCTTATACGATATAACTCAGTAACACATAAAACATGCTTTGTAAGCACACGAATAATGATAATGTCTTAACGAATTATTATTACAATCTTTCACCAACGGGTCGTACGCGTTTTTGATAAACGAACTTGAACAACTTATTTGGACATACTAGTTGATGAACTAGCTTTAGGTGGACATAAAACCCCCACCTACCCGATTGGCTTAAGTGGACATTAACCCCCACTTATACAATCACTATAGATGGTCTTTTGAGACATCTACTTATACAACCTCATACGTTTAGGGCGTTAGGAGGTTGCACACGGGAACGAGAACACCCACTACTTGCTAATATTTGATATTGCTTGCTACCTGCTTAACTCTGGTGAGTTTCATAGCCCCTTTTTACTGTTTTTCACTGGGTGAGAATACATACAACTGTTTTATAAACTGCTTTATGATCACAAGTACTGGAAACAACTTTTTGTACGGATTGCATGAGACCTGATTAATCCACTAAAGTCCTCTACTTATCATAGTCATTAAAATTTGTGCGTGAGTATTATTGGGTGATACCATCAGGGTTTGACAAACCTCGTCCGGGCTAGTCGCGCTAGCCAACCCACGGGCGCAGTATTACTTGTGATTTAGAAGTGTATCGGATTAGTACACTTACCGGAGGCAAACAACGTTAAGCTTGACTATGAGACTCATGCAAATGGTATACTTATATTGCTGTATGCAATACTTTTACTTGTCGTTGGATAACAATACTTTTACATATCATTGACGAATGATGCAAAACTTGGAAATCTTGTGGATCATTTTAGCAACTGATTACTTAACAAACCTATGAACTCACCAACTTTATGTTGACCTTTTAGTATGTATTTCTCAGGTAACCCACCGCAGTAGGAAGCTTTTGGAAAGCTTAACTCGAGTCGCATTATTTTCAAAACATCAGGAGATTAGATTGCATGTAGCTGTATTTTGTAAATTCAGCAATGTATTAGAAATCTCTAAACGGGTTATGCGAACTCCAGAATTATTTTGTAAACATTTGAATTATGGTAATGTAATATTTTCAAATGTCTCATATAGAGGTCGTTTGCTTGATCTTTGTGTTGATGATATTTGATTTGGTCGGCGCCCCCGTGACACCTCCCACTTCCGCTGCCACGTATTTTGGGGGTGCGACACACATACACACGCATCTACTCATATAGATTATATAACTTGAAAGTTTGCGATATGATGGATATTCAACATTACAAAACGATCACAAGATGATGTTCAATTCTAATATATTAACAAGTTTTATACAACATTCAAGTGGATCACAATTTTGTATGAAAATAAACTCATTTGCTCGATCCGATCGTAGGCAAGAACAAGAGATCTGGAACTAGTGGAAGGAAAGAATGAATGTGTTTTTGGAGTGCATGGAAATATGAGAGTGAATGTATGGCAAAAATATTAAGATGTATAATATTATTATATGAAAATATCTAAATATTAAATAATATCATATTTAGAATTTAGTTTATATTAAATAAGATATATAAATATGTATTAATTAAATTAAGATATTAGTTAACAAAAGAACAATTAACCGGACGTTCACGAATATGTTATCGAACGTTCACGAACATAAATGAACGAACGAGACATGTGTTCATGTTCGTTCATATAATTAAACGAACATAAAAATTTGTTCATGTTCGTTCATATAACGAAATGAACGAACATAAATGAACTTCCCGCCGAACGGTTCACGAATAGTTCACCGAGCGTTCGGTTCGCTTAGAGGCCTACATGGATGACCCAAACAATTATATAAAAATATAAAGATTATAAAAATAAATACTTGTTTGGAAACAAGACACGGTATTGAAATAGACATTCAACAAAAGTTAGAATTGATATTGATCAAGCATTAGATTACTTGAGTGCTTGAGTGCGAGTAAATAATTAGATTGTTTGTTAGGTGATTAAATGCGTGGGGTTAATTGGATTTTTTTCACTCTACAGTTGCTGTTTTAACCCGAGTTTATACAAACCAGGTGGTGAAAACCAATTAGATGTGTGTTTTTGGGAGGGAATAAGATTTACTCCTGATGTGTGAATGAATTTGCATTTGGCTATCCTGGAGCTTTTATACCCCCAGGGATAGCCATTTCGTTTTCCCACCCAACGACCATATTCTCATGGGGAATAGTGTTGGCGGGGGTTGCTTTTATCATTCGGGAGATCATGGGTTCGAGTTCTCTTTTATTCGGAAGATAACGAGGCTGATACTTTGACCTGGGTGTACTTTTTCTGTCATTACACGTTTCCCGAATTATGCTTGTCAGGGAATATTCAGAGTTTGGATTCAAATCCCCAGGGTAGCTTTGCCTTGCATCCGGCGTCTACCCCTCGGGGATGTACATAAGTAGATCCCTCGAGGATATCGCGTTGGCAGGATACTCTTGAAAGTGGTTACACCATTAAGTCCCCCCAGTTCAACTTAGCGACTGGTTGGTGAGTTGAACTCATTCTCGGCCTATCTCTTATCCTCCGAGGATAGGTCATTTGTTTCAACCGTTCAAGTCACGTCTATAGTGCTTTTTGCAGTGTCATCATGAGGGTAGGTGTGCGTTTATGGCGTGTGGTTAAGCACGCGCTTACACTTTCCGATGCTGTGATCCCGCCCTCCACGTGTAGGGTGCTGATCCTCTTTCTTGATGGGTAACCCGACCCGCATACCCGAGCTATTTATGCATCGGCGGTTTCCGAATTTCCTCACAATTTCAAAAACGTTTCCCTTTTTGGTTAGGGTTTTCTTATTTTCCAACGACGGTTTGTACTCGGTTTTGATTTCGCCGTTTCCTCATTCGATCCTGTTTTTGAAGGTCCGTTTTCTCCTTCTTTCATTTGCTTTGTTTTTTTTCATTAATTAATCATGGACGGGACCTTACATGATGCCCCAGTCGTGTCCGCCGAGACTGTAACGGAAAACGTTTTCATTCCGGTGGATGACGATGGGGATAAACCAGAAATTGCTGGTCTTCCTAGCAAGCTGACAGATGTTACACTTTCTTCATTGGAAATCGAGTACCCGTGTCTAAGCGAGTACAACCCGACAGCGCCGTTGCCGGAAGATAGGGCGAATCGCCCTCCGATCGGTAAAGTCGCTATGTACCGTCGTTATTTTGAAAATTCCAATTTTCATTTTCCAATGTCCCCTTTTGTTGTGGATGTTTGTGAATACTATGGGATTGGGTATCCCCAATTCCATCCTCACGGTTTGCAACGTGTCATGATTTTCGAAATGTTTTGTCGCGGCCACAACAAACAACTCAGTGTGGTGCTTTTCCGACACCTTTTCCGTATTTCAAAATAGGGAAGTTGGCTCTCTTTTGACAAGAGGCCCTTGTCTCGTTTTCAAAAAGCTAAAGGTCCTGGGTTGAAAGCTTGGAAAAACAGTTTCTTTTTTGTTGATGTCACGTGTTTCCCCCGCATTCCTCCGGGGTTGTTCAACTAGAACTTTGATTGTATAGATAAAGAGCTAATCGAGCGTCCACGGGAGCATGGTAACGATTCTCAGTTGTATAACCTGTGTGAGGGTGCATCTATTCACATGCGTGCTTATCATGAGGAGGCTGTGCTTTTCGCTCTGGGTGTTAGCCGGGAGTGGAGGTATCCTGGGAGGTCCCAGTCTTTAATAAAAGAGGAGAGGGTATGGTGTGGGGATGGCCGTCCCACTTCTTGGCCATCCCCCGGTCGAGTTCTTTACGATTTTTATTTATAACCTTGCCATGCCTCTTTTTGTGTATGCGTATTTGTGAACTTTTTGCTAACTGATCGTCTTTATTGTTGAAGTGATGCATCACGTTTGGGTACTTTTTGATGACGAGCTTGATGTCATCAAGGTTGGCCACGTCGCACCCACAGATGCAAATGCTGGTGTTGACATAGAAGGCGACAGTGCTAAAGGTGATGAGCCGGTGCTGGTGAGGCAGCCGAGCACCTCTGAACCACAATTGGCAACCTCTGCTCATCAGCACGGAGATCCTCCGGTGTCTGCAGGTGTGACACGTTCTGGTCTGGTTAGGGGTCATCCCTTGATTGCTACTGGTTCATCTAAGGCTTCGAGGCCTCTCAGATTCGCCGTGGGTAAGAGGAAAAAATTCATTGCAAAAGACTTGGCGGAGATTGGCACGTCCAACTTTGAATCGAAAGGACCTCTTCCACGCGAAGGTAAGTATTGCATTTTTTTTTTTTTAATTTTGTAAGGGTTTTCGCATTGCAGACTACAAACTGAAAGATGAAACTGAGGGTGATAACTGGTCAAGTGACCTCCAACTGGACGACCCGCACATGCCTAAGAGGATGAGATCCCTGGATACCTCCGATTCTGTCCAAGAGTTTGATGCGAATTTGGCCGGGGGATCCCCCGAGACCCACTCTCGTGTTCCCAGTGCAGACCAGGTAATTCCCCCCGGTACCCAGGATGGCCAAGGTTCAGCTTCCAAGACGCCGAAAACCCAACCAGACATGGGTCCAGGGGCTCTTGACAAACTCTTGGGGAGTGTCTTTCCAAGCGAGGTTATCGATCATGCTAAAGCGTTTTCGGATGTAGAGTTAGTTGAGAGCAGCGAAAAGGCTTTATATGATCATTTGCTATGGAGTTTGAGTCAGCGTGACCGCATCAAAGCACTATCTCATCAGTGTTCCATCCAACGCAGCCAGCTCGAGGTACACGGGATCGACGTCCAGTAGTTGAGGCAGGAGAGGAAAAGTTGGGTAGATTCCGCTGAAAAAATTGCTGAGCTTGAGGCTACAAGGCTATCCCTTGAAGAGGCCCTTGTCAAGGCTAATTCTTTGTCTTATGAGCAAGGTACCGTGATTGCGGCCAAAGAGGAGTTAATTTCCAGCCTAAATGCTCAGCTGAACCAGAAGGATAGACAGATCTTGGCTCAAGGCAACCACATTGCTGCACACACCACCATCCTCAAGGAATTGAATGAAAAAATCAGGCAGAGGTAACCGCCAAAGATTTTGCTGCTAGTGAGCTTAAGAAACTGCATTCCGTGCTGGCTTCCATTGGGGCAAAGGTGTTGAGGGACCCAACTGTGACGGACCCGTTCACGGCGTATGTAGAGGGCTTAAAAGAGTATGGAGGGCATCGTGCCGCTTCTCTTGCCCAGAAACTGCTATTCGCCGAGGATCCCTCCAGGATGCCCCAGGAGTTGCTGCAACTGATAAAGCCTGAGTGCCGTGAAAATCTCAAAGAGTTGTTTGATAAGTCCCGCCAGGCGAAATCTGCCTACCTTGCTAAGATTGTGGCTGCTGAAGATGCATCAGTTGACGAGATTTTGGCCATTGAGCCATGATTGTGCTTTCTGGATGTGTTGTTTTCAATGCTTTTGGTCTGTAATAACTCTTGACATTATATTTTGTTGTTTGTAGTAAGCTTTTGAACATGTTTTATTTCGAACAATTGGAAACTTTGGGTGCTCGCTTTGAGGCTTGTACATATATGTGTTTGTTTGTTTGCGCGCTTTGTTAATTCGTTTACTTGTTTGTTTGTCATGACCGACAAGTCTAGATTGCCCAAGAATGGTTGACATCTTGCCAGATAGCGGGTCTCTTGACTCACGCTTGGCACGGGACAACTTTTTTGATCAACCCCTTAGGCTTGGAAGCCTCGGGGGATCTCTACCAGGGGATGGGCTAGAAGGCACCTCCCGCGGGGGTAGGATCATCTCATCAGTCCTCGTTGGCGAGCCTTGGGCTATCGCCGGGGGATGGGATGACTTCCCCAATTCAGGTTTTCTTTGTTTTTTGTGCATTCATATATATGCATAAGTATATGATGTGAGTTATTTTGACAATTTTTTTTTTTTATATTCATGGGTTGTATAGCAAAATGCAAATACGAGCTCCAGGGGCTGATCAGGCCCAAACTGGAGATTGCCCGTTTGTCTTCATTCACATGAACAATTTATTTTGGGGCCTTTAACATGCCGAACAAATGGCAGAGGTGTGCCCGATACAAAGGCTTTCATAGCATGTGGCAGCAGTGTGCCTAATACAGTACATGTTATTATTTTATTTTATTTTTATTTTGAAAAAACTAAAACCTGACAGAAATATGCCTAACACAAAAGTTTTCGTCATGCGGTTATTTAGCATCATGACGTTCATGTGATGGCAATTGCCTCGCTTAGATATAACATCGCTTGAGGTTCGTAGCGTGCCAGGTTCATGGCAGTGGGGAGTCGTTGACCATTATCAGGCTGTGCGCTCCGTTTCCATGGCAAGTTGCTACCCTGTAGGGACCCTCCCAGTTGGGTCCAAGCTTTCCGGTATTTTCCGCATGGCTAGCCTCATTGTTCCTCCATACATAGTCCCTAAGTTGAACGTTAGGGGGTGAACCCTGCGGTTATAGTACCGCACTATTCTCCTTTTGTTTTCTGTTTTCTGCCTCTCTTATAGCTGCGTACCCTCGCCTTTCCTCGATATTGTCGAGGTTTCCCCTCAATTGTGCCGCATTGACATCGGCATTAAATTGCGCAACCCTCAGGGTAGGCACGCTGATCTCTGCGGGGATAACCGCTTATGAACCATAAACAAGGCTGTATGGGGTTTCGCCTGTGGCGTCTTTGGGAGTTGTGCTGTGCGCCCATAGCACATTAGGTAGTTTCTCCGTCCATCCGCCCTGGCTTTCATCAAGGCGAGTTTTTATTCTGTTGACAATGTCTCGATTTGTGACCTCTACTTGCCCATTAGCCTGGGGGTGCGCTACGGATGTGAACGTTTTCTTGATTTGGAGGCCTGCACACCATGATTTGAATGGGTTTTCGGCAAACTGTTTGCCGTTATCGCTCACAATTTCGTGAGGGATGCCAAAACGGCACACGATATCCTCCCACACGAAGGTGAGCACCTTGTTGCCTGTAATGAGCGATAGTGGCTTCGCTTCCACCCATTTAGTAAAGTAGTCAATGGCCACCACCAGGAATTTCACGCCGCCACGGTCTGAGAGAAAAGGGCCCACGATGTTGATTTCCCATTTGTGGAAAGGCCAGGCAGACCTGACCGGAATGAGGTCGTGCCTGGGGAATCGTTGGACCGATGCGTTTGTTTGGCAAGCTCGACACTTTTGGATTATTTTCAGGGTGTCCTTTGCATCGTTGGCCAAAAGTACCCGTGCCTAGTGATCTTTAACACGATCAATCTTGGGCTTGCGTGTAACCCACATGCCCCCTCATGGATTTCTCTTATTATATTCTCTGCATGCACGGGGCCTATACACCTTAGCTTCGGCCCGAGAAATGACTTCCTATGAAGGGTGCCATTAATCATCTCATACCTTGGGGCGTTCACTCTTACCTTCCTTGCCTGGCCTGGGTCAGCCGGTAACGCCCCGGTGTTTAGCTACTCTATTATGGGCATCATCCAAGTGTCGCCTACTTCTTGAACGTATGAGATTGTTGGATCGGAAATGATTGACTTTTGCTTGAGCACTTCCACTAACACCTCCTTGGTTAGGTGCGCGAAAGTTAGTGAGGCTAGCTTGCTAAGGGCGTCTGCCTTTTTGTTTTGGCTCCTCGGTACTTGCTCAATTTTGAAGTACTCGAACGCTTTGATTAGAGATTTTGCTAAATCAAGGTACTTCTTCATCGCTGGCTCTTTTGCTTCGAATAGGCCACATATCTGGTTGGCCACCAGCTGGGAATCAACATACACTTGCAGCTTCTTGATGTCCATTGCTTGTGCCATTCGCAATCCCGCGAGGAGTGCCTCATATTCCGATTCATTGTTCGACACCGGGAAGTCGAATCTGAGGGCGTATGTGTGTTCTTCACCGGTTGGACTTGTCAGGATTAGCCCAGCCCCAGACCCTTCCGAACTTGCTGCCCCATCTGTGAATAATTCCCATATTTCTTTGGGTGGGGACAACCCCATCTGTTGCTTGACCATATCTTCAGAACCAGCTGGTAATTCTGCGAGGAAGTCTGCCATTATCTGCCCTTTCACCGCGTTTCTAGGCCCAAAAGTGATTTCATGTTCACCCAGTTCAATTGCCCATTTAGCGAGCCTCTCGGATACCTCCGGTCTGGATAGTATCTGTTTAATGGGCTGATTAGTGAGTACCTTTATCGGGTGAGCCTGGAAATATCATCGCAGGAGCCTCGCCCAGAGTGCACCACAGCTAGGACTAACTTTTCTATTGGGCTGTAATTCATTTCCCTCCTGCAACGCTTTGCTGACAAAATAAATGGGCAGCTGTACCTTATTATGTTCAGCAACTAAGACTGAGCTGACAACCTCCGAGGATGCCGCGACATACAATATGAGGGTCTCCCTATCAATCGGGGCCATCAACGTGGGCAGCTCTCCCATGAATGCTTTCATTTCTTGGAATGCCGTCTCCGCCTCCGCTATCCACAGGAAATCCTTGTTGTTGAGGCAACCCGTCAGGGTAGCGAAAAACGGAAGCGACCGATCCGTAGCACGGGAGAGGAAACGTGTCAACGCTGCAAGCTTGCCCGTGAGGCTTTGCACTTCTTGCTTAGATTTTGGGGAAGGCATTCCCAGAATTACCTCTATCTTTTTAGGATTCGCTTTGACACCCCTGGGGGATACGATGTGTCCTAGGAATTTCCCTTCTTCCATTCCGAAGGCACACTTCGCAGGGTTTAATTTCATTCCGATGCTTCTGAGAGTTTCGAATGTCTCAACGATGTCTTTTAACAGGTCTGGTCTGACTCTGAGTTACTTTTTATAACGATATCATCCACATACACTTCTACATTTCGACCAATTTGATGGTGGAAAGTCGAGTCAATGACCCTTTGGTACGTTGCCCCTGCGTTTTTCAATCCAAATGGAATTTTTGTGTAACTAAAAATACCCTTATCCGTATGAAACACCGTCTTGTCTTCATCTTCCTCGGCCATTTGGATCTGGTGGTATCCTTTGTAAGCATCCAAGAAACACTTCAAGCGATACCCTGCCAAGGATTCCACCTTCCAATCGATTTCGGGCAGGGGGTAGTTATCCTTGGGGCATGCCTTGTTGAGATCTTTGAAGTCGACACACATTCTCCAATCTCCGTTAGATTTCTTTACCATTACCGGGTTAGCCACCCAGGTTTGGTATTTCACTTCGCATTACCCCTGCCTTTACAAGGCCGTCAACTTCAGCCGTCAGGAACCGGCTGCGCTCCGGGGCCATCCCCCTTTTCTTTTGCCTGACAGGCGTGAGGCTTGGATTGATGTTTAGCCGGTGCTCGGCAATATTCTAAGGCACCCCGGTCATGTCTGCATAACAGAAAGCGAAGACATCTAAGTTTTTATGCAATATTTCCGTAAGCTGTACCTTTACGTCTTCTGGCAGGAGGCGGTTAATCATGACCGGTTGCTCGGGGTATTCTTTCTTGAGTATCACATCTTCCTCGGCTACCCCCGTAGGGTTCACCTCGTGGGCTGGGGCGATCGTGAGGGCAGTCCACGCCGTCTTTAGGGATCTTCAGAGGGTAGCAATTCCCCCCATTGTTGAAAATTTCATCATCCCGTGCATGGTGGAAACAACCACGCCAAATGTTTGCATCCCTGTTCTTCTAAGTATCACGTTGTGCTTGGACGGCGACCGCACAATTATAAAGGTGAGGGCTGCCACGCGGTATTGCGGGTATATCCCCAAGCACACTTCCAATTCTATCTTTCCGATCGGCCAGCTGGTTTCCCCCGAGAAGCCTACCAACGGGGAGTTATATTCCATCATTGATCGACGCACCTCGTACGTGAACTGTAAAAAGCAGTGCTCGTACATTATTTCGATGGCACTTCCGATATCAACGTAGATGCGCCCTACTTGGTGGTTCGTTATCCTGGCAGTAACCACCAAGGCTTCCTTAGATGGGTTGTCATCCTCGATCGGTGGGAAAGTGATGGCTTGCCTTTCCCATGTTTCCAATACTTCGGCTTTGCGCCGTTGTCCAGCCCTCCAGCTGTATATCATGTTGATCGTGCCTTCCGTCGCAGGTATTTCTGGGGGTTTCTTTCCCCCTTGTGCTTTTGCGTCATCCAGTTTTTGATAGCTCTTGGCACCGACCACCAGATGTTCCAATTTTCCTGCCTTTACTGCATTTATAATTGTGCTTTTCAGCTCTCTACATTCGTTGGTATTTTGTTGCAAGCGGCCTTGGTGGTGGGAATCGGCAGTATTTATTATTCTTTCCTTGGTATTTTGTTGCAAGCGGCCTTGGTGGTGGGAAATACCTTGCTTCTTGCTCCGTTGCCAGTATTTCTTTTCGCGTTTTACTGAGGGATGACAGGATTCCTCTTCGCTCAAAAGGCCTGTATCGCTGGCCCCGATGCTCCACCGGGTTACCCCTATCCCTTCTTGTGGACCTAGAAGGTCCCGGTGCGTGCGCGGGGTGAACCTTTGCTTTGACATGTTGGGGGATTGCACCCACTCGAATGTAGCTCCTAGCTTTGTCTTGCATTGAAGCTATCTTCGTCGGGAGGTCAGCAGATAGCTGGTCAATGAGGCCTCCGAATCTATTTTTGTCCAAACACATTATGAATCCTGAGATTTACTGGCTTTCTGGTAAATCCGGGATCCTGAGACACTCGTTCGCATGTCTCTTAATGAAATCTGCCAGGCTCTCCTCTGGTTTTTGATACAGATAGTGCGCAGCCATGTGTGACAAGGGAGCGGCTGCTCGTTGGTGAAAATGCCTTATGAACTTGTCCCGCAGGTCAGCCCAACTGGTAATGCTTCCTGGGGGTTGTTCATTGAACCACCTTCTTGCTAGCTTTAATAACACAGACTGGAACATGTGACACACCACGGAATCCTCCCAGTGTTGCGTTTTATTGCGTTGTCAAATCCGCAAATGAAATCCTCTGGATCTGTTGTGCCATCATAGTTCCCTACCGATAATGGTATTGACGTGTTGTATGGTAGTGGCGTGTTAGGAATGTGCGGTGCGAACTGTTTTGACGCGTCAGGGGCTCGCACTTGCTTTGGCACAGGAATCCCTAGGAGGGCTGCCCTTAGGTTAGACACCATTGGGTGCTCGGGAGCTGGTATTGGTGGTGCTGGTGGTGGCTGCATTGCCTGATTTAGCATTTGTGCCAACATTGTGGCAGGATTAGCGCTACTGGTTTCCTGGTTTTGTGGTTGTGCTGTCCTCAATGGCGTGGGCTGCACCAATGGCACTGTGAAGTGGTACAGGGGGTTGTTTTGGTACCTTGGGAAGTTTGTTTGATGACCTTGGTTGAGCCATGGTGAACTGTTTGGCGTTGTCGACACTTCTGGGCTAATAACGTAGCCCATTTGCGAGAGCAATTGGTGTGCCATTTCCGGTGTGAGTGTCGGCCCGGTTGGGGTAAACGGTGCCCTGGACCATACTTGGGTAGCCACACCCGTTGTGATTTGGTCATGTGTCGCGGTCGTTGGTGAAGAGAAAACCAACCTCGTCGGGGTGATTTCCGTTGTTTCTCGCCGGTGCGCTTCTGATGTGTGGGTTGATTGCGAGTTGAACCTAGCGATACGTTCCTCAAACGTTATTAACTCCGGCGTACTGGTCTGTGTCAGCGCCGCCGATACCTGCAGTGGTATCACTGCGTTACTACTACTCACGTTTTCCGCTTCCGACACCATGTTTGAAATTGCAGGGCCTGCCATCGTTGCTCCTTCTTCCCCCCTATTTTTAGAAAACGTTTATTTTTGTTTCCGTGGTATGAGTAAGTTTATTCGGATGGCGCCATTTGATCAAGCATTAGATTACTTGAGTGCTTGAGTGCGAGTAAATAATTAGAATGTTTGTTAGGTGATTAAATGCGTGGGGTTAATTGGATTTTTTCACTCTACAGTTGATGTTTTAACTCGAGTTTATACAAACCAGGTGGTGAAAACCAATTAGATGTGTGTTTTTGGGAGGGAATAAGATTTCCTCCTGATGTGTGAATGAATTTGCATTTGGCTATCCTGGAGCTTTTATACCCCCAGGGATAGCCATTTCGTTTTCCCGCCCAACGGTCATATTCTCATGGGGAATAGTGTTGGCGGGGGTTGCTTTTATCCTTCGGGAGATCATGGGTTCGATTTCTCTTTTATCCGGAAGATAACGAGGCTGATACTTTGATCTGGGTGTACTTTTTCTGTCATTACACGTTTCCCGAATTATGCTTATTAGGGAGTATTCAGAGTTTGGGTTCAAATCCCCAGGGTAGCTTTGCCTTGCATCCGGCGTCTACCCCTCGGGGATGTACATAAGTAGATCCCTCAAGGATATCACGTTGGCAGGATACTCTTAAAAGTGGTTACACGATTAGATATGATCAACAACAATTGACAAGACTAGTAAGTTGTTCCTTTCATTATCATATTTTTGTGGTGTCTAGCAATTTTTGAAATGATAACGGTCATATTTTTAACCACTTTTTTTATTTGTAACCGTAATATTTTACATTGTTTTTATAAATGGTAATGGTATTCGTATTTGAAAATTAATCATTGGGTAACGGTCAATATATCCAACCTCTTTGTATGCTGCATTCTACTATCATGTGTTCATCCTCACGGTATATATCGTATCCAATTGTTATGGTCTCACTGTTACAATTTGTTCGAGCATATTTCCATTTGCTCTTTATAAAACTTTATTTGTTTGTCAGTCTTGAAGACCTTGTTTCAATTCTACTTTCATCTTACTATAAAACTTACTTATGTGAGTTTGATGGACACGATGTTGTCATCTACCAGACTTTTTTCAGATCTACAATTTTACACCACCAATTGTAAGTTGCAAGAAAAACTGTGTTGATTTCAATTATGGCATCGCTGAAAAAGTCTCTTTTGTTAGCATGATGGGAATCCTTTTGCTCCATGACCTAGGCACTCGTTGGCTAGCCTCCTTCATACCCTCAAAGAGTCATCACCTAAGTACCTTTTCACTCACCCCACAAACACCTCTAACAAACGATCAAAACCTGCTCTTGCAAAACTATATGCTTATCCAAAAAATACCTTCATCAGGCCATGACTTGGCGGCTTGGCGCTACTCGTCACAATTTCTTTGGTCCTAAACACACCATGGTAAGTCGCTACTTGAGGTGAGATATGTCACTTACAATTTAATCCAACCAAAAAAACAAACTCCAAGTTCAAGAAATTTGCACCCAAATGGGAGAAACAACATCAGTACTACTAAGAGCATTAATCTTCAACATCCATGTTTTCAGCATCCTTTAAATCTTCTAAACCACAATCTGTATTTAATATTTAATAATTGATGTTTTTAGCTTCTTTTAAACTTTCTATAACTTGAAGGAACTCAAGAGGAGCAGCTGATCTCACTTACAACAACCACGTGGATCACTCATGGATTCTTGACCAGTAAGAAAATATGAAGGTATTTGTTGAGAAAATCGAGGCATATTGATTTTTTAAAACCACTTTTGTTTCCTTGTGTCTAGATGTATATGAAACACTGTTTTGTAGCCAGCAACATTGACAAGTGGAGTGACAGTAGCACCATTTTCTCCATCGTATTCATCAATTTTGAAAATCGAAAATGTACGTTTTACTAAACCCGATGTTTGATCACTCCTGTATATAGCACACACATCCCCTTAGTTTATGAGGAAAAACCAGAGTGTTCCCATTTTGATGTTTTATGAAATCAGCCGTGTGTGAAAAATAATTAGGAGAGGAAACGGTTTTAGGTTTTCCTGCTTTGAACTCCCCTTACGCTCATAATAAAATTCGCAGTTTGACCCGTGTTGATATTGTTTTTGGGTTTCAAAAAAAGACCAACATTCCAACATCTTAAAGGGATATAATGAGATTACCTTGTGTATCATCACATATGATCTTGGCATTTAGTCATCATCACAATAAGCTGCCCATACCTGCCCTTCTTTAAAACACTTTTCAGTTCGATCAAGATTAAAATTAAAAAATTCTTTATCTGGTATTTCTTCCGTTTCATGGTTTTTCGAGTCTCCATTTGGTAATATGAGTGTTTGGCCATTTCTAAGCTCCACCAATGAAGCTTCCATTTAATTTCCTTTGTACCCTTCTTTATTAGTCCTTTCTTGATACTCTAAATGGAGACATCTAACGTTACCTCAAATTAGTCGAGTCTCCATGTTTGCATCAGAGGTTGATTTCTTTGACGTGTTGGTCCAATTCAAGCAACGTAGATGAAAGATATCCATACTATACTTATATTAGCACATGGCTATGGATATCGTTAATATATGATTTGCTTGAATTGGACGAACAAGTCTAAGCAATCAACTTTTGATGCAAACTTACACACTCGGCCAAATGAGGTAAGATAAATGTGTCCAGTACGAGTACCTAGAAAGGACTGATTATAAAGAAGGCTACAATGGAAATTAAAAAGAAGCTTCATAAGTGGACTCAAAAACGCCCAAAGACACATTACCATATGGAAACTCGAATAGTCATGAAATGGAAATGGTAATGGATCACAATTATTTTTATTAAACTTGTTCGAAATGAAAAGTGTTTTAAAGAAGGGAAGGGTATGGGAAGCTTATTGTGATGATGAAGAAATACCAAGATCATTTGCGATGATCTACAAGGTAATCTCGTTAGATCCCTTTAAGATGAAGGAATGCTAGATTAGTTTGAAACCCAAAAACAACAACAATGTGGGTAGACCTCACAAGTTTTTTGAGGGCATATGAGAAATTTGTCGCACCCCCAAATTCGGGTTGCGGAAGCGATTCGGTTCGGGGCGCGACTAATCAAATATCAAGCACAAAAATATACAGTGAATGACTCTATATGCGTCGTTTTAAAAAAATACATTAATACAAATTAAAGTTCACATCAATTGTACTAAATACATTAGCTCATGTTCTGATATGAGAGATTTAAATACATATTATTTTAACAAAATATGATAATACAATAAATCTCTGGCGTTTTCATGCTGACTCGAGCTAAGCTAAATCCCGAGTGCAGTCCTACTACTGTTGGGTACCTGAGAATACACGCTAAAAGGGTCAGCTAAAAGCTGGTGAGCTCAGAGGTTTAATGATAAAGTGTAATGTATGAACCGCAAGATTTTAGTATAATGATTTGAAATTAAGCAAATAAGTAAATGATAAAAGATGTATATAACTGCCATGAGCACATAGTCTGAGCTTAACTGAGGTGTCAGGATCACAATTAAGTGCCTAAGCGAGGGTGCCTCTACGCGTATGCCTAATCAACACACGTATGAACAAATGATAATGCGTCCGTTATGACCAGTCAGTGCTTGCTGACCCGGACGGGGATTGTAAGTCCCATATGGTACCATACACTAACATTCACACTACAAAGTATTACCAAACTATGCTATGGAGGACTTATAATGATTAGGGAAAATAACCCATGCATCATATAGCGATATTTTGATACTTGCGTTCACATGTAAAACAAAACAGGCATGTATTCTCACCCCTACAGTAAAAACAGTCATATAGGGGCTATGAGACTCACCTGAGTCTGATGTGTTAGCAAAGCAAGCAAATATGATGTTGTATCAAAAGATGTGTACGCAGACTATAACCTACCGGGCGTCCAAAACGCGCAAGGTTATATGAGTGAGTAGATGTCTCAACTGACCATCTATGCTAGTTGTCCTTCAACTAGTTATGTTCAAATGTTGATTGTATTGTTTGAGTTTTGAAAACATATACGGTCCGTTGGTGATGGTTTATAATGTACGAATGTAAGTTTTGTATAAGGTTTGATTATTGTAGGTGTTGAATACTTAGTGTAGTAAGTATTTTTCAAGCTTCTTTTATTGTATTCGAAAGTACATGTATACATTTTATATCCGAACGTTGTGGTCAAATATGTTGTTTTCTGAAAGTCAACAGAAGTCAACTTGTTCAAACTGGTCAAGCTGGTTAAATTAGTCAACTGGTCAAGCTGATCAAATCTGGTCAACTGGTCAAATTAGTCAACTGGTCAAGTCGGTCAAATCTGGTCAACTGGTCAAATCTGGTCAAACTGGTCAAACTAATTCGGTTTGACCCGAAACTTTTACACAACCTTTATCATGTTATAATACTTATAGAAAATGAGTTTTGTGACCATTGGTGACCCACAAGTGTCGTTTTTATATTTATTTCCAAAACAATCCCTAAATGTGTTTTTCGATTTTGTTGGTTTGTTTCGCCACAAGTTTCTACCATTTCTAGTGCATATCAATCCTCACAAAAATTACACACTGATCTACTATATGTTTTCCATTACATAAATTTCCCAGTAAGTATAGAGTCCATTTCGATATTTAAATAATTTCACGTAACAACCGAACATATTTATCGAACATGTTCAGGTCAGTCCCAAAGATCAGTTTATACACAAAAATATGTACAGATATGGAAAAAGTGTAAAACACAAAATCTGTAGTTCTTTTCAAAATCGCAAATTTTAAAAAAATATTCGTTGTCTAACTCCTCCTAGAACTTGAGATATGATCGTTTTTGTAAACTGACTTTTTCTGGGCAGATTGTGTATCTTTATATATGTGTTATAAAAACGATTTTTAACAACAAACTTGGACATAAACATGTTAATGGAGCTATGAAATATGTAAATAAGTAACATGCAAGTGTATTTTTAGAGAGAGAAAGTGTTGATTCTTACAAAAGAAAATGGTTAGAAGAAGGAGGTGAAGATGATGATGAAAATGATGTTCTTAAGCTTCCAAGTCTTGACTTCCTTTTGCAAAGTGTTGGTGATTTAAGTGGTGGTTGTAGGTGGTTCTTGGATGGTGAAAGAGGGCTGAGATTCTCATAATTTTAGAGTGAGAAAGTGGTGTAGAGAGAAGGTGGAGAAAAGGTGTGAATGTGAGAGAGTGAAAATGAGTGAATGCATGAAATGGGAATGGTTAAGGGAAGAAATGTGATGATGTAAATTTGCATGAATTTCTAGTGGTGGGAGTGAAGGTGGCCAGCCACCATAGGCCCCATTAGGTGGGTTTGTGTGATTTAATTTTCAGTCTCAGACCGTGTTTACGTATTTTAGTCGTTTGCTCGTTATTTTCGTTTAACCGTTAAATCGTGTAACGTTATTTTAAGACGTTTAAATTAACGATATGTTTTGGTTAAATTTTCATTGAAGTATTATTAAAGTACTTTGTTTTGAGTTGTCAAATTATTTATTGACTTTCGTTTGGGTGCCGAATTTAATTCGCGCGTTTTCGTTGCATTTGTGTTACTTATACGATATAATTAACGTGTTAAATATTATCAACATAATATTTATAAGTTTTTGATTTTATTAAATAATTTCATATTATTTAATATTTTGTTCACCAACGTCCGTATTTCTAATCTATCGGAATCCATCCGATAGTCAAATGTACGATTTAAACAAATCGCATATGTGTGTACATTTATAAACGTATATCAATACACAAAATGATACACATAATTAGACCTAACATAAATAATTACATGTATAAGTACAATGATTAGGTACTAATAACTAGCCCTAATTGGTCGGGTGTCACAAAATTTAAGTAAGGAAAATAAAAAAACTTTTCATCTTCTAAGTATTTTTCACACTAAGCTAATTTCACAAATTAGAAAAATGGGAACATTTAGGTTTTCCTAAGGAGATGTGTGCACTCTATACAGGAGTATGCTCTATACCGGAATGATAACATATGTTTTAGTAATGTACATTTGCAATTGTTGAGATGGATGAATACGATTTAGAAACGGGTGCTACTGTCACTCTGCTTGTCAAAGTTGTTGCTTACAAAACTGATTTCTATAGACATCTAGATGCACAGGAAACAAAGTCGGCTGTGGAAAAAATTGAGTCGACTTTCTCATCAAATCCTTTCATACTTGCTTACGGGTAGAAAATCTTGATCCTGTAGCTAGCTGTTCTTCCTGAGTTCCTTCAAGTTAAAGAAAATTTCAATGAAGCTGAAAACGTCAATGATATGATTAAATTTCGGATACATATGGTGGTTTAGAAGATTTAAAGGATGTTGAAAACATGGATGTTGAAAATTAATGCTCCTAGTACTGACGGTGTTTCTCCCATTTGGGTGCAAATTTCCTGAACTTAGAGTTTGTTTTTTGGTAGAATTTGAATAAAGGTGCCAAGTAATTTTAGCACCGAATGGTGACTTACCATGGTGTGTTTTAGGATCAAAAAAATTGTGACGAGTAGCGCCAAGTGGTGGCCTGATGAGGGTATTTCCTTGGATAAGCAGATATATAGTTTCACACGAGTAGGTTGATTATCTGTTAAAGGTGTTTGTGGGGTGAGCAAAAGGGTACTCAAGTGATGAATCTTTGAGGGTATTAGGAAGCTAGCTAAGGAATGCCTAGGTGATAGGAGCAGAATATTCACATCATGCTTCCCAAATTTTTTAGGTACTTTTTCGACAATGTGAGAATTGCTCTTTAACATAGTTTCACATGACGACTGCCAAGGTTTAAGTGAACACATGTGCATTCATCAATCTGTGTAACCAGAACTAATATTGAGTTTGCTAACAACGTACTGGCTTGGGTATGATTGTTACTAATTTAATTTCTAATCTTATATATATATATATATATATATATATATATTTTTAACTAGAGGAGGAGACTTCTACTTATGTGGTGGCTTTTCACTCATTCCACACAAGTAATTTATGATGTGGTAATAGCTAAGTTTATTAAGGTGCCATATCATCCCATCATTTAATTGAGTAAATTTATATATTTTTTTTATTATAACTGATGCGTGTGAAAGCGTCTATATTATTTATAAAGTACATGATATACCAATCACTACTATCACACAACCAGGCAAGAATACCCATTCGGAATAGTATAGCTATGGTAAGTCCAGGTCGAACACAGGAACACAAGATGTTATTCAATTAAATTGTATTTATTAACTAAACTAATAAAGCAATAACATATGAGGTACGTTTTAGTTCCGTACGAACATTTAATTGGAAATAACAATAAAACAATTAAAATACTTAAATTTAAATAACAAATAGGAAACAATAGGAAGGAACAAGTAATTGTGTAGATAACTCCACTCAGATTCATATATTCCAATTCATTGCACGTTAATTGTTTAATTGTGATTTCTTTTATATTAACTTAGTTACTAATCAAAGAATCCAAGTTAAATGTCAATTAGTCTCCGGTTCTGGTTAACTAATATCTACAACCTAGGGTCCCACATTAAACATCGATCCAACGTCGCAAGAATGTTGCTCTATTACGTACTTTTTCCTAGATTGTGCATTAAGTATTCACGATTGGTTATGATGGATCCTCACGGTATGACTCAACAATACCTATTAAAAATCACTTATTAACTCATTTATTTTAGATTAATTAGTTATTAGTCTCTTAACCTATCAAACTTAATATATTTAGCAATGATCAAAACCTAGATTTTAACCACCAATAATTAATAACACCAAAGGAAATCAATCTCAATGATATTATTAACCACGTTAAGTAATAACTAATAATCACCAATAAATAAGGATTCACAGATAACATAACAATCTTCAATCAAACAATTTGTCCAACGTGCAATTATAATCGTTAAACAATCATTATCCAAGGTTCAATTACTACGCAACTACTTCATTATCAATAATGCAAAAATCAGATTCATCAATATCAAAAACATCATGTAATTGAAAGAAACGAATGTAAATGAAAACCAGATTCACAATGATTACTGATATTGTTGTCCACTTAAACAATTTATATTCAAATAATTGAGCTTAACTCGTTATTATTCGCGTAGATGTCCCCTTAAATTCCAAATATCTATATACTCTCATACTCATAACACGCAAATATTACATATTATAGAAATTCAATTGAAATAATCATTTTTCAAGTCAAGACATTTGTGACAGGTTTGTGCCTCAACCCAACAAAGTGACATAACTTGACTTTGATTGAGCACAATAAGTTTTAGTCAAACCATTGGTGGCAGGTCTGTACCTTAGTACAACAAAGCGACATAATTTGACTACATTTTTAAGATCATGAGTTTTTTAAAACTCTTTTTGCTCTTTTTCATTAAATATACCGGCGGAGACCAGGTCTGTACTTACGTACAATAGAGGAAAGAACACCCAGTATATGATATTAATCAAATTCCAAGATTATGGCATATCGCACGTTATTAATATGAAAATTAAGACAAACGTCATACATAACTAAAGTTCCTCTAAAAGTAACATCTCCTCCTTTTATTTTCATTTCTTAAAACCTCAAAAACTCTTATATAGATTGCCTATCAATACATCATAATATGAAGCTAAATAACATTTTTCACGGTTTAAACTTTATTAAAAGTGTAGAAAATTTTAAATTTAACCTAAATTGTTACAAAATAATTTATCTCTAGAAAAACAGAAATTTTATATGTAAAAATTTGGTTGAAAAATGAGCAACTCATAACCTCCTAGTTACGTATTTATTGGGATAAATGGTAACCAAATAACAACATCATCTACTTACTTTAACGGGACAAGTATGTGGAAACCTAATTCTTTGCTCTCCATCCCCCACTTAAAGTAAAGCAATGTCCTCATTGCAAAACAAGGAATCGTAAAATAGGGAATAGAAAAGAAGTGAACAGAAAACTCTTATATAGATTGTCTATCAATACATCATAATATGAAGATAAATAACATTTTTCACGGTTTAAACTTTATTAAAAGTGTAGAAAATTTTAAATTTAACCTACATTGTTACAAAATAATTTATCTCTAGAAAAACAGAAATTTTAAATGTAAAAATTTGGTTGAAAAATGGGCAACTCATAACCTCCTCGTTACGTATTTTAATGGGATAAATGGTAACCAAATCACAACATCATCTACTTACTTTAACGGGACAAGTATGTGGAAACCTAATTCTTTTCTCTCCATCCCTCACTTAAAATAAAGCAATGTCCTCATTGCAAAACAAGGAACCGTAAAATAGGGAAGAGAAAAGAAGTGAACAGAAAACTCCCCTGATCTTGAAGAAAAATGCTTTCTTGATCTGATTATGAAAAATATACAACAGCACACTTCCGTAGGCATCACGATTGCATTTATCGTATGCAATAAGCCTTTAAACCCCTCGGTATCCCGAGTGGACGCGTAATAGTCTCGTGAGGGTTTCCAGGGAACACACCTACAAAGTTCGAAACTGCAAAACTAACAAGAAAATAAAAATTAGAACAAGAAAATAAAATATAAAATAACTAATTAAAAATTAAAAATAACAAATTAACAAACAATAACCTACATTAAATAATGTATATGAAGTAAACAATAATAATTAATACATAAAATATATGACAAACAGAACAGAAACAAAAATTTTCTTGCAAAACAGCCTTTCAATCGTCGGCTGGTGCACTCAATCGCCGGTCTAACGTCTGTGCAAACAAAATTCAAAAACCTTGCTCCAGTAAAAATTAAACTTATATAATATGCAGATACATATAACTAACAAATAAAAAATTATTTACAACCAAATTACATCATTAATCATCACAACTTCTATACAAGACAAAAATATTTGTTTAACAAATAGAGCCTATAAAATTGTGCGTGATTAACGAAAAAACTTTTTTTTGTATATATATATATATAATTTTCAACTTAATCGAATAAGCAACCGCTCTCCGGCAGAACAACAGTCCAACCGGTTAAGTGTTCCCCGGCAGCAACGCCAAAAACTTGATGCGTGTGAAAGCGTGTAGTTTTATTATTTAAAAAGTACATGATATACCAATCACTAATATCACACAACCAAGCAAGAATACCCGATCGGAATAGTATAGCTATGGTAAGTCCAGGTCGAACACAGAAACACAAGAACCATGTTATTCAATTAAATTGGAATTATTAACTAAACTAATAAAGCGGTAACATATGGAAATAACAATAAAACAACTAAAATGCTTAAATTTAAATAACAAATAGGAAACAATAGGAAACAAGTAATTATGTAGATAACTCCACTCAGATTCATATATTCTGATTCATTGCACGTTAATTCTTTAATTGTGATTTCTTTAATATTAACTTAGTTACTAATCAAAGAGTCCAAGTTAAATGTCAATTAGTCTCCGGTTCTGGTTAACTAATATCTACAACCTAGGGTCCCACATTAAACATCGATCCGACTCGCAAGAATGTTGCTCTATTACGTGTTTTTCCCTAGATTGTGCATTAAGTATTCACGATTGGTTATGATTGATCCTCAAGGTATGACTCAACAATACCTATTAATAATCACTTATTAACTCATTCATTTTAGATTAATTAGTTATTAGTCTCTTAACCTATCAAACTCAATATATTTAGCAATGATCAAAACCTAGATTTTAACCACCAATAATCAATAACACCAAAGGAAATCAATCTCACTGATACTATTAACCACGTTAAGTAATAACTAATAATTACCAATAAATATGGATTCACGGATAACATAACAATCTTCAATCAAACAATTTGTCCAACGTGCATTTATAATCGTTCAACAATCATTATCTAAGGTTCAATTACTACACAACTACTTCATTATCAATAATGCAAAAATCAGATCCATCAATATCGAAAACATCATGTAATTGAAAGAAACGAATGTAAATGCAAACCAGATTCACGATGAGTACTAATATTGTTGTCCACATAAACAATCTATATTCAAATAATTGAGCTTCACTCGTTATTATTCGCGTAGATGTCCCCTTAAATTCCAAATAGCTGTATACTCTCATACTCATAACGCGCAAATATTACATATTATATAAATTCAATTGAAATAATCATTTTTCAAGTCAAGAGATTTGTGACAGGTCTGTGCCTCAACACAACAAAGTGACATAACTTGACTTTGGTTTAGCACAATAACGTTTAGTCAAACCATTGGTGGCAGGTTTGTACCTATGTACAACAAAGTGACATAATTTGATGTGACACCCGACGATTTAGGGTTACTGATTAACCCTCTAGAAACCCTAATTACGTGTGTTTAATTTAGTTTTAGGCTAAATACTTGTAATTACTTGTAACTATTTGTATATTTTATGTGAATATACACCTCCGTAATTGATTTATACTACGCTACGTAATTAGTTGAAATTTCGCTTACGCAATTTGATGAAATTGTGCAAAACAACCGGACGGAGTCCGACACAGTATAAATACGGCGTTGGTGAAACATTTTTATAAATAACTCGAATCTATTTTTAGAAGTTATTTATCATATATTATTATTTTTATATAATAATACCCGCAAAACCTAGACGTTTCGATTAAAACGTCTCAAACGTAACGAAAACGCGCAGAACGCGCCCGACAATCGAACGAAAGTCAAAATACATTTTTGAATCTAAAATATATTATTTAGTGTAAAACTATCAATTAATATATCGTGTCTTTAAACGATAACGAAAAACGTCCAAATAAAACGTCACGCGATTCAGAATCCGTACAACGAACGCGCAAATCGAGATCACCAAATTAACGAATCATTTTTATAAATATTTTTCAAGTATTTAAGAATGAATACTTCAAGTAAAAATACTGAAATTTAAATCGTCACTTAAATAAGCGTATTAAACGTTTAGCATCAAACCGACCGAGTAAACGAACGTAAAACGCGACAAATTAAATTGGGAACAAGAAAATGACCAAAATACCCTTGTGTGGGCCCCCTAGGCCGACCCCCCATGCCCCCCCATGTGCCACATGCCCACCTCCCACCCTCTCCACTCAATCTTCATGCAAAATGATGATTACCCCTTTCACTCATACTCCCACTTACATTTCATGCAATCTCATTTCTAAAACACTCCATCTCTTTCTACCCTCTCAATTTCCTCTCATCTCTCTCTATCTCCAGAAAATTCAGCCCCCTTTCACCACCCAAGAACCACCATTACCACCACCATAAACCACCATAACACCACCACCACAAAAGTCACTATTTTACAAGGAAAACAAGCTCAACAACAACTCCTCCTTCTCCTCATCTTATCTCCATCAAAATCATTGTAAGGAAACTCTATATTACTCTCATATAACTCATTTACATGTTATAAAGCTCATCTAACAAGATTATGTCCAAATATAAACTTGAAATACGTTTTTATGAATTTATACACAAAGGTATACAATCTGTCCAGAAAAACACAGGTTACTAAAAACGTCATATCTTGAGTTATAGGAAGAGTTAGAAGATGCATTTTTTTTAAATTTTCGTATTGAAAATATATACAACTTTCGTGTTTTACACTTTTTCCAGAAACGTACACGTCTTTCTCTATTGGACGATTTGTAAGACTGACCTGGGTAAAATCAGAATCTAGACTATGCATGATTAAATTATTTTGTTTCTATATGAAGATGGGACTTAAAACTCATAAAAATCATAAGTTAGACACTACACACATAGTAGATCAGTTGATAAAAATTGTGAGACTTGACTTGGACTAGAAATTGGTAAAACACTTGGTGAAATAAACCGACAAAAAGTCGAAAATGTGAAATCTTGAAGATTTAGGAATTTTATAAAAACCGACACTTTTGGTGAACTCCGGCATGAACCGACAATATATTTGGACTCTATAAACTGATATTTGGGTTGGGTGAAAGTTTCGGATCAAACCGAGAAGTTTGACCAAGTCAACAAAAGTGGCTTGATTTCGAAAAACTTACTATATTTGGAAAGTGGTAACCAAAAATGGGTTTGGGTGACTTAATTAGTAACTTGGACCAAAAACTAAATTTAGAAAGTTTATCGAATGAAAAACCGACACTTAGAACACTTGGATTAAAAATCGAAAATCGGATCAGGCACAAGTGTCGCCCTACCAGCGACACTTACCCAAGTGACGCCTATAGCGTCACTTACCCTTAGTGCCGCCTGAGCCCAAGTGCCGCATATAGCGTCACTACCTCAAGTGACGCTGCTAATCTAAAAATCACATTTAACGTCACTTGACCTAGTGCCGCTAACCAACCGAGTGTCGCCTATAGCGACACATACTTGAGTGACGCCCCTAAGTGACGCCCTGAGTGACGCCCTAAGTGACGCCTAAACAGAAACTTTAAAACTAGATTTCACACTAAGTGTTGAACTTTATAACTTATACGATATAACTCAGTAACACATAAAACATGCTTTGTAAGCACACGATACAACATCATAATGATAATGTCTTAAACAATTATTATTACAAACTTTCACCAACGGGCCGTACACGCTTTCGATAAACGAACTTGAACTACTATTTGGACATACTAGTTGATGAACTAGCTTTAGGTGGACATAAAACCCCCACCTACCCGATTGGCTTAAGTGGACATTAACCCCCACTTATACAATCGCTATAGATGGTCTTTTGAGACATTTACTTATACAACCTCATACGTTTAGGGTGTTAGGAGGTTGCACACGGGAACGAGAACACCCACTACTTGCTAATATTTGATATTTCTTACTAACTGCTTATCTCTGGTGAGTTTCATAGCCCCTTTTTACTGTTTTTCACTGGGGTGAGAATACATACAACTGTTTTATAAACTGCTTTATGATCACAAGTACTGGAAACAACTTTTTGTACGGATTGCATGAGACCTGAATAATCCACTAAAGTCCTCTACTTATCATAGTCATTAAAATTTGTGCGTGAGTATTATTGGGTGGTACCATCAGGGTTTGACAAACCTCGTCCGGGCTAGTCGCGCTAGCCAACCCACGGGCGCAGTATTACTTGTGATTTAGAAGTGTATCGGATTAGTACACTTACCGGAGGCAAACAACGTTAAGCTTGACTATGAGACTCATGCAAATGGTATACTTATATTGCTGTATGCAATACTTTTACTTGTCGTTGGATAACGATACTTTTACTTATCATTGACGAATGATGCAAAACTTGGAAATCTTGTGGATCATTTTAGCAACTGATTATTTACCAAACCTATGAACTCACCAACTTTATGTTGACCTTTTAGTATGTATTTCTCAGGTAACCCGCCGCAGTAGGAAGCTTTTGGAAAGCTTAGCTCGAGTCGCATTATTTTCAAACAACAAGAGATTAGATTGCATGTAGCTGTATTTTGTAAATTCAGTAATGTATTAGAAATCTCTAAACGGTTTATGCGAACTCCAGATTTATTGTGTAAACATTTGAATTATGGTAATGTAATATTTTCAAACGTCTCATATAGAGGTCGTTTGCTTTAATCCTTGTGTTATGATTATTGATTTGGTCGGCGCCCCCGTGACACCTCTCACTTCCGCTGCCACGTGTTTTGGGGGTGCGACATTTGACTACATTTTTAAGATCAGAAGTTCTTTTAAACTCTTTTTGCTCTTTTTCGTTAAATATATTGGTGGAGACCAGGTCTGTACTTACGTACAACAGAGGAAACAACACCCAGTATATCCCCAAATGATATTAATTAAATTCCAAGATTATGGCATATCGCACGTTATTAATATGAAAATTAAGATAAACGTCATACACAACTAAAGTTCCTCTAAAAGTAACATCTCCTCCTTTTATTTTCGTTTCTTAAAAGCTCAAAAACTCTTATATAGATTGCTTATCAATACATCATAATATGAAGCTAAATAACATTTTTCACGGTTTAAACTTTATTAAAAGTGTAGAAAATTTTAAATATAACCTACATTGTTAAAAAATAAAAATTCTCTAGAATAACAGAAATTTTAAATGTAAAAATTTGGTTGAAAAATGGGCAACTCAAAACCTCCTAGTTACGTATTGTAATGGGATAAATGGTAACCAAATTACAACATCATCTACTTACTTTAACAGGACAAGTATATGGAAACCTAATTCTTTTCTCTCCATCCCCCACTTAAAATAAAGCAATGTCCTCATTGCAAAACAAGGAACCGTAAAATAGGGAAGAGAAAAGAAGTGAACAAAAAACTCCCATGATCTTGAAGAAAAATGCTTTCTTGATCTGATTCTGAAAAATATACAACAGCACACTTCCGTAGGCATCACGATTGCATTTAGCATATGCAATAAGCCTTTAAACCCCTCGGTATCCCAGTGGACGAGTAATAGTCTCGTGAGGGTTTTCTGGGAACACACCTACAAAGTTCGAAACTGCAAAACTAACAAGAAAATAAAAATTAGAACAAGAAAATAAAATATAAAATAACTAATTAGTAAAACTAACAAATTAACAAACAATAACCTACATAAAATAAGGTACATGAAATAAACAATAATAATTAATACATAAAATAGATGACAAACAGAGCAGAAACAAAAATTTTCTCGCAAAACAACCTTTCAACCGTCGGCTGGTGCACTCAACCGCCAGTCTAACGTCTGTGCAAACAAAATTCAAAAACCTTGCTCCAATAAAAATTAAACTTATATAATATGCAGATACATATAATTAACAACTAAACAATTATCTACAACCAAATTACATCATTAATCATCACAACTTCTAGACAAGACAAAAATATTTGTTTAACAAATAGAGCCTATAAAATTGTGCGTGATTAACGAAAAACCTTTTTTTGTCTATATATATATTTCAACTTAATCGAATAAGCAACCGCTCTCCGGCAGAACAATAGTCCAACCTGTTAAGTGTTCTCCGGCAGCGACGCCAAAAACTTGATGCGTGTGAAAGCGTCTAGTTTTATTATTTAAAAAGTACATGATATACCAATCACTACTATCACACAACCAAGCAAGAATACCCGATCGGAATAGTATTGCTATGGTAAGTCCAGGTTGAACATAGAAACACAAGAACGATGTTATTCAATTAAATTGGAATTATTAACTAAGCTAATAAAGCGGTAACATATGGAAATAACAATAAAACAATTAAAATACTTAAATTTAAATAACAAATAGGAAAAAATAGGAAGGAACAAGTAATTGTATAGATACTCCACTCAGATTCATATATTCCGATTCATTGCACGTTAATTGTTTAAATGTGATTTCTTTTATATTAACTTAGTTAGTAATCAAAGAGTCCAAGTTAAATATCAATTAATCTCCGGTTTTGGTTAAATAATATCTACAACCTAGGGTCCCACATTAAACATCGATCCGACGTCGCAAAAATGTTGCTATATTACGTGCTTTTCCCTAGATTGTGCATTAAGTATTCACGATTGGTTATGATTGATCCTCACGGTATGACTCAACAATACCTATTAATAATCACTTATTAACTCATTCATTTTAGATTAATTAGTTATTAGTCTCTTAACCTATCAAACTCAATATATTTAGCAATGATCAAAACCTAGATTTTAACCACCAATAATCAATAACACCAAAGGAAATCAATCTCAATGATACTATTAACCACGTTAAGTAATAATTAATAATCACCAATAATGCATCGTTTAATCTTCCAGCTTCACTCGAATCTTCCAAAATGCATCGTTCAACTTGTTTCTCGACTGTTTTCTGTGCCTTTCTCCAAAAAGCTTTGTTTCCACTTCTAATTGCAAATATGAACGAAATAAGTACCTAAACTTAATTAATTGCAATAGAAACATACAAGAATTGGAGTAAAATAGTACTTAAATATAGTACTTATACGCGTTCATCAATAACCAAGATTAGCAAAGTTTCATTCTAAATCCATTATATTCAACAAAAGTATAAATGCAACTTCCATCTATTGATAATAATCATATTAATTTGGTTGTCATATTTATGATTTTAGATTGGCACAATTGTCATTTACATTGAAAATTTATGTATCCATTGTAACAAGATAACACAATCACTAAATTAATACGGTATCTCATTCCTCAACGAAGTTTCATGTATTATTTAACTTATGTCGATTTGTGGTTTCTTTTATTTGAATTGAGTTTTATTTTTTATAATTTTGTGTATATTCAAATATTGAGTTAATCTTTTTTAATTACAAAATCAATGCAGTTCACGATAAAGTTACTATGTTGTTGCATGTTATGAGATCTCAATTTAGTCATATTTGCAAAGTGGGTGAATGTTCATTTTCTCTATAATGTTGTTTTACTTTTATAATTGAAATTAGATCTATATATTAACATCAATTTAATCTTATTATAACTCTAAGTACATTTTTCAAAAGTGCCACCTCCAAAATCAAATTTCAAAGTATTTACAAAAGTGTCACCTTCAAAATCAGGTTTTTGGATCAAAAAAAGGATGACTAAGATGTGTTCTCACCGTTCTCACGGAATCCCCTTGTTCTCACTAGAACCCAACCCTATATATATATATATATATATATATATATATATATATATATATATATATATATATATATATATATATTGAAGGATTTAAATGAGAATCACTAAGAAATTGAGAACCTTTGAGAACCACTTAATATGTGATTGTTCACATATGATAATGTCAATTTATATATAAAAGTATTAATAAGAATCAATAAGACATTGAAATTCGAAATTAAGTGTAAAAACTTATTTTAACTAACTATAAGTGATTTATTCACATGCAAATTATTCAGTTGTGAACTTATGTGTTTTTACGTATTTTTATACGTGGTATTATCTTTTTTGACGTCTTTTTGTTTCCAATTTGAACAAATAGTAATGTTCACATGTGCATAAAGTGAATTACATGTCACAATTACATATTCTTTGTGGTTTTCAAAGTTTTCAACTTTATAGTGGTTCTCATTTGAACTCTCATTCATATATATATATATATATATATATATATATATATATATATATATGAGAGGGTACAAGAGGAGGCACTAATTTTGGGGGAAGCGGAAAGTGTAATATTCATCAGGAGCATCTTAACTTTGTCTATACAAATTTTAAAAAGAGGATTAATTTTATTAGTAAATAATAATCAAAATAGATGCTATAAAAAATGTATTACATGATAAATTCATTTTTAAGTTGTAATATTAGTTTATGAAAATTTATTTAATAAATTGTTAACATTCATCATAATGAATGTTAACTTAACATTCTTCACGATGAATATTAAAAAATTAACATTTTAACAAATTTAACATTCGTCGTGATGAATTTTAACTAACATTTACCTCGGTGAATATTAACGTGTAGGATAAAATATTCATTAATTGATGTTATAAACTACAAAAAAAAATTATCAAGATTGCTTAACATTTATAGCACTGATTTTGATCAACATTTATTAATTTTTATTTTATATTTTTTAACATTTGTATTGACGAAAATTAAAATGCATCATGATGAATATTACACTTCTCTAAAAAATAGTGCTTCCCCATGGATCCTCCCACTATATATATATATAGCAACAAGATAAAAAAAGAAGAGAATTAAGGGAGAGAAGAGGGAGAAAGATTTTTTTTATGACTACGATTCAATATTTTATTGCAAAGATTCAACTTTTGTATAAAATCATAATGTTAGGTTCAAATGAGTACAACAATTTTGGGTGAGAATGAAGGATCCAACCAGAATGTGTCATGTGTCATAAAACTCACTTTCTCCACATTTTTTGAACGTACATATCTCTTAAACGGTAAGTCGAAAAATTATAAAAGTTGCACCATAAAAATCAGCATTTTATACTCTTCGATTTGAGATGTGACAAAGTATATTTTCGATGAACTTTTTTTTTTGTTTTTCTGTGGGTTTTTGAAAACATCTAACACGTGTATTGAGTAACACATGTGTTACCGGCGAGTAACACATGTGTTACTCGCTGGTAACACATGTGATACCAGCTAGTAACACATGTGTTACCAGTTTGCAACACATGTGTTAGTTGCCGGTAACACATGTGTTACTAATTTTTGTACAATCTGTAAACCCAAAAAAAATAAAAGTTGTCGAAAGTATGCCTTATGAGAAGGCAAATCGAAGATAAAAAAAATCCTGATTTTTATGGTGTAATTTTTATATTTTTTTGACTTGCAGTTTGTGAGATAATTGATTTTTTAAAAACGTGGGTTGAAAAATAAGTTTTGTAACACGTGACACATTCTGGTTGGTTTCTTCATTCCCACTTAAAGTTGTTGTACTCATTTGAACCATCCTAAGAGCATCCACAATGGGTTGTACTCTATAGAGTTCAAAGTCATGCGATGTCATTATCTATATTTTTTATATAACTCGTTAAAATGTTTGAAGTTTAAAGAAAATGCCTATTTATAATTTTATAATATATAAGCTATCAAAAAAGCAACTTGGGCCTCCAAGAAAGTAATATGGGGTCCATTTTTAGAGTTAATACGTCGTGTGTGCAGTCTTGAATTCAAATTACACGCATAAGACTTGCAATGGGAAATTGGTGGCCACCTTATCGTTTAAGAAATCTTTGCACGATGCCACTTCATCCCATTGTGGATGCTCTATGATCATGCTCCGTATATAAATTTTTTGAAAGTACAGACTTTTCTATTCAAATATTCAAAAACCACATCCCGTAATTCAAATTTAATTTGACGAACAAATTGCTTTGGAAATGGTTTTGTTATACGTAGTAATAAAACATGACTCCAGACAAGTGGCCCGTTTGGATACAAAAATTTATAAAATTGTCTTGTCTTTAGGACAAGTTCATTTGTACTTGTATATCACTAAAAGTTAAATATATTATAATAAAATTATTTGATAGGCTATTTTGCCGAAATAGGAGTTATTAATTTGCGTTTTTGTATTTTCGAATATCAAATATTCTGAACTTTTTAAAATTAACAACTTATTTGAAAATTATGATTAAAAGGTATAAGGCTAAATTTTTTGAAATATTTGATACTCAAAAACACGCTAATATCGGTGAATCGGTTAATATGACATAGATCGGAGAATGTTTAAATGCTTATTTGGGAAAAACGAGACTTATTGACACAGTTTTCAGCAAAGAACGGTCGATCAATATGGTACCGATACCCTTTGATCATAAATTTTAAAAAAAGGTTGTTCATTTTAAAAAGTTATGAATATTTGATACCGAAAACATAAAAACGGGAATTATTGACTTCTTTTTCGAGAGAAAATCCAATTTGATCTTATATTACTCTGTATAAATTCTTTTTTTTTTTTTTTTGGGTAAAGGTTTTCTATCTTCTATATATTAAAAGAAAAATCTTGAGATGATAATGACCATTAGATGGTGATCAACAATTAAGATCCAACCTTTAATTTATTTCATGACATCATTAATCTCATTATTATGTGACTAAAAGACTAATTTACCCTTCTATATTTACAATATACACCCTTCAATATTTACAATATAAATCCTCAGGTTTTCTTTAATTGTAGATAATTCTTAAAAGATTTTATAATTTATTATTTCTAGAATTCAAACTCTTCCTACAATTTTATTTATTTTATTTTCTGGAAAAAAAAACCCACAATAACTAATTTTCAATTCCAAAAAAAATCATAACTTCATCCACCGTCCAATGATTTAAATTCTTATATGACCTACTATTTTGAATCCTTATATCAATTTATAATTTATAATTCTTGGATCATAGATACCAACAGATCGAGTTCCGGCGGATTTTATTATATTTGTAACCTTACTACCGTCTTTTTTTAATTATTTTATCAATTTTTTAATTACATACAATGCTTGGATTATGGATCTCAACGGGTCAGTTTCTGGCGGGTTTAATTGTCTCTGGACACATACCGGTTTAGTATATTCGTACTGATACCTGACCCAATATCCGTTGGTGTAGCACCCGGTCAAAAAGGTCAATTTTTGCGTCCAATTAAAACTTTAAACATTCATACTTTGTACGCATCTAAAACCAAAATATTCAAAATTTTATATGTAAATATATATAGTGCGAACGACATTTATTTACTCGAAAAACATTTAAAAACATTTCATTTTATTTAAAAATGTGTTTTACTAAACGGAAACAGCGCGAAAATAAGTTATAAAATTGTAACACAAACATTTTATTTTTATAAAATGTTTCGACTCGAAAACATTTCGAATGAATATTAATAAACTCCTAGAATTGAAAACACTACATTTTTATACGATCAGGTAAACAAACACGGGCTTTTAACACTGCAATTTGGGAGACAATGTCCTCCCCCCCCCCTGTACACCACCGCCAACCACCACCACCGAGACCACCATCATCATTTTCGGGTTCATCATTATAATAAGAGAAAAGGAAGCAAGAAGAAGAACAACATCATCATCTTCATCACCGTCATCTTTACCATCTCGATTCACTATTTCGAGCTCGGTGAGAATCTCTCCCTTTCGATTTTTCATGTTAGAAACGTTTAAGACATCATGTATAAGTGTCCTACCGACTGATTATGTCCAAGAAAACCATCGAAAATGTTTTAAAAATCGAAACCCACTTCAAAACTGGCATCAGTTCGTCCTGCGAACTGAGATCCCAGATCCCATTTCGTCTCGCGAAGCGAATCGAAACCTGCGAACTGGACTGCCCTGCGAACTGAGCTGGCCTGCGAACTGAGTTGACCTGCGAACTGAACTGGCCTACGAGCCGAACCACTTGCGAACTGAGTTGCGAGTCGAGACTGGCGAGTCGAGACTTGCGAACTGAGTTGCGAACTGACTTTTTCCTGCGAGCCGAGACTTGCGAATTTAAATTTTCAGATGCGTTTTTCACTAAAGCAATGTAGTAGAAATAAAAAATTTTCAAGCTCGACCCCAGCCAGGGGCTCTGCCCCTTGGACCCCGCCAGGGGTTGCCACCCCTTGGACCCCGCTACCAGGGGCGCTGCCCCCGGACCCCCATACACGGTTTCAAACCTGAACAACAAATGAATATTTACACAACTCGCTTAGACAAACTGATTTGTCTCTTACTTATATAACCTCACGTGTTTAGGACACTAGGAGGTTACCATTCGGACAACACACATATCGTACGATCGCAGACAACTCACATGTGAGTTCATAGCCCCACTCTTTCAACTGTTTTACTGTTTTCGGGGTGAGACACATGCACAGTTACTATTTTCGAATTATAATGATAAAATTTTATAATTCATACTTGACTATATTACTGTATGTAATACAAAATGTGTAATACGTATGAATTACACCCACTATATTGTTGTAGGATAATACCATAGCTTAACCTGGATAGGTTACCACTATACACTATTTTATCGTTGAAACACCATTACCATTACATAACTTGCTTAAGTTATCATTAGATATTGGCCATATTGTCGCGGGACAATACTATCAAATATATTAGAACTAGTTAGTTCTACCTACGCTGGACAACAACTAGGTTGTCACAGAATTAGTGTTCCTTTTAGGAACTAAGACTGCCTTTGCATTCCATTGTTACTAGAATGGATTTGCACTCAAATAAACATTAACCATGGACCTCAATATACTTGCTAGGCTGAGGCTAGAAGTATACGTTAGTAACGTACGTTAGTAACGTACGTTAGTATAGCCCTTTATACTAGTACAAAACAACTAGGTGATGGTTATACATACCTAGGTTCCTTGTGCTACACTTAATATCTAAGTATTGTATATACTTACCTAGATACACTAAACCTCTTTCATGTGTTACATGATACCCCGTTAGATGTGTTGTTGACTAAGACTAATATATATATACACACACACACACACACAGATATATATATATATATATACTTGTACACAATCTCAAGCACGTGGTGCTATCTACTATTTACTTATGTATATTGATATACATACACTCATAGAAATGCAAATACTTAGTCGGGCATGTCGTAGTACTGTCGGCTCTCAATTACATGCATTGCTTGCGAGAAAAACAGTTCGATGCCACGGTAAAGTGGGCACAAAACGATATCACGGTTAGAGTGATACAAAACGATATCGCGGTAAAGCGATACAAAACACGGAATCGGCGAGCTTACACTCGAGATTTGCACTCAGTGACGGAATCGGCGAGCTTACACTCGAGATTTGCACTCAGTGACGGAATCGGCGAGCTTACACTCGAGATTCGCACTCATCAACGGATCGGCGAGCTTACACTCGAGATCGTTGACTCAGTACTTGGATAAATACTTACTTATAGTTCTGCGGGACTACACTTACATGTTGCTGGAGACAACACACTACGCCAGGTGGCATACTAGTGTATTACTTGTTATCATATGACGTGATCATACACTTACTCAATTCGTACTTAGGCATGTATTGCCTCACATTAGTAGATTTACTCATACCAGATAGGTATTCTAGGCATGGATTCCCACACCCCCGATATGACACGGTCATACACTTACTCGATTGTACTTAGGCATGTGGTGCCTCATGGTTGTAGACATACTTATACCTACTAGGTATCTAGGCATGGAATGCCATATTCTCGATGTACTTAGGTACACACCCGAAATACTTAGGTATGAGATACCTCGTTAGATGTATACACATTGGTGTTACAACACTATAACAATACAAATCAAAATCGTGGATTTTGAATTACTTTTCAAAACATACAAGGTTTATACTTTATGTTTTCAACTAACAATCCTATGAACTCACCAGCTTTATAGCTGACTCGTTTTAGCATGTGTTCTCAGGTGCCCAGCAGGACTAGGATTGCTACAAGATATGCTAGCTCGAGTCGCATGATTTCAAACACTTGGATTTTCCTTGCATAACTTTTGTACTACAACTTATGTATTTGGAATTATTTTGATAACTCGCAACTTGTATATATTTTTATTTTGGAAATGTAACAACTATTTTCAAACGTCTCATTTAGAGGTCGTTTGCTATGTATCTTATGCTTTGATGATTGATTAGTCACGCCCCGACCCGACCGCTTCCGCAACCCGAATTTGGGGGTGTGATAGTTGGGTACTCAATTAGTATTACACATCGGTTTTTCATATTTATTCACGGGTTTTGGTTATCCTCATGCATGTAACTTTGGTGAAATAAAAAAATCTTAATTATTGAAAATACGACGTAAATTTGAAACACGGGGAAAAACGATACCGAATTACAAGATTTGAAATCTTAAACCTAACAATTTATTTTTTTAATTAACTAATTCAAAGTTTCGGTACATAATATAATAGTATTATTAAATATCAATACAAATAACAAAGTGATATCATACACAATATCATCGTTATTAATTGATTTATTTACTTGGACTCATCAATCCAAAATATATATCACAATTTAAATTCTTAATACATTTTTCATTTAAAATTAAAATAATACAAACCGATGCACCGTACACCAACACCAAAAGACTTATTAAATCAATATAACACATCCATAAAATACATATTATTAAGTTAACCCGCAAATTTTGCAAGTCTTAAACTAGTTTATATTATAAATGTAGAATATAATAATAAACGTATAGATCACCTTTTGTTTAAAAACTTTAATGTCTAACATTTAAAGTTCTTACCAAATTGATGATGATTAAACTTGCAAATTAAGCCTTTAACAACCCTTTCTTGTTTTACGACTAGTATATTTGTTTGTTTTACACTTTTATTGTTCTTCTTTCTGCAAAAACATAAATGATCATGAATCTTCTTCATCATTTCACCCAACAAAGTCTGATCTACACCGATCTCAATTCTTAGCTATTTCCACTCATCTGCAAATTTAGGGAAACCCCAATTCCCCTAAACCCCATAATAATAATGCTATTAAATTTAAAACCCTTAAATTCAATCGCCATAGCAACCATGTTAGGTTTCTCACTCTTCATCTTCTTTTGTTACATTCTCATTGATTTCCCATCTGCCACCACTTCTTCAATCCCAATTTCAACAACTCAAAGTCAAAGTCAACCTCAATTTGTACCCCAATCTGATCCAGACCCATTTCAGTACTTACTGGGTACTTTCAAAAAATGGGATTCTCAAGTGGGTTGTTCTAATTATAAACAAAAACATATCGGTTTGGTGAGAAAAGGGGAAAAGTTGACATCTTTACAAGCGGGTGATGAATATGAATGTAGTGAGTTAAAGATGAATCATGTGGGTGTACTGATTAAAGGGTGGACTTGGATTCCTGATAATTTGGATAATTTGTATTCTTGTAGATGTGGGTTGAGCTGTTTGTGGACTAAATCTTCTGTTCTTGTCGATAAACCTGATGCCCTGTTCTTTGAGACCTCTACACCTCCATCTAGGGTACTATACTTGCACCTTCCTTTTTTAGTAACATTTAACGTGTATACATGTCTTACACTAAACTTGCTTGTTTATATTTGATTTGGTTCATTTTGAATTATATATTTGGCATACATGTTACCATAATTGATGCTGAAAATGATTACTTGTTTATAATGTATGTTGTTGATGTTGTTGGTTATGCTGGTTATGATACAGAGGAAGTGATTGTTTTGTCAATGCGATTCTAGTATTTATGCAGATCATAGATTTGTGGTTTGTGGATATTAGCTTAAAAACTTAGTAACAGGGTTTAATATCTAATAAAATTAGTTATGGAGCTGAGGATCACTGAATTTAGTATGTGTGACACTTTTATTCTTTTTCATTTGTGCTGCAGATGAAATAGTCAAGATCTTTTGAACAATTTCTGTAATATATATCTTATCTTATGAACACTAATATAAAATCACACCACTACAAGTTAACATTATTTGGATTAATGTGAGGTGTGCTCTATTCACAACAAATAGTCTCTTCTGTTATTGCTATTGTTATTGTTCTTCCATTGCATGTGCTTGGTTGAAATTCTACCCAAATGATATCATGAGAGGAGCATTGGGATATACTGGTTATTAATAGGCTAAGGTCATGCTGCTATTCTTAGTTATCCTATCATATCTATGTGTTGGTCTCCTTATTGTGTGTTTTTCATCGTGCTTTAAGGTCAGCCATTTTCATTATTAAGTTATAAACTCAATGGCAAAATGCAATAAGTAGCAATGGAATTTCATTTCATTCATAATTCGGTCAGTTATCTTTATGGAACCATCCAATCGTCGAGTAAAAAATCTTCTAACTTTATGAATAATGTTGAAAGTACATCAAACTTAAAAGTCCGTTATAAAGGCTATTCAATATAGTTGGTGTCTTGTTAGTCAAAATTAGCCAAAATAATAGTTTTTCGAAGTGAGGTGATTTTGGTCATGATTTCTAATGTGAAATGAAGCCATGTTGCAGATTACCCTGAACTCAATTTATTTTAAAGACCATTCATCTGTTTTTTAATTACTCATTACCTCTATGTTTGCTTAACATGAGACAGAAATGTAGGAATCTTGTGTACTTGCTACTATTATGCAGTCATCATCTGCTATTTTCATTCGGTTTATGTGAGATTTGTTCAGTCTAGCTCAGATACCGTCTTTTTTTTTGTCTTTCTAGAGACGCACCGGAGATCCGCTTCGAGTGTACATGGATCTTGAGGCTGGCAGAAGAAGATCCGGTTTCGAAGACATTTTCATCAGTTATCATGCCAAAGATGATGTTCAGTCAACTTATGCTGGTGGCCTCTTTCACAATAATCGTAATTATTACCTTTCTCCTTATAAGAACAATGTAAGTCCCTACCAGATACTTATTCTTTATGGATTAGAGGTGGGAAAAAGGGGTAAGGTTGGGTAACAGGTCAAGACGCATTCAGGTTAAAACGAGTCGGATTGTGTTGCCCTGAAAACAATTTTATCCATATGTATAAATGCTAAATGTGCTTGATATGATTATATAACTATATTGATAAAGCGATTTAGGATGCCTTTTGGGGGACTTAAAGTCCGTTCAACTCATTTTCTTTTTAGCTATTATTGTAACTAGTCCATTTGACCCGTTAAGATCAATCATGAACCAAGTAGGCCTACTCATAAGTAAACAGGTTGAAATTTCCACCTCACTATATAATGATAATAATAATTACTATAATTACGATAACATTAGTTATCATTAATGTTTGTTGGGCTCTACAATTATCAGGATACTCTTGTTTATTGGTCATCATCACGTTGTCTTCCTCAAAGAAATCAGCTTGCAAAGAGCATACTTGGCAAGCTGCCTCATCATTCTTTTGGTAAATGCTTGAACAACGTGGGTGGTCTTGATAGGGCACTCTCTTTGTATCCTGAGTGTGCTAAAGACCCGAATGCATCTCCTAAATGGTGGGACCATCTACATTGCGCCATGTCACACTACAAGTTTGTTCTAGCAATTGAAAACACGTACACTGAGAGCTATGTAACTGAGAAGTTGTTTTACGCGTTAGATTCTGGGGCGGTTCCTATATATTTTGGTGCACCAAATGTGATGGATTTTGTTCCTCCACATTCTGTTATTGATGGCACTAAATTTAAGTCAATGGATGAACTAGCTGCCTATGTTAAGGCACTTGCTAATGATCCAATAGCTTATGCAGAGTATCATGCCTGGAGAAGGTGTGGTGTGTTGGGCAACTATGGGAATACTCGGGCAGCCAGCTTAGACACGTTGCCATGTCGACTCTGTGAGGCCATTAGTCGAAGAGGTGGCAGAGATGCTACATCCTGATTGACAGGTCGGTGGGTTTGGGTGTAATATAATTCATATGAACTATATTTGGTTCAAAGATTTTGTTTAGGAAGAAAATACTAGGAAATGTCATTTTGGTAGAGTTAGATGGGAGATAATACGTGTGTGATTTTACAAGTTTTTAAATAGATAGTCTGTTTGAACGTTCGAGCTACATGAATTATAATGACAAATTGTTCAATCTAACAATGGTTTTGGTATCAAGCACCTCTAATTTTGATTCATTTGCTATGTTCAGATATATGATGATGTAATAGGTTCATATATACCACAAGTATTTCCGGAAGCAATCTCTGTACGCGGGGTAGATGTATGGCTATGTACAGCATATCTCTCTCATACCCCACTTATGGTAGGATTGGGGATTAGTGTTGTGTTTTTGTAATAGTTTAATATAAGCATGACTTAAACATTACAATCCTTGATGTATGTAGACCAGCGACAGTAACCAGGGCAGGCGGGTTGGGTTGAATAACCACTCGAATTAAGTTTGGGTCCAAATGGGTAATTTTGTAGTACTAGTTGGGACTTGGGTTGGGGTTAACCCACAAATATCTTGCGTGTTTATTTATAAGATTCTGATTTAAATATTTAATGTGTTCTTTAAGAGTACAAACCTAATATCATTAATCATAGCCTAATGAGTGCTAAAAAATATGCCCCCATCAACCATACACTGTTGGTTCCAATCTTATCAAAGACTACATCAAAATACAATGCAATGATGTGCTGCTTAGGTGTAACAAAGTAACAAACGTTGGTTCTAATCTTAACATGTTAAAGCATCTATAAAAAGTTAGAAGGTAAAACATGTAATCATTATTTTATTCTTACCAGTTGCTGCACATAACTTATCTGGGATCAACACCACATATAATCTGAACTTTAGAATACATTTACCATAGTACACCCATTGAAATGGATCAATATTACCACCCTGTTGTGGGCCTCTTTACACCACTACCACTGCATTCATTGTAATTAATAGTAGATACCACATACCCTATAGGTCTCGTTCCTTTTCTGTCATGCTATTCTCCTACAGTTGTATGATTCCTAATCTCAATTGTTGTGTGAACACATGCGTGACTCCTGTTGCCCTCAAGGTTCGTTACAGCATCAGCTCCTTGCATGGCTTTTTCACCATCAGGTTTGCGTCCATCGTGAATAACCAATGTGGATAGAACATCAGACAATTGCATGATACCTTCATTCGATTCCTCTTCTCCTACATGTTCACTGTTACTAGTTTGAGTATATCATTCGCATTATGCGGGTAAGTGACTGCTGCTGCCCTCAATTTTTAATTTGAACAGGGTCAGCTTGCTGTATTTCTTCTCTATCATCAACAATAACTGGTGCACTGATGTTGCAACTGTGCCGACTGACATGTACTCTTTACAGCCGAATTCAGACGCCTGTAAAGAGTACATGTCAGTGGGCATAACTGTATTTATGTTGATGATAGAGAACAAAAGAAAGAAGTTGGCCGTGTTAAAAAAATTTGAGGGCAGCAGCAGTCACTCACCTTATGATACAACAAACGATATGGTAGAAACTAGTAATAGTGAACCTGGAGGAGAAGAAGAAACCAATGATGGCATTACACAAGTGTGTGATGTTTTATCCAGCATGTAAATAGTCTTGCAATAAATTTGTCAATATATAGTTATTTGGTATTTGACCGTTACACAACGGGTCATTTTTAAAGTATTGTGTTAAAGTGTGGGTGTGTCGACCGTTACCCAACGGTCTTATTTTGATAGTGTCATTTTGAATTCGAAATTATTCAAGAGACTTGCTAGTCTTTTGACCGTTGGGGAACTTTAATATTCAAGAAGATTAGTTATAGAATACTTGAAGATAAGTTTTTAAAAAAGATTACAATTTATGTGGTGAAGACCTTAATTGACGTGTTTTACCATAGAAACAAAATTAAAATCAGTGAGCGAATGGATACAAGTTTAAAAACAAGAATTATAAAATAGCTTTTTCGATCATTACCATCCCATGAAGTATGAATCCCATCTTTGTAATATTTGTCTTTAACTCAATGAAAAAACACCAACTTACATTTAACGTAAAATTATTTACCTCCCTAAAACAACTGTATTAATCATGATTATCAATGAAGATTAAGTATGATTACTCCAGCAACAACCTTTTTTTTAGAAAGGCAAACCTACAACTACCTCATACATTATATATACGACCACGAATATTTATTACTCACATACCGCTAGGTCAAATGCCCTTTGGTACTCATGTAGCAGAAACTACCAGATGTTGTACATTATATTATTACCATCATGTAGCAGAAACCCTAATTAAGTTTGAACACGGCAAGGTGCACACAGGGAAGAACATACGGAGTAGTAAATAAACAATAAATAAGAGGATGAATGAGAAGCAACACTATCTATAACTTACAGCCATTCAAGTATTCCAACTTTAGTGCTTAACATACCTCACTTTAACATATGCAAAATATATATATATTCATTATACACACAGCTTCAGTTTAAGTAAATAAATACACATTTATACATACTTAAAACCGACCAGATCAGCATAATCGTAGACTCTTAAGCTGGTTTCCACACGGTAAGCACCTCTTGAAACATTTCTTGTATAAGTTCTCTCTCCGCAGTTCTAAAGAAATTGTTAATTTCATCTCTAATATCATATATCTTCCCAAAGTCAAACAAATAAGTCAAGCACCCCTTCTTCAACTTATCAAGCTGGTAAAGCCAGGCTTCTTGCAGCCTTTCAAGAACATTCCCAGAATTGATGTCTTCTAATAAGCTTTCTTCACACAGATCCTTTAGGTTTGTGATTGCATACTTATTTGCAGCACCTAAAAGTGAAAGACGATGCTTCCAGAAATCTTCTTGTTTTATGGTTCCGTATAAGTAAGAGAGAAGTGCAGTGCATGATTCAAGTGACATGTCTTGGATAATGATGGTAGAAGATTCTTTTTCTTGGAGGTTGTGGAGAAACATGCTGTGGAAAACTGGAGAACTTGCAGAGAGAATTGCCTTGTGAGCTTTTAATGTTCCTTCCCCTGTGTTAATGGTGACATCAGCATCAATCGACTCGTGAAGCATGCGAGAAAGACACCGAAGGATGCTGTCGCTTGCTGAAGATCGCAGCATTCCATCATTTGGCCATATTGAACTTGATTCCTCACCCTGCAGTAAAACATTTCAGATACTTGAGCAATAAGAAAAGCTAATGGTAGAAATTTTGCCTCATTTACCTATGAATGGGTTGTTTTGGGTTATGTCAAATATCAGACGGATCAAATGCAAAGTTCTGCTAATAATAGAGCGGGTCATACGGGTCAAAAGTAGCCCACAGGCCAGTAAAGTTAGATGCATAGAAACTCCTAAACTATCTCATTTAGATATTTAGATTAGTGTCATAACTATATATATATATATATATATATATATATATATATATATATATATAGCTTTTGAAATCATATTAAGCACATTAACTTTTATTACAACAAATTAATCAAAAAGTGTTTGTGGGTCAACTGACCTAGTTCGACCTAAATTAATAGGTTAACAGAAACTCCTAAAAACTGTCCGACTCGTACTAAAAGAATCCTTGATTTTACCCAAACCAATTTTTACCTGATCCCCAACCCACCCATAGAAAAACCTACCAAGGGATCCCTTCATCTACAGAGAACAAGATGGGCGGGTTAATTAACATATCCAAGTGCATATATTTTTTCAAATGGATCTATACACATCAAAATTACTTTGACATCCTCTCTTAATGTATTTTAAATATTTTCTTCACCAATTGGTGTTGGTATATTAAATATGATTTGATTAATCATGTTGTTACAATATACATCCACTTCTTTAAGTTAACCGATTTAGTAGAGGTAGTTAACACTTTATTAAGGGACCCACTGACCAGTTTCTTTTCAGGTTTTCTCTTAAACTTTCACTACTTTGACTCGCTATGAATAAAATATAAATAAACCAACTTCTTCACAAATAAATGGCATGTAATTACGACACTATAATTCATCATGTAACAATGGAATTCCATAAAATCAAGTCACTTACATTTGCTGAATAAACTTGCAGGTCCAAAAACTCAACATCAATTATGAAGCGACCGTGGAAAGTGGAATCAACAGGCCATACAAAGTCTTCACTGGTGCGAAGAAGTCTCTCATGAACTGTGGCACAAAATAATGTAGCATTAGGGAACTTTGCAGATTACAACAACCATTTCAAGCCAATTTGACATATTATTAATAACATCCAACTTAAATTTAATCAACTTCCACTTATATAGGTTAAAATTTTAACTTCAACCAAGTACTTTCTGATTTTTTATTTCCAAATAAGGAGCTCACTTTTTATTATGAAAGTCGACCTAGTACTTTCCGAAACTCAAAGTCAACTTCTTGAATTGTAACAACTTCTTTTAGCAATTTATTATGATTTTATAGTTCTCCTAGAAAAAGACAAAAAAAACTGCAACTATCAAATATTAAGTTAAGATGCAACTCATTCCGCACTAAATGATAATATGGACGCTTCTTTGGAGCAGAGAGTACTTTGCAGTTATATGCTCATTCACACATTATTGACACTTTGACTTATGTGAGATTGGTATAGTCTGCTGAGTTGACTCATGAAAGTACACAGAACAGTTTTGCAAACATATCATTTGAATTTTGTGGAGGGTACAGCACAACAGAATAAATAACTAATTTACATATCCTGATATCCATCATGGCTAACCAATGATCGCATAGGTCACAAATTTTTTTAGTTTTAAGCATGTATTGCTTATATATCGTTATATATACACACATATGTACAACTACGTAGTATGTGTGTGTACAACACACATGCAGGAACTCGGTTCACAAGGAAGTGTGTTTACGGAAGGAAGCATGGAAGGAGTATTTATAAGCGAATATACAGTGTAATTTTGAATCAACGTTCAATAATAATATGAACATATGTGTTTGCAGTCGTATTCAGCGACAAATATTACTCCTCCACCCCAAATTTATTGTCCACAAACAAAAATATATACTCAGTACATTTTAGAAAACATAATCATTACAGCCTTGTTTTTTTTGTCAAAATATAGTTTTACCCTTTTCATTTTACCCTTTTCTCGACGGAATATATATACAGTAAGTGTTAACACAGGAAATACTTGAAAAAAGTTTACCCTCTAAAATTGTGTTTCCCCACTATACATACTGTACATATATGCATTTATAATTATTACTGTATTATAAACTTTAAAAAAACTTGCTATGTAATTCAACATAAAGTAGAACCAAATTCATAAATTCACAAGTGTCAACAATTTCAAAAAATTAAAAAAATGAAAATAACAATAAGATAGAATACGGTAGTTACTTGGTGAGATATATGGTCGGCGATTGGTTCCGGCGGTGGTGACACGTAGGATGAATTTAGCAATCGGTGGTTGTTCTTTAGAAAGACGAGATGGCTCAGGAAACAAACGGATATACAAATACCGATTCTTCTCAACTGATAACTGCCTGAAATTACAATCACAAGTACAATTAATGATAAATAAATGAATTAGGAAGCGCTAGGGTTTTAGTAAAAAAAAAAAGTACCAATTCCAAATGCCGATCTTAAAAGGTTCGGAACGTTTGTAAGTACAAGGACCGAAATTATCGATCCTCCATTGAGCTAATCTTGATATCGTCTCTACCTTTGTATCCACCATTGATTACCTGATTTCAATTATGATTTGAATTCACCAAAACAAACAAAAAAAGGTTGCTAACTTCAACAGCAGTGGAGTGCAGTGCTGACTGTTGTTTGGTGGTGTTGTGTGGGTGCCCTCTATATTCCCATATGCTTTTGACTTTTTTCTCAATTTTATTAACCGAAAATTTAGCAACTTTTTCGTTTTTTTTTTGTTTTATTGTATTGATATGTATTAACTTTACAATTTTTGCATTTGTATGAAGTGAAGGGTTCCGAGTAGAAGGTGTTATTTGAGGCGAAGAAAAGAGAAGATTTTTTACCAATCAGCATGCAACATCTATCATTACATGTCACCTCACCTAAGGACATTTATATAATTTCAATAAATTGCCCTATCTGCCCGAAATTACTCAAGATATTCACCACCAGCCACCACCGACCACTTACAGCTGTCGGCCGCCGACCGTCATCATCTGCCGGTAGCCGCTGGCCGTTGGATTCCAATGATCGGAATTTATTTTTTTGTCTTTTTTCAAGATGAATATGAATATAAAATGCAGTACGCTTTACACGAATTGCATTTAAAATGCAATAGTATAAAACGCAGTAAACTTAACTTCAAAAATATTTTACAATATGAAAATATATAAAATGCAGTAGTATTAACATGTAGTACATATATGTAAAAATGCAGTAGAATTAACATTGTAAATATATATAAAATGCAGTAAGACTACATTTTGTGTTTCACTACATTTTACGCTACCGAATCTACTAAAATGTAGTAGATCTACTTTTTCAAATATGTACTTTTTCACAGATCTACTTTTTCACATTTCTACTTTTGAAAGATCTACTTTTTCACATATCTACTTTTAAAGATGTTTATTCTTAGATCTACGTATTTTCCAAAGTGAAGGAGGGTTTATCGATGACGTCATGGTGGTTGATGGCCGGTTTTTCAACAACGGTGGTGGTCCGAAAGTATGTCAGTTTCGCTGGTGACAGCGGTTAAACGAACACGCCGGTTACATCCGGTGAAGACCGGTTCACCGACGATGATGATGGTGGTGGTGGTAACATGTGGTGGTAGATGTGTAATGGTTTTCGATTTTTTCGTCGTCACCGGTGAAAAAGAATTTTGATCGGAAAGTAGATCTTGAGTTTGTGTTGATAATGTGTGTGAGTGAGTGCATGTGTGTGAATATGTGTGAGAAATTTTTATGTTGTAAGTAATGTGTGAGAGATGTGTTTTAGCTTGTTTGAAAAAGAGAGATAAAGTAATCTTGACGATACTGACTGAATTGATAGATGAGTGTAACACACGATATTACCAAAGTACCCTTCCACCAATATAACACATTATCATATAATACCTTGAGTTTTCTATATTTACGAAATCACCCCCCACATGGATGTGGCAGGATCTCATCCGTTAAAAGGAGGAATGAAGGGTCAAGATCAATCTTCTCCTCCTTCTCCTCAAAAGGAGTCTTCCCCTATGATCCTCCATCTTGTATGAAACATACTTTTGTTTGTTCAATTATATGTATGGAACTTATAAATAGAGTCAATTGTATGTATATTTTTCTTTTTGGATAGGGTAAAAAATGAAACTTTCTTAAATAGCCGTTACCTAAAAAGGAAAATTGACATACAATAGATGATATTTTACAAGTTTAATACATATGATGGAATTTTTCAAAGTTCGACCCATTCAATAGTAAATGAAGTTTACACTATATTTTTTTTTTTCACAAACTGATATATGAGAGTCTATGATAAAAATAAGGGCTATCAGACAATGTAATTTCTTAAACTTTGTGAAATTCTGATTTTACACACTTATGAGACAAAAGAATCATATTTTTTGAAAATGAAGTATTCCAACAAATGTCACTTTTAGATTTTTGATAATATGTCAATCAACAAGTTACTGAGAGTAATAGATGAGAGAAATTCGACAGTCTAATTGTCTTTTATAGTTATTTTTATAGGCGAATGTTTTTTTTAGACGAATAAAAAGAGTAGATTGAACATTTAAATTGGAACGTAGTGAATAAATACTCCGTAATAATCATCATGATAATTATATAATGATATAAAAAGTTGATTGAAGGTTTAGTCAAAAAAACTTTCGGTGTCATGGTGTCATTTTACACCGACCAAATTATTAGTACTATTTTTATCATTATTATATGTTATATATTTAAATTATTAATTAAAGATTTACACATTTTTACCTTATGGATAGCCTCCACAAAAAACTTATATTTCTATAAGTACTAATTACCAAATGTTATTTTATCCGCGCGTTGCGACGGGTATTAAAAAATTATTTAAAAAACAACTTATCATTTATAACTTTAGAGTTATAGTTTTCGACTAATATATATGGACAATTATATATCTAATACGTAGAGTTTATAAACTATATATTTCAAATATTACGTTGCAAAAGAAAAATAATCTCGTTTGACAATCGCATCACAAAATTTTAATGATAATCAAGTTACATGTGAAAAACTTTACTTACATACTTTAATTAAGTGATCGATTTAAGTCTCTTATCTATTTACGCATTTAAACAATATGTATTAGGCATATATAGAATGTTAATGGTTGACTACTTAATTTTCTATACGATATTTAATATTGTATATATACGTACTTTTGTTAATTTTGTGGAGACGTAATAGAGAGTAAGTGTTAGTCCCTTTTAAACAAATAAACTAATAACTACTAACACAATTAATTGTAGGGGGTGAATACAATTTTTCAAGTTTAAAGTAATTTTATTGATTGAATCAAAATAATACTTTACAACAATTACTTGTGAAAGAGAAAAGACATACTAATCTAAGTAATTGTAACTTGATGACAAATTTAAATATAACAAGTCACTCAGCCAGGGATGCTAATGACTATCAGTGATCTCAACACTAGCTAAGTGTTGGCACAATGCTCACTGACTAACAGGAGTGACTATTATAGATGAAAGGTTATATTTAATGTGGTTGAAGGTGTATTCAATTCGGTTGTTGGCTTGGGGTATTTATAGCCATAAATTCTCAATATTATCCAAAGAATAATATTACAAGCTGATTGAATATTTTGTTAAAGATTTAATAAATCTATTTAAAGATTATTAAATCTTTTACAACTCATTCTTGGGAAGGTATTTTGATTTAATTAATACAAGTTTACAGAAAAAGTAGAGTATTTTTTCTGCAATTAGTAGGGGTTGACTTCTTGTATTATTGCACGCAGGTCATACGGCTATCATCCACCTTGTTGAATGAACCTTCTCGGGTACACGGGTATTTGTCAGACCCGTGTACCTTGCATTAAAAATAGTTGCTGGAGCAGGTAAGATAACTGTCGATCTCCCACTTCAATCAGAAATCTTCTATCTTTATCTTCAGTCTTTGACTTAAGATAAATGTTTCAGGGAGTCTTCCAGCAACTATCAGTAACTTATATTCTTCTAAGTTGATCAGTGTAGATACATAAGATGATGATAGTTTACAAGTTACAGGGGACGCTACAAAACACATGCAGCGAGAACATAAAGGTAAAAGGATGCTGAAGACTTATCAGCGTCCAAGTAACAGTTCTATCATATATAAATCATGGAGGCAGGGTCAGTGACCCAACAGTAAGCATTTGAAAAATGAAACTTACATTTTTAGAGTTGATTCTTTATTCTTTAAATTAAAAGGTAAAATAAGTGGAAACTTTGATTGATTATGCACATTAAGATACTTTCTTTAAATAATTTTTTATGACTCTTATATATTGATGCATTTAATTATTTGTGAGTTAGCAACTTATAAATTATTAGTAAGAAAATGAAAATTCACACACAGAGAGACACATTTATATTTCTATACTTCTATCTATACTATTATATAAAACATCTCCATTCTAAAATTTTAAAGCTCTTAAAAAGATCAAAATGACTAAATTGCCCCTATTAATTCTAATTGTTGAAAAATATTACTAACATACCTTTCTAACAACTTGATATTCGATAATAAATTTACTTATATAAGCCAAATCAACTAACCGTAAATCTCAAATAATAAAGGTGTTTGATACAAATATATATATATATATATATATATATATATATATATATATATATATATATATATATATATATATATATATATAACTTTGTACTTATGAAATCTAATACAAATTAATGTATGTACATATGGAATAAAAAACTTGCATAATACATTAATGATACGATAAATACTTATACGTCGGCTTTAGATGGAGGATCCTAAAGGAAGTAGCTATTTGAAAAGAAGGAGGAGAAGTTTAATCCTAATATTAGTCTAGATTAGGCCACATCTACTCGGGGGGTTTATTTGATAATATTTTTCGTTGAGGGATCAAAATTGTAAATTTGATATTATAAGCAAAAGGGTATATTTGTCAAATTACATGTAACCTGCATCCATCACTTTTGGTCAGTCTTTTTTCATTTTATGGTCAAACTAAAGAATCACTTTCTCTTTCTTTAATCAAAAACACACACGTATCCACACAAGAACACACACACTTTCTCCAAATTCTAAAATTCAAGCACTACTTTCATAATCATTTCATCATTCGTGTTTTTGTAAAACGATGACGGAACGTCAACTACTTCAAGCAAAGAAGCTTTTAGAGCCACAAATCAAGTGCGTATGCGAAAATATCGATATATATAAAAGATGATGAAAAACGGGTTTTGTTTGTAAATCGATGACGAAGAAACTGAAACAACATTACAGCTCTACCACCACCATCATCACCATCGGTGAACCGGCATCCACCGGATGTAAGATGGTGAACCGGCATCCACCGGATGTAACCGACGTGTTTGTTTAACCATATCCAACGAACCGACATATATTTCGATCATTTGTTGAAGAACTTGTCGTAGATTTATCCTCTTTCACAGTCAAAAACATGTAGATCTGAGAATACAGATATGAAAAATAGATCTTTTGAAAAGGTAGATCTTTAAAAAAGTAGATCTCAAAAAACAGATCTACTCCATTTTACAACATTTAGTAGTGCAAAATGCAGTGAAGTACAAAATACAATGAAATGTAAAATGCAATGAGATACAAAATGCAGTTAATTCTACTGCATTTTACATCTATGCATTGCATGTTAAGCATACTGCATTTTTGACATAAATGCAATGCATGATAATACTACCGCATTATACATCTTTTTACTGCATTTTACACAATTGCATTTTAGTTGCAATTCTTGTGAATTATACTGCATTTTACATTTTTTTAAATTGTAATATATATTTTTATATAAGTTATACTGCATTTTTTATTACTGCATATTTAATCGTAGTGCATGTGAATATATATTGGAAAAAAAACTAGAAAAAAGCCTTTACAAAAAAAAAACTAAAAAAAATCTGGTTGCCGGAGGATGACGGCGGCGACGGGCGACTGATGACGGCGGCAACTGTCGGCGGATGACATCTTGCAGTAGTTGGTGGTGGCAGAAGGTGGCGGTGATAGAAGGTGGTGGTAGGTGATGGAGATGTAGAGTGTAAATGAGGAAAATACAAATATGGGTAGTTAGGGCAGATTATCTAATTGGTCAAAATTACAAAAAAGCCCATAAATGTGCAGACATGTGGTGACAGGTGTTGCACTTTGATTTGTCAAAACACTTCTCACTTCTTCTCCTTAAAGACCACCTTCTTCTCAGATCTCTACTTCCGACTTTAACGTGTTTATGTGTAAGTGTCCGCTGCTTCGTGCAAGTTTCATGCTAGTATATATATATATATATATATATATATATATATATATATATATATATATATATATATATATATATGTTGTGGATAAATATGGTTGTCCATATCCATATGAGATAGACTAGATGAATTAGAATCCTAGTTGGTTTATTATTGCTTGAAGAATAATCTATTATATCCTATATATACCCTATGAGTTCATATAATAAGATCCATCTCTTTTCTCCCCTCTTCAATTTACAATACGTTATCTGAGTCTCTCTTTTGAGTCTAGGGTTTGTAACGGTCGGCAATTCTTCCAAGGTACGACACAAAAACTTTTCCCGTTCAACGAATACGATTTACTTCATATATAATTCTTATGTTATGCGAATACGTGTCTCACATCATATATAATTCTTATGTTCTGATATCGAACATCTGTATTAAGCAATTATTGATTCTGAACTTATATACTTTTGATTACACCATTGTTTATCTTAATTCTATTCTATTTTTTAGTTGTTTAATCTGCTATGTGCCACGTATTAAATTGGTGTCCTATACTTGCATATGTGTCAACTACTTGTACGAATATATATCACACATAGATCATAGTATTTTCTTATGATTGTTTAGGATAATAATGTTACTGAGAGGTTATTCTTACTAATAATTTATATTATGTGTTCATTAATATAAATTAAAAATCTTTGAAGTATTTTTATGCCTACTTGATTACGTTCAAATATTGTTCTTCAATGATACTTTGAAATTTCGATAAAATTTAACTTGTTTTCGTTTCTCGCGTAACCAAGATAGGATATAAATTTTGACCTACTTCTATGATTATACGTTTAGAAACTGTTCCATGTTTTATTATATACCTATTTGATAACAGTTTCCGTGAGCTGTAGTTTCGTGAGCCTTACATTATATTGATTATGTCTGACTTCATGCATATAAATAAACATGAGTAATTTATATTAATATGATATTACACTGTATTAAAATTAATAATGATAATAATTCGGCAAACATTATGAGAAATTTTAAATTGTATGTGATGTTAAGTACTTTACTTTTTATGGTTTCTGTGTTAGACTTGATTAGTGATTATAAATTTATTATTGTTTACTAAGAATATATATTCTTATGTGTTAAAACTAAAGATCGTTGCATCTCTGAGCGTTTGTTAATTTTTGTGTGATTGATTTATCATATAGTTCATTATAGCAAGTCTATCAAAACTTGAGTTCTTGGCTTTGGATATCTCTAGAAACAATTATTTGTCATGGATACTAGATGCTGAAATGCACTTGGATGCAAATAATTTGGGAAATACTATTAAACCTGGGAATCAAACCACCCCTCAAGAAAAAGGCAAAAGCTATGATCTTCTTAAGACACCACCTCCATGAAACCCCTAAAAAACTGAATACCTCACTGTCAAAGATCCTCTGGTTTTGTGGATAAATTTGAAATATGATTGGCAAAACTTGAGGTTGCAAGATTTTAAATCTGTGAATGATTACAACGCGGTTATGTTTCGAATTACCTCACGGTTGACATTATGTGGGAAGAAAATAACTGATGCGGATATGTTAGAAAAAACATTTTCCACTTTTCATGCATCTAACATATTGTTGCAACAACAATATCGTGAAAGGGGTTTTAAGAGGTATTGTGATTTGATTTCAGTTTTGCTTGTAGCCGAGCAAAATAATGAGCTCCTTATGAAAAATCATGAGACACGTCCAACCCGTACCGCTCCCCCTCGGAAGCGAATGTGGCAACATACAATGACCGTAGTAATACGGATGGTCATGGCGGTGACCGTAGTCATGGACGTGGACGTGGACGTAGTCGTGGTTATGGTCGTGGCCGCGGAGGAGGTCGTGGTCAAGGACGTGGTCATGGAGTTTATCATGGTGTTCAATTTAAGAACACAAAGGGGAATAACAATAAGTATGAAAGAGGTGGAAAAGCTAAGGGGGGGGGGGGTCTAATGCATGTCATTGATGTGGAAGTGAAGATCATTGGGTAGATGCTTATCGTACCGCAAAGCATCTAGTTGAGCTCTACCAACAATCCCAAAAGAACAAAAGGGTAGAAGCAAATTATACCGTTGAGGATGGAAATGTTAATAGTCCCCATGGAGGTCAAGAATATTTGGAAGCAACTCATTTAGAGGCTTGGGACTTCCTTATGAATGACTAATCATTCAATTATTTTTATTGTTTTTGCATGCCATGCCTTTTTTTTTTTAGTTTTTTCTTAGCTTTAGATTGTTTTGGATTTTGTTGCATGACATGCCTTTGGTTTATGGTTATTAATTTTGAACCTATTTGATTGGATTTTAATGAGGTGTTTTTGATTTTAACTATTATGGTTATTTATGCGTTTAATTTGTATTAGTGTATGTTTTCTTTTGAAGCAATATGAATTATAGTGTTGAATTGGCTAATGAGGATGAAGATATGTGTCTAGTGAATAGTGCTACTACACATACAATTCTCAAGAAGAGAAAATATTTCTCTAATTTCATAATTCAAGAAGCAAGTGTGAACACAATATCTGGTAGTGCAAAATTGATAGAAGGCTCAGAAAGAGCCGATATAGTATTACCGGGAGGAACACAATTTAAAATTGAAAATGCATTATTTTCCCCCAGGTCTAAACGAAACTTATTAAGTTTTAAAGATATCCGTAGAAATGGATATCATATTGAGACCACAAATGAAGGACATGATGAATATATTCATATTACAAATACCATTTCGGGTAAAAAGCATGTGTTTGAGAAATTATCTGCATTTTCCTCCGGTTTATATTACACTATTATTAGTGCAATTGAATCAAATGCGGTCATTAAGTTGATGGACCGAGATAACTTTATTTTATGACAAAACCGGTTAAGTCATCCCGGTTCTACGATGATGTGGAGAATTATTGAACAATCATGTGGGCATAATTTAAAGAATCAAAGAGTTCTTGACTCTACAAATATATTATGTGTTTCTTTCTCGCAAGGAAAGTTAATTACTCGCCCATCACCAGCAAAGATAGGGAATGAATCCCTTAATTTTCTGGAAAGGATACAAGGAGATATATGTGGGCCTATACATCCTCCTTGTGGACCATTTAGATATTTTTTGATTTTAATTGATGCATCAACTAGATGGTCTCATGTGTGCTTATTATCAAGTCGCAATCTGGCGTTTGCGCGATTACTTGCCCAATTAATAAGATTACGAGCACATTTTCCAGATTATCCTATTAAGACAATTCGTCTAGACAATGCTGGTGAGTTTACATCCCAAACATTCAATGATTATTGTATGTCGATTGGGATAAATGTTGAACATCCGATCGCTCATGTTCACACACAAAATGGGCTTGCTGAATCGTTTATCAAACGACTTCAAATGATTGCAAGGCCAATGATAATGAAAACAAAGCTACCAGTTTCTTCTTGGGGCCAAGCAAATTTATATGCAGCAACACTAATACGCATCAGGCCAACAAGTTATCACACATCCTCCCCAATACAGTTGGTTTTTGGTCAGGAACCAAATATTTCCCGTCTGCGAATCTTTGGTTGCGCGGTATATGTCCCTATTGCTCCACCACAACGAACTAAGATGGGACCTCAGAGAAGGATGGGAATATATGTCGGATATGAATCAGCATCTATTATCAAATATTTAGAACCATCAACGGGGGATTTATCTACGGCTAGATTTGCTGATTGTCATTTTGATGAGTCAGTATTCCCGACATTAGGGGGAGAGAAAAAACAGCTGGATAATGAAATACGTTGGAAAAGAATTATCATTATCTCATCTTGATCCTCGAACTAAACAATGTGACTTAGAAGTTCAAAAGATAATTCATTTACAAGGATTAGCAAATCAGTTACCAGACGCATTCACTGACCCAAAGAAAGTGACTAAGTCATATATACCAGCTATTAATGCTCCGGTGAGAATTGATGTATTGGATGGACATCACATTGGTAATGAGTCTAATGCACGTATGAAACGTGGTAGACCGATCGGTTCCAAAGATAAAGTTCCTCGAAAGAAAAAAGGAGCAACTAATCAAGATGGTCAAATCGAGGCAAAGGATACGCCAGAAGGTTCTCTTGGAGAAGCCTTAGACATGATGGTTCAAGAAGAACCTCATGTACCTGAAAATGAAGAGATCTCAATAAATTATATCATGTCTAGAAAATTATGGAATCGATATGCAATCAACGTCGATGAAACATTTGCATATAATGTAGCGCTAGAAGTAATGGAAGGTGATGAAGATCAAGAACCAAGATCTGTTAAAGAATGCAGACAAAGAGATGATTGGCCAAAATGGAAAGACGCAATTGAGGCAGAATTGAATTCTCTAGGAAAACGAGAAGTTTTTGGACCGGTAGTTCGTATACCTAAAGGCGTTAAACCTGTAGGGTATAGGTGGGTCTTTGTGCGGAAGAGAAATGAAATTAATGAAATTAATGAAATTTGTGAGATATAAAGCTCGATTGGTTGCACAAGGGTTCTCACAAAGACCTGGAACTGATTATGAGGAGACATATTCTTCAGTGGTGGATGCAACAACTTTTCGTTATCTTATTAGTCTGGTAGTACAAGAAGGAATTGATTTGCGTCTAATGGATGTTGTGACTGCCTATTTGTATGGCTCACTTGATACAGAAATTTACATGAAACTCCCTGAAGGGTTTAATTTGCCTGATTCATGTAAAGGAAGTTCTCAAGAACAGTATTCGATCAAATTAAACAAATCTTTATATGGGCTAAAGGAATCTGGACATATGTGGTATAATCGTCTTAGTGAGTATCTACTGAAAGAAGGATATAAAAATGATCCTATTTGCCCATGTATCTTTACAAAAAGATCCGGATCTGAGTATGTTATAATTGCTGTCTATGTCGATGATTTGAATATCATAGGAACTCCCAAAGAGCTTCCTAAAAGCAGTTGAGTACTTAAAAAGTGGATTTGAGATGAAAGATCTTGAAAAGATAAAATTTTGTCTTGGGTTACAAATTGAACATCTTAAGGATGGAATCCTTGTGCACCAAGAAGCTTACATAGAAAAGGTGTTGAAAAGATTTTATATGGACAAATCTCATTCACTGAGCACCTCAATGGTGGTAAGGTCACTAGATGTTGAAAAGGACCCATTTAGACCTCCAAAGGATAACGAAGAAATTCTTGGTCTAGAGATACCTTACTTAAGTGCGGTTGGGGCATTGATGTTTCTTGCTGGTCATACACAACCTGATATATCATTTTCTTTAAATCTATTAGCAAGATACAACTCGTGTCCCACAAGAAGACATTGGAGTGGAATAAAACAAATATTTCGCTACCTTCAAGGTACGAAAAATATGGGTTTATATTTTACTAACCAATGAAAAACTAGCTTAGTTGGTTTTGCAGATGCAGGGTATATGTCCGACCCACATACCGGTAGATCTCAAACCGGGTATGTTTTCACGAGTGGTGGTACTGCAATTTCATGGCGTTCAGTAAAGCAAACAATCACAACCACCTCATCAAATCATGCGGAGATTCTAGCAATTCATGAGGCAAGTCGAGAGTGTGTTTGGTTGCAAAATGTGATACATCAAATCCGTAATTCTTGTGGTATTTCTTCTGGATCGGAGGCACCTACAATATTATATGAAGACAATACAGCATGCATCGCGCAACTTAAAGAAGGATACATCAAAGGTGATCGAACCAAACATATTGCACCGAAGTTCTTCTTCACTCATGACTTACAGAATTGTGGAGATATCAAGATACAACAAATCCGTTCAAGCGAGAATCTAGCAGATCTATTTACCAAGGCACTTCCTAATTCTACATTTCAGAAGCTTGTTCATGATATTGGGTTGCGTCGACTTGATGAGCTCACCTGATGTACTCATCAGGGGGAGGGAATACGCGCTGCACTATTTTTCCCTTAGTTATGGTTTTATCCCACTGGGTTTTCCTAACAAGGGTTTTAATGAGGCAGCATCCCCACGCGTATTGAAAGATTATGTACTCTTTTTCCTTCACTAGGATTTTGTCCCATTGGGTTTTACCTAGTAAGGTTTTAACGAGGCATAAGTCTTTTATAATGGACACCCAAAGGGGAGTGTTGTGGATAAATATGGTTGTCCATATCCATAGGAGATAGACTAGATGAATTAGAATCCTAGTTGGTTTACTGTTGCTTGAAGAATAATCTATTGTATCCTATATATACCCTATGAGTTCATAATAATAAGATACATCTCTTTTATCTCCTCTTCAATTTACAACAATATATATATATATATATATATATATATATATATATAGGGAAGGGGGAAGCAAATCTGCGCCATTGGATTAGCCCATTTAAAATAAAACGTGGAGGGGCATTACGGTAATTCCAACCAAAAGTGAGGATAATAGGCAAACTTTGACCTGACAAAAAACGCGCTCTTTTTCTTCCTTTCAAGAACTAGGGCAAAAAAAATTAGATGAAGAATTCAATTGATTGAAATCAACCAAATGAAAGGGATTCAATACAAAATTATGCCACAAAAACATAAGATTCAATTGTAATTGCTCAAATATCGTTGTCATCAGAAGACAAGCACAATTCAGTATTGAAGAATTAAACAAATTTGATGTCGAGAATATAACTAAACAAAATTAGTATAAACAGTGAAGATCAAAGTAGCTGTTCGAATCCAGGATATAACTTGTTTCTCTAATTCAGCAAACATTCAGGTAAACAATAGTTTGCAATTTTAGTTTTCCTTACATGATATATAGCATTCATCAATATGTGTTATCTTTAATGTAAAATCGAGGTTTGGTAGAAATATATGAATCCAATTACTGATTGTATTATTGATTTACAAAAATTTTTATTAGTTTTTTAATATCATTAATTTTTTAGGATATTTCGTTGCTGAGTGATACGATCGAAATTCCGTGTGATGAATATTAACAGTGCGTGATGATCAAAATTGTGTGTGATCCAAATTATTTTTATAATATTTAATGTGATGAATATTAACGGTGCGAGATGATTTTCTAATGCAATAATGTTTCACTCTTGATACTTCACCAATAATAATAATAGTGTTTACATTATGGATGTTAAGGCTCTAAACTCAAGTTTTAAATGTAACTTACGAAAACTATCATAGGATTGTACACCGTATTATTGTTGTTAAGACAATGAGTACACATTTATGAAAAGATTACGATTTAGATACACAAAGATGATGAGTTTATACAATGAGTACACATGTTCAAATTTCACAGTTTAAACCTTTTGAATTTATAGTTCTTGAAAAATTTACCCTCTGGTTACATGGCTATTGCTAACATTGCTAGATAGTACATGTGTTACCTGGACAACATATAAAGTCTTTAAGATCAGAAAATAGCTCAAATAGCATAGGAGTTACTTCATCATCTTTTATATTTTTATATGAATGGTGCTTATGATTTTTTAGGAAAAGATTCTAGTTGAGATGTTGAAATGATGAATATAGTATTACACTATGAACGTTTAAGTGAATAATATCACGTTTATAAACCATACCGATTCTTAATAGATAAGTTTTAAGGCACAACTTAAGAATACTCAATTGGATAGAAGATTATGACTATTTAAACTATTATTTATTAAACTTATTATATTAACTTATGTCTATTTGCGTGTTGGCTATTATTATTGTGATTTACTAATGTAGAAAACCACAAAGAATAAGATAATTTTCATATAGCAATACAGTCAAAGGATATGTAAAGTATCACTATTTATTAAGATCTATCAACATATTATTAATACAATTCCTGAATCGATTGAATTATAAGATTACTTAACATTAATCGATGATATCAAGATGTGAACATAATTACCTAATCTATAGAAACTTTTATGGTCATTCTAGTTTATATAAATCAGTTAACTAAATCAAGAACCATCATTAATATAATATAACACGAACAATTCTTGTATAATAATATTCAATAATATAGTTCCAACATAAACATATAATTCATATAATAAACTAAATAAACATACATTTAAACATTCATAATGAAAATCTAACAAGCAATTAATTCAAATAAACAATATCCAAAATAACCCAAAAGAATAATGAAGTTATAAGGATAAAGAAACCAAACCAATTGACGAACTAGCTTTTCCTAGGGTTAAAAACCTTTAAACCCTAGCTCCTTAGCCTCCAAATTCGTACCTATAGTTGACCTAAAACCCTAACTTTCGACTTTTTATTCTTAGAATCGTATATCTCAAACCTAAACTTAAGCCTCTATTTATAGTTTTCAAAACCGCAAGTCCAACCGCCGGTTGGAATTCCCAACCGCCGGTTGGATCAATTTGAGTCCTGGTCTAACTCCGCGTCTGAAACCGCCTTAAACCTTTTATACCCCAAACGCCGGTCGGATAATCCAACCGCCGGTTGGACCTCAATTCCAGAATCTTCCAACTTCGGGTTGGGCTTCACTTTTGGGCTTCTTCTTCTCTTTAACGGATCTTAATCTTCAATTTGGCCCATTTCTTCAATATTATCATTTTAGGTCTTCAATTCTTTAAGGTTTAAGTTCCTTTTTCTTCATTTCTTCATTTTCTTCAGTTTTCTTCAGTTTTGGATTCATTTTCGTTCCTTTTTCTCCAATCTTTAATTAAAATACATTTATGCAAATATTAACAAAATAAGTATCTAAAATCATATAAATGCATTAAAATGTATACAAATATAGGGATAAATAGTATAAAATATAGTATCTATTTGATGCTTATCAAATATCCCCACACTTAAGTTCTGCTTGTCCTCAAGTAGAATACTGAATAAAATTTAAAATAAGCATCAAACTTAATATTTAAAAATCAGAATACCAAAACTAAAAACCAGTTTTATAAATTAAAAATTTAAACAATTTAATTAACATGGATAACTATAATGTACAAATAAAACTTATTATTATTCGTGCAATATATAGTTCATGAATGATTACTAATATATTTGTCCACTTTAAACAATCTATATTTATACTTCTGAATACATCTTTATTATTAGTATTTATATTACTTATGATTCCCATATATGATATACTCTTAAACTTAATCATGCAATTTACTCTTATATTCCAAATAAATATATAAAATCCATTTTTAAGAATCAAGACATTGGTGACAGGTCTGCATTTACATGCAACAAAGCGACATAACTTGATTCAGGTAAAGTAATTTTTAAAATCAAACCAGCGGTGACAGGTCTGTACAGCCGTACAATAAAGCGACATAGTTTGATTTTTATTTTTATTCATTTTTTTCTTGAAAGATTTTCTTCTTTCTTCTACTTTATTTAAGAATACTAATTAGAAACCAGGTCTGTACTTACGTACAACAGAGGAAACAATTAGTAGACCCCCAAATGTTTTTATATAAATATAAAGATATATAAAATTATTGCATGATAAATCTACGAATTTAACTTTTATGTCATACATCATATTATGTACCATAAAATAATAAACAAGTTATTTTATTAACTTCTTAAAATTCAGAAATTTTCCTATAGATTGTCTATTAGTACATCATATCATGTAACTATATATCATTCCTTATTAAGTTGCTTACGTTATATATACAAAACAGTTAATCCACATTAAAGTCTAAAGTTTAAATACAAAACAAAACTTTTAACAAAAGTATTCTAATAAATACTCAGTTATACACTTAAAAAATTTAAAATTAAGAACATTAGAAACTTAAATAATTAAAGAAATTCTTTTTCTTACGAACCCTATCCCCACACTTAAATTATACAATACCCTCATTGTATAAAAATGATAAACAAAAGTGAGTAAGGAAAAGAAAAATGGAACAGAAAAACTCCCCTGACTGAAATTTAAAAATTCATCATCGGCTAAGAAAAATTCTGCTTAGTTGAATCCTTGATCTCTTGAAAAATAATATACAACATCCACACTTTCGTAGTTAATCACGATTGCATTTAGCCTATGCAATAAGCCTTTAAACCCCTCGGTATCCCGAGTGGACGAGTTATAGTCTCGTGAGGGTTTCCAGTGAACATACCCACAAAGTTCATAAATAAGATAGACTGTATTAAATAAAGTGCTGAACTTACTGCCAGTCTAATTCTATCAAAAATAAACAACCAAATTAGCATAATAAAGATAAAAAGTAATAAGAGTAATAATATGTACAGTCATATCAAATGTATCAATCATAAATAAGAACAATCTAATCATCATCAGAATCCTCCTGCCCTGGACATCTCGAAGGTCCAGCTCCATCATCAAATACCAATGGAACATATGGCTGAAACTCAATAGATCTCTCAGCCAACAACCTCTGCAGTAATCCATGCTGATAATCAGATCTATGAAAACTCTCTCTCTCAAATCTATCAAACCTCTGCTCAAACCTGATAAACCTCTGATCAATCGCGTCAAACCTCCTACCATGAGCAATCTCGATGCTCTCCAATCTCTGCTGAATATCATCCAACATATCTCTCCTGACACGACCTCTACCACGGCCCCTACCTCTACCTGCTGGTAGATCAACCTCTGGTACTGGAATCTCAGGAACTAGCGGTAGTGGAACAGGTGGTCCTCTCAATCTAGCTCTATGTACCGGCTGCTGTCCTGGTGCAACCTCAGGTGTCCATAATAATACCCCCTCCTGTATACCTACCTGTAGAATCACTAACTCAATCAGCTTGTCCTCGCCTAACAAGGACATCCCTGGTGTAACTGGTGTGCATGTCAAGAAATCAGCAGCTGTCCTACCATAATGCCTAGCTATCCTAGTAACATACTACCCTCCACATAAACTACTGGTAAGCCTATACCCAGTCGCTCCGGTAGTCATCCAATGCACTAATTTCCAGGGAACATTGATTAGTGTCCCCTGAATCATAGTGTGTAAATAAAAGAAATCAGGCTGATAGACCTTCTCAGGTCCCGTATGCCTACCACAAATAGAATATGCTAACAGTCTATGCAAAAGTCTATGAACTGGACTCCTCATATGTATATCAGAAGGTGCTCTCTCCCCATAATCAACAATAGCCAGCTGTCTCCAATACTCAGCTATCTCAACAGACGAATACTGCTCTACCATACCTGCAGTCAAATGCTCTACAAAAGAATGGTTATGGAGCTCATCTAATGTATAGAGCCCCACAGCTACTCCAAACTCAATCAAACTCATAGACCTAGGTTGACCTCCTAAATAAAAATAAATCGAAGGCTGGTCAAACTGCCTAGAAGTGGAATCAAATCTAAGAGTAGAGTAAAACTCAATAACTAACTCCCTATAAATAATCTTCTGTATATGAAATAATCGAAACCAAGCCAGAGAAACAAAGCCAACATCACCTGACTGTAAAATATAACTCTGCGTCATCAGTCTCCTCAAAGTAACATCCCCAGTCTCCCCATCATGGCGAGGATCTATAACTCTCTCCATAACTAACCAATCTAACACATCCGGTGTCTCTACCGGCTGAGCAATATACTCCAGTAATCCATCAACAAACTCTGCTCTCCGCTCTGCTGTAATAGTCTCATGCTCAAAACGTAGATATTGGTGTAGCTGGAAATCCTCCCTATCTAAGAGTGCACGTCCTCTATGACGTCTAGTCGCCATATCTGTAAACATAAAACTTAATAACTTTTTAATAAATATTAAAAATTAGAAATTTGGACAACATTTCTGCTTAATATTTGATAGCCACCTGTTTATTTTCAAATGTTATATCCAATAAACTAAGCATAATATATGTCTTTATTTCGAAATATAATATCGAATCAAATAATGAATATGTCACAATAAATATCGAATCAAAAATGGTTTGTAAATTGTAACAATAAATATTTAATATAGTTTAAATGTCGAGTTTTATAATGACACGTATTTATTCTTTCAAAATAATTAGTTTTAAAGTTTTATTAGTATTCAAAATATAGTCATTTCTAAATTTATTTCGAAAAATTTATCGAGTCTAAAAATGTATTTTTAATAAATTTTGTATCTTATCAATTCTATAAATTTTTATAATTTTGTTTCATAATTATTAAGTCAAAATTTTTAGAAATTGTCGTTTTTCTAAGAATATTTAAAACCGAGCATTAATCCTATTTAACTCAATCCGCAACATTTCGCAATCAATCCTCGAGTCATAAAATCATAACCTAGCTAACCTAAACTAGTTTCTAAGCATTCCTAATCATTTAAACTAACAAAATACGTGAAATCAATCCAAAAACCGCAACAAACATAATCAAGTTATATAATTCGGAATTAAATTGCGAAAAATAATAAACACGAATTAGAAATCATACCTTTGATAATGAATATCACAAAAACGCAATGAAATGATGATGATAATATGATTCTCCGAGTGTGGCGATTGTAGTGTGTGTTTTTGGTGTGTGACCCGAACAGAAATGGGGTCTGTTGGGTTTTGATCGAAAAAGTATCCAACCGCCGGTTGGGCTTTCCAACCGTCTGTTGGTTTTTCGGCCCGTTGTTCCTGATTTTTAATTTTAAATTATTTATATTATTTTTTTATCAATTTAAATAAAATTTGTCTTCTTTTGGTTTATAAAATTTGCGTTATAATACTCAATAACTTAATTTCTTTATTTTAACGTATTTTTAATGCAGAATTTCTACAAATGCAATATACAATATTATTACATAATATTTATAAACTATATACTATATGTATCTTAAATTGTTTTAGGAAAGTAAATACATGGAAAAAGAGACTTATCGTTTTAAGAAGTTCGTTCCTCCATTTAATATAAATACCTGCATCGCTGTTAGTTGTTACAAGTAATGGATATAAATAAACCTACTTTGGTATACATAGATTTATCAATCAGTGATTGCGTCGACTCATTCACTGTTTGGAAATTTAATTGTCGACTTTATCGAATTCCAACTATTGTTTCAATCTTTTTGTCACCAAAAATATTATATTTAATATATCTGCAATCTTGTAAACAATGTTAAGCATAATTTCAAAATTTATTATTTAATCTCTTTAAGTAATTTGAATCAAACTCTTATCACTATTGCAACTCGTATAAAAATCAATTCTGAATACTTAAATTTCTAACATTTGTGTAGCTAATAAAAATAGATATGAGATAATCATATAAATCTGTAAACAGTAAACTTTATATTAATCAAACAATAAACTTCAAATATCCAAATAACATTCAAATCCTTAATTAGATAGAAAACAGAAAAAAATGTAACTAGCTATTAAAAACGAAAAGGTTGCAAATGATCTTCAGAAGTGATTTGTTGATCTTCAAGCCTAATTCCCATAGATAGGTTTTCCAAAATTCTCAGGATAAATCCTTCGAAAATGTATATAAATTTTATTAGTTAACTCGGGTATTGGCGAAGCAAATTCAGAGAAACTCTCATGATGAACTCTTTCAGTGTTTTCAATTTCTATGAGCATGGCAGCTATTCTTCTTACCTTTTTAGCTATTCTACCATCTTCGTCCGTACTCAAATAGTTATCTTCAATTTTCATTTCACGTTCTACATGATTTTGCCTTAACGAATCTAATAACCCATAGAAACCTAAATGTATATCATGATAATCATATGTGTTGTGGGTTCTCACTGCTGTTCCTATGTCTTTTAAGATTCTCTTATAGTATCCTTCTTGATGATCTGTTGTTAACCCAGAATACCTAAAAGTATCTACTAAATGATAATAAACCTTTGATAGCCCTATATGAAAAAGATTATTTCTTTGATTGTAGTGAATTCCATTGTAGGCTAGTTGCAACTCCTTTTTAGCATAAGTGACCAAGTTCGTCATTGGTTCATTAGAAAAGTACTCAGGAATTGTACGTGTTACTTCATCCCATTCTCCATAGTAAAATTCATCAATAATATCCTGGTAATGTGTAAGTCAAAAGGTGGTATGTCTGTCTCAAGGGGTGGATCAAAAGCTGTAACAAGAGGTGGTATTTCTGGTAATGTGTCAATTAGAGGTGGTATTACAATGGGTGGAGGTCAAGTAGTAAAAAAGGGTGTAGCAATGGGTAAGTCAAAAGTTGCATTTGGGAGGACATTGGGCTGGTTCACCAGTGGGTTAGGTTCATTCGGTACAGTGGTTGGAGACATTGACGTAACTAACCCACCGATAATGTCAACTCAACATTCTATTTCTGAGTTCACAAATGCTAATCCACCACCAGTCATTTTAATCCATGAATCAGTCACTGACAAGGAGGTCAAGAAGAGAAAGGCTAGTGAAAGAATCGTCAACAAGAAGCTTGCCAAAAGGATCAGGCAGTAACAAAGATCATGTGTCTTGACTAGAAGGTGTTGGTGAAATATTTTGAAAGTTGATCCTACTACTACAATGTTAAGTACAACTTTTAAGTTAGTGTAACTTAGTGTGTTATGTAATTTAACTTAGACTTATAACAGGTATATCTTTTGGTCAAGTAAGTTGTAACTTATAACTCTTCTTTTGGGCAATGTAGTGTAAGGATCAAACTGATAATTAATGTAATGTACCTTGATGATATGAGTCAAAGGTTTGGATGTTGTATGCATCTTATGTTAATTTACATGTTCATGTACTCATTCTGCATTTAAGTTTATTATTGGCTCAGTTTGCAGTTGACTTGCAATTACATAATACATGTAAATAACAGGTTTACAAAGGAATCAAACGTTCAAAAGTTAACATTTTATACATTCCATTCATACTTGAACATTTCATACATACAGGTGGTAGAACTTTCAAAAGATAGGTTAAACCAGTTCTTAACAACACTTACTTAGATACAAGGATAACTTTGCCTACACACAACATGACGACAACACCAATCAAAAACTTTCAAAAGATAGGTTAAACCATTTCTAAACAACACTTACTCAGATACAAGGATAACTATGACTACACATAACACTACGACAACACCAAACAAAAGTGGAAAGACTTGGTCAAACATCTTCAATTTTGACTTAAGGATAGTCAACTCTTCATTCTTCTTCATAGTGTGAAACTTTGATTCAGAATCTTCTTCCATTTCCTTCATCATCTTGTTCTTTTTTGTTTCTAACCTTAATTGATATATAATCTTCTTGTAATACTCACTGGGAAGCTCATCATCAAGAAATCGATATCTTGTACAAAAACGGGTTTTAACCTAAATCAAATACAACATCAGAACATTAGATTCTTAAATATATACGTGTCAACAATTAAGCATACCATAGCATCTTTGGTATCATCAATTGCAGCTTCCAACAACAGAACCAAAAATTAGGTTAAAACTTACATCGGGGCATTTGATGAACCTACGTACAGGGTTGGTTGCAGTCCATGATGTTCGAACATACATCCTATTTCCACAATGACAGTAGTAGAACTCTGGTTCCATTATTTGATTTTGTGAAGAAGAAGAAGAAGATGCCATGGGGGTAAGGAAATAATGAGCGGGAGAAATGAGAAAGGGATTGGGAGGGAACTTAATTATATTAAGTGAAATTATTATTATTATTATTATTATTAAATAATAATAATAATAATAATAATAATAATAATAATAATAATAATAATAATAATAATAATAATAATAATAATAATAATAATAATAATAATAATAATAAGATTACATGGCATTAACGTGTCTTGTGATCTAGAAGCTGACTAGGCCAATTTCATGTTAACCGGGTCCACATCCAAAGATTCCAGGTAAAATGCATCAAATGAACGTTTTAGCAGGTTAAGACCATTAAATACACCCCTCGTAAGTATGATACATACAATAGACATTCGGGACAAGTTGGATGCATTCCCAGGTACTTAACCCTTTTATTTAAGAATACTAATACGAGACCAGGTATGTACTTCTAAACAACAAAGGAAACAATTAGTAAACCCCCAAATGGTTTCATATAAATATCAAAAATATAAAATTATTTGCGTGATAAATGTAATAATTAAGACTTTTTGTGTCATACATCATATTGCTTTTATCTTAAAATAATATACAAGTTATTTATCAATTTCTTAAAATTCAGAAATCCTCGTATAGATTGCCTATTAGTACATCATATTATGTAATCATATATTACTTATTATTATATATCTTCACCTTATATGTACAAAATAGTTAATCAACATTAAAGTCTAAACTTTTAAATATAAAACAAAACTTTTAACAAAAGTATTCTAACTAATAAATACTTAGTTATTAACTTAATATTATTAAATTTTGATGAAAATTTATGAAAAATTTATTACATAAAGGACAAGTAAAACTAAAAGAATATTTCTTTTCTACCGAAGAATATCCCCACACTTAAGTTATACAATGTCCTCATTGTATATAAACATATAAAATAAAAGTGAGTAAGGAAGAAAGGAAATTAGAACGAAAAACTCCCCTGACTGTGAAGCAATCATCGTCGGCTAGTTCGACATTAGTCGGTTGTCTCATGATCCTTCGTAATAAATATACAACAAAGCACACTTTCGTAGGCAATCACGATTACATTTAGTATATGCAACAAGCCTTTAAACCCCTCGGTATCCCAAGTGGACGATTTATAGTCTCGTGAGGGTTTCCAGGGAACACACCCACAAAGTTCAAAAGTTCCTACATTGTTAATAAACAAAACAAAACAATGAAAATGCAAATAATATACAATTTACAAAGCTTATTTATTAACGAGTCTTAAGCTTGACTCTACCCCGAATATTAATGTTTAGTGGGGTTTTAGCTCCCCCACACTTGTTTCATTGTGGGGGCTATTAGTGGAACGCGTACCTTGAATAAGAGAAGTTAACCAATCATTCATACCTCGTGTGGTGTTGACAATCTCGAGAAGCTTTCCTTTCTCTTTCTTTGACAATTTTGGAATAATCCGAGTACCACAAAAAGTATCACCTTTAGATGCGGCTTGAAGTATCCGATTGTATACTTTCTTCATTGATTTCTCAAGGATCGAATAACCAGACTTTCTAACTTCATTCAACATTCCATGGCAACCTTTCTCTTTTAAATCCCTCTTCACTTTTCACTCACCTCATTGTTAATCACGAGTTCATTCTGGCTCACAATACAGGCGGAATCGGTATACTCGGGTGAATGTGACAAAATTTGTTTATTATAAAAAGTAACCTCCGCATCATCAACTCTAAGGGTTAATTTACCACCCTTAACATCCACAAGTGCACTGGCAGTAGCGAGAAACGATCGACCTAAAATGATCGGGGTATTCCGGTCTTCCTCCATATCAACAATAACAAAATCAACCGGAAAAAGGAAATGCTCAACCTTAAATAGAACATTTTCCATGATACCTTTAGGATAAGTTAATGACCTATCTGCTAATCGTATACTCATGTTTATCCTGTTAGGCTCACCTAGGTTGAGTCTAGCATACATCCAATAAGGCATGATATTTATGCTAGCTCCTAGGTCGGCTAAAGCATTGCTTACGGGTAAATTACCTAATAGGCAAGGAATATAAAAACTCCCTGGATCCTTCATCTTTGGAGGTATTTTACTTGTCACTACTGCTGAGCACTCACCATCCAAAGTTACAGTCGATAACTCATCAAGCTTCTTCTTATCTTTGAGAAGTTCTTTCAAAAACTTAACATACTTCGGCATATGTGAGATAGCTTCAACCAAAGGTATGTTAATATGAATAGTCTTTAGTAGATCAAGAAACTTACCGTGTTTCTGTCGAACCTCATCTCGGAGAATCACCTTTGGATATGGTAACTTTGGCTTATATTCCAGTACAACGGGTTTGGTTCGAACGGTAGGTTGTGGTATTGGGGTGTGTTCTATATCACTTTTATCCTCCACTCTCTCTTCCTCAACAACTGAATTTATGGCATTCACGTGCTCATTTCGGGGGTTAACCTTCGTATCACTCGGTAAGGTACCCGGTTGCCTCTCAACTAACATCCTCGAGATGTTTCCCACTTCTTGCTTGACGTTCTTGATCGATGCCTGCTGATTTTTAAGGGACTGTGATGTTTGCCCGTTGATTTGGATTTGAGCATTCACAAACCTTTTAACAAGATCTTCCAAACTCGGTTTATTTTCCTCCGGTTGTGGTGGTCGTGGTTGTTGCTTATAATAACCCGGAGCGGTCTGTGTGTAAGAAGAACTGAAGTTCCCATTGAAATTATTTCTTCCCCCTTGAAAATTATTAGACCCCTGATTCGTGAAAGAAACATTTTCCATCTTGTCCATCGGTTTATCAGCATCACAATCTTTGGTTAGATGCATACCCCTACAAGTTTCACAACCGACTTTGATAGCATGAATGTCCTTTGTCATTTTCTCCATTTGCCTTCCAAAGGTTGCCATCTGAGCAGTTAAAGCAGCAATACCCTCATTAGATTCAACACTAGCCACTCTAGATGCTCTAGACTTTTCCTTCTTTTGATGCCATTCGTGAGTGTGGGCGGCTAAATCAGCAATAACAGTATGAGCTTGAGCAGCTGTCTTCTTCATGATCGAACCCCCTGCTGCAGTATCAATAGCTTTTCTTGTATCCACATCTGCTCCCTTATAAAATATCTGCACTTTCTGAAAGGTGTTCAAACCATGTTGAGGACACATCCCTAACATTTTACCAAATCTAGTCCAAGCCTCATATAAAGTCTCTACTGGTTTCTGTTAGAATTGAGAAAACTCTCCCTGTAACTCAGCTGCTTTAGAGGCAGGGAAAAACCTCTGCATCATCAACTCTAAGGGTTAATTTACCACCCTTAACATCCACAAGTGCACTGGCAGTAGCGAGAAACGGTCGACCTAAAATGATCGGGGTATTCCGGTCTTCCTCCATATCAACAATAACAAAATCAACCGGAAAAAGGAAATGCTCAACCTTAACTAGAACATTTTCCATGATACCTTTAGGATAAGTTAATGACCTATCTGCTAATCGTATACTCATGTTTATCCTGTTAGGCTCACCTAGGTTGAGTCTAGCATACATCCAATAAGGCATGATATTTATGCTAGCTCCTAGGTCGGCTAAAGCATTGCTTACGGGTAAATTACCTAATAGGCAAGGAATATAAAAACTCCCTGGATCATTCATCTTTGGAGGTATTTTACTTGTCACTACTGCTGAGCACTCACCATCCAAAGTTACAGTCGATAACTCATCAAGCTTCTTCTTATCTTTGAGAAGTTCTTTCAAAAACTTAACATACTTCGGCATATGTGAGATAGCTTCAACCAAAGGTATGTTAATATGAATAGTCTTTAGTAGATCAAGAAACTTACCGTGTTTCTGTCGAACCTCATCTCAGAGAATCACCTTTGGATATGGTAACTTTGGCTTATATTCTAGTACAACGGGTTTGGTTCGAACGGTGGGTTGTGGTATTGGGGTGTGTTCTATATCACTTTTATCCTCCACTCTCTCTTCCTCAACAACTGAATTTATGGCATTCACGTGCTCATTTCGGGGGTTAACCTTCGTATCACTCGGTAAGGTACCCGGTTGCCTCTCAGCTAACATCCTCGAGATGTTTCCCACTTCTTGCTCGACGTTCTTGATCGATGCCTGCTGATTTTTAAGGGACTGTGATGTTTGCCCGTTGATTTGGATTTGAGCATTCACAAACCTTTTAACAAGATCTTCCAAACTCGGTTTATTTTCCTCCGGTTGTGGTGGTCGTGGTTGTTGCTTATAATAACCCGGAGCGGTCTGTGTGTAAGAAGAACTGAAGTTCCCATTGAAATTATTTCTTCCCCCTTGAAAATTATTAGACCCCTGATTCGTGAAAGAAACATTTTCCATCTTGTCCATCGGTTTATCAGCATCACAATCTTTGGTTAGATGCATACCCCCACAAGTTTCACAACCGACTTTGATAGCATGAATGTCCTTTGTCATTTTCTCCATTTGCCTTCCAAAGGTTGCCATCTGAGCAGTTAAAGCAGCAATACCCTCATTAGATTCAACACTAGCCACTCTAGATGCTCTAGACTTTTCCTTCTTTTGATGCCATTCGTGAGTGTGGGCGGCTAAATCAGCAATAACAGTATGAGCTTGAGCAGCTGTCTTCTTCATGATCGAACCCCCTGCTGCAGTATCAATAGCTTTTCTTGTATCCACATCTGCTCCCTTATAAAATATCTGCACTTTCTGAAAGGTGTTCAAACCATGTTGAGGACACATCCCTAACATTTTACCAAATCTAGTCCAAGCCTCATATAAAGTCTCTACTGGTTTCTGTTAGAATTGAGAAAACTCTCCCTGTAACTCAGCTGCTTTAGAGGCAGGGAAAAACCTCCGCATCATCAACTCTAAGGGTTAATTTACCACCCTTAACATCCACAAGTGCACTGGCAGTAGCGAGAAACGGTCGACCTAAAATGATCGGGGTATTCCGGTCTTCCTCCATATCAACAATAACAAAATCAACCGGAAAAAGGAAATGCTCAACCTTAACTAAAACATTTTCCATGATACCTTTAGGATAAGTTAATGACCTATCTGCTAATCGTATACTCATGTTTATCCTGTTAGGCTCACCTAGGTTGAGTCTAGCATACATCCAATAAGGCATGATATTTATGCTAGCTCCTAGGTCGGCTAAAGCATTGCTTACGGGTAAATTACCTAATAGGCAAGGAATATAAAAACTCCCTGGATCCTCTTTCCGGTTCGAAAAACGGTTGAAGAAGTGGTGATTTAGAAGAACGGGTCATACACTACCTGTCTAAACAAAACCAACAAACAGATTAATAGCACCAACACTATAAAATAATAAATAAACTAAAAAAAAATAGCTAAATTACTAGAATAAATTAAAAACTTAAAATAACGTAACTGTTCCCCGGCAACGGCGCCAAAAACTTGATGTGCTAAAATCAGGTTATAAAATAAAATATGAAAATTACTGATTATCTAAACTGAAACACAACTAGGCAAGTGTACCTAATCGTAAAATAGTATAGCTATGATAAGATCCGAGTAAATCATCTCCACAGGGAACAATGTATGTATATTTTAAGTAATTAATTTACCTAACAGTTACACTAATAAAAACAATTAAAGATTGGGATTTTTTGTGTCTTTTAACGACAAACAGTCAAAAAAATGTATTTTAAACAAGTAAATAAACGAAAGAAAATAAAAGATAGATTAATATCAGATGGATCATATATGTTTGCTTAGACCATTTAACCTCTAGTTATTGAATATATGGATTAAGCACTGGATCAGGATTAATCAACCTAGAAGACACAATTTGGACTTATTAGTTGTCTCGTCAAATTCACTTAATTAAGATTATACAACCCAAGTGTCCTTGAAGTTTAAAACCTTCTAATTATAAATTGTGTAATCAATGAAATCACAAGTTAATATGTGACCTTATTTTCATAAAAATCATCAATCATGCAAGATGTCTCTAAACATGATCCACCAATGTTAATTATTAGTTAATTCAATTCAACTCCTTTAATTTGGTCTAATCAAAATCCGCAATCAACAAATTAATTGAAAAGAGCAAACCAGAACATGTAAAAGTTATCACTAATTACAATCAATCAAGTTTACTAATTGAATAAATTAAATAACTAAAAACATCAATCGTTCGATGACTATCGTGAAATCAAAGCATATAATCCCAATCACGAATTAATATCCAATAACTAGAGTAATTAAGTCTAAACAAACATTAAGGAACTTAGCCCATAATCATGGGTTCAACAAAACTATAAATCAAAGACATAATCATGTTCATAATCGAGTAAATAACGAACAAACCAATGTTAATGACTTATGGAATCAATCTTCTAGCTTTAAACGGATGGAACCGGCTGAAGCGGACTCTAGGTATTCCTAAAAGTCGAATTCTGACCTATGGAATCGGCTGGAATGAAGAATAGGGTTAAAAAGCAGGTTTAAATTCATTTTATAGGGTTTTCTGGCCGACGTAAGATCGCATTGCGATATTGCATGGTCGCGTCGTGATCTTCCCTATGTCCAAATGATCTGAATTTTTTATATGTTGTAGCCCTCTGTGTTCTCTAAATTTGGGCTTTTGAATCAACTCATTTGGAGTTCGTATGAAGAAGTTATGGCCAAAATACTAACGCATAGCCGAAAACTCAGCTTTTACACTTTTCTTCCATTTTCAGCTCATCTTCCATTCTTTTTCCGATTCAAGCTTCATTTACACCTATTTTGCAAATATAAAAGAAATGAGTGCCTAAAATTACTTAAATACAATAAAAGTATATAAACTTTGAGGAATATTAATATATAAATATAGTACTTATTTGATGCTATCAAAACCCAACAACCGCAGTAGACAAACAGATACTAGCATGTAAACCCTAGAGCAACAATCATACAAGAACATGCAGTAGTTTAACATGGATAATTATCAATTTATTTCAGGTAGAGTTTCTGAATGAATGTTCTAGTCACGGATGCTCTGAAAATTGTAACACCCCGCAATTTCGACATAATTATAAACGTTAATTGCATGCATTTTTAGGCTAATTCCCTAATTTAGAGTTAATTCACAACACATTCTAGAGATAAGTCTAGCAAAGCCCAACTAGTTAATACGCGTAGTATTACTTATTCGTAAATAGTTGTAATTATGTACAAAGCGATTTAAAAAACGCGACAAAAATATACGACTGTTGGTGAATAAAATTAATTAATAATATGAAATTATTAGTTAACATTAACGTCTATTACATATTATTTTGATAATATTTAACAAGTATTTCGTAAACTGAAAAAATTTGAGACACTTCTGTAACAAAACAAAATTTTAATTTTTACAACTTAGTTAAATTACTTTTATAAAGATATCTCAACTAAAATATATACTCAAAATGTATTTAAAATTTACCAATTTAAAATAAACTAATATTTAACGATCGGGTAAACGAACACGGGAACCACGAATTTAGGACAAAATCCCCTCACTTTTTGGCCCCAAAATCAACCAACACCACCCCACCCTCATTTTCACCTCATTTTCATTTCACTCTCTCTCTCTCTCTCTCTCTCTCTCTCTTCACCCCCATTTTCTCTCAATTCTCTCTCTAAAAACTCACCAAAAATCACCAAATCACCACCGTTTTCTTTGTATTTTCAGAACAACAACAACAACAAAACTCATCATCAACTTCATCTTCAAGATCCAAGCTCAAGAACACCATTTTTCACCATCTTCATCTTCACCCATCAAAATTTCGGATTTCACTCAAATTGGTAAGGAAAACTACTTTCTTTTCACTTTTACTTCATTATTATAGCCTAAAATCATGTTACAAGTCAGTATGTGAAAGATCTAAAAGTTTTTGGGTGGAGAAATTAAGTTTTCGTTCGAACAGCTCGTTATGTGGCACAGGACCGAAAACAGTAGTGTGACACAAGCTTTTGTGTCGCAGTACCACTCGTACGTCGCACTATGCGACATAACGTCTTATGTCGCATAATTCACCATGTGTCGCATACTTGCGACACAACTACTTATGTTGCAGCATTTGCGACACAAATACTTATGTCACACTAAATTGCGGATGTCGCAGGAATGCGACACAAACCTTTGTGTCGCATAAAACAGAAACTTTACAAATGTTTTTGCACTAAGTGTCAAACTTAACCGGGAGCGTATACTTACATATGATACGATATACGAACTATACAAACATTAAAAACACACTTATCTTAAGGAAATTGTGATTTAGAACTATTACCAACGAGTCGTATACACTTTCAAAACTTCAAACATAAACATCGAACAAACAATTGGACATAACTTGGTTGTACGAACACTAGCATGGATGGTTAAACTTAGACCTCCACATACTTATTAAATCTCATACGTTTAGGGCGTTAGGAGATTTCGACTAGACTTCTTGGGCTTTAGGCTTTGCTAGCACTCGAACATACTTAACTCAACATGTGAGTTCACAGCCCCTACTTTTACTGTTTTAACTGCTTTTGAGCAGGGGTGGAAAACATAGTCAACGCTTTTGCTACGTGAGCAAACTTTTATATAACTGTTGTGATATACATTGTGCTATATATTAGTGACTGCGGTCAAACGATCGTAACTATTATTTATGAAACGGGATTTCATACGAAAACTAAATTGGAATACACTAGAGAATGGAGCCACACACGCTTTTACAAACTGACTTTTATGGAACAACATTTTCATAAACATCTGAAAAGTCCCTACTTCTTGGGCACAAACATACTGAAAGTCCCTACGTCTTGGGCACCCACACAGAAAGTCCCTACGTCTTGGGCACACGCACAGCAAGTCCCTACTTCTTGGGCACATTTATACAAGTCCCTACGTCTTGGGCAAACAGAAAGTCCCCACTTATTGGGCAAGGTGCCATCCTACGTCTTGGATGAGGGCTCTACTTCTTAAGTAGACGGGTCCTACGTCTTGGATGCCAGTCCTACTTCTTGGACACAACTTATACAAGTCCCAACGTCTTGGGCACATAAAAAGTCCCTACTTCTTGGGCAACGATTTAGGTCCTACTTCTTGGACGCACTTGAAAAATCCCTACTTCTTGGGTAAACTAATAGGATACTGCTTTCCTATGACACGTGAACTGTATTTTGGGTGACATCTCACAACAACTACTTTTGGGTAACATCCCACCACGATTGCATTTGAATCAGCATTCTAAACGAAACTATTTGACATTTAGGCTAACAAGCCTACTCAAACTTGGTTCAACTATTGCAAACATAAAACCTGTGAATTCACTCAACCTCGTTGTTGACTTTTACTATGTTTTTCAGGGAATTAGCTGCATGTAGGACATCCTGCACACATGGAACATAGGCGACCTACAAAGGAATAGGATGCCAACTTTTGACAACTGGATTTCTTTTATATAACTAAATTGTTTAGTCATATTTACGAAATTTACTTTTGTAACTTAATTACTTTTCAACTTATACGATTCAATGAATCGTAAACTTTGTAACTATTATTCTTGGCATCTTAATATATATATGTTCTATTGTAATCACATGCTCTGATACGTATGCATGTACATTGTTGGCGTCATTACCCCCATACTTAACTAAATGCTTCCGCTAAACAAAATCAACGAATTTGGGGGTGTGACAGATTGGTATCAGAGCCATTGGTTATAGCGAACTAGATTTCTTAGGTGACTTAGAGACCTTAGAGACCTAGACTATAGCCTTGGCTAGAACGCACATGCATACACACATTTGCATATGTCTAACTATCGTTACGACTCATCGATACGCGTAATCCATTATTTGAACCGTACTACGTTCGAACCGTTCACTTTCACTCTGATCTCATACGAAACTGATCGTGTTAAGCGGTTGATGAAAAGATGTATGTATTTAGCATCATATAATGACGCCTGGCCAACGTGATTATATTATACTAAGTACATATGGGCGTTTCATCGTCGTAAGATGCGTGATGGGAATCTCGTCAATCCTTTTAAATATTCTGTAACTAAAAACATGTGAAACTTTATTCTTCACATCCTTTTCATTGGCATTGACTTCTGCATTCCTTCATCTCAGAACGTCATCATGCCGCCTAAACAAAGAAAGACCCGAAACTGTCGCCAAGCACCTACACCTCCTGTCGTTGAAACCACCGAACAAATCATCGAACGATGTGTGGCTGAAGCAATTGCCCAGTATGAGGCAAGCCGCAATCGTGATAATGTGGTGCACGACAGTGGAACCACTCCTGTCAACAGTGAAACACCTGCGAATACCCAACAAGGGTGTTCTTACAAAACCTTCCAGGCCTGCAAACCGAGCACCTTCACCGGGACTGAAGGGGCCATTGGCCTAATTCACTAGATCGAGAAAATAGAATCGGTCTTCGATATCAGCGACTGCGCTACCAACAACATGGTGAAATACGCCACGTGTACTCTCGCCGACAAGGCGTTAACCTGGTGGAACTCTCAGGTCCAAATCCTCAGGCGCACAACTGCTTACTCCATCTCGTGGGAGACTTTAAAACAGATGATGACATAAGAGTTTTGCTTTCCCAATGAAGTTCAAAAACTCGAGACTGAACTGTGGAAAATCCAAATAACCGGCGCTGACATTACCAGTTATACAACTAGATTCCAAGAGCTTTCACGTCTTGTGCCCCACATGGTGACTCCTGAGAAGGAACGCATCCAACGATACCTTAAGGGTTTGGCACCACAAATCAGAGGCATGGTGATGTCCTCCAAACCAACTACTTTTAGGAGCGCAGTTGACTTGGCTCAAAGCTTGACCGATGACACGGTCTTGATCGGAACCCTAAAAGCTACTGCAGGGAAAACTGAACCCAACCACACTGATGCGGGCGAATCTGGAAACAATAAATGTAAATGGAACAATGATGGTAATGACCGTCAGGGTCAACAGAACAGGAACGTGGGAAACACCCGAGCCTACGCCGCGATCGCCAACACAGAACCGAAACCATACCTAGGCAAGAGGCCTAAATGCGGAAAGTGCGAAAGGCATCACGAGGGTGAATGCACTCTCTGTGGTAAGTGCAACTAGTGGGGACACCGAGCCAACGTATGTAGAAACAGCTCTCCCACTCAAGTAAACCCTGGGCGACAAAACACCGGCTGTTTCGAGTGTGGTGAACAAGGACACTACCGAAATCAGTGCCCACAGCTCAACAATCAAAACTATAACAACCGCAATAACGGAAACAACAATCAGAACAACAACCGCCTCGCCAACTATGAAAACGCTCGCGGACGCGCATACATCATAGGGGCAAGGGATGCACAACCAGATCCCTACACCAACATTGGTACGTTTTAACGAACTATTACGCTTAAACGTTACACTATTTGAATGTCGATTCAAAACTAACGCTTGGTAAACTTTGACCACTTATCGAACACACCACTTATCAAACTATTCCGCGGGTATACATGAACCATTAGAACTTTGTGGCAACATAGAGCGCCACGCAAACTATTATCATTGTTAACGACATGACTTTTCGGAAAACATACGCGACGGGCGTTCCGACTTGATTTTTAAATCTCAGGACGAGATTTCTCTAACAGGGGGAGAATGTAACACCCCGCAATTTCGACATAATTATAAACGTTAATTCCACGCATTTTTAGGCTAATTCCCTAACTTAGAGTGAATTCACAACACATTTTAGAGATAAGTCTAGCAAAGCCCAACTAGTTAATACGCGTAGTATTACTTATTCGTAAATAGTTGTAATTATGTACAAAGCGATTTAAACAACGCGACAAAAATATACGACTGTTGGTGAATAAAATCAATTAATAATATGAAATTATTAGTTAAAATTAATGTCTATTAAATATTATTTTGATAATGTTTAACAAGTATTTTGTAAACTGAAACAAATTCGAGACATTTCTGTAACAAAATAAAATTTTAATTTTTACAACTTAGTTAAATTGCTTTTATAAAGATATCTCAACTAAAATATATTCTAAAAATGTATTTAAAATTTACCAATTTAAAATAAACTAATATTTAACGATCGGGTAAATGAACACGGGCTAAATACCACGAATTTGGAACAAAATCCCCTCACTTTTTGGCCTCAAAATCAACCAACACCAACACCACCCCACCCTCATTTTCATTTCACTCTCTCTCTCTCTTCACCCCCATTTTCTCTCAATTCTCTCTCTAAAAACTCACCAAAAATCACCAAATCACCACCATTTTCTTTGTATTTTCGGAACAACAACAAAACTCATCATCAACTTCATCTTCAAGATCCAAGCTCAAGAACACCATTTTTCACCATCTTCATCTTCACCCACCTAATTTTCGGATTTCACTCAAATTGGTAAGGAAAACTACTTTCTTTTCACTTTTACTTCATTATTATAGCCTAAAATCATGTTACAAGTCCGTATGTGAAAGATCTAAACGTTTTTGGGTGGAGAAATTAAGTTTTCGTTCGAACAGCTCGTTATGTGGCACAGGACCGAAAACAGTAGTGTGACACAAGCTTTTGTGTCGCAGTACCACGCGTACGTCGCACTATGCGACATAACGTCTTATGTCGCATAATTCACCATGTGTCGCATACTTGCGACACAACTACTTATGTTGCAGCATTTGCGACACAAATACTTATGTCACACTAAATTGCGGATGTCGCAGGAATGCGACACAAACCTTTGTGTCGCATAAAACAGAAACTTTACAAATGTTTTTGCACTAAGTGTCAAACTTAACCGGGAGCGTATACTTACATATGATACGATATACGAACTATACAAACATTACAAACACACTTATCTTAAGGAAATTGTGATTTCGAACTATTACCAACGAGTCGTATACACTTTCAAAACTTCAAACATAAACATCGAACAAACAATTGGACATAACTTGGTTGTACGAACACTAGCATGGATGGTTAAACTTAGACCTCCACATACTTATTAAATCTCATACGTTTAGGGCGTTAGGAGATTTCGACTAGACTTCTTGGGCTTTAGGCTTTGCTAGCACTCGAACATACTTAACTCAACATGTGAGTTCACAGCCCCTACTTTTACTGTTTTAACTGCTTTTGAGCAGGGGTGGAAAACATAGTCAACGCTTTTGCTACGTGAGCAAACTTTTATATAACTGTTGTGATATACATTGTGCTATATATTAGTGACTGCGGTCAAACGATTGTAACTATTATTTATGAAATGGGATTTCATACGAAAACTAAATTGGAATACACTAGAGAATGAACAACCACGCACGCTTTTACAAACTGACTTTTATGGAACAACATTTTCATAAACATCTGAAAAGTCCCTACTTCTTGGGCACAAACACACAGAAAGTCCCTACGTCTTGGGCACCCACACAGAAAGTCTCTACGTCTTGGGAACACGCTCAACAAGTCCCTACTTCTTGGGCACATCTATACAAGTCCCTACGTCTTGGGAAAACAGAAAGTCCCCACTTCTTGGGCAAGGTGCCATCCTATGTCTTGGATGAGGGATCTACTTCTTGAGCAGACGGATCCTACGTCTTGGATGCCAGTCCTACTTCTTGGACACAACTTATACAAGTCCCTACGTCTTGGGCACATAAAAAGTCCCTACTTCTTGGGCAACGATTTAGGTCCTACTTCTTGGACGCACTTGAAAAGTCCCTACGTCTTGGGCAAACGTTTTAAATCCCTACTTCTTGGGTAAACTAATAGGATACTGCTTTCCTACGACACGTGAACTGTATTTTGGGTGACATCCCACAACAACTACTTTTGGGTAACATCCCACCACGATTGCATTTGAATCAGCATTCTAAACGAAACTATTTGACATTTAGGCTAACAAGCCTACTCAAACTTGGTTCAACTATTGCAAACATAAAACCTGTGAATTCAGTCAACCTCGTTGTTGACTTTTACTATGTTTTTCAGGGAATTAGCTGCATGTAGGACATCCTGCATACATGGAACATAGGCGACCCACAAAGGAATAGGATGCCAACTTTTGACAACTGGATTTCTTTTATATAACTAAACTGTTTAGTCATATTTACGAAATTTACTTTTGTAACTTAATTACTTTTCAACTTATACGATTCGATGAATCGTAAACTTTGTAACTATTACTCTTGGCATCTTAATATATATATATGTTCTGTTGTAATCATATGCTCTGATACGTATGCATGTACATTGTTGGCGTTATTACCCCCATACTTAACTAAATGCTTCCGCTAAATAAAATCAACGAATTTGGGGGTGTGACAAAAGTTCTCTCAAAAGCATCCGATATATGGGATTAATTCTAATTTATCTCTAATCCTATGCTCCGTGTCTCCTCTGATTTATTTCAATCAGGAGAACAACGGCCATGCCGAGTTCATCGAATCATTCAGACACAGAATAGTTGAGGGACCTATTTCTACAATTGGTCGGATTATATCAATAGGTTTCAAACCACAACATAAGTTGGATAAATAAAACATTAGAGAATTAATTCATAAATACCCTAGCAGAGTAACTACATTGTTTAAAGCATAACTACCCTAGCATAACATTAATTATAGCAAACACAAATTTGTCTAGCCTAACATAGCAATTATCATAGCATGCATTCTTAAATAATCATGAAAATAGCACAACATATTTAAAAATAACAAGAAAGGATAATATAATAGAACCTGTTAGGCGTTACAACAAATCTACGCAACCGTAGTCTCGGAGCGACTCCGTACAAAGCTTGTAAGCTTGCTACTCTACTTCTACTGTCACACCTCGTCTAAAGCGGAAACAACGGAATATAACCATGATAGGATCACAACACATCAATATAAAGAAATCTAAATGAAATTTAAAGATCAACGCGTTGTGATGTTATATACACAAATGTCGGTTTTTGCTAATACATGCACATCCACAATGAATCAAAGTTTTACATTCACTAAACGTATACCCAATGTTATGGCTACAAGCCTTTGCAATCAATCTAAAATGTCCTAACCAATGTTTCACATGTCTTGTAGTAGTCCTTTATGCAACCTAAATGGTCCACTAAGTATCCTTGTCTACAACCTTAAGTCACTAGCAACCTGAAAAGATATGCTTAAAAACGTCAACACGTATGTTGATGAGTTTCGTAGGTTTGAAACCAGACACCAGAAGAAAAAAAACATTTTGTTGTGATAATAATAGATTAGGACAATGCATATAGAAATGGCACACAAGTGAAATAATCCAACCAAACAATCCACAAACCGTCATCACCCCACGAAGGAGTATGACCCAACCAAATCTTGGGTATGCGGTAGCTACCCATAAATGACCTTCAATGTACACCTAAGCATACATTAGGTACTTACTCTCGAAAGAGAGCAAGGCCTTTTGCAAAACAACATGACCTTCGATGTATACTAAAAGTACATATTAGGTACTTACCCTCGAAAGAGTAAGGCCTTTTATAAAAATGAATCCAACAACCAATGCACATAAGTCACATAGTGTCACACATTTCAAGCATATGCCCAAAAATGAAAATAAACGTATTCACAGCATGAAAAATAGTTGATAAAACATGTGAGCATACTTTTTCCCCAATTTGAAAATATGAATATGAAAATGGTGCGACGAAAACTCACCTTGATTAACAAAGCAAATATCGTCCCAAAATGAATTCACAAAACAGTACGTCAATCTACAAATAAATTCATATAGATTAATAACATCGGCCAAAACTATACCCCTTTTTTTATTATATCCTAGTAAATTAGTCATGTCACTTTATATGAAGTCATTGGAACAACTGACACGAAATAAATGTTAAATCACTAAGCTTAATAGTATAATTATTAAAATCTTTATAACAAGTCAACGCATAATTCCAAACCATACCTTATATCTTATATAATTAGTATAACAAGATTCATCTTCATCAACCAAAAATGAGATACGCACTTCTTTAATCCTAATCGTTTAAACCTTTTCAATGTTATCATACAATTAAAGTATAACACTTATTATATAAAGATACGATAAAAAACGAATGAGACATGGCTATTTGTAATAACTAATACCCATTACATAACCCATCCTTTTTAAATCAAATATATATAAGTTAAATATTAAAATCTTATAAATGTGATTTGTTTACACAAAAGTCTAGCCTTAAACATTCTTTACAACTCCCAAAATACTAAAGAACAATTGATCAAACCGTAATATGTTTAACCAAGTTTTTCTGAAAATTCGTCATACACCGTAACAGTTTACGAAATAATTTCTATAAAATCATACATTGCGTTTTAGAGGCTGAAACCTCCTGATTATAAGTAAAATTTCAAGATCTACAACTTTAGAGTTTTGGCCGAATCCTGAAAACGTACGTAGCTAGTTCAAAACAGCCATTTATTACTACTGCGAAAATCTGGACATATTATACAAGTTACGGTTTTATAATTTTCGAATTCAAAAACACCTTAAACCTAATATATTAAATCCCCAAAAACATAAATCAACCAATATATATGTTCATCTTGTAAAAATATAAAGAAAAATTATTTATTAGGGTTTATGAAAAGTACCTACACAAACGCGCAAACGAGTGACAACAAGAACACGGCTCAAATTTTATTTGGTTTATTTTTCTTTGTTTTCGGTCGCCAACCACAGCAGCAGCAGGGATGACTAATGTTGAATGCCAAAAAAAAAATGTTTAGGTTTTAATTTTAGTTTATGTTTATAATTAGGGTATTACTTGATAACAAAGCCTCATGGATTAGGGGAGTTTGGGCTGGCTGAATAAAATCCATCAACATGGGTCGGTTTCTTTTGGCCTCACAAAATCTCGACATACACAAATACAGAAGTATTCCTACTAGGCCAACATAACCTTCATATTATTTTATTATTACAGCTATTATAATTATAATTATTATTCTATTATTATAGTTATTATTATTATGTTTAAACTCGTCTCATACAGTTTATGTATACATGAAATTATTTTCGTGTTCACGTGTTTTTAATAATTCGTATAGTTTCTTAAACAGGATGTATCCTTTATTGGTAAGTTTTGCAGCCATAATTTAAACACATACATTACCAAGCATGACATAGAAATTACGACAGAACTTAAATAATTCTCGGAATAGCTAAGCCTACTAACCTAGCTCGAGTGACGGTTGTCACAGTATCCCCCGTTTAGGAAATTTCATTCCGAAATTCAATCGAAATTATTACTGAAAGTTTTATAATGGAACAGACATGGGTTTTGAGTTTATTATGATCCTCTCGTTCCTAAGTGATTTCAAATTCTCGCCTAACGTTATATCGTATCCTTACCGGTTTTACGAGAAAGTGTTGTTTTAAACTTCATCTTGATTTTACTCAATTACAATTTACTCATAAGAGACTCATCACTGATTATGTATCGCGAATTCCGTTCGCTCCATATGTTCCTTCGATTCCTTCGATTGATAGGTTATCGAACCTATTTGTTAAACGTATAGTACGAATTTGTTCAGTCCGTTAAGAAAGTAAACGAAATTGGTGTTTGTAAATCTTGCGTTTTCAATATCAAAAAGGATCTTTCTTGATTACAAATACCTTCGTGTGGTTAATTTATATGGTTTTATACTAGATTTTGATTTATCGAAGTTTATTTATGTTGTGTAGCAATCGATACATGGGGGTTACACCTGCGAGGCTTGTGGAATTATAGGTGCGGAAGAGTAGACGATTATTAAGGAATGGTCTTGACCAATGAGTGAAAAATATTGGTTCTTTACACAAGCTTACGGTGCGTTGATTCTATAGAGTTCGTATGAGGATCTTACATCGAGAATCGCGTTTAACACAGAACAATCACCGTTGAATTCAACTTAACGTATTAAAATTTAGACCGTACGAAAATGAGTCCAACAATTTAAACTTCTATAGTGTTTTCAATTTGTCATATGTGTATTGTATATTAAATTTTAATATCTTACGGATTTAAGTGAGTTTGTTGATTGTTAAATTTATTGTGTTTTATATGTTGACTCCAATTTTTTTTATATATATACATTCGTAGGTGAGAGTAACAATATTTATGTGCAAGGATTGTGTTGCCAAGGAAAATCAATCCACAGTGTCACCAAAGGAAGAAGAAAGTTCGTATGCACAAGAGTATTTATTCGTGAGGTTATAAAAGTTTACTCGTATAAGGGGTGAGTAAGTGTGAACTTAGATTTTATCCTAAAATCTAAGGGGCTTGAATTTGAGTTAATCTTACAGTGTATGTTCTCTCGCATCAGAATTCCCTTTACTTAAGGTCTAGAAAAATTTCAAACGCTATTATGTGGTAAATAATGAAGAAAAGTGAAGTAGTGATTGTTATTGACCATTTGTGTGAATGAATGAATTATAATAGTTGTTACTGATGATCATCAAAAATGTTAAGTTTATGATGTGGGATAGTATAGAAAAAGACTATCCTTATAAGTGGCACCTTAAAGTTTAAAAATTATTTAAATTAGTTATGAAAAATCCCCATATACTGACATAAAGTGGACTAACCATTTGGTCATTTGCTAAAATTTAAAAGAAAATAATTTCCAAACTTGTTGAATGAATAATTACCATATTTAAATCTTATATTGATCAAAGCTTTTTAAATGTTTATTAATGAGAAGAGTAATGAAGTAATTGTTGTTTAATATTGTGAGGGTAGTTGGGTGTTTTCGCATCTTGAAGCTTACATGATGGAAGAGAAAAGGGGTCAATCAATTTTTAATGGAGTATAGATAGAAAAGAGTTTTAGTGTTTAGTGCCGAATCACGTGCTCCGTCGTATTAGTTGGTTCCTTCATGTCGTTTTATATTAATGCTAGCAAGTGTTCAACCAAATTTTGGTAACCTTTTCATGTATGAAAATAATGGAATTCGGTTCGGTTGAAAGGCAAAACTAATTCTTTTGTTCGGATTGGTCTTCTTCTATGTATTGATTTAATAATACTATTGATATACTGATGTGTGCTAAGTATAGAGAATTATAATCACAAGTTTTAAATAAGGAAATACTAAATAATACTATCACACAATTCAGGCAAGTGTTATCCTGATCATAGAATATAGCTTTATAAGTAAGTCCAGATTCGAACACAGAGAACGTGATTTAATCTATAACTAACTATTTATTTATCCTAAGTACAATTATTACAATTAATATACAATTTTACAATAATATACAAGATAGGGGGGACGTTTTAGTTCCGATCGAACATATTTATAATTGATACCGATTCTTAATATATAAGTTTTAAGGAACAACTTAAGAATACTCAACCCAAGTTTGAAGCACTAAACTTTTACTTATAAACATTAAAAGCAATGAGGGTTAATATATTATTATTACATGTTCCAAGACATAGAGAGTTTCCCAAATGGTATAATATATTTTGGGTACCAAGGATTTTAGTAGAAGAATCTTGAGGCATTGCATAAATAGATCACGGATGGTTATATATTATAGTTGGGAAAATAATTTAATAGATAGACTTATCCTTCTTCTTCTTGCAAACCACTTTCACTAAGTAATATAGATAATAAAAGGGTTGGTTGAATTTGAGAATTATTATCAAGTTTTAATTATCGACACACCCACGAGTGGTGTTAATAGGATCCTTAGGAACAAGTTTGATCGACCCGAGTTTCAATCGTAATATCCGCAGAGATTATGGTGTAGGTATGTTTTAGATTCACTTAAATTCTTACGGAAGTTGTAGTCAAATAGTTTTAAAAAAACCTATATTTAGAATACATGTTAAGAATGGTCTTATTCAGTTACATTCTATTGCGGCACGAGGCATTAGACCCTTCATCTTATAGAGGTGAAGTTGCCAGGTAATACAAAGAATTGAGTGCATGTTCAAAAGATATCAAGATCTCGAGCGAACTTGCAAAAGGAATTTGAAAATTTCATTGCGAGGGGTAAAAGTGGTCAAGTAAGTGAATGCATCACTGACTTGAAAGGTAAAGACTATCGCATGATAGTAAGTGTAGGTCTATGTGGTCGTGACCATAGGTTTCCAAGAAAAGTCAAGATTAGTTATACTCAAAGAATTAGAGGGATAGTAAGCCAATTATTTTGGTTCTAGAGTTTTGCGTGATTATTCATTAGTGAGTTATTATCCATGTCTATTATTTGCATGATACAGATTCCATATCTTAGGATGATATTTACGATACAATTTACAATTTTGTAATTTTCACGTTTTGCTCCCGTCACGTTTATAGCATTTCAAATAGAACGTCTTGGCGGCATGTTTACCATGATTTCGAGTAAGTACGTGTTTAGAACAAATAAGTAATTTAGATAGTGTCAGATATGTATGCTAAACCAATAACCAAGGGTCATGATTTCAGAATAGATAGAGTCGAGATTTTTACGTCGTCATGCGACTTTGAAGGCGACACACTGGACACTCGAATGTGGTCATATAAACACATATATGTCATGATACATTTGCAACTATGTCGGCCGCCATAATTGTTAGGGTATCCTTTCATATATGTACTTATTACCAAATCCTATATCACAATGTTCAACTTTGTTCCTACGGATTTAATTCTAAATGTGACACGAATTTATACGGAGATGATACTATGATCAATATAGTATTTATAGATGAGATTAATGATCTCGCGCCGTTAAGCCTGCATACCCCTTTCGGGTACGCGGGCACGTGTGGAGACCACCAACGGAGCATGCATTGCTCGAGAATCGAAATGCGAATGAGTACACGTCGTTTATGTAACATATAAGTGTACATCGTTCAAGGTACATACCCCAAATTTGATGCACATGTATATCCTAGCATAGCACCTATATGAAGGGTCCTAGATTATAGTCTAGGTCAATCCACCTAATTCTCTATAACCAATGGCTCTGATACCAATCAGTCACACCCCGTCTAAAGTGGAAACAACGGGATATAACCATGATATGATCACAACACATCAATATAATGAAATCTAAATGAAATTTAAAGATCAACGCGTTGTGATGTTATATACACAAATGTCGGTTTTTGCTAATACATGCACATCCACAATGAATCAAAGTTTTACATTCACTAAACGTATACCCAATGTTATGGCTACAAGCCTTTGCAATCAATCTAAAATGTCCTAACCAATGTTTCACATGTCTTGTAGTAGTCCTTTATGCAACCTAAATGGTCCACTAAGTATCCTTGTCTACAACCTTAAGTCACTAGTGCAACCTGAAAAGATATGCTTAAAAACGTCAACACGTATGTTGATGAGTTTCGTAGGTTTGAAACCAGACACCAGAAGAAAAAAAACATTTTGTTGTGATAATAATAGATTAGGACAATGCATATAGAAATGGCACACAAGTGAAATAATCCAACCAAACAATCCACAAACCGTCATCACCCCACGAAGGAGTATGACCCAACCAAATCTTGGGTATGCGGTAGCTACCCATAAATGACCTTCAATGTACACCTAAGCATACATTAGGTACTTACTCTCGAAAGAGAGCAAGGCCTTTTGCAAAACAACATGACCTTCGATGTATACTAAAAGTACATATTAGGTACTTACCCTCGAAAGAGTAAGGCCTTTTATAAAAATGAATCCAACAACCAATGCACATAAGTCACATAGTGTCACACATTTCAAGCATATGCCCAAAAATGAAAATAAACGTATTCACAGCATGAAAAATAGTTGATAAAACATGTGAGCATACTTTTTCCCCAATTTGAAAATATGAATATGAAAATGGTGCGACGAAAACTCACCTTGATTAACAAAGCAAATATCGTCCCAAAATGAATTCACAAAACAGTACGTCAATCTACAAATAAATTCATATAGATTAATAACATCGGCCAAAACTATACCCCTTTTTTTATTATATCCTAGTAAATTAGTCATGTCACTTTATATGAAGTCATTGGAACAACTGACACGAAATAAATGTTAAATCACTAAGCTTAATAGTATAATTATTAAAATCTTTATAACAAGTCAACGCATAATTCCAAACCATACCTTATATCTTATATAATTAGTATAACAAGATTCATCTTCATCAACCAAAAATGAGATACGCACTTCTTTAATCCTAATCGTTTAAACCTTTTCAATGTTATCATACAATTAAAGTATAACACTTATTATATAAAGATACGATAAAAAACGAATGAGACATGGCTATTTGTAATAACTAATACCCATTACATAACCCATCCTTTTTAAATCAAATATATATAAGTTAAATATTAAAATCTTATAAATGTGATTTGTTTACACAAAAGTCTAGCCTTAAACATTCTTTACAACTCCCAAAATACTAAAGAACAATTGATCAAACCGTAATATGTTTAACCAAGTTTTTCTGAAAATTCGTCATACACCGTAACAGTTTACGAAATAATTTCTATAAAATCATACATTGCGTTTTAGAGGCTGAAACCTCCTGATTATAAGTAAAATTTCAAGATCTACAACTTTAGAGTTTTGGCCGAATCCTGAAAACGTACGTAGCTAGTTCAAAACAGCCATTTATTACTACTGCGAAAATCTGGACATATTATACAAGTTACGGTTTTATAATTTTCGAATTCAAAAACACCTTAAACCTAATATATTAAATCCCCAAAAACATAAATCAACCAATATATATGTTCATCTTGTAAAAATATAAAGAAAAATTATTTATTAGGGTTTATGAAAAGTACCTACACAAACGCGCAAACGAGTGACAACAAGAACACGGCTCAAATTTTATTTGGTTTATTTTTCTTTGTTTTCGGTCGCCAACCACAGCAGCAGCAGGGATGACTAATGTTGAATGCCAAAAAAAAAATGTTTAGGTTTTAATTTTAGTTTATGTTTATAATTAGGGTATTACTTGATAACAAAGCCTCATGGATTAGGGGAGTTTGGGCTGGCTGAATAAAATCCATCAACATGGGTCGGTTTCTTTTGGCCTCACAAAATCTCGACATACACAAATACAGAAGTATTCCTACTAGGCCAACATAACCTTCATATTATTTTATTATTACAGCTATTATAATTATAATTATTATTCTATTATTATAGTTATTATTATTATGTTTAAACTCGTCTCATACAGTTTATGTATACATGAAATTATTTTCGTGTTCACGTGTTTTTAATAATTCGTATAGTTTCTTAAACAGGATGTATCCTTTATTGGTAAGTTTTGCAGCCATAATTTAAACACATACATTACCAAGCATGACATAGAAATTATGACAGAACTTAAATAATTCTCGGAATAGCTAAGCCTACTAACCTAGCTCGAGTGACGGTTGTCACAGTATCCCCCGTTTAGGAAATTTCATTCCGAAATTCAATCGAAATTATTACTGAAAGTTTTATAATGGAACAGACATGGGTTTTGAGTTTATTATGATCCTCTCGTTCCTAAGTGATTTCAAATTCTCGCCTAACGTTATATCGTATCCTTACCGGTTTTACGAGAAAGTGTTGTTTTAAACTTCATCTTGATTTTACTCAATTACAATTTACTCATAAGAGACTCATCACTGATTATGTATCGCGAATTCCGTTCGCTCCATATGTTCCTTCGATTCCTTCGATTGATAGGTTATCGAACCTATTTGTTAAACGTATAGTACGAATTTGTTCAGTCCGTTAAGAAAGTAAACGAAATTGGTGTTTGTAAATCTTGCGTTTTCAATATCAAAAAGGATCTTTCTTGATTACAAATACCTTCGTGTGGTTAATTTATATGGTTTTATACTAGATTTTGATTTATCGAAGTTTATTTATGTTGTGTAGCAATCGATACATGGGGGTTACACCTGCGAGGCTTGTGGAATTATAGGTGCGGAAGAGTAGACGATTATTAAGGAATGGTCTTGACCAATGAGTGAAAAATATTGGTTCTTTACACAAGCTTACGGTGCGTTGATTCTATAGAGTTCGTATGAGGATCTTACATCGAGAATCGCGTTTAACACAGAACAATCACCGTTGAATTCAACTTAACGTATTAAAATTTAGACCGTACGAAAATGAGTCCAACAATTTAAACTTCTATAGTGTTTTCAATTTGTCATATGTGTATTGTATATTAAATTTTAATATCTTACGGATTTAAGTGAGTTTGTTGATTGTTAAATTTATTGTGTTTTATATGTTGACTCCAATTTTTTTTATATATATACATTCGTAGGTGAGAGTAACAATATTTATGTGCAAGGATTGTGTTGCCAAGGAAAATCAATCCACAGTGTCACCAAAGGAAGAAGAAAGTTCGTATGCACAAGAGTATTTATTCGTGAGGTTATAAAAGTTTACTCGTATAAGGGGTGAGTAAGTGTGAACTTAGATTTTATCCTAAAATCTAAGGGGCTTGAATTTGAGTTAATCTTACAGTGTATGTTCTCTCGCATCAGAATTCCCTTTACTTAAGGTCTAGAAAAATTTCAAACGCTATTATGTGGTAAATAATGAAGAAAAGTGAAGTAGTGATTGTTATTGACCATTTGTGTGAATGAATGAATTATAATAGTTGTTACTGATGATCATCAAAAATGTTAAGTTTATGATGTGGGATAGTATAGAAAAAGACTATCCTTATAAGTGGCACCTTAAAGTTTAAAAATTATTTAAATTAGTTATGAAAAATCCCCATATACTGACATAAAGTGGACTAACCATTTGGTCATTTGCTAAAATTTAAAAGAAAATAATTTCCAAACTTGTTGAATGAATAATTACCATATTTAAATCTTATATTGATCAAAGCTTTTTAAATGTTTATTAATGAGAAGAGTAATGAAGTAATTGTTGTTTAATATTGTGAGGGTAGTTGGGTGTTTTCGCATCTTGAAGCTTACATGATGGAAGAGAAAAGGGGTCAATCAATTTTTAATGGAGTATAGATAGAAAAGAGTTTTAGTGTTTAGTGCCGAATCACGTGCTCCGTCGTATTAGTTGGTTCCTTCATGTCGTTTTATATTAATGCTAGCAAGTGTTCAACCAAATTTTGGTAACCTTTTCATGTATGAAAATAATGGAATTCGGTTCGGTTGAAAGGCAAAACTAATTCTTTTGTTCGGATTGGTCTTCTTCTATGTATTGATTTAATAATACTATTGATATACTGATGTGTGCTAAGTATAGAGAATTATAATCACAAGTTTTAAATAAGGAAATACTAAATAATACTATCACACAATTCAGGCAAGTGTTATCCTGATCATAGAATATAGCTTTATAAGTAAGTCCAGATTCGAACACAGAGAACGTGATTTAATCTATAACTAACTATTTATTTATCCTAAGTACAATTATTACAATTAATATACAATTTTACAATAATATACAAGATAGGGGGGACGTTTTAGTTCCGATCGAACATATTTATAATTGATACCGATTCTTAATATATAAGTTTTAAGGAACAACTTAAGAATACTCAACCCAAGTTTGAAGCACTAAACTTTTACTTATAAACATTAAAAGCAATGAGGGTTAATATATTATTATTACATGTTCCAAGACATAGAGAGTTTCCCAAATGGTATAATATATTTTGGGTACCAAGGATTTTAGTAGAAGAATCTTGAGGCATTGCATAAATAGATCACGGATGGTTATATATTATAGTTGGGAAAATAATTTAATAGATAGACTTATCCTTCTTCTTCTTGCAAACCACTTTCACTAAGTAATATAGATAATAAAAGGGTTGGTTGAATTTGAGAATTATTATCAAGTTTTAATTATCGACACACCCACGAGTGGTGTTAATAGGATCCTTAGGAACAAGTTTGATCGACCCGAGTTTCAATCGTAATATCCGCAGAGATTATGGTGTAGGTATGTTTTAGATTCACTTAAATTCTTACGGAAGTTGTAGTCAAATAGTTTTAAAAAAACCTATATTTAGAATACATGTTAAGAATGGTCTTATTCAGTTACATTCTATTGCGGCACGAGGCATTAGACCCTTCATCTTATAGAGGTGAAGTTGCCAGGTAATACAAAGAATTGAGTGCATGTTCAAAAGATATCAAGATCTCGAGCGAACTTGCAAAAGGAATTTGAAAATTTCATTGCGAGGGGTAAAAGTGGTCAAGTAAGTGAATGCATCACTGACTTGAAAGGTAAAGACTATCGCATGATAGTAAGTGTAGGTCTATGTGGTCGTGACCATAGGTTTCCAAGAAAAGTCAAGATTAGTTATACTCAAAGAATTAGAGGGATAGTAAGCCAATTATTTTGGTTCTAGAGTTTTGCGTGATTATTCATTAGTGAGTTATTATCCATGTCTATTATTTGCATGATACAGATTCCATATCTTAGGATGATATTTACGATACAATTTACAATTTTGTAATTTTCACGTTTTGCTCCCGTCACGTTTATAGCATTTCAAATAGAACGTCTTGGCGGCATGTTTACCATGATTTCGAGTAAGTACGTGTTTAGAACAAATAAGTAATTTAGATAGTGTCAGATATGTATGCTAAACCAATAACCAAGGGTCATGATTTCAGAATAGATAGAGTCGAGATTTTTACGTCGTCATGCGACTTTGAAGGCGACACACTGGACACTCGAATGTGGTCATATAAACACATATATGTCATGATACATTTGCAACTATGTCGGCCGCCATAATTGTTAGGGTATCCTTTCATATATGTACTTATTACCAAATCCTATATCACAATGTTCAACTTTGTTCCTACGGATTTAATTCTAAATGTGACACGAATTTATACGGAGATGATACTATGATCAATATAGTATTTATAGATGAGATTAATGATCTCGCGCCGTTAAGCCTGCATACCCCTTTCGGGTACGCGGGCACGTGTGGAGACCACCAACGGAGCATGCATTGCTCGAGAATCGAAATGCGAATGAGTACACGTCGTTTATGTAACATATAAGTGTACATCGTTCAAGGTACATACCCCAAATTTGATGCACATGTATATCCTAGCATAGCACCTATATGAAGGGTCCTAGATTATAGTCTAGGTCAATCCACCTAATTCTCTATAACCAATGGCTCTGATACCAATCAGTCACACCCCGTCTAAAGTGGAAACAACGGGATATAACCATGATATGATCACAACACATCAATATAATGAAATCTAAATGAAATTTAAAGATCAACGCGTTGTGATGTTATATACACAAATGTCGGTTTTTGCTAATACATGCACATCCACAATGAATCAAAGTTTTACATTCACTAAACGTATACCCAATGTTATGGCTACAAGCCTTTGCAATCAATCTAAAATGTCCTAACCAATGTTTCACATGTCTTGTAGTAGTCCTTTATGCAACCTAAATGGTCCACTAAGTATCCTTGTCTACAACCTTAAGTCACTAGTGCAACCTGAAAAGATATGCTTAAAAACGTCAACACGTATGTTGATGAGTTTCGTAGGTTTGAAACCAGACACCAGAAGAAAAAAAACATTTTGTTGTGATAATAATAGATTAGGACAATGCATATAGAAATGGCACACAAGTGAAATAATCCAACCAAACAATCCACAAACCGTCATCACCCCACGAAGGAGTATGACCCAACCAAATCTTGGGTATGCGGTAGCTACCCATAAATGACCTTCAATGTACACCTAAGCATACATTAGGTACTTACTCTCGAAAGAGAGCAAGGCCTTTTGCAAAACAACATGACCTTCGATGTATACTAAAAGTACATATTAGGTACTTACCCTCGAAAGAGTAAGGCCTTTTATAAAAATGAATCCAACAACCAATGCACATAAGTCACATAGTGTCACACATTTCAAGCATATGCCCAAAAATGAAAATAAACGTATTCACAGCATGAAAAATAGTTGATAAAACATGTGAGCATACTTTTTCCCCAATTTGAAAATATGAATATGAAAATGGTGCGACGAAAACTCACCTTGATTAACAAAGCAAATATCGTCCCAAAATGAATTCACAAAACAGTACGTCAATCTACAAATAAATTCATATAGATTAATAACATCGGCCAAAACTATACCCCTTTTTTTATTATATCCTAGTAAATTAGTCATGTCACTTTATATGAAGTCATTGGAACAACTGACACGAAATAAATGTTAAATCACTAAGCTTAATAGTATAATTATTAAAATCTTTATAACAAGTCAACGCATAATTCCAAACCATACCTTATATCTTATATAATTAGTATAACAAGATTCATCTTCATCAACCAAAAATGAGATACGCACTTCTTTAATCCTAATCGTTTAAACCTTTTCAATGTTATCATACAATTAAAGTATAACACTTATTATATAAAGATACGATAAAAAACGAATGAGACATGGCTATTTGTAATAACTAATACCCATTACATAACCCATCCTTTTTAAATCAAATATATATAAGTTAAATATTAAAATCTTATAAATGTGATTTGTTTACACAAAAGTCTAGCCTTAAACATTCTTTACAACTCCCAAAATACTAAAGAACAATTGATCAAACCGTAATATGTTTAACCAAGTTTTTCTGAAAATTCGTCATACACCGTAACAGTTTACGAAATAATTTCTATAAAATCATACATTGCGTTTTAGAGGCTGAAACCTCCTGATTATAAGTAAAATTTCAAGATCTACAACTTTAGAGTTTTGGCCGAATCCTGAAAACGTACGTAGCTAGTTCAAAACAGCCATTTATTACTACTGCGAAAATCTGGACATATTATACAAGTTACGGTTTTATAATTTTCGAATTCAAAAACACCTTAAACCTAATATATTAAATCCCCAAAAACATAAATCAACCAATATATATGTTCATCTTGTAAAAATATAAAGAAAAATTATTTATTAGGGTTTATGAAAAGTACCTACACAAACGCGCAAACGAGTGACAACAAGAACACGGCTCAAATTTTATTTGGTTTATTTTTCTTTGTTTTCGGTCGCCAACCACAGCAGCAGCAGGGATGACTAATGTTGAATGCCAAAAAAAAAATGTTTAGGTTTTAATTTTAGTTTATGTTTATAATTAGGGTATTACTTGATAACAAAGCCTCATGGATTAGGGGAGTTTGGGCTGGCTGAATAAAATCCATCAACATGGGTCGGTTTCTTTTGGCCTCACAAAATCTCGACATACACAAATACAGAAGTATTCCTACTAGGCCAACATAACCTTCATATTATTTTATTATTACAGCTATTATAATTATAATTATTATTCTATTATTATAGTTATTATTATTATGTTTAAACTCGTCTCATACAGTTTATGTATACATGAAATTATTTTCGTGTTCACGTGTTTTTAATAATTCGTATAGTTTCTTAAACAGGATGTATCCTTTATTGGTATGTTTTGCATCCATAATCTAAACACGTACATTACCAAGCATGACATAGAAATTATGACAGAACTTAAATAATTCACGGAATAGCTAAGCCTACTAACCTAGCTCGAGTGACGGTTGTCACACCTACTAGCTAACTAACTACTAATATTATTCTAGAGAGAGAAAGTATGTGTGAGAGAGAAAGAAATGAGAATGGAATGAGGGATGTGAGGGATGTTGAGGGATGAGAAATGAGGAGGTGAAAGCGTCTATTTATAGGCTTCAAGTTACAATTTTACACTCAACACCCTCGCTCCCATTTTAACACTGAAATACACCCTCGAGCTATGAAATTCGACACCAAAAGGGGCGTGTTCGACACCAAATAGGGCGTATTCGGTAGCAAATAGGGCATATTCGGTAGCAAATAGGGCGTATCCGGCACCAAAAAGGGGGTATACCACCCTTTAGAGGCGGTTTACGGCCCTAAAGGGGGTGTATACGGCCCTCTAAGGGTGGTATACGGCCCCTATGGGGGTGGAGTACCCTGGGTCGTGTTCTTGTGTGCTGGATCGTAAGTCTTATGCACTGGTCGTAGTTCTTGTGATCTTCGGTTGGCTCTAACTTCTTCATTACTTGTCAGATTTGAACGATTCTTGCGCCCACGGTTTTGTATTTTCCTGAAGATCAATATGACACAAATTAGGCCAGTTTAGCTTAATTATATGTCAGAATCCCAAGTGGATCATTTTAGCTTTGATTTGTTCGTTATTTGAGCATATTAAGTGATTTTTCGAAAGGAAGTCTAAGTTTTGGTTCATTTTACATTTTTAGCATAAAACATTAATTATTTGATGTTTATTAAAAGATTTGAACCAAAATGGGCTTGAAAAGGTGCACAAAAATGTGATTTTTGCGTCAAATCAAATATCCCACACTTAGACTTTTGCTTGTCCTCAAGCAAACTCCAAACCGTCATTTGCCAAAAACTTTATTTTTTGAGAAAAATCATTTTATGGGTGAGTCTTTAAGGAAAAGAAAAAGGGCACGGATTTGAAACAAGTATTGTTCCGGCACAGAAAAGAGAGATGTTCCCATGACGTGTCTAAAAAATTTATAAAATGATTATCTTAGGCATGCTTTCAATTCTAGCGATCTTGGAATATACATGACTGGGCGATCTCACCAGGTGGTCACTCAATTCACTCAAAGTGTATCGGGTTTCCTATCATTCTAAACAAACGAAATCGCTCATATATACCAGTCATGCAGCATTCATCGTCGTAGGCTTGATCGAGAATCAAATTTCCACCACTTAGACAGGGACGACACTAATTATCACCAGACATTTGAGAGGGTTGTAATGTGAAGTGGGGTTGAAAGGGTATGGACAGTGGATTTTTTTTGTAGGTTTTAAGGGGTTTTGCTTATCTTAGGATCTTTAAATTTTTTGAAATTTTTTTTTTCGATACACTTTTTAATGAAAACGGAAACGGATAATCAATAAGGGAAGAAGATAGCTATATGGACTTCTATCCTCAAGAACGCAATAAAGATTTATATTTTCAGGAATCGAAGTTTTTGAGAGATTTGAAGCACTTGGCTTAATTTCACATACACATTTTTATTTCTTTTTCTTTTTTCTATATTTTTAGCTTAGAACTTCTTTGCCAAGGAGTTTCTAAGGGATTTTTATTTTCTTGCTACCCATTTTGAGATCCTTTCATTTTTCAATCCTTTTGACAATTTCGAATTTACTTGGTGCCAATTTTCCGCACCATACGACTCTCAATTTTTGAGTATTGATTATGGAAACGCACGCGAGATGTTTTAAGTAAAAACGAATTTTGTGAAATTTGAGGGAAAGCAAAAAGAATATCTAAATAGCATTTTTCAATAAATTTAAAAATCTAAGATAAGGTTTTGGTGGGTATGGAAGTGAGTGGGTTTAAAAATTTGAGTTTATAAGAAACGAAAAGGTTAAGGCTCAACAGAGTTTTCTAGGCGGATCATCGATACTAAAAATGAGTATCGGCAGGGTTAGGCTTGAAGAGATATGACAAAAACAGGTTTTATCCTAAGTAAATGTCTAGGTCATTTAATTGCACCTATGCCACGTATGGCACCTCTCAATATGGTCTTGAAATGCATACCAGGAGCAAGTTCTAATTCTGAATGCATGCACCGGTCACACACAACAAATGAAAGTGAAGCAATAAAAATAAATGGTTATATTAGGCTCAAGTTACCTCACCGCATATATAGGTTGTATGTGCCCAGTCACGCGATGCCCCTCTTAGACTTTCATTTTAGAATTAGTTAGAGTCTGACGTGTTCCGACCTCTTTTTACCGACTTTTGAATACTTGCAAAAAATCTATACTTCTTTCTTAACTTATTGACTCAAAAACCTTTGAAAAAGTCAGTTTGCTGAATAAGTAGTTCGACTACTATCGAAGCAAGACTGTTTTAATAGCGAAAAATTTTAAAATTTTTGGACAAAATAAGGGTCTATTTATTCATTGAGGACTATTTTCGAAATTTTTTGATAAATTTTGATCTAAACAAGTAAGTGAAGAGTATACTGCTATCCCACACTTAAAAATAAACATTGTCCTCAATGTTTCTACACCAAGTAGGGAGAATCCCACACTTAGGATTTTGCATTAAGTCAATTATAAATTTCAAGTTTTCTAATTATGGGGTGTTAATCCCACACTTAGAGTTTTAAGTAGGCGTGAGCATAAATTATCAAAATAAAGATCATAAGAACTAGACAGGTACTTACCTACGATTGGTGGGTACTGGATGTAAGACCAGATTCTTGAATGAGTGGTGCGAGTGATTTGCTGGAGTTTGGTTGGACCAGACTTCTTTTAAGATCATCCATTCCTACGAGTACTGAGTTCTGCAAATAGCCATAAATAGAGTCATAATCACCAGGTCTCACAGAATAGTAGTATGATAGATATAAATAAAGTAGATAAGTTATAAACATAATAAAATAAAGATAAACTAATCATCTAGAAGATCATCCATATCAGGATCAAACTCAGCAACAGCAGCATCGTAAATGGCAGCAAGGGCAACATCCTGGAGGACAGAAGAAGGTGATGGTACATCAAGTCTGCTAGCAGCTGTGAGCATCTCAGCAGGATCAACGTGTGAACTCGAAGGACCCGGATCCTGTACTGGAGCATCAGTAGTGCTAGGTGCAGGAGGGAAGAATGACCATGGTGGACGAGAAGCTCTCGGACCAGACTCTAGCCTGTAAGGGATGTCCTGAAGTCTCGGTAGACCGACTGCCTCATGGATCTCAGCCATTGAATCATGATGAATGGACAATGTCTGAAAGAGCGCCCAAGCAGCTGCTTGGTCTGCATTAGTGCTCCCATAATCCAAGGTCAGGATCGTCCCAGATGTTGGGGCAGATTGTGGTGCAGCAGGACTCAAATGCTCCCCTAGAGTAGTCAGTACATCAATCATACTCTACGGGTTCTTCCTCGCATCTTGCTCTTCTTACTGGTTTCTGCTGGATCCATCTGAAAAACATAAACAAAACAGGTAACATTCAAGTTTATAAGAATATACAAATGCAAAAAGAACTGATGATTGTTCGTAAAATATTTTGATTTGTAAGGGTAATCAGGACTTCTGCATTTGCATATTTAATAATGAAGACTTATCTTAGATTTGTAAATTTCAAACGCTGTCAGATAAGTAGCTATCCTGCATTATTTAGTTAGGAATGATAATACTATATAAGATTTAAGAAATCAAAAATAAAAGAAAATTATTCTAAGATAAGCTTGGGGTGCCTCTCAAGAGCGCTTGTTTAAGAGAGAGTCACTAGCTTGACTCTTGATACCTGGGAATAATTTAAGGTGGATCGAAAATGTAGACTTCCTCATTAATGGGGAAGTCCTCAATGTAATGTTTCAAGCGTTGACCATTAACTTTAAAGTTACCTTCCGGGGCTTCGAGTTCAACTGCTCTGAAGGAAAATACCTTTGAGACTATAAATGGTCCGCTCCACCTGACTTTGAATTTTCCAGAGAACTTCCTGAAGCGTGAGTTAAAGAGAAGTACTTTATCCCCTGGTTTAAACTTTGATAGCTTGAGTCTTGGATCATGGAACATCTTGGTTCTTTCTTTGTATTTCAGGGAGCTATCGTACGCCTTATCTCTTAACTCAGCTAGTTCATTAAGCTGCATTCTCCTATGGGATCTTATGGTGGGAATGTCTAAATTACATTTCTTCAGCGCCCAGTATGCCTTATACTCCAGATCTATCGGTAGATGACATGCTTTACCATAAACCAGATGATATGGTGTGGTTCCTAACGGTGTTTTATATGCTATTCTGAATGCCCACAATGCATCATCTAATTTATCGGACCATTTTTCCCCATGACTGAACACCGTTCATTCTAAGATTCGTTTCAAAGCCCTATTTGTCACTTCATCTTGCCCTTTGGTTTGTGGGTGATAAGCTGTTGAAGTTTTGTGAGTGACGTCGTACTGTTGCAATGTTTTCATTAGGTGAATTTTGCAGAAATGTGTGCCGCGATCACTGATTATGGCTCTTGGAGCTCCAAATCGACAAAATAGTTGTTTGAGAAACTTAGTGACGACCTTGGCATCGTTTGTTGGGAAAGCTTGCGCTTCGGCCCACCTGGAAACGTAATCAACAGCAACCAGAATGTATTCTTTATCGTTAGATTTAGGGAAGGGTCCCATAAAATCTAATCCCCAAATGTCGAAGACTTCACAAGCTTGGATGTTGGTAAGTGGCATTTCATTGCGTGCGGACACGTTACCAAATCGTTGGAAAGCATCGCAGCAAGTTGTAAGAATATTGAAAAAATGGTTGGCCAATAATAGCCGGCATCGTACACTTTCCATGCGGTCTTGTTAGCTCCATGGTGGCCTCCAGTTGGTCCATGGTGGCTCTGGTAGAGAATATGTTCGGCTTCTTTCCCGTCGACGCATCTTCTGATGATGTGATCGGGACAGACCTTAAAGAGGAAAGGATCGTCCCAAAAATAATTCTTTGAGTCGCGGAAGAACTTTCGTCTTTGAGAAGTTGACATTCCTTTCTGGACAATTCCTCCCACCAGGAAGTTGGCAATATTAGCATACCAGGGATCGTATGATGATCAAGGTCCTTGGTGGTGCTTTCCGATGTTCATGAGTTCTTCATCTGGAAACTGGTCTTGAATATCTCTTTCTTCAAGTTTCTCCAATGTTGGATTTTCTAATCGGCTGAGGTGATCTGCTGCAACATTTTCTGCTCCCTTTTTATCTCTGATTTTAATGTCGAATTCTTGTAGAAGCAGAATCCAGCGCATCAGTCTTGGCTTAGCGTCTTGCTTTTTGAAGAGATACTTAAGAGCTGAATGATCTGTATAGACAATAGTTTTGGACAAAGTAAGATAGGAACGGAATTTATCAAAAGAAAATACTACCGCTAGCAGCTCCTTCTCAGTGGTTGTATAGTTTTCTTGAGCGTCTGTGAGAGTTTTGCTTGCGTAGTAAATCGGTTGAAAGTGTCTCTCCTTCCGTTGTCCTAGTACAGCTCCAACTGCGAAATCACTGGCATCGCACATGATTTCAAATGGCAAACTCCAATCGGGGGCAACCATGATCGGTGCATGCACGAGCTGTTCCTTCAAGTAGTTAAAAGCTTTAAGACAGTTATCTGTAAATTCAAACGGAGTATCTTTTTTGAGAAGATGAGTCATAGGTCGAGAAATCTTAGATAAATCCTTAATAAAGCAACGGTAGAATCCGGCGTGACCTAGAAAACTTCGGATGGCATTCACAGAAATAGGTGGTGGAAGTTTCGAGATAGTATCAACTTTAGCTTTATCGACTTCGATTCCTACTTTAGATATCCGATGTCCTAACACTATTCCTTCCTTCACCATGAAATGACATTTTTCCCAATTCAGAATGAGGTTTGATTCTTCGCATCGAGCTAGCATCCTGTCTAGGTTGGAAAGACAAGATGTGAAGGAGTCTCCAAAGACCGAGAAATCGTCCATGAATACCTCCATACATTGTTCAATCATGTCATGGAAAATTGCCACCATGCATCTCTGGAAAGTTGCAGGTGCATTGCATAGCCCAAAAGGCATACGCCGGTAGGTGAATGTTCCATAGGGACATGTGATTGTTGTCTTTTCTTGGTCCTTAGGATCGAGAGGTATTTGAAAATAGCCAGAGAATCCATCGAGGAAACAATAGAACTCATTTCCTGACAATCTCTCAAGCATCTGATCAATAAACGGAAGAGGGAAATGATCTTTGCGAGTGGCTTCATTCAGTTTGCGATAGTCAATGCAGACCCTCCAATCGGTGATGGTCCTTATTGGGATAAGTTCATTATGTTCGTTTGTAATCACCGTCATACCTCCTTTCTTTGGAACAACCTGTATGGGGCTGACCCATGGAGAATCAGAAATAGGGTATATCAGGCCAACATCAAGAAGTTTGATAACCTCCTTTTTGACCACGTCTTGAATCTTCGGGTTTACTCTCCTTTGTCTCTGAACTGATGGCTTAAAGTCGTTCTCCATTAAAATCTTGTGTGTGCAGTAGTTTGGACTTGTCCCTTGTATGTCAGAGATTTTCCAAGCAATTACCTTTTTATGTGACTTAAGCACTTGGATGAGCTTGGCTTTTTCCTCAGGCTTCAGATCTTTGGATATGATAACTGATAAGTGTGAAGTTCCTTTGAGAAAAGCGTATTCCAGATGAGAGGGTAGTTCCTTTAGTTCCAATTCTGGCGGTTCTTTAGTGGAAGGCTTCATTCTTGCAATTTCATCTCTCTTGAGTTCATCAAACTCCGTTTGGAAGTCTGATTCTTCAAGAGGTGAATCTGGTGTGTTGGCTGAAGCTATTTCAAACCATTCTGTTTTATCAGAGAATGCATCCCTCCTCATCTCGTATTTGACAGTGGATGATGTAGAAGCTGCATTTTCTCCAATGATGATGATATCGTTGTCTTCAGTGAGTGCAAACTTCTGAGATTGAGCTGATGAAGAAGTGCTTATGGTGATTTCTGGATTTGATCTTTGTGATTCACAACCTTCAGACAGTTGTGATTCAGGTGGTGAAAACATTGATTCCATTTCCTTGAGCATCCTTTGAACTTCTTCCCTTGAGAGAGATGAATCATGTACTTCAGGAGTCGGGTTTTTTCTCAGAAGAGTGACTGGTGTGCCTTGCCGAAGCGGAGCAGTCATAACAGTTTTGAACTGCGGTCTGGAATTCTTTAAAGGACATAGAACTTCTCTTGATGCGGTGGAAGAATCTGAGAGAGCAGAGCATAATCCCGTGCCTTCTTCACACAGTTTCCTTGTTGTGATGATGGTGTTGGGGTTGATGCTGCTTACCGTGAGAATTTCCTCCAAATGTTCTTCAATTATTTCTTGCAAAGAATCTACAAGACCAAGATCTTCTCTCATAGGATGTTTCATTAGTTTATCAACATTGAAGGTGACTTCCTCAGTTCCAACTCGAAGTTTTAAAGATTTTTCATTAATGTCAATGACGGCCTTGGCAGTGTTTAGGAAAGGTCTGCCAAGGATGAGTGGAACATGGGCGTCTTCTTCAATATCCATAACAATAAAATCAACAGGAAAGACGAATTTATCAACACGGACCATAATATCTTCAGCAATTCCTCGAGGGAGTTTAACTTATCTATCGGCTAACTGGATGGTCATTCGAGTTGGTAATAGTTCGCTTAATCCTAGTTTCCTAAAAAGAGAGTATGGCATAAGGTTTACACTAGCTCCTAAGTCAGCTAAGGCGTTACTTATTTGAACATCCGGAAGATAACAAGGAATAGTGAAACGGCCAGTGTCTCCTAGATTTGGGGGTAGTCCTTGTTGCATAATCAATGAACATTCTCATCTAAGGGTAAGTTAACTATTTGTTTAAGTTTTTCTTTATTGGATAAGAGTTCCTTAAAGAATTTGGCACAACTAGGCATTTCAACTAAAGCATCTAAAAGTCTAACATTTAAGTGTAAGATTTTAAACATTTCTAGATATTTTCCAAATTGAGCTTCTTGTTTCTCTTTCTTAAGCCTACCAGGGAAAGGTATATGTGTAGGTTTAATGTTTCCTGGGGCTTTAGAAGGTTCTGGTTCAGGAGAAGTGACGGGGGTGTCAACTTAAACTAAATCAGTAGGCAGAGAAGTAGAAGGTTCAGTCGTAGGAATATCTATGGATTTCTCGTTCTTAGTCTCTTTTCCTCCTCTAGTGACCACAAGGATGTCATCATGCTCATAGGATGAGTGATAGACAGAGTTGTAGATCGCTTCTTCCCTTTGCTTCTCCTCAACTTTAAAAAATAACTTTTTAACATTATCCTCCATGTTTTTAATTAAATCGTTTGAAATTCTAGTCAAATAATCAATTTGGTTTTGAAAATCAACAATTTTTCTATTGACATTATTTTGTTCAACAATGAAGTTTTTGAAATTTTCGTTGTTTAAACGAGAAGTCAAAGGGGAAGGAGTAGAGAGAATTAAAGATTGAGAAGTGGGTTGTGTGGTAAACCGCTGAATGAAAGGTTTTGAATGAAGAGAGTGATTAGGGTTTCCACTAGTTGTAAGAATTTCTTCGTTGGCCCTTCGGCTTGAGAGGAACTTTTGAGGTATCTTCTTTAGCTTAGGGTTTGAAGATTCTTGCAAATCCTTGACAATTTGAGTGATAGAATCGAGTTGAGTTCTTAATTTGTCTAAGGTTTGGTTAGAAGTACTCCTTCCTTCTGAAGTATTTTCATCTGAATCCAAGTTATGTTGATGTTTCGCAATCGTCTCGATCAATTTCCAAGCTTCGTCAGAGGTATGTACCATGAAATTTCTGGATGAAGCAGCGTTGAGGGTTTGTTTGTGTTGAGGATTCAAACTGTTGTAGAATGTACAGACCAGATTCGTTTCATCCAACTGATGGTTCTGACATCTTCCAATTAACTTCTTGTATCGTTCCCAAGCAATGCTTAATGATTCATTAACTCCTTGATGGAAGTTAGTGATATCATTTTTAAGTTTGGTTTGCAGGGAAGGAGGGAAGTACTTAGCTAGAAACTTAGTAGCCATCTCCTCCGATGTATGAATCGAATTGGGTTCGAATTCATAAAACCATGTTAAAGCTCGAGAGGATAAAGAATAGGAAAACAAATGGAGGCGAAGAAGGTCTCTATTGGTTCCTATTTGTGTGAAAGAGTCGGAAATATTGATGAATTTGTTGAGATGGGCGTTTGGATTTTCAATCGAAAGACCATGAAACTGACACTCAGATTTTAGCATTTTAATGTAGTGAGGCTTAATTTCAAGGGTTTCATCGGTTGGTGCTACGATCGGTCCTCCTCGTCCCTCTAGCAGTGGCTTAATTGATGAGGTAAGAGTGATACGGTTCGACATAGCTTGTTGGTAGAAAGTAGGGTTTTGGAAAGGAAGGGTTTAAACTATACTAATCTAAGGATGGAAAAAGAAAAATTAACCTAAGGATAGAAAAGGTAACTTTCGAATGATATTGATCTTCCGAAAGGATCGCTAAATAACTAAGATAACTAAATTCCTAAAATCGATCGTTGTAGTCCCCGACATCGGCGTCAAAAACCTGATCGCCTCCCAACGGTCGGTCAAGGAATTTCTTCCCTGTCCTTGCTGACTGTCCAGTCGGGTTGCAGATCAGAGGGTTTTAAAAATTTATATTTTGCTGGGAAGCCTAAGTTACACCACTACTTTTATAAGCGGTAGGTATGACTCAGGTGTCGTTCTTAAACCACAACGGGCATGGGATCTTAGGAGGATTAGTTATCTTTGGTAATTTAGCTGAGATTAAAACTTTTTGAGGGGTTTTGTTTTCTATTCTACTTAAACTAAAAATAGAAAGGTGAATGAGGAGTGTAGTCACTGAGAGATCTATAGATTACGTGAGTGTTTGCTATGATGTCAGTATATGCTATTTAGGGGTAGTTATGAGGATTGGGGCTCTAATTATAATTAATCCTAGGAGTGCTGATTTGGGGTCTCTGAACGACGTTCAACATAGTATTGTACATACGGCCTTTTCGTGGCTTCCACGCATTTGTACTTCACCAGATGTGGTTTCAGCGCTATACCAAGTACTGAGCCTTTTTACGGTATTTTTGATGCCTCGTCCAGAGATCCTGTATCATTACTGTATATATCCTAATGGGCCATGACTTCTATCCTATTACTTATCTAACGTAGAGTTGTCCAAAATCAAATAAATAACATGTCACATGGATAACAGATATGGAGTGTAAGCTACACCGGAAGTTCTCCCAAATGTAGTACCAATTTAACCGACAACTAACCTCGAATCCTATTCCCCAGTCTCGGTCGTCTGAGACGTCCGTATCGTGGCACGAACTGTTGAATAAACAATAGAGTGAACAGGAGTGACCCCGCGAATAAGTTGGGAAAGTCTGTCTAACGATCGGTTAAATTGTTCAACATTATTTCATACAGATCATTGTAATTATTCTAGCATGTTAAACTATCGTATGTAATTATTCTATGTTTGAAAACCTAATCATAAACCCAACAACCGTAGTAGACAAACAGATACTAGCATGTAAACCCTAGAGCAACAATCAAACAAGAACATGCAGTAGTGTAAAATGGATAAATATCAGTTTATTTCAGGCAGAGTTTCTGGATGAATGTTCAAGTCACGGATGCTCCGAAAGTTCTCTCAAAAGCATCCGATATATGGGATTACTTCTAATTTATCTCTAATCCTATGCTCCGTGTCTCCTCTGATTTATTTCAATCAGGAGAACAACGGCCATGCCGAGTTCATCGAATCATTCAGACACAGAATAGTTGAGGGACCTATTTCTACAATTGGCCGGATTATATCAATAGGTTTCAAACCACAGCATAAGTTGGATAAATAAAACATTAGAGAATTAATTCATAAATTCAAACATATCCTAATTTCATACAAGCAGAGTAACAACATTGTTTAAAGCATAACTACCCTAGCATAACATTTATTATAGCAAACACAAATTTGTCTAGCCTAACATAGCAATTATCATAGCATGCATTCTTAAATAATCATGACAATAGCACAACATATTTAAAAATAACGAGAAAGGATAATAAAATAGAACCTGTTAGGCGTTACAACAAATCTACGCAACCGTAGTCTCGGAGCGACTCCGTACAAAGCTTGTAAGCTTGCTACTCTACTCCTACTAGCTAACTAACTACTAATATTATTCTAGAGAGAGAAAGTGTGTGTGAGAGAGAAAGAAATGAGAATGGAATGAGGGATGTGTGGGATGTTGAGGGATGAGAAATGAGGAGGTGAAAGCCTCTATTTATAGGCTTCAAGTTACAATTTTACACTCAACACCCTCGCTCCCATTTTAACACTGAAATACACCCTCGAGCTATGAAATTCGACACCAAAAGGGGTGTATTCGACACCAAATAGGGCGTATTCGGTAGCAAATAGGGCGTATCCGGCACCAAAAAGGGGGTATACCACCCCAAAAGGGGGTATACCACCCCTTAGAGGGGGTATACGGCCCTAAAGGGGGCGTATACGGCCCTCTTAGGGTGGTATACGGCCCCTATGGGGGTGGTGTACCCTGGGTCGTGTTCTTGTGTGCTGGATCGTAAGTCTTATGCACTGGTCGTAGTTCTTGTGATCTTCGGTTGGCTCTAACTTCTTCGTTACTTGTCAGATTCGAACGATTCTTGCGCCCACGGTTTTGTACTTTCCTGAAGATCAATATGACACAAATTAGGTCAGTTTAGCTTAATTATACGTCAGAATCACAAGTGGATCATTTTAGCTCTGTTTTGTTCGTTATTTGTGCATTTTAAGTGATTTTTCAAAAGGAAGTCTAAGTTTTGGTTCATTTTACATTTTTAGCATAAAAGATTAATTATTTGATGTTTATTAAAAGATTTGAACCAAAATGGGCTTGAAAAGGTGCACAAAAACGTGACTTTTTGCGTCAAATCATACCTCTTGTTTCTTTCTTGAAGAATCATGCCGCCAAAAAGGAAAAGTTACAGTGATGCTGAAATTGCTGCCATCGTTTCTCGGGCCGTGGCCGAAGCCTGGCTCGGGAATCAGCCCGAAACTCTAGGAGGAGTGACGACACCGCTGACACTACTCTTGTCGTCAAACCCTGTTCGTATAAAGACTTCCTCTGTTGCGAACCCCTAAACTTCAAAGGCACGTAAGGTGCCATCGGAATAATCAGATGGATGGAAAGGATAGAATCAGTCTTCAGTTTGTGCAACTGTATGGAAGACAGTAAAGTCAAATTCGCTGCTTACACCTTTCAAGAAGGTACACTCACGTGGTGGAATACTCACGCCAGTTCTGTGGGCATTGAGGTAGCAAACCAACTCCCTTGGGCGGATTTAAAGAAAATGTTGAAAGACGAATACTGTCCCAACGAGGAACTTCACAGGTTGGAGGAATAATTCTGGCACCTGACAGTTCAGGGAACTGATATCGCTGGCTATACCACCAAATTCCAGCAACTCGCTCTTTTATGCCTAGGTATGGTTGATCCGGAGGAAAAACGCATTAAGAAGTACATCTGCGGTCTCCCGAAGAGTATCCAGGGAAACATCACCTCATCTAAGCTAACCACCATTTAGAGTGCTATCCGCCTAGCACACGAGCTCATGGCACTGATTGTTAGCCGTGAGACATCCCTTTTATCCTCCAACAACAACAATATCCAGGGAAACGTCACCAAATCTGCTGAACACCACGATCAACCCGACAAGAAACCCAACACCATCAAAGCTTACAACACCAACTCTGAACCCAAACGTGGGTACACTGGGAACAAACCCTAGTGTTCCAAGTGTAACCACCACCATGATTGTCCTTGTAGTACCCCTTGCAACAACTGTAGGAGGTACGGACATTCAACCAAATATTGTCGAGCTCCCAAATCCAACAACAACACCTCCAGCAGCAACACCAGACAAACCAAATCCTGCTACGAATGCGGTCATACCGGGCACTTCAGAAATGAATGCCCAAAACTGAAGAACAAGGCAACAACAACAGTGCAAGAGGTAGAGCCTTTGTACTTAACTCTGGGGATGCCCGTCAAGACCCAAATGTGGTCTCAGGTATGTTCCTCCTTAACAACTTAACTGCTTCTATTCTGTTTGATACTGGTGCCGATAGGAGATTTATTTCCGATGAATTTTATCCACTGCTTGACATCACCCATGTTGCTCTAGATGTTAAGTACACTGTAGAACTAGCGAACGGTAAACTCATAGAAACCGATAGCGGGATACCTAATTGCACTTTAAACCTAGCTAACGAAACCTTTTCAATAGATCTCATGCCGGTTGACATCGAAAGTTTCGACGTCATCATTGGTATGGACTGGTTGTCCAAACAACGTGCCGAAATAATTTGTTATGATAAGGTCGTTCGCATCCCTCTCGCCGCCAGTAGAACTTTGATCATACAGGGGGAGACCGGTGGGACGAGACTAAACACCATCTCTTGTTTAAAAACCCGAAAATTTCTGAGAAAAGGTTATCCGGCAATCCTAGCACACATCATGGAGAAAAATTCGGAGGAGATACGACTTGAGGATGTGCTCATCGTTCGATACTTTCCAGAAGTCATTCCCGAAGAACTACCTGGGCTACCACCGCCAAGACAGGTTGAGTTCTCAATTGATCTCGTGCCAGGTGTTGCACCTGTGGCCCGAGCACCATACCGCTTAGCCCCTCTCGCTGCCGGTAGAACTTTGATCATCCCTCTCGCTGTCGGTAGAACTTTGATCATACAGAGGGAGACCGGTGGGTCGAGACTAAACATCATCTCTTGTTTAAAAACCCAAATATTTCTGAGAAAAGGTTATCCGGAAATCCTCGCACACATCATGGAAAAAAAGTCGGAGGAGAAGCGACTTGAGGATGTGCCCATCGTTCGAGACTTTCCAGGAGTCTTTCCAGAAGTCTTTCCCGAAGGTTGTTCGCATCCCTCTCGCCGCCGGTAGAACTTTGATCATACAGGGAGAGACCGGTGGGACGAGACTAAACATCATCTCTTGTTTAAAAACCCGAAAATTTCTGAGAAAAGGTTATCCGGCAATCCTCGCACACATTATGGAGAAAAAGTCGGAGGAGAAGCGACTTGAGGATGTGCCCATCGTTTGAGACTTTCTAGAAGTCTTTCTCGAAGAACTACCTGGGCTACCACCGCCAAGACAAGTTGAGTTCTCAATCGATCTCGTGCCACGTGCTGCACCTGTGGCCCGAGCACCATACCGCTTAGCACCATCCTAACTTTAGGAGTTGTCCACCCAATTACAGAAACTCCTGGAAAGAGGATTTATTAGACCGAGTTCTTCACCTTGGGGTGCTACGGTCTTATTCGTGAAAAAGAAAGACGGTTCTTTCAGAATGTACATCGACTACCAAGAGTTGAACAAGTTGATCGTCAAGAACCGATATCCACTTCCTCGTATCGATGACTTGTTTGACCAACTTCAAGTGTCGATTTTTTATTCAAAGATCGATCTTCGGTCAGGTTATCACCAACTACGTGTTCGCGACACCGATATCCCAAAAACTGATTTAAAAACCCGTTATGGGCATTACGAATTTCAAGTGATGCCATTCGGTCTAACCAACGCACCATTTGTATTCATGGACCTTATGAATCGGGTGTGCAAGCCTTATCTCAACAATTTTGTCATTGTCTTCATCGATGACATTCTCATTTACTCGCGCAACGAATAGGAACAAGCGCAACACCTCAAAACCATCCTAGAACTTCTTAAGCACGAAGAGTTGTACGCTAAATTTTCTAAGTGTTAGTTCTGGATGCAAACCGTTCAATTCCTTGGACATGTTATCGATAGTCAAGGAATTCATGTTGATCCGTCAAAAATCGAGGCTATCAAGTGTTGGCAAGCTCCAATAACTCCAACCGAAGTACGCCAATTCTTGGGTCTTGCCGGGTACTATCGGCGATTCATTGAAAACTTCTCGAAAATAGCCCAACCACTCACGACACTGACTCAGAAAGACAAAAAGTTCGATTGGACCGACAAACAAGAGTCAGCATTTCAACTCCTGAAACAAAATCTTTGCAGTGCACCAATCCTATCTCTACCAGAAGGCATCGATGACTTCGTGGTATACTGCGATGCTTCTCATCAAGGTCTCGGTTGCGTGTTGATGCAACGAGACAAAGTTATTGCTTATGCCTCACGACAACTCAAAATCCATGAAAAAAACTACACCACTCATGACCTTGAGCTTGGAGCTGTCGTTTTTGCTCTCAAAATCTCGAGACACTATCTCTATGGCACTAAGTGCACAATCTTCACCGATCACAAAAGTCTCCAACACATATTCGATCAGAAAGATCTCAACATGAGGCAACGTCGATGGGTCGAGTTGCTCACCGATTACCATTGCGAAATCAAATACCATGCAGGGAAGGCACATGTTGTTGCCGATCCCTCAGTCGAAAAGAATGATCGAAACCACTTTGAGTCTGAGCCCTCAGCATGACTATTCATAACGATCTAAACATTCAGATTCTCGATGCTCAACTCGAAGCTCTCAAACCTGAAAATATCAAGAACGAAGCCCTGCGAGGCATGGATAAAAAATTCGAAATCAAACCTAACGGGGTTAGGTACTTCTCTAACCAAATCTGGTTGCCTAGTTTTGGGAACCTGCGAGACTTGGTGATGGATGAAGCTCACAAGTCCAAATATTCTATTCATCCGGGATCTGATAAAATGTATCATGGCATCAAGGAGTTCTATTGGTGGCCGAACATGAAAGCCGAAATCGCCGCATACGTTAGCAAGTGTCTTACTTGCTCGAAAGTCAAAGCCGAATATCAAAAACCTTCTGGTTTACTCCAACAACCCAACATTCCTGAACAGAAATGGGAACAAATTGCCATGGATTTCATAACCAAACTACCAAAGTTATCGAGCGGTTGTGATACCATTTGGGTGATCGTCGATCGTCTCACAAAATATGGTCATTTTCTTGCGATCAAGGAAACCGACAAAATGGAACGCCTCACTCGAATCTATCTGAAAGAAATCGTAACCCGTCACGGTGTTCCAATCTCGATTATCTCCGATAGGGATAGTCGCTTCACATCTCACTTTTGACAATCACTTCAAAATTCATTGGGTACTCGTCTAGATATGAGTATTGCATACCACCCCCAGACCGACGGCCAAAGTGAACGAACAATTCAAACACTGGAAGACATGCTACGAGTTTGTGTAGTTGACTTCGGTACAAATTGGGGAAAAAATCTACCATTGTGCGAGTTTTCGTACAACAATAGTTATCACTCCAACATTAAAGCTGCACCTTTTGAGGCATTGTACGGTCGTAAGTGTCGATCACCGATTTGGCACTAAGTTATTAGTAATATATTCTTACTATATTATGCGTAACGTGCAATATAATTATTGTAGGGATTTAGTTTATTAATAATTAGAATTAGAATTACGGGTGTAGAGTACAACATGGTTTGGTGTTCTTGAGTCCGAAAACTATGTTATTCGAAAGAATTAACAAGAGTTATGTGATAAATTGCAAGGCATTTTGCAGGTCTAGGAACTCACTAGCAATTAAGGCAAATTTCTCATTAATCGGCGAAGGACTTTAATTCATGTGAAATTTGATTTTTACATCAACGGAAACACCACGTGAAGCCACGTCAACATACCTTAGAAGGGGATAGATCAAACTTGCATCAACAAAACTATGCGCTTTTTAATATATAGTATAGATAGATAGATATTGTAAGGTACTAACTCCTCTCATCCCTAAATCAAAATGACTGAAATTGTCGGAGCCACTTCAGTTTTTTTAGAAAAATGACTGAAACTGATTGACCACTCACATCCCTGTTCTGTCACTTCATTTTCTGAGATCCACTGACTAATTATTTAATCAATTAAAAAACAGTAATTTAAATAAAGCACAATAATTAAAATAAAACACAATTCACTAAAATTACAACCATTCCTAAAAAAGTACAATAGATTTAAAAATAAAAATCTACAATTCCTAAAAAAATAAAAATTACAATAATTAAAAAAATACTAGAATTATAACGTAATCTAATCGGAGCTCGATTGGTCCATTTCGTTCACGTTTTCATCCTCGTCTTCGTCCGAGCCGTCACCTCCATACTTATCTTCGTAGAGTGTTACCACTTCTTTCCGAGCGCTTTTGATCAATTTGATTTCTTTTCAGACGCTTGTTTTAGAAGTTTTTTACAAAGAAAACTCAAAGCTTTGTAAGCCATCTTTTTCAAATTGTTTTCCTTAATCATTTTGATTGGTTCTTTTAGCGCTAGAGCGGTTTGCTTGACGGCTTCAAGTGTATCAATTTTTCCAGAAAGAACACTTCGTGAAGACGAACCGGCGGAGCTTGAAGCCGTACTTTTTTCCGCCTTTCGGACCAGTGGACGGAGGATGTGGTCGTTTTGGAACAATGGTTTCATGTTTGCATCAAGAGCCGTACCCAATGGACTGTCATCCGCGTCTAGATTGGTGACAAAAGGTTGGAAAGTATCTTCGTTAGCCATTACGCCCAACTCGATAAAGAATTTTGGGAAATTTTTAGAACATTCCAAGATGATTCGTAAATGAACGCACACCCAACTTATTGCTGGAATGCTTTTTCAGTAGCATTTAAAACGTCGTTTTCATCGGCTCCACTTTGTGGGCAAATCTCTTTGTAGAGTTTGTAGAAAGCTTGGAATGTTTTTGAGTCGTGCGAAATCTTATTCCACTTGCCAGTAAGTTGATTAAGGTTACGTTTTGGTGATACACAAGAATTGTAACCTTTTTGAACTTTACCCCAAAAAGACTCATTTGTTTATTTTTTTCCTTGGAAACCATCTTCGGAATAGTGTATCCACTGTTCAGCTAAAATTCTAGCCTCATCGTCCGTCCAACGTACTTGAACCCGTTCTTGTCGTTTTGGGCTTCGGGTTCGGGTTGCGCCTCGTCGGAGCTTTCTTCCATCGTTTGGGGTACGGTGAAATTCATTTGTTGGTAATTGGGATTGGATGTGGTTGGAGAAAATTGTGAATTTTGTGGTGACCATTGTGTGTTTTGGTAAAATTATGGTTGTGGTGGTGACCATTGGTTGTGGTGAAAAAATTGTGGTTGTGGTTGTGACCATTGTGTGATTTGGTACCACCCTTGATGTTAATAGTTATTTCTCGGATAATCGGAAGCAAGGTTGTATTCAAGGATATATTTGGGTTGGATTAGTATGGGCTAGCACGTTATCTAAACGGGCTGAGATCATTAGGGTTTAGGATTCTATATCTTTCAAATCTATAAATAAGGTTGTATGTAAGACACTTGAGATCTATCAATAATATTACTATTAACATTTATATTATTTTATATGGTATCAGAGCCAACGATCTAGACACAAAGTCAAAGTTATCATCATATCATCCTCCGGTCGCCAGCTAATTGCCAATGATTCGGAGGGATCTGTTGTCTTGTTTTAATTTCTCATTCTTTTGTCTTAAATAAGAGGTTTAATCCACTATCTTTTTTGTATTTTCTATTACATTTTCACCTAGTCGTATATGCAACCCAAATCCTACAACCCTAATGTTCACCTTAAATCTAGATCGTCACAGGCCCTAATCTTATAAAAAAAAAAATTATGTAGCATCTCATCGCTAAACATCTGTGGTTGTTGCTAATCTTTGTCGCAAAACTTCTGCTTCAGATCTTGTTCCCAAATTCAACTTTCTGATTTTGTCGTTAACATGCACTTTTTCGAATGGTTATTCGACTTCTTTGCACTATCTATGCTATCCCACGTCTATATCTTTTCTTTTCTACATCCATATCTTTTCTTCTTTTCTGTTTCTCAACCACATCCAAAGTTTCAAGAACTATTTTATTCTATTTTCCCTTCTAATTATTCTATTTATGCAAAATCTCACAAATCCAATATTTTCTTTTAATTACGATTATCATTTTCAATCTTTTCCTTATTTATATAGAATTTGCATATCACATCTATATCATCAATAAAATTATTTCCGTCTCACCGCAACCTTCTTATTCTTTCCTTTATCTATCTTATCTTAATCCCTTATAAATCATTTAGCATGTTGGCTTAAATGATTAGAAAAAGGGAGATCGGAAATTACTTTAATGCCCTTTGTTAATGTTTTTCAATTCAAGCTACCTATTTACGGAGTAGAGTTTACTATTTTATCTTTTACCTCAATAAAATGAATATATAGAAACTATTTAAAATATCAGTTGTTACTCTAGTTGTTACTCTATTACTGATGTAAAATAAATTATGGAAATTAATACGCAAGATATAATAAACAAAACAAGAAGTCAAAGGAGTATAAATAAAACTGCAAATATGAAAACCAAATGTAAACATGAGAATACAAAATGAAGTATTTTAAAACTTATAACTTTTGAATTTTGAATGTAATCATGGGTAATTTTAAAAGTCTATTAACTTTTTATTGACGTTTAAAATGAATTTAAATAATTGATTTTAAAATTCAATTAAATAAAGAAAATGACTTTTTTGTCCATAAACTTTATTCACATTTAACAATTAACAAAACTAGGAAAATTTTAACATTTTCATCTCAAATAATCATATCTTAAAAAGTGATTCGTCACCCATGAAATAACCGTTAAATATAAAACATTTAAAAATTAGATATAAAACACATTTAGCAATCCATTAAACCAACTTCGATCCAAGTCAAACATTAAAAATCGAGAATCTATAACATAAATTTTCACCGCCATTTTATGCGGGCACTATGCTAGTTTATTATTCTTCTCCCTTATCTATTTACGGAGTACTTTCAAGTGTCCAACTCATTATTACTTACAACTATTTAAAATATATATATATATATATATATATATATATATATATATATATATATATATATATATATATATATGATGTAAGACACTTGAGATCTATCAATAATAATACAATTACCATTTATATTGTTTTACAAATTGAACGGGTTTGCAATAGGTGGGAAGGAAGCAAATTGTGATGGTTGAGATGAGGATCCGGAAGCTTGAGTGTTTGGTGAATTCGGATTTGGTAATGGGTTATTCAATAAATTTTGCCACATATCTTTGGCAATATTATGTTGATCTTTCTTTTTGGTTTTGGGTTTTGATTTGTACGTTGTTTTTAGACATTTTTGTGAGAGAGATGTTGGAAGAAAGTGTAGTGTTTAGAATGTATAAAATTTGTGAGAGTTGTGTGAAAGTAGGGGTGTCAATGGGGCAGATCTTGATCTAAATATGCCCCGCCCCATTTATACGACCCAATGGGTCAGAAAAATGGATCCATGAACCCAATAATGGATCCAATGGGTCGACCCATTTAGATGGATTTTTATTTGGATCGATCCATGATCCATCCGGGTCGACCCATTTAAGTTATAAAAAAACAACAATTTAAAAATATATATCTATATATACAACTATTTTACAAAAAATATACTTTTTTATTATGGGACAATTGCTATTTATGAAAATTAAAAATGATGTTTATGTCAAGTTTAATGCTATATATACATATATATATATATATATATATATATATATATATATATATAATCGACGTAGCAAAATTATTAAATGGTACGTATCACAATTTATCAATTGATACAAATATGATTGAAAATGATTCATGTTGTAAAACTAACTAATCGAATGATCTAAATTATTAGGATATACTAATGTTTCAATGTTTTGATACTATTGGTTGAATTTTAGTAAATAAATGAAATTATTTCAAAGGTATACTTGGTTTATTTTGTATCAACATTCCTTCTTAAATGAAATATAAATAAGAAAATTTCTTAATTTTTTTACATTAAATGGGTCGACCCAGATCGATCCATTAATATAGTTGGATCTTGGATCGGATCATGATCCAATAACTAATGGGCCAGATCCAGATCCATGTAAATGGATCTTGTGACCCATTGGATCTTGTCAAGATCCGACCCGTCCCGCCCCATTGACAGCCCTATGTGAAAGTGGGTAAAATGAAGCGTGTATTTGTGTACGAAAGTGATGTAGATTGTTATGTGAAAATGGGTAAAATAGAGTGCGTATTTATAGTTGAAAAGTTGTGTAAAAAAATTAAATAAATAGGTCAAAATAGCCGTTGGTTTTTAAAATTTTTTAACTTTCAACGGTTACATTTAAAGAAAAGCATTGGGCCCTACACAAACCGCAACCGCTCGTAGCCAAACCGAAGGGCTCGAACCAACGAGCCAACCAACTAGGCGGTGACATCGTCGTCGGTCTCGTCGGCTCGAACCGATGCCAACGGAAGAAGCGCGATGGGAGCAGTCTAAGTCAAGTTGTTAAAAAGTAAGTATTTAATTAACCAGAAGATTGATCCACGTGATTGGGTGATTATATAAGCTTGATCAGAACTGTACAAAATGTTGGGGGGGGGGGAATGATTTAAGTTTTCATCCATTGCAGCCATCTTTCTTCAGCCTGAAATGACTGTCTTCGGGTTGGTGATGCGCACCATGTACAAATATCTCGTAGGAACATGAATCATGTGACACCCGACAAATTAAGGCTAGTTATTAGTTCCTAATCATCTGCTAATACATGTAATTGGTGCTAGATTAGGCTAATTGTATGTATCAATATATATATATATATATATATATATATATATATATATATATATATATTGGAATATATATATACGTACGCGATTATGTTTAATCGTGCATTTTCATATCGGGCAGATCTCGATACATTAATACAGACGTTGGTGAACTCAATTTATTAAATAATATAAAATTATTTGATAAACATACTTATTTCCAAATATTATTGCGATAATATTTCATAAGCATTTCGTATCATATATAATGCTCAGAAACGACCAAAATGCGTAAAACGCGCCCGACAAATGAAATAAACCCAAATTATATTTTTATAATTCATTCTTAAGTATTTTGATAAAATACTTCGAGTAAAAATATTACGTTTTCACGCGTACGAATAAATCGTTTAAAAACGTTACGTGAGTCATATAAACGCACAAATACGCAACGAACGCGTAAACCGAGACCCGACAACATTTTAACAACTTAAAATAAAGTATTTAGGATAATACTTTCAATAAAAATATCGAGATTTAAATCATTATTCAAACACACGTATTAAAGCGCATAACAATAATGAAACGTTCAGACGATCGGGTAAACGACCGCGGGACTTAATATAACTTTGGGAAATTAAAAGTTGACCAAAACACCCTATGGGATCCACGAAAATCTGCTGATTTTCTCACTCAAACCACCCCATACCCCCATGTCCTTCTTAGATCACCTACACACACACACATACATGCACCCCACACTCAATCTCACTTTCACTCCCTCACTCAAACATCCACTCCCTTACTCTCTCACTCTTAAATCTGCTCTCCCTCACCCTCTGGTCGAAATCCAGCAACCACCACCATAATCCACCATCATCCACCACCTTTCGGAGGAAGAAAAGCTAAGGAAACGAAGCAAGAAGCATAACCGAGCATACTCTCTCATTTTCATCTCTAGATCATCATTTTCTTAAGTAAGAACATACTTCTCTCTAATTATTTTCGTGCTTCACATTTGTATACATGTTATGTTGATGATCTAGCAAGTATATGTCCAAATATCATCTTAAAAATCATTTTTACTAAGCATATATACAAGTATATACTCTGTCTCAGAAAAATCACCTCACCAAAAAATCCATAACTTGGGTTCTAGGTCGAGTTGGAACATGAATCTTATACTGAAATTTCCGTGTGGATGTCCTCTACAAAAAGTTCTTCTTTAGCCTTTTCCAGAAATACACGATTTTTAGTGTAGAAGCTGATCTTTGGACTGTAGCTGTTCTTGAACCAAATCCGACCACTCTTCATGATTATTTTGGTTAAGAATAGTAAATGAACTTATAAAACTACCATAAAGTTCAGAAATGAACTAGACATATATGAGGACATGTATGATTTTTAGTTAGGCTTGGTTCGGTTTTGAAGTTGGTTAAATCGAGAGACTTGTCGAGTTAAGATCTAGGAAACCAAAGTGCAGGGACTGTTTTTGTCATTCAAGAAATCCGTGAATACCATTGTCGCATGAGCCAAATCCGTGAATATCATTGTCGCATGAGCCAAGTCTGTGAATTACTATTGTCGCATGAACAGTGCTTCGAGAATCCTATTGTCGCAGTGCCCTATTGTCGCACAACTATTGTCGTATAAAACAGCATTGTCGTAAACCTTATTGTCGCAAGAAATAATTCCGTCAATCCTTATTGTCACATGAATCTTAATTCCGACAATCCCTATTGTTGCATAAATCGTAGTCCCAACAATCCTTACACATTGATACAATATTTGGACCATCAACAACAAATACATTGATAAGTATGCAACACAACAAAAACATATAATAATAACACTTTTGGATTATTATTACAAACCGTCACCAACGGGCCGTACATATTTTCTAACTCAAACTAATCAATCAAACAACCAAATTATTTGGACATTACTAGTTGGATGAACAACTAGCATGGACGGTCTTTTGAGACGTCTACATATACTTATAACCTTGTGCGTTGTAAACGCCCGGCAGGTTACAGTCTTTGGACATCTTATTGTACACCATCATTATTTGCTATTGAAAACGCATCAGACTCAGGTGAGTCTCATAGCCCCTCATTTTACTGTTTTTTTTAACCCATGGGTGGGAATACATACTCGTTTTGTTTTACATGCGGACATGAGTACTAAACCTCGATATATACTGCATGAGTTGTTTTGCTAATCATTTAAAGCCCTCCACTACATAGTTTGTTTATATGGATTTAGCGTGATTGTTAGTGTATGGTACCATATGGGATTGACAATCCCCATCCAGGTTAGCACGCACTAACTGGTCAAACGGACGCATTAGCATTTGTTCATACGAGTATAGATTAGGCACTCGCAGGGAGGCACCCTCGCTCAGGCACTTGGTTGTGATCTTAACACCTCAGTTAAGCTCAAACTATGGGCTCATGGCAGTGATATACATCTATTTTATTTGCTTGATTGCAAATCATTATATTAAATCTTATGGTTCACACATCATGTTTATCTATACAAACCTATGAGCTCACAAGCTTTTAGCTGACATTTTAGTATGTATTCTCAGGTACTCAGCAGTAGTAGATCTGCTCAGGATTATTAGCTCGAGTCGCATACAGACACCAGGAGATTCCCCTGCATTTCTATATTTTGTAAACTGGATATGCCTTAGAATCTCTAAACATTAATTACGAGCTTTTGTAAACATTATTACATTGTAAACTTTTATAATATCAATGTAAGCAGTAAACGACGCATATAGAGTCGTTCACTTTATCTTATGTGCTTGTGATATTTGATTAGTCGCGCCCCGACCCGATTCGCTTCCGCACAGTAAATTTGGGGGTGCGACAAATCATTTGACTCTTCAATATATTCGTGAACAAACCATCATAAAAAAGCTGCAAGTTCACTCCAAAAAATTAGATTTATGTTCATCTACCAGGGTAATTGCTTATTAACTCCTTTCTCGACACGAATTCTCCACAACCGGTATCTTACTCCTAACTTATCGTACGATAGTGGCCAGTTACCTAACTTATCGTACGATAGTGGCCAGTTCCACACGCTAACCCCATTAATCATCGATCCTATTTTGTTGGCCAAACATGCATAAGCCTTAAATCCTAGCTAGTTTAGAGAACCTGTCAATGAAGTTGGGTACACAATAGAGTTTGGGCTATATAGTTTAGTACAATCACTCGTTATCCCCTATTTATTTGAATATAATCAAACATAACAATATAATTTTAAAAAAGGATATACATGAAGGAATGTTGATGTAGTGCACGATTATGATAAATAGTTTAAACCTATTGATTCTTATGAATACCAGGAAAAACTCTTCCAAGCACGTTGATTCACCAAGAATACCGTGAATGGGTATGCTTTGATTCACAAAATTGGAACCTTGATTCACAAAATTGGAAGCAAAATCGAAATTCTTCAAAATTAAAACTGAATCCCAAACAATGTACATGGAACCCTAAATAACATCCAGAATTTTAAACGGGCCTAAAAAAACATAACGGGCCAAACACAAAGCCCAAAACAAAAGTCCAAAATGAACAGAAAAAACATAGAATGGGCCGTATCTTCCAAACGGGGCCGTTTTTGGGCTTCGAGCATGGGTCTAACCACCTATGGTGGTTAGCGGCTTGGTGGGCCTCGAACCGAGCTTCGATTCTCCTGCTCATGGGCCTGAAACGGAGCCCTGTAGCCCAAGTTATGCCCTTTTTCGTGCAGCCTTTTTAGTTACACGCTCGTGGGCCTCCAGAAACACGTGGGCTCGATCTTCAATACTTGGGCCTCCATCAAATGTGTTGCAAAAGAGGAGCAAATTCTTTAAGTCTTGTCTTAGTATTTTTTTTATGAAAACAAGCAAGTGTTAGGCCTGTGAGACTTTGTGAATATTAATTAAACGGTCTAAGGTTTTTTGTTTGGCTTGATGTCAAAGTTATATGTATCCTATAATTATAAACTCTATGTAATTGTAATCCTTGAGCCGTAAAAAGAATAAAAAGAAAAACTCTCTGGTTTGGCCCCGTGGACTAAACCAATCTTCAAGTTGGAGATTGGACATAACCACGTTAAATCCTCGTGTCATATCGTTCGTATTATTCATTATTTATTTTGTTGCTTTGTTTGTAATTGCTAGGTTTGTAATTATTTTTCGTATATTGTTTGTGGGTGTGACGAGCGTTGTTTGGATTTGATTTTTGCTAACAATTGGTTGTTTGTTAGTTGGATGTTTCCGTTGCATATTCCTAACACCAAGCACACATGTAATTGTTAAAGAAATGTTTAACACTGTCTATTAAACACACCCTAACATAAGTTAAAGCTTGGATCAAATCAAGTTATTAACAAGTCGAGCTTAAGTAGCTCACGACTAGCTTGAGTTATTTACACAATCATGAATTTGGTTATCTATTATTTGGCTCCTCTTCTCTAGTACTGTACGTAAATCCTATCCAGAGTATATATGGACATTTTATGGGTTGATGGATGATCCAAAACTCAAATGAAAGATCTAAAGAAAGTGCAATTTTAGGATAGAATATATAATTGATGAGAAAAATTCCTCAATTAGAGTACACATTTCATAATTATTACAACTGAACTCACAATGATACATATAGAATGAGTGTACATTATTAAGGTCCTAACTCTTATTTTTGCAACAAATCAATAAACTTGAAACAATCACCCCTTGATTCATTAGTGAAGTAACTTAACCAATGTAGTACATAGGATCAGGCAATTTAAACGTGCGATCACCAGGGTTGCTTCCAAGTAAATCGCTCCATTGATCACCTATATTTCCTCGGATCCTGTAACCGGCATCAACTAGTTCCTTCCTTTTGCTCGATTTGTACACAACCCCGCTACCATCGTCAACTCCCCTGCACATATTTTCTCAAACACATATAAACTTCTATCGAATAATATGAAACAAAATAAAATAACTAATAATGGTCACCAAGTTAAGTAAATCCAATATACAATCCGGGTAACTATTGACTTACTTAAGAATGAGCTTCTCCCAAATAGTATAACCAACTGCTTGTAGATTTTTGATTCTAGCTTCCGTATAAGCAACATTTGTACCGCTAAGAAACATGATCTTAAACCCTAGCTTTACTAATCTCTTGTATAGCTTAAGAGAAGCTGGTATCGCCGGTGACACTGCTTCTGCCACCCAAGCGTTAAATGCAGTATCATTATATGGTAGTGCCCTGCATATTGATGGCTAACCAATTAAAAAAACAAAAGATATATTCTTTTATATAAGTACTTAAACCCGCAACTTATTGATTTCTGAGTTACTGTTGTACATAATGTCGGAAATGAAATAATAAAAACCTAAGGATACGAAAAACGGTAATTCTACTAAGGTGAAATGATTTTTACCCAAACGCAACGGTGTCCTGGGCATAATATGGGATATTAGAGAGTGTGGTTTCATCTATATCGAGAACCCAAATGTCCTTGCCGTCTTTGGTGTGATTAAGTCCTTTAGCATATTCGTAGGCTTCGTTGGCGACAATATTGCAATCTTGGCGATATTGTTGTCCGAGCATGTAATGGCCTACATAGTCTTCACAAGACGTTGGAACTTCAGTCCAATCTCGGAGGTTGTTGGTCTCGACAGCTAGGCGCCAACTCAAGCAGTTGAGGCCGGAATGTTTGTGGCCCGCGGAGCCGGAACGGGGCTTTAGCAAGTGAATTATGTTGTTAGGAAACGCTACTGCCGTGTTGGCGATTAGGAGAAGGAAAAATATTGGGAGATTCATGATCTGTGTTTATATAATAGTAGTATATGAATGTATCTTATGTTATATTTGCTTACTTACAGTTTATATATAAATGTCTCTGTCTATTTGGTGAAATTACGCTATCCTCTTATTTATTGGATATAATAAAAAAGTCTAGTACAATAATTAGAGAAAAAACAAATAAAATGATAATAGTAATAGTAATAGTAGTAATTAATATTATATATTTCAAGAAAAGATTATGACTCTATCTGTTAAAACAATATCTATTTAGGAAGTATTTATTTTACTTGAAATTTTTTTCGTATCGGTTTGAGATTCATATATGGGCAACATGGCATTGAAAGCGAAACCCTGTGATTATATAATGGATGTAGCTAGGTTACGTAGTCTAGCCGAGTTGAGCTTGAGTTTAACCCATCATTTAAGATTTAAGCTCGAACTCGAATTTATAGTTTGACGAGCTTTTATGATTCAATCTCGAACTCGACTCAAATTGAAAATGTATTGGAACGGTTTGAGCATCTACTCGAAAAACTCAAATTTTAATTAAAACTATTTTTTAATACTCCAACCTATTTGAAATTAATTTCTTTTTAAAACATTAATGTCAATGTCAATAATCATTTCAAATATCTATGAAGTTAAAATAAATCGTGAAAAGTAGTCATAAACTTTGTATTACAATTTAACAATTAACAACATTAAATATAATAATATCATTTATATATTCATGAAAACATAACATATTACTCCATCCGTTTCAAAATTATTGTTTACAGACAAGAAACACGCACTTTAAGAAAACATAATTATTACACTGTACTATTCTGTACTATGACAGTTTTACCCTTACTTTTTACCTACCTTTTTTCTAACATACATATAAAGTAGGGATATAATAGGAAGTTTGGTTAATTATATCATACTACTTTTGGAAGTGGACAATTATTTTGGGACGTCCAAAAAGGGAAACATGGACTATAAATATAGGACGGAGGGAGTAATTGATAGTTCGATGACAGCTCGCATCGAGCTATTATAAGCTCAATCTTGACACGATATATATTTCAAGCTCGATTTTAAGCTCGGGCTCAGGTTCGGCTTTATAAAGACTCGACTTGACCAAACTCAAGCTCGAGCCTAGCTCGACCTAACACGAATTGCTCGGTAAAACCTCGACTCATTTGCAGCCCTAAATGTAGTAGGTTAGGATTATTAGTGTAGGTGTCTATCAAAACGAATAAGATTATATATTAATATAAAGGGAAAAGTACAAGAAAATGTATTATACTTATCACATATTCCTATTTAAGGTGTACAACTTTAATTTTTTTAATTTAAGGTATCGAATTTTCAATTTGTAATCAAGTTAGGGACGTGAATTTCACAAATGACGAGTTATCATTGATTTTTTTTTATAAGTAACATATCCATTTAATCGATTATTATTCCTCGATTAATTTTATAAAATATTGAGTGAAGAGAAGGAATTTAACAAAAACTTATTACCACTTTCAACTTTAATATCTCCCATTATACTCAATATTTTTTAAAATTGATTGAAGAATATTAATCGATAAAATAGATATGTTATTTATAAAAAAAAAAATTCAGTGACAACTCGTCATTTGTGAAATTCGCGTCCCTAACTTAATTACATATTGAAAGTATAATACATTTTATTATATTATTCCTAATATGTATATCTCATATACTTCCAAAGGAAACTGTCAATGTAATAAATTAAAATATTATAAGGTTTGCTATTAATAGTCCTTGTGATTGTAGTTCTTTTTTTTTCCCTTAATAAACAGCTACACCACTACACCACATCATAATCGATGGAAGAATATTTTAGTACTACCTCGTGTTTGACGAGATATATGATACTTATTAACTAACATATATTTCATAATTATTTTTGTTGAAACTTTCATCGTACTTTGATTTGTTTTACATGGACAAAGGGTAGGTAAGATAGACAAATCATGCTTTAGACTATAATAATAATAATCAAAATAATAGATTAAGTAGTTGGGTGGAAATTAAATGCCTTCTGTAAAATATATGTAAGGATTTAGTGAGAATCAACAAGGAGTGAGAACTATAAGAACTAGCACATCCCATTCACGCTTTTTTAAACCCTCTTTTTATCAAGAAAATTACCCCAGATTTTAGTAACTCAAATTACTTTCATATCACTAACTTTAAAACCATACAAATTACATTATTCAATTCAGTTTTTGATCATCTTTAAATTGTGATAGGTCAAGCATGTCCATTACTAAAATTTAATTAGATGCATAGATGCATGATTGTGTTATGCATCTGAAAATTTCCAGATGCATTTTCATATAAACTGATAAAACATATGTAATTGAAGATAATTGGATGCAACCTATATAAATATATAATTAACTTAATTAATTTGACATAATTAGCTGCAAGAAGACAAATGCATCTAATTCCATGGATGCAAAAACAGATGCATAAAACAATTTCATTAATTTATCAAAATTCTATCAAGAAAAAGTATACCAAATTGAAAATAAGGCTTCACATCATTTTTAGCTTCACATCAATTTGCTTATGTGAAGCTTTTTTATTTTAGCTTCACATCATTTTGCTCATATGAAACTTTTTTTAAGCTTCATATCAATTTGTTCATGTGAAACTTTTTTCTTTAGCTTCACATCATTTTGGTGAGGTTAAGTTAATTATTTTTTTCTTAATATAAGGTTATGATGCTATTAATATTTATTTTTGTAGGTTAAGTAAATATTTTTTTGTTAACATTAGTTTTTGAAGAGATTGATGTTTATACATATCAATTCACTACTTCAAATATTGTTGTTAACAAAATTTAAATAAAACTTCACCATGTTAAAACTATTGTGAAGCAAAAAAAATTAAACTTTAAAGTATTTACAAAAGTGTCACGTCGAAAATCAAGTTTTTTTATCAAAAAATGAATGGCTAAGATGTGTTCTCACCGTTCTCACGGAATCTCCTTGTTCTCACATGATCCCAAGTCTCTCTCTCTCTCCCTCCCTCTCTCTCTCTCACTATATATATATATAGAGAGAGAGAGGGGGGAGAGAGAGAGACTTGGGATCATGTGAGAACAAGTCTCTCTCTCTCCCTCTCTCTCTCTATATATATATATATAGAGAGAGAGAGAGAGGGGGAGAGAGAGAGACTTGGGATCATGTGAGAACAAGGAGATTCCGTGAGAACGGTGAGAACACATCTTAGAGATGGCTAAGATGTGTTCTCACCGTTCTCACGGAATCTCCTTGTTCTCACATGATCCCAAGTCTCTCTCTCTCTCCCTCTCTCTCTCTCTCTATATATATATATATATTTCCTTATAATTCATTTTCCAATCATCCTTAAAAGTTTAAAGAGGTAAGTAGGCATGTAAACGAACCGAACGAACACGAACGGAGTCTGTTCGTGTTCGTTCATTTATATTTTAACGAACAAACAAACGAACACGAACAGATAAGCGAACGAATTTTGTTGTTCATGTTCGTTCATTAAGAAAATTTATTTGTTCACGAACACAAACGAACGTACATGAACAAACACATAATTTAATGCATTTATTCATTAATACCGTAAACGAACTATTAGTCCTGAATACTTAAGTAAAGTATTAAACTACTAACACACTTAATTGTAGAGGGGGGTGAATACAATTTTTCAAGTTTAAAGATATTTTATTGATTTGAATCAAATAATTATTTACAACAATTACTTGGGGAAATAGAAAAGACAAACTAATCTAAGTAATTGACTTGATGACAAATATAAAATACAACAAGTCACTCAGCAACAGACGTTGATGACTATCAGTGATCTCAAACACCAAGTGTTGGCACAATGCTCACTGATGAAACAGGAGTGGCTGTTATAGATCAAAGGTTGTATTTAATGCAATTGTAAGGTGTATTCAATACTGTTGTTGAGATGGCTATTTATAGCCAAAAACATTCAATATTATTCAAGGAATAATATTTTCAACCGTTTGAATTTTTGTCAAATATTTATTAAATCCCTTGGGAAAAGGTATAAATCTTTGACAACACATAAATCTGAAATTATTCTTGAGTGTAAAACTATTTTTGCTGAAAAAGATGTTTTCTTTTTCTGCCAACAAGAATGCAGGATTCCTAGGTTCATTCCCAAAGTAGCAATAGTCTTTTATCCAGATATATGTGATGAACCTTCTCAAGTACACGGGTATTTGTCAGACCCGTGCACTTTCTTAGTAACGTTGCAGATTCTTCTTTAAGTGATCAGTTGATCTTCCACTTCAACTGAAATCTTCTATCTCTTTCTTCAGTCTTCGACTTTATAAAGCAGCTTCAATTAATCTTCAACAACGTGATGTCTTTAACACAGATGATCAGCGAGTAATTTACTCGCTGATGACATATTTACTGAACATAGACACTGCTCAACAGATAGCAGTTTAACTACTTAAGTTATCAGGGACACTGATACATTATCAGAGTCACAACACTTATTTTGTCATACATAAATCAATATGGAGAAGGGTCAGTGACCCAAACAATCTTCCCCTATTTATTTATGGCAAGACAAGTGTTGTTTGATTGCTTTCATTTACAGAATATTATAAGTGCATAGTAAATAAATAGTAGATAGCAAAAATAACTTTGATTTATATATCATAATCAAAAGTTTTTACAATAAGAACCCTAAGACAAAGCTTCTTCATACTCTTGCTTGACTTTAGCAAACACATTTACATGATCATCTGCAAATCTTAGATTGAGTTCTTCATTCAACAACTCCATGAATTCGGGGTCTGCATTGCTTGCCATCCCAATGTATCTTACAGCTACCAGATGTTCAGTTTTAGCAATTGAGATTTCAGATACCCTTTGAAAACTTTGCTTGGTGATAGGATCCATGTAGAACATCCCATACTCAGGTTTTCTGATGACTTTTCCTGGATAGAAGTGAGCACCAGCTGGAAGAATGTGGTTTGTCCCTTGGCAGTCTGGAAGGAATCCTATCCTTTAAAGGTGCAGAGTTTCTTTCAGCTTATCTGCCTTAGTTGTTCTTTTGATCTTCTTTCTTTGAATGCGGGCAAGCTCAGTCTTGAGTTCGGAGATGGGGAGTTTTAGTCTCTTCTCAGATGTATTCAGGTCTAAGACAATTTTGTCTATAACCTGAAGCAGATCATGGCTTGTGAGCAGTGGAGCTGTTCTGAATACATGTGTAGATTTCTCCCAGCTCAGCAAGACATAATTTCTTCTTCAGATTGCAGAGAGATACAATCTCTATCTTGCTAGAGTTTTCTCTGAACAGCTCCAGATGACTCTTCATCTTCTCTTTCTTCATTTTGATCCCCACCTTGATAATTTTCTCTGGACGCTTTCTGGAGCTGACAAATATTCTGATCATTTCCTTTTGATCTTCTTCATCCTTCATATTCAGTTTCCCTTTCTTCATAACCAGCTCTTAAATGGTTAGAGTATTCATGCCCTTCTTTCCCTCACTCTCCACATCTATCTTCAGCTCAGAAATAAGCTGATGTGTTTCTGGTTCCTTTTCTTTTTCAAGCTCCCTAGATTTTTCTTGTAGATAGGCCAGCTTGATTTCTTCCAGAGGGAGGTTGAGTTCTTTAGCTCTTTTCTTCAGCTTTTGTTCCTCTTCTGAATTGAGGCCATAGGAACTGGAATCATCTAACACCTCTTTTCCCTTTATGATAACCACCTCTTCTTCATCATCAGATTCATCTTCTTCCTGAATAATACGCTTCCTTTTCTTGTTTGAAGGCAACATACTTTGGATACTTGAAGAGATAAGCTTAGATGGAGCTGATTTTTTTGGAAGAGAGCTTATTTCTTTATCAGCTGCAGAGCCTTCAGGAATCAACACATCTTTCTCAGTTGGAGACTCTTCCTCAGGATCCATTTTTTCTAGTTGCTCCCCCTCAACTGATGTTATCACTTCAGTTTCAGGAGCAGCTTCAGATACAATCTTTTCTGGTTTCTTTTCAGTCAAGACTGGAGCAGCTTTAGATACCAAATTTAACTCCCCCTCAGATAATGCATCTACATTTTTCTTTTCTGATTCAATTGATATTGGATCTGGATCAGTTTCAGGTTCTGCTTTCTTTGGTTCTTCGGATGTATTTTCAGGCTCATCATCGATGATTACTATGTTCTTCTCCCCCTCAGCTGATGAAGCGGTAGCTTCAGAGGTTGGAGACTGACGAAGAATCCTTTTGATCACATTCTTGAGAATTGTCTCAAACTGAACTAGCTCAGCTGCTGAAAAGCAGACATAGAGCCCATCTGAAAACCCCTTGTTTGCTTGAGTTCACTTCTGTCAGCAGAGGTAAAACTCCCATCAGAGACAGCCTTGAAGAGAGTGGACTGACATGCAGCAACGCTGGAGAGAATAGTTTGAATAGCACTAGCAGCAGTGAGAGAACCTGAATGTGCCTCATCAACCTTGAATGCCAAATCTTTAAGAGCATTAGATAGTCCTGAAGGAAGATGTGTTTGAAGTTTCTGAACTTCATTTGATACAGCATCAAACGATTGTTTGATCTGATCTGCCACCGGAGAAGAGAAGGAGCTAAGATCCTTTTTCAGGGTAGAGACTTCAGTGGTGATATCAGCCAACTTATTATAAAGTTGACTGAAGGATCGTTCAGTGGCCTCCATATGGTTTTCTTGAATAGCAGCCAGTTGGTTGATGGCAGAGAGAATAAGTGATGTATCACTCACTGGAGGTGGAGGAGGTGGTGATGGTGGTGGTGACTGATGAGGTGTTGATAGATGAGGTGTTGGGGAGCGTCTTGGTGATACATGTGGTGGAGTAGTTTGTTGTGGTTGTGTAGTTTGTTGTGGTGGTGATTGATGTGATGGTGACTGATGGGGAGTTGGTGATGAAACAGTTCTAGTTGGATCAGCTGGTAAATGAAATGACTAAAGAATAGAAACTGATTCAGTACCTGATTGAGATTTGTTGCAAATAATTTTTGAAGGTTCATCAGTCTCTGTTGCAGAGTCAGAGACATCCTCAGCTTCCTCAGCATCATTCATTGTGTCATCGAAGAAAGATGAACCGGGTTCTTCTGGAGCTTCAGTTTCTGGTTCATCAGATGGACTTGATTCAGTGAGTAAACCATAGTGTGAGAGAGCAGTGAGATATAAGTCTTCAGAATCTGGATGACTTTGTTAAAAAGGACCAGCTTCAGAGGATGATGGAGGTGCATTGAGTTGTTCTAACTCAAGATTTGAAGCCTGCTCAGCTGCAGCAGAAGAATTTGAGACTTCAGCTGCAAGTTCTTGTGGTTCTGAAATAGAGGTGCCTGCAGGTTTTTCTGGAGCTTTAGGTTCAACTTCAGCTTCAGGGAATATAGGCATGCACTTCAGGTTCCGCTTCAGATTGATTTTCTCGTTGCTCACCAGCTTCAGCATCGTCATCAGTTGCAGGTATGCGAGATAGCATGGTGTTGGGACACGCACCGGTCGTTGGGATTTCTAATGGTGATGTGACACAGTAGTGGGTTTTTAATTTATAAGGCTGGGGCCTAGGGTTACCTTATTATGCTAATCAAAGGGCTAGCAAAGGATAAGTATGACCTAGGATCGTTCTTCAAAGCACAACAAATTGAAACTAGGGGGTTTAGAGGCTTTTATGTATTTAGCTAGAGTTAAAAGAGTTGGTTTTGGTTTTGGGTTTTTCGATCCTAAATTAAACTAGACTGAATTAAAAAGTGGAGGTTACTTCGGGCGTTCAACAATTAAAGCGATTGTCTACTATAACGTGGTTTAGAAGTTGTTAAATATGGAGAGTTCTAATGGAGATAAGTTCGTAAGTTGATGTGAGCTATTACTACAATCCTTCTATCGGGCTAACGCGGAGGTGTCCACAATCAGGAAAATAGAATGTCACGTGGATTGCACAATATATTAAAGTATACACCGAAAGTTCTCTCAAATGTACACCCACATTATCCGACAATTAACCTCGAATCCTATTCCCCAATCTCGGTCGTCAGAGATGCCCGAATCATGGCATAGTTTATTGAATAAACAATCTTATGAATGAGGGTTATCCTCACCGGAATAGGTTGGGCTAACTGGTCTAGATGGCCGGATAACATGTCATCACTTATTCATACGAGTTATCATCATTACTCAGGGATGCAACAAAACAGGGATGATTTATGCCACAAATAGAAACCTAAGTAATACATTTGTTATTCGATTCATAATACAACTACCTTCGGTCGTTCTTAACTTCTATACATTTGTACTCCGCCGTAAGCGGTTCCAGTACTATATCAAAGAACAGTCGAATAGGGGCCATCATATTATTTCACGATGATTAATGCCGTTTAAATTTCACTATTATGATGATCCTAAGGCAACAATCAAACAAGAACATGCAATAAGATGATCAAAGCAACAGTTCAATTTAAGCATACAAAAGTATTATCTAAGTTGAGGATATTCCGAAAGTTGTCTCAAAAATATCATCTATATGAAGTTAATCTTAATCTACCTCTACTCCCATGTTCCGTGTCTCTTGGATCCTTTTTTTGTAACACCCTCAAATTTAATGAATCGCGGAAGCATACTTTGGGTGTTACTAATCAAGAATCAAAGCACACAGATATATAGCAAACGACTCTATATGCGTCGTTTTAACAAAATATATTAATATTAAAAGGTTTACAACAGTTTGAACTCATACATAGCTCGTGATCGTAATATGAGAGATTTAAGTACATAATTAGTTATACAAAATCTAATAATGCAATGAAATCTCTGAAGTTTGCATGAAGACTCGAGCTAAGATGCATCCTGATGGGCAGTCCAAATCTACTGCTGAGTACCTGTGATACATGCTAAAATGGGTCAGCTAACGCTGGTGAGCTCACAGGTTTGAGTATCAAATAATATTCTATGAACCGCAAGATTTAAGTATTGATTTGCATCCAGCAAATAAAGTTACAGATAATGTATACAACCATGAGCGCATAGTCTGAGCTTAACTCGAGGGTCGGGTCCCATATAGAGAATTCCGAGCGAGGTGCCTCCACGAGTGCCTAATCTACACTCGTCTTCCCAAATATTAGTACGTCCGTTTACCCGGTTAGTGCTTGCTAACCCGGACAAGGAGGGTCAATCCTATATGGTACCATATACTAATATTCACGCTACTTTCGTATTACCAGACTATACTGATGGAGGACTTTGGTTTGATTAGTTGAAAACAACTCATGTAGTATATTGAAATATGTAATCGCGTTCATGTGTTAAAAACATAGCAATGTATCACACCCCTAGTAAAACAGTAAAAAGAGGGGCCATGAGACTCACCTGAGCCTGAAGAGTTTATCTTAATAAACTTAGATTGATTAGCCAAGAGTCGAAGTCCAACGACTTGTAACCTGAGGGTGTCCATGACACGCGATGGTTATGACATGATTGAGTATCTCAAAGATCACCCTTGTAGTTGTTTGTTCAACTAGAATGTCCAAATTACCACGATTTGGTTGTTTGTTTAAGTGTTTGAAAATGTGTACGGCCCGTTGGTGATTGTTTGTAATAATAATCCCACATTATTATTTTGATGATTTTGAAGCGTTATACCTAAAAGTAAGTTCCAATGTGTTTTAGAAGTTGTGTCGCATTCGTGTTTGCTGTTATACAAGTTTAACACTTTGGGTGAAAGTTTTAGATGTAACACCGTTACTCGTGAACCTAGGGTAAGGGCGAAGCCCGTTAATGACGGGGGTCCAGGGGCAGCGCCCTTGGTAGCGGGGTCCAAGGGGCGGCAGCCCCTGGCAGGGTCCAAGGGGCAGAGCCCCTGGCTGGGGTCAGCTTGAAAAATTTTTATTTCTACTATATTGCTTTGGTGAAAAACGCACCTGGACTTGAATTTGGGTGAAATGGGACGTCAAATTTGGGCCTCAAAACTTAGTGTAAAATTAGTTTGAAACCTTCTGTTTATGCGTCACTTAGGGCTTGGACGACACTTGGGAAGTGTCGCTAAAAATAGTAAATCTGAGCATATGCGTCACTTAAGGGAAGGGACGCATGGTAGGGCGTCACTAAGGTAAGTGTCGGTATAAGTGTCGGGTATGGGTCTAGGCGTCACTTAGGAAGTGTCGCTATAAGTGTCGGTTATGGGTTTAGGTGTCACTTAGGAAGTGTCGCTAGAAGTGTCGGTTAAAGTTGTTGTGCGTCACTAGTCAAGTGACGGTAGGAGTGTCGGGAAAAAGGGGTTTTATGCGGCACTTAGGCAAAATTAGGGTTTCATGCGACACTCAATGCGTCACTTAAGTGACACACGAAGTGACGCTATACTGGTCGTCTTTGCGACACTTAGGTCTGTTTGACCTAAGGCAACAATCAAACAAGAACATGCAATAAGATGATCAAAGCAACAGTTCAATTTAAGCATACAAAAGTATTATCTAAGTTGAGGATATTCCGAAAGTTGTCTCAAAAATATCGTCTATATGAATTTAATCTTAATCTACCTCTACTCCCATGTTCCGTGTCTCTTGGATCCTATTTTGGTCTAGAGAACACCAGCCATGCCGAGCTCAATGATTCAATCTAACATAGTATAACTAAGTGACCTATACCCTATGAGTTAGCTACATTCATTTTTGGATAAGGTTTTAGTCACAACATGAGTTGGGCAGATAAACGATAAAGATTTAATTCCTATCCCTATTTGTAAAGTAAACCATCCGCAATCTCATAACATACCACAAAGTCACATATTTAATACTTTTCTAAACGACTATCATAGCAGACAATTGGGTTATTTAGCTAATCATGGCAATTCTAGCATGCATATTTAAATTCATTAAAGAAAGGACAAGCATATTAAATATGAAAGATAGATTAACACCTGGAAAGAAGTACAATAACTCGTAGCTAAAATATGCGTCCCGGAGCACCTCCGTACAAATCTTCCTTGACTAGTTAATTAGCTAGTCTAATTAACTAGGAAGAATTACCACTAATATTACAATAAAGAAATGTGTTTTCCAAAGTGTAGAATGTGTATATGTGTAGGTGTCTTGGTGTGTTTTTTTGAAAATAAGCCTCATGCCTCCTATTTATAGGAGAGTTTTGGTGCATTTTAGCAAGTGGAAGCTCACAATAGCAAAAGGTGGAAAAGGTGGTGGCACCGGGTACGAAAAAGGTGGAAAAGGTGGTGCACCGGGTACGGAAAAACACATAAAGGTCTAGCACCGGGTACCGTGCGGGTGAGTGGCAGCCGGCGGCGGCCTGGTGGCTGGCCGGCGGCGGCTGGCTGCTACCCGCACCAGTCCGCTGCCTGTTGCCTCGTTTCTCGATTCGTGCGTGTTTTTTTCGTTATGCGTCCATTTGTGTTGATTCTTTTTGCGTTGGATTCGTAATTCAAAAACGGAGATTTTGATGAAAATAAATCCCAAAAATATGTCTCTGAACTTTAGATGTGTCATACGAACCGTTTGGATCTTCCGGAGTACGTAGAATCTTCATTCTTCGTCCGTTTTTGTTGATTCTTCTTCTGTTGGATTCGTAATTTGAAAATGAACATCTTGAGTAAGGTGGATGTTGGTGATGGGCTCTTTTATCTTGAAATCTCGTTTTGATCTCCTGAATCTTTACACGTGCGTGGAATCTTCGTTTTTCAGTCGTTTTGCTTGATTTTGCTTGTGCAACCTTGTTTTGATCTTCTTATCATATTATCAATGATTTGTGCGTTGTTTGAGTCCAAATGCCAAGTATTGCTCCAGAATGAGAGAGATATCGGTGGTAAAAACGTGACTTTTTACGCGATATCAAGTATCCCACACTTAGAGCTTTGCTTGCCCTCAAGCAAACCTTCATAAAATTGTGATGAAAGGTTGGAAGGGTGTCTTCATATTCCGGAGAACTTTGATTCCTGCAGATTTTGGTAAAAAGATTTCGGACGAGGTTCCATCCTTTGATGTTCCCCCAAACCTTTGGTTCTAACAAGCTCTCTTTTCAATCTTCATAATGTAAGATATACATGACTGGGGCCCTCACAGGTGGTCACTCAATTCACTCAAGTGTATCGGGTTTCCTAACTTCTAATTCACTCAGGGGCCAGTCATGTAGCTCTTCCGTTGTCATAAGCTTGATCGAGAATCAAATCTACAATACTTAAACGAGGACGGTGCTAATTATCCCTAGACATTCATAAGAGGGTGAAGATGGTGTATGGGATAAGGATTTTTGTAGGTGGTTTAATTGGGAGTTTAATATAGCCTAAGAGTTGTCTATGATGACTTATCTTTGACGTTTTAGTTAATACCTCTTTTTGGATTTCTCTCTTTGAGAGCCTTCTTTTCGTAACTTTTTCTTCTTTGATGAACCTTTCCCTCAGCTTTAAATGATCCTTGGGTTTTTAGCTCTTTGATTTCTTTGGCAGCTTTGGTTACGCCTTTCTTTGCTTACAACTTGGGTGTGATTCCTTCTAGAAGTGTGTTTCTTGCAGTGATTTTGCTGACAGAACAGAAACTTAGGCTATGGCCAAGAGATGTAAAGAAAGGGTTGGTTTTGAAGTGAGTATTCGAAATGAAAAGGCTAAGGCTCAATAGGTTTTCTAAATGATCTTCAATGCCAAAGATGGGCATTGGCCGGGTTAGGCTTGAAAACAGGGGTTTTACGAGAGGGTTTTATCCTAGGGAATGTCAAGATCCTCTAATTGCACCTTTGCCATGTGTGACGCTCATTTTTGTAATTTCGAAATGTATTCTTCGAACAAGTTCTAACTCAAGAAGGCATTCATCGGCACACTCATAGTCGAAAAAATTGAAGCATTAAAGGTGAATGCTTTTATATGGCTCGAGATTCCTCACTGATTTTGAGTGGTTTTGTGCCTAGTCATGCGATCGCTTGTTTTGAAACTTGGTTTGAAAGTTATCAAAGAGTTTTGCTCGTCATAGTCGATTTGCCAAACCTTTTGAACTTTTGTTGACCAGAAATACCCTTTTTAACTATCCTTGATTCAAAAAATTTGAAAATTTTGCTGAAAATCTGAGTTTTGCTAAAAAGTTTGATCAAAAGTTTATGTTGCAATACAGTAGTCAATACTACTGCTATCCCACACTTAAAAGAACATTGTCCCTAATGTTCTACTTCTAAGTTAGGGCAATCCCACACTTAGATTTTTGAATAAGGGTTAATATTTTCGAAGTCATTCTCTATTTGCGAGTAGTAATCCCACACTTAGAGTTTTACTTAGAATTTTAGCGTGTTAAATCAAGCAAAATAAGGTTAGAAGAGATACTTCCTTGTGCTGCGTGCGTTGCCATTGGATTTTATGGACCAGATTCAAGTGTGTGAATTTGCTGGAAATGGACAAGGCTCATTAAAAATGAACTTGTTCCACAAATTCTACTTTGAATTCTGCATAGTACACATCCTTCATAAAACACAAGTGTCAATATAAGTTAATATCAAACATAAAATAACTAATAAAAGCTAATCCATGTCAGCATAGAGTGCCTCCCAATCGGTGAAGTCATCATCCATAAAGATCGTGTTATCCACGATCGATGTAGGAGATGCTGACTCCTCGATGGTATAGATAGGAGATGCAGTGCCATCCTCTGGATCCTGAATCCAAGCGTCCAGGGCAGCAGTCTCCTCCTCTAGTGGGTCCATGAAAGTGGGGTGGTCCTGCGCAGTCAAGCTCCAAGGTGGGAATAAGTCCCACGGTGGAATGTGCGGAGTGGATCAGGTCCCATCTGAAAGGGGCACACAGGTGTGGAGGTAAGGCCCAGAGCAGTGTGGATCTCATAGATGGCGGTGTGCTGGACTTCAAGGGCTCTTAGTATAGACCAAGTGACAGCAGGGTCCGCAGTAGTGACCCCATGCTCAAAGGTGGGTACTCTGGAGGTCCCTGCGGTCTGTCCTGCTGGTCAGTGAGATGAAGGTAACCTGGAATGGATGGGACGTAACAGGAATGACTCCTGAATGTACACCTCCACTGAGTCTGCCGAAATCTCATCCAAACTAGGAGGTGGTGACTACGATCCCCTGACAGTCCTCATGCTACTACCCGGTGATGAACTCCGGGAGTGATGCATGGCACGCGAGCGTCTCTGACTAGGGGCTCATGCTCTGTCTGACTGCGAACTCATCCTGTAAAATACAAAAGGTTAATGGTCTAAAATCATTAGTCTTTTGTAAGGCGAGGTACTGCATAGAAAAAAAATGGATTAGTTCAAACATAACAGTAAAGGAAAATTAATGCTGAAAACATAAGATAGGCTTGGGATGCCTCCCAAGAGCGCTTTGTTTTTTGAGTCTCGTAGCTTGACTCTTTTATACCCATTTTTTTTATTAGGGTGATTCGTAGTTATAGACTTCCTCATTTGAGGGAAAGTCTTCTACGTAGTGTTTTAATCGGTGACCGTTCACTTTGAAATTTCCATCTGGAGCTTTGAGTTCGATGGCACCATAGGGAAATACTTTAGAGATTGTGAAGGGACCACTCCATCGTGTTTTGAACTTACCAGAAAATTTCTTAAATCGGGAGTTAAAGAGTAGAACTTTATCACCTGGATTGAAGCGTGTGGGGCGGAGCTTTGAATCGTGGAGCAACTTGGTTCTTTCCTTAAATTTGTAGGAACTTTCGTAAGCTTGATCCCTCAAATCCGCTAGCTCATTTAGCTGCATTCTTCGGTGCGTTCCTGTTATCGTAGGGTCTAAACTACAGTTCTTCAGTGCCCAGTAAGCTTTGTATTCTATTTCAATCGGAAGATGACATGCCTTTTCATAAACGAGCCTATAGAGGGTTGTTCCTAATGGCGTTTTATAAGCTGTCTGAAATGCCCATAAAGCATCATCTAGCTTGTCTACCCATCTTTCCTTGTGTTGACCAATTGTTCGTTCCAAGATCCTTTTTAGTGCACGGTTTGTAATCTCTGCTTGCCCATTCGTCTGCGGGTGATAGGACGTAGAGGTTTTGTGGGTAACACCATATTGTTGCAATAGTTTCATAAACTGAGTATTGCAAAAGTGCGTGCCTCGATCGCCGATGATTGCTCGAGGTGTTCCAAACCGACAGAATAGCTGTTTTAAGAACTTGGTTACGACTCTTGAATCATTTGTTGGAAAGGCTTGGGCTTCGGCCCATCTTGATACGTAATCGACAGCTACTAGAATATATTCTTTTTCGTAAGATTTCGGAAATGGTCCCATGAAGTCTAATCCCCATATGTCAAATATTTCACATGCTTGGATATTTGTCAACGGCATTTCGTTACGCGTTGTGATGTTTCTTAACCTTTGGCAAATATCGCAACGTTTCACCAAGTCTTGTGCGTCTCTGAAAATGGTAGGCCAGTAGAATCCTGTGTTGTAGAATTTCTTTGCTGTCAGATTAGCTGCATGATGTCCTCCGGTGGGTCCGTGATGGCTTTGGTAGAGTATATGTCCGGCTTCTTTCCCATCGACACATCTTCTTACTATTTGGTCAGGACAGACCTTGAACAAATATGGATCATCCCAAAAGTAATGTTTGACGTCGCGGAAGAACTTTTGTCTTCGCGATGAGATCATCCCTTTTCTTGTGATCCCTCCAACTACAAAATTAGCAATGTCTGCAAACCAAGGATCGTCAGTGAATTGCGAGCCTTGTATTTGTTCTCCTAAACTCATTAACTGCTCTTCGGGAAATCGATCTTTAATATCTCTTTCTGCAAGTTGTTCCATTGACGGATTTTCAAGTCGACTTAAATGATCTGCGGCGACATTTTCTGCTCCTTTCTTATCTTTTATCTCGATGTCGAATTCTTGTAGGAGTAGAATCCATCGTAACAATCTAGGCTTTGCGTCTTGCTTTTTGAAGAGGTATTTTAGAGCTTAGTGATCCGTATATACTATTGTTTTGGACAATATTAGGTAGGATCTAAATTTGTCAAAGGCAAATACCACGGCTAGCAGCTCTTTTTCTGTAGTTGTATAGTTTTCTTGAGCATCTGTAAGTGTTTTGCTAGCGTAATAGATTGATCGAAAGTGATTATCCTTCCTTTGACCTAGAACTGCCCCAACTGCGAAGTCACTAGCATCGCACATGATCTCAAATGGTAGGCTCCAATCTGGAGCGACAATGATTGGTGCATTTGTAAGCTCCTTCTTCAGGTAGTTGAAAGCCTTCATGCAGTTCTCGTCAAACACAAACTTGATGTCTTTTCCTTGAAGGTGGGTGATAGGTCGAGAAATCTTGGAGAAGTCCTTGATAAAACGGCGGTAGAACCCAGCATGTCCTAGAAAGCTTCTAATGGCCTTGACCTTGGTTGGTGGTGGAAGTTTGGCAATGGTTTCGACCTTTGCTTTGTCTACTTCAATTCCGGACTTTGATATTCGATGTCCTAAAACTATTCCTTCCTTCACCATAAAGTGGCACTTTTCCCAATTTAACACGAGGTTTGATTCTTCACACTTGGCGAGCATTCTATCGAGGTTGGATAGACATGATGCGAAGGAGTCTCCAAAGACAGAGAAATCGTCCATAAAGACTTCCATGCATTGTTCAATCATGTCATGGAAAATTGCAACCATGCATCTTTGAAATGTTGCAGGTGCGTTGCATAATCCAAACGGCATTCGTCGGTATGCGAACGTTCCATAGGGACACGTGAACGTTGTCTTCTCTTGGTCCTTCGGATCAAGCGGGATTTGGAAATACCCGGAAAAACCATCAAGGAAACAGTAGAATTCGTTTCCTGATAACCTTTCGAGCATTTGGTCAATAAACGGAAGCGGGAAGTGATCTTTGCGAGTTGCTTCATTTAACTTCCGGTAATCGATGCAAACCCTCCAACCGGTAAGCGTCCGAGTTGGTATAAGCTCATTTTCTTCATTTGTAATGACCGTCATTCCTCCTTTCTTTGGTACGACTTGAACAGGGCTAACCCAAGGTGAGTCGGATATTGGGTAGATCAATCCAGCATCTAAGAGTTTGATAACCTCTTGTTTGACCACGTCCTGAATCTTAGGATTTACCCTTCTCTGCCTTTGTACGGATGGTTTGAAATCGTTTTCCATGAGGATCTTGTGTGTGCAATAGTTTGGACTGATTCCTTATATGTCAGAAATTTTCCATGCAATTGCCTTTTTGTGCGATTTCAGAACATCAATGAGTTGAGCTTTCTCCTCGGGTTTTAACTCTTTTGATATTATCACCGGGAATTGTGATGTTCCATGGAGGTAAGCGTACTCAAGGTGAGGTGGTAGTTCTTTTAATTTCAGGTTTGGTGGCTCGTCGATAAACGGCTTCATTCTAGCTATCTCGTCTCTATTCAGCTTTTCGTATTCAGCTTGGAATGGTGCTTCATCTGTCTCGGGTTCAGATGTGGAGATAGATGCTATTTCAACCCACTCGGTTTTATTTGAGAATTCGTCTTTCTTTAGCTCGTACTTGTTGACTGATGATGAGGAAACTTCATCGTTTCTGGTGATGATGATCTCTCCGTGGTTAGTGAATTGGAATTCTTGAAATTGAGCGGATGAAGATTGGTTTATGGTGATTTCAGGGTTCGAAAATGGTAGTGGTTCGGGTTGGTTGGCTAATTGTAGTTCAAACGATGGTGGCTCAACACTCATTCCTTTGAATGAATCCAAGATCTCTCTAATTGAGGGAAATAGGTTTGGTTCATTGAATATGGGTTTATCTCTCTTTAGCCAAGGTATCGGTGTACCGCATCCTAATGGAACAGCGATTGTTTTGCCATCTATGTGAGGAGACTTCTTTTCAAATAGCGGAAATAGTAGTTCGTTGGATGTTGTTGGCGAAGCGATTGCGGAGTGCAGCCCAGGGTCCTCATTACACAGCTTTCGAACGGTGATTATGGTGTTGGGTATTGGATCCTGGCTGGATAGTGCTAGTACTTCGTGGAGATGCTCATCAAAAATATCCTGCATGGTATCACACAAACCAAGGTCCTCTTCCAGAGGTTGTTTCATCAATCAATCGACATTAAAGGTGACCTCCTCTTTCCCAACTCTCAATTTTAGGGATTTTTTGTTAACATCAATTACAGCCTTGGCAGTATTTAGGAATGGTCTGCCTAGGATGAGCGGGATATGGGTGTCTTCCTCTATGTCCATGACAATAAAGTCCACTGGAAAAACGAACTTATCGACTTTGACCATGACATCTTCAGCAATTCCTCGAGGGAGTTTAACTGATCTGTCGGCTAATTGGATAGTCATACGAGTAGGTAATAGGTCATCTAATCCTAATTTCTTGTAGAGGGAATAAGGCATAAGATTAACACTAGCACCTAGGTCTGCTAAGGCGTTACTAATTTGAATTCCTTGAAGAAAACAGGGTATAGTAAAACATCCAGTATCGCCTAATTTAGGTGGGAGACCACGTTGTCCAATTAATGAACATTCAGCATTCAAGGGTAAACTAACTATTTGCCTAAGTTTTTCTTTGTTAGAAAGGAGTTCTTTAAAGAATTTAGAACACGAGGGCATTTCTACTAAAGCATCTAATAATCTAACGTTTAAGTGTAGGCTTTTAAATATTTCCATATATTTACCGAATTGGGCTTCTTGCTTTTCCTTTTTAAGTCTACCAGGATAAGGTATTCTCGTTCGAGGTACATTATCTGAAGTTTTGGCTGGTGATGGGTCAGGTATTGTGACAGGGATGTCAATTGACACATTTTCACTAGGTGTAGGTGTGGGCAAAGAAGTGTTTTCGGGGGTGTTATCTGGTGGCGGTGGATCAACTTTGGTTACTTTTCCCCCTCTAGTCACGATTAACATATCATCACTTGGTGGATGAGTGGTGTCATTAGTGATTACCGACGTACTTTCCTCAATAAAACTTAAGTTTTTCAAAATGGATTTCATGTTAGACATTAATTTTTCTGAAATTTTTATCATGGCGTCAATGTTATCTTGAAATCCGGTTACTCTTTTGCTTATAACGTTTTGTTCAAACATAAATTCTGATAAAGATTGTTTTGAGGAAGGTAAGTGGTTTGTAGGTGAGGAAACAGCTAAAAGTTGGGTTAAAGACTCATTTGGTGTGGGGTTAGTCCAATCAAAATGTGTTGTCATAATTGGTTGAAAAGCGGTTAACTAAAACAAAACTAATCCTAAGGGCAAAAAGGTAACTCTTGATTGATGTTAATCTTTCAAAAGGATCGCTTAAATACTAAAGTTACTAAATCCTAAAATCGGTTGCCGACGCTCCCCGGCAGCGGCGCAAAAAACTTGTTAGGACAAGCACCAGTCGTTAGGATTTCTAATGGTGACGTGACACAGCAGTGGGTTTTTAATTTATAAGGTTGGGGCCTAGGGTTACTTATTATGCTAATCAAAGGGCTAGCAAAGGATAAGTATGACCTAGGATCGTTCTTCAAAGCACGACAAATTGAAACTAGGGGGTTTAGAGGCTTTTATGTATTTAGCTAGAGTTAAAAGAGTTGGTTTTGGTTTTGGGTTTTTCGATCCTAAATTAAACTAGACTGAATTAAAAAGTGGAGGTTACTTCGGGCGTTCAGCAATTAAAGTGATTGTCTACTATAACGTGGTTTAGAAGTTGTTAAATATGGAGAGTTCTAATGGAGATAAGTTCGTAAGTTGATGTGAGCTATTACTACAATCCTTCTATCGGGCTAACGCGGAGGTGTCCACAATCAGGAAAATAGAATGTCACGTGGATTGCACAATATATTAAAGCATACACCGAATGTTCTCTCAAATGTACACCCACATTATCCGACAATTAACCTCGAATCCTATTCCCCAATCTCGGTCGTCAGAGATGCCCGAATCATGGCATAGTTTGTTGAATAAACAATCTTATGAATGAGGGTTATCCTCACCGGAATAGGTTGGGCTAACTGGTCTAGACGGACGGATAACATGTCATCACTTATTCGTACGAGTTATCATCATTACTCAGGGATGCAACAAAACAGGGATGATTTATGCCACAAATAGAAACCTAAGTAATACGTTTGTTATTCGATTCATAATACAACTACCTTCGGTCGTTCTTGACTTCTATACATTTGTACTCCGCCGTAAGCGGTTCCAGTACTATATCAAAGAACAGTCGAATAGGGGCCATCATATTATTTCACGATGATTAATGCCGTTTAAATTTCACTATTATGATGATCCTAAGGCAACAATCAAACAAGAACATGCAATAAGATGATCAAAGCAACAGTTCAATTTAAGCATACAAAAGTATTATCTAAGTTGAGGATATTCCGAAAGTTGTCTCAAAAATATCGTCTATATGAATTTAATCTTAATCTACCTCTACTCCCATGTTCCGTGTCTCTTAGATCCTATTTTGGTCTAGAGAACACCAGCCATGCCGAGCTCAATGATTCAATCTAACATAGTATAACTAAGTGACCTATACCCTATGAGTTAGCTACATTCATTTTTGGATAAGGTTTTAGTCACAACATGAGTTGGGCAGATAAACGATAAAGATTTAATTCCTATCCCTATTTGTAAAGTAAACCATCCGCAATCTCATAACATACCACAAAGTCACATATTTAATACTTTTCTAAACGACTATCATAGCAGACAATTGAGTTATTTAGCTAATCATGGCAATTCTAGCATGCATATTTAAATTCATTAAAGAAAGGACAAGCATATTAAATATGAAAGATAGATTAACACCTGGAAAGAAGTACAATAACTCGTAGCTAAAATATGCATCCCGGAGCACCTCCGTACAAATCTTCCTTGACTAGTTAATTAGCTAGTCTAATTAACTAGGAAGAATTACCACTAATATTACAATAAAGAAATGTGTTTTCCAAAGTGTGGAATGTGTATATGTGTAGGTGTCTTGGTGTGTTTTTTTGCAAATGAGCCTCATGCCTCCTATTTATAGGAGAGTTTTGTTGCATTTTAGCAAGTGGAAGCTGTAACACCCCCAAAATCACTGTTTAGTGGAAGCAAGCTCTGGGGTGCTACTAATCAAATATCACAGCACAAAAGTAAAGCAAACGACATCTATATGCAACGTTTATAAAATAGTTACATTTCCATACATAAAATGTTTGAAACATAGAGTTTCGGGTTACAAAATGAAGTTCCCTAGAGTCCGCGCGTAAAGCGGGAGATTCTATTACATAATCATAATAAATACAAAAGATAATGCTAAGAATCTCCGTTAAATACAGTTGTAGAAATCATGCGACTCTAGCTAGTATCCTGAGGAAATCCTACTCCGTCTGTGTACCTGAGATACAGAGCTAAAAAGGTCAACACGAATGTTGGTGAATCTCACAGGTTTGTAAATAATATAAGTATTCGAACACAAGATTTCATCAGTAATGTCCGCAGGCGTAAATCAGGTATTTGCAATCCCGCAATGTAAAGTAAGTAAGTTATACCGCTGCCATGAGGCTCATAATCGAAGCTTAACCTGTAAATAATAAGTTGCTCCCGTGACATGCTCGTAACTGAGCAAGCATAAGTAACGAATAATAGTCGCCCGTTTATACAGAACGGTTCGTGGTAGCGCTACTACCCCGGGCGGGGAGGGTCATTTCCCTAATGGATCCATTAACTAGTGTTCGCGCTTAAGTCCATAACTAACGATATATGATGGAGAGACTTCAGTAAAAGTAAGTAACTCATGCAATCCCGTATAGTAAAATAAGTTGTTCGTACTTGTGTTCAATAAAAGTAAGCAATGTATCTCACCCCGTAAGTAAAACAGTAAAAGTGTGGCTGTAAGACTCACCTGAGCCTGAAGAGTTTATCTATATAAATTGGAATGGATTTTCCAAGAATTGAAGTCCAACGACTTGTAACCTGAGGGTGTCCATGACACACGATGGTTATAACATGGTTGGGTATCTCAAAGATCACCCTTGTAGTTGTTTGTTCAACTAGTAAATGTCCAAGTGTTTGTTTAGTAATCCGTTGGTAATTTGAAAACAAATAAGGGCCGTTAGTGACGGTTTGTAATAATAATCCAAAGTGTTATTATTATATGTATCGTTGTATCAGGTTTCATTATTTGTAAGTGTTCGACACTTAGTGTGAAAAGTATTTACAAGTTCCTGGATGACGAGGGTCCGGGGGCAGCGCCCCTGGTAGTGGGGTCCAAGGGGCAGAGCCCCTGGCTTAAGGTCTCGACACTTAGTATAATTTGTGTTTTCTTGGTTCTGTTTCATGCGACATAGCGTGCGACATAGTCTGTTGTGTCGCAGATCACCTCTGCGACGTAAGGGCTGGTGTCACTAAGTGCGACATCTGCAATTTATGCGACATAAAATGTTGTGTCGCTATATGCGACGGAATTAGGTTTTTGCGACATAGTCACTTGTGTCGCTATATGCGACATAAGTGAGGGTTTATGTATTAACAGTTGAGTAGGAACTAATTACTAGTCCTAGCTTAGCAGGTGTCACAGAAGCTCACAATAGCAAAAGGTGAAAAAGGTGGTGGCACCGGGTACGAAAAAGGTGGAAAAGGTGGTGCACCGGGTACGGAAAAACACATAAAGGTCTAGCACCGGGTACACGAAAGGAAAAAAAAGCGCGAACCGTGTAGGTGAGTGGAAGCCGGCAGCGGCCAGGTGGCAGCCGGCGGCGGCCTGGTGGCTGGCCGGCGGCGGCTGGCTGCTACCCGCACCAGTCCGCTGCCTGTTGCCTCGTTTCTCAATTCGTGCGTGTTTTCTTCGTTATGCGTCCATTTGTGTTGATTCTTTTTGCATTGGATTCGTAATTCAAAAACGAAGCTTTTGATGAAAAGAAATCCCAAAAATATGTCTCTGAACTTTAGATGTGTCGTACGAATCGTTTGGATCTTCCGGAGTATGTAGAATCTTCATTCTTCGTCCGTTTTTGTTGATTCTTCTTCTGTTGGATTCGTAATTTTAAAACGAACATCTTGAGTAAGGTGGATGTTGGTGATGGGCTCTTTTATCTTGAAATCTCGTTTTGATGTCCTGAATCTTTACACGTGCGTGGAATCTTCTTTTTTCGGTCGTTTTGCTTGATTTTGCTCGTGCAACCTTGGAAAATTTTTATTTCTACTAAATTGCTTTGGTGAAAAACGCATCTGGACTTGAATTTGGGTGAAATCGAGTGATAAAATTTAAGGTCTCGACACTTAGTAAAATTTGTGTTTTCTTGGTTCTGTTTCATGCGACATAGCGTTCGACATAGTCTGTTGTATCGCAGATCACCTCTGCGACGTAAGGGCTGGTGTCGCTAAGTGCGACATCTGCAATTTATGCGACATAAAATGTTGTGTCGCTATATGCAACGGAATTAGGTTTTTGCGACATAGTCACTTGTGTCGCTATATGCGACATAAGTGATGGTTTATGTATTAACAGTTGAGTAGGAACTAATTACTAGTCCTAGCTTAGCAGGTGTCAAGAAGCTCACAATAGCAAAAGGTGGAAAAGGTGGTGGCACCGGGTACGAAAAAGGTGGTGCACCGGGTACGGAAAAACACATAAAGGTCTAGCACCGGGTACACAAAAGGAAAAAAAAGCGCGAACCGTGTGTGTGAGTGGAAGCCGGCAGCGGCCAGGTGGCAGCCGGCGGTGGCCTGGTGGCTGGCCGGCGGCGGCTGGCTGCTACCCGCACCAGTCCGCTGCCTGTTGCCTCGTTTCTCAATTCGTGCGTGTTTTCTTCGTTATGCATCCATTTGTGTTGATTCTTTTTGCATTGGATTCGTAATTCAAAAACGAAGCTTTTGATGAAAAGAAATCCCAAAAATATGTCTCTGAACTTTAGATGTGTCGTACGAATCGTTTGGATCTTCCGGAGTATGTAGAATCTTCATTCTTCGTCCGTTTTTGTTGATTCTTCTTCTGTTGGATTCGTAATTTTAAAACGAACATCTTGAGTAAGGTGGATGTTGGTGATGGGCTCTTTTATCTTGAAATCTCGTTTTGATGTCCTGAATCTTTACACGTGCGTGGAATCTTCGTTTTTCGGTCGTTTTGCTTGATTTTGCTCGTGCAACCTTGGAAAATTTTTATTTCTACTAAATTGCTTTCGTGAAAAATGCATCCGGACTTGAATTTGGGTGAAATCGAGTGATAAAATTTAAGGTCTCGACACTTAGTAAAATTTGTGTTTTCTTGGTTCTGTTTCATGCGACATAGCGTGCGACATAGTCTGTTGTGTCGCAGATCACCTCTACGACGTAAGGGTTGGTGTCGCTAAGTGCGACATCTGCAATTTATGCGACATAAAATGTTGTGTCGCTATATGCGACGGAATTAGGTTTTTGCGACATAGTCACTTGTGTCGCTATATGCGACATAAGTGATGGTTTATGTATTAACAGTTGAGTAGGAACTAATTACTAGTCCTAGCTTAGCAGGTGTCACAGAAGCTCACAATAGCAAAAGGTGGAAAAGGTGGTGGCACCGGGTACGAAAAAGGTGGAAAAGGTGGTGCACCGGGTACGGAAAAACACATAAAGGTCTAGCACCGGGTACACGAAAGGAAAAAAATCGTGAACCGTGTGGGTGAGTGGAAGCCGGCAGCGGCCAGGTGGCAGCCGGCAGCGGCCTGGTGGCTGGCCGGCGACGGCTGGCTGCTACCCGCACCAGTCCGCTGCCTGTTACCTCGTTTCTCAATTCGTGCGTGTTTTCTTCGTTATGCGTCCATTTGTATTGATTCTTTTTGCATTGGATTCGTAATTCAAAAACAAAGCTTTTGATGAAATGAAATCCCAAAAATATGTCTCTGAACTTTAGATGTGTCGTACGAATCGTTTGGATCTTCCGGAGTATGTAGAATCTTCATTCTTCGTCCGTTTTTGTTGATTCTTCTTCTGTTGGATTCGTAATTTTAAAACGAACATCTTGAGTAACTTGGATGTTGGTGATGGGCTCTTTTATCTTGAAATCTCGTTTTGATGTCCTGAATCTTTACACGTGCGTGGAATCTTCGTTTTTCGGTCGTTTTGCTTGATTTTGCTCGTGCAACCTTGTTTTGATCTTCTTAGCATATTATCAATGATTTGTGCGTTGTTTGAGTCCAAATGCCAAGTATTGCTCCAGAATGAGAGAGATATCGGTGGTAAAAACGTGACTTTTTACGCGATATCACATGGCTTCAGAGAGTGTAGAGACTGGATGTGTACCATCAGTGGTTGGTCTGAATGCTGGTTTATTAAGAAATATGTGCTTACCAATTTGCCATACTCGAATTGAGCCCCCTTTAACTTATTTTTCACCAAAAGGATTCATTCCATAATCTTCTCCCATTATTCTTTTGATTATCAGAGATAGGAACCTTAGGTATGAAACAGTAGGATCCCATTTCTTTGTCTTTACCTTTGTCTTTAGATCATTGAAGATCAGCCAAGCTATGTCGATTTGTCTTCCAGTGATTAGGGCATGAGCAATCTACCTTTGAATGGCATTTGCCTGATCATGTGAACCCACGCTGGTTCCTAAGCACTGAATAATGTGACCGAAAAAGAAGCTCCATTCACCACTCATCTTGCTACGAGCAACTGCAACTTTAGCCTTTGACTCTCCTTCTTCATAGCCAATAAGCTCAACTACTACTTTTGATTCTTCTTCACCAATTGGTTCTTCCCAAGCACTATCTTGATCTTTGTAATTCAAACCAAGTGACCCCCTGAATCTACCCAGTCCAAATTCTATCTTTACATTCCCATTGTTGACTGTGCCTATAAACCTTTCAAATTCATCTTCTTCAACCCACTGGATTGTATACCAGAGTTCAAATAGGTAGGGCAAATACATAGGATTAGGATCACAAATAATGGCTTTGATTATAGGTGAGTAAGAAAGGCAGTTTACCACATCTTCATAGTTTTTGATTCCAGAGGGAATATTTAGATTTGCAACATAGTTTTACAACTATGGAAGATGGATGAAATTGAACCTGAGATGCTTTAAGTGCTTCAACTGCAGCACTTGGAACAAATGGAACACCATTTGTGGGAATTGAATTTGAACGAGGCATTATGTTTTTGGATATTAGGGTTTTGGAGAGTGATATAGGAATGGATTTTGATTTTGATTTTGGTGGAAATGAATTGAGATAATGGAATGGGAAGGAGAGTGGGTTTATATATGTTTCTGTGTACGTGGGTGATTGGTGGAAAGAGTGGGAGAGAGAAAATGATGAGAGAGGAAAAAGTGAGTGACTGGACTGCCCACGTCCTGTCGCATTCAATGTATCTTTTTCAAAGCAAAACAATTTTATTTAAATGAAATAATATCCGTAAATAATATTATTTCGAAATGTTTTTATATTCAAAAGTTAGTGACAAGGACATGCTCGGAAGTTATTCTCGCTGATAAATCAGTTGGAGATAACTTAGCAGCCCTTCAACTTGCACTATCTGAAAATATCAAGGATCAGCTCCAATGTTATTCTCGCTGATAAATCAGTTGGAGATAATAAAGCAACTGTTCAACTTGTATCATTTTGAAAATACCAAGGATCAGCTCCAATGTTATTCTCGCTGATAAATCAGTTAGAGATAATAAAGCAGTTGTTCAACTTGGTTTTGTTTTGATTGAAAGAACAAGGATGAGCTCCAACATTATTCTCGCTGATAAATCAGTTAGAGATAAGGAAGTAGCTCTTCAACTTTGTTTTTAGAGTGAAGGATAAGCTACAAAGTTATTCTCGCTGATAAATCAATTGGAGATAATAGAGTAGCTATTCGACTTACTCCAGAGAACATTAGTCAGCACACATTTTTTTATTATTATTATTCCTCATCAGGGTTTGTGAAGGACATTTCTTGAGGATAATATCTCTCCACAAGGCCTGCTTTGTAGCGAGCAGCAGGAGTACGAGGATAGTAGGCATCAGGATTAAGCTTACGTTTGACCCAAGCTGATGCAGCTTTCTTTGCATTTTTCACCACTTTTTTCTCGTGCTTGAACCGATCTTTGAGTCGAGTAGGAATGGATCGCTTTGCAATTCTTCTCTGAGTTTCTATATCTTTACATCGATGCATCAGCTCCCAGTTTTGTTGACTAAGTTGAGTGACTTGATCTTGGAGATTCTCAAAGGCATGAGCATTTTCATAGTTCTCTAGAATCTCTCCAACTTCATCATAGAGCCTGACATCTCCAAATTCGTCCATGCTTATGAATTCATGAGGAGATTCCTCTTGAATTTCATTTTCTGGAATAGATGAGCTTGAATAGTAATCCATTCTTTTTTTGCTTTATTTGGAAGGAAAGATGTTTGTACAAGCTTTGGATGAATGTTAAGCCTTTTAAAGAGCAAAAATGTGAACAGACTTGTTGAGAATATTTTGAAAATTGTAGTTAGAATGACAAGTCTCTGCAAAAGAAGACTACTATTTTCATGGAGAAATGTGAACAGGTGTTTTAAACCAAGAGGATTATGGATAAAGAGAAAACATTAAAGATATTTACATTAATGGTCAAATACATGTCTTTTCATATAGAAAATAGTGTATGTAGGTATCTAAGATATACTATGCATAAACTTATCATGCATTTAACATTCCAAGCTCACTGATCATAAAATTAAACCTCGCTTCATCCAAGGGTTTTGTAAAAATATCAGCGAGTTGATGTTCAGTGGAAATAAAGTGCAGTTCTACATCACCTTTCATCACATGATCTCTAATAAAATGATATCTAACATCTATGTGTTTGGTCCTAGAGTGATGAACATGATTGTTGGTGATGGCGATTACACTTTGATTGTCACAGAAAATAGGAATGTTACTTACCTTGATTCCATAGTCAGCAAGCTGATTTTTCATCCGTAGTACCTGAGCAGTGCAGTGACCAGTGGCTATATACTCAGCTTCAGCAGTAGATGTGGACACTGAAAGTTGCTTCTTGCTTGACCAGCTGACTAATTTTCCTCCTAAAAGCTCATATCCTCCAGAGGTGCTTTTTCTATCTATCTTACATCCTGCATGATCAGAATCTGAAAAACCAGTGAGTTTAAACCCCGAGCCTCTGGGATACCAGAGACCCAGGTTGGGGGTACCTTTTAGGTACCTGAAGATTCTTTTCATAGCAGCAAGATGTTATTCTTTTGGATTTGCTTGATAGCGAGCACACAGACAGGTAGAAAACATGATGTCAGGATTACTTGCAGTAAGATATAAAATAGATCCAATCATTCCTCTGTACATGGTAACATCCACTGATTTACCATCAGCGTCAGCGTCCAATTTAACAGGAGGGACCATTGGATTTTTCATGATGGAGCAATTATCAAAGTTAAATTTAATAAGAAGATCCTAATATATTTACTTTGATTTATGAAAATCCCTTGATCAGATTGTTTCACTTGTAGACCTAAGAAAAAGGTTAGTTCCCCCATCATGCTCATTTCATATCTTTTTGACATCAGGGAAGAGAATTCTTTGCAGAGCTTTTCATCAGTAGCACCAAAAATAATGTCATCAACATATATTTGGACCATTATTAGATCATTATTGACTCTTTTGTAAAACAAAGTTTTATCAATAATGCCACGTGAATAATTAGATTTGCAAAGAAAATCAGAGAGAGTTTCATACCAGGCACGTGGAGCCTGCTTCAGACCATACAGTGCCTTGTTCAGCTTTAGCACATAATCAGGATGCTGAGGGTCAGTGAACCCTGGAGGTTGAGCAACATATACTTCTTCTTGAAGATCACCATTTAGAAAGACACTTTTGACATCCATTTGATACACTTTGAATTTCTTGTGAGCAGCGAAGGAAAGAAACAATCTGATTGCTTCTAAACGTGCCACAGGAGCGAAAGTTTCATCATAATCAATTCCTTCTTCTTGTCTGTAGCCCTGAGAAACCAGTCGAGCTTTGTTTCTGATGACAATTCCATTTTCGTCCATTTTATTTCTGAAGACCCACTTTGTACCAATGATTGTTTTCTTTGAAGGTCTTGGCACCAGATTCTACACTTTATGTCTTTCAAATTGATGCAGCTCTTCTTGCATGGCAGCAATCCATTCAGCATCCTCTAGAGCCTCATCAATCTTCTTTGGTTCCATCAGTGACACAAAGTTTACATACAGACAAACATTGCTTGTGGCAGATCTCCTTGTCTGAACACCTGTATCTTTATCTCCTATTATTTGATGGATAGGATGACTTCTGGTCCATTTTGTTGCTCTAACAGGTACAGACGCTGGTTCCTGTTCTCTAGCTTCATGTTTATGTTCAGCTTGTTCATTCTCAGCGATGGATGGATCTGGATCAGGAATAATATCATCCTGGAGTTCTACGATAGTAATGGAATTATCTTCTGCTTCAGGTGATGATAGAGGAGAAGGGTCAGGAATTGTTGATGTTGGAATAGAGGAGATTGGATTGAATTGTTGAATGGCATGTCAAATATTTCTTCAACTTGGAACATATCATCAGTTTCTGCTTGATTTCTTTGAGAGCTGAAGCTTTCCTCAAACGTCACATGGACAGATTCCTCTATACATTCTCGTCTGAGATTGTATACCCTGAAGGCTTTAGATACAAGAGAGTATTCAATGAAAATTCCTTCATCAGCTTTTGGATCAAACTTCTTAAGCTAATCACGTGTGTTGAGTACATAGCAGGTACTTCCAAACACATGAAAGAAGCTGATGTCAGGTTTTCTTCCTCTGAGAATTTCATAAGCTGTTTTGTTATGACGTTTGACGATAATAGAACTATTTTGAGTAAAACATGATGTGTTGACAGCTTCTACCCAGAAGTATCCTTTAAGTCCAGCTTCAGCGAGCATAGACCTTGCAGCTTCAACAAGAGTTATGTTTCTTCTTTCAGCGATACCATTTTGTTGTGGAGTTCTAGGGCTGAAAAGTTTTGAGATATTCCTTTTTCTTCACAGAATGATTCAAGTGTTGCATTTATGAATTCGGTGTCATTGTCACTTCTGATCATTCTAATTAGCTTCCCGTTCAAAGTTTCCATCCTTTTTACAAAGTTGATGATTTTATCTGCAGCTTCACTTTTGTTCTTCAGAAAGAAGACCCATGTATATCTTGAGAATTCATCAACAATGACCAAGGCATACCTTTTCCACCTAGGCTGGCTATGCTCACTGGTCCAAACAGATCCATATGAAGTAGCTGAAATACTTCAAAGATAGATGAAAACTGTTTTGATTTAAAGGTTGATTTGTGATGTTTTCCTTTCTCACAAGCAGAACACAGCCTATCTTTAGAGTAGCTCATGGTTGGAAGACCATATACAAGCTCATTTTTTGCCAGTTTATTTATGGTTTTGAAGTTCAGATTAGAGAGCCTTTTGTGCCATAACCAATTCTTCTCAGCTACTGATCGAGAATAGAGACAGAGACCTTTTAATGATTTTGCTTCAGCCATGTTGATTGTATATACATTTCTCTTTCTTTTAGCAGCAAGAACAGGTTTCCCTTCTTTGTTTAAAATTGTTCCAGCGAATTCATCGAAAAGAACCTTGTTCTTCAGAGAGCATATTACACTAAGTAAGTTATGCTTTAGACCTTCTACGTATGATACATCAGAAAATGATACATTGCCATTGCTTAGAATTCCATGTCCTTTTGTATACCCTTTAGAATCATCACCAAAAGAGACAGTAGGACATTCTTTTTCTTGGAAGTTTTTGAGGAGAGATTTTACGCCAGTCATGTGCTTAGAGCATCCACTGTCCAGGTACCAGGTGCTCTTACTCTCCTGTACATACAACAAACATTAATTCCTTTTGGGAACCTACTTTTTAGTGGGTTCAGTTGCCTTTTTGGCATTAATGTTTACTGAAGACATGTTGGAAGTGGTAGCAAGAGATGCACTTAGTTTTCCTTTTGACATTCCCTTGCTGATTGATACTTTGGACCTGATGAATCCATCCACCTTACATTCACTGGCAAGGTGAGATTTTTCTCCACACTTGTAGCATTTTCTGCGTTTCAGTGTGGAAGAAAAGAATCCAGAATCAGAGGGTATAGGTCCAAGTATCCCTTTTTTCTTTTCACTGACCATGTAGTTAGTGACCAGCTGAAGCTGATTGGTCAGGGAATCTATTTGAGAGTTAGAGACTGGCGTTGAACCCATGTTTTTAGATTTCACTGTTTTTCCTTTATTTGAAATCTTAGTTTTGATTAGTGGAAGAGTGAAAGTTGGTGACAAAGGTTCATTTGCTAATTTTAAACGTTCGCTGTTGGTACTCACTGATTTTTCATCATCAGCTTCCTCACCAGAGATTTTAATTTTAGAGGCTCTGACAAATCTGTTTGTTCTAGTACTATCTCCCCATGAGAACTTGGTCATAGGACACTGATCCTCAAGAGAATTATTTTCAGAGGTTAAAGGCTCACTTGCAATATTAGCAGCGAGCTCATAATCCCCTCCAATGATGGCTTGAACTTGTCTAGGAATTTGATTGTTGACACACTCAGTGACCATCTTGGCTGATTTACACCAGGAATCACAAACCTTTTTAGATTTGCAAAGTCCTTTTTAGCTTGTGCTGTTTCTTCCATAAGAATAGCATTAGCATGACGCTGCTCAGCAAGTTGTTGTTTTGCATCTTTCAGCTCAAGAATTTCTTTGTGACATTCAGCGAGCTCATTTGTTAACAAAATTATTTTTCCTTTTAAGTCTTTTTCAATTTGTTGAGCATAAGCAATGTCACAAACTAGACCATCAAGTGTGTCAGCTTGTTCTTCCTCAGTAAGCATATTAAATTTATTTACCTTTGTGAGGGTTTCCTTGTTCCATATGGAAGCTGACGATGTGTCCCCAGCTGATGAACAGGTACTTGCATCATTTTGAGCCATCAAGCATTCCAGTTCTTTACAGCTTGATTCAGATGATGATGTTGGCTCAGAAAAATCAAACGTGGAAATTGGAGATATGTTTTCAAATAATCTCCAGAGGTCACTGACAGGATCATCACTATCTATGAAGTCATCTGAGTCATCCTCATACTCATACTCACTGTCAGAGTTGGCCATAAGACAAAGTCTAGCCATCTCTTCTAGTTCAGATGAGGATGACTCACTGGTGGTTTCATTAGTGATACAGTTGGTGAGAACATCTCTATCTTCAGCAACAAAGTCTTGTTCTTTCTTCTTTTTAAACTCCTTTAGTTTCTTATACTTAGCTTTGTATTTTGATGATTTGTCAGTTTCATTTGCATGCTTATCATCAGTGGAAGATGATTTGCATTCAGAGGCAAAATGACCAAGTTTATGACAGTTGAAATACAAAACATCAGATTTCTTGAAATTTTATTTTCCACTAGTCTTGTTCTTGTAAGATTCATTTGGAAACCTAGAAAATGAGTTTTGTCTAGATTTAGATGAAGATGAACCCTGTTTTGAAAATCTTTTGAATTTTCCAGCCATCATTGCCATTTCTTCAGCTAGTGATTCAAGATCACTCTCATCATCATTTACTGACACATCAGCTTCATCACCAGAGTGAGGTGGGATTTCTTTAGCAGTGTCAGTATTAGATGAGGAAGGTATTTCTTCAGTGGAAATACCTTTAGCCATCAAGGCAATGTTGTTCAGTTTGTAGCTCTTTGTTAACGCTTGTTTTTGAACACGGTTTTGTTCCTTGTTTAAAAAAGTACCAAACAATGATTTTAAATTCATGTTTTTCACAAGACCAGTGTCTCTAAGGATGTCAATAGAGTGTTCCCAACTACTAGGTAGTGAATCCATAAATTTGTTCATGATATCTAGGATTCCTTTTTAATTCCAGCAGCCTTTATGTCATTCATCAAACAATTAAACCTATTATATGTTTGAGTTAGAGTTTCACTTTCACTTGCCATGAAAAGTTCATATTGTCGATTTAGAAAGATTCTTTTGTTTTCAATGACATGATCAAGTCCCTCGTACATGATACACATAGTATCCCACATTTCTTTTCCATTTGTGAAGTTAATAATAGAGTGATAAACATCATTTGGTAAAGAGATGACAATAAAGGACTGAAGTTGAGCATCAATATCAACTAGAGTTTTATCTTCCTCAGACCATTGGCTTTGAGGTTTTACAATACTCCTAGGAGTATCCTCCTCTTGCTCACTGCCAGGTGCAGTAGGATTTCTTTCGATCAGAATCCGAGGAACATAAGACCCTTCATTTAAGATTTTAATTAATTGATTGTTTTGGGCCCTTAGAAACAACATCATACGACCTTTCCAGAGAGAAAAGTGCTCAGGGTCAAATCTGGGCGGTTTCCTTTGGATCCATTGTCAATGTATGCAGATGATTCCTTAGAAGGGTTAGTAGTCATGACAGATCTGAATATTATGTTATTCAATCCGCTCTGATACCAGTTATTAGTCCCGAATACTTAAGTAAAGTATTAAACTACTAACACACTTAATTGTAGAGGGGGTGAATACAATTTTTCAAGTTTAAAGATATTTTATTGATATGAATCAAATAATTCTTTACAACAATTACTTGCGGAAATAGAAAAGACAAACTAATCTAAGTAATTGACTTGTTGAAAAATATTAAATACAACAAGTCACTCAGCAACAGACGCTGATGACTATCAGTGATCTCAAACACCAAGTGTTGGCACAATGCTCACTGATGAAACAGGAGTGACTGCTATAGATCGAAGGTTGTATTTAATACAATTGTAAGGTGTATTCAATACTGTTGTTGAGATGACTATTTATAGCCGAAAATATTCAATATTATTCAAGGAATAATATTTTCAACCGTTCGAATTTTTGTCAAAGATTTATTAAATCCCTTGGGAAAAGGTATAAATCTTTGACAACACATAAATCTGAAATTATTCTTGAGTGTAAAACTATTTTTGCAGAAAAAAAGGTTTTCTTTTTCTGCCAACAAGAATGCAGGATTCCTAGTTTCATTCCCAAAGTAGCAATAGTCTTTTATCCAGATATATGTGATGAACCTTCTCAAGTACACGGGTATTTGTCAGACACGTGCACTTTCTTGGTAACGTTGCAGATTCTTCTTTAAGTAATCAGTTGATCTTCCACTTCAACTGAAATCTTCTATCTCTTTCTTCAGTCTTCGACTTCGTAAAGCAGCTTCAATTAATCTTCAGCAACGTGATGTCTTTAACACAGATGATCAGCGAGTAATTTACTCACTGATGACATATTTACTGAACATAGACACTGCTCAACAGATAGCAGTTTAACTACTTAAGTTATCAGGGACATTAATACATTATCAGCGTCACAACACTTATTTTGTCATACATAAATCAATATGGAGAAGGGTTAGTGACCCAACACGAACCTCAACAAATATAAACGAACATATATATATATATATATATATATATATATATATATACACACACACACACACACACATCTACATCTACACATATATATTATATAACTTGAAATTTTGCGATGCGTATTTAACATTACAAAACGATCACAATATGAAGATAAATTCATTCGCTTAGTCTGATCGTTGGAAAGAGCAGCACATCTGGAACTAGTGGAGGGAGAGAGTGGATGTGTTTTTGGAGTAAAGGGAAATGTGATATGGAAATATAGGGTAAAAATATCTAGATGTCTAATATTATCAAATGTAAATATCATAATATTAATAATATTCTATTTGATATTTAGCTTTATCAAAATAACATATATAAATATGTATTAATTTAATTAAACTATTAGTTAATAAACGAACATTTAAGTGAACGTTCACGAACATGTTATCGAACGTTCACAAACATAAATGAACGAACGAGACATGTGTTCATGTTCGTTCATATAATTAACCGAACGTAGAAATTTGTTCATATTCGTTCATATAACGAAACGAACGAACATAAATGAACTTTCCGCCGAACGTTTCACGAATAGTTCGTCGAACGTTCAGTTCGCTTACAGGCCTAGAGGTAAGATCGGAGATTATTAATTTGCCCTTCTAACTTACTAATCACATTACTAATTAACTTTTTCAAAATGTGGATATATGTCTTGCATTTTTGGAAAAAAAATATTAGTGTAAAATTGTAGCTAATCACTTATTTTATTTCTAGCAAATCGTATACCATGATTGGTTTTTTTTATGTATATAAATAAGCTACGTAGTTGTATAATATTCAATCATATTACATTCCAATAGTGTATAAAATAGGTGTGTGTGCGCGTTATGTATTTTGACAAACAAACATCACCTCTACAAAGTACAATAGTTATTCACAAAACACATTAGAGTAAAACTCCAAGACGAACCCCATGCATAAGCTGCATCACCGATGCTCTGGCCTCGATGGTCTTGTTGGACGCTGACATATACATGATACAAATACCTATAAGGTACTTCGTTGCATTGCGCGAGTAATATACTAGTATAATATTAAGATTAAGACATGTTTTTACTATCTAAAGTGGATAATTGGGGATTTTCCTGTTTATGGAATACGACTAACCATGCATATACTCCATCCGTCCCACCTGAAGTGTCTAAGTTATTATTTTGGATTGTCCCATTATAAGTATCCACTTTGATATTTAACAAATCAAAAAAGACTTTAGTGGGTAGTAATAATATTTGATTTGTGAAAAGTGTTGTTAATGGAGAATCCTAAAATAGTGTGCACAGTTAAAGTGGACAGTTTGACTGGGACTTAGTGGGTATTTACCAATAATGTGGGATTTGATTGTCTCAACCTCAAGTCTCGCTCAAGAGTCAAGCCTATGGAGCGGCTTTATCTCTTTATATATATCATGAATCTGGGCACACAATCGTGTCGTGTCATTCTTACCAATTGATTACCTCAGGTGAATTTTCATAAGATCGTATCATATTGGTATCTTTATTTCTAAAAATTGATATGATATTACTTTTGCTTCCTCATTGCATTAACGTAATACAACTCTCCATTGTACGTCTCCCTCTAGATCCGCTAGTGGTGTTGATACATTATTAGTGGGTGTTACTATAATAAGTACTCTAAAAACTGTGTACGTTAGATACAATGCAAACAAATTTAGAGGCATGTAACTATTTCAATTATCTTGTAGTTATATATATATCCCCTCCCTTCAGCACACGATTTTAGGATTTTCTAATAACTACACTTTTCACCAATTAAATAACATATATACCCACCAAAGACCCTTTCAATTGGTTGAAACATGGAAGTGAACGCTTATTTGGAACAACCCAAAATAATAATGTGGACATTTGTGGTGGGACGGAAGGAATTGTATCCTTGTGACATATAACTTTTTTCTTTTTTAGGAATGAAATTTGTGAGAATGTGCAATTAATGATATAACGGAAACTTGAGAGTAAACCTATTTCAGGACAAACTAAAATCGAAAGATGAACATTCTATTCGGAAGGAACTGTGTATATATTTGTTAAAAGTACAATAGTCAACAGCAACATGCAATAAACTCTTTTATATACATTCATAACCGAGGAAAATATGTAAAAATACAATAGTTTTAACAAATTTTTACCATTTCTCTTGAAAGGTAGTTAAGCAATCTGTTAAAGTTAGTTATTTAACCCGAACAATGAGCCAAGTAAATGGGTCATAAACTCATAATATAAGCTTGATCAGGACTGTACAAAATGCAGAAAAAATAAAATTATTTAAGGGTGTCTGTCTATACATTCTTTTATTTTTGCAAAGGTTTCATCCATTGTAGCCGTCTTTCTTCAGCCTGAAATCACAGTCTTCGGATTCGTGATGCTCTGTAAAAACTCTCGTAGGAACATGAATCATTTCTCTTCAATAACTACGTTACCAAACCATCAATAAAAAGTTGTAAATTCACTCCCAAAAATTAGTTATATGTTCATTTACTGAAAGGTAATTTCTTATTAACTCCTTTCTCCACACCATTTCTCCACAACCGGTATCTTACCCCTAACTTATCGTACGATACTGGCCAGTTCCACACGTTGGCCCCATTAATCATCCGATCTTGTTGGCCTAGCACAAGCCTTAAATCCTCGTTTAGAACCTGTAAATATAACATTTGATGTCAAGTTCAGTAAAACAGCACTAAACAAAGCGAATATTGTGTACACTAACATTGTTATCCTGATGAAAGTGGCAGATAAAAACAGACTCCATTTGACGTAAACTACTCGTTGAAAGTTGAACCTTGAGGAAACATCACCAACCATCCGGAGAATAAAGCTTCACCCAAACCAATACAGCAGTACTAACTTACTAAGTCTATATTTGTTACATAAAAGATCAAGGGCCCAAAGATTAACATACTAATAAGTTAATTAATATGATGTTGGTTGCACATAAGTTATGTGCTGCAAAGGCAAAATTGATTTTTATATCCAGATTATCATCATTCGCCCTATAAGGTGTTGCACGTAAGCTTATGTGCAGTTTGTTGCATATAAATTTTACTGTATAAGTCTTCTATGAGTTTCTGATTGATGTTACCTTTTCTGCAAAATGCTTCCATAGAATATGCATGAAGGGAATGTGTTGCAAAAGAGGAGCAAAATCAAGTGACATTCTGTACAATAGTCTTGTCTTATTTCTTGATGACGGTAAGCACACATGTAACTGATGAAGATGTGTCGAACACTGCTTTGTGCTCTGGCCCTCTAGTTTTCCTGGTTTTGAAATCCCAATGGTCGATAAAACTATACAGGGAGGTTTAAACTCCATATCAATTGGATATGGATCCCAATATCCTTGAAGACCAGATTCAGGGGTCAAAAACTTTACAAAACTGTAAACGAAAGAAAATGTCAATATTCTAAAGATCATAATTTATAGCCCTTATGCACTGATGTTTAAGATTTTATATAATGTGAAATAGGTGTGGCATAGACCTTGGAACACTCCATCCTTTTGCGAAAGTGGAAGTGTGGGTGAAAGGCGCGTGCGCAAGATCCAAAAGGTTGTCAAGAAGTAGTCCATGCTCCACCGGTAGTTCCATGACAATCTGTCGATCCCATTGAACATAATAACATGTTGTTACTTCCATCATGTTGAGAATTTATACTCCCACTATCCCAAATTTTTGTCCATAGATTAAAAAAAATAAAGTTACATAATTCCTTTTTTGTAAAATAAGAGTTTCACCATTTTCATAATACCCCTTTTTTGTTCCTGGTATATACAGTGAGGGTCATTTGAGAAATTTAGTTAATTGTACGGTTTGTACCCATCTCTTTTTTGGGGGTGGACAATATTGTTAGGACGTATGGAGTATATACCATTATCACAAAAATCAAATATACGTGTAAATGATACCTCAGCATGTATCTGAAATCCCGGAGGTGGTTGTAGTGAAGGAATAGAGGGTGAAGGAGGTTCATTGCCAGGCCAAATCCATATCATTCGTTCTTTTTCAATGCACGGAAGTGATTTTATCTTCACGTTAACAAATTTTGTAGAAGGCATTTTCTCACATGTTCCATCCGTAGAGTACTCCCACCCTGATGATCGAAATATACAATAAGGTATACATAGCATCTTGGCAAACAATTTTATTGTCATTCACAGTTTTTTAATCAACTAAAAAGCATATACTATACTTCATCATTTTCGCTATTAGTATTACCATGATATGGACATTGCACCCGACCCTCGTTAACAGAGCCCAAGTCTAGAGGGCATGCTCTATGGGCACATGTATTCTTTATACATCCTGGTTCGCCATCTTTCCCACGAAATAATACCCATGGTTCTTCAAAGCAATCGATAGGTATCTATTATATTAAATCAAAATTATCCTACTAAAATAGAAATACTTCAGAAACAAAACTCGAAAATTGTTCCAAAATATGGCTTACCAATGTGTCATCCTTCAGGTCACTAGAGAAAGCAACAGGGTACCAAAAGTTCTTCAAACGAGGATGATAAGGTTTAACCGGACCAGATACCCTTATACTTTTTCGTTCAGCTTTACTTTCAGCAGTTTCATAAGGGGCGGCATCATTAGTACGTGATAGAGCCGTTGTGTCTAGTGTCGTTGGGCTTTTGTTATCCAAAAGTTTGTCATTGACTAAGGTTTCCATGTATGCTAGCTTATCTAAAGCTGCACTAACCCTCGCTTCTGATATATGTACCTACATTTTTTTATTCATACACAGAATAGTTATATACACTTGAATGATGCATGTTCATGTCAATCTATTAACACATCACATTTCACTTAGTTACCTGTTTATGTGCTTGTGCAAGCTCTTCTTGTAACTCTGCTAAATCTTTCTTCAATGTCCCAATGGATTTATACTCGCGCGCAAGAGGGTTTAAAACATCGACAACCTACAAATTAATACCCCAACTTACAAATTGCAACAAAAGAATAGTGTTTCTTGGTAGACAAAATGCTACTTCCCTATCTATTTCTTTAAAAGAAAAAGGGGTTTTATTTAAAAGGAAGATCAACAAAGGAGTTGAAGTTGGCGGGAATCGTCCTATAAAGAATCTCAAGTGATTGGGATTATATCTCTATTAGATTAGAAATATAGCGTATATGCTGCTAGCTAAGAGAAAACGATCATGATATACCCGGTTAGGCCGCGTACATCTTACTCATAAAAAGACCGCCATCCCTCGGTAACATGAACAAGGAAAACTTCCTCCACTGACCTCTTTTTTGTGTATACGATGCTAGCAACGCCTAACTTGGGCGGCGCCAAACCTAAATGTAAAATTAACATCTACATTTGTAATCCCTAACCTCTTCTGACAAATATATAATCACTCAGTCCCCTATGAGTGGCTGCACCCAAACTTAAGTGCTGCTAACTCCACCACTCATGTTTTTCATATATGATATTAATTCATAACTACAAAAAAAAATTACAAATTACCTTGTCATGAAGAAGCATGATTGTAAGAAGATCTTGTCTAGCTCTCCAATCACAATATTGTAAATCATATCTAGCCACCTCAAGAGCTTGATAAGCATCCAAAAACTTCCTATTACTTAATGGAACTTTACACCTTGGATCTTCAACATCAAACAAACTACTCCATGAGTTTTTCTTGCTATTCTCATCAAATTCACCATTTTCCTCACCACCATTAATTGATGTAGCAAACACCACAAATCTTCCTTTGAATGTTACCCTTGATCTAGTGGTGAATTTGAATGAAGGAGGTAAGGAAAATGGAAGAGAAAGAGATGCAGCAATGGCTGCCATGGTGGTTTGAGAAGTTGCCAAATTTGAAAGTGAAGAAAGAGTGACATTTTTGTAGGGAAAGATATTTTTGTCAGTTGGTTGTGAAGATAAGAGGTTGGTGTGCCTCATAGTGGTGACGTTAGGCCAGGTTTTAGCCACAAACTGGATTCCCTCCTTTGATTTTTTACAAATTATTTATTACTATTATAACATATATATATATATATATATATATGATGATTTATGTTATACTAAACTTATTGGAGCATATTATCATTATTATTATGATATTATGTGGTCACCAGTATTTTAAGGCAAATTTTTGATCTAAGAAAAAAATGGACCAAGTATCTGAAAATGTAACAAAGACATAAAATATATTATGTATAGAAGCTTTCAAAATCTTATTGTATGTATTCAGTTTTTGATTATTGATAATTATATGTAATTTGACATGTATGTCATTCATACAAACTTCACATCAAAAAATTACATACAATTATTAATAAACTAAAAAATGGGGTACATACAACCGAAGTAGTTTTGAAAGTTCATAGAGACACTAGATTTTTTGTAATAGTCTCATACATTTTGAGACACCAAGGGCGTAAACAATTCACATAGACCATCTGTGTTTGACATTTTCGGGTCATGCGTTTCCCCAAAAATCAAATTAGTCCTCTAGGAAAACGAATCTTTTATAGATGAGAGGTTTAATTTCATTGATCCTAAATAAATGTCAGAAGAAATAATTCATCAACTAAAAAAAATAAAGAATGTGACATTAAAATTTCGTTGAGGCACAACAAAACATGTGGATGTGTAGTTTAAAACCTGTAACTCTATGTGTTAGGCCAATGAAATTCGATGACTAGTTTTGATGGCTTTTCACTCTTAATTTTGTTGGTTAAAGCACACGGAATGGCTCGTATCCAAAGAAATTTCAGCTCTAGAACGTCGTTAGACAGCAATTCCTCACACTACTTATATTCATAAATCAAAGTTTAATTAACTAGACATGAATTAGACATGTGGGTTGATATTAGTTTTCATTCATCATATTTTCATCGTTAATAACAAACACAACATAATTAACAAGTGGTAGAAACTAGAAACATTAGCCGTAGATAAGGCCCATACAATACATACTTTAGCTTAAAAACTTGTTTTTATCCCACAAAATTAAAACATGTGGTAGTAGATAAGGCCACATCCATAACAATGACACATTTAACAAGTGGTAGAAACTAGAAACAACTAGTAATAATCACATAACATACAGGCAAACAGTCAACGAAGAACAACAAAAAGATCTTGGAAACAAAGTTTTAAGTTATGGCAAACGATCATCAACAGCAGAAGAATTCAAGAAATGGGGGTGCTTTCTTTTTCTTCACAGCAACTCTTGTTATGTGGGCTGTTTCTGTTTTCTTTCAGATTCTGTTTAACAAACGTACTGAGCTTTTAGCACTACTTTTTGGTTTCTTTTTTTACCAAGTTGCCAATTTGGTTTGCCGCAAATTTATATCAAGAGACCCAATTTTGGTTAATACATGTGTCTCTCTTCTTCATTCTTCAATAACATCTGCTTCAGGTATTATTTAGTTGTTTATTTTTTTATGTAATCTGTTACAAGTAAGATGTTTGTTCTTCATGTTTTGATGTATTTGGTTGAATTCATGGAGTTGATCTGCAAATTGTGAATATATGGATCAATTTATTTGGAAATCTTGACTTTTGTAAATCAAATGAGTTGTTTTTGAACTTCAAAATCCTGGGGAAGGAGGGTGTTAATGTTGGAAACTTTGAATGTGGTATTTGGGATATGGAGATTTTCAAAGTGGGTACATTTTGTAGATTGAAAAACATAAAGAAATCAATGATCTTTTTGAATTTTACAAGTATCTGGTTTGACCCCAAACAAAATTATGGACACAAGCATAAGGGATATTTAAATTGCTCTGTGTTTCCTTTATTCTTGTTGAGATATCCTTTCTTCTTGTTGAGATATCATAATGGCTGTAGATAGTGTGTTTAGTCTTACTGCTAAGTTGGTGAAATATAATAATTTTTTTAAAAGTTAGTAAACAAGGGTGAATTTTTATGACAGTGGTGTTCATTTTGGTGAAGCAGTTCACAACTAATGGTTTAGATGAGTTATTTGAGCATTCACAGCTCGTTAAAGCTACATGGCCATGGGCATATTCAGCGTTGTGCATTTCATCTGGCTATTTTGCGTACGATCAGTTAGATATGTTGTTGTATGGGTTATATAGTGGATGGATACCCTCTATCCTATTGCATCATTTCATACTCCTTGGATGCTTTACTCTAGCACTATACCGAAATGTCACAATCAATTACCTTATTCTTACTCTTATATGTGAGGTAAGCATATTTGACTTTGACTTTCAACTTCTGAGATCAAATAGATGTACCCATTATGGTGCTGAAACTCAACCTTCTTTGAATGTAATTGACAGTTGCATTCAATCTTTCTTCATGTGAGAAAAGTGAGACGGATGGCTGGTGTACGTGATGGCAATAGCAAGTTTGTGAAAATCGAATGGTTACTAAATATAAGTACCTTCTTATTCGCACGTTTCTTATCTCATGTACTAATTACTGTCAAGCTAGTCAAAGATGCTTCAAAGTTTGAGAAAGGTATCGAGCTCCCACTGGCTCTGTTTGGTATGGCAGGGATGAATCTGCTCAACCTTTTTCTTGGCATGGATCTCTATAAGGCTTTCTGGAGGGAAAGAAATCGGCGTAACGTTCATGAATCATAGAGCTTAACTGGTATTTACAACAATATATAATGTTGGCAGAATACATCTTTATTCGGGAACTTTCATATTTCTACATCGGAAGTATGAAGAATTTTTCTTTTGTACTATTCTATCTATTGAAGAGTTACTAGATATTTGGTCTAACCAATGTGTTTACCATTTTCACCTTCTGCCACTCTTATAAGCATTACTTTTGATATGGCTAACAGATTTTGGTTTTTATTTATAGACAAATAACATGTTAAAATTACTTGCAGAAAATTATATTGCATAACAGTATAGGTTTTTGAATAAAATGATACAGAAGATTAGAGCATTCCCAACAGTAACCAGCTTGGCAAACCGGTTACCAACAGATTAGAAAGGTGCTTGCCAATGGTAACCACTCCTATAATCACTTCTCTAACCGGTTAGCAAGCAACCAATTGAATCAGTTTACTGATTCAAACCACTTTCTCAACCATTTGCAAATGGTAGGGCCCTCACAAGATTCTTCCTTATTTTAATTTATTTATTTTTTTGTAATAAATAATTAAAATAAAAATAAAGTGGTTTGAAAGTGGTTAAACTGTTGGTAGCAACGAATCAGTTGGTAGAAATCTGATGTGACGCTGATGTAGCAGAAGTGGTTAGGAAGTGGTTCAACCACGGTTAGGAGCGGTCTTATATGTATTGAAAGTATATCTTAAACGTCTTAGCTTTTTGGGTATGATAAACTCGGCATATTTGAGAACTGAGCTGAACATCATCACATATACTAAATCAATACATCTTTTAGTACATCGGTCAAATTTGGATACATTTAAGTTTACGATAGATGCATGCCAAAATTTCAGGGTGAATACAGATGATCAAGCGTAAGAACTGGTCATGCTTGTACATGCACATATTAGACATACCATTCGCCAATTTTAAACAGTAACATAGAGAAACGCTACGTACATATTAGCAGATACACATTCTGGGCTTGTAAGCATACCCTCAAGGACCTATCATGTACAATGACATTCTGGAGAGTCAACTCAATGAGCGTTTAAATACATAACTCTAGCTTCAACACCTGAGTAGTTGGGTATGCAGTCACGATGTCATACCTAATACACTACATGTTTTAGTTGGCAAGCTGTACACAAAACTTGTCAGAACCAATGGACTCGGCTTTTACTTTGCAAGATATTCCCCTATCTCATACTGTAAACCTGAAGTGAATTATAGAATAAGATACGGTTAAAGAATGCAAGTCAAGGTTTAGTGTGAAGCACATCATTCAACTATAAGTAGTAGTATGAAACTAATGACTAGAATGAGACAAAGTAAAACAATTAGTGCCATGTCAGCATGTCGCTTGATGTTATGTTGCTCCTCATTCATGAATGCTATATGTTATTGGTTGAAGACCATAACTTTGTTGTTTGACATATCAAAGCATTATTTTTGGTACCATTCTGTTTAAATTCCAATTCATATATTAATGCATTGATTGGACCAATCAAGAGCATACCTAATGCTGTGATTATCTGAAACCCTATACTCAGCGCATTCTTTTACAAGTCACCGAGTGAAGAATCCTCCATCAAAGATAGCGAAAGTTTATCTGCTTCACAATTGAAAGAAAATGAAATTAGCACACACCATCAGTTTTAGAAGTTTGGTAACACAATCGATAAAACACACCTTGACATGTTATTGATTCAGGAGAAGTAAAATCTTGATTTTCTCTTTCACCGGATATGATCAGCTTTTCATGCGGTTTTCTTGTATGTGCAGTTAGACTCTTGCTTCTTTTGTGCAAGTGATCATCAGAAGCAGAAAGATCCTCTACACTTTTCCGGACACCCTTAGAATGATTTCTAGAAGACTAAAATACACAAATATTGTTAATATTACATTATTGCAGCATCATTCAGTTTTACATGCAATGAAGTGAAAAATGTAAAGTTTATTTACACTTGCCTGTATTTGGTCAGCATCACTTTTCCTGAATAGCGATGAAGGCAGTAAGATATTGGTTGGAGTGTGTGACACGGACATTCCACTAATATTTTTTTCAACCAAATATTTGGCTCCCAAGTTAGCTAGAATATGCAGCCTCTGCACAATAGTGAATACATATATTTCATCATAAATTAGTAAGTAATGCAAAATACCACAGAACTTACTGAGGTCTTCTGAACATCAGAAGCAGCTTCAGCCCTCTTTATAGCATTAAATATATTATGCATCTCAGAAACAACTGTACGAATTCGATCCATATCACCATCTACAAATAAAGGGTTGAGCAGCGCCTCCATGGTAAAAACAATTGGGCTGCAAAAGAGCCAGGAATGGGTCATAAAAAGTAGAGGTGGAAACATGGGTGAGCTGTGTAAGGCTGTACGCATAAAAAGAAAAAAACGGGTATTTTTGGTATAGGTAGGGTCGGGTTGGATTTACCTGAAACATTTGTTAAGAAATACTTCGAACTTCTTTCTAACAATGTTGTGTTACATATACGAATAGAAAGCAGCATTATTTTAACAATGAATTCATCTATACTATACTAAAATGTGACACAGTTTAAGATATTAAGTTTAGTATAAATTATCATGACCCTTCATTTCCTTTAATCAATCCAAGCCATCCAATACGTAACCAATAACATCCAAGAGACTTGAATGCAAAATGTGTAACCATTATATAATCTATATAATCAATATTCACTAGAATATGAGACTTATATGCCAAATATGTAACACATCTCATATGCGTGTATATATGCGATTACACATTAACATCTAATCCAGCCAAATCATTATTTTAAAAATGGACTCATAAGTGATGACTGCTTGTTCGTTACACTTTGCTAGTTTTTTGAATAATGCAGGTTGTATGAATCAAATTGCTCAAAACTGTCACACCTATTGAAAGGACTTTATGTGAATGATTTGTAGTGATGTTAACTGTATTAAACCTGCTAACTTACCTGAAAAAGGATCCAATAGTTTCTTCATGTATAGAATCTTGGGCGGGAAAATCAGTATCATGGGCAAGAATGTGGATCAAAAAGATCATTGCACAGACAGGATCGTTGGTGAAATCACGCTTTACTGTTGTAGTCCTGGGCACTTTAGCTTCTCTGTGACGGTTTTTAATAATTTCTGCCATATAATTTAGTGACTAAGAAGAGAACAGTATTAGAAAAGGATACATAAAAACATTAACATATGATTAAGCCATGACTTTGCATACATCATCTTTTTGTGAAGAAGCAGCCAATGCAAAAGCACATAAATATTTACAATGAAGAGCATTATTCTTCAAAAGCTTGAATGTTTTCTTGAGGAATGATTTCCGTACCATAGGAGAAGGATCCTGAAAACGTGAGCAATATTCAATAGAAGCAATTGATCTGAGAGGAAGAGAAATAGTACTACACAGAAAAAAATGGCAAAAATATTGGAAGGTTGGTGTAGGCTGAAAGAGCTTGGTTCTTAACATATTTAGATTGTATATAGAAGGATAAAGATTCAAACCTTAGCCATCAAGACTGTTTGGCAGTAGATATCAGGCGGTATATGTGGATCCCATATTTGGGAAAGCCGAAGAACAGATGTAGCTGCAGCTAATCTAAGATGATCCGTGCTATTTTCACTGTTTTAAACAAAAGCAAGGACCAAGAATCTATCATTCCAATAATGCAAACTAGACCAAGTACAGAGGACATCATCATTTTATATAAAACTCTATAAGTTCTATTTTTCTCTTATCCAGCTACAGTTGAAACCAAGTTGCTTAAATCACAGTCACGACCATTAATGTATGTCCAAATCAACTTCTGTAGTTCATTTTCCCGATATTATACCATACGACTATTTTGGCATAGAGGATTTAATGTTGCACCCTTAAATGCTTATGTCATGTCACACTGTTTCCCCCACGTAACGATTTAGCAATTCCAATAATTGAAAAGTATCTACTTCTTAAACTCAATAATCTACCAATAAGCAGACCACACTTTGCTCAATTCCGAAAAAATCCGTACCTGGAGAGTCTGCCTTTAAAAACCTCGGCCCTTTGAAGCATCTGTGATATAATGCCAAGCACTTCATCAATTTGACGAGTGATACATGTACGTTGATGTGGCAAAAAGCTTTTGACGAGTGCCTTAAGCCCAAAAATCTGAAAGGAACAACATCTTTATAACTGTTTTGTGACAGGTATATGCCTTAGATAACTGTTTTGTGACAAAAATCAAGAATACATGTCACGACATGTTCAAACATCTTTATTATGCTATACAACTTTTTCAGTTAACTACACAGTGAAACAGTCATAAGATTCTTAATATATCAAAGACAGAATCTCATACAAAACGCCGTGAATGTTTAGTGCGCTATTAATAACAGTGTTCACCTTCAAGTCGCAAGAAGTAGGGCACTCAGATGAATCATTGGATGAAACTATGTCAAACATTCCAACCTAGGAAAAGAATTAAGGTAAGGATTTTTTTAACATATATGTATATGCAAAAACGACTATATAGAAAATTTAGTGTGAAAAAAAAAATACAAAAAGAATACCTCTTTTTCTAGAATGATATTATCGATGATATACCGAGTGATCTCTTCGGCATGGGGATCAAATGCAGAAACAGAACGCTGAGCCATGCAGCCCAAAGACTGCAAAACTGTAGGGGTATACTGCTCACTTTCAAGAGCATCTACAAGAGTCTAGAAAATCAACAGAATCAGATTATGATCCTTTGTATAACGTCAGCATTATTTATTGCAGGTATATGAGTTTACAAGAGCTGATAAACAAATGCAGAAAAGACATTGACATCATCAACTAAATTGAAATAGTATTCATTGCAGACTACGACATGAAAACCAAAGCAGATGATATGAAAAAGGCTAGTATTATCAAACCTTGCACAGGCATGCGAAAGTGAACTCCTTGGAAGTAACTATTAATTCACTGATTGCAGAAATCGCAAGCTTGGCCTGAGCACGAGTTCCACTCAAACAGATCCTCTCTAAGAAAGGGTAGATAACACTACACATAACAAATTGCATTTGTCATTCCAACATGTCTCACCCAATGGAACCACTTGCCCATTAAATTGAAATCACTTTAGTAAAAAAGCTTAGTTGAACGTGAAAAATCATAATCAATAGAAACCAAATTCTTTCAAGCTATCTAACATGGAATAGAAGTCACTCATAAAAAGCTGCAGTCAGATTACCTGAGATCCACAGAAATATGAGGTCCAGCTTTAGCTAACATTTGAAGCAACTCATTACATAAAACGGAATTATCTTCTAACAACAGCATGCAGAATTGCTCTTCAGAACCTCTCAGAAGTAGTGGGAAAGCATTAACAATAACCTAATAGGAAGAAAATATTTGGTTCACTAGTTATACAATGGAACTGCTACATCACATACAGATGGAATGATTGACTAGTTAAACATTAAATTTTACAAAGTGCACAAATACACACACACACACACACACATATATATATATATATATGTATCTGTGTGTGTGTGAGTGTGTGGTGCAGGTTTGACGATATCCTCAAATTGTTCACCATTAGTAAAGAGGAATATATGGAGAGTTTTAATCATTTTATATGATCTAAAAAGGTAATGACAAAGAAAAAAACAACCCCTTGTAATAATACTTCGGATAACAATTAAATGTAATGAGTATGAGAAGGAAAAAAACATAATCAAAACATAGCCCATTTGTGCTAATTAAATTAATTCAGATCGCATTAAAAATCAGTGTCCCATACCATGAGAAGTGTCACACAAGCATTTTTCAAATTCGGCTCTCTAAAATTGTCTTCACAAAGATGATCAAGTATACAGCTAACATGATCAGAGCTAAAGATATTAAATGCACATTTTGTAACAAGTGATTGTAGAAACTCAGAATCCACATGCATGTCCTTGATCTTCCTGACAAAATTTTCCTTCAAAAAGCAAAGAACTCTAGTCACTTGACTGCAGAGATAAATCACCCTGTTGAGGAACAGCAAAAACTAACAAGTATAATCTAAATTCAACACAAATTAAATATAATAACATAAAAACGACTGCACTTTATTTCATTTTTATGTTTTGCAGCTTTGTCGATTTTGGCAATTTTGTTCAAGGTGCATCTCCAATCTTCAACTAATTACGTAGTCCAGAAAGGCAAGAAGCAATTAAAACTAATAAAAAATAATATAAAATCCAAAATTATACTTCAAATACTGTAGAAGCATTGCATTCAAGTGAAACCATAAGCTAATTAGCAAACAATATACTTTCAATTACGAACAGAAACAACTTTATATAGCACGTGTCTTAATAGCGAGAACAAAAAAACAAAGAACTCACTCTGATAGTCCGTGCATTACCGAACTTCACTTCAAACAATATCTCCTTCAGGGTATTATAAAGATCGTCATCTTTCAGCAAATGTAACTTACGAAAGCACTCTTCTGCCTTGATTGGTATAGAAAAGCATGTCGACATTTTTGTAAACAGCTTTTGTATCCTTTCTTCCCCTCTCTTAGAGACATTCTGCTGCACCACAGATCATATATGACAAAGAAGAGATGCAATTAGAAAAATCTATTATACCACACTCCCAATCAGCAAAAATAAAAAGACACTGGAAACATCTTAGCAATAAAGTGGTATACACTGAACAGAACAATTTCATTGACCACAATAATTACATAAAAGGAACTATTCAGATACACACAATAGTTGCACCAGGTGTAGCTACAGTTTATGCCAATTCCTTCACAAGTCCATAGTCACCCAAAATAACAGCAGATAAGGATTGCAGAGGAGATATATAAAGACATTTAATCAACTACAAGTTATGTCATAACTTTGAAGATGTGTCAGGTTCCCTTCAATATAGCTTCAAAAGTAACGCTACAATTATACAAGTAAATTTAAAGGAAAAAATACAGAAATTTCCAATCATGATGTCAGATTCTTATGTGTATCACTTAGTTCAAAATCTTGAACAGATAGCATATTATATTCAAATTGAACGATAAATCGATATTAAATATTGTCAGCTCCAAGCATTTGCTTAAAATAGTGCCTGCATTGCAATTTCTGCAACAATACTATATCATTAAGATTTACTGACTATGTTAATTTCAAAACTTTATCTACTTATATAACATTAGTGGGCAAACTTAGTAAGGAAAGAAAATATAGGAATATTAGACCTAACATATGGTAATCCTGATGATTATATATGCACTTTGACGGACCAGAAGGGGCACAAAAGATACCCTGTATCACATTGTATAGTAATCAGTTTGTAGTTTAAGGTAGACTATGGCACATCAATAAGAGAATTTTTGTTATATATGAAATTTCACTGTTGAATCGAGCAGCATACAAGGGTGTAACAGTGTAAACCTTTTCACTTGTCCGAAGATCCAGGTAACTCTGCATCTCATTTTGCAACCTGAAACAAGAATAAGCTTGTAAAAAGTTTCTTTTATTTTTCATGTGTGCTAAACTCGATCAAGACCAACAAAGCAAAAGACCGAACAACGATCAGACCTAACCACATTGGAACCAGCAATGTTTGATTCAGTTCACGGTTCTAGATTTTTCATAACACAGGTTTTCAACTCAATGCTAGGATCAAGATCCTTTAAAACTGGTTGTCAGTCCAGTTTGGTACAGAAGCAGTTTAGATCAGTTCATTTATGGTTCTATTATTCTGATATCAACTGGTTTCAGTTTTGATTCTGCTTCAATTTGGTCTGGTTCCATACTGATTCCCAAAGCAACTTCTGGTTATAAAAGTACCTTTTCTTCTGACACAAAACAGCAGCCAACGCCTTCTCATGAGTAGAGGTGAAGAATCCATTCTGATTAGCTGATACTGGATGTGAAAACAAGAAAAGCCAGTGTCGAGTCCTTTCCTCAACTGAAAGTGAAACCGGAAACAAATCCTCTTCAAGCACACGCTCTATATTCTGAAGCCTGAGGAACACATGTTACAGAAATAACATATGTACACAAATTATATCTGATGGCAATCTGACGTGCAAGAAACATACCCAAAATCCACGTCTTTGTCATAGCAAAGCATCAGAATACCACAAGGTATTTCTTCAAATACAGCAGTTAACTTGATGATGCCTTCAGAACATCTAATACAATAATGATGATACACATCAAGTAGCATTTTCAATGCTTTCTTTCTAACAGATACCTTCATAGAGAAAACAAACCATAATAATTATCGGAAAACTTAATATGTGATTGAAAGGCTTTTGTAAAAAAATGAAACCTTCTTATCGCGTAATCTTTTAGCTGCTTGAGCTATCAATTCAGGTGGCACAGGTCTGACAGTAGACTTGGCAAGATCACACACCACTGCAACCGCTTGTGTTCTCACTTTATCATCAAAGTCTAAAAGGCGTCCTTCAAGGGCAGCTGCTCATTCAATTAACCACAAGTAATATGAATCTACATGAACACAAGTATTAGTGATTACCAAATAAGAACTTTGAAGGCTGCTAACTTACACAGAACTGCAGTGGATTCCTCCCCTGATGGATTGGTCAAGATAAAAGATTTGGCACACAATACAGCATTAAGTCTAACTTCCGAAGATTTGTCAGAGAATCTATTTAGAAACTCTATGAAGAGATGGTGGTACTCTTGGGCAACATGGCGTCCTGGAATTGAAAAAAGTTTCCCAACAAACTTGATTGCTGCTATCCGAATATCAATCTGATCAGTCTATGGATGACAGTAGGTGATAAAAGAATGAGACTCCCATTAGGAAATAATTTAGCTCAATAAAATGATAAGCTCATATCCCTATTAACTGTCTACTCTACGTAAGACCGAATATACTTATCAAAAATTTTGAATTTGAAAAAAAAGAAAGACGTACAAGTAGTTCCTGAGTTAAGTTTGGTACAACAGCAATAAGCATTTGGGGAGCACACTGGAAGATTTCAAATATTATAGCATGGTATGATTCTTTGAGCTCACTATTTACACCGTCTCTGTCCAAGATGCAACGGTTCAAGAAACGACAAACCAATGGTTGAAGTGCCTGATTGCAATCTTCAATAACAGAAACAGCAAGCTGAAAAGAAGCGGGAGATGCAACCTACAAAATAAAGGGTGAATATTTACAGAGAGGCTTAAGAAAGACTATACGTCTTACCAGCATAAGTAACATATATGGCATAAGTTGAAGCAAAACAATGATTAGCTTCATTAGAAAAATAAAACAAAAAGATACTGTTTTTCCTTTATTGACAATTATTCAAATATATCTTAGCTCTATTCATTTGCTCATAGTTTATAAGTTTTTCCAATGTGTCTGTCACGTACCATGTATGTTTAAAGATTAGAAGCATTTTTTATAATGATCAAAGGAATATCTTCTGAAATTAATTTACTAGTATATTGAGAATATTCATAAATTATCGTAATAATAGTGAGTTATCAAAATATTGAGCACAGAAACATTTACTTAAAACCACGCATTCTACATTAATTCACTACAATATACCATATTACTTACGGGGTAAGTTTGCAACTTAAACGCAAATATACAATGCCTAAAGTCGGAAAACATGTTAGATCTCTCTGTGCTCTATTTTTTGATCTACACCCCAATGGTTTTGAGGGCTGTGGAATCGTACTTACGCTATCCTGGTTCTGCTCCTGTATGCTCACTAGTTAGGCTCTAGTACCATTAAGTTGTTATAGCTAAGTTTCTTATATACTTATGGTAAAGTCCACCGTTTACAGGATAGCTTATGGTATAAACATAACACACTTAACATGTAAGAGAAATTAACTATTGTGAGTTACTATTAGATTTCCGAGGACCATACATATGATAGATTTAGATTGCCATCTCATATAAAATCATCTACATGGAGCTTGAACCAAAGTGACTGCACCAAGTCTTTAGCAAGTTCATATTTGGACAAAGTACCAATTGGTTGACATCCTTTACAAACCTTTACAGAAGACTCAAACTGACTACAATTGCAGCAAATGACGTATTTTCTAAATCAATGCTCTGACTTAAGGTGCAGATTGTATTCTTAAAGACTCTAGCTTATCCTTATCTTCATATGATGTAATCCTATATTGTGAGGTATACAGACATACAATGATTCCTCTTAACTACACAAAAGAGCAAGATATACCTAAAACTCTTTCCTGTTAGATAATCAACTAAGAATGCGAATCTCGTTTACAAAATTTTTAACTGAAACTTAGACATTTCTTTAAACAAACAGAAAAATGGCAATTCAAACCACCACCTTGAAGTGGACACGCAACTATAATATGATGGTGAATACATGTAGCTATGATACTAGTAAGTTACCTTTTTTTCCTTTAAAAGACTACGAAAAATGACTTCTAAAAGTCCTTGAGAGCATTTCTCTTGAATAATAACTGACATTATTGATGACATCGCACCAAAGACATTCGAAGTATGTTCTTTTCTGCAAGGTAACCATACAACATCATAATCAGTCAGAATTGGATATCTAAAAAAAAGAAAGAGTTCATATGTATTCCATTTTTCTAAACGGTTTCTCTCCTTTATTAAAAGCAGATGAATAGTCTAAATATATAGCACAATGATTGCCTTACATACTGCAACTTTATAAGCATGTAGAATAATATTGATAAGAGCATCAACCAATGTAAAATATAAAAAAGGGCTTCAACCAATAAAAGACCACGCTGTTCATGGTTACGTAACACACAAGTAAACTTGCGATGAAGGAAGATTACCACATTTCCTGACAGCATGAAGAGCAACCAAGAGTCCAAGAAGAAATATACAAAGATATTCCTTGTATAGGAGGGAAGAACCTTACCTTATAACGCTGAAAAATATATTGAACATCTTCACAACTAAATCTTCACATCCTGTATCTAGCATTAGCACACAGAAATTGAATTTTGCAATGGTCTCCAATAGTTCCACTCTTCTAGAGTAATAATATTGACTTTTGGTATCAGCAAGATCCGCAAACATATCCACTAAGAGTTGAAATATATCCTAAAAATAAGCACTTAAGCATCAGCAACGTTTCACATCAACTAAAAAAAATCATATTAAAGTTAAACCGAGTACCCTGAACTCTTCATCAGTAAAGCCAGGATTGGGGGCAAGGATCCGAAGTATTTCGCATATACAAACGGCAACCAAAAGTCTCACATCTTTATCCTTTTGGCGTAACAGCCCATGCTTCAGTATAGAATCACTCAACGGCTTTATAGTAGGCTTTAGCAAATTTGATTGTGTCTTTAACTTTGGGAATGCTTTTGATGCTTGCTGCCAAAAGCCAAAAACCACTTCATATATTTGAAACCTTATTGATCATAATCATATGTATGTTTATTGGGTTAAGAGCCTAGAAATGTGCCCAACTAATGTCGGACTTCAATTGTATGTAACCAAATAAAATCGATTCTATTGTCAGTAACGTACTTTCAATTATTGTTATCGTATGTATCTGATCTTTTATAACTTGTGGACCAATGACATGGCACCGTTTTGATGACGTTGCAACGTATATAGTTGCCACACCATCAAAAATAGCATCTACCTCACAAAGAAGTCATTAAATACATACAATACCAACAACTGAAAGTTCATTACACGCAATAGAAGCAATTTTAGTTACCCATAATTAGTTGGTACACATTTGTAGGCTATTAACCAGAGTGTACTCACCTGAAAACAATATGTACGGATTAATTAGAAACATAAACCCTACTACACAAAACCCTAACTATGAAAATAGTACACTATCTGCTTTAATACATATACATCTACATTTCATATTAAAAAAGGATAATATGATTGTTGATAACGCAAATTTACACAATTAGCGATGTATGAATGATATAATGGTGTGAAATTAATACGAAACTGCAAAACTTACTTGGAGCAATTTAACGAGGAGATCTTTGTGAGGACATTTGTGTTTGACAACAAGCTGTTTTCCGACGTCTTCGATTACTTCCCTTGGATCCTTATCGTCGGCGTCCGCCATCGTCGCCGTAGTTAGGACTGAATAGCGCCAAATGAGGGATTTTTAGGGGGAAACGAAAATTATCAGATTTTGGAATTTTAGAGTGATGACAAAGATGGTCCCCAGACTATCTAAGGTGTTTTACTTTTGGTTCAAACTGTGATACAGCTTAAGACCTTAGAGCATCTCGCCCCGATCCGATGGATATCCATCCGATCTATCCGCTTAATGATGAATACGGATGATCTAAATAGATGAATAGTGGATATGAATGTGGATAAATAGTGGATGGAATATAGATGACAAGTCATCACCCATGGATTTATCCATTAAACCGAACTACACATACATATACGACTACATATACATATATATATATAGGTATATACACATATAAATTTACATATCCACGTACATATAAACCATAAACTGTTAATGTGTTATTGAATGTATAAAGTCATAAATTTTTAAAATTAGATGCATATTTGAGGGGTTTTTTGGATTATTGATTTATATAACAAATCGAAATGCATAAATATATCACGATGAGCCAAGTTACTTTCGACCACATAGTGAAGTCACAATTCATGATTAAAGACAATCAAAACATGTGTGATTAACTGATAAACATAGAGATTACACATTTGTATTTGTTAAAATATATGTTTACTTATAATTGTAACTAGTTTTGCTTCATTGATGATAAATGTTACATGCTCTTGTGAATAGAATTTTGTATGTTATGTTATATTTATTTTTTTGTTACAATATTTTTTGATTTCATTTCAAATTAGAAAATTTTAACCTTTTTTTGAATATCCAACAGACATTCATTAACCCGCTTAATCCATCAGATATGGATATGGATGGATGAATTGAAATTAAATGGGTATTGATATGGATATGGACGAAAATATTTAAATGGATATGGATGTGGATATGGCATCATCCGATCCATATCCGATCCATTGCCATCCATGATCTCCAATGTGTACACTAAATGTACTTTTTACACTATCTTAGTGCAAAAATGACTTAAAAAGCTCTCCAATGTTAGCACTAAACCATCACACTATTTTAGTGCAACACTAAATCCTTGTCAAATTATACTTTATTTGGTGTACACTAAACATTATTCACTATTTAATAATAATAAAAACCAATACAAATGCAATAATATATAATGACTTTGTCATCATCATCTTTATGTGATATGCTTTATATAATTTAATAAGATTTAGTATAAATATTTAGTGTGCACATTGGAGTGAAAAGCATTTAGTGTAAAAGATGTTTAAAAGGTTCTTATTTTGCACTATCTTAGTTTAAATTTATAGTGTAGGGTCGGTCCTGACTTTTTTGATGCCCGGGGCGAGATGATCTAAAAATGCCCTAACTCATCTTATAAGTAAATAACACTATATTTTGGAGTTTCGAACCAAGTCAATTTAGATGGCTTATCCAGTCGACGGCTAATTAAATCAATATAATGCTACAATTAAAGTAAATAAACTCCAAATTAAAATATATTGATCAAATAACAACTATTACTACTTATCTAAGTGTAAACATAGAAATTTGTATGGGAAAAGACTTTGCACTTTCAAAAGTTATGAAATATAATCTAAGAGTTCCATATTTGAACTTTTTATAAGTCAATCGTTATATGTACTATTTTCTTGAAATGTACTTACAAAATGTATTTATTTTTCATAAAAAAATATATTTAAGGGTAATATTTGGTTATAAAAATATATGGCCTTTCGTAAAGCATTCATGTTGTATTCCTCCATTTTATCAGGATACTACAACAAACACTTAAATGAGGTAAGTAATAAGTTATATAGTATAAGGGTTACACTTGACATTAAGGATATATAGAATGGTTTCAAATGAAAATTGGTTAAAAGTTATTGAAATTACACATATCTTCTTCCCCGAAACCCTGAATATTATGTTCTCCATTGAAGCACAAAATTAGGGTTTACTTTCTTATTATAAGTTCAATAATCAGTTCTAAATTATATAGAGTCTACTTTATATATATAAAAAAACACCATTTAATTGCGTTACATCATCTAAAATTCGGTATGTACTAATCGAGCCCTAGACAAATTTGATGCCTTTCGTTGGTTGAAGCCCGGGGCAGTCACCTGGTCTGCCCATAGCCAGGGTTGGCCCTGCTATAAAAATGTTGTAGTAATTATTTATATTTTGACATTCGTACTATGTGATAAAGTACTTAAAGCTACATTTTGTGTAATAACTTACAATTTCATTGTATTGTATTTATTTTGGTAACGTGACATATGTCACGTGTTACCAAATACACATACAATATCAATGAGTAACAAGTTATTACACACAATGAAAGTCAAAAAGTTTGATTACTCAAATGAATGATCATTAAGAATTACATTTATGTACACTTAATCCTATTTATTTATGAAGTCTAATCGTGTAGTTGTTTAACTATGTCTATCTTGCCTTAGAGAGTTGCAATTAATTAACCATGCACACATCTTGTGTTACGTAACTTATCAAATCTTTTAGTCCAATTTCTAGTTGTGTTTAGTTTATGCTCCAAGTTTTTGTACGAACTATGAGAATAGAAAATTAGAAATTCACATTTGTTTTTATCTTTCAAAACTGTGAAAAATAAGTTATTCATTTTTCAATATCCTATGCGCTTTTAGACAACCCAACATCACGATTTTTTGTTTAGCCCTACATCTGAAGAAGAAAATAAGGTCAATAGGTCATTCATCTTGAAGTTCGGTTTTCCATTATATTATATACTTAATTATTACTATATATACTTTTATATCATTATTTTTTGGTTTTATTGATTATGAAACAAAATTTCAAGAACTAATAAAAAAAACAGGCGTAACATGGGAATATTCGCATATGGTTCAACAAAAAAAATCCAATAATGTTATTGTTTTATGCGACTTTGTGGAAAGGAGTCCAAGGGATGAAATTCATCAACATAAGTATCATGTAGCTATTCAGAGTATGTATTGGTGGTTGTTTGAAAGTTATTGTTGAAGTTAGGGAAGAGCCCAATTGTAGTAAATAATCAAACTAAAGAGTTTGGTTAGAATACATCAAATAACTAAAATATTTGTTACATATGTAAAAGCATCTAAATGTAAGCTAAAGCAACTCTCTTTGTGTTCCTAACTTGTACGATATATATAATCGGGCAAGTATAATACAAGTGTCAACTAATTAAATATGAGTATGATAACAGGTTAGATATAAAATTAATCCAATTTAAAAATCTGTTATGATTCTTTTTTAATCTACGTAACAAACTAGTTATTAGGATTAAGTATCAACGAGAAAGCAAATCAATGAATCAATCATCGAATTCCTAAGGTTGTGCATATATCATCTTTAATCTTTTTGTCTATTATAATTGCTTCATCTAGTTCATCTGCTTCATCAATTATACTAGCATAATACCCGCACAATGCAGCGGAATATAATATATTGTAACTTAACGATAATATATATAATTATGTGTACTATTCTTTGATGTATTATTTACGATAATGAATAGATAACGATAGTTTTAATGTGTGGAGTTAAATATTCAGAATAAAAAGGGGTTGGGTTAAGAGTAAAAAATTGATAGGGTTATAAAATGGATGAAGTTCATACAAAATGAAAATTAAATATTTTAATTTTGAAAATGTGAGTCCAAAATTTTTAAGATTTTTAAAACAGAGTACCAACATGCATTATATGTAGTATGGATATGCTCATCTATACATATGTTCATCATACACATAATTTCGACTTGGTGGAAAGGAAATATGCGAACCCATGTTGCCATTTAGAATTGTGTCCTCTCTATGATTTGATCAGTCACAGAGCAAGTCCTCGTGTGATTTGCTCTCAGTCAAGTACCGTCAAACTCATCCGGACATTGTCTAGAGTATCCGGTAAACATATGCACAAGCCAAGTTCTTGCGATTTGAATCAATCAGGGGATCCACTTCAAGTTGTTATATTAGTTATCTTTTAACATTATTCAGAATCATAAAGTGTTAATCATTCGCCAATCATAATGCACTACGGCCCCTTAACGTGCATTGTGTCAAACTATCATGCATCATCGTCTAGTGTACTAGCGAAAATATAAGCAAGTACAAATCCACAAATGTCTCATCAATATAACAATATAATACTACCACAATCAAGAAACGTGACAACGTATCACTAGTATATCATGTCAATGCTACCATCCCCACATGCAATCATCATAATAGTATAGTAACTATACAACACATTTACCCTTTCCGCATGCATACTATATCATCAAATGTAACAATTAGTCTACCCATTTTAAACCATTTGATCATAATCATTCCATATTAACCTTTACAAAGAATGATATTAGTTGTTCTCTATAGGGCAAATAGTCTGAAAATGTATCAAACTTGTTATGAAATTCAAATCCAACATAACACCCATAGGTACATAAGAAATGTATTGAATCAATTCTTTTTAATGAATAGATTCGATCGCAACTTCGAATATGGAATTCAAAGGGATCAAATAGGAAAGGATACTCTGAATCATAGAACTCTAATGAAATATACGATCAACCAACATTTATCGAATTTGAAAAAGAGTCAGAAGAGATGGTTCGATCCTCTTTTTTTTCTCGAACCGAGAGATCCATGAATCGGATCCTGATGCATATAGATACAAATGGTCCACTGGGAGCAATAATTTCCAGGAATATTTCATTTCTGAGCAGAAGAGCTGTTTTCAAGTAGTGTTCGATTGATTACGTATTAATCCATATTTGATTGATTGGTCTGAGGTTATCGACAAAAAAGATTTGTCTAAGCCACTTCGTTTCTTTTTGTCCGAGTTGCTTCTTTTTTTGTCTAACTCACTTCCTTTTTTGTTTGTCAGTTTCGGGAATATCCCCATTCATAGGTCCGAGATCTACATCTATGAATTGAAAGGTCTGAATGATCCACATTTTTAGAATCAATAGGTCTTCAAATCGTTCATTTGAAAAAAATTGAAACCCTTCTTATTGGATGATCATGAGACTTGCCAAAAATCGAAATTCTTGATCAATGGAGGAACAATATCACCATTTTTGTTAACTAAGAATCCAATCCACAAGAAGGGTACCAAAATACAGACTCCAAAGAAAGACTAAAAGAATCTAAAATCAATCAAACACGTCCCTAGGATTCAAGATCCAATCGGTCCAATTATAATCCTTCTTAGCACACCTATTTGATACCCAAAGTAGTGACATCCGTTGAATTAGCTGAGGTGTAGTCATTAACCATAAACCCCAATTACTAGTCAAAATTAGCTGAGGTGTCGTGAGTTGCTAACTTCACATTGCCATGTCAGTGTCATCTCATAAAAAGTTTGACACATTTTGTCCACGTCATCATCATTTTCATCAAATTCACTGTCTTTAAGTATCCGGTGACACCATCTTTTCCAGCGACACCATTTTTCCCATCAACACCACTACAACCAATTGACACCTCCCTAACCACCAACTTTATCAACTTCATGCCCAAAACATGACTATCTTCGATCTCACCACCATCTCTAACATTTTTTCCGGTGACATCATCTTTTTCGACGAAAGCACTACAACCGGTTTACAACTCATTAACCATCAACCCCTATCATCTCCACCTCACCATTATCTCCAAATCATCACCATCTCCGACGTCACCATCATCATCACTATTTTTTTGACGACATCATTTTTTTCGCCGACACTAATAGAAACTATTTACAACTTCTTCTCCACCATAGTAGAGAGATGGAGATGAAACGCCCCGAAATTTTTTTTACTCAAAAATTCTTTTAATCTTATCCCACTGAATATATATGTCGCAAGGTTGTGTCGCATAAACCCATTGACATCGCATTTTATGTCGCATCAACCCTTGTGTCGTAGACTTTGCGACACAATGATTATGTCGCACCTTGTGTCGTATACCCTATACGACACAACCCTTATGTCGCTATTGATTTAGCACCGAAAGCTTATGCGACACAACCCTTGTGTCGCTAAGCTCTTGTGTCGCATTCTTATGTGACACAATCCTTGTGTCGCAGAACCCTTTTAGAGACACAATCCTTGTGTCGCAAAACACAGGACCTTGAAAACACGTGATTTTCACTAAGTGTCGAAACTGAGATTTTGCCACTCAATTTTTACTCCAAAATGGAATTTCGGAGCGTTTTCACTACGGCAACATAATAGAAATAAAAATTTTCCAAGCTGACCTGGCAGCTCGACCCCAGCCAGGGGCTCTGCCCCTTGGACCCCGTCAGGGGTTACCACCCCTTGGACCCCGCTATCAGGGGCGCTGCCCCCGAACCCCCGTACACAGTTTCCAAACCTAAACGACAAATGAATACATACACAACTCGCTTAGACGAACTGATTCGTCTCTTACTTATATAACCTCACGTGTTTAGGACACTAGGAGGTTACCATTCAGAAGACACGCGTATCGTAGGATCGCTAACAACTCACAGGTGAGTTTCATAGCCCCATTCTTTCAAACGTTTTACTGCTTTCGGGGTGAAACACATGCTCAATTACTGTTTTTGAATTATATTAATAAACTTTTATAATTCACAATTATCTTTATTAGTGCCATGTAATACGAAATGTGTAATACTTAAAGAATTACACCCACCTGACTGTCTTGAAATAGTATCAATACTAGATAGGTTATAACCGTACACTGTTGGATTGTGAGAAAACAATCACCATCTCATAACTTGACTAAGTTACCTTTATACATTAACCATATTATCGCGGGACAATACAATCAAACACACTAGAACTGATTAGTTCTACCTTCACTGGACAACAACTAGACTTCAACAGGATTAGTCTTCCTTTAGGAACTAAGACTGCCGATACAACTAGTGATCTTCAGAACGGGAAGTGTACTTAAGTGAACCTTTCCCCGAGACCTCAAATATACTTGCTAGGCTGAGGCTAGGAGTATACATTAGCGACGTACGCTAGTATAGGATCTTTATACTAATACAAACCACCTAGGTGATGAGTATTCATACCTAGGTTCAATGTGCTACTTAATATCTAAGTATTGTACATACATATTTAGATACAGAATATTACGACATGCGTGGCATGATACACTATTACTTGTGTTGGTAGATCTGAATTATATATATGTATATATATATATACTCGTACACTATATCAAGCACTTGGTGCTTCTTACAATTTACATATGCATATTGGCATACATACATACAAATACAATTACTCAAGTCAGGCGCATTATAGTACGGCTGGCTCTCATATACTTAGCTAGGACTGTCATAGTACAGCTGGCTCTACAGTTCACCAGTCGGGCTTGTCGTAGTACAGCCGGCTCAATTATATACTTTGCTTGCGAGCAATACTGTACGATGCCACGGTAAAGTGGGCACAAAATGATATCACGGTTAGAGTGATACAAAACGAGATCACGGTAAAGTGATTCAAAACGATATCGTGGTAAAGCGATACAAAACACAAACAAATACACGAGTTGATACTCGCTCTCAACAACGGACCTACAAATTATTACGGTCGGGGTCGTTGGCTCAGCATATGGATTTATGCTCTAATGTAGTTCTGCGGGACTACACGGTTACTCATTTCAGCATATGGATTTATGCTTTACATACTCTCAGCAACGGGCCTGTCGTTGGCTCAGCATATGGATTTATGCTCTAACATAGTTCTGCGGGACTACACGGTTACTCATTTCAGCATATGGATTTATGCTTTACATACTCTCAGCAACGGACCTGTCGTTGGCTCAGCATATGGATTTATGCTCTAACGTAGTTCTGCGGGACTACACGGTTACTCATTTCAGCATATGGATTTATGCTTTACATACTCTCAGCAACGGACCTGTCGTTGGCTCAGCATATGGAATTATGCTCTATCATAGTTCTGCGGGACTACACGGTTACTCATTTCAGCATATGGATTTATGCTTTACATACTCTCAGCAACGGACCTGTCGTTGGCTCAGCATATGGAATTATGCTCTATCATAGTTCTGCGGGACTACAAATATGTTGCTGGATGCAACACGCGATGCCAGGTGGCACAACAGTTTTTACTCAACAATATATGATGTGGTCATACATTTACTTGGACTATACTCAGGCAGGTTTTGCCTCGCATTGGTTTACTTCACTTATACCAGATAGGTATCTAGGCATGGATTGCCACACCCTCGTTATGACGTAGTCATACGCTTGATAGTATTTAGGCATGTATTGCCTCACGATTGTAGACTCACTATATCTGATAGGTATCTAGGCATGGTATGCCTCATTCCTTACGTTCTTAGGTACATACCACTATTACTTAGGTATTGGATACCTCGACTAGCGTATACACATTGTTGATTACAACTTCAACTTAATACAGCTCAGAATCGTGAATTCTGAACTACTTTACTAAACATACAGGATTTATACTTTATGTTTTCAACTAATACTCTTATGAACTCACCAGCTTTATAGCTGACCTGTTTTAGCATGTGTTCTCAGGTGCCTTGCAGGATTAGGATTACTACGAGATTTGGCTAGCTCGAGTCGCATATTTTCAAACATTGGGACTATCTTGCATTTGCTTTGTATTTTCAAATTAACTTACTACAATCTCGCAACTATGTAAACGTTATTTTGGGAAATGTAATAATTATTTTCAAACGTCTCATTTATAGTCGTTCATTATATATCTTATGCTGTGATATGTGATTTGGTAACACCCGACCCGACCGCTTCCGCAACCCGAAAATTTGAGGGTGTTACAAGGAAGCATTAGAGTAAGCGGGGGTGCTGACGTCAAAATTTGTAAGCGGGGGTGCTGACTTATCAAAGTTGTAGAAATAGTATTTTAAAATATTTCTATTTAGTGAATACATAATTCAAAAAGAGATTTCGTAAGTATGACTAAAGTGTATTAGTTATACAATGGAAATCTCGTTCGTCCCAAAATGTGACATCCTAATTCGTTGTGGGTAGCTTACTTCCAGGATGCAATCTACATGAGCGCTAATTCCCTGAAAAACATATTAAAAAGTCAACAAAATTGTTGAGTGAATTCACAAGTTTTATGTGTAGTTGTTAAACCAAGTTATTTGTAGTAGTTGACATAATGATCAGTAATGGATTTCGTAATTCGTTGGAAAATCATCCAAAAGTTTCGTTGTCCAGATAGTAGTCGTATCGTGACCAAATAATTGTTAAATTTGTAGTCAACCTATGACTAAATAGTTGTTGTTCGTTGGAAAACGTTATTTCCAAAATGTATGTTTTGTTTGTAAGTTTGTTGACATAAAAAGTCAAATAATGTTTCGTTGGAATGTTGTCTAAAATATAGTTTCGTTGAATCGTTACCCAAAATACAGTGTTGTTTAGAAAACTTTAAAAGTAGTCTAAGAATATTGTTTGTTAGAAAACCCACAGGTGATCTAAAGTAAATTTCGTTATTGTGATGTAAACACATCCATTCGTATACGTGTGGAAAATCATTTCAGGGTATAAATAGTATCCGTGTGGAACGCATTCCAGTGAATAAATAGTGTAGTAAACAGTTCAATATAGTTAATCATTGACAAACATAGACGGGAATCTCTCGAAGAGTAGCTAGATCTTACGAGTTAAAGTACTACCTAATTCTATAACCAATACATGAATTCGTTACGTTGTTGCCTCTAGGACTATGTAAATATACGCTCCGCTATTATTTGGAGGGATGTCACCCTGATAGTACCATCTGTTTATCCTGTGTCTAGCGTCACCTAGCTAATGGTTATAGTTTGTAGCCATGCGGTCTCTATGCACTACAAAGTTGTACAACTAGGTCCGTACCAAGATTCGTGGTCATATTCCCAAAAATAGTATAAATCATTTCATAAACAAGTAGTTTCAAGTATAGTATGTAAATCGTTTCATAAATAAGTAATTTGCGAGTAAAGTATGAAAATCATTTCATAAGTAAACAGTTTGCATAATAGTATGAACGTATTCATATACAATTTATATAAAAGCATGAAGGCAATTATGTATTAAGTTATCGCATATAGTAGTGAAATAGTTGCTATGTTTTCTACCCCTGATTTAAAAGCAGTAAAATAGTAAAATTAGGGGCTGTGAACTCACCTCGTGAGCTCGGTATGTGAGTGCTAGCAATGTGTAAGCTCAATAAAGTCTCTAACGTCCTAAACATAAGAGATAGTCATATAAGTAGTTGGCTAAACTTCAAAACACGTTAATCGTTCACCCGTTGAAAGATCGTCATTATTTGTAAATTTGTACGTTCCGTTGGTGATGATTTTGTAATCTATCTTATAACTTAAAAGAAAAACTTTGCATTAGAGATGCCCATTGGATTAATTAGCAACTTGTTAATCTCACCATTAAAAAACTTAATGATATCATAAGTCTTTTAGTTCCTTAATTAAAGAAATCATTAATTAACCCTTAATGAAGCATTAATGAGTTAATGCATAATAATAATAATTAATTAATTGAAAATAAACATTTAATTATAATTATTAAATAATAAATACTAATATATAGATACTAATAATAAGCCTATACGTGAATGCAGATATTTAAAATGACGGAAAATTAATCGATTTGCCACTTTTTCTAGATAAATTAGTCTTTTTGCCCTCGCAAAAAAAATATTGACGTTATGCCCTATCCAATCACAAATTTGCTTTTGTATTGACGTTTTCAAATCGAAAATACCTACATTCATCTCTAATGCAATTTGCAATTTGACATTTGCCAATGCATCCTGATCGCGAATATTGACCGGTCACGTGTACAGGTCGTAAAAGCAAATGCACGGGTCGCAAAAGCAAATGCACGTGTCGCAAATGCATGTGTCGCAAAAGCAAATTTGCGATTTTCAATTGGATAGGGCATAACGTCAATTTTTTTTTGCGAAGGCAAAACGACTTATTTTTTAAGAAAAGTGGCAAATCGATTGATTTTCCTAAAATGAAATGGGCTAGCTCTAATGGTCTTATTGCAATCGTTTAAATACAGCCCAACTATGGTGATACATGAGATTAAGATAATCATTAAATAAAGCCCACAATATTGCGATACATGTGTGAGGTTAGATCCAGTTAAAATGAAAACCCACTAGAACCAGTTACATACGATGCTAAACATTCGAACACCCGCTTTAACCAGTCGTCTTCATCAACGTGAGAATCTTCAACAAGGCTATGGGGTCTTTTGTTTGGGCTTATTATGTCTTAAAAAATGGTGTTTGTATTATTCAGTAAGCTAAAGACCATTAAGATGTTTTGATAGTTTTTTCCTATTAAGTATTAACTTAGCTGAAAAACCTCTTATTCAATACGCTATTTACAATTGATTAAAACTTCTAATTGATAAAAAATTAAAAATAATCCCTAACTATCTATTAGTGTCTCGCATAAATGGATTTCATATGTTTAGTTTATGTGTTAAACAATATTTCCCCTCCCCCCCTTTTGGTTTATGTATTTTAGTCTTCTTTTTATTCATGAAAATATATTTATTGAAGTTATTATTGGTTTCTAAAACGTTGTATCGAGAACCTCTTGTAATTTTCTTTTTTCTTAAGTGGAGTCGCTTGTAACTCAATGTCGTATTCATGTAACTTGTGACACCAAAAAATGGTTAAACATGTGTATTCAAAATGTTTGGACTTTATATTTATCAAACGATCTTAATATTATGTATTCAGATTTTAGCTGCTAGTTCTTATTATTCAGAACCGGTTTTCAGATTCAGCTTTTAGTATTCAGAAAAAACAAAAGACCCCTATAAATGGCGATTTATCTTCGAACCCTATGGCCATTTATCTTCGACAATGTCCAATTCTCACGGAAATTTCTTATTTTGGAGCATTAAAAACGATTGAAAGCATCCGAGGTATAATGACTACTTTTTTAATTAATTACGTTAGTGTGTTTGAATGCGTATGTGATTATGTGAAAGCATCCGAGGTATAGTGACTAATTTGCAGTACACATCACAATGTATTTTTTTCTATCCGTGTTCATTTAAATTTCAATTAAAAACTATTTTTTTAAAACCCACGAATCCCGTGGGTCTTAATCTAGTAAAAATTCAAAAAGATATTATCATGATACTCGTTGCGTTGTATACTTTGAAAAAAATATATATATATATATATATATAAATTGTATGAGTTATATCGTATATAGTTTTGATATTTCGTTGTGGATATATTATCCGAGTGTATATATGCATACTCGTATAACTTTGTCGTTATATATATATATATATATATATATATATATATATATATAGTGTTAATTGAAAAAAAACAAATATTAGTCACAAAAATTTGGTTGTACTTGTATTTCATTTAATCCATTTATTTAGTACCAAAAAGTTAACAATTGAAATAATTGTTGTGTACATTGAGTTGAACCACTGTGACAAATTTAAAATAAAATACGCGATCGGGTAAAAGTACGCGATCGGGTATAGTTTATTAACTTTTAAGCTTCACCCAATCGAGTAAATATACTCACCCAATCAGGTGTCATCATTTTTGGGTTGATACCCGACCGGGTATGGAGACTCACCCGTTCGGGTCTGAGTCTTCACCCAATCGGGTGTGAAAAGTGTTATATGAATTCACCCAATACGGTGGAAAAACTCACCCATTAGGGTATATGTTAGTCTATGTTAGTCCACCCAATAGGATATGAATATTCACCCATTTGGGTGTTGTTAACAAGCTACCATGTGCACCTATTTTTGGTGTTACCCGATCGGTTATGAGATCTCACCCATTTGGGTAAATAATCTTACTCGTTCGGTTGTGGTTGTTTTTGTGTGTGCTTAGTTCGTAACCTAGAATACAATCGCATCATCCCTTTGTTGTTGCTATGAGTTAGTGTTAAATCTTTCACCAAAAGTTGTAGAAAACAACATTCAAACTTCTTCAAATGTTTTTGTACATTTTTAATACTCGTATGTTTTGCTCTATTTTTATATCAGACCAATTATTTTTATCCAAAATCATCATCACCAACTTTTTTTTTGGTGTTAGTTTTTGTTACATAATCTTTCACAGATGAACTATTAACAAAAAGGTTAATTAACAAAATCGGCTATGAACTACCACAATTCTTTGCAGGTAAGCAACTGATGGCACCCGAAAGCGTCGGTGTCGTTGATTGCAACTTAATCGGGCGCCATTAGGGGTTTTAAAATTTATAATTAGCGGGGCTTAAATAATATGTACTACCTACTCTGGTTAGTAAGCAGTAAGTATAACCTAAGATCGTTCTATGAATCCAAATGTGTGGGTAAATTAAAGTTGGCACTTTCGATAGGGAAGTATCTAGGATGGAACAAAGTAGGTAGGTTTGGGGGTCAAAGACAAGTAATTAAAATGCAGAAAATTAAAGTACAGGAAAGCAGATAAAGATAAATATGTGATTGTTGAGATTTCGATAATTAATATTTCGGGATGACAGAACAAATAGGGATGATACTAAGGTGGCAGCCAAACTACTAGGCGTAAACTCTAGAACCCTACCAACTCAATTTCCCATTGGCATGTCACTAGGAACTAGGTTATCATGATTCTGATCGGAGCAATACGTAAACTTCCAATACTTATCTAGTTGAAAAATAAGCAACCTATCTTGGTTTTATACCGAGGTTCATGAATCAGTAGCGTATCGTCTCATAGGTCCGACCGTTCTTAACTCCTAAAATAGTTTACTGTTCTATTAGCATGCAGATTAATAACTTTGTATGTTTGGACCGCCGATTTTATAATACTTGGTTTTTTAAGGATTCTAGGTCATTATGACTTTGATCTAATTCCGAAGTCCTGTTATCATTCATTTAAGCTCTAGTTACTTCGACTTATGATTCAAATCTCTCCTTTTCAAACAGTTATACATCCCCGGATTATTCACAGTTTATTAAAACGTGTTTCATATGCGGACCATGCCTTTCAATGATAGACAGTGTACTTTACGTAGTAGTTCCACGGTTTCTCATATCAACATGCGGTCGAGAGTAATTGACATTGAAAGTGACACTCTATCTAACTAAATGTAAAGCAGTGCAGAAATGTAAACCTAATATATACAACGAGTGGTTTCAATGTATCTTACTTATTGCATGTCATGGGCACAGATAACTACTTACCATAATTAAGGTTGATCAGGTCCTAATTACTAGGTTGCAGTCACGTGGATAACCAGAAAGGGTAATCCATAAATTAAACTTGAATTCATAAGGTCTTAACGTTACAAGGGTTACTAATTCCTATTTTATCTGAACGTATTTCACGAACATCATTTTATAGTGTTTTGACTTTCGTAGGATATACCAGTTAGTTGTAAAGTTGTATTACCCCATCGGGATTCCAACTATTAAACCAGAGCTGATTCCAGAGATATAACTACCTTCGGTCGTTTACCGACTTCCATACATTTGTACTCCGCCTTAAAGCGTTTCCAGTACTATATCGGATAAACAGTCGAATAGGGGCCGTCATATCTCTTTACGATTGTCGTGCATTAGTTATATAATGTCATCCTTACTTATAATTATCTACATCATCAACAACCACAATAATAAACTACTCGCAATTCATGGCAATAAATATATCACATACCAAGCAATAACGCATATTTAAAATATGGAATAAAATAAGTATGATAAAGGTTTAGATATCACCCGGAATTAAATGCGCAGCAGCGTATTATTATGATTGACAACTCGTTTACACGTACAAAGATGAATCTTCAAACCTCCTAACGTTCGTTCTAGCCTCTATACTAATCCGAAGATTAATTACAATAATCCTAGACTATAAGAGAATTTCTAGAGTGAGAAAGTGGAAATGGAAAAGGAGTGTGTGGAAGTATTAGAATGTAGAAGTGTATTCTTGAGTGTGTGTTGAAATGAGACTTAGGGGCTGCTATATATAGGCAAAATATGGCTCACATTAGCACCCCTAGGCTCACATTAGCAAAAGTAGCGGAAGGTGGTGTACGAGGTACGAAAAAGTAGCGAAAGGTGGTGCACCAGGTACGAGCAAGGAGGAAAAACCGCAAGAAAGACGGGAGGGTGGAGGCCGGCGCCGCTGGCTGCTGGCCGGCGGCGGCCGGCTGCCACCCGTCCCGGTTCGTCGTCTTTCGTTGCGTTGCTTAATTCGCGCGTATCTTCGTTGTTATGGGTCCGTTTGCGTCGATTCTTTTTGCATTGGATTCGTAATTCAAAAACGAAGACTTTGATGTAAAGATATCCCAAAAATATGTCTCTTATCTCCAGATGTTGCGTACGAATCATTTGGATCTTTCGGCGGGCGTAGAATCTTCATTCTTTATCCGTTTTTGTTGATTCTTCTTCTGTTGGATTCGTAATTTGAAAACGAACATCTTGGGTGAGATGGATGTTGGTGATGTGCACTTTTTTCTCGAAATCTCCATTTGATGCCTTGAATCTTTAAACGTGTGTGGAATCTTCATTTTTCACCCGTGTTGCTTGATTTTTATCGTGCAACCTTGTTTTTACCATCTTGGTATAATATCACTGATTTGTATTGGTTTTGAGTTTAAAATGCCAAGAATCTTTCCAGAATGAGAGAGATATCGGTTGTAAAAACATGACTTTTTACGCGATATCAAGTATCCCACACCTAGAACTTTGCTTATCCTCAAGTAAACTCATTCTTAAAAAGCTTCTGGAAGGATTATAGTCGCATTAATTTTTAGAGATACCATTTTCCAAAGAATATAAAGTTACAGTTATGAAAGAGTTTTCACCGGAAACTAAGGGTTTATAGAATTTGATACCTTCTTCGAGCAACATAAATGATGATCATGACTAGGCAATCCTCATAAGTGGGTCACTCAAATCACTCAAGTGTTTAGGGTTTCCTACTTACTAGTGTCAATCACTCAGATAGCCTGTCATGCAGCATTCTCTTCATAGGCTTGATCGAGAATCAGATCTCCATCACTTTTGATGAGGACGATACTAACCTTTCGAGATATCTTGGAAGGAATCGGATGTTTTGGGTTGAAGAAGGTGTGAGGGTTTTCCTTGTATTTTCTCGAAACTTTTCTTGAGAGAGTTTCTTTGGAATTTCTCAGATTTTGAAAGGACTACATGGCCTTTTTTCTTTTTTTTTCTTTGGATTTTTTTTTCTTGGCCCTTTTACTTGATCCTTGGGCTTTTAGGTTTTTTCTGACAGCTTTTGCTGAATTTCTTTTTTTGGAGCTCTTTTTACGGATGATGCTCATCCTTTGGGGAACGCTCCGATATATTTTATGGCTTTGTGTTAGGCTGCAGAAGTCTTGGAAAACTAAGAGTATCTTTGAGAGTTCATCAGAAAATGAAACTTCTGTAGGTTTGGGATGAATATTAGGAGGTTTTGATTGGGTGTGTAGAGTGAAGGTTGAGTGGGTGGATGTTTGATGGTGGAAGGGCGTTTGGATTCCTTAGAAGTTATCAAGATGGGTTGTACCTATGCCACGTATGGCACTCATCGGTGTGATCTCGAAATGCATTACAACAGTAAGTTCTAATTTAAATGCATGCATTGGCGCACACATGAAACGAAAAGTGAAGCATTTTAGAGATGAATGCTAATGATGGGCTCAATCCTCACGAATCGAATGTTTTGGTCAACGTGTGTCTAGCCATGTGTTGCCCTTTTCGTCCGTATCTTATTCTGAAATAGTTTTGTTTCGTTGTCAAAACTCGTTTCTTGCAGTAATTTAAATTTTTGAAAGATAGGATTTCTAAAGAACGATGTTTTTGAATCTAAAAATTTGAAATTTTATCCATTTTTAGCCTTTTAATGAAAATATTGTTTGACTTACGGACAAGAGGTAAAAACTTGCGGTTGAAGGCCGTATATCCCACACTTAGAGGAACATTATCCCTAATGTTCGAATCTATTCGTTGAGTATCCCACAGTTAGAGATTCTACTTATTTTCGGATTGTTTCGTAAGTGTAGTGTAGTTTTGATTATCCCACACTTAGTGTTTGGAATATCGGATGAGATAATCAATTCGTTAAACAGGTAGAGGGTTTTGGAACGGTGTACCACTTTTGCTGTGCACGTTGTTGGCTACTCGTAAGAAGTTTGCTTGTCCGTGGCTTGTATCTTATAGCTCTCGGCATTCTTCATCGTGTGGTCCACAGTTTCCCTTGCTTCAGTCTTCTATAGTTTCTCAAACGAACCACTCAATTCAATCAAGTAATAGCTGCTGATAAGAAAAGTAAAGTAATAGCTTAATAAAGTAATAACTGGATAGATGTGATGTCTATGCATCCACAGTACATCAAATACACACAATAATAATAAAGTCTTGGTAGAAAATAGAAAGGAGTGAGAAAGTGGAGCAATCTATTGCTCGGCTGGTGGTGATACTGCAGCTGAAGATACTATAGGTCCAGGAGATGTCTCATCTGATGAAGAATCATCATGCTGTTAGTATGTGTCTTTGTTTGATGCATCTCGATCAGCCTCTGCATCTAGTGTACCTATGGTGAATACTCCATCCTGTATCAAATGGTCAACAAATTCTCCTGCAGGCATGTCGAAGCTGTCAAGTGGAATCTCAGGTGTCCTCAACTGGGAGTGTCCTCTGAATAAATCAGTCTGTCTATGAGAGGATACTGTATCAATCGGTGCATCTGCAGGGCTGGTGCTCCTGAGAATCCCGTGACTCTGAACAATGGTGGCTCGTATAGGGGTTTTGGATATCCTTCTGCCTCTCGAAGTCTGACCTCTAGCCGAACCAACAACAGAAGGAACATGCTATCTCTGAATAGGAACCTGTGCTGGTGGTGCTTGTGGCCTCGGTGGAATTGTGCGAGGTGGTAATCCATGGCCACGGTCAAGAACTGGATGTCGGTGAGGTGCTGGAGTAGGAACTGTAGGAGGATATAAGTGTGGTGGTGCTCGGCCCAATCCACAGGGTAAGTCAGGAAGTGGGCTCACTGGTATCACTGCTGTTTGCTGTCTCATAGCCTTATAACATCGGACATGCATCTGCATCATCCAGTACCAATAGTCTGGCCCTGGTGGTGTCCCATAGTGGTATATGTAAGGGGGCACCCGAGAGCTAGGAGCTGGGGTGGAAGGTCCTGCTCTAGTAGGCTGTGGCACTACTGGTGGTGGTGCAACTGGGTCGTCATAATCATCCTTATCTTTGTCTGAATCTGAGTCTGAATCTGAGTTATTTGGCTCTTTTGGTTGATGCCTCTTTCTTCCCTCTCTTGGTAAAATTAGACCTTGTACCAATTCATCCATACTTTCTGCGTCTGATGATCGTGCCCTGATATAAACTGTGCCGTCTCTCATAATCTTGAGTATATCCATGCTCCTAAGGAACTCATAATCCATCTGGTGGGCACTCCATACTGGCAGGCTTTTGAATTTTTCTACCTCTGTTGTCTTAAGCAATCTCATTCTGCGAATCAGCCTTGTAATTATTGGACCCATATATGATCTCTTTGCACCAAAATCCTTTTCTTCCAGAATCCGCTGGGCAACTAAATAGGCAACCTGAATATTCCTCCGAGAAATATGTTGTTGATGATAACTTACTCCATGCCTCGGATGGTGTGGTCGAGATGGATATCGAAGTGGTTCCATTAGTGAACAGTGGGGAATGTATCTCTTCAGGTGTGTATAGATCCAAATGTTGTGCGAACTGAGCCAATGACAAGGTGAATGAACTTCCCATGTATCGAAATGTGATCGAACTGTCTCCAACTCTACTCCTTGTCTTAAATGTGTATGTGGTCATGAACTCGGTAACCATTTCCATGTATACCGGTTCATCAATGCTGAACAGTTTCTTGAAGGACTCGAACTGCTGACCCTCAACTGGATAACTGAGTAGGTTCTCTAGTCTTTGTCTGAATCCCAATACTTGCAACTTTTCCCAGTCCACATATCTAAAACGCCCGAGCTTCTTTTCTCTCCAAATGCGTGCCATCTGGTCGTGATCAGGTGATGCACTAAGATATGCGAGAGATCCTGTAAGTGGTCGTGCTGGGTTTAGTTTTTTCTTCTTCGGTGACATAGTACCTGAGAACATGAGAGATTTAAAGTAATGGATTCTCAAGAAGAAGAAAATTTAAAGCACTTATTGAAATTTCCAATGGAAGATTTGAAATGAGGGCTTTAAATTTTTGACAGTCCAAAGATTACAGTAAATATCAAATGTCCCCAAGTAATTAATACTAAGGCAATCATTAATAGGTGAAAGATATATAGTCATGAAATGGCAATAGCTTTATTGTGAAGTAACGCAATTTACAAAGTTTGGTGTTACTCAAATTTGAAATGTCATTATTTCACAGTTTATTATTAGTAGGTTTTGACTTTTAAAAGTTCAAGTTGAAGTAAGGTTTAAAAATTCAATTGATTTCTTTTAAGAATGCAATACTTCAAGTTGACTTTTTAGGTCAAAGCTTACTTCAAATAATAACTTTGTATGCCAAAATTATATCATATGCATGTAAGTATGACCTAAATTAATTCAATCATTTCCTATTTGGTAAACAAGCTAGGTCATGCAATAAGAGTTCTGTCATCTATGCGTTTGATTTTATTCAAGACTTTTATTTTCACAATAATGATTTTCTAGTTATTTTGCCTATTTTGACTAGTCAAGCAAGTACAAGATTCTAGTGAGCAAGAATTGTCAAGTAATTTTAATTTACTATTCTATTCAAGCAAGCTAGCTAATCTTTTGTAGATTTTCAAAAATCAACTTGCTAATCCCAATTCATCCGCATTGTGCAATTAACATAGAGTAATCATTCAAATCATCATGATCATTTAAATACCTAACAACTACACTTAAGCATGCAAAATAATAGACTTAATTAATAGGTCAAAGTTCTTCCTTTTTAAACATGTGTGGATTAGCATGGGTAAGTGGTAGTAGTATGTAATTTCTAAGCATTCAACCAAGAAAAGTAGCAATTCCTAGTTACTAACTTAGCTAATTTCATAAAATAGGATATTCAAAGTTCAAAGTGGGTTTCTCATGATCATACCTTTGTAGGGCTTGAAACTTCAAAACAAATGTATAACCAAAAAGAATATGCAATGAGGAGTTCAAAAGGACGCAAAGTTATAGAGTTTGATGAAGATTTAATGGTGGTTCATGGTGGTGTGGATTTGGAAGTGAAGGTGGAGGTGGTGGCCGGCCATGGGGGTCAAAAGGGGAGAAGAAACTATTTGTGTTTTTGAATTATGGGAGTGCATGGAAGTCTTAATGGTCCCCTAGGAATATATGTCCTACTTCTAAGTACCATATTCCTTACATGGTCCCTAATTTACTTTTTAAATTAATAATCTAAGTTAACTTCTAATGTCCTATTAATAATGATTATGAATCTTGAATGTATTTATTGTGACTTGTTACTTGTTAGTTTCTTGTCACGTTATAAATAATTTAGGGAACGCGCACATTTTTACGGGATGATTATAATTAACCTAAAATATTAAACTTAAGTTATTTATTATATATATATATATATATATATTATTTCTTTCTCTGTGACACCCCGTAATTTCGACATAATTAAAAACGTAATTAGCACGCACATTTAGGCTAATTACTTGAGTGAATTCACAACTACTTTAGAGATAAGTCTAGCAAAGCCCACTAGTTAATACGCGTAGTATTACTTATTCGTAATTACGTACAAAACGATTGGAGCAAACGCGACAAAATATACGACTGTTGGTGAACAAAAATTTATTAATAATAGGAGATTATTAGTTAACATTAACGTCTATTAAATATTATTTTGATAATATTTAACGAGTATTTCGTAAACTGAACCAAATTCGAGACATTTCTATAACAAAACAAAGTTATAATGTTACAACTTAGTTAAGTTACCTTTATAAAAATATCTCAACTAAAATATATATCTTAAAACGTATTTAAAAATTTCCAATTTAAAATAAATTAATATTTAATGATCGGGTAAACGAACACGGGTTAAATACCACAAATTTGGGACAAAAATCCCTCCCCTTTCGATTCCCCAAATCAGCCCCAATACCCCCACCCCACCTCATTTCCTTCTCATTTTCATTTCACCAAAAACACACTTTCTCTCCTCCCTCTCTCTAAACTCTCTTCCTCTCTCTAAAATTTACCACAAATCACAACAAAACTACCACAAAAACGACTCGAATCATCTAGCTCCTTTGGAATAAAACATTCACGAGATCACGAGCAACATTTCTACCTTTTCGGATTTTAAAACCGACGCGCGTAAGTTTCCGACATTTTTCAAAAACTCTTAGATTTCGGTATTTTCTTTGTTATTTCATGTTTATAATGATTAATATACCATGTATTAGTGTTACATCAACTTATTATGTCCAAAAATGACTTAAAAATGCGTTTTTAAAATTTAAAAATACGATCAGCTCGTTCTGCGAGCTGAGATCTGTTCTTCCTGCGAACCGAACCGAGCTCGCGATGCGAACCGAACCGAGCTGCGAACCGAACGAGTTGCGAGCCGAACCGAGCTGCGAGCCGAACTGAGCTGCGAACTGAACCGAGCTGCAAACCGAACCGAGATGCGAATTGAACCCTTGCGAGCCGAGCTTGCGAGCCAAACGAGCGAGCCGAACTGACCTGGTCTGCGAACTGAGTTTTGCACAACGATTCGACGTTCGCGTAACGACAATTACACTTCTTACAATGATGATTAACATACCAAGATATATACTTTTGCTAAGCATAAAACGAAACGAGTATAATGATACTTTCAGAAATTATTATTACAAACCGCTACCAACGAGTCGTATACAATCTAAAGCTACAAACTTAAACGACAAACAAACACTTTGGACATAATTTGGTTGAACGAACACTAGCATGGATGGTCAAACTAAGACATCCACATACTTATCAAATCTCATACGTTTAGGGCGTTAGGAGATTCTGGACTATACTTGGGCTTTAGGCTTTGCTAGCACTCGCACATTACTTAACTCAACAGGTGAGTTCACAGCCCCTACTTTTACTGTTTAACTGCTTTTGAACAGGGGTGGAAAACATAGTCAACTGCTTTATTAATTGCCATAACTGCTTTTACTACATGATTGTATACATGTTTACTCGAACGATTAGAGTACTTTGAACTGTTGAACGATTGTGTGAACTAATGTTTATGAAATAACATTTTCATACCATAAACTAAAACAAACGTGGTAAACTAATTGATAAACTGTTTTGTTTGAACGGGAGAACGACCCGTGCGTATTTGGCCGGAGAACGACCGGTACTTTTATGTAAACGCTGGAGAACGACCAACAACGTATTTTAGTGCCAGAGAACGACTGGCCAATTGGACGGGAGAACGACCCGTGCGTATTTGGATGGGAGAACGACCCATGCGTTTTTGACCGGAGAACGACCGGTACTGTGTTTCGCTGGAGAACGACCAACAGTATTTATTGCCAGAGAACGACTGGCCAAGTTGGACGGGAGAACGACCCGTGCGTATTTAGACCGGAGAACAACCGGTTTTGTAAACGCTGGAGAACGACCAGCAACGTATTGCAAACTGTGTTTTGGGTAACATCCCACGGAAACGGTATTTTGGGTAACATCCCACGCAAACTGTATTTTGGATAACATTCCACAAAATGATTACTTGTCTATTATGGCAATAACTATTTGTGAACGTATTGGTTTTAACAACTGTGCTTACAAACTTGATTCAACTATTGCAAACATAAAACCTGTGAATTCACTCAACCTCGTTGTTGACTTTTACTATGTTTTTCAGGGAATTAGCTGCATGTAAGATGACCTGCACACATGGAACATAGGCGACCCATGAAGGAATAGGATGCCAACTTTTGACAACTGGATTTCTTTTGTATAACAATAGTGATTTTAGTGATATTTACGAAATCTACTTTTGTAAACTTAATACTTTTAACTTGTACGATTCGAGGAATCGTAAACTTTGTAACTAATACTTTGACATCTTAATATATTTGTTCTGTTGTAATCATATGCTCTGATACGTATGCATGTACTGTATATTGTGGCACTCCCCATACTTAACTAAATGCTTCCGTTAAATTAAATCAATGATTTTTGGGGGTGTTACAGATTGGTATCAGAGCCATTGGTTATAGCGAACTAGATTTCTTAGGTGACTTAGAGACCTTAGAGACCTAGACTATAGCCTTGGCTAGAACGCACATGCATACACACATTTGCATACGACTAAACTATCGACGCAACACATCGACATGCGTGATCCAATTATTGAACCGTACTATGTCTGAACCGTTCACTTTCATTCTGATCTCATACGAACCTGATCGTATTAAACGGTTGATGAAAAGAAGTATGTATTTAGCATCATATAATGACGCCTGGCCAACGTGATTATATAATACTAAGTACATATGGGCGTTTCATAGTCGTGAGATACGTGATGGGAATCCTATAATTTCTTATAAATACTCGATAACTAAAATATGTGAAACTTTATTCTTCACATCCTTTTCATTGGCATTGACTTCTGCACTCCTTCATCGCAGAACGTCATCATGCCACCTAAACGAAGAAATACCCGAAACAGTCACCGAGCTCCTACACCTCCCGTCGTCGAAACTACCGAACATATCATCAAACGACGTGTGGCTGAAGCAATTGCCCAATATGAGGCAAGCCGCAATCGTGATAATGTGGTGCACAACAGTGGAACCACTCCTGTCAATAGCGAAACTCCTGCGAATACCCAACAAGGGTGTTCTTACAAGACCTTCCAGGCTTGCAAACCAAGCACCTTCACCGGGACTGAAGGGGCCATCGGCCTAGTCCACTGGATCGAGAAGATGGAATCGGTCCTCGACATCAGCGACTGCACTACCAATAACGTGGTGAAATATGCCACCTGTACTCTAGCTGACAAAGCGTTAACCTGGTGGAACGCGCAGGTCCAGATTATTGGAGGCTCAGCCGCTTACTCCATGACCTGGGAGACTCTGAAACAGATGATGATGGAGGAGTTTTGCTCTCCCAACGAGATCCAGAAACTCGAGACTGAACTCTGGAACATTCAGATGACCGGCGCTGACATTACCGGTTATACAACTAGATTTCAAGAGCTTGCACGTCTTGTGCCCCACATGGTGACTCCCGAAAAGGAACGCATCAAACGATACATCAGGGGTTTGGCCCCACAGATCAGAGGCATGGTGATGTCCTCCAAACCCGCCACTTTTAGGAGCGCAGTGGATCTGGCTCAAAGTTTGACTGATGACGCAGTCCTGATTGGAACCTTGAAAGCTGCTTCAGGGAAAAGTGATCCCAACCGTACTGATGCTGGCGATTCTGGAAACAACAAGCGGAAATGGAACAATGAGGGCAATGACCGTCAGGGTCAACAGAACAGGAACCCGGGGAACACCCGAGCATACATTGCCACCACCGCAACTAGATCCAAACCTTACCTTGGCAACAAACCAAAGTGTCATAAGTGCGGGAAGCACCATACAGGCGAATGCGCCTTTTGCCGAGACTGCAAGAACTGGGGTCACTTGGCCCAAAACTGTAAAACCAACCCTCCCGCTCGAACGAACAATGGGTGCTTTGAGTGTGGCGAAATCGGGTGTTGGGAATTGATGTTAATACTGTTACTAATACTGTTGATTGAAGAATGCACAAGGCATTAACACTTTTAGTGTTAATGTTACTACTGATATTAACACTGTTAGTGTTAATGGTTACCACTGTCTTCAGAGTTACAACTGTTGGTTGAAGATTAACACTGTTATTGAAGATTGAAATGAAGACAAGAGTTACAACTGTTAGTAATAGTTTCAACTGTTAGAGTGTTACAACTGTTAGTTTGTTTTACAACAGTTAATATTGTTTGAGCTAGTTACCACTATTGGTTGGTAAGTCTAGTAAATTGTACAAGTGTTAACACTGTTCTATAGGAATTACCACTGTTTGTATAGTTGTGGTAGTTAACACTGTTTATGTATAGAATAGGCGGAAAAGATAAAGTTTGAATAATTATGGAGTGTAACTGTTTCCATAATTATAGGAGATTGTTTAGCAGGACTCTATGAGATATAAATAGAGATCCTAAACCTAGATTAGGTTAACATTTAGTTTCACGCAGCTTCAAGGTTTTGTAACCCTAATACAGTTAAGTGTATTCGTCTTATATTATTAATAAGATTGAAGCTTTTGATAGTAACTTTGTTTTATTGATTTTATTATTGATCTTCATAATATTATTGAGTGTGATTCCGTAACTTCTCAGTAATAATTCAAAACTTGTGTTAATCTAATAAATTTATTAGATCGATCTTGGTTTATCAAGTGGTATCAGAGCTTTTGGTTAAGTTTTGAATACAAGAAGATCTTGGATCACTGTTTGATTGATTATTTTCAAAATCTTTTTATTAAATCAATGGCAGAAAGCAATGAAGGAATTCAGGTCACTAAAATACCCATGCTTAGACCTGATGAGTTTGATCTGTGGAAGAACAGAATTAGACAATACATGCTTCTCACAGATTATCAGATGTGGGAAGTGGTTGTTAATGGTCCTCCAGTAACCCTTAATAGTGATGGTGTTGCACAGGTAAGATTACCACCAACATCTGAGGCTGAAAGAAAGGTTAGATCTATAGAGTACAAAGCTCTAAGTACTTTATTGTTATCTATTCCCAATGAATATCAAAGACGATTTGAAGCATGTCAAGATGCTAAAGTTCTCATGGAAGCTATAGAGAAGAGATTTGGTGGTAATGATAACACCAAAAAGAATAAAAGATCTTTGTTGAAACAACAATATGAGAATTTTAATTCTGCAAAGTCAGAAACTTTGACTCAAACCTTTGATAGGTTTTCAAAGTTAGTAGGAGATCTGGAAAATCATCAAGTGAAGATTGATAGGGATGATTTAAAAAGGAAGTTTTTGAGGTCCTTGGGAGATGAGTGGACAATTTATACAGTTGGGTTAAGACAAAGTGCATGTAACACCCGCTAAATTAGGACTAATGATTAGTGCCTAACCCTCTGTTAATACATGTAATTAGTTGGTTTTAGGCTAATTAATGTATCAGATTTTATATTGATGAATATATACAAATTTTGCGATTTGATTAAATCGTACGAAATTTAAATCGAATGTAATTCGATTCAATTTTATACGGACGTTGGTGAACAAAATTATTAAATAAGATAACATTATTTAATAACGCTATTATATCTAAAATAGTATTTTGATGATAATTCATACATGTTTCGTATCGTACAATTAAAAGCCTACGCGATTAGAATGTTAAACGCGCAAACAATGTTAAGTTATACTTTATAACTCAATTATTAAAGTAATCGGTGAAATATTTTAAGTAAAAATATTGGGTAATTATTTGTGCCTTAAAACGGGTGTATAACGCGCGAAATAATTATCTAACGTTTAAACAATCAGGAAAACGAACACCGCACGGAACGCAAACGCGAGGAACAAGTTTGGGACACACCCACATGGGGTGGGCCCCACGAAAAATCTGCCAAAAGGGGTGAGGTCACCACCTCCCCACCCCATTTTCACCTTACTATTCTCTCTCTCTTCCTCTCTTTTCTCTCTAAATCACAAACCACTACCACCTCACTAAATCCTAAAATAACACCTCCAAACGACCTCGAATCTTCACACTCGTTTGGAAGAAAATAACCACGAAGCAACGATCTACACTTCCATCTTTTCGGAATTTTCATCCGACAAATTGTAAGTTTCCGACAAAACCCGCAACTCCTCGATATTTGTGCTTAAAATGTCCAAATATGGGTTGGGTAAAAGTTTCAGGCCAAACGGTGGCCGGAAAACTCGTTTTGGCTCAAAAATCCGTCAAACAGACCTAAGTGTCGCAAAGACGACCAGTATAGCGTCACTTCGTGCGTCACTTAAGTGACGCATTGAGTGTCGCATGAAACCCTAATTTTGCCTAAGTGCCGCATAAAACCCCTTTTTCCCGACACTCCTACCGTCACTTGACTAGTGACGCACAACAACTTTAACCGACACTTCTAGCGACACTTCCTAAGTGACGCCTAAACCCATACCCGACACTTATAGCGACACTTCCTAAGTGACGCCTAGACCCATACCCGACACTTATACCGACACTTACCTTAGTGACGCCCTACCATGCGTCCCTTCCCTTAAGTGACGCATATGCTCAGATTTACTATTTTTAGCGACACTTCCCAAGTGTCGCCCAAGCCCTAAGTGACGCATAAACAGAAGGTTTCAAACTAATTTTACACTAAGTTTTGAGGCCCAAATTTGACGTCCCATTTCACCCAAATTCAAGTCCAGGTGCGTTTTTCACCAAAGCAATATAGTAGAAATAAAAATTTTTCAAGCTGACCTAGCAGCTCGACCCCAGCCAGGGGCTGCCGCCCCTTGGACCCCGCTACCAGGGGCGCTGCCCCTGGACCCCCGTCATTAACGGGCTTCGCCCTTGCCCTAGGTTCACGAGTAATGGTGTTACATCTAAACTTTCACACAAAGTGTTAAACTTGTATAACATCAAACACGAATGCGACATGACTTCTAAAACACTTTGGAACACGTTTTTTTCAAGAATAATGATAATATTATTATTACAAACAATCACCAACGGGCCGTACACATTTTCAAACACCTAAACAAACAACCAAATTGTAATCATTTGGACATTCTAGTTGGACAAACAACTACAAGGTAGTCTTATTAGATGCCTTCACATGTTTATAACCATCGCGTGTCGTGGACACCCTCAGGTTACAAGTCTTTGGACTTCAATTCTTGGCTAATCAACTTCAGTTTATTAAGATAAACTCTCAAGACTCAGGTGAGTCTCATGGCCCCTCTTTTTAATGTTTTACTTGGGGTGTGATACATTGCTCTGTTTTTAACACATGAACGCGAGTACATATTTCAATATACTACATGAGTTGTTTTCAACTAATCAAACAAAGTCCTCCGTCAGTATAGTATGGTAATACGAAAGTAGCGTGAATATTAGTATATGGTACCATATAGGATTGACCCTCCTCGTCCGGGTTAGCAAGCACTAACCGGGTAAACGGACGTACTAATATTTGGGAAGACGAGTGTAGATTAGGCACTCGTGGAGGCACCTCGCTCGGAATTCTCTATATGGGACCCGACCCTCGAGTTAAGCTCAGACTATGCGCTCATGGTTGTATACATTATCTGTAACTTTATTTGCTGGTTGCAAATCAATACTTAAATCTTGCGGTTCATTGAATATTATTTGATACTCAGACCTGTGAGCTCACCAGCGTTAGCTGACCCATTTTAGCATGTATCACAGGTACTCAGCAGTAGATTTGGACTGCCCATCAGGATGCATCTTAGCTCGAGTCTTCATGCAAACTTCAGAGATTTCATTGCATTATTAGATTTTGTATAACTAATTATGTACTTAAATCTCTCATATTACGAACACGAGCTATGTATGAGTTCAAATTGTTGTAAACCATTTAATATTAATATATTTTGTTAAAACGACGCATATAGAGTCGTTTGCTATATATCTGTGTGCTTTGATTATTGATTAGTAACACCCAAAGTATGCTTTCGCGAATCATTAAATTTGGGGGTGTTACAGTGCAGATCTGGAATCAAAAGAGCTGGAAGATATATATAATGATCTGAGAAACCTTGAAGCTGAAGTGGAGAGCAAGAAGATTGGATCAGGAAGTAACAACAATAATTCTGCATTTATGTCAATGGCAGGAACAAAGGCAGAATCAAGTCAGAAAGGTTCTTCTTATGGGTCTGGTGGAGGTGGATCATCATCAAATCATTCTAATGATCAAATCTTAGAATCTTTCTTTGCTAGTAATGTGAACTCTTCACTTACTAATGAAGACTTAGATCAATTTGAATCAGATTATCTAGAAGAAATGGATAAATTGCAAATTGCCTTAATCACTCAAAGGGCAAAAAGGTTTATGCAAAGAACTGGCAGGAACAACTTTGCACAGAAGAGGAATGATGCAAGTTGGTTTGATAAGAGCAAAGTTGAATGTTTCAACTGTCATAAAATGGGACATTTTGCTAGGGAATGCAGAAGTCCAAAGAATGAGCAGAATGATAAATGGAATGGTCAAAGAAGTGGAGGAAATGTGAGCCAAACAAGGTCTGTACCAATCCATGGTACTTCATCAAATGCCCTTGTATCTGTGGATGGATGTGGTTGGGACTGGAGTGACCAAGAAGAACATGAAGTTAAGAATCAGTGTCTCATGGCTACTGCTGAATCTGACAAACAGTCAGAGATTCCTTATGAGGTACAAATTAAATTATGTTCCACTGTGTGTAAACAAACAGTTAAACATTATAGGGATCATAATCAGAAAGTGTGTAATGAATTAAAACAATGTAAAATCAAGAGTAAACACACAATATCAGTAATAGAAAATCTAGAAAAACAGATTCATGCATATGAAGAAAATGCAACACAGTTTAAGTATGATATTGAATTTGCTAGGTGAGAGAGAGATACTCTTAAAGATAAGGTAGAATTATTAACTAAGAAACTTGCTGAGGTCACATGTGAAAGAGACAGCATAAGACTTAATGTAAGTAACTTAGAAAATGCATCTAAGAGTGTTCATAAACTTATCAATTCACAGATTCATGATAAACTTAAGACTGGGTTAGGATACAGTAATGTACCTCCTCCTTATAACAACAACTACTTTCCTTTTAAAACTGATATTGATATCAATTCACTTAAAGAAGGAATGAATGTTGATGTTAAAAAGGCTGACCCTGTTAAGAGTTTAGAAGAAGATGTGAACTTTGATAAAGTTGAAATTAGAGATTGGAGTAAAGAAGATGATGAGGAAAATGATACTTCTGAAAGTGAGGACACTGTGACAAATCATTCATCTAAGTCAACAAGTGAGAGAGGCAAAAGCATTACTGATCTAGTTTTAGAACTTAAGGTTAATAAACTAGAAGAGGGTAAGAAAATATTTGTAGAGAAGGATAAACATCAGGTAGAACATGTGAGAGCCACACCTAACACACCTAGGAAGTTTCAAAGGAATGTTAGGAATGCAGTGAAATCATCTGTATCTGTATACTACATCTGCATTGAATAAATGTGATAATTGCAAATGTAAGGATAACTTCTCTAAATCACAAAATATTCAAAAACATATTCCCAGAGGTAATCAAAGAAATTGGAATAAAATGGTAACTCAAAAACTGGGAAATAATGTAACAGTGATTAGAGAAAAGTTGTGCCTTATATGTGGCAGAAATAATCATCTTCAACATGACTGTTTTCATAGTCCAAAATCTGTTCAAAAGAATGTGAAACAGCCATGGACATCAGTTAATATGATCAACAAACAAAATTTTAAATCTAAAGTTAATCATATTGCTGCTGTCAGAAAGATGAATTATATGGCAAATCAAGCTAAGGCTGCTGCAAAGGTTTCCACTGCAGGAACAAAAGTTACAGATTTAGCCAACAGTTTTAAGGCTAAAACAGTGGCAAAAGAGTATAATGTAAACAGTGGTAAATCTTTTAAAACTGTTAGGACAGTTAATTCAACAGTTACCACTGGTAGAGTAAATAACACTGTAAGGAATACTAACAGTGTTAATTATTTTACCACTGCTAGACATAACAACAGTTATAATAAGTTTAACACTGTTAGGCATTATAACTATGGTCCTTCAATTAACACTGTTAGACCAAAACCCACTGTTAAGTCTAAAATTAGTTGGATTTGGACACCTTTTCGATCTAATTCACCAAGAGGTCCAAAATCCAACAATGTATCAAAATCAATGATCTTCAAGAAAGTTGATTACTTTGATACATATGGGAAACCCAAAGCCAAATTGGTTTGGGTTCCCAAGAGAAATTAATTTTTCTTTTTGTTTGTTTGTGTGCAGGGCAAACCAAGAAGCCTATGGCATATTGATAGTGGCTGCTCAAGACACATGATTGGAGATAAGGATAAGCTACAGAACTTCAAATCATTTGATGGTGGATATGTAGCATTTGGAAGCAATCCCAAAGGGGGAAAAATTACAGGCAAAGGAACTGTTCAGAGTGCCAAGCTAAGTTTTGAAAATGTTTATTTTGTGGAACAATTGAGGTATAATTTGCTAAGTGTGAGTCAAATTACAGATAAAAAGAACCCAGTTCATTTTACTGACACTGAATGCCTTATTTTGTCAAAGGAATTCAAAATTCCAGAAAATATGATTTTAATGAGAATTCCTAGGCAAGATAATGTATATAAGTGTGACTTAGCAAATATGGCACCTCAACCTGATTTAAACTGTCTAATTTCAAAAGCAAATCTGAATGAATCTAATTTGTGGCATAGAAGGATGTGTCACATGAATTATAAAACCATTAATAAACTTGTCAAAAACAAGCTTGTTAGAGGTTTACCTGAAAAGGTATATTCATGTGATGATCACTGTGTTTCTTGCCTTAAGGGAAAGCAACACAAAACTTCTTTTAAGTCCAAATCTGTGAATACAAACTGTACTCCTTTACACTTGTTACATATGGACTTATTTGGACCAACAAGTATAAGAAGTATGGGAAAAAGATCTTACTGCCTTGTAGTAATTGATGATTATACTAGATTTACTTGGGTTTTCTTTCTTAGAACAAAAGATGAGACAGGTAAAATACTTAGATCATTTATAACTAAGATGGAGAGTCAATTAGATAAAAAGGTTAAAATCACCAGGAGTGATAATGGAACAGAGTTTAAAAATCATGAGATGGATAAATTCTGTGATGAAAAAGGCATTAAGAGAGAGTTTAGTGCTCCTAGAACTCCTCAACAGAATGGAGTAGCTTAAAGAAGGAATAGGACACTAATTGAGGCTGCTAGAACTATGTTAGCTGATGCAAAATTACCTATGTCTTTCTGGGCAGAAGCAGTTAGCACAGCTTGCTATGTTCAGAATAGGGTAACAGTTGTTAAGCCTCATTTCAAAACCCCATATGAATTGCTGTTTAAGAACAAACCATTGGTCAGTTTCTTAAAATCCTTTGGATGTCCATGTACCATTCTGAATACCAAGGATCACTTAGGAAAGTTTGAAAGCAAGGTAGATAAGGGTATTTTTGTAGGGTATTCCATCCAAAGTAAGGCATATAGGGTTTTCAATCAAAGGACCAGGGTAATAGAAGAATCAATGAACATCACTTTTAATGAGAACACCATTAATCCTGATGGGATAGGTCCAAAGTCATTGTTTGATATTGATGCTCTTAATTCTGCTTTTAGATATGCAACTGTAAATTCTAGTGCAGGTACTAGTACAGGTACCAACACAGGAACAGCAGATGAAACAAGTGAGAAAGTATCAGGAATGTCAATAGAAAAGAATAAAGACTCTTTGGAATACATTGTATTTCCAATCTGGACTCCTGATCCACCAGAGGTTTTTTCCTCTGATCAACCACAGTCCTCTCAGAGAATGGAGACAGAAGAATCTACTGATATATCATCTAGTGAGAGTTCTGGACAAGAAGGCAATCTTACTAACTTAGAAGCAAACATTCCAGAGACATCAACATCTACTTATCATGTTCACAAAGATCATCCTCTGGAACAGGTAATTGGGAATGTTGACTCTGCTGTTCAAACTAGACAGCAATCTACTGTCAATGAAGAAGAGATACATACCTCTTTATATGTATGTTTTCTTTCTCAAGTTGAACCTAAGAAGGCAGTAGAAGCTCTTAAACACCCTAGTTGGATCGAGGCAATGCAGGAAGAATTGTTGCAATTCAAAATACAGAATGTCTGGACTTTAGTTGATTTACCAAAGGGGAAAAGGGCTATAGGTACTAAATGGATATTCAAAAACAAGAAGGATGAGAGGGGAATTGTAATCAAGAATAAGGCCAGGCTGGTGGCACAGGGATATACTCAGGAAGATGGTATAGATTATGATGATGTGTTTGCTCCTGTTGCAAGGATAGAAGCCATAAGATTATTCTTGGCATATGCTTCATATAAAGGTTTCACAGTATATCAAATGGATGTCAAGAGTGCCTTTCTGTATGGCACTATTGATAATGAGGTGTATGTTTGTCAACCACCTGGATTTGAAGATCCTATATATCCAGATAGAGTCTGCAGATTGGATAAGGCACTGTATGGCCTGCACCAAGCACCCAGAGCTTGGTATGAGACTCTATCTGTTTATCTTTTGGAGAATGGTTTTAAAAGAGGTACCATTGACAAGACACTGTTCATAAAAAGGGATCACAATGATATTTTATTGATACAAGTGTATGTTGATGACATCATTTTTGGATCTACAAATGATGGGTTATGCAAGGAATTTGAGAAGTTAATGCATCAGAAATTTCAAATGAGTTCTATGGGGGAACTTAATTTCTTTTTGGGACTTCAAGTCAAACAAAGCTCAGATGGCATTTTCATCCATCAGAGCAAGTATGTTAAAGACATACTCACCAAATTTGGCTACACTGAAACAAAAGTGGCTAGCACACCTATGGAGACACACAAGCCATTAGCTGCAGATCCTGAGGGGGAGGAAGTAGATATACATCTGTACAGGTCTATGATAGGGTCATTGATGTATCTAACTTCCTCCAGGCCAGATATTATGTTTGCTGTATGTATCTGTGCCAGATTCCAGACTTTTCCAAAGCAATCACATCTGTATGTTGTAAAGAGAATTTTTAGATACTTAAAGGGACAACCTGATATAGGTCTTTGGTATCCAAAAGATTCTTCTTTTGATTTAATAGCATATTCAGATAGTGATTATGGGGGAGCTAGCATGGACATGAAGTCAACGTCAGGAGGTTGTCAATTTCTAGGAGAGAGGTTAATTTCATGGCAATGTAAGAAACAGACAACTGTATCAACATCCACTGCTGAGGCTGAGTATGTAGCTGCTGCAAATTGCTGTGCTCAGGTCTTATGGATTCAGAATCAAATGCTTGATTATGGTTTAACTTTCTTAAACACTCCTATTTTTATTGATAATACTTCTGCTATCAGCATTATCAATAATCCTGTTAAACATTCTAAAACTAAGCATATAGAGATTAGGTATCATTTTATCAGAGATTGTAATGAAAAACGACTTATTCAGATTATAAAAGTCCATACTGACAATCAACTTGCAGATCTGTTCACCAAAGCCTTTGATGTGGGCAGATTTACATTTCTAATTACAAGTATTGGTCTGATTAAATCTTCTTAAATTGTTTCTCCATGACTAGTTTGTAAAACATCTTTATAATGCTTAAGGATTAGATGCTGGTAGATGTAATTGATACTAACAGTGATAATAGTCTTAGTTACAACTGTTTTGATTTCTTAATTATCACTGTTATTATTCAATTACCACTGTATATGTATTTTGTTTTGTTTACACTGTTAGTTTATTTTTATCACTGTTTTTGTTGAACTAACCCTTTGTAGGTTATCACTGTCTGTTAAGCAACTACCACTGTTAGTGTAAACAGTTTCCACTGTTTTCACTATTCAATTGTAACCTTCAGTGCCACTGCTAATATAACTGTTTGCACCACTGTTAGTGTAACTTTTACCACTGTTAGTATATCAGTTACCACTGTTTATACTATCAAGTTGTAATTTTTCACTATCACTGTCTATATTTCAGTTTTCCTTTTGCAGGTACATTAAAAAAAAAAAAAATCCCTGTTAGTAATACTAATACAGTCACTAGTGTTGAGTTATAATTCCTTTGGTCAGGAGTTATTTCCATCAACTAGGTGTAACACTGTTAGTATTATTATCATGAATGTATAAGTACTGTTAGTTCTTTTTGTTTCCACTGTTTTAAGACAGTTTCCACTGTTTTAAAATCATTTCCACTGTTAGTGTTAAAATTGGAAATTTTATTTCAAAATTAGGTCATTGAAACTAACAGTATAAATACTCCCAACACTTGTACATATTCTTTACGCTTTCATAAACACTGCTTTCATAAACCCTGTAATCACTGCTTTCGCAAATCCTTATACAGATCATTCATGGCTTCTTCTTCATCAACCACCCCTTAACTCTCACTAGGCAAAGATCATAACATGATTGCTTTTCTTGTTAAACCTACAATCGCCAATGATTATGTTGAAATCATTGATTTTCTGCGCAATTCATCTATATATTATGCGCTAACTGTTGCCCCCAGAATTTCACACGACTATATCAATGAGTTCTGGGTGAATGCTAGGATTGAAGAAGAAGCATGCATTCAAAGAATTGTTTCTACTGTTGCTGAGAAACAAGTGGTGATTACAGAAGCAACCATTCACTTTTCTCTTCATCTTGAAGATGAAGAAGGTATTACTTCAATATCTGATGAAGCTTTATATACCAATTTACAACGAATGGGATATGAGGGAAATCTGGGTGGGTTTGTTTTCCAGAAAACTTTGTTTTCCTACCAATGGCGATTTTTAATTCATACATTACTACATTGTCTATCTTCAAAACGTTCATCTTTTGAACAATTTAGTAGTAATGTAGGTTATGCCTTGGTATGTCTAGCTACTGGCCAACTTTTTAATTTTTCAAAATTTATTTTTGCTGGTATGCTTAGAAACTTAAACCAACCTAAACTCAAATTTTTAATGTATCCAAGGTTTGTACAGTTGTTTTTAAATGAACAAATTGTTGACTTGTCTGCCTTGGATAGAATCATAGGTATCTCTTCTTTCAAACCAAAAGTGTTTTCAAATATGAAGAGAGATACCTCAATTAAAGGTACCATGTTTTCTGGGAGGGTAACAGCATTGTTTCCAACAATGCTTCCTGCACCCTCCACCACAGCTTCTGTACTACCAACTGAAGCTGAACCAGTTGCTGAGAGAATGAACAACCCAATCCTTCTCAACCCACAGCAATTGGGGGTAATGTACAAAAACAAGGGAACAACTTTACCACAACCTACACCAGAAAAGCCAAAAAGGCTACACATCAGGTGTCTGAGGCTCATGCTGCTCAGTCATCTCAGCCAAATGACAGGGGTCATGAACAGCATGTGGTCCATAAGGAGTGGGGTGACCATTCTGCAAGGGCTGCTTCTACTGCTTCTAGTCCACAGACAGAGCAGGATAGAAGTAACATTAATAAGACCCAAGCAGAGGCAACACCAGAAGATGATTCTACTCATGTAGATGATTTTGGTGGTCCCAGTACCAAGAAAAGAGGGGAATTTTCTGATCATACAAGGTATGAGGAAGATTTTGATGCACATGTCAATGATTCACCTATGGAGTCACATTCTGATGGTGATGAGGCTAGAATTAACCTGGAATTAACGAAAATGATTGATTATGTTTGGGAGAAGCTAAAGGTGGAAAGAAGGAAGAATAGAGAAAAAGATGTCATGATAGCAAATTTGGAGCATAGGCTTACTCAGTTGGAAAAACTTGTGGTCAAAGTTTTGAAAGAGGGCAAGGAATATGTTTTGATTGAAGGTGATTCTCCACAGGATGCTTTCAAAAAGGGGGAGAAATTTTGGACAAACAAGGGTGATAAAAAGAATGTTCATATTGCTGATGGTGATAATGTTTCTGAACAGATGGATGAGGATATTGAGATGGAAAATGTTAATGAGAATGAGAATGATGATGCTGGTGTGAATGAGAATGCTGATGATGAAAATGTGCATGAGAATGTGAATAATGATGAAGCTACAGCTAAGAATATGCCAGAAAATGTTCCTACAAAGACAACTTTACCACCTGTTCAGATCAGAGAACCTACTGCAGCTACTGCTACTGCTCAAAATTTACCCAAAATTGATCCAAAGGATAAGGGTAAGGGCATTCTGGAAGAAGGGCCTAAAAAGAAAAGGCAGAGATCAATGCCTCATGAAGCTACAGTTAATGATGATGAATATGCTCAGAGATTACATGCAGAAATTAATGCTGATATTCTTCAGGAGGAATTAATTGATGTAGAAGTTCAACCAGGTCAGTTTGTTAAGATGACCAAAGCTCAGGTAGATGAATGGGATGAAGCTCAGTTGAAAGAGCAGAAGTTAGATGATATTGAGTTTTTGGTAGAGTAGATTAAGAGAAAGAAAGCTGATGAAATGAGAAAGATCAGAGCTGTAAAAGCTGATAAGAAAAGGAATAAGCCTCTAACAAGAGCACAACAGAGAAGAAATTTGATTGTAATGTTAAGAGAAGGTAATATTCCAACTTCTAGATTGAATGCTATGTCACTTGAAAGTCTGCAGAGGATATGGGACATAGATACATTTCTGAATCCTGAGGCAGCTAAAAGAGCAGAAGAAGAGCAGAAAGCCAAGAAGAAGGCAGATAGAGAAAAGAAACAAAAAGAAAGGATTGAAAAAGAAACAGAAAAAGAAAAAGAATGGGAAAGACTGAGTGCTGAGCTTAAAGAGCAATTAAGGCAGGAATATGCATCAATTCCTGATCTACCAAGAAATAAAATTGATTTGAATGATGTGATTGTGGTGCAACCCCTTCAGGTACAACTTCCACCTGACAATTTTCCTGGAATAATTGACTGGTCCATTGAACAATTTTCAATTCCTGTTAAGTGTGAGAAAATCAGAATTGAAAGAGCGGATACTTCTGTATCATTTTGGAGGTCTTTTAAAGAGTTGATCAAGGTAATTACCAGGGAAGATTTGGTTAGGATGTATGAGATTGGGTCTGAGAAAGGATTAAGTACCAAGAAGTTTGATAGTGTATATGAGTTGTGTACTTAGTCATGGATTTCAATGATGTTTGAACCAGATAGATTTTCATTTGAGTTCAACACTTTTCAGACAGTAAGACAATGGATTTATCACAGCAATCCAGATGTTCATCAAGTGATATTGGATGATGCTACTATGCTTTGGATGTTAACAGATAGAGAATATGATATTAGTCTGAGTTTGTTGAGAAGCTTAAGGCATGCTAAGTTATCTGTCTCATTCAACAATGATTTGGCAGAGAATTTGGTATATATGATATTGAATCAGATTCACAAGAAAGAAGAGTATGAGAGGAGGCATAGAGATCAGTGATAGATGGTTTGAAAGAATTTGAAAGAGGTCAACATGAAGAATATAGAGAAACTTAATTCTGTTGGGGACAGATTAAGTTTAGGGGGAGATTGTTGGGAATTGATGTTAATATTGTTACTAATACTGTTGATTGAAGAATGCACAAGGCATTAACACTGTTAGTGTTAATGTTACTACTGATATTAACACTGTTAGTGTTAATGGTTACCACTGTCTTCAGAGTTACAACTGTTGGTTGAAGATTAACACTGTTATTGAAGATTGAAATGAAGACAAGAGTTACAACTGTTAGTAATAGTTTCAACTGTTAGAGTGTTACAACTGTTAGTTTGTTTTACAACAGTTAATATTGTTTGAGCTAGTTACCACTGTTGGTTGGTAAGTCTAGTAAATTGTACAAGTGTTAACACTGTTCTATAGGAATTACCACTGTTTGTATAGTTGTGGTAGTTAACACTGTTTATGTATAGAATAGGCGGAAAAGATAAAGTTTGAATAATTATGGAGTGTAACTGTTTCCATAATTATAGGAGATTGTTTAGCAGGACTCTATGAGATATAAATAGAGATCCTAAACCTAGTTCAGTGTATTCGTCTTATATTATTAATAAGATTGAAGCTTTTGATAGTAACTTTGTTTTATTGATTTTATTATTGATCTTCATAATATTATTGAGTGTGATTCCGCAACTTCTCAGTAATAATTCAAAACTTGTGTTAATCTAATAAGTTTATTAGATCGATCTTGGTTTATCATCGGGTACTACCGAAACCAATGCCCACAACTTAACAACAACCGCAACAATCAGAACAACAACAACAACCGAAATGCTAACGTTCCCAACGCGCCTGGACACGCATACATCCTTCGTGCACGGGATGCACCAAAGGATCCCTACGCCAACATTGGTACGTTTTAAAAAACTATTACGCTTAAACATTTCACTCTTTGAATGTCGATTCAAACCTAACGCTTGGTAAACTTTGACCACTTATCGAACACACCACTTATAAGACTATACCGCGAGTATGCATGAACAGTTAGAACTTTATGGCAACTTAGAGCGCCACGCAAACTATTATTATTATTATTATTAACGATGTGACTTTTCGAAAAACATACGCGACTGGCGTTCCGACTTGATTCTAAATCTCGGGACGAGATTTCTCTAACAAGGGGAGAATGTGACACCCCGCAATTTCGACATAATTAAAAACGAATGCCCTATAAACATCTATTCTGCGAGAAGGATTAAAGGATGCGCCGAGGTGGCGTTCTTCTGAACAAGGTTTTTCTGGCTCAACTGATGGAACTTTATCCACCACTCGACAGATGGTGTATTCATGTTCTTGTGAAAGGAATGGAAAGATGCCGTCATTACGAGAATTTGACAGAGTGTTGCCATACACTGACGTTTCAGGAATGAGGGTGATTAAGTCACATAATTTCGGAGGTTTTTCTTCGTAATCTTCTTCGGAAGGACTATCGAAGTGGACAGAATTTGGTATTTGAGGCGAATGCAAAGTTGGAAAGTGATCTTCTGGAGATGATGCCAGGTCAGGCAACTGATCCGTGTCATCAAAGTCCAGGCAATGTTTTGGAATAGAAATTGAGGTCCTAAATTCTTCTAGGGTTTTGGAGGTTTCTTTATGTGACAATCGTTAAAATCTCATGTCATTACCGCACTCGAATCTTAAACTACGCTTACAATATTCTTTAAATCCTAGTGAAAATTATAGGTTATGACTCCGTAGGCTTACTAAAGTCGTAGAACGTCTAGGAGATTGCTTAGTGAATCTTAAATTCCTATAGACTTCCTAAATTTGGTACTAAGTGCCAAACTAAACAAAGAAAAATCTACCTCTTTATGTCTTCACAAAATCTTTATCGAATCGCAAAACCGAAATTTCAGTGACTCGACAAGTAAATTCAATCGGACGGTACCCGACTTAACACGAACGTTGGTGAAAACAATTCTACAATAACTTAAAAACTATTTTTAGAAGTTATTTATCATATATTATTATCATTTCATAATAATACTCGAAAAACCTAGACGTTTCAATTAAAACGTCTCAAACGCAACGAAAACGCGCAGAACGATCCCGACAATCGAACGAAAGTCAAAATACACTTTTGAATCTAAAATATATTAATTAGTGAAAGGTTATCAATTAATATATCGTGTCTTTAAACGATAACAAAAAAAAATGCCCAAATAAAACGTTACGCGATTTAGAGTCCGTACAACGAACGCGCAAATCGAGATCACTAAATTAACGAATCATTTTTGTAAATGTTTTTCAAGTAATTAGAATAAATACTTCAATTGGAAATATTGAAACTTAAATTGATACTTAAAAACGCGTATTAAACATTTAACACCAAACCGAGCGAGTAAATGAACGTAAAACGCAACAAATTAAGCTAGGAATGAAAAATGACCATAATGCCCTTGGTGGGGGTCATGAGAACGACCAGCCACCCCCTCCCCCACTTAGATTTCATGCAAAAATCAATTATTGCTTTTACTTACAACCTCCATACATTAGCCATGCATGTCCCATTTCCAACTTTACACTCAAACACTTCACACCTTTTCTCTCTACAATCCCCTCTCATTCTCTCTCTAATTGCTGAAGATTTCCAGCCTTTCAACCCTCTAAAAACCACTATTCAATCACCATCATTCATCATCTTAAAGTTTAGAAGAAGGAAGGAAGCTCAAGACATCATCATCTTCATCTCTCTCATTTGTTCTTCATCTTGTTGGTATAAATCACAATAACTCTTCAATAATTTACTTGTTTGCTACTGATTTAGATGTTATAATGCTCATCTAACTTGGATATGTCCAAATCTAAGATCAAAAATCATTTTTATAACCCATATGTGAATATGCATAATCTGTCTCAGAAAAGTCAGTTTACTAAAACACTCATAACTTGAGTTCTACAAAGAATTAGAAGATGTTTTTTTTTTAAAAGTTGAGTATTGAAAAGATCTACAAAAAGTTATTCTATGGCTCTTTCCAAAAATCTACGGATTTTCATATAAATACGAATCTATGCGACTGGTCTGCATGTGCTTAAAAACTGAGAATGGTTCTACCCATAAATTTTATACCTATCAAGATGGACACTATAATTACTGAAAAAATTAAGTTAACCTCTAGACACATGGTAGAACAACTGGTAAAAATTGTGGACTCTAACTCGGAATATAACTAGTTAAGAAAAATAGAGGAAGTGAACCGACAAAATCGAAAAACATAAATATGGACTGTTTTTGGACTTTTATAAAAACCAAGACTATTGGTGAACTCCGACATGAACCGACAACATATTTAGACCCTATAAACTGATATTTGGGTTGGGTGAAAGTTTCGGGTCAAACCGAGTAAGTTTGACCAAGTCAACAAAAGCGGCTCGTTTTTGAAAAACTTACTATTTTTGAAAAGAATTGTAAACAAAAATGGATTTGGGTGACTTATTAACTAACTTAGACCAAAAACGAGAGTTGTAAATATAACCCGAACGAAAAATGACACTTAGAACTTTTGGACCAAAGATTGAAATTCTAATTTCACTTAGTATCCAATTCGCGTAACAACAATAACTACAAACGAGGACAACTTAGACACACGCGACATATACTATTGCAAAGTGTATAATGAACCGTATATAATAATAATGTCTTTGAGAATTATTATTACAAACTTTCACCAACGGGTCACACACGTTTTCTAAAACAAAATACATATGGACATACTAGTTGAGTGAACAATTAGCATAAGTAAACATTAACTCCCACTTACACCCGACCTTATGCGTTTAGGGTGCTAGAAGGTTGCATTTGGAACACACATACTTGCTAATTGCTATATTTGCTTGCTAAACTCAGGTGAGTATTCACAGCCCCATTTTTCTATTGTTTTCATAAACTTTTTGGGGTGAAAAGCATGACTACTTGTTTACTAAACTGTTCTTTAATGTGTACTCTTAGTAAAATTGTTCTTGAAAGAAATACACAGTTTGTATTTTACTGTGAAACTGATCTTGTTAATTGAAACTGCTCTTGAACTTGTGCACTAGTTAAACTTGTTCTTGAACGTGCACACAAACTATATCTTACAGCGACACCGTTCTTATTGAATCTGACTACGAAACTATTCTGATTGCGAAATTGTTCAGGATTAAACATTTACTATTTTGATACTAAAAACTGTTCTGGAAATGTACACATCCTATATATCTTTTGTGCTACAAATGTTTTATGTGTGTACATATACTATTTATACGCTCTTATTGTATGCTTGTGACTCTATCGCATCTTAAGTCCCCGGGTTCTTTTACACAACCTATTAACTCATTATTGAGCCGATGGTTGATATGGATAGCACTATTTGGAAGGAGGCCACCTTCCCACTCTCTCGTGCATGTGAGTGCATACCACCAACTTTAAATGTTCGCGATAGGACATGTCTTTGGGGCGTTGTTCTCGGGCCAGTAGATTTGGTTGTGGACTCAAGCTATACATGTCGTTCTTAAATGAATTCTAATTCGCGTATAAACAATTAGTTACGTAGCAACGTAAACCTTTCAAACGTGGTTTTGATCACTTCTAGATGACTTTCGCATTTATACACTAAACAACTATTTACGTAGCAACGTAAATCTTTCAAATGTGATTTTGAATACTTTTAAATGGCATTCTCACATTCTAAAACCTGTGAACTCACCAACTATCTTTGTAGTTGACCCTCATTTTTACATGCTTTTCAGAAAACAATCAGTAGTTGGGAAAATGAAGCTACGATTAACCTTATGAATGTTGAAGTCATTAGTGGAGCCTTGTGCTGTGGAACCATTGTGCTGTTACATCTCGTGTTTCCGCTTTAGCGGGGTGTGACAGATTTGGTATCAGAGCCTAAGGTTATAGGGAACTAGGATTGTAGTGACCTAGACTATAACCATTAAGGTAGTATTCCTTACTAGGTATGACTGGTTCAGCAATTGCATCATTTGAATTTAATTTAACATAGCCTGATCAACTATGTACAATTAAAGGTGAAGCGATGCAAGACCTGAAATAGTCAAAGTGAACGGGAATGCCTTAGCATACGTAGACCTATGATAGAAACAGGATTATCCCCTATACGTGCTTATGTGCGAGGTTTTTATGTGTATATACATATATATATAGCTTTACTTACTACTGTGGAGACTTCCATGGTACCCGCTCGCCCAACCGCATTGGGCAACGACATATTCGAAGAGGACTCACTTGAGGAGAATCCAACTATGGATTCGCCACTAAAACAAGAGACACCCGCTTCACCCTCTTCCTCCCACTCCCAACCTAATCATTTGGGAACACGTATAGAACTAGAATCTAAAGAGAATTCATCACCTAGGCGCGTTACATTTACTTTTTCTGTTCCACGCTCTTTTCCCCCCGCTTATCGTAGACCAAATTGATTGTGTGTGTTATACACAACTAGAAGGACTGATAGACCATCACGAACTAGACCTTTCGCTAACTACTACTACTACTGATACTCCACCCACTAGGATCCGTCATTGTACAGAGGTCTATCGGTGAAATTAGTCAACCACGACACCTACATATGGGAAACGTTTTCCAACAATTGGATGGATTCCAACAACTTGTCCATAACTTTGTTTGCGACCTCAACCACTCCGAACATAAACTATTTCGACAATGATCTGGTCATTTTAATCACTACTTCAAGGGGAAATTGCAACTACGGGATTACCAACTATATTTACCAAACAATCTTTATCAAACATTTGTTAACTTCGAAACAATGACATAGTCCTGATCGACTACTTTGAGAACCCACTCGGTCATTGTTATGACTACCTTTTGAACCTACGATACTCACTAAACCCTTGTGTTATCAAATTCACCGTCTTAATAAAACTTTATCTCGAAGAAAATGGAAAGCTCCACTATGGAAGACTACTCGTCAGACGACGACCTGAATCTAGAATAAAATAAAAGTAGAAGGATGTGCCTATGTCATGTTATATTAAAACCTTCTATCTCTAGGGATATACAAGAACCCCGTCACATTTAGTATAAGATTTTCGTAATTCATCCGGAGGTAACAGTGCCCGGCATATTTTGTAAACGCCAATCATGTAATCTATTAATCTTGTGCTTCGGTTAACCTCAACGTATTATTTCTAGCTTTCAACGAGTTACCTCTAACATTTACCCTAAATTTTTACACAACTTCTAATTTTCTAATTCTATTACTAAACAAAGTTTCAAAGTGCTGTCAAGAGTTTTCAACGTATTTTGATTGACTCGCACCTTTCAATGGCCCATGCGATTTCAAACAGATTTCATCGTAAAATTTTCAACAAGATTTTACAACATAAACCCCTACATGAAATGTTCTATTAAACTTTCAAAATCCATAGGTGTATAAACTCATTTATACAAAACATATCATTTGATCAAGGTTTTATCACTATTGATACCTACAACAACAAGATTTACAAACAAGTTTACCAACTGTTTCAACAACTACTTAGTAATGATTAGACGACTTTGTAAATGACTCCTCTGTAACATTTTGACTATGATTTGAACAACAAAACGATCATGAATTTAACTGCTTTTAAACATGACTTAGACATTGTTATGTCTACTTTTAAATCAACGATTTGATTACAACTAATTTTTAATACAAGACATACTTGCAAAGAACTTTTTCCCATAGACTTCATACCCGTCAAAATCGGAAGCATTAATATCATAGTAGGCATGGATTGGTTATCCAAGAATCATGCCGAAATCATCTGTTTTGAAAAACTCATTCATATTCCCCTCGTTACCGGTGGAAGTTTGATCCTACAGGGAGAGACCGGTAAACTGAGCTTGAACATTGTTTCCTTCATGAAAACCCGAAAGTACGTAAGAAAAGAGTACCAAGCAATCTTTGCACTCGTGACCGAATAGAAGTCGGAGGAGAAGCGACTTAAGGACGTACCCCTTCATGCAGAATTTTTCGGAAATCTTTCCCCGAAGACTTGCCTGGCCTTTGCTCGCCTAGACAAATCAAATTCCAAATCAACCCCGTGCCCGACGCAGCACCCATGGCACGAGCCAGATACAGATTAGCCTCTTCCGAGTTGCAGGAGTGTCCACCCAATTACAAAAACCCCTGGACAAGGGATTTATACGACCAAGTTCCTCACCCTGGGTAGCTCCGTACCTATTCGTGAAAAAGAAAGATGGATTTTTTCGAATGTGTATCGATTACCGACGACTGAACAAACTAACCATTAAGAATCGATACCCACTTCCAAGAATCAATGACCTGCTGGACCAACTTCAAGGGTCGAGATTTTACTCAAAGATAGATCTACAGTCTGGCTATTATCAATTATGAATTCGAGACTCTGACATTCCTAAAACAACCTTTAGAACTCGCTACGAGCATTACGACTTCCAAGTGATGCCATTCGACTAAACCAATGTACCGACAGTATTCATGGACCTTATGAATCGGGTGTGCAAGCCATATCTAGAAAAATTTGTTATTGTGTTTATCGACGACACCTTAATCTACTCTCACACCGAAACCGAACATGGCCAACACCTAAAAACTATCTTGGAATTACTCAAGCACAAGGAGTTATACGCCAAATTCTCTAAGTATGAGTTCTGGATGTGAACAGTACAGTTCCTAGGGCACGTCATTGACAGTCAAGGGATACATGTTGATCCATCCAAGATCGAGGCACTCAAGTGCTGGAAAGCACCAACTACTCCAACTGAGGTATGACAATTCTTAGGTCTGTTGGATATTATCGACAATTCATTGAGAATTTCCCCAAAATAGACCAACCTTTAACCTCACTGACTCAGAAAGAGAAGAAATTCGATTGAATCGACAAACAAGAGTCAGATTTCCAACTGTTGAAACAAAAACTCCGCAGTGCACCAATCTTGTCCTTACCCGAAGGCAACGATGATTTAGTAGTTACTGCGATGCCTTACACCAAAGACTTGGTTGCGTGTTGATGCAACGGAATAAAGTCATCGTCTACACCTCTCGACAACTGATAATCCACGAAAAGAACTATACAACTCATGACTTAGAGTTAGGAGCCATTATTTTCGAGCTTAAACTCTAGAGAGCTACTTGTACGGTACAAAGGATACTATTTTCACCGACCACAAAAGTCTCCAACACATCTTCGACCAAAAAGACCAAAACATGAGACAGCGCCGATGGGTCGAATTACTTAACGACTATGACTGCGAAGTTAAGTACAGAAAGCCGTCAGGGTTATTACAATAACCCGAATACCCCAATGGAAATGGGAATAGATAGCAATAGACTTCGTCACTAAGTCACCTCGAACTTCCAAGGGTCACAACTCCATTTGAGTTATTGTTAACCTACCGACAAAATCTGTGCGTTTTCTACCTATCCGACAAAATCTGTGCGTTTTCTACCTATCCGAGAGGATTACATAATGGAGAGACTTGCTCAAATCTATATTGAAGAAATTATGCCGCGTTACGGAGTGCCCATGTCAATTATCTCTGATAGAGATTGTCATTTTACACCACGAATTTGGCTATCAATGCAGAAGGCGTTGGATACCTAACTAAATCTGAGTACTGCTTATCACCCTCAAACAAACGGACAAGTGAGCGAACAATTTAAACCTTAGAACATATGATGCAAGACTGTGTACTAGACTTCGGAGGAAGTTGGGATGTACACTTACCCCTGATAGAGTTCTCTTACAATAACAGTTACCACACTAGCATCTAGTGTGCATCATTTGAGGCCTTGTATGGACAGAAATGCCAATCACCGTTAAGTTGGCACAAAGTCAGTGAGAAGCACTTGACGAGGCCAGACATCTTTCAGGAAACTATGGACTAAATCACAACCATAAGAGAACGACACAAGGCAACCCAAGGTAGACATAAAAGCTACGCTTACAATCGCAAAAAGCCCCTTGAATTCCAAATGGGTTATAGAGTGTTCCTGAGAGTATCACCTTGGAAAGAACTTGTACGCTTTGGCATGAAAGGCAAGTTAAGCCCACGCTACATTGGACCATACAAAATCTTAAACGAATAGGCCCGGTGGCTTACAAACTAGAACTGCCCAAGAGTTGAGTGGCATTCATGAAGTATTTCATGTCTCAAACCTTAAGGAGTGTATAGTCGACAACTCTTAGATCTTGACCTTAGAATGGATTCGAATGGATGATTGATTTCATTTTACTGAGGAACCCACAGAAATCCTTGATAAAGGTGCCAAACACTTGAGACGTGACAAAATTTCCTTAGTTAAGGCTCACTGGAATTCTAAACATAGACCTGAGTTCACATAGGAATGTGAGGATTTCATGAAACGAAAATACCCTCATCCATTCACTAGCTGAATCTAGACAGTGCCACCAGTGGAATTTCTGGACGAAATTCTTCTAACTGGGGGAGACTGTGACAATCGTTAAAATCTCATGTCATTACCGCACTCGAATCTTAAACTACGCTTACAATATTCTTTAAATCCTAGTGAAAATTATAGGTTATGACTCCGTAGGCTTACTAAAGTCGTAGAACGTCTAGGAGATTGCTTAGTGAATCTTAAATTCCTATAGACTTCCTAAATTTGGTACTAAGTGCCAAACTAAACAAAGAAACATCTACCTCTTTATGTCTTCACAAAATCTTTATCGAATCGCAAAACCGAAATTTCAGTGACTCGACAAGTAAATTCAATCGGACGGTACCCGACTTAACACGAACGTTGGTGAAAACAATTCTAAAATAACTTAAAACTATTTTTAGAAGTTATTTATCATATATTATTATCATTTCATAATAATACCCGAAAAACCTAGACGTTTCAATTAAAACGTCTCAAACGCAACGAAAACGCGCAGAACGCGCCCGACAATCGAACGAAAGTCAAAATACACTTTTGAATCTAAAATATATTAATTAGTGAAAGGTTATCAATTAATATATCGTGTCTTTAAACGATAACAAAAAAAAATGCCCAAATAAAACGTTACGCGATTTAGAGTCCGTACAACGAACGCGCAAATCGAGATCACTAAATTAACGAATCATTTTTGTAAATGTTTTTCAAGTAATTAGAATAAATACTTCAATTGGAAATATTGAAACTTAAATTGATACTTAAAAACGCGTATTAAACATTTTTCACCAAACCGAGCGAGTAAACGAACGTAAAACGCAACAAATTAAGCTAGGAATGAAAAATGACCATAATGCCCTTGGTGGGGCCCATGAGAACGACCAGCCACCCCCTCCCCCACTTAGATTTCATGCAAAAATCAATTATTGCTTTTACTTACAACCTCCATACATTAGCCATGCATGTCCCATTTCCAACTTTACACTCAAACACTTCACACCTTTTCTCTCTACAATCCCCTCTCATTCTCTCTCTAATTGCTGAAGATTTCCAGCCTTTCAACCCCCTAAAAACCACTATTCAATCACCATCATTCATCATCTTAAAGTTTAGAAGAAGGAAGGAAGCTCAAGACATCATCATCTTCATCTCTCTCATTTGTTCTTCATCTTGTTGGTATAAATCACACTAACTCTTCAATAATTTACTTGTTTGCTACTGATTTAGATGTTATAATGCTCATCTAACTTGGATATGTCTTAATCTAAGATCAAAAATCATTTTTATAACCCATATGTGAATATGCATAATCTGTCTCAGAAAAGTCAGTTTACTAAAACACTCATAACTTGAGTTCTACAAAGAATTAGAAGATGTATTTTTTTTTAAAAGTTTAGTATTGAAAAGATCTACAAAAAGTTATTCTATGGCTCTTTCCAGAAATCTACGGATTTTCATATAAATACGAATCTATGCGACTGGTCTGCATGTGCTTAAAAACTGAGAATGGTTCTACCCATAAATTTTATACCTATCAAGATGGACACTATAATTACTGAAAAAATTAAGTTAACCTCTAGACACATGGTAGAACAACTGGTAAAAATTGTGGACTCTAACTCGGAATATAACTAGTTAAGAAAAATAGAGGAAGTGAACCGACAAAATCGAAAAACATAAATTTGGACTGTTTTTGGACTTTTATAAAAACCAAGACTATTGGTGAACTCCGACATGAACCGACAACATATTTAGACCCTATAAACTGATATTTGGGTTGGGTGAAAGTTTCGGGTCAAACCGAGTAAGTTTGACCAAGTCAACAAAAGCGGCTCGTTTTCGAAAAACTTACTATTTTTGGAAAGAATTGTAAACAAAAATGGATTTGGGTGACTTATTAACTAACTTAGACCAAAAACGAGAGTTGTAAATATAACCCGAACGAAAAATGACACTTAGAACTTTTGGACCAAAGATTGAAATTCTAATTTCACTTAGTATCCAATTCGCGTAACAACAATAACTACAAACGAGGACAACTTAGACACACGCGACATATACTATTGCAAAGTGTATAATGAACCGTATATAATAATAATGTCTTTGAGAATTATTATTACAAACTTTCACCAATGGGTCACACACGTTTTCTAAAATAAAATACATATGGACATACTAGTTGAGTGAACAATTAGCATAAGTAAACATTAACTCCCACTTACACCCGACCTTATGCGTTTAGGGTGCTAGAAGGTTGCATTTGGAACACACATACTTGCTAATTGCTATATTTGCTTGCTAAACTCAGGTGAGTATTCACAGCCCCATTTTTCTGTTGTTTTCATAAACTTTTTGGGGTGAAAAGCATGACTACTTGTTTACTAAACTGTTCTTTAATGTGTACTCTTAGTAAAATTGTTCTTGAAAGAAATACACAGTTTGTATTTTACTGTGAAACTGATCTTGTTAATTGAAACTGCTCTTGAACTTGTGCACTAGTTAAACTTGTTCTTGAACGTGCACACAAACTATATCTTACAGCGACACCGTTCTTATTGAATCTGACTACGAAACTATTCTGATTGCGAAATTGTTCAGGATTAAACATTTACTATTTTGATACTAAAAACTGTTCTGGAAATGTACACATCCTATATATCTTTTGTGCTACAAATGTTTTATGTGTGTACATATACTATTTATACGCTCTTATTGTATGCTTGTGACTCTATCGCATCTTAAGTCCCCGGGTTCTTTTACACAACCTATTAACTCATTATTGAGCCGATGGTTGATATGGATAGTACTATTTGGAAGGAGGCCACCTTCCCACTCTCTCGTGCATGTGAGTGCATACCACCAACTTTAAATGTTCACGATAGGACATGTCTTTGGGGCGTTGTTCTCGGGCCAGTAGGTTTGGTTGTGGACTCAAGCTATACATGTCGTTCTTAAATGAATTCTAATTCGCGTATAAACAATTAGTTACGTAGCAACGTAAACCTTTCAAACGTGGTTTTGATCACTTCTAGATGACTTTCGCATTTATACACTAAACAACTATTTACGTAGCAACGTAAATCTTTCAAATGTGATTTTGAATACTTTTAAATGGCATTCTCACTTATTCTAAAACCTGTGAACTCACCAACTATCTTTGTAGTTGACCCTCATTTTTACATGCTTTTCAGAAAACAATCAGTAGTTGGGAAAATGAAGCTACGATTAACCTTATGAATGTTGAAGTCATTAGTGGAGCCTTGTGCTGTGGAACCATTGTGCTGTTACATCTCGTGTTTCCGCTTTAGCGGGGTGTGACACTTTAGCTTTAGATGAAGAGAGTGAAAAGAAATCAGATCCTATTTCTCCTACTAAGTAGTCAAAGAATTCCGTATCGTCCATTGCCGTCAGTTCGTCTTTTGAAATGAGGTAAGAAGTGGGTTTTCGAGTTGTCATTTTAAACTAATACTATCCTAATTAACTAATGCTAAACTAATACTAAATTAATAATTAATACTAAATTACTCAATTTAACTTCCGAAAGATACCTGGAAAGGTTTCGTTCGGAAGGATCTCCTAAATACTACTACTTAAGGTGGCTTTAAATTCTACGTTTGTAATTCCTCGGCAGCGGCGCCAAAAACGTCGGTGTCGTTGATTGCAACTTAATCGGGCGCCATCAAGGGTTTTAAAATTTATAATTAGCGGGGCTTAAATTATATGTACTACCTACTCTGGTTAGTAAGCAGTAAGTATAACCTAAGATCGTTCTATGAATCCAAATGTGTGGGTAAATTAAAGTTGGCACTTTCGGTAGGGAAGTATCTAGGATGGAACAAAGTAGGTAGGTTTGGGGGTCAAAGACAAGTAATTAAAATGCAGAAAATTAAAGTACAGGAAAGCAGATAAAGATAAATATGTGATTGTTGAGATTTTGATAATTAATATTTCGGGATGACAGAACAAATAGGGATGATACTAATGTGGCAGCCAAACTACTAGGCGTAAACTCTAGAACCCTACCAACTCAATTTCCCATTGGCATGTCACTAGGAACTAGGTTATCATGATTCTGATCGGAGCAATACGCAAACTTCCAATACTTATCTAGTTGAAAAATAAGCAACCTATCTTGGTTTTATACCGAGGTTCATGAATCAGTAGCGTATCGTCTCATAGGTCCGACCGTTCTTAACTCCTAAAATAGTTTACTGTTCTATTAGCATGCAGATTGATAACTTTGTATGTTTGGACCGCCGATTTTATAAGACTTGGTGTTTTAAGGATTCTAGGTCATTATGACTTTGATCTAATTCCGAAGTCCTGTTATCATTCATTTAAGCTCTAGTTACTTCGACTTATGATTCAAATCTCTCCTTTTCAAACAGTTATACATCCCCGGATTATTCGCAGTTTATTAAAATGTGTTTCATATGCGGACCATGCCTTTCAATGATAGACAGTGTACTTTACGTAGTAGTTCCACGGTTTCTCATATCAACATGCGGTCGACAGTAATTGACATTGAAAGTGACACTCTATCTAACTAAATGTAAAGCAGTGCAGAAATGTAAACCTAATATATACAACGAGTGGTTTCAATGTATCTTACTTATTGTATGTCATGGGCACAGATAACTACTTATCATAATTAAGGTTGATCAGGTCCTAATTACTAGGTTGCAGTCACGTGGATAACCAGAAAGGGTAATCCATAAATTAAACTTGAATTCATAAGGTCTTAACGTTACAAGGGTTACTAATTCCTATTTTATCTGAACGTATTTCACGAACATCATTTTATAGTGTTTTGACTTTCGTAGGATATACCAGTTAGTTGTGAAGTTGTATTACCCCATCGGGATTCCAACTATTAAACCAGAGCTGATTCCAGAGATATAACTACCTTCGGTCGTTTACCGACTTCCATACATTTGTACTCTGCCTTAAAGCGTTTCCAGTACTATATCGGATAAACAGTCGAATAGGGGCCATTATATCTCTTTACGATTGTCGTGCATTAATTATATAATGTCATCCTTACTTATAATTATCTACATCATCAACAACCACAATAATAAACTACTCGCAATTCATGGCAATAAATATATCACATACCAAGCAATAACGCATATTTAAAATATGGAATAAAATAAGTATGATAAAGGTTTATATATCACCCGGAATTAAATGCGCAGCAGCGTATTATTATGATTGACAACTCGTTTACACGTACAAAGATGAATCTTCAAACCTCCTAATGTTCGTTCTAGCCTCTATACTAATCCGAAGATTAATTACAATAATCCTAGACTATAAGAGAATTTCTAGAGTGAGAAAGTGGAAATGGAAAAGGAGTGTGTGGAAGTATTAGAATGTAGAAGTGTATTCTTGAGTGTGTGTTGAAATGAGACTTAGGGGCTGCTATATATAGGCAAAATATGGCTCACATTAGCACCCCTAGGCTCACATTAGCAAAAGTAGCGGAAGGTGGTGCACGAGGTACGAAAAAGTAGCGAAAGGTGATGCACCAGGTTCGAGCAAGGACGAAAAAGCGCAAGAAAGACGGGAGGGTGGAGGCCGGCGCCGCTGGCTGCTGGCCGGCGGCGGCCGGCTGCCACCCGTCCCGGTTCGTCGTCTTTCGTTGCGTTGCTTAATTCGCGCGTATCTTCGTTGTTATGAGTCCGTTTGCGTCGATTATTTTTGCGTTGGATTCGTAATTCAAAAACGAAGACTTTGATGTAAAGATATCCCAAAAATATCTCTCTTATCTCCAGATGTTGCGTACGAATCATTTGGATCTTTCGGCGGGCGTAGAATCTTCATTCTTTATCCGTTTTTGTTGATTCTTCTTCTGTTGGATTCGTAATTTGAAAACGAACATTTTGGGTGAGATGGATGTTGGTGATGGGCACTTTTGTCTCGAAATCTCGTTTTGATGCCTTGAATCTTCAAACGTGTGTAAAATCTTCGTTTTTCACCCGTGTTGCTTGATTTTTATCGTGCAACCTTGTTTTTACAATCTTGGCATAATATCACTTATTTGTATTGGTTTTGAGTTTAAAATGCCAAGAATCGTTCCAGAATGAGAGAGATATCGGTAGTAAAAACATGACTTTTTACGCGATATCAGCAACAAACCAATTTAATTGTCTATGTACGCAACGAACAGGGTAATTTCGTGCTGAGATCTTTACAAATCGTGATTTTACTTGTTAGCATTTTTAATTACTGACTAGATTGCTATATCACATGCCAACTAGATTTTTTCTGCAATTTGTGTATTACATGTGGCATCCATATCATTTATCATTTAAAAATATTTTATTCCTTTGAATTTTAATTAAACAAGAATTGAATTGCTTGCTACCTACGGAGTATTTTTGTTTGATACCCAGACGCAAACACAACTTTTATTAATTAACAGACCCAAAAGTAAAACACAAACATGAGAATAATTACGTAAATGCCTAATATGTTCTTCAAACTTAGATTTTTGCGGTCTGCATACCCTAATATACTTATTTAAACTTAGATTTTAATCTTACAAGTCTTTCTTTGTTTTGTTCATATGTTCTTTATGACTACCATTAGCTCCGCCATTAACCACCGCTAACCACCGCTAACAGCCGTAAAAAATAAACTGTGAGGCGGATTACCATTGTTACCAGATCTGGTGATTTCACAAGTATGTTTGGAAGTGCCACAACTCAGCGTTTATGTTGATTTATCACTGGAATCCAACAAAAAATGATAAAATGCGAAACCCCAGATCGGATCTTATGTTGGACGGAGTTTGCATCTGAAACCCTAGATCCGGTCGTCCTTGTGCGTTACCGATGACCTAATTCCTTGTTCGTTCCGATTTCAAGAGCAATCACAATGAATTTCAAACGGTCGCCAGGAAACGAATTAAAATCATAGAGTAAAGCTATAATCGTCGTCGGAAAATGAATTAAAGATTGCTGAAAGTTTATTCGCTTGTCGTCCTTTTGTGGTTCTGTGACACCCGTCAAATTAGAACTAATAATTAGTACCTAATCATCTGTTAATACATGTAATTAGTTCTGTGTTAGGCTAATTAATGTATCAATTAATATATATATTGTTGAATATATACAATTACACGATTTGGCTAAATCGTGCACTTTTCAATCAAATGGACTTCGACTCAATTAATACGGACGTTGGTGAACAATTTTATTAAATAATAATATATTATTTAATAACACTATATTATATCTAAAATATTATGTTAATAATATTTCGTATTCACTTCGTATCGTACAAACAAGGTCTACGCGATTAAAATATTAAACGCGCAAACAAATCGAAATAAATCTAAGTTATAATTTATAACCCAATTATAAAGTATTTGATGAAATACTTCTACAAAAATACCGAATAATTATTCGTATTTAAAACGCATATTTAAATGTATAAAATAATTACTTAACGTCTAAACGATCGGGGAAACGAACACCACACGTAGCGCAAATACAGGGATTAAAATTTGGAGCCAACCACACATGGGTGGGGCCCATGTTGGCCGGGGCCCTCCCCTCCCTCTTTCCTTCCTCTTTCTTTGATCACACTCACTTGTCACACACACACACACACACCTAACACCCTCTCTTTCACCCTCTCTCTTTTCTTCCCTCTCACACCCACCACCACACCACCACCACTTATAAACCACAAAAATCACCATCAAAACGACCATAAATCTAGAGACTCATTTGGAGAAAAAGAACCACAACGCCACGATCTACATTTCTATCCTTTTGAATTTCTCTCGCGTTACTTCGTAAGTTTCTGACAAATCTTGAAACTCTTCGATTTCGTCCATATTTAATTGTATGTTGTTAATCTAGCTTAGATATGTCCAATAATATGTTTAAATCTTATTTTCGGAACATTGTCATAATAATTGCTGTTTTGGTCATTTTGTGAAAACGACACCTAAAACGACCAACGACACAAAGTAATAATTTTTATCAACTCTATAAACTAATATAAGGGTTGGGTAAAGGATTCGGACCAAACGGAAGTCGCCAAACACGTTTTCGACAAACACTTCGTCTGGTCAGACGTAAATGACGCTACGGCCAAAAACAGTATAGCGTCACTTCCTTAAGTGACGCATTAAGTGTCGCCAAAAGCCCTCATTTTGCGTCACTTGCTAAAGTGCCTCCTAAAACCCTCTTTTTGCGACACTTGCCTAAGTGTCGGTAACCACCCTACCAGACACTTACACCGACACTCATACCCGACACTTGCCTAAGTGCCGCCACCTTATGCGACACTTCTTTAAGTGACGCCAATGACTCAGAACTTATCATTTTATGCGACACTTCCTGAGTGTCGCCTAAATCATTAACTGTCGATATAACTGTCGATATTAGTGACGCCAATTCTAGCAACTTCAAAGGTTAGAGGAAGAGTTCTGGCACCTGACAGTTCAGGGAACTGATATCGTTGGCTATACCACCAAATTCCAGCAACTCGCACTTTTATGCCCGGGTATGGTTGATCCGGAGGAAAAACGCATTAAGAAGTACATCCGCGGTCTCCCGGAGAGTATCCAGGGGAACGTCGCCTCATCTAAGCCAACCACCATTCAGAGTGCTATCCGCCTAGCACACGAGCTCATGGCACTGATTGTCAGCCGTAAGACCACCCTTTCATCCTCCTCCAACAACAACAACAAACACAAATCTTCCGAACACCATAATCAACCAGACAAGAAACCCAACACCATCAAGGCTTACAACACCAACTCTGAACTCAAATGTGGGTACACTGGGAACAAACCCTATTTTTCCAAGTGTAACCACCACCATGATGGTCCTTGTAGTACCCCTTGCAATAGCTGTAGGAGGTACGGAAATTTGACCAAAGATTGCCGAGCTCCCAAATCCAACAACAACACCTCCAGTAGCAACACCGGACAACCCAAATCCTGCTACGAATGTGGAGATACCGGACACTTTAGAAATGAGTGTCCAAAACTGAAGAACAAGGGCAACAACGACAACGTAAGAGTAGAGCCTTCGTACTTAACTCTGGGGACGCCCGTCAAGACCCTAATGTGGTCTCGGGTATGTTCCTCCTCAACAACTTAATTGCTTCTATTCTGTTTGATACTGGTGCTGATAGAAGCTTTATTGCTCTAGATGTTAAGTACACTATAGAACTAGCGAACGGTAAACTCATAGAAACCGATAGTGTGATACCTAATTGCACTTTAAACCTTGCCAACGAAACCTTTTCAATCGATCTTATGCCCGTTGAAATTGGAAGTTTCAACGTCATCATTGGTATGGACTGGTTGTCCAAGCACAATGCCGAAATCATTTGTTATGATAAGGTCGTTCTCATTCCTCTCGCCGCTGGAAGAACCTTAAACATACAGGGGGAGACAGGTGGGACGAGACTAAACATCATCTCTTGTTTGAAAACCCGAAAATTTCTGAGAAAAGGTTATCCGGCAATTCTCGCACACATCATGGAGAAAAAGTCGAGGAGAAGCGACTTTAGGATGTACCCATCGTTCGAGACTTTCCAGAAGTCTTTCCCGAAGAACTGTCTGGTCTACCACCACCAAGACAAGTTGAGTTCTCAATCGATCTCGTGCCAGGTGCTGCACCTATGGCCCGAGCACCATACCGCTTAGCCCCATCCGAACTTCAGGAGCTGTCCACCCAGTTATAGGAACTCCTGGATAGAGGATTCATTAGATCGAGTTCTTCGCCTTAGGGAGCTCTGGTCTTATTCGTGAAAAAGAAAGATGGTTCTTTCAGAATGTACATCGACTACCGAGAGTTGAACAAGTTGACCATCGAGAACCGATATCCACTCCCTCATATCGATGACCTGTTTGACCAACTTTAATGGTAGAGTTTTTATTTAAAAATCGATCTACGGTCGGATTATCATCAACTACGTGTTCGCGAAACCGATATCTCAAAAACCGCATTCATAACCCGTTATGGGCATTACGAATTTCACGTGATGCCATTCGGTCTAACCAACGCACCGGCTGTAACAGATGTGCAAGCCTTATCTCGACAAGTTTGTCATTGTCTTCATTGACGACATTCTCATATACTCGCGCGACGAACATGAACATGCGCAACATCTCAAAACCATCCTAGAGCTACTTAGACACGAGAAGTTGTACGCTAAATTTTCTAAGTGTGAGTTCTGGATGCAAACCATTCAATTCCTTGAACACGTCATTGATAGTCAAGGAATTCATGTTGATCCTTCAAAAATTGAGGCTATCAAGTGTTGGCAAGCACCAACAACTCCCACCGAAGTACGCCAATTCTTGGGTCTTGCTGGGTACTATCGGCGATTCATTGAAAACTTCTCGAAACTAGCCCAACCACTCACAACATTGACTCAGAAAGATAAAAAGTTTGATTGGACCGATAAACAAGAGTCAACATTTTAACTCCTAAAATAAAAGTTTTGCAGTGCTCCTATTCTATCCTTACCCGAAGGCACCGATGACTTCGTGGTATACTGCGATGCTTCTCATCAAGGTCTCGTTTGCGTGCTGATGCAATGGAACAAGGTCATTGCTTACGCTTCACGACAACTCAAGATTCACGAAAAGAACTACACCACTCATGATCTCGAGCTTGGAGCTGTCGTCTTTGCTCTCAAAATCTGGAGACATTATCTCTACGGCACTAAGTGCACAACTTTTACCGATCCTAAAAGTCTCCAACATATCTTCGATCAAAAGGATCTTAACATGAGGCAACGTCGATGGGTCGAGTTTCTTATCGATTACGATTGCGAAATCAAATACCATCCGGTTAAGGCAAATGTTGTTGCCGACAACCTCAGTCGAAAAGAACGATCGAAACTACTTCGAGTCCGAGCCCTCAGTATGACAATTCACAACGACCTAAACATTCAGAATCTCGCTACTCAACTCGAAGCCCTGAGACCCGATAACTTCAAAAATGAAGCCTTGCGAGGCATGAATAAACAGTTTGAAATCATACCTAACGGAGTTAGGTACTTCTCTAATCGAATGTGGTTACCTAGTTTCGGAAACCTTCGGGACTTGGTGATGGATGAAGCTCACGAGTCCAAATATTCTATCCATCCTGGATCTGACAAAATGTATCACGGCATCAAATAATTTTATTAGTGGCCAAACATGAAGGCTGAAATCACCACATACGTCAACAAGTGTCTTACTTGCTCAAAAGCCAAAGCCGAGTATCAGAAACCTTCCGGTTTACTCCAACAACCCGAAATTCCTCAATGGAAATGGAAACAAATCGCCATGGATTTCATAACCAAACTACTAAAGTCATCGAGCGGTTACGATACCATTTGGGTGATCATCGATTGTCTCACAAAATCTGCCCACTTCCTTGCCATCAAGGAAACCGATAATATGGAACGCCTCACACGAATATACATCAAAGAAATTGTTTCTCGACACGGTGCCAATTTCGAGTATCTCTGATAGGGATAGTCGCTTCACATCTCACTTTTGGCAATCACTCCAGAAATCATTGGGTACCCATCTCGATATGAGTACCGCATACCACCCTCAAACCGACGGCCAAAGTGAACGAACGATTCAAACACTGGAAGAAATGCTACGAGCTTGCGTAGTTGACTTCGGTGTAAACTGGGAAAAACATCTACCGTTGTGCGAGTTTTCGTACAACAACAGTTTCACTCCAGCATTAAGGTTGCACCTTTCGAGGCACTCTACGGTCGTAAGTACTGCTCACCTATTTGTTGGACCGAAGTCGGAGGCAGTCAATTTTGTGAAAACGACACCTAAAACGACACCTAAAACGACCAACGACACAAAGTAATAATTTTTATCAACTCTATAAACTAATATAAGGGTTGGGTAAAGGATTCGGACCAAACGAAAGTTGCCAAACACATTTTCGACAAAAACTTCGTCTGGTCAGACGTAAATGACGCTACGGCCAAAAACAGTATAGTGTCACTTCCTTAAGTGACGCATTAAGTGTCACCAAAAGCCCTCATTTTGCGTCACTTGCTAAAGTGCCTCCTAAAACCCTCTTTTTGCGACACTTGCCTAAGTGTCGGTAACCACCCTACCAGACACTTACACCGACACTCATACCCGACACTTGTCTAAGTGCTGCCACCTTATGCGACACTTCTTTAAGTGACGCCAATGACTCAGAACTTATCATTTTATGCGACACTTCCTGAGTGTCACCTAAATCATTAACTGTCGCTATAAGTGACGCTAAAAACAGAAAGTTTACAACTCATTTTTACACTAAGTGTCAAACTTATATAACCTCAAACCTTTATACGATACGACTTCTAAAACACATTGGGACATACTTTTTAAGTATAACACTTCGAAACCATAATGATAATGTTGAGATTATTATTACAAACAATCACCAACAGGTCGTACACGTTTTCAAAACTCCATCAAATCAACCAAATCGTAGTCATTTGGACAATTTAGTTGGATGAACAATTACAAAGGTAGTCTTTCAAGATACCTACTCACATTTATAACCATCGCGTGTCATGGACACCCTCAGGTTACAAGTCTTCGGACATTAATACTCTGCAAATAAAATCAAGTTTATTTAGTTAAACGCTCCAAGACTCAGGTGAGTCTCATAGCCCCTATTTTACTATTTTTACTCAGGGGTGTGACATACTGCTCATTTTGTTTTATTATATGAAAGCAAGTACGAAACCAATCAAATACTACATGAGTTATTTCACTAATCTCTTCAAAGCCCTCCTCATCATAGTTTGGTAATACGTTGTAGCGTGAATATTAGTATATGGTACCATATAGGATTGACCATCCTCGTCCGGGTTAGCACGCACTAACTGGTTAAACGGATATATACATATTTGTTCAGACGAGTGTAGATTAGGCACTCGTAGGAGGCACCTCGATTAGGATACCTTAAATGTGGACCTGACACCTCGAGTTAAGCTTAGACTATGTGCTCATGGCTATATAATTTTTATTTTGCTTAATTGCATTTTAAATTCAATAAAATATTGCAGTTCATATGAACATGTTTTGACATACAAACTTGTGAGCTCACCAACATTCGCTGACCCATTTTAACATGTATCATAGGTACTCAGCAGTAGGTTGGACTGCTCAATCAGGAATTCATTAGCTCGAGTCATCATTCAAACAATCAGAGATTTAATTGCATTATTATATTTTGTATAAATTAATTATGTAATGTAAATCTCTCAATTTAGAAACTGAGCTAATGTAAACTATATTTTCTATGTAAACTTTGGTTTAAATCAATACAATTGTAAAATGACGCATGTAGTGGTCGTTCATTATATATCTTATGTGTTGTGATTATTGATTAGTCGCGCCCCAACCTGATTCACTTCCGCAACCCGAAATTGGGGGTGCGATAGGTTCAAACAAAGATGTTAATGATTGATCTACTCGTTCAAAATAAGTGTATGTCCATTAAAAAATCTACGGTCTGATTGTTTGATGGGCTGATGGTCTGATGGCAAAAACAACATTAATTTTCAAAGATCGCAAAAAGAAGTCAAAGAGTAGTTCCATTTTTTATTTATTTTTAATTTCTTGTATATATATTAAAAACATTACAAAAAGCCATGTAAGCATTTTGCATTAATTTTTTTTCCAAATAATCAAAACTTACCGGTTCGACAGGGAACTATCGCACCCCTAAATTTGGGTTGCGGAAGCGATTCGGGTCGGGGCGCGACTAATTAAATATCAAGCACACAAGGTATAATGAACGACTCTATATGCGTCGTTTTAACAATATACATTAATACGAATTAAAGTTCACATCAATTGTACTAATTACATTAGCTCGTGTTCTGATATGAGAGATTTAAATACATATTGTTTTAACAAAATATGATAATGCAATAAATCTATGGCATTTGCATGCTGACTCGAGCTAAGCTAAATCCTGAGTGCAGTCCTACTACTGCTAGGTACCTGAGAATACATGCTAAAAGGGTCAGCTAAAAGCTGATGAGCTCAATGGTTTAATGATAAAGTGTACTGTATGAACCACAAGATTTAAGTATAATGATTTGCAATTAAGCAAATAAGTAAATGATAAAAGATGTATATAACTGCCATGAGCACATAGTCTGAGCTTAACTGAGGTGTCAGGATCACAATTAAGTGCCTGAGCGAGGGTGCCTCTATGCGTATGCCTAATCAACACACGTATGAATAAATGATAATGCGTCCGCTTTGATCAGTCAGTGCTTGTTGACCCAGACGGAGATTGTCAGTCCCATATGGTACCATACACTAACATTCATGCTACAAAGTATTACCAAACTATTCTAATGAGGACTTATGATGATTAGATGATTAACTCATGCAGAATATAGCGATATTTGATACTTGCGTTTACATGTAAAATAAAACGAGCATGTATTCTCACCCCTAGAGTAAAAACAGTAAAATAGGGGCTATGAGACTCACCTGATTCTGATGTGTTAGCAAAGCAAGAAAATATGATGTTGTACTTAATGATGTCTCCGCAGATTGTAACCTGCCGGGCGTCTAAAACGTGCAAGGTTATATGAGTGAGTAGATGTCTCAACAGACCATCTATGCTAGTTATCCATCAACTAGTTATGTCCAATGTTTGATTGTTTTGTTTGAGTTTTAAAAACATGTACGGCCCGTTGGTGATGGTTTGTAATGTACGAATGTAAGTTTTGTATAAGGTTTGATTATTGTAGGTGTTGAATACTTAGTGTAGTAAGTATTTTTTAAGCTTCTTTTATTGTATTTGAAAATACATGTATACATTTATATCCGAACGTTGTGGTCAAATATTTTATCTTCTGAAAGTCAACAGAAGTCAACTTGGTCAAACTGGTCAAACTAATCAAGCTGGTTAAATTAGTCAACTGGTCAAACTGGTCAAATCTGGTCAACTGGTCAAATCTGGTCAAACTTGTCAAATTGGTCAAATCTGGTCAAACTAGCTTGGTTTGACCCGAAACTTTTACACAACCTTTATCATGTTATAATACTTATAGAAAATGAGTTTCGTGACCATTGGTGACCCACAAGTATCATTTTTATATTTATTTCCAAAACAGTCCCTAAATGTGTTTTTCGATTTTGTCAGTTTGTTTCGCCACAAGTTTCTACTATTTCTAGTCCATATCAATCCTCACAAAAACTTACACACTGATCTACTATATGTTTATTCCATTACATAAGTTTCCCGGTAATTATAGTGTCCATTTTGATAGTCTAAATATTCTGCTTAAGAACCGAGCATATTATTCGAACAAAGTCAGACCAGTCTCAAAGATCCGTTTATAACTAAAAATTCGTTGATTTCTGGGAAGAGCCAAAGAAGAACTTTTTGTATAGATTTTCAATACTCAACTTTTAAAATAAATTTCAATGTCTATAACATCCTAGAACTCAAGTTATGATCGTTTTTGTACATTGACTTTTTGAAGACAGAAACTGTCACTTTTTGCATATTCATGTTTAATGTTTACAAATGATTTTTAAACCAATATTTGGACATAATGTAGTTTGATGAACAATATAACATACAAATAACCAACATGCAAGTAAAATAGATGAGGGTTTTAGTGATTCTCACAAAGAAATGATGAGGAAGAACAAGAGATGATGAACTTAAACTTGAGCTTGGATTTGGCTTTCTCCTTTTGATCTTCTTGATGAATGATGATGGATGATGATTATTTGGAGTTTAAAGGAGGGTTTTAAATCTGTGTTTTCTCCAGATTTTAGAGAGAATATGTGTGTATTTTTGAAAGAAAATAATGGAGAAATGAGGTGAAGTGTTAGAGTAGATGTGTAAGGGTAATGAGTATATTGCATGAAGTGTGAGAGGGCAAAAGAGGGGTGACACATGGGGGCTGGAGGTGGTCAGCCAAAGGGGGCCCACAAGGGGTGTTTTAGTCACTTCATCATTCCTAACTTAATTAGTTACATTTCCCGGTTGTTTACCTGATGGTTTAGACATCATTCCTAACTTAATTAGTTACATTTCATCATTCCTAGCTTATGATTACAACAGAACATAATATATTAAGATGCCAAATGTAATAGTTACAAAGTTTACGATTCATCGAATCGTATAAGTTGAAAAGTAATTAAGTTACAAAAGTAGATTTCGTAAATATGACTAAACATTTTAGTTATATAAAAGAAATCCAGTTGTCAAAAGTTGACATTCTATTCCTTCGTCGGTCGCCTATGTTCCATGTATGTTGGAGGTTCTTACGTGCAGCTAATTCCCTGAAAAATATAGTAAAAGTCAACAACGAGGTTGAGTGAATTCACAGGTTTTATGTTTGCAATAGTTAAATCAAGTTTGTAAGCACAGTTGTTGAGACAAATACGTTCACAAATAGTTATTGCCATAATAGTTAAGTAAACGTTTTGTGGAATGTTATCCAAATATAGTTCGGTTGGGATGTTGCCCAAAATACAGTTTGCGTGGGATGTTACCCAAAATACCGTTTATGTGGGATGTTACCCAAAATTCCATTTACGTGGGATGTTACCCAAAATACAGGTTACAATACGTTGCTGGTCGTTCTCCAGCGTTTCCAAAACAGTACCGGTCGTTCTCCGGTCAAAAGACGCACGGGTCATTCTCCCGTCCAACTCGGCCAGTCGTTCTCTGGCAATAAATACTGCTGGTCGTTCTCCAGCGAAACACAGTACCAGTCGTTCTCCGATCAAAAGACGCAGGGGTCGTTCTCACGTCCACTTGGCCAGTCGTTCTCTGGCACTAAAATACGTTGCTGGTTATTCTCCGCATTTACATAAAAGTACCGGTCGTTCTCCGGTTTACCAAACAAGTTTTATCACGTTTATAGTATGAAAATGTTGTTTAATAAATACCAGTTTTGTTGTAAGGGTTCAACAGTTCAAAGTACTCAAATCGTGCGAGTAAACAAATATGATAAACAATCATGTAAGCAAAAGCAGTTATGGCAATCAATAAAGTAGTTGACTATGTTTCTCACCCCAAATTGAAAGCAGTAAAATAGTTAAAAGTGGGACTGTGAACTCACCTGTTGAGCTAAGTATGTCACTAACGTCCTAAACGTAGGAATAATCATATAAGCGGTTGGCTAACAGTCTAACCATGTTACTCGTATATTCATGAAAGATCCTTGTTTATTTTGTAAGTTCGACACGAGACGTTGGTGATATTTTGTGAAACATTTCAAGGTGTGATTTATTGTTTCATGGTGTTTCATAAGGTATGAAATTGTGTACGAGGGACCGGGGGCAGCGCCCTTGGTAGCGGGGTCCAAGGGGTATTTCTACTATGTTGCTGTAGTGAAAACGCATCCGAATTCCAAATTCGGAGTAAAATCAAGTGGTAAAATCTGGTTCCGACACTTAGTGAAAAACATGTGTTTTTAAGGTTCTGAGTTTTGCGACATAAGTACTGTGTCGCTAAAAGGTTCTGCGACACAAGGGTTTGTGTCGCATTCCTGCGACATCCGCAAATAAATGCGACATAGGCATTTGTGTCGCAAATGCTGCGACATAAGTAGTTGTGTCGCAAGTATGCGACATAGGATAATTTATGCGACACAAGGCGTTGTGTCGCATAATGCGACGTAAAAAAATGGTACTGCGACACAAAAGCTTGTGTCGCACTACAGTTTTTGGTCCCGTGCGACACAACACGCTGTTTGACGAAAATCTTAATTTTTCAACCCAAAAACGTTTAGATCTTTCATATAATAACTTGTAACATGTTTGTATACTATAATAACAAAGGAAAAGTGAAAGAAAAGTGATTTTTCATACCAAATCGAGTGAAATCCGAAAGTTAGGTGAGTGGATGAAGTGGGTGATGTTAATGGTGTTCTTGAGCTTGGATCTTGAAGATGAAGTTGATGATGAGTTTTGTTGTTGTTGTTATTCCGAAAATTCCACGAAAATGGTGGTGATTTGGTGAGTTTTTAGAGAGAGAATTGAGAGATAATGGGGATGGAGTGAGAGAAAGGGAAAATGAAAATGAGGGTGGGGTGGGGGTGGTGTTGGAAGATTTTTGGGGCCAAAAGTGAGAGGATTTTGTCCTAAATTTGCGATATTTAGCCCGTGTTCGTTTACCCGATTGTTAAATGTTAAAATGTTTTTAAACGATAGGTTTTTAAATATGTTTTCGATTATACTTTTAGTTGAAATATTTTATTTATAATAATTTAGTTGAGTTATAAAATTATAACTTTGTTTTATTTTAGTTTTACTTATATGGTTCAAGTCATTTCGGTTTACGAAATAAACATTATTTGACACAAAATGCTTTGTAAATATTATCAACATAATAATTAATAAACGTTAATGTTAATTAGTAATTTCATTTTATTAATTAATTTTATTCACCAACAGTCGTATATTTTTGTCGCGTTGTTTAAATCGTTCTGTACATAATTACACTAATTATGAATTGTAATACCATGCGTATTAACTAGTTGGGCTTTGCTAGACTTATCTCTAAAATATGTTGTGAATTCATTCTAAGTTAGGGAATTAGCCTAAAATGCGTGCAATTAACGTTTATAATTATGTTGAAAATTGCGGGGTGTTAGACTGTTTCTTTCTGCTTCCGATCAATGAACAGAAGAGAATTCTTTTTTTTTTGGGTGTGTGGGTTTGAAACATCTGGGTGTTGGAGGGAGTATATAATATTGGAATTGAGTTAAGTTTTTCAATGGGGGTATGAGTCGAGTATAGTAGTTGATCTCTAGATATTTTAGTTGTACTAATATTTTAGGTATTTAACCCGTTAATTTCGTGTACGGGTCCAATTATTTCAAATATATATTTAATATTTGTAAATTTATTTTAAAGTATTATTCCAAATACTTTATTCGAAATTATAAAATTAAAATTTCTATTTGTTTGGTTGTCGGGTTTGTTTTGTATGCTTTTGTTACATACGATACATTTTGTATAAAACGTATAAATGTTTTCGTTTTATTGTTAATTCTGATTGTTCGCATAATATTTTCATATAAATAATTATGAAAAAATATTTTTGCCTTCTTTCTAAACTTTGTAATACCAACGTACGTATTGTTTTTGTCGGACTCGCTCCAGTTGTTTCGTGCGTAATTACTAATAATGACTAACTTTGTAATACCTCACGTATTAATTTGTTGGACTTTGGTAGACTTATATCATAAAATAGTTTGTGAATTTACTAAGTATGGAATTAGCCTAAGACATGCACGTGATTATTATATGTAATTATATCGAAATTGGAGAAGTGTCACATGTACGTTCTATCTACCATGTGCTACTAGGTGCTCATACTCGTATGAACACCTACTACATAGATCATTCTCGAATGATCTATTAATTTTACAATTGAGGATACTTATTCTATACTACTTTGCTCCTTCTCGAAGGAACGCTGCCATGATGTCAAGTCATGAACAATGTCATTCTTAATATCCTTACAATATGCACAATTGGTATACTCGTATACCATACTTACACAAATTATCACAAATAGCATTCTCAAATATAAATCTTACAATAGACTACTCAAACAACATACTTGTATGTCGTACTTACTACAATTCACTTTCACTAACAAGTTCTTATTCATTCACCAATTAAAATTCACAAATAAACTTTATTAATGAACTAGCATCACTATTACTTACCTTTGCCATTTAATTTAGATGATCAAGCTCAATGATTAAGTCCATCTTTATTCTCATCATCTAATCACATAAACATATAATTAAGGTTATTCACATGAAAACCTTCTACACAACAATTTCTCACTATCAATTAACTACAGTAAAACCTCTATAAATTAATTAATGATGTTGGGACCGGGATATTTTATTAATTTAGCGAGATATTATTATATTGATAAATTAATAAATTATTAATTTAAGAGAAAATTCCGTCATTCGTCCTTATGGTTTCATATGAATTACGCTGCTGGTCCTTTTAAGAATTTAATTACGTCAACCATCCTTATTTCTGAGAGTTGTTCGGCATATAGTCCTTTACGTGAATGGACGTTTAGTTTAGATGTTAGGCTATAACATGTGCCCCTCACATGAGGGTATTGTTGTCATTTTCATCTCCCTTTTGTCTCTACTGATATATATATATATATATATATATATATATATATATATATATATATATATATATATATATAGATATAGCTTCTAGTGCAATACATGAATGGTCCTTTGTTGTTCCATCTCCCTTATGTACTTGAAAACTACTGTAGCTCTTTTTGAGCAGTTTTGTTTTATTAAAAAAAGTTATGTGGGTTCAATGCAGAAAATTATGTGCAGTTGGTAAAAGATGGAAGACTTATGTCTATTGTGTGTAGGTAGTAGCATAGAAAAATTGCAACAAAAGCAACCAAATACATGACATAATTAGTACCATACAGTAGTTGTTATTAAAGCAACATCAACCTAATTCTCAGTTTTAGCAAAAGCAGTAGTGTAAAAACACCAAATATTACTACGAAATAAAATTCTATAATTGCAACACATACAGTAGCTATGTGTACAACCATTTAGCATGGTTACAGGTTCAAAATACAAGACATGGACAACCAAACCAAGTGTTTGCAATTACAACCAAGTTAACTAAACCCACCCACATATATGTTCAACAAGCACAATCAATTAAACTATCCAGACTTTGCACATGCTTTCTTCTTCAAAGCACTCCCACTTGCATCATTTTTCCTCTTCTTTGTAAAAGTTTTAGTCACTTTAGGGTCGCTACCACCTTGTCCATTGCAGCTTGTTTTGTTGTGACCTCTATTACCACATTTACTACATCTTACTGTTTTGGCTCTTCTTGACAGTGAAGGTCCTTTGGAGATGTTTTGAAGCTCATCAGCAGACCTCCTTCTTTGCTTCTTTGGTCTGGCCACAGGCTTGTGATATTTTGGTGGAAGGAGTGTAGTTGGCACAGTTAATTTAGGCCACATGATTCTGCCCTTAATTGGGTTTATGGTGTAACTATACACCTTCCAAGTATCCAACCAATAAACTCGATCAAAAAATGTTTCAGACAACCCAACATTTATTCCATTGATTGCCATATTCCACATAGATGCAACAGCATGTTTACATGGCATGCCTGTAAATAATTTAATTTCAAGAATCAATATTTCAAACATAACCGGGAGAATTATAAAACTGGGCTACAATCAAAGTAAAAGAAATTGTACCTGTAACCTCCCATCTCCTACAACTACATTCTCTAACTGACATATCCACAACACACTGATCTGATTATGGGCCATTCACTTGGTACTTGTGCCCCCATTCCATGTAGCAGTACACCTGCTTGCTTCCCTTTTTATTGCTTCAAACATCTTAGTTCCAGTGGGTGTAAGTGGTCCATCACATGTAGCAATGACTTTAAGGACATTCATATTTCTTTTCATGAAATACTCCCTACAGAATTCTAAGGCAGTGATAACTGGTTTATCCCTACCATCTACAAGTCTTCTATTCAACACCTCATACATATTATTGACCAACATATCAGACTTTGCTCTCCCTGCAATTATGATTACAAAACTAGAAATTAATACCAAGCTACTGGCAATGTTTATCAATCCTAATGTAAATACAATTACCAGTAAAATGCGATCTAGACCAGTGATGAGGAGAAACTTTGCATAACCATATCTAAGATTCTTCATTCAACTCCTTTAAGTCCTCCATTGCAAGTTGAAATTGTGGAACAGTTGTGGCACTAACAGCTTCCCATAACAAATTCTTGTAAGCCGTTCCCTTCCATTTTGCCTTCAAGTTTTCATGAAGATGCCTTACACAATATCGATGCTTAGAACAAGGAAATAGTGTTTCAATTGCAGGTAGAATTCCCTGTATTCATGAAAAAAATATGAGTCAACTTCAATTAATAAAATTATAGTCAATAACTTAATAAAAGTCAATTAAAGTCATGAATAATTGTACCCTTTGTCTATCAGTCATGAAGGTGAAATTTGAGTTTCTGTTTAGATCTAAATCTTCACCAAGACATTCCAGAAACCATGACCAAGACTTGATTGTTTCTGCTTCAGCTATTGCATAGGCTAGTGGGTAAATCCCATTATTTGAATCCACTCCAACAGCAGTAAGTAGTTGACCTGGAAAAGGACCACTCATGAAGGCTCCATCTAACCCTAGAAAATCTCTTCCAAGTGCCTTGAAACCATTTTTTAGAGCACCTAAACAAACATATATTCTTCTAAACACTCTTGTTTTGGATTTTGGATTTCCAGGCTCAACATCTACCCTAACAGTTGTTCCAGGGTTAGTACTTTTCAACTCCTCTATGTAATCCCTAAGATTACCATATTGCTCTTTATAACCTCCTTGAAGTTGAAGTTCAGCAGCAAGCTTAGCCCTATATGCCTTCCTTTTTGAAATATTTATTTCAAGATCTTGCTCGAATTGAACAGCTAAAGCTTTTGGTGGCACCTTTGGATTACTTTCAAGTTGGTTAATCACTTTGGTTGAAAGGTACTTGAAAGTGCAAGCCTTAATATCCCTAGACTGAAGACATTTATGTTAGTCATTAAATGTCTTTACCATCCACTCCTCTTTGTCTGGTACCTTGGACACTTGCAAGACCCACGGGCATGTGAAAATAAACTTGCTTCCCTTATTGCCCCTGCCACCCACATTTTTTATTACTTCACCACCCTCACTTGTCTTTTCCTTTTCTGTAACTACATCACCTTTCTTTATCTTTTTCTTTTGTTTTTTTTCACCACTTTTCCGAGTAAGGTCAATATGTTTTTTTTTCTGGCTAGGGACCACTTTTTTCTTTTGATTATAGTTTACAAAAGTTGATTTACCATTTTTTGGGCACAAGTCTCCTGTTTGAGTAGGTTGGCTTGGCCCAGTGATATCCAAATTGGAAAAGTTTGGAATACCACCTTCACACACTACTTTGATTCTCTTCTTATCATTTTTGAGGAACTTTAATAATCTCCTAGTCTCAATTGAGTGCAAATTGACCATTTCTTTTACCTCTCTTGCAGTTCCCATTGTTTGTCCAACATAAAAAGAGATCTTGTTAATGTCACGGCTAGATTCACCTTGCTTCTTTAGTTGTTTCAAAATTCTTTTCCTTTTCTGTTCCATATCATCACCAGAATCTGATCCACTCTCAAATTCATCATTGTTTAACACCTCCAGTTCAACATTTCCAACTTCTTTATTGTCTCCCACATCGACATTAGTGGGCATATTTCTTGAACCAATATACTCAGAATCCTTGTCGACATTCATGTTGAATTCTCTCATGTCCACCTCAACATCATTAATTTCATTTTCTTCATCAACAATGTAGTCATCATCTTCATCATCAATGTATTCATCATCTAAATGTTCAATCCCTTTACCCTTGTCATTGTCTATACCGCCCACTGTTTCATTTTGAGCTTCTATACCCTGCCCATCATTAACATGGTCAAAATCTAGAAATGGATCAAACTCATCATCAAACTCAGGACCAAATAAAAGGTGATCAAATTCATTCATTCCACTTTTTTGACCTTTCTCAACTCCACTACTTTGACCATCTTCATAAACACTAGACTGAGTTGGCCCATTTACATTCTCTTAGACCTGCTCAACACCAACACTAGTACCTCGATCTAACTTAGTCTGCTCATGCTCAGAGTACACACAAATTATCTTAAACCTATTCACATATTGACTCAAGTTATGAACACCCTCATCATTCCCTAATGCTAATAGTCCATAATCTAAATCCATATTTGGTCTAAGAAAGTGGAAGTACATCAACTTGTGTCCATCGTATCCTAAATCCTCCATAATGTCACGTAATTCAAGTACCGAGAATTTGTCAATATCAATGGCATCTACATAGTTTATTTTACCATTTACATACCTTCTACCAGGGCATTTGGTAAAACAACCACCATGGTGTAGCTCGATTGAGAAATAGGTTGGTTCGTCCTCTGTAAAATTATTCAAACACGAAAAATTACTATTTGTATAAGATGTATTTACCATATTGGTTCAATAAACTAATAAAGAATAAAAAAGTAGAAAAGTAACAACACTAACCATATATCATGTTTACATCATACACGACATCTGCTTCACGAATTTTGTACAGTGGGTTCACCATCTTCTTTTGATGGGTATTAATTGAAGGATTATGTATTTTTTATTGTTCTTGGATCCCACATTTGATTTAGAGTTAGGGTTTATTTTGTTGTTTGGTTTGAAACTGACGATTGGGTTTATGAAAAGAAAAGGGAAAATGATCGTATTATTTGGACGGTAACATAAGGGAGATGGAAATGACAACAATACCCTCATGTGAGGGGCACATGTTTTAGCCTAACATCTAAACTAAACGTCCGTTCACGTAAAGGACTATATGTGGAACAACTCTCAGAATTAAGGATGGTTGAAGTAATTAAATTCTTAAAAGGACCAGCAACGTAATTCATATGAAACCATAAGGACGAACAGCGAAATTTTCTCTTAATTTAAAGAGTTGGCTTGTCCAACCCATTCGTGAGCACAAAATGCATTATCGGCACAAAATGGATGTGAATGAGTTGTTGGATTATCAAGGTGATCGGAAATAATGAATGTTACGAGGTTCAAATCATTGAAGAATTTATAGTGGATACCGTTCAAAATCTCGTTGATGATGAAGTTGATGATGATTCAGTACCTTTGGAACCAGTCACTCGGAAAGAAGCATTGCAAGCGGCAACAACTCTTCACAACTTTTTGTTGCAATACGAGAATACAATGCCTCAACTCTTAAGTGCAATGATGAGATCTAAAGATGAACTCAATATAGATTTGAAATTTACAAAAAAACCAGTGACTATAGATTCATATTTTACTAGACAATCCTAGAATTTTAGAATATTTTAGTAATTATTAATTTATAATTTCGCTGGGACCAATATATTTACATTGAGATTTCAAAAAAATTATTATTTTATTATTTTATCGATTGGGGTCCAATTTTGTATTGGTCCCAAGTTGGGACCAAAAAATTATTAATTTTATCGAGGTTATTAATTTATCGAGTATTAATTTATAAAGATTTTACTGTAATTAATTTAAACTCTTTTCCTTAATTCATACAAAACTACACTTATGCTCATTCAAGAACATAATTTCAACCTTTAAGTTCAAACTCATAAGTACCTACACAATTTATCATAGTGTACTACTATATAATTAAAATGACTCAATAATCACTATTCATCATCATTCCCATCAAACTACACCTATTTCTTCCATTTAGCTAATATTCACAAATTCAAGTTTCATACAAAAATTTAATCTGTACCATACAAACTACCTCATAGAATCAATAAAAGCTACTAATAACATATTAACTCAATATACTACTATTTCTTCAAAAACCTAATTTCTTAAACATAACCAAAATCATAAAAACACATGTTCTACAATGAAACTCATAATTAACCAATCATCTACCATTACTCTTGTATGTATATTAATCATCATCTATCATTCTAACTTACAAAATTTAACCAATTTTAATTCTTAGGGTTTAATATAATTCACTGATTAATTCGAATTAAGGAATAAGGAGGGATGTTCTTACCTTAAGGATGATAAATAAGATGGTTACTAGCTTCAATTTAATGTAATTCCTTAAAATCGAAGTGCCCTTCTTCCCTCTTCTTCTTGGTTCGTACGCACCAGACCACACACACCCTCACTGTGTGTTTTTCTTCCGATCTTTCTAAATGTAGGAGATTTGAAAAAAATATTTTTACTTTATCCCTCTTACTTTCATGGTTTATCATATATAGTCCCTTAATTTATTGAACCATAACTTAACTAACTAACTAACTTTTCACAAGTTAACTTTTCAAACTTACAAATATTAATTTACTACATAAAATATACATACTAATTAAAAATATTTTCTTTGAATTTAAAACATACTCATAAACTTTACAATGTATACTTACAAAAATTGGGATGTTACAAGAGATGATAAGGGTTGGTGGTTAAGAAGGTATAAATAATTTCTAGTAGTATCGCTGGAAAAAATGGTGTTGTTGGAAAAATGGTGGAGATGATGATGATGTCGGACATGGTGATGAGTTGGAGATAATGATGAGGTGGAGATGATAGGGGTTGGTGGTTAAGGAGTTGTAAATTGGTTGTAGTGCTTTTGTCAAAAAAAAATGGTATCCAAAAAAAATAAAATGGTAAAGATGGTGATGACGTCAAAGATAGTCATGTTTTGGACATGGAGTTGATAGGTTTGGTGGTTAGGGATGTGTAAATTGATGGTGGTGGTGTTTCCGAAAAAACGGTGTCTCCGGAAAGATGTTGTCACCAAAAAAATTGAAGATGGTGAAGATGATGATGACGTGGAAAAATGTATCAAACTTTTGGTGAGATGGCAATGCCACATCAGCTGCTCATGTCATCTCAACTAATTTTGTCTAGTAATTGAGGTTTAAAGTCAGGGCAGTCCTTGGTTTTTGAGGGTCTTGTGCCAAGTAAATAGAATAGACCCTATATGCATAACACGTTGAATGTATATATTCAATATATGTTAACTTACTTTTCTTGGCTATCATCACTATACGGGTATAAATTTTACAACAAGATGAGAATTCTCTCAAAAGGTTTAGATTGGCAGGGAAACCTTGGCCCCGTGTACCCTTTGGGTACCAACTGGCATCGCGCCTCAACCAACCCTAGGCAATGAGTCTGAAGACCCCCTGTCACCACGCTTGGAACAATGGGTGGGAACTGATTCGAACCCGTGACCATTCTCTCAAAGCCCCCATTGACCAAGTCAACGGTGCTTACTCAGGGTGCGCACTGGTACGAACAAGATGAGTATAAAATAGTTAAGTAATCATAAAGTTAGGAACCATTCAGTAATTTATATAATTGAAAGGTTAAAGTGTAACTTTAAAAAGTAACAGGGGTAAAGGGTACTACAAGAAAAGGGGAATAATTCATACGGGGATTTGGGTCATCTTGCCAACCAAACACCCAGGCTAATTTTCCAGTTTTCTACATTAAAGCACAATTTTTAAGCTATGAATTTCCTCGATTCTTCTTTAAAAGGTTTCTAAATAAATAAGATCGCTTTTTATTCATTTGAAACCATCATTCAATGGTATTAAATCGTTCCAAAATCACTATACTAACATGTTAAATATATTGTAAGATTTTTAGGCTCTCAGAAAATATGGGCCCTGTGCGACGGCTCACCTTGCACACCCTTAAATCCGGCCCTGTTTAAGGTCAATGACTACATACAATAGGAGAGATTAGTAAGTTGAATGCACATAATAAGATTTTTGAAAGTAAGATACACACAATAGGATTTCATGACAAGTTCGTGTTGGGTTTTCTATTCCCTAACTAGATTAACTTATGTAGCGCAAAATAACAATTAATCATAGAGCAAGTAGGAAACTAAACCATAAAAGACCTTGACTTAATAAATGAAAGCGATAATCAAAATAAATAGACAAATAAGAAAATACCAACCTTTGAGAAAATCAATTTCTCACATGCGCAGACCACCTTACTCGAGCTTTTGTGCTATAGATGGTAAGTACCCAAACCAGAATACCTCTAATGTTTCACACCCATGAACCAAGAGAAACTCAAAATCCTAAGGTCCGACTAAAGTCGAAAGACTCTTACAAGGATTAGGAATGACAAAGAGCGAAAGAAACGAACTCAAGTCGAATCTGGGATATCTTGAAAGCTTAGAGATGACCTCTATTTATAGGGGAGAGGTTGGCTTGGGGTTTGGTTTCTGGTCAATGTGGGACAACTGATTTCGGCCTTCAGCCGTCGGCTAAACTGAATTGTTCCCCAAGTTAAACACGCTTCGACTCCTGCCAAAACCCTAATACCTCCAGCCGCCGGCTAAAGCCTTTAACCGGCGGTTGTACTCTGGTTCCAGAATATTCCATTCTCGTTAACAGTGCAATGCCAATTTAAACTTTCTTATTTTGTTTATATTAATTACTTTTCGCTTCTAATTAATTTATCAACTTTAATAAATTAACAAACTAATTAATTAACAATACACTTTTATATTCTAATTAATTTATCACATTGATAAATTAATAAACTAATCTTGATATTAATTCCAATTAATATTATTTCTCGTTTAGTTTCTCTTACTGTTAATCGAGGACAACCCAACAAGAACTCCACTTTTAACGATAGCCTTACCAATTAGTTACGACCTTGAACATACCTTTGGATACTATTCCAACAGTTCGATATATTTTCAGAGTATGCTGCCCTTATTTATAACAAGTATTAAATATAAATACAAGTTACCACCACCTTGACTTCGAGTTTGATGAATGACTTGGCTGTTACTGGGTTTTTTTTATGTGTAACTAACTTTGTTCGAGATATAGATTATCAGGACCGAATTGCAAGTGAATTTTTATTTCGCATACGACACCTCTTAATTTTTTTGGCCTTATTATTTCAGAATGTAGTAAATTTTATACTTTTTATTATTGTATGTTGCGAACTTTGTAAAGTTATATTGTAGGTTTTGATGCTCTAAAAACATCTATTGTATATATGTACACATTTTTACTTACTATTGTATACATAGTACTTATAAAAGATGTCTCTATGTATGAAAACCCCCGGCTAATATGTATATAATATATGTTTTTTTATCTAAAAGATATACAATAGTAAATTTTGACTTTTGTCCCAAGAGTAGTTAAAAGTGTAAAGTGTAACACATTTTGAAAGCATAAACCACCTAATTGACAAGGATCTAACGCATGATGATCTTGTGGATCTAGAAAGTGGGGAGGGAAGAGAGTAACTTGAAAACTAGTGATTATGAGTTATGATAAGAAAATTAGACTATCAAACTCTTAGACATTTACTTTGTTACAAGTTGTCTGATTTTATTCTTATAGCATGAGTACTTTACAAGGTATGCATGTTTTGAAACTTTATATTATGCCTTTGCTCTTTCTTTTTATGTTAGATTATGTAATATCGTTACAAACATAAATTAACTACTTATTTTTCTCGAGTGATCGTTTATGCAACTCTTACCGTAGGAAAAGACATAGGCATATTGCCTCAGCTTCGCCTTTAACTACTTATTATACCCTTCTCCATGAATATTCTATACGGCCATCAAATAAAAAGAAAAGTTGTGCATATGAAAGAATATAAAGTGGCATGTAATTAAATGTATCTATTACATAACAATCAATAACCATTCTTGAATGCACCTATTCATTTACGGTCAAAGAATCGAGAACTTCCTATTTTCATCACTTGTCTCATCCACGTCTATGAGATATCTTCGATCAATTTCTTTTGCACTTTTTAAGGAAATACGTTATAATTGGGCATCCGGTGAAGCGTATTTTTCATTTACAAGTGTCTTATCGATTAGAAATATCACTCTTCGAAGTTTGGTGTATGATTTTCACCAGTTTCGCACAACTGTGGGAGTGTGGGGAAACAATGAAGTATGTTCTTTAATCATTGGATCATCGTGATTATTGGAAGTACGTTCAAGGCACATACACTTACGATTCAACTATAGGGATTTATATTTGGAAATTTCCATATAATGATATAGTACAGTGAAGTTTCTTCTCGTATTAATCTTTTCTAGTGAGTTATTATTCGGAGTAGTTTTTCTTGAATTTTCATTGCTCTAGGGATTCTTTGTCATAGGAAAATTGTTGGTGATATGTCAACGTTTTGAACTTGAGATGAAAAGATGCATTGAAGAGTATAGATAATACAATTAACGTGTTGGGAGTGTACGCTTCAAGCTTCATGATGCAACGGTGAAAGATCATTATTAGGGCATGGGGTGGGGTAGAACTGACAATTTTCAACACGACCCGAAACCCGACATCAAACCGACTTAAGAATATTAAGGTTGGGTAGATGTTTTTTGACCCGCGAAGCCATCAACCTGAAACCGGTCAACCATACAATTTTGGTCGAGTTTGGAATGAGTTTTTGGGTTGACCTGACAACCCAAATAGACCTTAAATGTAGTTAAAAATTTAGAAGTCTTATTTTAATATAATAATCGGACGTGTTTAATGACGTTTTAGTATTAAATATTGATGAACATACTAGGTGATATGAAAAACTTAACATTACCCAATACCGTCTTCCACGGTGTATGGGGGAGGTAAGATGCAGACAACCTTACCCCTACCATAGGCAGAGAGGCTGCTTCCAGAAATGGACCTCCGGCCTGCTGGGGGGTGAGGATCGAACCCTTGACCTCTGTCTCCAAAGGTAAGGAGCTTAACCACTTGATCCAACCCAGCTTATACTAGGTGATATGAGTTTTTTTGTTTTTGAGTTTTACAAATTGTACAAAATTAGTACCACATGTGGTACTCGCCGGTACCACATGTGTTACCCGCCGATACCACATGTGTTACTCGTTTTCAAAACCCACCGAAAAACGTAAAAAAAAGTTCATCGAAAGTATACCTTGTCACATCTATAATCGAAGATAATTAAACACTGATTATTATGGTGCAATTTTTATGATTTTTTGACTTACCGTTTGAGAGATATTTAATTTTAAAAAATGTGGTGAAAGTGAGGTTAGTGACACATTGCACATTTTTATTGGTTCCTCTATTTTCAATCAAAAAAGCCGTACTCATTTGAACTTTAGTCTATTAATGTGATTTATGTGACTTGAAATTAATCAATTAATATAATATGACCCGAAAATATGTTGATCTCACTTGTTATAAATGGGTAAACTAGGTCGGGTCATGGTTGGATTAGGTTGACAAAAATCTCAACCCGTTTATGAAATCTGGTCGAATTTGGATCGATTACTTCAGATCCACTAACTCGATAACCCAAGCAGGTCAACCCTATCCGAATTGTCACCCTTAGGTGGGATGTTGATCACTTGATCTAAAAATCTCGACAGTACTTCTCGTAATAAAATTTTAAAACTATTACATAATTCTGTTAGTTAAAACTTAAAAGCGGATAAAACATAGAATATACAAGTGGATACGATGATGATGATGATGAAGCATCCAGCAGCGTCCACACAGTTGGACTTTGTACACACAAATTCACAACACAAAACTTCAACAACCTTATTTTTTTTTTATTTATTTTAATAATTTACGTGTACGCCAATCACCAAAACCAAACAAATAAGTCCACTCTTATATTCAACCTCCTCCTCACCTCACTACCGTCTGAAACTACAACCCCTTTCTTCTTTGTTTTCTCCGCTCTCCCAATTATCATTAATTTTAATTAATATAATTATTATATTATATTATCATATCAACATCAAATTCAAAAAAATCCATATGTTATAATTTCAACTTTCTTCATTCCTCATCAGCTGATACAACCACAAGCATCCAGGTATGATCCCTTGCTATAAACCCCCAAATGTTTCACTCTTCTTCTGTATATCACTTGTATTGATTTTATTATTAGTTATTATAGTTATTTCGTCTTCTATCGATTTTAGTTGTATGCAATGCAGCTTAATGTGCATTATTGATCTGTTACACTGCCCCCTAATAGGATTGAAACCTAGAATTATTGTTATGTTATGGCTGAAGGTACATTGTGTGAGTGGTAGACTGTCATCTCTGAAAATTAGATAGAAATATGTGTTGATAAAACGCACGTTCCGCTCTTAGCGTTTTCGTAGCTGGAACACTCATAGTTTCATCAATTTTCGATATTTTACTTGTTCTTGTTAAGGTAATGATGGAAATTGGAAAGTAATTTTGCCTGGGTGTTTGGGATTTGCTTATTTTAAAACGCTTATCTGCATTAAAAAATATGTGTCGAGATGCTTATTTTGAAGTGCTTATTCCTTCTAAAATAAGCAGTTTTCAGAAAGGTTTTTGGATTTGCTTATTTTACTAGTAGGAATAAGCAATAAGCAGGTGTCAGCGTACTTATTTATGTGGTATCTTATTGGCAGACATTTGTTGTTTTACTTTCCGAGTTAGTCAACATAGTCCATGTCTACTTCAAACTAAGAATCAAACGCTAAAATATAACAAATAATATTGAAATCAAACAAGGCTGAAGCGGACAATTTATTGGATATATTCGTATTCATTTATTTTTTATAAAGTTATATACTTTTATGTATCGACTCATTGCTAGACGATATAGTCTTAATATTTGGTTTTTCTGTAGTTAATGAAGTATTATTGTTTCAGTGATTAAGTGGATCTTTTGGGAGCGATCAAGACATGAGTGCTTATATTATTGGGGTCTTAGCTCCACTTCTACTCACTCTTGCCCTTCGCAACTCTAAAAAGGAGAAGAAGCGTGGTCTGCTCACTGATGTTGGTGGGGAGCCAGGATATGCAATTAGAAACTATCGGTTTACATCTCCGGTAGAAACAGCGTGGGACGGGATCAAGACTCTTGCTGATCTTTTTGAGCAGGCGTGCAAGCAACATGGTGACAAGAATCTACTTGGAACACGAAAATTGATTTCTAAGGAGACCGAAGTACATCAAGATGGGAGGTCATTTGAAAAGCTTCATTTAGGTGAGTATGAGTGGATGAGTTATGGTCAGGTGTTTCAAGTTGCGTGTAATGTTGCGTCTGGGTTGGTGCAAGTTGGGCATAAAAGTGGAGAGCGTGTTGCTATCTTTGCAGAAACACGTGAAGAATGGTTTATAGCATTGCAGGTACTTCAATAAAATTCACCATCATGGAGAACATCTAGAAATTGTTCCCCTCTAACTCTATCCTATCTGACCATTAACTAGTATATACAAATATTAGAGGTTGCAAGACGGGGGGGAGCTGGCAGGTTGGGTAATGGGTCAAAATGGGTAGCTTTTGTTTGGAACAATATGAAACACTTCAGTTTATGTCGACTTCAAAGACTTTTTATCCAATATATTATTGATAATTTATGTGTCAAAAAATAATTACAAAAATATCATTACAGTGACAATCTAATATTTAAATCAAGTGATTTAGGATGCTGTATGCGCTAAAAGTATACTTTGGGGACTTGTGTTTCGTTTGACAGGTTAGAGATAAAACATAACACGGATCGACACATTATAAGTATATCTGTATATGGGTCGAAATTGCCACCTCTTATAGATATGTTTTATATGCTCTAGAAAAGATTATAGTACAGTATGTAACTGTCACGTTTTAAAATTCTAGTTACACCCTTTGTTTTTTTATCGTTGACTAAACCACACCACACACTGTATGTACATCTGCTGTTACTAGTAAGATTTCCTGATCTGTGAAGCGTTATATCATATCTTATCCTGCCAATCAGGCTTGTTTCAGGCGCAATGTCACTGTTGTGACCATGTATGCATCTTTGGGAGAGGAAGCCATTTGCCACTCATTGAATGAGGTATTTCTTCATTTGATTTTTCTTGATAATGCGGTAACTTTTATAAAATATATAAAGTATACTATCTTGAGCAACACGAAATGCCCATAGAAAATTCAAGAGCGAAGCATATGCCTTTAGAATGGGAAATTGTGGGACATGCCTCAAGTAATGAGCTTCATTATATGGACTATGGAAATTGCAAAGTGACGTCATTTAAGTTCTTATTTATCATAAAAAGTTACTAGTAATATCTTATAAGTGGTGGGCAAAGCAACTTAACTGTCACCAAGATGGCGTGGCGGTAAGGTGTCATGATGTTCTTACTAGAGGTCCCAGGTTCGAACCTCCGTAGGTACATATTGGGGGTGACCAAGGAAAGGGTCGGAAACGGTTACGGGAATACCCAGTTAAGCTGTGTACATCTGAGTCCAAAAAAGAATCGCCCTCCCTGGGTAACCCGAACAAGGGAAACCTTCTTATGTTTCGGACAAAATAAAGTTCATTCCTTTTAATGAGTCTATAATTACTAATGGAGATGATGACGTGGATCCTACTTGACATGCTACATCTTCTATCATCCTTAATCAAACAATAACCAATTTATTTATTGATTGATTGATTTACGTGCAAAGCTTGCAACTTCTTAATTTAATGTTTTATTTCCTTGCTCACATTCTGCCCCTGTTTTCACCACTTACCTGACTTCTTGTTTCTGTCTTCAACACCTCTGCTACTTTGTACTTTATAGGTATAGCAAAATACGATTCTAAGAATTCTCAACAAACAAATAGCTCCAAGTAAATTAGAAAGCAAAAGTCACTTATGTGAAAGTTCCAGTTTATATTTTTTAACATTGCTTCAATAAAAAGGCATATATCTACATAAGTTCCTGTATGGCACAAAAGGGTATCCTAAAGATTATTTAATGCTGTGTAAAGAAATAGTGCTCCAATTGACATCTGACTGTATTCTCAAACGTTTTTCAGACAGAGGTTACTACTATAATATGTGGAAATAAAGAGCTGAAGAAGCTTCTAGATATAAGTGGACAAATAGACACGGTAGAACGTGTAATATGCATGGATGATGATCCCTTATTGACTGAAGGAAACAGCAGTTGGAAAACTTTTTCATTTTCTGAAATAGAACAAATTGGCAGAGAAAATCCCGTTGAAGCAGATCTACCGCTCCCTGCTGATGTGGCAGTAATTATGTATACAAGCGGGAGTACCGGCTTGCCTAAGGTTGGTACAAAGTTACAATATCTAGATTATTTTTTTCTTGGTTTGTCATTTATATTATGAAAGTGATTTGTCAATTATATGCAGGGAGTGATGATGACACATGGCAATGTTTTATCGACAGTTTCTGCTGTCATGACAATTGTGCCTGGCCTTGGAGTCAAGGATGTGTATTTAGCGTACTTACCATTGGCACATATTCTTGAACTTGCAGCCGAGGTTTAATATTATTACCTATGCTTCCTAAAATACTAAAATATATTTACGTATGAACTGATTTTTCTGTACTTTTACGTTGTGCGTCACAGAATCTAATTGCAGCCGTAGGAAGTTCTATAGGTTATGGATCCCCTTTAACTCTTACAGATACATCAAGCAAAATTAAGAGGGGCACAAAGGGAGATGCATCTGTTCTGAGACCAACTCTAATGGCATCTGTTCCAGCTATTCTTGATCGTGTTAGAGATGGTGTGAGGAAAAAGGTTGGTTGATATGCATATACATTATGTTTATATATCACTCTCATTTTATAATTTATACTCTTTACTTTAATACAGTCAACTTTTGTATAAAATTTGGCTGAAAACTTTCAGGTGGATTCAGCAGGTGGACTATCGAAGACATTGTTCAATTTAGCCTACAGTCGCCGATTGTCTGCGATAAATGGCAGCTGGTTCGGGGCATGGGGCTTAGAAAAGCTTCTATGGAACTTTCTAGTATTTAAAAAGGTCCGGGCCATTTTGGGTGGTCGTATCCGCTTCATATTGTCTGGAGGTGCCCCTCTGTCTGCTGATACTCAAAGATTCATCAACGTTTGTCTGGGGTTAGTACTAACACATTCTAATAAATTTTTTTCTTTTATGTTAGCTATCTAACTACACCAGTGTGCTTTCTACTTGTCTATATTTGAGACCTATGACTTATTCACTAGAGGGCACATCTTTTTCCCAAAAATCTTGAAGTTTGTCAACAGTTGCAGCCAACCACACACACACATATATATATATATATATATATTATATGTATATATAAAGACACACATTTGTAAAAGCTGTATATAGATTTTCGGGGATTGCAAAATGGAAATTGCACTTTCAAAGTTTACAAACATCCACCGAAATATCTGAATTTACAGAACATACTCTGGACTCTCAGGATTAAAAATACTCACAATAGACTAGTTAACTTTAGAAAAAATTCAGATATAGCGACCACTCTTTTATAACACCTAAAGAACAAATCAATGAGATTGCAGCATTGCCCTTTTTTTGGTTTCATTCTCACCGTGTGTAAGAAACGTTAAAGTGGTCTGTTTGTTTGATTGGTCACTGGACAATGATAATAGTCTTATTTTTACTTGTATAATTTTTTATTTTTTTTCCTGTGTTCTTATGGGGGCTACTACCCAGTGCTCCAATAGGTCAAGGTTACGGTCTTACTGAGACTTGTGCTGGTGGGACATTTTCTGAGTATGATGACACATCTGTTGGTCGTGTTGGTGCACCCCTTCCTTGCTCCTATATCAAGGTAATATCTGATGGAGGTAGTTCACCTCAGCGTGTTCATATGAAAACTTATATAATTATATTTATATTAATTATAATAATTTTATTCTGTATGAAACATGTATATTGATGAAATTTCCTAGGTTTTTTAAGACATTGATACTAAAGAGAATTTAATCTTCAATGTTGTTAGTGTGCGTTTCCTAGTGTTGGTTTAGCTAGAGAGTTGTTGGGAAGAGAGGGACACATGAAGTTAAGCTAATTATAAACAAATAATACTGGGAAATAATAAACAAATACGGAGTTAATAGGAGTAATAGGATTTATGAATCAATAACAAATAAAATTGGGAAATAATATAATACCCTTTTTTTTCTTTTTATTTATAACAGAAAATTAAATACATATCTTTGGATTGAACCAATAACCTCCAATGTAGAATGCTAGCATTTCCCAGTAGATTTTAAGGCACTTCGTATACATTTAAGATCTGCGTATCTCTATATCAAGTAGCTCTTCTGGACATTTATACCTACTGTTTTCAGCCTCATTGTGTTTGTTCTATGTTTGCTGCATCTGTGGATTCAACAATCATTTTTATACTTTTGTGCAGTTAATAGATTGGCCTGAAGGTGGTTACTTAACCAGTGATTCACCTATGCCTCGTGGAGAAATAGTGATTGGTGGGCCAAATGTTACTCTTGGATACTTCAAAAATGATGAGAAAACCAAAGAAGTATACAAAGTAATATTCTTTTTCTCCGTTTGTTTTTATATGCGGGAGGTGTGTAAGATGTAAAGGTGGCAAGATGGGTGGGTTGAGTAGTGGTTCAAAATGGGTTAGCTCGAAACCGGGTACTTTTAAGTACCCTGTTTTTAGTACGGTCTGACTTGACCATCAAACAATTTCTTGTCTATTATATTAAAATTTTCTCTTAATAGTAATGCATTATTGTCAGTAAAAAGCACTATTACTAAAATGATAATATTAACTTGTAATAAAAACTGATTTAGGAGGTTGTATGCAATTAAAGTAGACTCTGGGTGACCTTCAGCTCATTGACCCATCCCCAACTTAGGTAGTAAAAAGTCTAATTGTCTCGTTTGAGATAAACACAAACCCAAATTGATCCATTCGTAAGTAAGTGGGTTGCAATCCTGACCTTTACCAAGATGGAAACTTTTGCTGGACACAATGAAACTTTATGGTTTTTTTTTTAAGGTTGATGAGAGAGGGTTTAGGTGGTTCTACACGGGCGATGTTGGGCAGTTCCATGAAGATGGTTGCCTTGAGATAATCGACCGTAAAAAGGATATCGTTAAACTTCAACATGGAGAATATGTTTCTCTGGGAAAGGTACCTAATCTTTTGTACATTAGCTGTTTCTTACTTTTGTACAAATGAAAATCAGGATCCACTCAGAGATCATTGTTTCTTTTACAGGTTGAGGCAGCTTTGAGTGTTAGCCCTTATGTAGACAACATCATGGTGTATGCCAATTCATTTCATAGCTATTGTGTGGCTCTTGTGGTTGCTTCACAGTCTGCAGTGGAATGTTGGGCTGTGCAGAAAGGTATTGAGTTCAATGACTTTGCAAGTTTGTGTGAGATGGAAGAAACGGTTAAAGAAGTTTATAGCTCCCTCGTAAAGGTAAATTATATTATAAATACGAATTTGCAATTAATCCCATGTTATTTTGCGAATTTTTTCATGAGTATTTATCTGTATGAAGAGGTTACAAATTACATCGAAAAAGTGCTTCATGCCTTCATGTGCCTAAAATAGTAAAATGTAGACCTAAAGATGTGACTAAATTTAATTGGTATACATGTTATAATGATTGGTGAACATAATCGTGTGTCAAACACTGTTTGGCTAGACATATGTTTAAGCTTCTATTTTTAGGCACATTTAGCATTACTCTAAATAACGTTTTATGATGATCTTATAGGCTGCGAAAACAGCACGACTGGAGAGGTTCGAGATTCCTGCAAAGATCAAGTTGCTATCGGAAGCATGGACTCCTGAATCTGGACTGGTTACTGCTGCACTAAAGCTCAAAAGAGACGTTATCAGGAAGACTTTTTCAGAGGATCTTGCCAATTTCTACTCGTCTTGATCGATGATTGGACTCAGCCATATACAATGACTTCAAATAGTTTGTTCCTGTACAAGTTTTGATTTTTACCAACTATGGTTAGTCTTTCTGCTTAGCTTTGTTAATCTCATTTCCAATATGAAGTAAAGTGGATAGATACATTTGTTCAAATTTCAAGTTTGGCTAAATAAAAGGACTCACATACTTGTTAGAATGAACGATCTACATTTTTTTACGTGTGGGAAAATGGCCTTTCATGTCGAAATCGATACGAGAAGATCAATCCCTTAGTGCTGCAATTTCATATTGACATGTATCTAATGTATCTGTCCTATAACTAGTTTAGAGATTCCACAAGTGCTATACGAATTACGATACAAAAATCTCCTTGTAGCGTTCATGTGTGTGTTCTTGGAATGAAGTTATAGACCATAATAATGTTGATTGATTGCCTTTGACCCATAATGCCTATATCACATAAACATCTTTAAAAAAATAATAATAAAAAAATTTCTGTAATAGTAATAAATAAGTTAACCATGAAGGAGATAATATCTTTAGCTTACCAGATTTATGATTTCTCTCTTTGATTGAATGCCTTTGACCCATAATGTCTATATGATATCACATAAACATAATTTTAAAAAAATTACTGTAATAGTAATGAATAAGTTAAATAATGAAGGAGAGAATAAATTTAGCTTACCAGATTTATTCCTTTGTCCCTTACCATATTCTGTACCACGGTTTGTTCATGAAGAATGATATTCTATGCGTTACATATGGGTAAGTGCGATGAAAACACAACTATGCTATCAAGAATCAGTTTTTACATGGCCATACATAAAAAAAGGTATGCTTTTTTCATGATAAACAGTGGTGAAGTATTTAACTTTGAATCCTGGAAACAGCAAAACACATAAATTGCTTAACTTTTATACATATACTAAAATAATGGGGTTAAATTGTAACATTGTAAGGTCAAGGGTAAAGATATGATAACTTTACTTTATATATGGTACAATGTAATATTATATTGAAATCATTGTCCTCTTATGTCTGGTTTGTAATGGATATTGTCACTTGTCACCTATGAGGCTAATCACGCAAGTTTGGAACTTATTGCTGCACGGACCAAATGGATATAATGATTCAAAACCAGGGCTATTGGAACCTAACTACACCATTTAACTTCATATCAAGCTCGAGTTCGACTGCGCATCTAGAATTTTCGAACAATCGCACCCAAAAGTATCCCTATTTTGCGGCTCTTTCGCCGAATAGGAGCCAATCGCCAACTACTTCCAGGATGACCAAAATGAACGATCTTGAAGTTTCTCTTAAGGTACAACACCGGCCCTAAAGCAATCGGCTTTGAATCATCTTTAACGAAAGCTACATATTGAGTCAAATACTAAAGGAGTATCAGTTGAATGACTTTATAATGTTAACAAGAATAGTGTCACCTTATGTAAAAATAAGTACTACGTATAAAGTATAAACTACAAAGGGAGTTAAATTGCAAAATAGAAGAAATTCAAGGGCTTGTTTACAAAATTAAGAAACTTTTTGAATGATACGAATCTTTATCTTATTACGGAGTATTATTATATTTACATACCATTAGTGGCCATTTAATCAAACATCAACAAGTTACTTTTTTATGATAATCTTTTTTCTATACGTGTTGATTCCCTAGTTGATTTTGAATCACATTCTTTGTATATGCGACGTGGTTGTTGATGTTATTATCATTTTATATGCCCACTGAAAATGTACTTTTGCTGTTCAATCCAAATATCAATCTCAATGTGACACTTTGACCCGACTTCTATACTTTACATTTCATCTGTCTCAAATTAAATATTCCCTATGAGTTTACACATAGTTTAGAAAAATTAAAGATCATCACACTGTCCACCAATTAATTTTCATATTAACTTTTGAAAAACATTTTGATTAGTTAAAAGTTCATAACTACACTTTTATTTGAGACAAAGTAAAATAAGAAGATGGACATTTATTTAATTAAGCATGAAAGGAGGAAGTACCATTTACTACACATTGATCAACCTGGCTTTCTTTTCAATCTCATAATCATTACTAACGATATGACATTTCTTTGCCACAGTCGCTTTATCATTAGCCTTGTTTTACAAGTTGCATATATCTTAATATTTCCTTGAACTGATGGCTTAAATAAGTGAACACATAGGTAGCATGAATGATAGTAAATAATAAATTATGTGTATATATGTATTCGGGAGTATAAAATCACTCATTGCTAAAAGGGATAATAATACTCCATTTACAATTAATGATTAATGAAAATGCTAACAAGAGTATAATAACTGTCAACAAAATTTTCAGACGTATCAATACTTGTACACATAATAAAAGAAACTCAATATCCTCCATATATTGGTTTAACCTCCCAATATTGGTTGAAGTAGGATGATATTAATGCATCTTTGAAATTCTTAACGATAAATTGTGAATATCATTAACAAAACCTTCGTATTTATACGTGTTTTGTTAAAGACGACCCTTTAGAACCGTCGTTAATAATAAATTTGATATGAGTAATATATAGTGTGCTTTAACTAATTGTTAGGGAGATTCGCCAAGGTGATGCAATCAGTTCCTTATAAACACTACTTACCCCGCGGGTAATGTACATGTCTAAATGCTTTAATGTCTACACCCACGCAATGAGGCATGACCATATACGTAAAATACATTAGTGGTTGATGACACCTATAATAGTACCGAGTACGATAAACCAAGAAAGCAGTGGTAATTGAGGTAAATAATATTTTTGCATGATATTTAGTACATAATTTAAAAGCTTTTCAAATAAAGAAAATAAAATACTTTATGTATGTAACCTGAAATATCACACTCATAATAACATAAAAGAAATCATTTTAACAACAAATCTCACCGTCACATGGAGTGGACGAATAATCCTTTATTGTTGTAAATAATCAAAATATCTGACAACTTAAAAAATTAAACTAAAAAGTAGTTCGGAAAAAACGAAGATGACAATCATTTACCACCACGCTTATCAGATTTAAGCGTCGCCTAAAACTTCTCCATACACGATATTTGAGGTGTAAACTCCATCTTGGGTAAAAATTTTGGCATGCTTTATTTAAAAACTATGTCATTTTGTTTACTGAAATAATGTTTACTCGTTGTACATTTCACGTTGGCAGTGTGTTTACATAGATTAGCAAAATTAATTGAGTGATAAAAGGCAACAGTTAGAGACAATTGATTATGCGTACAACAGTTGACAAATGTGATGAGTTGATGTTGTTGGGAAATTTATAAAGGTTTGAATAATAATTGATTAATATTTGTTGCAAGTAATGATACTTGTTGTAAGTAAATGTGCCATTAGTTGTATATAAATGTGATCTTTCATTTTTCACATAACCTATGAAAATAAATGGCATTTGATGATCATTAAATCATGTCTTTTAGTTTCCTTTCATGTCCAATATAATAGAGAAGTTTAGTTCTCTTTTTTATTTTATGATGGATCAAAAAGACATACATGAAACCTTGGCTAAAATAAAATACACACAAATTCATACATTAGTTTTGTTCTAGTCACATTGTGACCTAATGATGTTGGTCAAGTGAGGAGCAAACATTTGTGTTAGCTTATGGAAAACAACGTTCACAATCTTTTCAGGCATACGGTTAAAGTCCGACACTACTCCTGCTTCAGCCGTTGTACCCTGGGAAACAGACGACGTGTAGACGGCGAATATGTTTTAAGGGAACCGTGTCAAACACGGGCCTCAGCTCATCATTTGTTAATGAATATCCTTTATGTATCCTACTCGTTCTTCTTCATTTGTATTTTATATCATTGTAGTAAGTTTATTGGAATTACTTTTGCGTAATATGGATGTATAATTGGTGGTTATAATAAAATTATATTCGGGTATATAATATTTATTCCTACATATTTATTGTGTATATATTAGTTAAAAGTCAATATCTTGTTAAATATAATCAAAGATTCAAATCAACTTACATACGTGTTATTGCCTTTTCATAACTTGAGTAGATATTATATGGGTTATTGCCTTTTCATAACTTGAGTAGATATTATATGGGTTGAGTACCATTTTAAGATAAAAGAGTAAAAATGATTTTTTTTAAAAGACAAAGCAAAGAATAGAAATGATTTATATGTAGTAGAGATAGAGATACAGAAGATATATTATTTTCTTATTAGACTTCCGGAGACCTCCAAAATACTCAAATTAATATTATTGAAGACTTTCAAAATACTGAAACAGAACCGAAACCTTAACCAGAAACGTCAATCTACATTATGAAATTGTGTTCCTGAACATTCTCGAATTGGTAATCGTACTGAATTTTGGCACGAAATAATCGGGTTCAAAATTCAAGGCTATTGTAGCCAATAGGTAACTACGATACCACTAGTTACACTCATATACCGCTAAGTCAATTGCCTTCAATAACATTAACCAATTAACATCTATACCCTTTTCAATAGTCAATCACTTGTTTTATTGTAAAAATAAAACGTGAAGAATTCTTAATCTAAACGATACGACGTGCATAATGCGAATTGTTATAGTCAAATGAATGTTTTTATTATGTGCTACCGATAGTTTCCTTTGCGTTTAGAATAACGTCCAAATATAAGATCCAATCATACAAACTATAGACATTATTAATGACGGCAAGAAAGCTAATTAAATATTTTATACGTAATTAAAGAAGGAATGCTTTTAGGGAAAATGACCTGAACAGGTAACAAACTTTTCAAAATTTGACGATAAAAAAAAATATCACTTGGACTGATATTCAAAAAGGACATATATTAGGAATTCGTGTCATAAAAGGACTTAAGTTGTCAAAAAATTTCAATTAAAGGCGTAACTACGATTTTATTTTTTCTATTTCAATTGTCGATCGATATTAGTTGATGTGGGGATCAAATCCTAAATATTCAATTAGTACATTGCATTTGAGACCTAGAAAACATACGATATAAACACTAATTTTACTTTTTGAGTGTTTAAACCCGAATTTAGTTAGAGTGATTAATCATTTTCAGACACAAATTCAAAATGTTTAATCCTATTATGGCACGATTTCAAAATACTAAATCGTTTTATGGCACATTTTTAAAATTAAACGGTAATTTTACCTTCAATTGAACTTTTCTGATAACTTAAACCTTTTTATGGCACGATATAAAAATGTGAGTCATTTTTGGGTATCAACAAAACTTATATTACTTTTATTGTTAAATTTTGATAGTTGATTACTTTTTAAGACATTTATCCATATTTTTATGCTTTATTAAAAGAGAAAATCACGGATTTGATCCATTGACCATACCATTTTTAACAAAATAATCCTTTGACCAACACTTTTCACAAAATAATCCATTGACTGGCGCCAAAAATGGCGCCCCCGATGCCCCACCTTATTTATTCCATTTTTAAACCTTAAAGTCAAAAAATTGATGGGCCCGACGCTAATGATGGTGACGTGTGTGAGAGGGTGGGGCGCCGATGTGACGGGGTGGGGCGCCGATGGTGACATGTGTGAGGGGGCGCCGATGGTGACATGTGTGAGGGGGGTTGGCGCTGATGGTGACATGTGTGAGAGGGTGGGGCGCCGATGTGACATCCGAGGGGCATTGGGCCCATCAATTTTTTGACTTTAAGGTTTAAAAATGGAATAAATAAGGTGGGGCGCCGGGGGTGCTATTATTGGCGCCAGTCAATGGATTATTTTGTGAAAAGTGTTGGTCAAAGGATTATTTTGTTAAAAATGATATGATCAATGGATCAAATCCGTGATTTTGTTACCTTTTTTCTAAACGACAAAATGAATATAATATGATAATAATACTACATAACTTGTTTATGCTCATTTATAATACATCAAAAGATGTGCATATTTATGCTGGTCAAAGGATAATAATTGATAATTTAAAATAGCTCACTTGTTTAATGTGAGAATATACTTGACTCACCTAATAATTATTAATTAAATAATTATTAATTATGAGGTGTACAAGTTTAAACTCGAGACCTTGTGCTATATAGTGTGAATGATGCGCTCACCTATTATCAATTATAGTTTAAGAGGGATGTCCAATTTGATCCAATATCGTTTTATTGTTACATTGGGTCTATTTACGTTCCATTTTTCTCTCATATGGACGGTATTCTTCAATTAATTGATTTTAGATGGACACATTTTAAAATACGTTCATCCCAAAACAGAAAATTGTGTAATAACTAATAAGTGACAAAATAAATTGTACACTATCATTTTATATGAAATAACCCTTTCGGGATAATTATTATGATGCTGGCATTGCAATTCAATTGTGTAGTTTACCAATTCAAATTAAACAAAATATTTTATTTTAAATCTTTTATCCTTTAATTGTTATAGTTATACAACTAAAACCCTAATAACTAATAAGTGACAAAATTAAAGGTACACTATCATTTTATATGAATAACCCTTTGGGGATAATTATTATGAATTTATGATGTTAACATTGCAATTAGTTTACCAATCACAAATTAAACAAAATACTTTATTTTGAATCATTTATCCTTTAACTTTTATAGTTATACAACTTTAACCCCTAATTTAGTCAATTACACCTTCTATTGATTGCACAATCTATTTTTCCTAACTGTTTTGGTACCTAAGCTTCTTTCCACATTTCATGATGACATATATTATAATTGTAGAGTGGGGTTCAAATGAGTACAATAATCTTTGAGTGAGACTGAAGGAACTAATCAGAATGCGTTATATGTCACAAAACCTATTTTTTCCCACGTTGTTAAAAATCAAATATCTCACAAATGATAAGTCGAAAAAATATAAAAATTACACCATAAAAATCAACATTTTTTTCGATTTGCCATCTCACAAGGTATACTTTTGACGACTTTTATTTTTTTGAGTTTTACAAATTGTTCAAAATTAGTAACACGTGTGTTACTAGGTGGTATCACATGTGTTAGCAGCCGATAACTAGTCGTCGGTATCACATATGTTACTACCCGATAACGCATGTGCTAGTCGTCGTTAGCACATGTTTTACTCGCCGTTAGCACATGTGTTACTCGTCGTTAGCACATGTGTTACTTGCCGGTAACACATGTGCTACTCGCCGATAACACATGTGTTAGTTGTTTACAAAACCACCGAAAAAAGAAGAAAAAAAAAGTTCGTTGAAAGTATACATTGGCACATCTTTAATTGAAGAGAATAAAACGCTAATTTTTATGGTGCAATTTTTATGATTTTCGAGGTACCGTTTAAGTGATATTTACGTTTAAAAAATATGGGGAAAGTGAGTTTGATGACATTTGGCATATTGTGGTTGGTTCCTTCATTCTCAATCAAATTTGTTGTACTCACTTGAATCTTATGCTATAACTATAATTTGTCTCAAATTGTTTTGAGAAATAATACTTATATTTAACATATATAAATATAAAAGACCAATGTATCAATTATATTAGGGTAAATTGCAAATTTTTGTCCATGTGATTGTTCACTTTCACCAATTTTGACCTTTAACTATTTGTTTTCGCATTGTTCATCCCTGTCCGTAGTTGTCCAATTTTGCAATTTTTGTCTTTTTGACTAATTCTTGTTAGTTTTCTCCGTTAACACATAAAAATAACCAAAATACCCCATTTTCTTTGATCTTCTCCGTTAAATCTAAATCGTACTTTTTTTTATTCTTCCCTTTATTCATCCTTTTTCAAACACCAACAATTGAATCCTATCATTCCTATAGTCAGTTAAATTAAATCAAAAATCATACACATACCATATATAAATTCTATTTTCTCCCTATTAGCATGACCATATACAAACAAATAATTTTTAAAAAGAAACATAAACAACTTCTTTTGAAATATATATACTTTCATATAATCATCAACATTGCACAACCACTATCACCATCACCATTACCTTCACCTATCATCAGGGACAGAGTGGAAGCAGCATAGGCAACCGCTCTAATCAGAAATTTTCAATTATGTAAAAGAATTTTTTTTAGGGTATTAATGACATTTTAAAAGTTTCGCAAATAAAATAGATATCTTCGTCCCCTTTATTGAGATTTCCTAGTTCCGCCCCTCAATGGCCCTGATCATCACCATCATCGCTTTTACCGTTGTGTTACGCTATTAATATGCTAGTTTTCATTATGTTGGATGAAGTTTGTCATCAACTAAAAAATTCAAGTACTTACAAACACGTCTTATTCTCGTCTTAATCTCAAAGATCTCTCTGATGGCACAATCTTATGGTAATAATCACATGTTTATTAAGAGTTTTCAATTCAATCAACACAAATGTGTAGGGCGGAGGTAGAGGGGGGCATGGGGGCAGCTGCCCCTCTAAGAATTCTCAAATCATGTAAAAAAGAACATTTTTAACATTTATTTTAGGGTATTTGCGATATTTCAGAAGTTTTGCCCCCCTCAAAACATGAACAATTAATTTGAATTTTTTTTTTTGCCCCCTACTTCTAAATTTAACTCCGCTCCTGCAAACGTGCATCATACGACTTGTAATAGTCAAATCTATGTTTTGATTTGCCACAAATCGTTCCCTTTGCGTTTAGAATATTAACATAACATTAAAATACAAGATCCAGGCATAATAATTACATTATTTTCCTCAATCATTATAGATTTGTTAAAACATAAACAATTATTTTTATAATAAGTAATTAAAAAGGAATATTATTTAATGCCTTACCAAAGCATTCCATTCTTTCTGTAAAAAGACAAAAAGAATAAACAAATACTTTTTAATTTTTCTTTTTATATATATAAAACGGAATACAATGGAGCAATCTGGATCATAAATTGGTTCCATCCATAAAGATCCTATGGTTAAAATTATTTTCTTCATTTTTTCAATTTTTATAATGTGTAACCACAACTATTGAAATTGACACTTCCAATACTTCCCTATATTTTTAGTCCTTATAGTTTAAATATCATGACATTATCTATATTTATATAAATAAACCAATTGTATTTTAAATATTTATATATATTGATTAATTACATGAATTTTTTTATCAACATTATTAAACTAAAAAGTGGTCATCCATTTAGCCAAACAAACGTAATATCATGAATACGTTAAAATCGTAACTAAAATATTTTATGATTTTAACTAATAATCCTTTAAATAATGTAACTAAAATATTTTATGATTTTAAATAATAATCCCTTAAATAATATATACATTAAGCTAAACAATAGACAATCATATGTCATATTCAACCATAATAACATTGTTCTATTTTCTTTTTGTGATTCATGGATTTTATATTTTTACAAGTTTTGTTTAAAACATTGTCAATTTTTTTTTTCCAGTTTACTATAAAACTATTAAATGATAAAGACACTCTTGAATATCATGAAACTTTAATAAATTTTGATGGTATTAAATTAATGTACATTTTTATATTAAAATATTATTTTTCCTTTTCATACACACATCTTTGAATTTATAATAACAAGTTTTAAATGTACTTGATAATAAATATGCTATCGAGCGTTTTATTGATTTAACTTTTTAATTAGACAATTTATAAAATCAAATGTCGAAACTTCACATTGTTGCGGGACCTCACCTAGTTATTTATATTTATATATATGATATCTTAAAAGAATTGCATATCTTCTAATTAGCTTTACAAACAAAAATATGAGCTCCCCAAAATCTTTTCTATTCTCCCCTGCTTCAAAGTTGCTTTCTTTCTGTTCTTCACCAGGCAAACTATCATACTCTCTTCATCTTCCATCTTTTTTAACCCTTTAAATCATTATTATTTTCTATTTTATATCTTATTTTTACCTATATTTAGTCTTATATAAGTTAAGATATCAAAAACTATAACAAAAATACTATGATTTTCTTGTAACATAACTTTTGTTCACTTGCAGATACCTAAATCCATTGGTTGAACCGTTTCATCGACTTAACAATAGCTATGAAATCGTTTACTACCAAACAGGTTTGTCTCCAAACTACTTTTTTATATATTTTAGTTCTTGATTTGTTGCCGAGTAATACTAAATGTGCTTAAAATCATTGCGTACATGTATACATGCTTCACTTATTATTTGACAGATTTCGTACTTTTCATCTCATGGAATGTACCATTTTTTTATTTTTAAGCCTATTTTTAGTTATGGGAATTAAGCATACATGTACTTTTTTTTTACTAATGATGGCATATATATATATTAATACAAATTTAGGTCGCCGAAGAACTAAAGGAATTGCTATCTATGGCGATTCCGATAACCGCCATGAACTGCCTAGTTTACCTACGAGCAGTAGTCTCAGTACTGTTCCTAGGTAGACTAGGCAGTCTAGAGCTTGCAGGTGGCTCGTTATCATTAGGTTTCACAAATATCACTGGCTACTCGGTACTAGTCGGACTAGCATCCGGACTAGAACCGGTATGCAGCCAGGCATATGGTAGCAATAACAACAAAAAGTGGGAGATACTTTCCGCATCATTACTCCGAATGATAATAATTCTATTCATTGCAATCGTACCGATAAGTTTATTATGGTTAAACCTAGAACCGATAATGTTAATGATGGGACAAGATGTTGAAATCACTAGAACGGCTGCAACGTATTGTATATACTCGTTACCGGATTTATTAACAAACTGTTTGTTACAACCGTTGCGCGTTTATTTACGGTCCCAAGGTGTGACGAAACCGATGATGTGGTGCAGTTTAATAGCGGTTGCGTTCCACGTGCCATTGAATTACGGATTGGTGAGTTGGATGAGAATGGGTGTAAAAGGGGTGGCAATTGCGTCAGTTGTAACGAATTTGAATATGATGGTGTTGATGATAGGGTATGTTATGGTGTATGGTAAGTGGGTGTGGAAGTGGAAATGGACGGATGGGATTGGATTAGGGAAATTGTTTAGATTGTCTATGATGAGTTGTTTGGGAATATGCTTGGAGTGGTGGTGGTACGAGATCGTGACCGTTATTGCTGGGTATTTGGAGGATCCGAAAATGGCGGTGGCGGGAACTGGGGTTTTGATACAAACAACTAGTCTGATGTATACCGTGCCGATGGCTTTGGCTGGCTGTGTATCCGCTCGAGTAAGTTTTTTTTGTCCAATCTTGTTTATTCTAAATTAAATGATCCTTGTCTTAGCGGTATGAAAGGAAATCATTAATCAAAAGATCGTGAGTTCAAACTTCACTTGAAACAATGAGCATGTATATTAGCATTGGTTATAGATAATATGTATATTTGACGTTTATAGATGAATTAGAAAATATTAACTTATGATTTCTGATGATTGGCATGGACATTGGGTTTCTATTTGGAGCTACCCATAAAGAAAAGTATTTTGTTTTTTATAGAATGCAGGAGTGTATGATATCGATAAACTTTTGATTTCACTTTTGCAAGGTTTGTTGTCTTTTTTTCATTCTTGGGAGTTGAACTTTGTAAGTATTTTAACCACAAATAATTCAGTTAGTTTATTTATATATGTTAGATTAGATTTACTTTTTAGTTCAAAGTATCAATAAGCAACTATTAGTTAAATAATATCAAATGAAAAAGTACACTAATTGGTTGTGGCCTTGTGGGGTGTATATGGGGTAGAACAATTGTCGTTCTAGTGTTTATATTCTATTTTAAACATTCTAAAGCAGTTTCAATGCTCTTTCTACCAACACTTGATCACTATTGAAGTTTACTTTAATTAAAATAGATATATAGATACTTTATGCCAAGGGCAATCCTAACTTTTATAAGTCATCTTGATAAATTCACTAAAATTATAAAATTATGCATTATTGATATGTACAATATAATCTGTTTATAATCTGTTAATGCAGAGTTAATGATAATAATTCTTTTTTGTTATTGTTTTCTTAGGTGGGCAATGAGCTCGGAGCCGGTAGACCGAACAAGGCGAAACTCGCGGCCCTCGTAGCGTTATCATGTGCTTTTGTAGTCGGTTTCATCAATGTGGTTTGGACCATAATCTTTAGGGACAAATGGAGTGCCTTATTTACCAATGACAAAATGCTCCAATCGCTAGTTTCATCGGTCATGCCCATCATGGGTCTTTGTGAGCTGGGAAACTGCCCACAAACGACAGGTTGTGGGATCTTACGTGGCACTGCTAGACCAGCTGTTGGTGCTCGTATAAACCTTGGGTCCTTTTACTTTGTGGGTATCCCTGTGGCTGTGGGATTAGCTTTTTATTACAATGTCGGGTTTAGGGGTTTGTGGATTGGGCTCTTGTCGGCGCAATTAGCATGTGTGGTTTCAGTTTTGTATTCGGTAATCGTTCAAACGGATTGGGAAGGTGAGGCTTTGAGAGCCGAAAAACTAACTAATAACACGAGTGTATTGGAGTTGGTTAAGGAAAGTAATGATGCTAGTGATGATGAAAAAGGATTCTTGATGATCGGTTGATGAAACTACACGTGATATTTATGTGCCTAAAATAAGCTTAATTTGTAGATCGTTGTAGATTTTGTTTTTTGGTTAGTTAATATGGCGTTGAACCGTAACCAATTTGCTTTTTTGTTTCATTGTATATACTATTTGGTGAACGGTACGATTTGAAAAGGGATTCGATTATCTTCATTAAATTGGGGGTGTGCATGGTTTAGAACCAGAACAAACTGTCTCGGTTCGGTTATATTTTGGACCCATGACCGAATCATATGTCATCGGTCTGGTTCGATTCGGTTCGGTTCCAAAATGGGCCTGTCCGGTTCGGTCCAAAAAACCGACCTGGTTGTTATGCGTGATTTCATTGTCATTTTGTGTCTAATCGATGTTTAGTAATTGTTGACGTGAGAAATATTTAATCATCAATTTACATGGGAATGATTTGTTGGATCCATGTATTTGGGTCCTTTTTTGGGGCTTATTTTATAGTCATATATCATGTGTATGATTGTAATTTGTGAAAGATGTTCAAAGGGTAAAAAGCTACATAAGCATTTTTATATCTCATTTTTTCAATTGGGAGACAGTCCAAATTGATGGCACTCTAAGGGTTGAAGCTTGAAAAATAATGATCAAATAAAGGAGCTGTATATATTGGAGTAAGTGCATAAACAAATCCAAGTATGCAAGTATAAATGTTTAAAGAAAATAAAAATAGACCACGTTGATTACATAAACAATCCAACATTTTTAATATTCACCTCAAGATGTATTGCTATAGAGGTTTAAGCCTGAGATCTCTTGTAATCGGGTATTAGGATGTCAACTGATAGACCACCTTGCTAATGGTTATGTTGATCATTATATAATTTAGATATAAAATTTAGAAAAATTTGCACGGATCGTCCATGTGGTTTGTCTCAAATAGCACTTGTCGTCCCTTTCAGTTTTTTCTTGCACTCGTCATCCCTGTGATTGTTAAATCTTGCACCGATAGTCCCTTCCGCTAACGTCCGTTAGTTTTTCAATTAAGTCTAAGGGTACAATGGTCATTTAAGTACATTAGGGACTATGAGTGTAATTTTGTAAACCACAGGGACGATCCGTGCAATTTTTCTTAATTTAATTTAATATTTATTTTTTACATAATAGTATAATATATTTTCTTAATAAGCTTTTCACTTTAATTATATATATTTTTTGCTACAATATTTTTTTATTCTATTTTTGTTGTAATAATTTTTTTATTTGATGATTAAATTGATCAACTTAAATATCTGCTACTGGTTCTTGTAAATTAGGGCATTTACAAGAAATAGAATAATTTTTTTTTAAGTTGATCATTTTAATTAGGCTTGTAAATGAACCGAACAAACAAGAACGAAATATGTTTGCGTTCATTCAAGAAGGTTTTATCAAACAAGCGAACGAACTCGAACGGGTATATTTCTCAATAAGAACCAGCTTATATATTCGTTTGTGAATGTTCGTTTATGTTGAGAAACGTATCCGTTCGAGTTCGTTCGCTTGTTCGATAAAACCTTATTGAATGAACGCAAACATATTTCGTTCTTGTTTGTTCGGTTCATTTACAAGCCTAATTAAAATGATCAACTTAAACAATTTTTATTCTATTTTCTGTAAATGCCCTAATTTACAAGAACCAGTGGCAGATATTTAAGTTGATCAATTTAATCATCAAATAAAAAATAATATTGTAACAAAAATAGAATAAAAAAATATTGTAGCAAAAATAAAATAAAATAATAAAGAATATAATTAAAGTGAAAAACTTATTAAGAAAATATATTATACTATTATGTAAAAAATAAATATTAAAGTTATAAGTGAGAAAAATTGCACGGATTATCTCTGTGGTTTACAAAATTGCACTCGTAGTCCCTAAAGTACTTAAATGACCATTGTACCCTTAGACTTATCTGAAAAACTAACGGATGTTAGCGGAATGGACTATCGGTGCAATATTTAGCAATCACAGGGATGGCGAGTGCAAGAAAAAACTGCAAGGGACGACGAGTGCTATTTGAGACAAACCACAGGGACGATCCGTGCAATTTTTTCTAAAATTTATAAGGGAACAAAATATGAAGCAATGAAGGTGTATAAACATATATACACATGATTTAAATAACCAACCGAGTCCCACATATGTAACAAGGATTTGGATGAGCAGTTGTTTTTTGATGATACATAAAGAAGTTATATGCTATATTTAGAGAATGTATACGGATATTCGGTTCGGTCAATTTCCTGTTTTTCTCCAGTTTGGTCCAGGATTGAACCGAGTCTCAAATATCTAAAAAACTATTGACCTTGGATCGTACCATATATTATCGGGTATTTCGGTCACGTTCTAGTTCCTCCTTGATCCTCAAGAATTTTCTGTCCTTCCCATGTAATGCACATCCCTACATTAACTAAGTAAAGGGTTTATTATTTTGTTATGCATTAAACTTTATACTTTTTACTATTTTATGCGTCAAACTTTGAAAATTTCTATTGTATGTATTGAACTTGTAAATATGGTCTATTGTATATAATATTTCCTTTTTGGGTAAAGCTCAAAATGGAAAGTTTCCTTTTTTGGCCTTACCCAAAAAGGATATAATACATACAATAGACCATATTTACAAGTTCGCTACACACAATAGAACAAATGAAAGTTTGTCGCATACAATAGTAAAAAGGTGTAAAGTTTAATACATAACGAAACAATAAACCCTTAAGTGAATATAATCTAGAGTAAGTTACACTCCTAGTTCATGAGAGGGTTAATACACACGGAGGGGATTAAAGTACCCCAAAATGTTCGCTTGAGGTACTAAAGTTTATGATTTGACAAAACTATAACTCAACTTTTAAAACTTCCCACAAGTGGAAAATGAGCTGATAAAGATTCATCAATTCGAACAATTTTATAAACTTTGATTATCCTTATAAACATTTTAATAAACTTTAGTTATCCTTGTAAACATATTAATAAACTTTAGTTACCTTTAAACACAATACATATAGTTAACTCATAGTTTTATCAAATCATAAATTTTAGTACCCCAAGCGAACATTTTGAGATACTTTAATTTCCTCCGTGTGTATTAACCCTTCATGAGATATGCCACTCATTTCACTCCTAGTGCACAAATCGAGCTTTTTGCAAGTTCAATCTATTAACCTAATTTTTGCTTTCATTGTCGGTCCCTCAACCAATTAAGTTAGGGGTAAAATAGTCTAATGGGACCGCACGTCGAAATAATAAATATGGCAGCAATGTGTTATATATCTTCGTTACCGCAGTTATTAACAAATTGTGTTACAATCATTGAGCATTATCATGTAGTCTCAAGGTGTAATGAAACTGATGAGGTGGTGTAGTATAATAGTGGTTGCGTTTCTCTTGTTGTTGAACTACGAATTAATGAGTTATTAGATTAGAATGAGAGTGACAAGGTTGGTGATAGCGTTAGTAATAAGGAATTTGAATATGATGGTGTTGATAATAGGGTATGTGATGGTGCATGCTAAGTGGGTGTGAAGTAGAAACGCACATATTAGACTGGATCAGGGGAATTGTTTAGATAATATGTGATGATTTGAGTTGTTTAGATCGTCATCGTTATCGCTAGGTTATTGGAGGATCTAAAAATAGCGGTTGCAGGGAATCGGGGTTTTGATATAATTTGCTAGTCCCTTTATATTTATATATTTATGTTTTTGATTATATTTATTATTATTCTCTTTGAATTGTTTAATATTCTTCTTAGGGTAAGGTTCAGAGGAGCAGACATTTAAGAAAGGCAGAAAAAGCAGGTTTTTGGCCAACCAAAACGTGACATGTGTCACCTACAGTCCCTCTTTTTTCATCAGGGACTATTTTGCAATTTTGAAAAATTTAAGGACTTGTCCGAAAAATTGCCCGAAAATTTATCCAAAAATTCATCCAAAAATTCCTAAAAAAATATTTATTCAAAAAAACATGATAATATACAAGATTCTGTAAAAAAAATAAAATGCAGTAAAAAATCGTAAAATGCAGTAAAAACATAAAATGCAGTGAACAAAGTAAATTGCATAAAAATGCTTAAAAAACGTAAAATGCAGTAAATTCTTAAATTTGGTTAATAGATGTAAAATGCAGTAGATAAAGCGTAAAATGCAGTGAATTTTTCAGATCTAGTTAATAGATCTAAAATGCGGCATGTTAGGCGTAAAATGCAGTGAATATTTCCAGATCTACTTTCTTAGATCTAGATATGAAAAAGTAGATCTAGATCTAAAAAAGTAGATCTATATCTACAAAGTCAGATTTAGAAGATGGAGGTGGTGTGGACGGCGATAGTGAAGGTGGTGGTGTACGGTAACGGTAACAGGTGGTGGTGCACGGTGACTGTGACACCCGGTCAAAAAGGGTAAATTTTCACGCCCAATTTAAACTTTTATGACGCATATTATATAAATGTTAATACCAAGTACTCAAGTATTATATATATAGTTATATATATAACATAAAACGATTATTTAATAATCGCATTTAAACTAACATTGGTGACGAAACTTTCTAAATAAAATTTTATAGTGAAAATAATATTTATTTACTCGTGAAATATTTAGATACATTTCGGCTTACTTAAAATGTGTTCTACTATGCTGAAACAACGAGAAAACTACCCGTCAAACCAAAGTGAAACAAAGTTATATTTTTATAACGCAATTAAAAGTATTTTATAAAATACTTTGATTATAAACATATACGATTTCGTATTTAAAAATTTATCGTTTAAAAAGATTATACTACTTTACGATCGGGTACACAAGCACGGATACCACAACTCAATTATTGAATCAGGCGGATTCCCTCAAATAACAACTGATCCGGCGGATTGTTCTAAGGATCCGACGGATCCACCCTGCAAACAGACAACATTTATTTTAATAAAGTAAGTATCAAACTTGTTTCGTCACGAATATGTTATACAACACGATATCAAAATATATGAAATATATTTTCACGAAACGAACTAAATTGTATTTTTGAAATATAATTTCAACTCCGTCACCAACGAGCCGTACTTATTTACAAAACTCAAACATAAACGTTTATTAAATACTTTAGACAAGATATAACCGAATGAACACATATATGAATAGTTTAGTTAAACATCCACTTACTTAGTTTAACCTCGCGTGTTTAGGACACTAGGAGGTTACTGTTGGAAAACACATGCGTTTAGGAACGCTAGCACCCAAATGTGAGTTCATAGCCCCACTTTTTACTATGTTTTGAACTGTTTTGGGGTGAGATACATGCTCGGTTTTACAAACCGCTTAAACTTTTATTTGTAACTGTTTAAACTATGTTTTACGAATTACTTTATTTCTGAACTATGAACTATTTGCTTTATATTTTGTGAACTACTCTGAACTATTTGACTTCTGTTTTGCGAAACACTTTAAATTCTGACTTGTGAACTACTTGAACTCTGTTTTGAACTATGTGAACTCTGTTTTGAAACTGTTTGAACTCTGTCCTATGATTTGCCTTGTACTGTACTTTGAACTGTTTTTGGGAAAACTATGATAACTATGAAAACTACGATACCACTTGGGGGAAACTTCAATAACAACTACGATCCCCACTACGATAACTATGATAACTATGATAACTATGATAACTACGATGACTACGATGACACTTGGCGGAACTATGATAACAACTACGAGCCCCACTACGATAACTATGATAACTACGATAACTACGATAACAACTTGGGGAAACTATGACAACAACTACGAGTCCCACTACGATAACTATGATAATAACTACGATCCCAACTACGATTTCAAATTTGAGCAAACTTTGAAAACTCTGTCAACTCTGTAAACTTTGTCAACTTCAAAAACTTGAGGTTTTACTCTGATTGTAGAACTATGCTTTGAACTACGATTTCAACTCTGATTTTACTTTGACTTCAACTACGATTTCTACTAGGTTTTTAACTATGGATTTCAAACTATGTACTTTACTACGATTTCCACTCTGATTCTTATACTATGTTTACAACTAAGATTTCTACTATGATTTTGACTTCGATTACAACTACCAAAACCTATGAACTCACCAACATTATTGTTGACCAGTTTTAACATGCATTCTCAAGTACAAGAAGATAGTAGGATTGGCCTCAGGATCCTAGCTCGAGTCGCATGCTTTCAACACTTGGAATTTCATTGCATTACTTTTGTAATACTAATTATGTAATGATTTTTTTTTTTGCGAACTCGCAACTATGTAAACACTGTATTTTGGTTATGAAGATACTATTTTCAAACGTCTCATGTAGATATCGTTTGCTTATGATTATGTGTTGTGATTATCGGATTAGTCACGCCCTGACCCGAGACGCATCCTCAACAGTGAAATTGGGGGTGTGACAGATCGGTATCAGAGCCATAGTTATAGCGAACTAGGAGTGCATTAGTCACCCTAGACTATAACTCTTAAGGTGTATACTTTGTTTATTATAATTGGTTCGGGAGTTTTATCATTCGACTTTAATTTAACATAGCCTGATCAACTATGTATAATTAGAGGAGAATTGATGAGAAATCCGAAATGGTTATAGTGAACAGAGGTACGATAGTAGACTTGGATTACGATAGAGATGGGACCAGAACTATTACGTACCATACTTACTAGGCTATAATATATATGTTATGTATGTATAGGCCTCGATTTACACCACTACAACCATGGAATTGGCAACTAACATTCCGCTGCAACAACTTATGATTTCGAAGAAGAAATCTAATACTTATCGACCCCTATCAGAAACCTAAACCTTTTTAAGCTAAACAACAAATACATCTTAGGACTTGCCGGTGGTAAGTTAATCGATTCAGGAGAAATAGTACCGGGATGTACCCTAACTATAGAGGCTCATTTCTTCGAGATAGACTTACCTCAGTAGAGTTAGGAAACTTCGACATGGAATCAACATACCTCTAGGAACAAAAATCCTTTCTTGCTTTATATATAGAATCTCTTGAACACTATTGTTCACATTCCTTACCCTGGCATTGACTTCTGCATTTTATACATCGCCGAACGCAATCATGCCACCTAAGCAGCGAAAAACCGGGAACAGTCGAAGAACCCCTAGACCTCCTGTTGAAACCCCTGAACAAATCATAGAACGACGTGTTGCTGAAGGCATTGCCTAGTATAAGGCAAGTAGAAACCGCAACACCGGAAGTCAAAACACGGCAAGAGATACGCCGACTGAGAACCCAGAGAATGTCCAACAAGGATGCTCCTATAAAAACTTTTTGGCTTGCCAACCGAACCACTTCAATGGCACTGAAGGAGCCATAGGAATCATTCACTGGATCGAGAAGATGGAGTCTGTGCTCGACATTAGCAACTGTGCCCGCGATTGTATGGTGAAATACGCCACCTGCACACACTGGCCGACAAGGCACTAACCTGGTGGAACGCTCAGGTCCAAACACTTGGACGAAAAGATGCCTACTCGCTCTCATGGGAGGATTTAAAGTCCATGATAATGGACGAGTTCTGTCCTCGCAGCGAGTTGCAAAAGATCGAAATTGAGCTATGGAATATTATGATGATTGGTGCTGACATCACAGGCTACACTACTAGATTTCAAGAACTTGCACACCTGGTACCACATATGGTAACTCCGGAATACAAATGCATTGAGAGGTACATCTATGGATTGGTACCTCAAATTAGGAGTTTAGTAACCTCTTCCTGCCCCGCCACCTTTAAGAGTGCTGTTGAGTTAGCTCAAAGATTGACAGATGAAGCTGTTAGGATGGGAACTTTGAATGAGACCAAGGACACGACCACTGAGGTTGGGAAGGTGGGAGGAGGACGACGATCAAAATCAAGATAAACAACTGGCAAAGAGGCCAGAAACTGTCAGAGCCTATAGTGCAGGAATCGAGGAGAATCATTATAAAGGGAGCAAGCCTTTCTGCTTCGAGTGTAACAACCATCATGAAGGACCATGTGTCACCCCTTGTAACAGGTGCAAAAACTATGGACATCAGACTAAGAACTGTAGAGTCAAAGTCTGCTTCAAGTGCGGAATCGCTGGGCATTTCATGAATGATTGTCCAAATGTTAACAACGACGCTTGACGATATCTAGGTACGAGTACGCTCCTCCACAAAGATTAAGATGACTTAATCCTTTTACTATGCTTACGAAGTGTAGCTTACCCTATGATATTTCCACTTAACTTAGATTCTATGAACATGGACGACTAACAAAGTCACTCTGAGCTACTAGTACAAGTCATAACTATGCACTAGTGAATTAACGAATAGACCTTAGTCCCTCGGACGTGGAAGGTCATTGAAGTCGAAACCTTCCTCTCCTTACTTTTAGTTACCTGTATCACATTAGCCTAACAAGGGGAGGAGGACAAACACAATTGAACGTCACGCTACTTGACACTTGCTACAACCATCACTAGCTGACACATAGACTACTAAGACAGACACACTAGGCTGCGTATATATATAGACCTCACTCCCAACTACTTTTGTGAACTACGAATCGGTCATGAAATGACTGCCATTAAACGCGACTTAGACATTGATAGGTCTACTCTGAACTAAGCTGACTTGACTACAAGAGGTACTTGCAACAAACATCCTTACAAACACTTCTTCTCGTACCCTACACAACTACGTCTGGCTGAATTTCGGGATGAAATTCTCCTAACAAGGGGAGAATGTGACACCCGGTCAAAAAGGGCAAATTTTCACGCCCAATTTAAACTTTTATGATGCGTATTATATAAATGTTAATACCAAGTACTCAAGTATTATATATATAGTTATATATATATAATTAAAAACGGTTATTTAATAATCGCATTTAAACTAACGTTGGTGATGAAACTTTCTAAATAAAATTTTATTGTGAAAATAATATTTATTTATTCATGAAATATTTAGATACATTTCGGCTTACTTAAAATGTATGCTGAAACAACGAGAAAACTACCCGTCAAACCAAAGTGAAACAAAGTTATATTTTTATAACGCAATTAAAAGTATTTTATAAACTACTTCGATTAAAAACATATACGATTTCGTATTTGGAAATTTATCGTTTAAAAAGATTATACTACTTTACGATTGGGTACACAAGCACGGATACCACAACTCAATTATTGGAGCCAGTTATAACAACAAACTCCAATAATTGATATACACACACACGCACTCTCAGTCTCTTATCTACTCTCTCTTCTCTCTACTCTCTGCTCTCTCTCGTTCTTCACCAAAAACAACAACAACAATTAACAACAACAACAACAAGATTCATCGTCACCTTTATCTTCTTCTTTGTGATCATCATCATCATCGTGCACATCATCATCATCACTCACGACTTCGATTCTTAAATTGTAAGAAAACTTTAAACTTTGTTTTAAATTAGTGTTTAAAACGTTTATATAAACATGTATTAGTGTTATACAAATTGATTGTGTCCAAGAAATAGAGTTAAAAATCGTTTGCTGTGAAAATTGCTTGAACAGACCCTGGAACCAGACCAGGATCCGGCGGATCCAGGGTGGATCCGGTGGATTCACTCAAGAACCATGCGAATCCGACGGATTCAGCTGAATCCGACGGATTCAGCTAAATCTGGCGGATTCAGCTGAATCCGGCGGATTCTTCAAAAATGAACCCGATCTGGCGGATCAAACAACGGATCCGACGGATCACACCTGAAAAATAACCCGATCCGGGGAATCTATCCATAGAGCCAGCGGATCCCCTTTAGACTTGCCCAATCCGGCAGATTCGTATTGAATCAGGCGGATTCCCTCAAATAACACCTGATCCGGCGGATTGTTCTAAGGATCCGGCGGATCCACCCTGCAAACAGACAACATTTATTTTAATAAAGTAAGTATCAAACTTGTTTCGTCACGAATATGTTATACAACACGATATTAAAATATATGAAATATATTTTCACGAAACGAACTAAATTGTATTTTTGAAATATAATTTCAACTCCGTCACCAACGAGCCGTACTTATTTACAAAACTCAAACATAAACGTTTATTAAATACTTTGGACAAGATATAACCGAATGAACACATATATGGATAGTTTAGTTAAACATCCACTTACTTAGTTTAACCTCGCGTGTTTAGGACACTAGGAGGTTACTGTTGGAAAACACATGCGTTTAGGAACGCTAGCACCCAAATGTGAGTTCATAGCCCCACTTTTTACTATGTTTTGAACTGTTTTGGGGTGAGATACATGCTCGGTTTTACAAACCGCTTAAACTTTTATTTGTAACTGTTTGAACTATGTTTTACGAATTACTTTATTTCTGAACTATGAACTATTTGCTTTATATTTTGTGAACTACTCTGAACTATTTGACTTCTGTTTTGCGAAACACTTTAAATTCTGACTTGTGAACTACTTGAACTCTGTTTTGAACTATGTGAACTCTGTTTTGAAACTGTTTGAACTCTGTCCTATGATTTGCCTTGTACTGTACTTTGAACTGTTTTTGGGAAAACTACGATAACTATGAGAACTACGATACCACTTGAGGGAAACTACAATAACAACTACGAGCTCCACTACGATAACTATGATAACTACGATAACACTTGGGGGAACTATGACAATAACTACGATAACTACGATAACAACTTGGGGAAACTATGACAACAACTACGAGTCCCACTACGATAACTATGATAATAACTACGATCCCAACTACGATTTCAACTTTGAGCAAACTTTGAAAACTCTGTCAACTTTGTAAACTTTGTCAACTTCGAAAACTTGAGGTTTTACTCTGATTGTAGAACTATGCTTTGAACTACGATTTCAACTCTGATTTTACTTTGACTTCAACTACGATTTCTACTAGGTTTTTAACTATGGATTTCAAACTATGTACTTTACTACGATTTCCACTCTGATTCTTATACTATGTTTACAACTAAGATTTCTACTATGATTTTGACTTCGATTACAACTACCAAAACCTATGAACTCACCAACATTATTGTTGACCAGTTTTAACATGCATTCTCAAGTACAAGAAGATAGTAGGATTGGCCTCAGGATCCTAGCTCGAGTCGCATGCTTTCAACACTTGGAATTTCATTGCATTACTTTTGTAATACTAATTATGTAATGATTTTTTTTTTTGCGAACTCGCAACTATTTAAACACTGTATTTTGGTTATGAAGATACTATTTTCAAACGTCTTATGTAGAGGTCGTTTGCTTATGATTATGTGTTGTGATTATCGGATTAGTCACGTCCTGACCCGAGACGCTTCCGCAACAGTGAAATTGGGGGTGTGACAGTGACGATGAAAGTGGTGGACGATGAAGGAGGTGGTGAAGGTGGACTTTGAAGATGGCGGTGAAGGAGGCGGTCACGATGAAGGTGAACGATAACGGTGAAGGTGGCAGTGAAAGATGGTGATGGCGGTGAAAGATGGTGACAGCGGTGAAAGGTGGTGGCGGAGGTGACAGGTGGTGATGGTGGTGACAGGTGGTGACGGCTGTGACGGAGGTGAAAGGTGATGACGATGGCAGTGAAGGTTGTTGTGGCGGTGGCACCGAAGGTGGTGGCGGTGAAAGGTGGTGGTGTAAGGTGGTGATGGTGGTGAACGGTGTTGTTTAGGTGTGTGTGAATTTAGTACAGAGAGAATATTTAGGTGTTGTGTGTATTTGATGCAAGTGAATAATGAAGTAGACCATGGCTGCCCAAAGTTTTACCCCCTCTCACCTTAATTTACGAAAATTGCATTTAGACCCCTCCGCCCAAATGAATTTGCAAATTAAACCCTTAAATGATGTGGAATGATATCAACCGTTAGATCTTAGAATGAATGGTTGGGATGTGGCTGCTCTTGCTACCCCTCTAACCCTTCTTGCCCCTTTGATCATTTTCTTTCTTCTTATACTTAAAGATATTATACTCCGTATAGTTTATTAATAGATGCGGTTTGAAAGAAACGAGTGTTACGTTGCCCCTCATGATGTGAGGGGATGAATCCTATATTATTAATACTAGATTTTAAACCCGTGTATATACACGGGGTGTTGATTGTTTAATTAAAATAAAGGTCATAGTTTTAATTTAACAAAAATAGAGGGACTTAATTGATTGATTAAATTTGATTTAAATTGATAATGTCATAATCATGTTTCCTATATATAATTTATTTAAGATATTTACTCATAGATTACTCATACATTGATACGAATGTTATTCTCAAGGTGACATCGTTCTTCTTTTCTATACATATACATAATATAATATAAATTTTATTCAATATATCAAAGAACTTTGTATAGTTATACTACATGTTTACAAATTAGGAACTTAATATGTGGCTATATGACGTCGTTTAAGTTTGTTAAATAATGATGGATGCGACTCACTTTTTGTATATTAAATAATCTAATAATGAACAATTTTGTTTAAACTTTGATTCAGCGTATTAGTAAATTGATGATAAGGACAGAACAATTAGTAACTTACAACAATTGAATTGTTCATTCTTGCATTCTAGTTATCTTTGACTAGATTTTGTTTGATCTTTCTTTTTTGTTTTGGATGTTGGTTTGTTGTTTTTAGATATTTTTGTTGTGTGAAAGTGGGTAAAATGGAGGATGTAGTTATAGTTAAAAAGTAGTGCTTGTAAAGGAAATAAAAAAAAACAGCTTGTTTTGGGCTATTGAATTTGATTAATTTTTATTTAATAACGACTAGATTTAAAAAAATAATATTAAAAAATAAAGTAGGTTCCACTTTTCCCCACACACTCGTCGGATATCCGACGACTTGGTGCTATCTATGTCAGTTTCGTAGGTTAGAACCGGCGGATGCTGACCACCACCAATGGGACGGGTCTTATAGGTTAAAGAATAACAATTTAGTACGTAAATTAATTTTCTACTTGTATACATTTAAATTCGAATTACCTTTCTAAGTGTGTTCTTGATTAGACATTTTTTTAGAGAAGTCGTAAATAGATTTGGAGTTAGATAGAGAATCATAAATATGTAAGTGGCTTAACAAAAATGTAAAAGATCTTACATATTTCTCTTTTGATGTAGTACAAAGTGAAATAAAATTAATTTAAATGCACAAATCATGAAAATCTCATATGAAGCTCTATTTCTCATGAAATCTAAATGTGTGGTGATAAATTGGTGATACATTATGTTATTCGATAATAAGGGATAATTTCAAGGCTGTTTTTATAATTTTTTAATCTTTAATTTTATATATAATGATAATTGAACACTGTAAATACAACATCATCACTCTGTGTTCTAATGTTTTTAAAGTTCAAAAAGTATTTGAATTGTAAAATATTTATTTTTTCACTTATATCTATTCAAAAAGGGAGCTGATTTTGACAAGTAAACTTTTACTTGTCACAAAGAAACAGTGCATTAACCAGTTGTACTATAGGTGCATTAACCAGTTGTACTATAGGCATAAACAGTTGTACTGTTTCCTTGTGACAAGTAAAAACTTACTTGCCAAAATCAGCTCCCACTCAAAAAGGTTTATTGTTAAAAGTTTTTAAAAGGTTTATTAAACACCCTAATAAAATATGTAGATTTTAATAATCAATAAATATGGAGTATTTAATATGTAGATTTTAATAATCAATAAATATGGAGTATTTATTGTGAAATAGAGGAGTGATAATGTGATATATAGGTAAAGAACACGATGAGCAGTAGCTGTCACATATATAGCGATGCTTACCTTGATATTGAGTTTACAAGTGCTCTCAGAATTTTTATTTCATTTTTATATCAATGTTAAGATGGGTAAAAAAAAAAATTAACAACGTCGTGCACTGGACGTTGCTTTAGAACACCGTTCAGGATGCAATCGGAAAGTGAAAAAACGCTACCTAACAACGTTCATAAGTAAGAACGGTGAAAAAACTCTCACTTCGTATGCTCTTAAAAAGAAAATTTAACTTTCTCAAAAGGGTTTATTGTTTCGTTATGTTGTTAACTTTGAACTTTTTGCTATTGTATGCTCTCAACTTTCAAACCTTCTATTGTATGCTCTCAACTTTCAAATATTCAATTGTATGCTCTCAACATTATAAAATCTTCTATTGTAAGCTCTCAACATTCTAAAATCTTATATTGTATTCTCTTAACTTTCAAACCTTCTATTGTATATACTAAACATTCTAAAACCTCATATTGTATGATCTCAGTGACTTGAAAATGGGAATTGGCTGATGTTAAGGGTGTTCAATATTTGATTTGAAACCGTTTAATCCAAAAATCAAACCGAAATAAAACAGAAAAAAATCGAAACGAATTCAAAATCGATTTTCGGTTCGGTTTCAGTTAAGAAAGGTTCAATTTCAGTTAGGTTTTGGTTTTTGAATTCGGATTCAGTTAGGTTTTGATTTTTGAATTCGGTTTTGGTTTGATTTTTGGTTTTGAATTTTTTAATTCGGTTTAACCAAAAATCAAATTCAAATTAATAGTAACCGAATTCGAATTCAAAAACCGAATTCAAAACCTTCTATTTTTCGTTGTTAACCGAAACCGAACCGAATTTGAACTCTGTTTTGGTTAGGTTCGGTTTTCGGTTAGGTTTGGTTTCAAGTCACCTAAACCTAACTGAAACCAAATTCAAAAACCAAAACCTAATTGAAATCGAACCTTTCTAAACCGAAACCGAAGCGAAAATCGAATTCGAATTCGGTTCGATTTTTTTCTGTTTTAATTCTGTTTGATTTTTAGATAAAATGGTTTCAAACCAAATATTGAACACCCCTAACATCAACCAGTTCCTATTTTCAAGTCACCGAGATCATACAATAGAATGTTTTAGAATGTTTAGCACATACAATAGAAGGTTTGAAAGTTAAGAGCATACAATAGAAGATTTTATAATGTTGAGAGTGTCGTCAACCCAATCCGTCGGTCGGGTTTTATCCCGAATCGTTGCTCCGACCGAAAATGAGGTGGATGAGAAGGGAAGTTTTAAAATTTATATTTTGTTGGGCTCAAACTATGATAGCTACCTACCTTGTGGGTAAGGTGGCAAGTATAACTCGAGTGTCGTCCAAAATCGGAACGAATTGAATTGAATTGGAACCTACCAAAGATAACTTGACAATAGGATGGGTTTAGAAACATAGTAGGTATGGTTGGGTTTTATCTAATCTAATCTAATAACAGGAATTTATAATGCAGGAAAGTAAACGAGAATATAAGCAGCAGGTAAAGAGTGATTGCTGAAACTTCGACGATTAGGGTTTCGGGATGATATCCATTATATTGATGATAGGTGATTACTCTGGTTAAGAATCTTCTAAACGGTCGGTGTAAACACTAGGACCCTACGTCTAGGTGTATCCCTAAAGCATATGTCACTGAATCCTAGGCTATCCTGATTCTGGTCAGATGGGACTGTCTTCACACCCACCTCACCGTCTCTTTCAGAGACCAAACGACCCTCTGATTGGGGTTAAGGAATAAGGCGACAATCCACAATATTGACTTTTCTTAACACCTATGTCTATCCAATTTAAACAGAGTAATACTGGTTGTATGCTGAACAAGTTAAACTATCAGTTAAGTAGAGATTAGGGGTTTTAAGCATCTGGGAACACAGCCGACATCCTTGCTTTCATTTCCTAACTCATATTTTATCTGATTAAGTTCTAATACTTCCGTCATGGATTAGACCCTCCTTTGCCATCGGTCGTTCATCCCTAGGTATGTGTAAAGTGTATAATGTCCTTATTTTCCACAGTACTCTAACCCTAGGTATATCTACGGTGTTTTAAAGACCTATTATATCTTTACACAGTTTTATAACTAGAGGTAGTTTAACAGTGTACTATAGCATTTTCATGGCTTAACAAGACCTAGAACCGTGTCTGGAAGGGTTGCTTCCAGGTAATCCATGGTGAGATAGACCACCGGCATTTCCTTGGCTTCCACGTATTTGTACTCTACCAGTGGTATTTCCAATGCTATACCAAGTATTCTGCCGTATTACGGCGATCCCACACATACAAACAGGAGATAACTGTGTATTCATAGTTAGGGTTGATCAGATCCTATCCTAAGGCAACAGTCACGTGAGAGACCAGAAAGGGTGATTAATTAAGTCTACATCCAGGATAAGTCTAAACATGTATACAACATAACAACTACCAATCATATATAAGATATATTAATTAAACATCATCCCTAATCCTAACATCTACATTTCAACAATCACATATTAATCTAGCTAATCAGCATGGCAATAATCATAAATCGTACTGAAATAATATGCAAAGTAAACATTATAACAGTAAGAGAGTAAGATAATATCACCGGATTAGAAGAGTAATACTGAGGATTACAACAGTCTGACTTGAATAACCTTGCTACAGCTTGATTACACAATTACAACTTTCCTCTAGCTCTAACCCCTACTTATATCTCTCTAGTTCTCTAGAGAGAGAAACTAGATAGAGAAACTAGCTAAATTAATTACAAAACAAAAGAAAGTATTCTAGAGAGAGAAAGTAGAGAGAGATGATTTGTGAATGAGAGGTGTGTTGAAATGTGAAATGGAGCCTTGTATTTATAGGAGAAGTCTAGGGCTTGAGGTATAAGTCTTTAAGCATCAAGAACAAGCACCAAAGCATCATACATGGCAAGCAGACCAGGGGGGGGGGTCAAACGGCACCTCACAAGCTAAACACCCCCGTATACGGCACCCTGATATCACGTAAAAAGTCACGTTTTTACTACTGATATCTCTCTCATTCTGGAATGATTCTTGGCATTTGAACTCAAATAATACTCAAATCAATGAGAATCTACCAAGAAGGTCAAAACAAGGTTGCACGATAAAAATTAAGCAAAACGGATGAAAAATGAAGATTCCACGCACGTTTGAAGATTCAAGGCATCAAAACAAGATTATAATTATAAAGTTCCCATCATCAACATCCATCTCATCCAAGATGTTCGTTTTCAAAATACGAGTCTAACAGAAGAAGAATCAACTAAAACGGAAAAAGAATGAAGATTCTACGCCCGCCGGAAGATTTAAATGATTCGTATGCAATATCTGGAGATAAGAAGCTCAATTTTGGGACTACTTTTCATCAAAGTCTTCATTTTTGAAAAACGAATCCAACAAAAAAAGAATCGACGAAAACGGATGCATAACGAAGAAAACACACGCGAATTAAGAAATGCATCAAAAGACAGCGAACCGGGGCGGGTGGCAGCCAGCTGCCGGCGGCCAACCACCAGCCGCCACCGGCCACCTGGTGGGCGGCGCCGGCCTCCCCTCCCCCATCTTGTTTCCGCTTTTTGGTCATTTCGTGTACCCGGTGTCACACCTTTACGCGATTGTACGTACCCGGTGCCACACCTTTGCGCGATTGTACGTACCTGGTGTACCACCTTTTTCACCTTTTGCTAAAGTGCTCCTCAAGATGCTAATATGATCCGAATTTCTCCTATAAATAGGAGGGCTTTGGTTCATTTGAAAACACACTCTTTCAACACAACTTACAAATATTACACACTTTCTTTAGAAAATCTCTTGTATTTTTTAGTCTTTCCCATTCAAAGATTATTGTAATTAATCTACGGATTAATATAGAAGCTTGGGTGAACGCTAGGGATTCGGAGATCAATTTTTATACGTGCAAAAGAGTTGTCAATCATAATAATACACTGCTACGCATTTATTTTCGGGTGATATCTAAACTTTTATTTCACTTGTCTCATTTCATATTTTAATATGTATTATTGCCTGGTATGTGATTTATTTATTACCATGAATTGCGAGTAGTTTATTATTGTGATTGTTGATGATGTAGATAATTATAAGTAGGGATGACATTATATAATTAGTGCACGACAATCGTAAAGTGATATGATGGCCCCTATTCGACTGTTTATTCGATATAGTACTGGAAATGCTTTCGAGCAAAGTACAAATGTATGGAAGTCATAAACGACTGAAGGTAGTCATATCACTGGAATCGGCTCTGGTTTAAATGTTGGAATTCCAAAAGGATAATACAACTTCACAACTAACCGGTATATCCTACGAAAGTCAATGCATCACAAAGTAATGTTCATAAGATACGTTCAAACAAAATAGAAATTAATAACCGTTGTACTGTTAAGACCTTATGAATTTAAGTTTAATCTATGGAGTACCCTTTCTGGTTATCCACGTGACTGCAACCTAGTAATTAGGACCTGATCAACCTTAATTATGGTAAGTAGTTATCTGTGCCCATGACATGCAATAAGTAAGACACAGTGAAACCACTCATTGTATATATTAGGTTTACATTTCCACACTGCTTTACATTTAATTAGTTTAGAGTGTCATTTTCACTGTTAATTACTCTTGACCGCATGTTGGACGTAAGAAGCCGTGGAATTACCATGTAAAATACACGGTCTAATTACTGAAAGGCATGGTCTGCATATGAAACACGTTTTTAACAAACTGCGAATAATCCAGGGATGTATAACTGTTTGAAAAGGAGAGATTTAAGTCATGAGTCGAAGAAATCGGAATCTAATCAATTATAAATAAGACTTGGGAATGAAAGTGATAGTTCAAGTGACTTAGGACACTTAAACCTCTAGGACTTATAAAATCGGCGGTCCAAACATATAAAGTTATTAATCTGCATGCTAATAGAACATTAAACTATCTTAGGGGTTAAGAACGGTCAGACCTATGAGACGATACGCCACTGATTCATGCACCTCAGTATAAAACCAAAATAGGTTGCTTATCTCTCAACCAGATAGGTATTGGAAGTTGGCGTATTGCTCCGATCAAAATCATGATAACCTAGTTCCTAGTGACATGCCAATGAGAAATTTAGTTGGTAGGGTTCTAGAGTTTACACCTAATAGTTTACTTATTATATTAAGTTTTGTCTCTATTTAGTCCGTTGTCCTGAAATATTAATTATCGAAATCTCAGCAATCACATATCTATCTTTATCTGCTTTACTGCACTTTAATTCCCCGTAACTTACTTTTTTGCATTTTAATTACTTTAAAAACCCCCAAATCTACCTACTTTGTTCCATCCTAAATACTTCCCTACCAAAAGTGCTAACTTTTATCACCACACGTTTGGATTCATAGAACGATCTTAGGTTATACTTACCAGTTACTAACCAGAGTAGGTAGTACATATAATTTAAGCCCCACTAAATATAAATTTTAAAATCCCTAGTGGCGCCCGATTAGTTACCATCAACGACACCGACGCTTTCGAGTGCCATCAAGTTTTTGACGTCGCTGCCGGGGAGTCACAAACCTACGATTTGAAGCCACCTTAAGTAGTAGTATTTAGGAGATCCTTCCGAATGAAACCTTTCCGAGTATCTTTCGAAAGTTAATTTAAGTAATTTAGTGTTAATTTAGTATTAGTTAATTTGGATAATATTAGTTCAAAAATGACAACTCATAAACCCACTTCTTGCCTCCTTTCGAAGGATGAACTGATGGCAATGGACGATACAAAATTCTTTGACTACTTAGTAGGGGAAATAGGGTCAGATTTCTTTTCACCCTCTTCCTCTGAAGCTAAAGAAACTTCCGAAACCCTAGAAGAATTTAGGGCTTCCTTTCTATTCCAAAACATTGCCTGGACTTGGATGACACGTATCAGTTGCCTGACCTAGCAACATCCCCAGAAGATCACTCTCCAACTTTGCATTTGCCTCAATTACCAAATTCTGTCCTCTTCAAATATTTTCCCGAAGAAGATTATGAAGTAAAACCTCCAAAATTATGTGACCTAATTACCCTCATTCCCGAAAATTCAGTGTATGGCAAAACTCTGTCAAATTCTCGTAATGACGGTATCTTCCTATTCTTTTCAAGTAAACACCAATACACCATCTACCAAGTGGTGGATAAGGTTCCCTCAGTCAAGCCAGAAAAACCCTGTTCCAGAGAACGCCACTTAGGCGCATCTTTCAATCCTTCTCGTAGAATAGACATCTATAGGACATTCGTTAGGAAATTAAAGTCCTCCGACTTTCCTTTTTCGTACGAACAACGAGAAAAGATTACCGATCTTGACGAACAAGTAAAATTCCTATCTCGCCTGTCAAATCATGAATGCGAAAGCACCTCCTCCAATTTCAGAGACCAAGAACTAAAGTTCATAGCAGATTTAGATCCACTTTTTGAATCACTTGCCGACATGGATTTCCTCCCAATATCTTTGATACTAATCCATCACAATGTCGTGAAATGATCAATGAACTTGAGTTCTGGATAGAACAGGACCCGATGATTCCTATCATCATCCCTGGTAAAATTCCATTCTTTGTTGACCACGCCTCTTACTTGATCTCAAAATTGCAAGACGTTTTTCCTGATTCCGCCAAGGAAAGAATCGATACAGCTCTCTTCACTAAAAGAAAAGACATTCACATTAAGCTTATTCGAATCGTCGGCTTTACCAAATACCCTTTCACTTCCACACAAAAAGCACAAATCAGTAAACTCGTTAGGATAGTCAATTCTACAACCGGAGAGCCTGATTCTCAGGAAGAGAAAGCATTTCTGGAAGTCATAGATAAACTCACTCACGATCTAAATTATAAAGACCAAGGAACACGCGACGGTTTGTCAAACCCTAAAAAGATAAGAAAGGCATATAATACGTTAATCAGCGATCTTGTCAATTTAGGATATGAAGGACGAGAAGTCCTAGGGAAAATAGAGAATAGTCATTACTATTTAGTTTATAATGTCATCTCAGAACTTTCAAAATGTTTTGTACTTAAAAACGTTCACTTGAGGGAACAAATCTCGACCCTTTCCCTATGCGGGGATCGGAACGAATCGTAAAACAATTCTATCCGAAGAGGTCGAAGCTCGCGACTTTAAATGAGCATATTTTAATACATATATTAATATAATAAATTCTTGAAAGTTCCCTTTAAAAATAGAAAACGTTTTTAAATGTTGTCTGAAAACATGCGCGCGTCTAAAAGAATGTACACCTTTTAAAAAGCATTTAGTCGAAACATTTGTACATTCTATAAACCAGTATCAGACAAAGATTTTAAAACACCCAAAAACATACTAATTTTAATATCTTAGATTAATTATAATTGTCCCACAGGAATTTGCACATTTCTTAAATTATTTATAACGTAACAAGGAACCAACAAGTAACTATTTACAATAAGTATACTTAAGATTCGTACTTACAATTAATGGGACATTAGGAGTTGATCTAGAGCATTAGGCTTAATCTTAGAGTACAATAGGGACCATGTGTAAGGAATATGGTACTTAAGGACATGACACATATTCCTAGGGACCACTAAAACCTTCCATACATTCCCCATGATTCAAAAAAAAAAAAAAATAAGAAGAAAAACTTCTTCTTCCTCCCCTCTCCTCTCCAAAACCGTCCACCACCATAACCACCATGAAACCACCATCAAAACTCCACCAAAACTTGTGATCCTGTATCTTTTGAACTCCTATTTGCATGCTCTTCACGGTTGTATGATTATTTTCAAGTTTTATCCATCAAAACTAAGGTATGATCATAAAACCCACTTTAATCTTAAAAGAGCTTATTTCTTGAAGTTAACTAAGTTAGTAACTAGAAATTAGTGCTTTTCTTGGTTAGATGCTTAGGAACTACATGCTACTACCACTTACTCATGTTAATTCACACATGTTTGACTTTATCAAAAGAATGAACTTTGATCAATTGATTAAGTCTAGAATTTTGCTTGATTAAGTGTTAGTATCTAAGTACTTAAGTAATTAGGGTGTTTTGATCTATGATAATTGCGTAATGCAGATAAATTAGGATTAGCAAGTTTGATTTAAAAAAAAAATCAACAAAAAGTTAACTAGCTTGCATGAATAGAATAGTGGACCAAGATTACTTGACCATTCTTGCTCACTAGGATGCTTGTACTTGCTTGACTAGTCATACTATAACTAGAGAATCATCATTTTAAAAATAGAAGTCTTGAACTAAACCAAACACATGGATATGATGACTTTTTGTGCATAACTTAGCTTATTCACCAATTAGGAAATGCTTAAAATAGTTTGGATCATGTATGCATGCATAAGTTAAAATGATGGCATGCGGAAACTTGAAAATATCATTTGAGGAAAGACCTAAAAAGTCAACTTGAAGTATTTTAAGCAAATTATTTTCAAAATTTTTATTCAAAAACCTTACTTCAACTTGGACTCCTAAAAGTCAAACCTTACTAAAAATGATATGACCATAAGTTATGAAATCTTGACATTTCAAACCTGGGTAGCACCAAGCTTTGTAAATGACAATATTTCACAATAAACTTGTCATCTCATGACCATATATTTTTCTAATGTCGATGTTACCTTAGTATTAATAAAACTGATTAGTCGTTGCTTGGGAACATTGAATGCTTAATGAAATCTTGGGATTGTCAAAAATTCAAAAGCCCTTACTTAGAAATTCCAATGAGAGACTTCGAAACGTGCTTTGAATATCTCTTTCTTAAAGATTCATTATTTTTAAATGTTCTCAGGTACCATGTCACCAAAGAAGAAGCTAAGCCAAACACGACCTCTTACAGGACCTCTCGCCTATCTTAGTGCCACGCCTCACTACGACCAGATGGCACGCATCTGGAGAGACAAGAAGTTCGGCTGTTTAAGATATGTTGACTGGGACAAGTTATAGGTATTAGGATTCAGACAGAGACTTGAAAGCCTACTCAGTTATCCAGTTTGAAATCAACAGTTCGAGTCCTTCAAAAGGCTATATAGTATTGATGAGCCAGTGTATATGGAGATGGTTACAGAAATCATGACCACCTACACATTTGAGACTGGGAGTAGAGTCGGAGATGGTTTGATCACATTTCGGTACATGTGCAGTTTATTCACCTTGACACTAGCCCAGTTTGCGCAACACTTGGATATGTACACCCCAGAGGAGATACGTTCCCCTCTATTCACCGGTGGAGCCACCTCGATTTCCATCACGACCACACACGCTGAGGCATGGAGTCATTGGTCGCCAAAACCATATTTCTCGGGTATCAAGGCTACACAACTTAGAGACCCAGTCCTGCAAATCTTACACAAACTAATAGCTTGTTCACTTGATGGAAAACACACGACAAGCGGTCGAGTTGCAGCATTTGATGTTACCTTAATGGCAAGTATCCTCGAAAGAAAGAACATTCAGGTTGCACATTTAGTCGCCCAGCGGATCCTAGAGGAGAAAGATTTTGGTGCAAAGAGATCTTACATGGGCCCAGTGATCACAAGACTTATCCGACGAATGGGATTGCTTAAGACAGCGGAGGTAGAGAGATTTAAGAGCATGCCAGGATGGAGTGCCCAGCCAGTGGATTACTATTTTCTGAGGAGTATGGACATACTCCGGATTATGAGAGATGGCACTGTCTACATTAGGGCATGACTTTCGGATCCCGACAGTATTGACACATTGATACCAGGATTAGTTCTACCAAGAGAGGCAAAGAAAAGGAAACAGCCGAGAGAGCCTAGGGATTCGGATACCGACAAGGATGGGGATGAGAGTAATGATAATGATGATGACCTCCCACCACCACCACCAGCAATGCCACCGCCTGTAAAGGCAGGACCTTCCAACCCTGCCCCCAGAGTTCAGGCACCCACATACATCTATCACTAGGGGATTCCTTCGGGTTCAGACTATTGGTACTGGCTGATGCAGATGCAGGTTAGATGTTATAAGGCAATAAGACAGTAGACATAAGGGATACCCGTAAGCCCACTTCCTGACTTACCATGTGGATTGGGCCGAGCTCCACCATACATATATTCCCCTGCAGTTCCTACTCCAGCACCTCACCCGTATCCTGCCCATGGCCGTAATCTACACCCTCGAACTGTACCTCCTAGACCACAGCCACCTCCAGCACAGGCTCCCATCAGGAGACAGCCTGTCCCATCAGTCGTTAAGTCAGTCAGGGTCCATACTTCGAGAGGCAGCAGGACATCCAGAGTCTCTGCTCGAACCATCACTGTTCAGAGTCACAGGATTGCCAGACATACCATCCCTACAGTTGTTTTGCCTGATCCAGTATCTTCTCACAAGCAGACAGACCTATTCAAAGGGCACACCCAACAGGAATCACCTATGTACCCACTTGACAGTTTCGACATGCCTGCATGACCTTTTGTAGATCAGCTGATACAAAATGGAGTTCTGACGATCGGTACACCAGAAGAAGGAGCTGACCATGATGCATCAGACAAAGGCACTCACTGTCAGTACGATGATTCTTCATCAGACGAGACTTCTCTTGGACCTATCATGTCTACCGCAACAGCTTCACCAGTCGAGCACTAGATTGCTCCGCTTTCTGACTCCTTTCTATTTTCTAGCAGACTATATTACCATTAGTGTATGGGTTAATACACACGGAGGGGATTAAAGTATTTCAAAATGTTCACTTGGGGTACTAAAGTTTATGATTTGACAAAACTATGATTTAACTATACGTATTGTGTTTAAGGCTAACTAAAGTTTATTAATATGTTTATAAGGATAACTAAAGTTTATTAAAATGTTTACAAGGATAATCAAAGTTTATAAAATTGTTCAAATAGATGAATCTTTACCAGCTTATTTTTCACTTGGGGGAGGTTTAAAAGTTGAGATATATTTTCGTCAAATCATAAACCTTAGTACCCTAAGTGAACATTTTGGGATACTTTAATCCCCTCCGTGTGTATTAACCCTAGTTGGGTTGATGTACTATGGATGCATAGACATCACCTCTATCTATTTATTACTTTATTATGCTAAAACTTTACTTTTCTTATTAGCAACTATTATTTGATTGTTGAGTGGAATGTTTATTTGATCCAACCACTATTTATCGAAGACTAACGCAAAGGATGCCGTGGACCTCGCCATGAAGGACGCCGATAGTACGCACAACAAATCGGTAACCCGTCCCAAAACTCTCCATCTATTTAAAGCTTCGATTATCTAATCCGATATCTCCAAAACTAAGTGTGGGATCCCCAAAACCACACAACACTTACGTAACAATCCGGAAATAAGTAGAATATCTAAGTGTGGGATACTTCGACAAGAGGTACTCAACAAATAAGATTCGAACATTAGGGACAATGTTCCTCTAAGTGTGGGATATACGGTAGCAACCGCAAGTTTGACCTCTTGTCCGTAAAACAAACAATATTTTCATTAAAAGGCTAAAAACAGAGAAATTTAAAATTTTTCTTTTGGATTCAAAAACAACATTTTTAGAATTTCTATTTCCCGAAAATATAAAATACAGTAAGAAACGAGTTCTCAACGAAACAAAACTGTTTTAGAATGAGACACGGATAAAAAGGGCAACACATGACTAGGCACACATTGACCAAAACATTCGATTCGTGAGGTTTGAGTCCATAAATAGCATTCATCTTAAAAATGCTTCACTTTTCATTTCATGTGTGTGCCGATGTATGCATTTGAATTAGAACTTGCTCTTGCAATACATTTCGAGATCACACCAATGAGTGCCATACGTGGCATAGGTACAATCTGTCTTGATACTTTCTAGGGCATCTACACACCTTCCAAAACCAAAACCTTCTTTACACCTTCCAAACACCAAACATCCACTCACTCTTCGCACCCAGCCAAAACCTCCCTTTATTTATCCTGAACCTATTAAAGTCACATCTTCCAGCATTTCTCAAAGACACTCTCGATTTCTCAAATTTCTTCAAGAAAAGCCAACATAACCTCACAACTCAGCAATCAAAGAAACCTTTCGGGCCAGAATAACACATATTCATCGGTAAGTTCGACATAGCAAAAAGAAAAATGAGGAAAAGAAAGAAAAGAAAGAAACATTATGCCGGCGCTACCAAGAAAAAGGCCAGAAGAAAAAAAAAAGGGAAACTAATATCCAAAAAGGGTTGCACTATGAAGTCTTTTTTTTAAAAGTCTGAGATTCTAAAAAGAGACCTCCTAAAAGAAAGCACTTTAGCTTCGAGAAAATATAAGAAAACCCATCACACCCCTCAAAACCAAAAACCCGATTCCTTCTAAGATATCTTGAAAGATTAGTGTCGTTCTCATCCAAAGTGATGGAGATTTGATTCTTGATCAAGCCTATGACGAGAATGCTGCATGACTGGCTATCTGAGTGATTGACACTAGCAATTAGGAGACCCTAAACACTTGAGTGATTTGAGTGACCCACTGTAAGGATTGCCTAGTCATGATCACCATCTGGGTTGCTCGAAGAAGGTATCAAATTCTAAACTATTAGTTTCTCATAAAAAGCTCTTTCATGACTGGAATATTTTACTCTCTGGAAATCGCGTTCCTAAGAAAAATTGCAATTAGAATCCTGCTAAAAGGCATTCCGAATGAGTTTGCTTGAGGACAAACAAAGTTCTAAGTGTGGGATACTTGATATCGCGTAAAAAGTCACGTTTTTACTACCGATATCTCTCTCATTCTAGAAAGATTCTTGGAATTTGAACTCAAATAACACTCAAATCAATCAGAATATGCCAAGAAGGTCAAAACAAGGTTGCACGATAAAAATCAAGCAAAACGGATGAAAAACGAAGATTCCACGCACGTTTGAAGATTCAAGGCATCAAAACAAGATTTAAAGACTAAATTGTCCATCATCAACATCCATCTCATCCAAGATATTCGTTTTCAAAATACGAGTCTAACAGAAGAAGAATCAACTAAAACGGATAAAGAATGAAGATTCTACGCCCGCCGGAAGATTCAAATGATTCGTACGCAATATCTGGAGATAGGAAGCTCAGTTTTGGGATTACTTTTCATCAAAGTCTTTGTTTTTGAGAAACGAATCCAATGAAAAAAGAATCAACGAAAATGGACGCATAACGAAGAAAACACGCGCAAATTAAGAAACGCAGCAAAAGATGGCGAACCGGGGCGGGTGGTAGCCAGCCGCCGCCGGCCAACCACCAGCCACCGCCGGCCACCTGGTGGGCGGCGCCGGCCTCCCCTCCCCCATTTGGTTTCCGCTTTTTGGTCCTTTCGTGTACCAGGTGCCACACCTTTACGCGATTGTACGTACCCGGTGCCACACCTTTGCGCGATTGTACGTACCTGGTGCACCACCTTTTCCACCTTTTGCTAAAGTGCTCCTCAAGATGCAAACATGAGCTGAATTTCTCCTATAAATAGGAGAGCTTTGGTTCATTTGAAAACACACTCTTTCATCACAACTTACAAATATTACACACTTTCTTTAGAAAATCTCTTGTATTCTTTAGTCTTTCCCATTCTAGGATTATTGTAATTAATCTACGGATTAATATAGAAGCTAGGGCGAACGCTAGGGATTCGAAGATCAATCTTTGTACGTGCAAAAGAGTTGTCAATCATAATAATAAGATGCTACGCATTTATTTCCGGGTGATATCTAAACTTTTATTTCACTTGTGTCATTTCATATTTTAATATGTATTATTGCCTGGTATGTGATTTATTTGTTGTCATGAATTGCGAGTAGTTTATTATTGTGATTGTTGATGATGTAGATAATTATAAGTAGGGATGACATTATATAATTAGTGCACGACAATCGTAAAGTGATATGATGGCCCCTATTCGACTGTTTATTCGATATAGTACTGGAAATGCTTTCGAGCAAAGTACAAATGTATGGAAGTCATAAACGACCGAAGGTAATCATATCACTGGAATCAGCTATGGTTTAAATGTTGGAATTCCAAAAGGATAATACAACTTCACAACTAATTGTTATATCCTATGAAAGTCAATGCATCACAAAGTAATGTTCATAAAATACGTTCAGATAAAATAGGAATTAATAACCCTTGTACTGTTAAGACCTTATGAACTTAAGTTTAATCTATGGAGTACCCTTTCTGGTTATCCACGTGACTGCAACCTAGTAATTAGGACCTTATCAACCTTAATTATGGTAAGTAGTTATCTGTGCCCATGACATGCAATAAGTAAGACACAGTGAAACCACTCGTTGTATATATTAGGTTTATATTTCCGCACTGCTTTATATTTAATTAGTTTAGAGTGTCATTTTCACTGTAAATTACTCTTGACCGCATGTTGGACGTAAGAAGCCGTGGAATTATCATGTAAAATAAACGGTCTAATTATTGAAAGGCATGGTCTGCATATAAAACACGTTTTTAACAAACTGCGAATAATCCAGGGATGTATAACTATTTGAAAAGGAGAGATTTAAGTCATGAGTCGAAGAAACCGGAATCTAATCAATTATAAATAAGACTTAGGAATGAAAGTGAAAGTTCAAGTGACTTAGGATACTTAAACCTCTAGGTCTTATAAAATCGGTGGTCCAAACATACAAAGTTATTAATCTGCATGCTAATAGAACATTAAACTATCTTAGGGGTTAAGAACGGTCGGACCTATGAGACGATACGCCACTGATTCATGCACCTCGGTATAAAACCAAAATAGGTTGCTTATCTCTCAACCAGATAGGTATTGGAAGTTGGCGTATTGCTCCGATCAGAATCATGATAACCTAGTTCCTAGTGACATGCTAATGGGAAATTTAGTTGGTAGGGTTCTAGAGTTTACACCTAATAGTTTACTTATTATATTAAGTTTTGTCTCTATTTAATCTGTTGTCCCGAAACATTAATTATCGAAATCTCAGCAATTACATATCTATCTTTATCAGCTTTATTGTACTTTAATTCCCTGCAACTTACTTTCCTGCATTTTAATTACTTTAAAAAACCCCAAATCTACCTACTTTGTTCCATCCTAAATACTTCCCTACCAAAAGTGCTAACTTTAATCATCACACGTTTGGATTCATAGAACGATCTTAGGTTATACTTACCACTTGCTAACCAGAGTAGGTAGTACATATAATTTAAGCCTCGCTAAATATAAATTTTAAAACCCTTGGTGGCGCCCGATTAGTTACCATCAACGACACCGACGCTTTCGGGTGCCATCACACCCTAAGGTCCGTATACGGCACCTAGGATACCGTATACCGTACCTAGTGCCAAGTGGGTTGGTGCTCCATTTGGCCTCCGTTGACTTCTCGGTTGCTTGGTTCGTCCGTATCTTCTTCGTTTGGAGTCCGTTTTGCTTGATTCTTCCGCCGTTGGATTCGTTTTTTCGTTACGCTTATAATGAAAATAAGTTTTCCAAATTTGGAGGTGTTTGAATTTTGCGCGTTCCGGATGACGATCAACGGGCTTCCAGACTGTACATCTTCTTCGTTCTTTACTTGTTTCTCTTGATTATTTCACCTCCGATCTTGGTTTTTCCTATGGAATCATAAAATATGAATTAAGATCTAATTTAATAGGATAATCAAGAATGGAGTATTTAAGGTTATTGTTTTTTCCTCGGTTTACGTGTAAATTGGATGTTTTAACTGATTTTTGTAGCAACGCCCGCATTTAGACTACCTTGGTGATTTCTGATGATAAATGATTGTTTTGAAACGTTTTCACCAGAGAATAGTCTAAAAAGTGCGGAAATAAATACTTAAAAATATGACTTTTTGAGTCACATCAAGTATCCCACATTTAAGCGTTGCTTGTCCCCAAGCAACAACTCAGTTGTGTCCCGTGAAAACATTTTATAGTTTTGGGTGAGTTGAAACATTTCCAAAAAGTTTCCACTTTGTCATATGGGAAAATTATTTAGAGAACACAGGGAAAGTTAAAAATGATCCTTTCAGAAATAAGAATTGACTTTCCCAGGCATACTTTTCAAATCTCGTGATCTTTGAGTATACATGACTAGGCGATCTCACTAAGGGTGGTCATTCAATTCACTTAGAGTGTATCGGGTTTCCTATCAATCTATCACAATCGAAATCGCTCAAATAACCAGACATGCAACACTCATCATCATAAGCTTGGTCGAGAATCGGATCTCCACCATTTAGGAAGAGGACGACGCTAATTATCCCAAAACATTCAAGTAGGTTGTAATGTTTGTGAGGGTTAAGGGGTATGGATAGTGGTGATTTTTGGTTGAAGGGGTTGCTTATCTCAGACATTCTAAGAATCATGAAAAACTTATTGTAGAATGGAGAAGATAGCTACTGGTATTTCATCGGATCTTTCTTTGAAGGATTGATACTTAGAAGAACTTAGCTTTATTTTCTTTTCTTTTTCTTTTCTTTCTTTTTCTGCTTTTTATTTTCTTTTCTTTCTTCAGAACTTCTTTGCCAGAGAACTTCCAAGGATATTTTTGATTTTCTCTCGGAAATCTCTTCTTTCTTATCACGGACTTCTTCGAGTCTTTTCTTCTGGTGCCAATTTTTCGCACCCTTGATTTTCTAATTCTGGTGAACACGGAGGAGTAGATCAATTCAGAAAGAGATTCTTCAAGATGTTTTTCATAACCTTAGAAATCCCAAGATAAGTTGTTAGGAATCTGGGAAGAGTGGTTAAAGATGTTGGGTTTTTAAGAAACGAAAGGTTAGGCTCAACAGGGTTTTCTGGGTGGATCATCGATACTAAAAATGAGTATCGGAAGGGTTTTGGGCTTGAAAAGGTATGTTAAAATGGGTTAAATCCTAAGGAATGTCGAGATCATCTAATTGCACCAATACCGCGTACGGTACTCTCCAGTGTGGTCTCAAAGCATATGTCAGGAACAAGTTCTAATTTAGAGATACTAGCATCAGCACACATAAGAAATGAACAATGTAGCATTTAAAATGAATGCTTTTAAGGCTCAAAACCTCACTGCAAATTAGGGTTTGTATGTGCCTAGCCATGCTCCTTAGATAGTTAATACTTATTTAAGAAATTTCTACCTTATTTTCCATAATATTTCTGAATAACTAACTCACATTAGAAATGGTTCCTCTTTGAAAGATTTCGTAACTCAAAAATAGTAAGGCTAATCGGATGATTTCGCTCATACTTTATTATTTTTGTTTAAATTTTTTTGAAAATTTTGAAAATTTGAGGAACATTTTCCGAGTAAAGCTATTCGGACATTAAAATCAGTAAATATCTAATTCAAGGTATTCTATACCTACTATCCCACAGTTAGAGGAACATTGTCCCTAATGTTCTCTTGAGTTGAGATTATATTAGAAAATATAATCCCACACTTAGTGTTTGAACATATAGAAAATGTTTCTCAAGTGTTTGGTTTGGGCTGGAATCCCACACTTAGTGATAAATTTAGGATATAGAATAGATTACTTTGCATTCCTAAGCTAACAAAATGAATCAAGTTATGAAAATGAAGTGAAAGGTAAGAAACTCCCCAGGTGACGAGTTAACGTTTAGATGCGAGAGCTGAATTTTTGAATATCTTCATTAAGAGTGATCCAGCTTCGTATGTCCTAATCTGGTGCATGGTGTTTCAATCCAGGCTTACCTAAGAGTCGTTCCATAATGTAAAAGGAAATTCTTATTAGTGAATTTTACACTTTTTGTGATTTAAGATTTGGAGATGATTCTGGCTAAGGCGTCTTGTAGTGTGGGTAGTGATCCCACACTTAGATCTTTGAAGAGTTCGAGGGTTTTCAGCACGTGCGAGTTTCAGAAGAAGATAGACCAAGACTCCTCTCTTGAGATGTGTGTAAGTTCCGCGGCCTGCAGGTGTGTGCTTCTTGGTTGTCTGCCTTTTGCTTCACGGTTTCTTCTTTTGAAATCTCATCATCTCGTGCGGGCTCATTTGTCATTCATCATCGCACATTCAATCACTTATTCTAAATAAAGAAACAAACATAATAAGTAACTACGATAAACATAATATAATAAAGCATCAACCATATAGGTTGATAAATATCCCAAAAGTGTTAACCAAGTGCAAGATAGAGATCACTGTAATCAATACAATACAGAAGTCGGTGATATGAAATATAAATCACTAGATAAATAGTCTAGAATGGAGGATCCTCTGCGGGTATGTCATCATGCTGAGTGGGAGGTCCTGCGACTGACTGTTGTCCACTGGATACTCTCTGCTCATCTGGAGGTAGTAATCCTCTCTGAATCAATATCTGCCTGAGGGTCATCGCTGGAAGTGCCATCACATCATCATAACCAAGTGCGAGCATGTCCTCAGTGGTGACACCTGCCGTTTGTAACATATCAAGGTAAAGCTACCTGAGGGTGCTCTCAGTAGGAACCTAATCTGAAAAGATGGGGCCCAAATCCAAGTAAGGGCTGATGCTACCAGTGAATAATGCATCGGTACCAATGTAGAGTAGATCTGGTCTATATGATGTGCTAGCTTCTGGGTGTTGGTCATGAGTGGGAAAGGGTATAGTCGGATGAGGCAATGATGCCTGCTGACGGGCTGGTGATGGTACGTGTACTGAGTAAACTCTAGCTGTACCAGATGTGGATCTATGAGTGGGTAATGGTGCGGAGTATGTGGTAGGTGTGTGAGGGCGTCTATGTGGATGTGGTAGCTGAGTGGAGGTATGTGGATGTGTTGGGGGAAAGGTAGTGTATGGGCGAGTGGTGGTATGGGTAGCGGGTGGTGGTGGTGGTCCACATCTGTATAAGAAGTGCTCGGGCTCAGGTGTACCCTGTCTCCTAGCTGTCAGAACCTGCTGATCACGGATAACCTGTAAAGCATGTACTAGATAGTATTTAGTAAGAGGAGTGACCGGATCTGAATGATGAACAACAGTCTGAGTGGGCTGTGATGGTGTCTCTGCTCCTCGTGCTGGCTCAGGTATCTCTGCTGCTACTGGTCTCTCAGGTAGGGGACCAACATCTTTGTCCACTGTAGTCGTGCACTTCCTGGTCATGAAGCATCCAGGAATGGGCTGCCTAGTATGATACCACAAGCACGGTCTCTCAGGTCCCTCATCAATCATCCTGATCAACTGCAGTACTCAAGGTCAAACGGCTGAGAACTAGCGTGATGGGTATAATCCTCACGGTGACTGTCAGTGAGAATCCCCATGCCATGTGACAATCTAGTGATAATGGCTCCAATGAATACGTGGCGCTTATCCTCTCTCTTCACCTTTCACAACCTATCTACTATGATGTATGCGACATTCAGGTTTCTCTTCATCATGATCGAATCCATAAACTTGAGTTCATCCGATGTAGCGGGTCCAGCGTCTCTTTTTCCAAGAATGGTGCAGCAAAGGAGCTTGTGAAGAATGTGGTGAGATGGCTAGGTCATGCTGGAGGCTTTAACTCCACTCCTAAAGTCTGTCTGACAAGTCTCTCCAAATCTCTTTGTGATCCCGTGCTGGTAAACTCGAGATAGACTAAAAACTGCCGGTGAACCACTCAGAGTCGCCCTGTGATCGGGTATAGAGGCCAAGGTATACCCCGAGATCTCCAACGGTCATATGATATTTCTTCCCACGGTACCGGAAAGTGATCTTCTTTTTGTCCGTAATGCCTAGTCTCTCAGGGAACTCGTAGGTCATCATAAACTCGGTGACAACCTCTCGGTAAATAGCCTCGTCAATAGAGAATAAGTGAAAGAACGTGGTGTGCTCCTCGCCATCTACGTCATATCTGATCAAATCCTCTAAATCCTCTCTAATCCTCAACCGTCTCATATCCGGCCATATGATGACTCTGTTTGACCCTAAATATCGTCCCATCCATTTCTCTATATGTGCTCGATGTTCTCATGGACCGAAGCAAGCTTCCTCAATGAAGGGTTCGATAGATCCATCTGTAGCAAGAAAATGAGAGGCATGAGTTATAATAAATTGCTAAGTACATTTCTAAATTTTAAATAAAAATTGGAAATGCGGGCTTTAAAATATGGATATATCCGCAATTTATTAAACCTAGGCCTAACCAATCCTCAATCCGCAATTTTCACAACCATTAGTGTCTAACCTATTCTAAGGGTATAAAGCAATAATAATACTAGCGCTTAATCTAAGTGAACTCGTCATTTCAAACAACTAGCAACTTATTCTTACTTTCATTTATGGTAACTTAATCCAAGTGAGCATGAGGTTTGTAAGAACCATGTAATTACCTCAAATATATCAAGTAAACCAATAAAAGAGCATAAACCAATTTATTCATGCAAATACCATGCGGTTGAAGATACGTGTTAACTTATTTGGTTACTTTTAACGATTTTGCAAGATTTAGAGATTTTGATAAATGAATGACGGTAGCTGACGTGTGATGGTCATATTAAAAATATTCAACACTTTATTAATTAAGGTGGTGAATAATTAAAATAATCAAGGACCAAAAGCTAACTAAGGATTTATTGAAAATCTAAGAAACTTGTCATGATTTAATTAACGCAAGCACCATTTGAAAATTGAAAATTTTAAAATAAAGTATGATACTTGGTTAATTTCAATCACAACATGCCTACTTTAACTTCCAATAATCCAAAAGATCATTCATAATAAACTAGCAATCATGTAATCATGTTAATCAAATCATACTAAGCATGAATTAATCACAACAAGTCAAAACAAGCTACTAGTTACCAAAAGTCAACAAATCAAGTAAGTTTGACCACTAAAGTCAACACTTGAAAATCAAAGTCACAAATTATCAAGTAATCTACTCAATCAAGCATGAAATCATGTTAAGCAACTATGCAAGAACACTTTTTAACCATAAAACACAAGTTTTCACCATGTATTTTATAGATCTAAGTTTGAAACCCTAACTTTTTAAAAGTTAATGAAATTTAAAGATTTGAGTTAGGAATTACCTTGCAATTGATGAAATGATGTTATGTATGCAAGAGAGATGATAAAATGAAGAACTTGAAGCTTTAAATCATCAAAAATGGTGGAAAAATGAGGGTTTGGTGATGGGGGGGGGGGGGTTTGTGCCGTCGGTTTGGGGAAGAAGAAGGGGAGAGAGATTTGACTTTTTGATGCTTTTGTTTGGTAGTGAAACCCTTCTTCTTGGTTTAAATACGTTTCGATTTAAAACGCCAAAGCTATTGGTTTTCGAAAGGTTTTAAGAATTTTTGTAAAGTAACCAAAAGTAAATACGAATCTTTATAAAAACATTTCGCGAAGAAGGGGAGAGAGATTTGACTTTTTGATGCTTTTGTTTGGTAGTGAAACCCTTCTTCTTGGTTTAAATACGTTTCGATTTAAAACGCGAAAGCTATTGGTTTTCGAAAGGTTTTAAGAATTTTTATAAAGTAACCAAAAGTAAATACGAATCTTTATAAAAACATTTCGCGAATTAAAATTGTGTTTTAAATTGCGCGTGAAAAGTTCTTTGCATTTAAATGAAACGAGTTTATTTAAAATGAAACCTTGTTTTTGTGTTCTTCAAACTTTAAAACAAATCATAATTAATTTACCACAATTTTAAAATTAAAACTTTTTTAAATTTTTCTGAAAAGTTCGAACTTACGCGAATCGCGCGAGTTTAAAGTTTAAAGAACGTTTTCTTGGTTTTTGAACGAAAGCATTAAAATGATAAATTAATTTAAACTAAAACTAATGCTAACTAATATTAATTAACCTAGATAAGCTTGGGGTGCCTCGCAAGAGCGCTTTGTTAAAGACGAAAGCTCGTCCATATCAGACTTACTACTTTACCGGATAGTGTCCGAGATGACACTTTTGGGTACGGTTGATGCTTCGGATAGAGACAAGGTATAAAGAGAAATAAACGTACCTCGGAGAGCTCGGATGACATAGTAAACTAAATCAGCAGGGTTTATGTAATACCGTTCAGATATTGTTAAGAATTCTCGCTCCTCCTGATCGAGTTGTAACAATACATCGACAAAACGATTAATTATCGTTTCACCTTTTTCTGGTTTGAAATACCATCCCTGAATCCCGTATCTAGATAAGATATATCATAGAGCAGTTGTGACAGTAAATTCACAAACTCCGTTTCCTCAGAAGAATCAGGGTTTCCGTAAGTAGTGTGAACTGCTTGCGAAAGTTCTCTGATATAGATCTTCTGTTGGTTAGTAAACGGAAATTTAGTTTTTTGGAATAACTGGATTAGCTGGATGTGGATCTGTTTCCTTTTTGCAAAGAAAGCAGCGTCCATGGCTTCTTTAGTTGATTCACGAAAAATAGCTCTAAGTTCGTTAATCAAATAAGTAGCAGAATCAACAAAGAATGGAATATCTGCAAGAATCATGCCAGACTTGATAGGACTTCGTTTTATCCAAAATTCAAGCTCGTCAATCAGGGCCGCAACATAACGATTTATCCTAGGTTGTGAAACAGAGGAATAATCGGTGCTGACAAGTAAATCCATTAAAAGATCTAACTCTGATTTTAACAATAGCTCGTTTTTTCTACTGTGGTTAGCACGGAGAAGTCTAATTATCCTATCAATTTCAACAAAGGTCTTTCTCTACTCATATGTAAAGGGAAAATCAGATATTTTAAGGTATTTCAGAAAGTTGGCATGAATATCTATCCTTCTATTAGGTTTTAGAGAATTTCCTAAGTGAAGGTCGGTCTTTGATTTGGGTAGATGATTCCTAGATTCAGTGTTTAGTCGGGTTGGTGTTTCTATCCTATGTTCAGTCTCAACCTGATATTGGAGACACTCTTCCTCAACTACACTTGAATAAAGTGTCACACCCCGCCAAACGGTAATTACAATTAGTTATGTTTAGTTTGCGGAAGCTTTAATGACGTGGCGGGGCTGCGAACAGTAATTTCAACCAACAGATACATACATACTCAGAGCATATGGTTATTGCACAACATAATAGATAAGGATTCCAGTTCAAACATTTGATACAAAAGTAGTACGACTATGTAAGTCGTAACAGTAGTAATGGAGTTTAAAACATTTTAGTTTTAACAATAATACATAAGTTTAAAATAAGATTTCATAATTATGACCGCAATGTCTGCAGTTATACAAATGAAATCCCCAAAAGTGGTCCCAACAGTATGTGGCATCCTAATAGGTCCAGGGTTGTCCATCCCGAATGTATGCGATTTCTTACCCAGCTAATTTCCTGAAAAACATAGAGAAAGTCGTCAACAAATATGTTGAGTGAATTTACAGGTTTATATGTGTATGTGGTTTGTTAAACCAAGTTTGTATAAATGATTTGTTATTCATTTATAAAATACAAGTTATGTAGGGTTGTTACCCTAAAGTATTGTTATACGTGGGATGTCGTCCCAAAATGTGTTACTGGTTGTTTACCAGTGTAAAAATAAGTTACCGGTATGTTTTTCGGTGTTTAACAGTTGTAGGATTCGTTCTTCCTAAAAGTATGTGGGAATTTACTTAGACTGTGATCCCCTGAAAGGTGAGCTAAACCTTGCAGGTTAAAGTAACGCGACCTAACCGTATAACCAAACCACAACCAGAACTTATGTTGTTTGCCTGAACGGACATTTAAGTATACGCTCCACCGTAGGAGGGTTGTCACGACAATAGTACTATCCGTATACTCAGTGGCTAGAGTCACCTAGCTAATGGTTACAGTAGTATGTCATGAGGTATTTCATGCACACATTCCAAGTCTGGGTCCGTACTAGGATACTTTGTCTAAATTCCCAAAACAACAGTGAATATGTAATATCACAAAACAACAGTTGTATAAAAGCAATAAAGCATTTATAGTTTGATTGCATGTGTTGGCATGCAATTTCTATGTTTAACACCCCTGTGTTTAAAAGCATAAAACATTTAAAAATAGGGGCTGTAAACTCACAGTGATGTGCTCGGTAAGGAAAGCTAGCAGCCGACGGTAATAGCCCAAGGTATGTTAACCTATATACAATAAATGTACTAACATAAGTACGTTTGATTTGTTTAATCAACTTATGTTAACGGTTCGTTTGTTTGAAGAAATTGTTGATTTCTTAATGATGTAAGTTGTTACATTTGTAGGTGACGTTGTGTTGAATTATTGTTATAGATTCAACATATTGAATTTATCACGTGCATGCATATATATATATTTATATATATCTATATATATATAAGTTCTAAAGTTTGCGCATTAAAACATATATAAGTTTTATTTGTTATAAAACTCCTTATCGTATTTATTTCCGTTTATAAAATAAATAATAAATGTTATCGTCATTTAAAGTCGTCATTTGTATGTATATATGAAGTATACATATAGATTTGTCGTTTGTTATAAAGTATGTATATATATATTCATATATATATATATATATAGGATCATAAACGTTCCGTGTTATAAATATTCCTTCCGTGAAATAAATTGGGTCGCTTCTTATATTTGGATTGTTTTGGAATGTTCTAGAAGTTTATTGGGCTCGGCCCGACTAGTTTCGTTTTCGGCCCAATAACTTAACCCGATTACAATATTCGTTGGGCCCATTTACAAGTTTTGGCCCAATGGCCCATTTATTTAACTTAACAATTTATTTATTTTTACAAATTTTCAGTCCAAACCCAAAGTCTCAGGCCCAAGGAGTATTCGGCCCAGTTTGCGACCACGGCCCAATCTGCAGCCCAGCCCAGCCGATCGGCTTGGGCCATCCGTTCGGCTTGGGCCATCCGTTCGGCTTGGGCCTTCAGCCGTTCGGCTGGAGGTTCCGGCCCAACCAAAAACCCATTCAATCCAGTCCAGATTCATTAGTCCATCATTTGTTTCGGTCCAGTCCACATTCTAACCCATTCGTTCGGGTGAAACATCACAAACCGATCGGCTCAAACAAACCAGCCGTTCGGCTCAGTTTTTTGAGCCGTTCGGCTCATCATAGCCAGCCGATCGGCTGGCCCAAGCCAACCGATTGGGTTGGTTCGTCCCTGTCGTTTGCACTCTGTTCTTGAGCTGTGTTCGATATGTACGTATATATACTTGTTTTGTTACGAGTTTTAGCTCATTTTCACACCATTTTCATGTCATTACATCATTACATCACATTTATATTAACTTTCATATACATGTTTTGTGATTCTAAGCTTGGTTTCATATAACCCATTTCAAGAACAACTCAAACAATCATCAAATTTTGGTGTTATAAACATAGATTATGATACACAACCATGTTAAAGTATGAATTTCGAAATGTAGAAATCAAGAAAAATGTATTTTCTTACAATGGGGTTTGATGATGATGAAGTTGATAAGCTGACGATGATATGATTAAGGTTCTATCTTTGTTGCTCTACTACTCCTGTTAATCTACTGCTGCTACTGAACTTGTGTGTGTAGCAAAGAAGAAGAAGAGGAAGGTAGATGATGATGATGGTTGATGTGTGTGTTTGAGAGGAAATCACAGAAGAAAGGTGGGAGTATTTTTGAGTTTGAAGTTCAAGAGTGTGATGATATACAGTCGTATGTCTCACCAATAATTGAGGTGGTTGGGTTATTTTAGCCCGTTAATTTCGAGTACGGGTATAATTAGTACAATATAAAATTTAACATTTTATATTTTTATTTTGTAGATGCTCTCCTGGTTCGTTATTTAAATTTGGAATAATGATGTTTTCATTATTTTGGACTATTGTACAATTTGTGCATTGGACTGCTAACATTTAATTGAGTGCCAAATTTCAGTCGAATTTCGGGTTCATATTTTGAGGAAATGTCCCAAATGTTTCCAAATGAATGAGAAAATTTGAATTTTCCTCATCTTGATCTTTGAATGCATTTTAAAATTGTTTCTGTTCGTTTTATAATACGTTTTATGTTAAACGTATTTTTAACTCGTTTTATCTATAGGTTATAGATACCATATTACTCATAATTAATAATTGAATTATTAATTATATTGTGTCACCAACTTTTGCGGTATTTATCTGTCGGGTTCGTCCCGACACATTTGTACGCGACTTTAAGTACTTACGTATTAGTAATACTTTTTGTTTAAAAGTACTGGGCTGCTAGGCTTACATCTGATCAAAAGTTTTGTTTTAAACTAAATCAGGAAATTAGCGTAAGAATGCCCATGCTTAGATGTTAATCCGTACCTAATTTGGAGAGTTGTCACATTCTCCCCCCGTTAGGGAAATCTCGTCCCGAGATTTAATTCGAGTCGTGAGTCGCGGTCACGGTTTCAAATAGTCGAGGATACTTCTTGCGCATTTCATCCTCACGTTCCCAGGTGAACTCTGGGCCATGTTTCGAGTTCCAACGAACTTTAACTAGTTTGATTCGTTTGTGTCGAAGTTTCTGTGTTTTCGTGTCCATAACTTCGATAGGTTCCTCCACAAAGTTTAGTTTTGAGTCAATGAAGACTTCGTCCGGAGGGATGATATGTGTTTCATCGGAAAGATACTTTTTCAAGTTAGATATATGAAAGGTGTCGTGGATACTACTAAGCTCTTGCGGTAGTTTGAGCTTGTAGGCGACAGGACCAATCCTTGCAAGGATCTCGAATGGTCCGATGTATCGTGGGTTCATTTTACCTCGCTTACCAAATCGTACGACCCCTTTCCAGGGTGCAACTTTGAGTAGGACTTTGTCACCTACTTGAAATTCTAAAGGTTTCCGTCTGTTATCGGCATAACTCTTTTGTCGGTCACGTGCTGTTTTCAATCGATTAAGCACTTGAGATATCTTGTCCGTAGTTTCTTGGACTATCTCTGGACTTGATAATTGTCTGTCGCCCAACTCTGCCCAACAGAGTGGCGATCGGCATTTGCGTCCATACAATGCTTCAAATGGTGCCATCTGTATGCTGGTGTGATAACTGTTATTATATGAAAATTCTGCTAGAGGTAGGTGTGTATCCCAATTACCTCCAATGTCTATCACACATGCTCTCAACAGGTCTTCGAGTGTTTGTATCGTTCGCTCGCTCTGGCCGTCAGTTTGTGTGTGGTAGGCAGTACTCATGTCGAGTCTAGTACCCAGTGCATGTTGAAGTGTTTGCCAGAAACGAGAAGTGAATCGTGCGTCTCTATCAGAGATGATAGATAATGGCACACCATGTCGAGAAACGACCTCTTTCAAATAGATTCTAGTCAGCTTCTCCATTTTGTCTGTTTCCTTGATAGCAAGGAAGTGGGCTGATTTCGTTAATCGATCGACAATCACCCATATGGTGTCAACTCCGGATGTTGTTTTCGGTAACTTCGTGATGAAGTCCATCGTGATGTGTTCCCATTTCCATTTGGGCATTTCAGGTTGTTGCAAAAGCCCAGACGGCTTTTGGTATTCGACCTTGACTTTTGCGCAAGTCAAGCACTTACTAACGTATGTGGCAATGTCTCGTTTCATGCCAGGCCACCAGTAAAATCCTTTCAAGTCGTGATACATCTTATCTGCACCAGGATGTATCGAGTAGTTGGACTTATGTGCTTCGTCCAAAATCAATCGGCGCAATTCATCTACGCATGGTACCCAAATTCGGTTCATGAAGTACAACACTCCGTTGTCCTTGATTTCGAGTTGTTTCTCCATTCCCTTCAAGGATTCTTCCTTAAAGCGTTCGGGAATGAAGGCTGATTGTTGAGCGTCACGAATTTGAATAATGAGATTCGAGTGGATTGTCAATCCTAAAGCTCGAACTCTTCGAGGTTTGACTCTTTCCTTACGACTCAAGGCATCTGCTACTACATTAGCTTTTCCCGGATGATACTTGATTTCACAGTCGTAATCGTTCAGTAATTCGACCCAACGACGTTGTCTCATGTTGAGTTCTTTCTGGTCGAATATATGTTGGAGACTTTTGTGATCCGTGAAGATAGTGCACTTTGTACCATATAGGTAGTGTCTCCAAATCTTAAGTGCAAAAACGACTGCTCCTAGCTCTAAGTCATGCGTCGTATAGTTCTTTTCGTGAACTTTCAATTGTCGAGACGCATAAGCAATGACTTTGTCGTTTTGCATCAATACGCAACCCAATCCCTGATGTGAAGCATCATAGTAGACAACAAAGTTTTCTACTCCTTCAGGTAGTGATAGGATTGGTGCGGTACTTAGTTTCTGTTTCAACAATTGGAAAGCAATTTCTTGCTTCTCGCCCCAATCAAATTTCTTATCCTTTTGAGTTAGAGCGGTAAGTGGTTGGGCTATTTTCGAGAAGTTCTCGATGAAGCGTCGGTAATAGCCGGCTAGCCCAAGAAATTGTCGTATCTCGGATGGTGTTTTTGGGGCTTCCCAGTTCTTAATTGCCTCGATTTTGGATGGGTCCACATGAATTCCTTTGTTATTGATCACATGACCAAGGAAATGAACCTCGCGCATCCAAAATTCACACTTAGAGAACTTTGCGTAAAGCTTCTCTTTTTCCAGTAATTCAAGAATCATTCTCAGGTGTTGCTCGTGATCCTCCTTCGTTCGGGAGTATATCAATATGTCATCGATAAACACAATCACGAACTTATCAAGATATGGTTTGCATACTCTATTCATGAGGTCCATGAACACTGCGGGTGCGTTTGTCAGTCCGAATGGCATGACTAGGAACTCGTAATGACCGTACCGAGTCCTAAACGCAGTCTTAGGAATATCCTCATCCCGAACCTTCAGTTGATGGTATCCAGATCGCAATTCGATCTTCGAATAATAACTTGACCCTTGGAGCTGGTCAAATAAGTCATCGATGCGAGGTAGTGGATATCGATTCTTAATAGTTACTTTGTTTAGTTCTCGATAATCGATACACATTCGCATTGATCCATCCTTTTTCTTAACGAACAAAATCGGAGCTCCCCAAGGTGAAAAGCTCGGTCGGATGAATCCTAAGTCTAAGAGTTCCTGAAGTTGTGCAGACAACTCTTGCATTTCTGATGGAGCAAGACGGTAAGGTGCACGAGCAATAGGTGCTGCTCCAGGTACTAGGTCGATATGAAATTCAACCTGTCGTGGAGGTGGTAATCCTGGTAACTCGTCAGGAAACACTCCCGGGTAGTCACGTACGATAGGTACGTCGTCTATACGTCGCTCCTCGGATTTCTTTTCTACAACGTGTGCCAAGAATGCTTGGTATCCTTTTCGGAGATATTTACGGGCTTTCAAGCATGTAATCATTTTTGTGGCACTTTTCCGTTTCTCACCTTTGACCATGAGAGTTTCTCCTGTTGGTAGTGGTAAGCGTACCAGCTTATCGTGACATATGATTTTTGCGCGGTGCTTAGACAACCAGTCCATGCCGACTACAACGTCGAAACTTCCCAACTTAACCGGTAGCAAGTCTATTCCGAAGAGATGACCTTCTAATTCTAAGGTACATCCCTGTACTATTTCTCCTGACTCGATTAACTCACCATCGGCTAGTTCAATAGTGTATTTGTTATCTAACTTACGTGATTCAAGTTCTAATAGTGGTCTAAACTCATTAGACACAAAACTTAAATCAGCACCTAAATCGATTAACACAGAGGCATAATGGTTGTTTACAAGAAACGTACCAGTGACGGTGTTAGGGTCCTGGCGTGCCTCTTGTGCTCCAATCACAAATGCTCTTCCTTGTGCCGGCTGATTGACGATGTTGTTGGCTCGGTTGTTGTTACCACGGTTGTTGGTGTTGTTGCGGTTTTGGTTGTTCTGGTTGTTGTTGTTGGGGTTTTGGTTATTGAGTCGAGGGCATTGGTCCCGATAGTGCCTCGTGTCGCCACATTCAAAACACCCTTGGTTCCGGCGTTCGGTGTTTTCCCTAGGGGTAGGGTTAGCTTTGCAGTTTTGGGTTTTGTGACCCCAACCTCTACAGTTGTTGCAATACCAACATTCACCCTCGTGGTGTTTGCCACATTTGTCACACTTAGGTTTGTTACCCAAGTATGATTTTGTTTCCACAGTGGTGGCAGCATAGGACTTTGGGTTCCCAGATCCCTTATTATTTGTTTGACCCTGACGGTCACTTCCTCTGTCATTCCATTTACGCTTGGCACCTCCAGAACTGCCAGCTTCAGTATTGCTCGGTTCAACTTTGCCCGACGCAGTTTTCTTGGTCAGTGTTCCCATCCTAACTGCCTCATCTGTCAGACTTTGCGCTAAAACAACAGCGCTCCTGAATGTGTCAGGTTTGGAAGATGTAACCAAACTCCTGATTTGCGGTGCCAGGCCATATACATAACGCTCGATGCGCTTGTACTCAGGTGTCACCATATGCGGCACTAGACGTGCTAGTTCCTGAAACTTGGTTGTATAACCAGTGACATCGGCAACAATCATAGTGATGTTCCACAGCTCAGTCTCGACTTTCTGCATCTCGCTACGAGGACAGAACTCCTCCAACATCATGTTTTTCAGTACTTCCCATGACATGGAGTAGGCAGCTGGTCGTCCAAGTGATTGGACTTGACTGTTCCACCAAGTAAGAGCCTTGTCAGCAAGAGTGCAGGTGGCATATTTCACCATACAGTCTGGTGAACAGTCACTAATGTCCAATACCGACTCTGTCTTTTCTATCCAGTGTATAATCCCAATAGCACCCTCGGTGCCACGAAAAGTAACTGACTTACAAGCCTGGAATGTTTTGTATGAACACCCTCGGCGAGTATTCGCAGGTGCCTCAGTATTAACAGGGGTAGACCCGCTGTTATTCATTCCATTCTCGCGATTTCGGCTTGCTTCGTACTCAGCAATACCTTCAGCTATTCGACGCGCAATCATTTGTTCAGTAGTTTCATTGTTGTTGGGTGGGGGAACGGTTTCAGGAATGGAAGAAGGTGTCATTCGTCGACTGTTCTTAGTCGTTCGTCGTTTCGGTGGCATGATTCCGTTCTGTGATGAAATAAAATGCAGAAGTCAATGCCAAGGTATTGAATGTGATGAACAAGATTTCACATTTTTAACAAGGAAACAATATGAAGAATTGAAGGACAAGATTTTTGTAGCACATGTCGCACGACTTTGAAACGCCCATATGTAGTTAGTACAATATAATCACGTTGGCCAGGCGTCATTATATAATGCTAATTACATATTTCTTTTCATCATCATTTAACACAGTCGAGTTTAAGGAAAATTCAAGATAGGAATCAATAGTCAAGGTGTGGTATGTTTCATGGTTTTCAAGGAATGATCAAATGTTATTGTTTGGCTACCGTTTCTAACACACGTATATAAATGTAGATATAATACTAAAGTCGTTATTGAATGTAATGAATACGAAATGCCATCAAACATAAGTTATATTATATCAAAAGGTGTAGCGCTGATACAACAGTTTTATACAAAACAAGATGGGATCCCTAATACGCCCCATCAGCGGTTAGCGCTATACAAAAATCAATGGGTTTTCCTATACATATACCCATTCTAACAACTGTTTTTCCCGTTTAGTACATGTCCAGTACATACATACATCTACCCATCTGATACTAGTCTATACAACACGTGATGGACCTACTAACATACCCATCATCCAAAAGTGGTCGACCTGATGCCCAGTAGGCACAGACCGCCATACACAAGTCTAATGAAAATAAGGTAGAAACAACCCCACAGCTGTCCTCAGCACAGCTATCATCACGCAAGCTCCAATCATCATCCCGGCTGTCCTCGCACGCTTCTCTAGTACTCTGACACGAGCACGTGCGGTCTCGCCTATCTCTCTGGAAGCAACCACGTTGCTCAACAAGAAGTGGCAACGCTCATGTATGTCTGTCATGTCTCCATCTAGGCGGGAGACATCACTCTGTAGCTCTGCAAGGTGAACACCCCTGCTACCAGAAATGCGAAACAATGTGCGAATCACAGCCACAATGGTAGGGAGAGTCAACTCCACGGGCTCTCCAGTAGTAGGCAGTGGTGCGGAGGATCGGGAGGACTCCCCGGTCTCAAAAGTAGAAGGAAAACCCTCCAACGACCTCCACCGCCCCAACATAGGAGTCATCCACTCCAAGTGAGCAAGCCTAGGTACCCTCTGTGGCGGCTCATCACAGTGCATCACCCTCTCCTCTGCCATCGGCGCCTTATCACGGGGCGCAAGTGGTCCTCTAGGGAAGTCTCGGACACACATCCGCGGTGTCCTCCTAGGTACCGGTCCTCTGGAAGGTCCAGCAGTCGTATGGCGTGTCGCCATAAAGGTAGACACTAACATACGAGTGGTAGGGTCAGTGGGAGTAGTAGCAGGTGGGACCACATGTGCAGTGGGTGGTGGGGTGATGTAGGCATCACTAGTGTCATCCGATAGAGCTCTCAGCTGAACCGGTGGACACGCAACTCCGGTGCTAGCGTTGCTATGGTAGGAATCCTCATTCGGCTCCTCATCAGAAGCATACAAATAGAAGCATACAAATATATATAGGATCATAAACGTTCCGTGTTATAAATATTCCTTCCGTGAAATAAATTGGGTCGCTTCTTATGTTTGGATTGTTTTGGAATGTTCTAGAAGTTTATTGGGCTCGGCCCGACTAGTTTCGTTTTCGGCCCAATAACTTAACCCGATTACAATATTCGTTGGGCCCATTTACAAGTTTTGGCCCAATGGCCCATTTATTTAACTTAACAATTTATTTTTTTTTACAAATTTTCAGTCCAAACCCAAAGTCTCAGGCCCAAGGAGTATTCGGCCCAGTTTGCGACCACGGCCCAATCTGCAGCCCAGCCCAGCCGATCGGCTTGGGCCATCCGTTCGGCTTGGGCCTTCAGCCGTTCGGCTGGAGGTTCCGGCCCAACCAAAAACCCATTCGATCCAGTCCAGATTCATTAGTCCATCATTTGTTTCGGTCCAGTCCACATTCTAACCCATTCGTTCGGGTGAAACATCACAAACCGATCGGCTCAAACAAACCAGCCGTTCGGCTCAGTTTGTTGAGCCGTTCGGCTCATCATAGCCAGCCGATCGGCTGGCCCAAGCCAACCGATCGGGTTGGTTCGTCCCTGTCGTTTGCACTCTGTTCTTGAGCTGTGTTCGATATGTACGTATATATACTTGTTTTGTTACGAGTTTTAGCTCATTTTCACACCATTTTCATGTCATTACATCATTACATCACATTTATATTAACTTTCATATACATGTTTTGTGATTCTAAGCTTGGTTTCATATAACCCATTTCAAGAACAACTCAAACAATCATCAAATTTTGGTGTTATAAACATAGATTATGATACACAACCATGTTAAAGTATGAATTTCGAAATGTAGAAATCAAGAAAAATGTATTTTCTTACAATGGGGTTTGATGATGATGAAGTTGATAAGCTGACGATGATATGATTAAGGTTCTGTCTTTGTTGCTCTACTACTCCTGTTAATCTACTGCTGCTACTGAACTTGTGTGTGTAGCAAAGAAGAAGAAGAGGAAGGTAGATGATGATAATGGTTGATGTGTGTGTTTGAGAGGAAATCACAGAAGAAAGGTGGGAGTATTTTTGAGTTTGAAGTTCAAGAGTGTGATGATATACAGTCGTATGTCTCACCAATAATTGAGGTGGTTGGGTTATTTTAGCCCGTTAATTTCGAGTACGGGTATAATTAGTACAATATAAAGTTTAACATTTTATATTTTTATTTTGTAGATGCTCTCCTGGTTCGTTATTTAAATTTGGAATAATGATGTTTTCATTATTTTGGACTGTTGTACAATTTGTGCATTGGACTGCTAACATTTAATTGAGTGCCAAATTTCAGTCGAATTTCGGGTTCATATTTTGAGGAAATGTCCCAAATGTTTCCAAATGAATGAGAAAATTTGAATTTTCCTCATCTTGATCTTTGAATGCATTTTAAAATTGTTTCTGTTCGTTTTATAATACGTTTTATGTTAAACGTATATTTAACTCATTTTATCTATAGGTTATAGATACAATAGTAATCGTAATTAATAATTGAATTATTAATTATATTATGTCATCAACTCTTGCGGTATTTATCTGTCGGGTTCGTCCCGATATATTTGTACGTAACTTTAAATACTTACGTATTAGTAATACTTTTTGTTTGAAAGTACTGGGCTGCTAAGCTTACATCACATCAAAAGTTTTGTTTTAAACTTAATCAGGAAATTAGCGTAAGAATGCACATGCTTAAATGTTAATCAGTACCTAATTTGGAGAGTTGTCACATAAAGAGTAGTGGGGTGGGCTCGCAAAATATCTGGGAGATCGTACTCAAAGTATTCATCTAAACAGTGAAGAGGATCATTCAAATCCATCTAAGGCATAGGTGGATAGAAGAACACTTCGATTTCAAACGGTTCATCATCGGGTAAAGTAGCATGTCTAATATAGTGTGGATACCTAGACAAGATTGAAAAAATCTCAGGGTCAAGTGTGGGCTGACCACTTAGAGCAATAGTAACAGAAGCTGGAATCTTCTACTGAGATTCATCAAAACCTAAATCTAAGCTCGATATCTTTGGGCTCTCAACTTCATGGTTAACACATACCTCTTTAATGTCAGAGAAGTTTGACTCATACTCAGGACAGTCAAAGAATACCGCATCTTCCCAAGCCGTCATCTCATCCGTCATCATTCGATTGAGAGGAGAGATGGGGTTTGAAGGAGAATTAGGGTTTTCCATTTTCTAGTTTTTATGTATTTTCTAGGGTTTAAAAACTAAGTTATCTAACTAATAAGCAATTAACTTCCTAAGTAATGATAATCTTAAGGAAGGATCTCCTAAAGTTAATTATCTAAGGTAAAATTTAATTCGTGACGAAACCGATTCCCCGGCAGTGGCGCCAAAAACTTGTCATCACCCAAATCCGTCGGTCGGGTTTTATCCCGAATCGTTGCTCTGACCGCAAATGAGGTGGAAGAGCAGGGAAGTTTTAAAATTTATATTTTGCTAGGCTCAAACTATGCTAGCTAGCTACCTTGTGGGTAAGGTGGCAAGTATAACTCGAGTGTCTTCCAAAATCGGAACGAATTGAATTGAATTGGAACCTACCAAAGATAACTTGACAATAGGATGGGTTTAGAAACAAGGTAGGTATGGGTTGGGTTTTATCTAACCTAACCTAATAACAGGAATTTAAAATGCAGGAAAGTAAACGAGAATATAAGCAGCAGGTAAAGAGTGATTGTTGTAACTTCGACGATTAGGGTTTCGGGATGATATCCATTATATTGATGATAGATGATTACTCTGGTTAAGAATCTTCTAAATGGTCGGTGTAAACACTAGGACCCTACGTCTAGGTGTAACCCTAAAGCATATGTCACTGAATCCTAGGCTATCCTGATTCTGGTCAGATGGGACTGTCTTCACACCCACCTCACCTCTCTTTCGGAGACCAAGCGACCCTCTGATTGGGGTTAAGGAATAAGGTGACAGTCCACAACACTGACTTTTCTTAACACCTATGTCTATCCAATTTTAACAGAGTAATACTGGTTGTATACTGAATAAGTTAAAGGGTTAAAGGTACGAATCGTCAACGAACTTATTTTTTTGTTCCGAGTTATGTAACGTACCTAATTTAATACTAATGTACATAACGAATTTTTGAATTTTGTTCCGAGTTAGGCAACCAACTTTTAATGTAGGTAATATGTATTACATGGCATTATTAATTTTTCATTATTGCTTATTTGGAATTATTTTTAAACACGCGGCATTTATTATTTAATGAAAAATAATGACGAAGCTTCCACGTATATTATATTTTGTACATGTAAGAAATCCCCACTTAAATAGATTTTCTCATCACCACTTCATAGTTTGCTTCTCCGATGACCATAAAATACCTCCGGCACCAATCTCCTTATTCATTCCGAGCAAGTCTAGTACGCTGTACAAACCAACCTTAACCCAAAGCATTTGAAATCCCCAAACTTTTATCACATATATTCGTCCATCGACGACCACCACCGCTTACGCGCTTTAGCACCACCACCTCCTCCACCTCGTATACATCGGAATCTCATCCGTTCATTTCACTTCATCGTATTAATACTCCAGTTCGCTTTGTTCCTTTCTCAGTGACTCACATACTCCGTATATATTATTACTTACAGGTTTTTTCGCATATAATAATATTCGATTTAAATATAATATTTGACGAATTTATATATAGTTTCAGATCGCGAATATTGATGTCATTTGCACATTTTGGTTTTTTGGAAGTGAGATTGTGATCTGGTCGATGAATTTTTTGCATCTCGAGGTCGTGTTCGGGACGGATTCTAGATCGATTGCCTTTCATTGTCGATGAATTTTTTGCATCTCGAAGTCGTTTTCCGGCCCCCTTTCGATCTTAATATTCACCATCAAAAAAGAGTAGCGGCGGCGGACCGGAGGTTGGTTGGCCAGATATATGTTCGAATTTCATGGAGATAATGATTATGTGAAGGAAATGGAGATAACATATCAAAAAGGAGAAAACATTTCATGGGATATAATATATCAAAAAGGAAAAAAAATCCATCATGGAATTATAATTCAAAAGGAAAAAAAAAACTGGTCAAAATTATGAGGTGGACATTACATGTCAGCATTTGTAAATCGTAACGTTTAAAAAATTACTCGGTTGCCTAACTCGGAACAAAATTCGAAAGTTCATTATGTACATTAGTATTAAATTGGGTACGTTACCTAACTCGGAACAAAAAAATAAGTTCGTTGGCGATCCGTACCTTTAACCCTAAGTTAAACTATCGGTTAAGTATAGATTAGGGGTTTTAAGCATCTGGGAACACAGCCGGCATCCTTGCTTTCATTTCCTAACTCATATTTTATCTGATTAAGTTCTAATACTTCCGTCATGGATTAGACCCTCCTTTGCCATCGGTCGTTCATCCCTTGGTATGTGTACAGTGTATAGTGTCCATATTTTCCACAATACTCAAACCCTAGGTATATCTACGGTGATTTAAAGACCTATTATATCTTTACACAACTTTATAACCAGAGGTCGTTTAACGGTGTACGATAGCATTTTCACAGCTTAACAAGACCTAGACCCGTGTCTGGAAGGGTTGCTTCCAGGTAATCCACGGTGAGATAGACCACCGACATTTCCTTGGCTTCCACGTATTTGTACTCTACCAGTGGTATTTCCAACGCTATACCAAGTATTCTGCCGTATTACGGCGATCCCACAGTTTCATACAAACAGGAGATAACTGTGTAATCGTAGTTAGGGTTGATCAGATCCTATCCTAAGGCAACAATCACGTGAGAGACCAGAAAGGGTGATTAATTAAGTCTACATCCAGGATAAGTCTAAACATGTATACAACATAACAACTACCAATCATATATAAGATATATTAATTAAACATCATCCCTAATCCTAACATCTACATTTCAACAATCACATATTAATCTAGCTAATCAGCATGACAATAATCATAAATCGTACTGAAATAATATGCAAAGTAAACATTATAACAGTAAGAGAGTAAGATAATATCACCGGATTAGAAGAGTAATACTGAGGATTAGAACATTCTGACTTGAATAACCTTGCTACAACTTGATTACACAATTACAACTTTCCTCTAACTCTAACCCCTACTTATATCTCTCTAGTTCTCTAGAGAGAGAAACTAGATAGAGAAACTAGCTAAACTAATTACAAAACAAAAGAAAGTATTCTAGAGAGAGAAAGTAGAGAGAGATGATTTGTGAATGAGAGGTGTGTTGAAATGTGAAATGGAGCCTTGTATTTATAGGAGAAGTCTAGGGCTTGAGGTACAAGTCTTTAAGCATCAAGAACAATCACCAAAGCATCATACGGGGCAAGCGTACCAAGGGGGTCAAATGGCACCTCACAAGCTAAACACCCCCGTATACGGCACCCTAAGGGCCATATACGGCACCTAGGGTACTGTATACGATACTTAGTTCCGGGAGGGTGCGGGGGGGGGGGGGGGGGGGGCGGGTTGGTGCTCCATTTGGCCTCCGTTAACTTCTCGGTTGCGTGGTTCGTCCGTATCTTCTTCGTTTGGAGTCCGTTTTGCTTGATTCTTGTGCCGTTGGATTCGTTTTTCCTTTATGCTTCTAATGAGACTAAGTTTTCCAAATTTGGAGGTGTTTGACTTTTGCGTGTTTCGGATGATGATCAACGGGCTTCCAGACTGTACATCTTCTTCGTTCTTTACTCGTTTCTCTTGATTCTTTCACCTCCGATCTTGGTTTTTCCTATGGAATCATAAAATATGCATTAAAATCAAATTTAATAGGATAATCAAGAATGGAATTTTAAGGTGATTGTTTTTGCCTCGGTTTGCGTGTAAATTGGATGTTTTAACTGATTTTTGTAGCAACACCCGTATTTAGACTACCTTAGTCATTACTGATGATAAATGATTGTTTTGAAATGTTTTCACTAGAGAATAGTCTAAAAAGTGCGGAAATAAGTACTTCAAAACATGACTTTTTGAGTTACATCAGAGAGCATACAATAGAATGTTTTTATAAAGTTGAAAGCATACAATAGAATATTTGAAAGTTGAGAGCATATAATAGAAGGTTTTAGAAAGTTCAGAGCATACAATAGAGATTTGAAAGTTGAGAGCATACAATAACAAAAAGTCCAAAGTTAACAGCATAACGAAACAATAAACCCTTCTTAAAAAATAACAATATTTAAATGCCTCTTAATAGAAATTATTTTTTATTTTAACTTTCCTTTTACATTTTCAACTCTTCATACTTTTATCAAGTATTTAGATTTAGACGAGCTCCTCATACTTTATCACGTTCTTAAATCAAGTATTACAAACGTGGAAGCTTCAGCTTCACTAGTCTAGCAAACGTACTCTATTAGATGAACTTTTTGATAATAATAAAAAAAATTAGTTATAGTCAAATAATTCACCTTTTCATATATAAACGAATAATCACCAAATGTTTATTGACGCACTGACAGTGACGGATGTCAAGATGTGTATATGTTCAAGGGTATGCACTTTCAATACCCTTACGTTCATATGTGTAGTGCAAAAGAAATATTTTTTGTTAATGTTTTTACTATAGTTTTTCCAATTAAGCTCTTACTATAGTTTTTTTGTCAAATGGTGTAAGAGCTTAATTGGAAAAATCTTTAGAATAAGCTTCGTCTCCAACAATGAAAAACTTTTCTTACACAAAACCCATTAAAAACTAATATGATATATAGAAAAGAAATGATAGAAGCTTAATAATTCTCAAGTCTTTTTAATATCTTTCATCTTTATTTTAATCAAATTTAATGGGTTTTGTGTAAGAAAAGTTTTTCATCGTTGGAGACAAAGCTTATTCTAAAGTTTTTTCCAATTAAGCTCCTACACCATTTGAAAAAAAAAAGATTTGTAAAAAGCTTTTGATGTGGATGCTCTAACTCATCCTTTTAAAAGACATTGTAATTATATAGTAAGTGATAACAACTAAAGTATTAAACTATGGATATCCTGTAACTAGTTTGTTATTACTCTCTCTGTTTCACTTATATTATATTGTTCATTAACTTTTTTTGTTATATTATACCTTTATATTCAATACAAATTTGAATGGAATTATTTTTTAGAAAAAATAGTGATTGAGAGTATATTGTTAATGTAGAATAGAAAAACTATTGATTTTTAATTAAATTTTTATAGTTAATTTTTGTAAGTATATAATTTTTTTGGATAAACAAAACTATGTAAGTTGTACAAAATAATTGGGACAGGAAGGAATAATTAATCCGTATTCAAGTGTACAATGTTACAATTTAGTTACTATTTTAATTAGCAGAACTTTGAATATCTATATTGGACGTATTTAAGTTTTGTAACCATATTTTTATATGTTTTCGGTTGTATTTCCTATATATAACTTTTTCTTTTTTAGACTTATACATAAAATATTAAGTTGAATACTTACAATAAAGTTTTTAGAATTTGATAAATATTATAGAATTCCTAAAATATCGTCTCATAGGATAGTAAAATGTGTAAAGTTTGATAGATTTTGAAACGATAAATGTTCAATTTTTATACTAATCTATCGTATAATTAATAGTCTTCAAAATTTAGGACTTCGAATTTAAATTAGAATTATAAATCTGGAAGTTGTAGCTAAAACCAATTCGATACTAGGTGTTTGGTTCTTATTAAGCGATTAATTTTGATTAACTAGTTTAAAAAATTATAACCGGAAACTTGAATTAAAGAACCGAAACTCGACCTAGTAAACACCTCTAACTTTCCTTTAAAAAAAACAAAAAAAAGGCTAAAAATTCATCCATTTTTTTTTTGAAAGGCAGTTGTGAAATCACTGACGGACCTTATTTGATCCACTCGTTCATCTCCCACAAGCGGTTACTCCCCTATATGAGAACCGCTCCATAGTTTGAAATCTCGGCGACGCTCTAAAGGGGTTGCTCTCCTATGTCTTAGATGGGTATAGCGTCGCGGAGTCTCCCCCTCCCCCAGGTATGCCATGGGCGAGATTCGAATTCATCACCTCCAGGAAGAAACCACATTAGTGGAAAACTCCCTGACCACTAGGCTAAGACCCCAATGAAATTTAAGATGTCCGTGCCTAGGATTGAACCCAGAACCTAGTGGATGAAGACCACTTTGCTCAACCACTTGAGCTGGCTTTCAAGGACCTAGTATCGAATTGGTTTTAGCTAGTTCTTTTATGCATACCCAACCCCGTATTTCTAAATCCGCCACTGTACAGTGGTATTGATCTGGCATAATAGGTTGTGAATTTAAGTAATGCAGTAAGGATAAATATATATATATATATATATATATATATATATATATATATATATATATATTAGTGATAGTAGTGCATTTTAATACTTGTCAATCTAAATTATAATCTAAATAATATATCAGATTATGATTCCTAATACTGCCTTTCTATTTGGAGTTACTAACTAATCTATACTAAATTACTACTCAGTAATATAGAAAATGTTTGAGTTAAAGTCTTAAAAAGAGAAATAATAAATTACTATTTTGCCTTTTTAACTTTAACTTTCAAACCCATATAATAAATGCAATTTATTATAAAGTTAAAAGTTAATTTTGGTTACAAAATATGTAACCCAATATTTTGTTTGTGTTTTCTATAAATGATGTAAGTTACATAAATATTATAGAGAGTTTATGCGCGATAGATGCCCAATAGAGTAAAATGATTAACGGTTTTTGAGTTAACAGGTTCAAATTTATGGGTTAACAATTCTCAACCTAAACCCGACCTATGGTGAACGGATTAATAGGTCAAAAATAATTAATATGGTATAATGCCAAGTAAATAGTACTGACTTAAGATATACATGCCCGTAATTAAAAATATAACTACAATTTTTTTATATTTATTTTTGACATTGCACGAGTTGTATTCTACTAAACAAAAAAGTATTTAGTCCTTTTTAAGAATGCAAGTAGTAAACTGATATCGATAAACTTTTGAATTTGGTTTTTCAAGGTTTGCTGTTATTTTGTCATTCTTGGGCGTTGAACTTTGGAAGTATATACATGTTAAGATTTACTTTTTTGGTTCATATTTCAATAAACATTTACAAAATAATTATAAATTAAGTAATTAGTTGTAGATAGGCCTCTAAACGAACCGATCAAATACGAAAAGACTCTGTTTGTGTTCGTTCATTAAGGTTTTCACGAACAAATGAACGTACACGAAAGGATAAGCGAACAGATTTTGTTGTTAATGTTCGTTCACTAAGAAAATTTATTTGTTCATGAACACAAACGAACGTACACAAACAAACACATAATTTAATGCATTTGTTCGTTAATAGTTAATACCTTAAACGAACATCAACAAACATAAACGAATATATATATATATATATATATATATATATATATATATATATGCACGCACATCTACACATATATATTATATAACTTGAAACTTTGCAATTCATATTCAACATTACAAAACGATCACAATATAAAGATAAAGATAAAGTGATAAACTCATTTGCTTGGTCCAATCGTTGGAAACAACAACAGATCTGGAACTTGTGGAGGGAGAGTGGAGGTGTGTTTGGAGTGGACGGTAATGTAAGATAAAAATATTTAGATGTTTAATATTACTAAATGAAAATATCAAAATATTAGTAATATTCTATAATATATAGCATTTTAGCTCAATCAAAATAAGATATACAAACATGTACAGTATTAATTTTAATTAAACTATTAGTTAATAAACGAACATTAATTTAATCGAAAGTTCATGAACATGTTATCGAATGTTTACGAACGTAAATGAACGAACGAGACATGTGTTCATGTTCGTTCATACTCTGTATAATTAAACGAACTTAAAAAGGTGTTCATGTTCGTTTATCTAACGAAACGAACAAACATAAACGAACTTCCCACGTAACAGTTTGCGAATAATTCGCCGGACGTTCAGTTCGCTTACAGGTCTAGTTGTAGGGTGTATTAGGGGTGGTAATTTGGGTTGTGTCGAGTGAACAGTTTAGGTTATTGAGTTGGCGGATCAAAAGTAGTCGACTAAACCCTACCTAATTTTCTAATCCGGTTAATTTTTTCAACCCAACCCAACCAACCTTGACCCAACCTGACCTGACCCAGTGAACCTATTTTTTAATTTGATTAAAATATTTTCAAGTCATTTTTGATTAACGGGTCAATTTCAGGTCAAATAGGTCACGCGGATCAATCTCTAAATTTAGAATTCGACATCAATAAGCATAAAAGTATTTATATAGTACCAAAAAATATCATATTAACAAATATGTTCATTAAAATCTGATGCTATAACATCTTTAAATAATCTGATTTATTGAATTAAAATTGGGGTTGTCGGGTCAACCCAAAAACCTATTGTGTAACCCGAAGCCGACCCAAAAAAATAGCAAGTTGGTGGGTTTTGAGTTGACGGGTCCTTAATCAAAAAAATCTCAACCTAACCTGCTTATTTTCGAGTCGGTTTTATGTTGAGTTTCGGGTCGTGTTGGAAATTGTCAGCCCTAAGGTGTATATGGGTTAGAAATTAGAATCATTGTCTTTCTGACGTTAATATATCTTAGACATTCCATAGACCGACTACTAATTTATCTTGTTTAATCCGAAATTGCATTTTGTGACATATTTTGATTTTTAATTTTGAAATTTCACAAAGTATGTGAGGATAATAAATATAGATAATCATGATATAATAAAGAAACAAAAAGTAAAGTGATATTTTATCTTATTTTCAAAGAAAATGATAATGATAATATAATATAGGTAATATAGGTGTGGAATGCACTTTAAGTCAGACAATAAGCTGCTGATTTATGGAATACACACACCCTATATTTTATGTAAAATATCGTATTATTAAGATGCATATTTGTGACATCCGTCAAATTATGACTAGTAATTAGTGCCTAATAAATTATAATACATGTAATTAGTTCCGTGTTAACCTAATTAATGTATCAATATATATATTATTGAATATATACAAGTATGCGAATTGATTAAATCGTACAAGTTTCAAATCGAATGCAATTCGGTTCAATTAATACGGACGTTGGTGAACAATTTTATTAAATAATATGACATTATTTAATAACTCTATTTTATCTAAAATATTATTTAGATAATATTTCAACTCAAATTCGTATCGTACAATAATATTTACGCGATTAAAATAATAAACACGCGAACAATCGAAATAAGAATAACTTATATTTTATTACTCGAGTAAAAGTATTTGATGAAATACTTCAACAAAAACCTTAACAAATATTCGTATTTTAAAATAATTATGTATACGATTAAACGATCGAGGAAACGAACACCGCACGGAGCGCAAACGCGGGGGATTAAAATTTGAGAGATTTCCTCCCCTCTTTCCCCAAAAATCTGCCAACCCCCCCCCCCCCCCCCACTCCCCTTCCTTCACCTCACTTTCACCTCTCTCATTCTCTTTCTTCTTCTTTTTCTCTCAAACCACCACACTACCATAACCTCCTTAAATCATAAAATAACACCATAAAACGATTTCGAATCCTCACACTCGTTTGGAAGAAAAGAATCACCGCGACACGATCTACATTTCCATCTTTCCGAATTTCTTCGGCGTTAAGTCGTAAGTTTTCCGACAAAACTCGAAACCCTTCGATTTTACTTATTTTTACTTGTTTATGGGTTATTTAAGCTTATAATGTCCAAATATGGGTTGGGTAAAAGTTTCAAGTCAAACGGAGGCCTGAAAACACCTTTTCGACTCATTTTCTGGCCAACAGCTCGTTATGTCGCAGAGGCTCCAGGCCACCTGCGACACAAGCCCTTATGTCGCCAAATCATAGCCTATGTCGCATATAGCGACATAAGCCTCTATGTCGCACTACCTCACGAATGTCGCATGTAGCGACACAAATGGTTATGTCGCAGTAACGACGGACGTCGCACATAGCGACGCAACACCTTATGTCACATTAAATTGCGGATGTCGCACTTAGTGTCGCACCCCCAAATTATGATGCGTAAGCGGGTCGGTTCGGGGCGCGACTAATTAAATATCAAGCACACAAGGTGTGACAACTCTCCAAATTAGGTACTGATTAACATTTAAGCATGTGCATTCTTACGCTAATTTCCTGATTAAGTTTAAAACAAAACTTTTGATGTGATGTAAGCTTAGCAGCCCAGTACTTTCAAACAAAAAGTATTACTAATACGTAAGTATTTAAAGTTACGTACAAATATATCGGGATGAACCCGACAGATAAATACCGCAAGAGTTGATGACATAATATAATTAATAATTCAATTATTAATTACGATTACTATTGTATCTATAACCTATAGATAAAATGAGTTAAATATACGTTTAACATAAAACGTATTATAAAACGAACAGAAACAATTTTAAAATGCATTCAAAGATCAAGATGAGGAAAATTCAAATTTTCTCATTCATTCGGAAACATTTGTAACATTACCTCAAAATATGAACCTGAAATTCGACTGAAATTTGGCACCCAATCAAATGATAGCAGTCCAATGTACAAATTTATACAACTGTCTAAAATAATGAAAACATCATTATTCTGAATTTAAATAACGAACCGGGATAGCATCTACAAAATAAAAATATAAAATATTATATTTTATATTGCTATAATTATACCCGTACCCGAAATTAACGGGTTAAAAATATCAACAAACTCAAATAATTGGGGAACCATTTGCAGTGTACACCATACTCGTTTGAAACTCAAACCCGTATAGAAGCTCCCCCCCCCCCCCCCTCTCATTTGAGTTACCTAACTACAATAATTCACCTCCCACATTTCTTCTCCTTCCTTTCCCATGTGTTCATCGTCCACAGCAACAACAATAAGAAGAAGCAGCAGCTATAACTCTCTCATCATTTTCTCCATCATCAAGGTTTTAACATTCTTCATAATTCTTTTTCTTTGGATCAACTTCTCTTAGTTAAACATAAATAACAAGATCATTATCATTATCATAATCACAGAATCATCATCATCTTTGATTTCATCATCATCATCATCATCACCGAACCATCATCATCATCAAAGTGAGGAAACTTTCTATCCTTAAATTCTTTGCTCAAATTTTGTTTATATAGCATTATTGTAACATAATTTACGTATATATCTTGATAATTTGTGGAATGATGGATAAAGTTCTTAAAACGAAGTTTAAGAAAACAAACTTATGAGAATAAATTGGGGACTTATGAACTTGTTGTAATGTATTATTAAGCTGTAAAAATGGTAATACTCATTGTTACAAACGATCGAAATCAAAAATAAACGAGTATGTATATGCTCTGCACGAACAGAGCAAGAACTGAAATAAAAAGGGGCATAACGCAATCCAGCCTCGAAGCTGGGATTGCGTATCGAACAAAGGGTAAAACGCGATCCGGGACACTTGTTTGGATCGTGTATTTTGCACTATGCCAAACGTGATCCAGCTTGGCAAACTTGGATCGCGTATTAACAACTAAAATGCAAATATTTCAAAACCTTGTATTAAAACGCAATCCGGGTTGTGTATTTGGATCGCGTATTACATGTTAACAAGGAGCAAATGTTGGAAACCATGCACCCAAACGCAATCCAGCTTGGGAGCCTGGATCGCGTATTGCATTCAGGACATAACAAAACGGGTGGGTCATTTATGTACTGGGCCAAAACTATTTAACTGGGCCGAATAAATAACTTGATAAAATGTGCAATTGGGCTATCTCTAATGGGCCTTATTATTGGGCCAAATTAATTGGATCAAGCCCAACGGGTTGTGAAGTTTATAAAACGCAAGCTTAAAACGGAACTTATAAACTTATGTATATATATGTAATGACAAACATTTAAATTATGTATGTATATACGTATTTACAAACACGAATTGTAAATTTTATACGGTTAGATTATCGAGAGATTCAATTCAAACTTATTAACAATGATATAAATTAAACCGACTTGATGACTTTCGAAAGAATGACATTATTTATTTTATAAACGGAAATAAATACGACAAATAAGACGTGACGAGTTAACATATCGTTTGGAGCATTATTAAGTATATATATAACAAACGAGACTTATATCTTTATACGTAAACAACGTATTGAAATTACATGTAGATATGACACTTGTAATTATATATCTCTATATACAAATGAGATATTTACATTTAACAAACGTACGAATTAATGATATACAACAAGTATATTTACATACATATATATAAGACAAATATATATATGTACAATGAGAACGAAACATACGACTTGTGAAATACTACATATTTCCAACGCATATCGTCACCAACAACTTATACGACTAAGAAATCAACAATTTATTCAACCAAATGAACCATTAACATAATTTGATGAACAAATCAAAGTACTTATGTTGATACAATTATTGCGTATAGGTCAACATACCTTGGGCGACGCTACACACATCCGCTAGCATTCACATCACACCTACTACTGTGAGTTTACAGCCCCTACTTTTAAATGTTTTCTGCTTTTAAACACAGGGGTGTTAAACATAGAAATTGCATGCCAACACATGCAATCAAACTATAAATGCTTTATTGCTTTTATACAAATGTTGATTTGTGATATTACATATTCACTGTTATTTTGGGAATTTAGACAAGGTATCCTAGTACGGACCTAGACTTGGATTGTGTGCATGAAAGACCTCATGACATGCTACTGTAACTATTAGCTAGGTGACTCTAGCCACTGAGTATACGGATAGTACTATTGCCGTGACGACCCTCCTACGGTGGAGCGTATACTTAAATGTCCATTCAGGCAAACAACATAAGTTTTGGTTGTGGTTTGGTTATAGGGTTAGGTCGCGTTACTTTAACCTGCGAGGTTTAGCTCACCTTTCAGGGGATCACAGTCTAAGTAAATTCCCACATACTTTTAGGAAGAACGAATCCTACAACTGTTAAACACCGGAAAAACATACCGGTAACTTATTTTACACTGGTAAACAACCAGTAACATATTTTGGGATGACATCCCACGTATAATTATACTTTAGGGTGACAACCCTACATAACTTGTATTTTTTTTTATAAATGAATAACAAATCATTTATACAAACTTGGTTTAACTAACCACATACAAATACAAACCTGTAAATTCACTCAACATATTTGTTGACGACTTTCTCTATGTTTTTCAGGAAATTAGCTGGGTAAGTAATCGCATGCATTCAGGATGGACAACCCTGGACTAATTAGGATGCCACATACTGTTGGGACCGCTTTTGGGGATTTCATTTGTATAACTACAGACATTGCGGTCATACTTATGAAATCTTATTTTAAACTTATGTATTATTGTTAAAACTAAAATGTTTTAAACTCCACTACTACTGTTACGACTTACATAGTTGTACTACTTTTGTAACAAATGTTTGAACTGGCATCCTTATTTATTATGTTGTGCAATAACCATATGCTCTGAGTATGTATGTATCTGTTGGTTGAAAATACTGTTCGCAGCCCCACCACGTCATTTAAGCTTCCGTAAATTAATCACAACTAATTATAATTACCGTTTGGCGGGGTGTGACACAAGGTATACAATGAACGACTCTATATGCGTCGTTTTACAAATACATTGATATTATAAAAGTTTTACACTGTTATAATATAGTTTACAAAAGCTCTTGAGCCAAATGGTAGAGATTCTATGGCATACCTAAATTATACAAAATATAGTAATGCATGACAATCTCTTGATGTCTGAATGCAACTCGAGCTAATGGGTATCCTGAGTGAGCAGACCTACTGCTGGTGTGAACCAGAGAATACACGCTAAAATGGTCAGCTAAAAGCTGGTGAGCTCACAGGTTTAATGATAAAGTGTAATGTATGAACCGCAAGATTTAAGTATGAATATTTGTAATCAAACAAATAAGTAATTGATAAATGATGTATATAACTGCCATGAGCACATAGTCTGAGCTTAACTGAGGTGTCAGGATCACAATTAAGTGCCTGAGCGAGGGTGCCTCTATGCGTGTGCCTAATCAACACACATTTGAAAAAATGATAATGCGTTCGTTTGACCAGTCAGTGCTTGCTGACCCGGACGGGGATTGTCAGTCCCATATGGTACCATACACTAACATTCACGCTACAAAAGTATTACCAAACTATGCTAGAGGACTTAAAATGATTAGAGAAAACAACTCATGCAATCTATAGTGATATTTTGATACTTGCGTTCACATGTAAAACAAAACAAGCATGTATTCCCACCCCTGGCTTAAAAACAGTAAAATAGGGGCTATGAGACTCACCTGAGTCTAATGAGATGCTATCAAGCACAATGATGGTTTACAAGAGAAATAATGTCATCTCCAACGACCGAAACCTGCTGGGCGTCCTAAACGCGCAAGGTTTTAATGATTAGATGTGGAAACCTGCTGGGCGTGTTAAACGCGCAAGGTTTTAAATAATTAGAGGTCTCAACAGACCATCTAGGCTAGTTGTTCTGTTAACTAGTTATGTCCAAATTGATTTGGTTAATGTTTATATTTGAGTTTGTGAAAAGGTATGTGGCTCGTTGGTGACGGTTTGTAATAATAATTTCAAACTATTATTATTATTCATGATTTGTTGTACTTATAAAAGTATATGCGTTTCGTGTGTAAGTCGTATCGTATAAGTTTAGTTTTTACTCAAGTTCATTATATCCATTACATTTAATTTCATAACGAAATTTGGTACGGGTTCGAAAACTGAAATATGTCATTTTCGACCCCTAGACGACCCCAAAAGGCCTAAAACCGCCTAGGCTATGTTACATAGCCTTGATCATTGGGCCGTTTTCAAGTGACCGTGTGACTTTTAGCCCAATCCGTTATAATAAAATTTTCATCGAGAAGCTTGTGAAATTTTTCAGCATTTTTACAAAAATTGTTCCGTTTGAGTAATCTAGCCGTTCGGCTATAAAGGTCTAGCCGTTCGGCTATGGAGCACCTAGCCGTTCGGCTAAGGTAGCCTAGCCGTTCGGCTGATGAAATCCAGCCGTTCGGTTGATGATTTCCAGCCGTTCGGCTCAGGGACCAATTTCAGGTCTGTTCGCAGAATCAATTTCTCAAATCAATTTCTAATCAAATCTTTCGACATAATGTAACACCCGCCAAATTAGGACTAGTGATTAGTGCCTAATCAACTGTTAATACATGTAATTAGTTCTGTGTTAGGCTAATTAATGTATCGGATTTTATATTGATGAATATATACAATCTTGCGATTTGATTAAATCGTACGCAATTTAAATCGAATGTAATTCGATTCAATTTTATACGGACGTTGGTGAACACTTTTATTAAATAATATAACATTATTTAATAACGCTATTACATCTAAAAATATCATTTTATAACATTTCAAGTTAAACTCGTATAGTACAAATGACAATTTAGATAATTAAATGTAAAATCGCACGATAAAACAAAACCAGAAAACATTAAATTTAATAATTCAATTATTAAGTATTTTAATGAAATACTTCGACCAAATTATCGGGAATTTATTTGGTAATTTAAAACGTATATTTAAAAGTAATTAATATTAATTTAACGTTTAAACAATTGGGAAAACGAACACCGCACGGAGCACGATTGCAGGAGCTGAGGAAGTGAGGCTTTCAACAAAACCCCACTCCCTCCTCATTTTCTTCTCATTATCACCAACACTCTTTCCTTTCTCTCTCTTTTCTCTTTCAAGATAACCATCACCACCATTACCTTAAAACACCAAATTACACCACCAAACGCCGCCGAAATCTCGAAGCTCTTTGGAGAAAAATAACCACAAAGTAACGATCTACGTTTCCTTCTTTTCAGAATTTCATTTCGACAAATTGTAAGTTTCCGACAAATCCCGAAACCTTTAGATTTTCGAGTATTTTTGGCAAGTAGTTGTTTATATAAGCTTAGAATGTCCTTATAAGGGTTGGGTAAAAGAATCAGGCCAAGATATGGCCGGAAAACTCGTTTTGGCTCAAAAATCCGTAAAACAGTCGTAAGTGTCGCAAAGACGACCAGTATTGCGTCACTTCATGCGTCACTTAAGTGACGCATGAAACCCTAATTTTGCCTAAGTGCCGCATAAAGCCCCTTTTCCCGACACTTCAACCGTCACTTGCTTAGTGACACCTAGGACCCTTACCGTCACTAATAACCCGACACTGCTTTAGTGACGCCCAAGTATGCGTCACTCCTTTAAGTGACGCCTAACCGACACTTACACCCGTCACTTACCTTAGTGACGCCCTACCATGCGTCACTTCCCCTAAGTGACGCACATGCTCAGATTTATTATTTTTTTTTAGCGACACTTCCATAAGTGACGCCATAAGTGACGCCCAGCCCCTAAGTGACGCTATAAGTGACGCATAAACAGAAAGTTATAACTAATTTTACACTAAGTTTTGAGACCCAAATTTGACGCCCCATTTCACCCAAATTCGAGTCCAGATGCGTTTTTCACCAAAGCAATATAGTAGAAATAAAAATTTTCTACTTGGACCCCTTGGACCCCGCCAGGGGCTGCCGCCCCTTGGACCCCGCTACCAGGGGCGCTGCCCCCGGACCCCCGTCATTAACGGGCTTCACCCTTACCCTAGGTTCACGAGTAACGGTGTTACATCTAAACTTTCACGCAAAGTGTTAAACTTGTACAACATCAAACACGAATGCGACACAACTACTAAAACACATTGGAACTTACTTTTAGGTATAACACTTCAAAATCATCAAAATAATAATGTGGGATTATTATTACAAACAATCACCAACGGGCCGTACACATTTTCAAACACTTAAACAATCAATTGAATTGAAATCATTTGGACATTCTAGTTGGACAAACAACTACAAGGTAGTCTTATGAGATGCCTTCATATGTTTATAACCATCGCGTGTCGTGGACACCCTCAGGTTACAAGTCTTTGGACTTCGATTCTTGGCTAATCAATCTCAGTTATTTAGATAAACTCTCCAGGCTCAGGTGAGTCTCATGGCCCCTCTTTTTACTATTTTACTAGGCATGTGATACATTGCTCTGTTTTTAACGCATGAACGCGAGTACATATTTCAATATACTACATGAGTTGTTTTCAACTAATCAAACCAAAGTCCTCCATCAGTATAGTCTGGTAATACGAAAGTAGCGTGAATATTAGTATATGGTACCATATAGGATTGACCCTCCTCGTCCGGGTTAGCAAGCACTAACCGGGTAAACGGACATACTAATATTTGGGAAGACGAGTGTAGATTAGGCACTCGTGGAGGCACCTCACTCGGAATTCTCTATATGGGACCCGACCCTCGAGTTAAGCTCAGACTATGCGCTCATGGTTGTATACATTATCCATAACTTTATTTGCTGGATGCAAATCAATACTTAAATCTTGCGGTTCATAGAATATTATTTGATACTCAAACCTGTGAGCTCACCAGCGTTAGCTGACCCATTTTAGCATGTATCACAGGTGCTCAGCAGTAGATTTGGACTGCCCATCAGGATGCATCTTAGCTCGAGTCTTCATGCAAACTTCAGAGATTTCATTGCATTATTAGATTTTGCATTATTAGATTTCATTGCATTATTAAATTTGGGGGTGTTACACATAATAAGTTGTTAGATACTAATATATGATGATATATGTACATTTAAACATGTAATTTGAATAAAAAGTGAGTGATTCCTTACGTATTAAAAATGGAGACCGAATGGTGATGATGATGATGGCGATGAAGGTGAAGAAGATGATGAAGATGGTGATGATGATGATGCTTATTGTTGCTACTGATATTGTTATTGGTAACATTATTGTTGTTGTTTTTGATTTTGAAAGAGATCGAGAGAGAGCCGAGAGATAGAGATGAAGAGATGGAGAATGATGAAGAAAATGGAGAAGCAGAGGGTGTGTTTGGGTGTAGTCGACCGGCTCCAATTATTGGAGTTGGTTGGCTCCCATTCGTAGTACAAAATACCCGTGTTTTTGTACCCGATCGTAAAAATTGTATAACATTTTTAATTGATAAATTTCTAAAAATTATATCGTATACACTTTTATTCGAAGTATTTTATAAAAATACTTTTAGTGAGATATAAAAATATATCTTTATTTTAAGTTTGAATGACGGATATGGTTCGAATGGTTTCATCGTGTTTGAGTAAGATTGAATAAAACGAATATGTTTTATTTTTTTCTAATGTAAATAATAATTATTATTTCCAATAATAATACATTATTTATAAGTTTTGTCGCGAATGTTTTTACTTTGTACGATACGAATACTTTATATATTATCGAATTAATATATGATAAATACTGAGTATATTAAATAATAGTTTCATATTACTTAATATTTGTTTTCACCAACGCCCGTGTAAATGAATCAGAATTTGACCGATTTGAAAATGCACAATTAAATTTAATCGCGTACTGATATATATTCAACAATATATATATATATATATATATATATATATATATATTGATACATACAATTAGCCTAATACATAGTACTAATTACATGTATTTCGAAATGATTAGAAACTAATAACTAGTCCTAATTTGATGGGTGTCACACTTAGCGACTCAAGCCCTTATGTCGCAGACATGATATGCGACATAACAGACTATGTCACACTTAGTGACACAAAGCCGTATGTCGCACACTGTGTCGCATAAATCAGAAACTTGAAAACATGGATTTTTACTAAGTGTCAACTTATGTAACTTCGAATACTTATACGATACGACTTTTCAAAACACCTTGGGATACGTTTTTGAACATGAACACTTCGAAATCATAATAATAATAATGAGATTATTATTACAACCAATCACCTACGGGCCGTACACGTTTTCAAAAACATAAATCAATCAACCAAGTCGTGGTAACTTGGACAAGTTAAACAACCAAATCGTAGTAATTTGTGTGAGTCCCTAATCACTATTATGTTAGTGATTGTGAATCGTTAACAGTGAGTTAATTGTAGAAGGGGGGTTGAATACAATTAAAAACTTTTCTGTTATAATGTATTAGCTTGTTTAGCAAGTTTTTAACCGTATTAAAGTGACAGCAATATGAACACAAATATATATAAGATAAGCAGTTCAGTTGCTGATGCAATTCTAGCTGAAAGATAAATTCTTTTATTGATAAAATTTATCTCGTGTTGATTGCGGAATAGATTAGCCAAAGCTAATAAAAATCAAACAATACAGCTATTACAAAGGAGATGAGCAGTAGTGGACAAACACGCTAACTTGCTCACTCGCTGAGGTAAACTAGTAGTGGACAAACACGCTACTAGTTCACTCGCTGGTGTTACTTGTATCTTAGACAAACTAGTCACTGAAAAACAAGTGACAATACAAGTAATCGACACAAAATGAAGTACAACATGCTACGCTATTTATACACGCTGAAATCCTTAATTTCCGGATCTGAAGGACACGCGTTGCTGCTTGATAGGAGAGGTAGTTGAGATGTGATACATCATGGCACGACATTCTGTCTTGGAAAATATCACCTTGTACCATAAACCAATCAAATGCTTCCACGTTACTCTTTTCAAGTTTCGAGGAACACGTGTTGCGCCGTAATAACGCCGAATGTCAACTTCTTATTTATGCGGCATTTAATGCTGCAGTCACTGATAGAAACATCAATTCTCCTCATTCTCGATGCGAGCTAACATGCTCTAAAGAATGACTTGAACAGCTAATCTTCAGTGACTTCTTTTATTCAGCAGAAGAGAGAACTCAAGAAGACTTGGAGACTCTCGCTGATAGATGAGTATCAGCGACACACATAGTTGAGTCTTTTATCTTGATAAGATTTTCATCTACTGGTTTAACATATGATCAGCGACTTAGAGACCTTCAGCAACAGGAGCTTGACTTGAATCATTTTCTTCATGGAACATTATTGAGAGGATCAGAGACTGTGAACATATAGCATGATTAGTGACTTCACTTATCAGCAACAATGACTTCAACAATCTCATATATAATCTCCCCCTTAATCCTTGTGATCAGTGACCACTTGAGTTCAGCGATTAGTGACTCAACAATCTCCCCCTAAATGGTTTAAGTCAAAGCTCCCTTAGGAAAACTTGTTGCAGGAAAGTTTTAGTCTCTGATGATAAGTTGGTTGCTCAGAGACTTGTACTTGTAAATTTTTGTTGTTGAAAAGATTTTAGTCTCTGACAGTAGGTTGGTTGCCCAGTGACTTGTACTTGTAGATTTACTGTGTCAAGCCTCATTTATATCATTGAATAAATATTTACAGAAGCTAACTATTACAAAATATCTAATTTGTTTTATCTCTCCACATCTCCTCCTCTTTCACTATGCCAAGCTCAGCTTCAAGTTCATACTTGTCTTTGGAGGGCAGGTATCTGAATTTTCTTGCCAAGGCTTCATCGAGAATAGCTTTTCTGATCTTTGAATTTGTAGGAAGCATGCTAGCTGACCTGATTAGGTGTATGAGTTGTTCTTGATCAACCTTCTCAAGTTCAGCTTCTCTCTGAAACCTAAGGGCACCATTTAGGTCCCTGTATACCAGACCCTTCTCCCCCTTAGTGACTTCATGTCCTTCAAGCTTTGGCACACCAGCAGAGATAGATAGATTTAACCTTGAAGTGTTGGGGATTCGATAGATGCTGCTAGTACCTGACCTATACCTTGGGCTTGGTGGCTGAACAATCTCTTCACCAAATGTGACAGTATCTTCTGGTCTGAGAAGTTGCAGTGACACCATCTTTTGATATAGCCTATCAATCTCCTTCAGGACATCAGCTTTAGCTGCACTTCTAGAGTGGCTGATAGCAAGCCTGATTTCATTCCATTCTTCTCTGTGCAGCTTGCATACTTGATCAAGTAGCATGGCTTGAGTCTCTGAACCTCTTTGAATGAGTAGCTGAGGTTGAGATTGATTCTTAGACTTCTTCAATTTAACCTTGGTAATAGGTGCAGGGTTTGATCTCCCTGTCATTCGGGCAGCAAACCTTTTTCTATCTATCTCATCCCATTTCCTATCCACTGCTGTTCTGACAGCTCCCCCTTTCTTTTTAGAGCTCTTGCTAGCTGATGTTTTCAGTTTCTGTTGCTCTAGCTCACTCTCTTCTATCTCAGAAAGTACCCTGGCAATTGCAGCATCAGACTCTTCTTGATCTTTCTTTTGTTTAAGTAGTCTGGCCCTTTCATTGGCATCTTTAGAGCTCAATTCCAGTAGGTATGCTCTGTCAGCGTCTGATTGCTCTTTCAGCAACCTTTTCCTTTCTTGTTCCTCTCTTAACTCAGCCTGAAAGGTTATTTTCATAATCATCTCCTGCTCCCTGTCCTGTCTTGCCTTTATCTTTCTGGCCACTCGCTGTTCTTTTGTTTCATCAGAACAGAGGCCTTCAGAGGCTGAGTCAGAGGAAAGGCATGTTGTAGGGGAGGTATCTGAAGTGGTAGTGTTGGAGGGAGTTGCTGTGGAGATTGGTATTATTGTTGCTGGGGTAGGTGTGGTTATTTGGGTTGCTTGGGTTGTTGTAGTTGCTGTGGGTAAGGGTAGGTTTTGGGTTGCTGGTGGAGATGAAGGTATAGTTACCTCAGATATGACAATATGTGATTGAAGGTCACTGACCTGTTGTTTCTTTGATGGAGGAGTAGATGCAGGAGAGGTGTCACTGGTCCTTTTTCTCTTCATGACAGATGATATGGGTTGCTGATCCTCCATATTTACATCATCTTCATCTTCTGAACCCTGACCATTTCCATGACCACCTCCCTGGCCATCATCATTGTTGTCATCATCATTATCATCAGCATCATGCATGATGGTATCATCTTCCTCATCATCAGATACATCATCTACCACCTCCCTATTTATCCATTCCCAGCGAGCCAATTCATAGCTCACTGAGGTACCCTCTAACCTAGCAGCCTCATCCACTGCCCATTGCTGTACCAGCCCATTGTAATTCCTGAGCTCTTCAGCACTGAACTCAGGAAAGCTCTCAGCGACATCCACCATATCAGTGGCTATCTCCATATCCACCCAATACAGTTCAGCAACTGCAAGGGCTTCCAACTCCGGTTGCTCAGCGATCGGACGAAGTGCATAAGTGTTTAGCACAATGTCCCTGTGAGCTTTGTTTGACAGCGGATCAGTCATCTTACGGGGCATCTCAGGATCAGAGACAATGTCATCTTCTTCTTCACTCTCCCCCTGACTGGTTCGCTCAAACTGATCAACTGCCCTAAGAATTTGTTCAGTGAAAGCAGCATTTTCCTCTCGCAGGGCAGCGACCTCAGCTCTTGTCTTTGTAAGCTGTGAGACAACCTGTGGAAGTACCTTGATAACTTTGTCAGTGTTATACAGGTAGTTGGATACAGAAATGGCTAAATCATTTTGGGTGGTGGTGAGTTGGCCAATGGCAGTGGCATGAGTGGTAAAATTGGTGGTGGAGGTGGAGGCTAGCTCAGTGACTGCATGGTTTATTGCAGCACTAGCATCAGCTACTGTTTGTACTCTCTCACTAACAGATGTGCTCCATGGTTTAATGGAGTTGTATACATCAGTGAGAGCAGTAACAGCTTTCTGGAAGACAGAGACATTGCCAATAAGTGCCTCACAGTCTTCAGTGAGCATCTTAATCTGGGTTTGGGATTGGGCAATGTACTCCATCAGTAGCTGATCTGATGTGGAGTGAGTGGAGGTGTTTGTGGGAGTAGTTTGGGTAACAATAATGGGGGTAGGTGTAGATTGGGCTACATGATCAGGGGGTGTGGTCTGATCAGCAGCAACTTGGATGTTGTCACTGGAGAAAGAGGTGGGGGTAAGCTCTCTGATAGGAGAGTTGGATGTGGGTAGAGGAATGGGTTGGGTGTCCTCTGAGGTGTCCATGGGCATGATTTCTTCATCATCAGCTTGTGATTTAGCTGGTGGTTCATTGGAAATAGAGGTAGCGACCTGTATCTCACCATGGGTCAGTGGTGAGACATTGACAGCCGGTACAGTGATAGATGAGAGATGGCCCAGGTCTGTAGCCAGTGGTGTGACATTAGCAATGAGTGTGTCACTAGCCCTTTGAATGAAATGTCACCCTTTTGTGAGGATGACAAGTGGCTGGGTTGACTCAATCTGAGGGTGTGGGATGCACCCGAATCACTGCTAACAGTGGTTTGATCCACTGCAGTTGTCTGTAGTTGTCCCTTTATAGAGTCTCTGGACTTTCGGGAGTCCAGTGAAGCAGGTAAGGTTGAGGGTTTAGCAGTGGTGCCCTCAGCAACTGAACGTACAGTCACTGATTCACCACTGGCATCCGTAGATCTCTTCTTTTTGCTATGTCCCTGATCCTTTAATGTCAGGGACCCTAATTTGGATTTTTTCTTGGGAGCAGTGGGTGGTTTCTTGACTGGTGGTTGACCAACAGTAGTCACTGGGGGTGTGGTCAGTGACGTGGTCGATGGGGGGCAGCAACTGACATGTGTACAGAAGTTACTGGCTGGGGTGCAAGGATCCCCGGGTGTTTCATAAAAGCGGGTAACACCGCAGTCGCTGGTTTAGCAAAGATTTGAGATCCTACCAGGGTTGGCTCAAAACCTTGAAAAGATACCCTATCATAGGCAGCAAACTGATCCCTGAAGATCAGTGAGAGAAACCTAGGGTAGGGTACATATTTGGCCCTGGCAGGCTCAGCGACTTTGGTGATCAGTTCGTTAAAGATCACACTTGCATAGTCAACTCGTAGAGAGTTGACCAGTGACCAACTGATCTGGGGCTCCAGGGAGCTGAATTGATCATAGCTCCCTGATTTTGTACCCAAAGATTGGATAAAGTATGTGAAAATGGCATTCCAAACACCATCCATTTTTGTTTTGTGGACCGTAGAGTATTTACGGTTGCCACTGCCATCGACTGAGTATTTACACTCAATCTCAGTAAGATCGACGAGGCCTTGTTTGGCTACGTCGCTCTCTGGCAGTGACTCGTACGACTCATAGGTCGGCAGTTGTAAAATGGACCGGATGGTGTTGGCAGTTATGGTGATGGTTTGGGTACCACTGTCTATAAAACCCTGGAGTTGTGAAACACCAGAGACGACAGAGTGAGTGCAGGTATACCAGAATTCACTGAGCCATTCTGGGTTCATTTCCCTAGGAGACAAGGTAAGAGCAGGGAGGATAAAGTAATTTTTAGGAAAGTTTATCACCTCCGCATACTCAGGTTTAGGGCAAGTTACATTTCCCAAATAGTTAGATTTGGGAACTGTAACAACAAGCATCTCACTGACCGCAGAGGCTCGAAGAGCTTTAATCTCTGGGGTCGGTGTGTAAGCGTTGTTGAAAAATTTAGTTCTTGCCATTTTTTAAGAAAAGAAAGTAGAAGATTTAAAAGTTGAGATATTTGCAGAGAAAATGAAGAAGATGAAGTTTGAAAAATTAGAAAGCGTAAAGAATGAAAAGGTAAGGGTTTCGCTGCTTATATACGGTTACTGACGTACAGATTGTGTGGTCAAAACGAGTATGTACGTGGTCAAAAAGTGGTGGTTGGTGGTAGGGGAGTAGGGTGATGATGGTGATGAGTGGTAACATTAAATGGTGATGGGAGTGGTACGCCGGAAAGGTATACGAGGTGTCAGAAAAAGTGTATCTTTTCGAGTTCCCATAAGATATTTAATAAGGCATTTATTAGGAATATAAATCGTTAAAAATTAAAGACAAAATGTATTAAATGTGAGGAATATATGTCGAAATAAATGCTATATTAAATAATAACAAACTTTCGCTGATACATTATGTCTCAGCGAGATGAAAATAAATTATATCTTAAAATAAAATAAATATTATGTTTCATGTTTGATTTCGCTGATTAGATTACAACTTAGAATACTAATCTAATCAGCTAGCCAAATTTGTGAAGCATAAGATATATTTTATTTATATGATATAAAGAGTTTTCATGTGCAGTTACAAAGTATATAATTTATTGATCATAACTATGCTAGCTTATTGTTCTTGTTGATTACATCAGTGAGAATAATAGGTCAGCGAGTTAAAATTATAAACCATATTTTCTGTAATTACCTTTTATTAAACAATTAGGTTTAATCATTTAAGTTCAACATTCCTAACTCGCTAATGAGAAAGGTGAATCTTTTCTCATCTAAAGGTTTTGTAAATATGTCAGCGAGTTGGTAATCAGTTGGAATGAAATGCAATTCAATGTCACCTTTCATGACGTGGTCCCTGATGAAGTGATATCTGACATCAATATGCTTTGTCCTTGAGTGCATCACAGGATTATTTGCTATGGCAATAGCACTTTGACTGTCACAATAAATTGGAACATTGCCAAAGTCAAAGCCATAGTCAGCGAGCTGATTCCTCATCCACAGAATTTGAGCAGTGCAAGCTCCAGCAGCGACATATTCAGCCTCAGCAATAGAAGTTGAGACAGAATTTTGTTTCTTGCTTGACCAGCTCACAAGCTTTTCTCCAAGAAACTGACAGCTACCAGAGGTACTCTTTCTGTCCATTTTGCATCCAGCATGATCAGAATCTGAATATCCCTTCAGTGAGAAATCTGAACCAGATGGGTACCAGAGACCAAGATTTGGTGTACCCTTCAGATATCTGAATATTCTTTTGACAGCGAGCAAATGGGATTCCTTTGGATCAGCTTAATATCTAGCACATAGACAAATAGCAAACATAATGTCTGGTCTACTAGCAGTTAAATACAGCAGTGACCCGATCATTCCTCTGAAAGCAGTGATGTTTACAGATTTACCATCAGGATCAGCATGTAATTTTACTGCAGATGACATTGGTGTAGCAAGGGATGAGCAGTTGGTGAATTCAAATTTCTTTAATAAGTCTTTAACATATTTTCCTTGATTTATAAAAATACCAGTCTTGGTTTGCTTTATTTGCAGACCAAGGAAAAATGTTAGTTCACCCATCATGCTCATTTCATAACTTTTAGTCATGAGGTCACTGAATTCCTTGCACAAGTCATTGTTAGTAGACCCAAAAATAATATCATCAACATAAATCTGGACCAATATGACATCTCTCTTATCCTTTTTGATAAATAGGGTGCTGTCAATTTTACCTCTGACATACCCACATTTAGTTAGGAAAGTAGAGAGAGTGTCATACCAAGCTTTAGGAGCTTGTTTTAGTCCATATAAAGCTTTTTCCAGCTTATAGACATAACCTGGATGCTTGGCATACACTTCTTCCTGCAGCTTTCCATTCAAGAAGGCACTTTTCACATCCATTTGATATACCTTGAACTTCTTGTGAGCTGCATATGCTAAGAACAACCTGATTGCTTCAAGCCTAGCAACTGGTGCAAAGGTTTCATCGTAGTCAATTCCTTCTTGCTGACAGTAACCTTGTGCAACCAGTGTAGCCTTATTCCTTATTACAACACCATCATCATCCATCTTGTTTCTGAACACCCATCTTGTTCCAATCACAGATTTCCCAGATACTTGAGGTACTAACTTCCATACTTTATTCCTTTCAAACTGAGATAGCTCATCTTGCATGGCAGATATCCAGTGATGATCAGTGAGTGCCTCATCAATTTTCTTGGGCTCAATCAGTGACACAAAGCTTACAAACAAACAAAAGTTAGCGGATGCTAATCTGGTCTGGACCTTGGATTGTGGATCACCAATAATCAATTGATTATCAATATGTCTAGTCCATTTAGTCACTCGCTGAGGTTCAGCAGTGATTTGATTTTCCAGAGATGATCCACCAGACACATCAGCATTAGAAGCATGATTAATGTTTAAGCTTTGGTTAGGACAGTGGGAGTTATCATTTTGATGCAGATGATGAGATGATGATGATGGGATGTCAATAGGCAAAGATGAAGTTCCTGAATCATTCTTAGCTAAAGTAGAGCTAGAAGTGCCTTCAGGGACATCATCTTCCCTTTTAGAATCTGATGGATGAATCTCATGCTTGTCATCACTGATTGTATTAAAAATAAGATTTTCATAGTCTTTTGGATCAGTGAGTGATTTATCATAAGATTCATCAAAGGTAACATCCATTGATTCTTCAATATATTCCCTTCTTTTATTATAAACTCTGAAAGCTTTTGAAATGATTGAGTAACCAACAAATATACCTTCATCAGCTTTGGGATCAAACTTTCCTAAGTGATCTCTTTTGTTTAAGACATAGCAGGTACTGCCAAAAACATGAAGAAAACTTATGTCAGGTTTTCTCCCCCTTAACACCTCATAGGCTGTCTTATTATGTCTCTTGACAATCAGAGACCTATTCTGAGCGTAGCAGGCAGTGTTAACTGCTTCAGCCCAGAAATGGGTCTTAAGACCGGCATCTATGAGCATTGACCTTGCTGATTCAATTAAGGTTCTATTTCTCCTCTCTGCAACACCATTTTGTTGAGGTGTTCTAGGTGCAGAGAAGTTTTGAGAAATACCTTTTGAATCACAGAAACTCTCAAGGTCAACATTTCTAAATTCAGTGCCATTATCACTTCTTAAATGTTTAACTGAACAATCATTTAAGTTTTCCATCTTTTTGATAAAGGATATGATTTCCTGTGTTGCATCACTTTTGGCTTTGAGGAAGAATACCCAAGTATATCTGGAATATTCATCCACAATTACCAAGCAATACCTTTTACCACCAAGACTGGGAGAACTCACTGGACCAAACAGATCCATATGCATCAGTTGAAAACATTCTGTCACTGAAGAAGTTTGTTTGCTTTTGAAAGAAGAGCTGTGATGCTTTCCCTTCTCACACGCTGAACAAAGCTTGTCTTTGTCATAAGTAAGCTTTGGAAGACCATTTACCAAGTCATTCTTGCTGAACTTGCTGATGGCCTTGAAGTTCAGGTGAGAAAGACGCTTATGCCATAACCATTTTTCTTCTGAAACGGTTCTGGAATAAAAGCATGTTCCTGATTGTGCTGAGTCCATATTGACTACATATGTATTGCCTTTTCTTTGAGCAGCCAGGACAGCGCTTCCATTCTTGTTGTAAACAACTCCAGCTTCATGATCAAACAGCACTTTATTTTTGGCATCACAGAACTGACTAATGCTTAATAAATTATGCTTCAGTCCTTCAACATATGCCACCTTTTTAAACATAACATTACCATTGGTCAAGACCCCATACCCTCTGGTCTTACCAATGTTGTTATCACCAAACACTACATCAGGACCTCTTTCATCCTGGTAGTCACTGAGCAAGGACTTACATCTGGTCATATGTCTGGAACAGCCACTATCCAGATACCAAATTGTCTCTCTGAGAATGCCCTGCATCACACACAAACAATTAGTTCAATTGATGAACCCATCCTGAGATGGGTTCATGGTGGTCAGCCTTTGGTTCAGGCTTCCACAGGCTTGCATCAATAGTATCTGAATGCTCACTAATTATTTGAGATTTTGAAAATGATGTAGCTGAACATTCAAATACCACATGCTGACATACTGATGATGGTAGACTGAGTGAAACTTGTGATGATGAACAATCTGATGACACATGGTGTCTACTTCCATATTTGTAACATTTTTTATTTGTGGACTTAGATTTCTTTGACTTATTGTTCATAATGGACAAAGACATAGAAGTTCTCAGGTTTACTACCTCATTTTGCTTCTTTGACTTCAAGTCACTGATAGTCAAGTCATCAGTGACTGGAGTGTCAGAAGTGAGGTTACTGATAGATTCTTGGTCATCAGTGATAGTTTTGACAAGAGCAGTGCAAGTAGTTGATTCATAAATTTCTAGTTTCTCTAGTTCATTAATACTTGCAGCAATATCATAACTATTAGTAACCTGTGAGCTTTTTACAAAGTAATTTGGTTTAGGCTCACTGATAATTGACATTGGTTCAAAGACAAATTTTGAGAATGTTTCATCAGGGTTGAATACTTGATCAACTTTGGTTGCATCAGCGAGAGCAGCAGCAGTTTCATAATCACCTCCCAGAATAGCCTTAACTTGTTTTGGGATTTGATTACTTATGCACTGATTCACTTTTAATGCAGACCTACACCATGACTTCATCACTTCATTGAGTTGTGAAAATTTAGTTTCAAATTTTACTTTTTCTTGAATGCATTTTTGAATTGCATGTATTTGTGCATCAAGATCAAGTGTGAGATTCTTTATTTTTAACAAATTTTCTTCTTGAAGTTGAAGTTTAGATGTTAAGTCACTGATCATACATTCTTGTCTTTTCTGAATGTCATGAGCATTTGATAAGTCAACAATCAATGTTTCAAAGATTAAATCTTTTTCAGTAGCTGATGCTGACTTAAAACAATGTACCTTGTAGAGAGTCTCTGGATCCCAGCCAGATGCTGAACATTTCTGTGCTACTTCTTTGATGTCTTCATGAAAGGCAGCATCGTCAGCCATCTGGCAGTAATCCCTGTCCATGCAGATCATGGCTTCTTCTTCATCAGATGATGAAGTTGAGTCAGAGTCGCTGATGGATCCTTCTTCAGCAATGAATCCTTTATTCTTCTTCTTTGATTTGGACAATTCCTTCAGCTTCTTGTACTTTGCTTTGTACTTGTTGTACTTGTCATTTCTGAAGCTGGGTTTTTGATCAGCGAAAGAGTTGACAGCTTTCGACCTGCATTCAGCTGCAAAATGGCCAGGTTTGCCACATTTGTAGCATTCACCTTTTGGTTTAGAAACCTCATTTGATGAGGCACCAGCAGATCTGTTGAATCTGCTGTTCTTTCTGAAGTTTGCAACCATCATGGCCATATCTCTCTCTAGCTTCTCAAGTCCTTCGTCATAGCTGACTTCAGACTGATCATCAGCGACATTGCCTTCTTCTTCTGCGATCAAAGACTTAGAGCTCATCTTGGTGAGCTTTGCTTTCTGCTTTTGGTCAGCTTCATCAAGCTCAGCTACAAGGACATTAGAAATCTTTTGTCCTCCTAGTGCAGCACGAATGTGCTCACCTTGATCAGCTAGTTTCTCAGATTGTTCCCAATTAAGCAAAATTCCATAAACTTGAGTTAGATTGAGAAAGTTATAATCGTTTCTTTGTCTTATGCATGTTGCAATGGTTCCCCAGATTTTCCTAGGTAGTAATTCTAGAAACTTTTCAACAACAAATCTCTGGTCCTTTCCTATATTTGCTTTTTCCATTTTATTAATTAAAGCTTGATATCTAGTATAGGTAGATGCCAGTGATTCATTTGGTTCCATTGCAAACAATTCATATTGACGAGTTAGATTAACTTCTCTACAGCGAATTATATCAGGAGTTCCAATATATATGTTTTTAAGAGTATCCCACATATGTTTCGCTGTATTGCACAATCTAATGGATTCAAACACTTCATCAGGAAGTGCCATGCTTATGTAAATTTTAGCTTGTTTATCTAGTCTTACCATACGTTTATCCTCATCTGACCACTGTTCCTCCCTTTTGGGCATAACCATTTCAGGTATAGCAGGAGTAGTTGCAGTAGCTGCAACTGCAGGAACAATAGTAGTTGGGGTGTATGGACCATCAGTAATTATAGCACAAAGACGATCATCAGCAAGATCTAAGAACATCATCATCCTGGACATCCAGGTTTCAATTCTAGATGGATCAAAAGCCGGTGGTTTGGTAGTGGAGCCATTTCCCTTCTGGTACTCAGAATCAACACAACTGTATTTAACCGATTCTATTGCAGATCTGATTTAATTATATTTAAACCAACTCTGATCTGATACCAATGGTGAGTCCCTAATCACTATTATGTTAGTGATTGTGAATCGTTAACAGTGAGTTAATTGTAGAAGGGAGGGTTGAATACAATTAAAAACTTTTCTGTTATAATGTATTAGCTTGTTTAGCAAGTTTTTAACCGTATTAAAGTGACAGCAATATGAACACAAATATATATAAAATAAGCAGTTCAGTTGCTGATGCAATTCTAGCTGAAAGATAAATTCTTTTATTGATAAAATTTATCTCGTGTTGATTGCGGAATAGATTAGCCAAAGCTAATCCAAATCAAACAATACAGCTATTACAAAGGAGATGAGCAGTAGTGGACAAACACGCTAACTTGCTCACTCGCTGAGATAAACTAGTAGTGGACAAACACGCTACTAGTTCACTCGCTGATGTTACTTGTATCTTAGACAAACTAGTCACTGACAAACAAGTGACAATACAAGTAATCGACACAAAATGAAGTACAACATGCTACGCTATTTATACACGCTGAAATCCTTAATTTCCGGATCTGAAGGACACGTGTCGCTGCTTGATTGGAGAGGTAGTTGAGATGTGATACATCATGGCACGACATTCTGTCTTGGGAAATATCACCTTGTACCATAAACCAATCAAATGCTTCCACGTTACTCTTTTCAAGTTTCGAGGAACACGTGCTGCGCCGTAATAACGCCGAATGTCAACTTCTTATTTAATGCGGCATTTAATGCTGCAGTCACTGATAGAAACATCAATTCTCCTCATTCTCGATGCGAGCTAACATGCTCTAAAGAATGACTTGAACAGCTAATCTTCAGTGACTTCTTTTATTCAGCAGAAGAGAGAACTCAAGAAGACTTGGAGACTCTCGCTGATAGATGAGTATCAGCGACACACATAGTTGAGTCTTTTATCTTGATAAGATCTTCATCTACTGGTTTAACATATGATCAGCGACTTAGAGACCTTCAGCAACAGGAGCTTGACTTGAATCATTTTCTTCATGGAACATTATTGAGAGGATCAGAGACTGTGAACATATAGCATGATCAGTGACTTCACTTATCAGCGAACAATGACTTCAACAATCTCCTATATAATCTCCCCCTTAATCCTTGTGATCAGTGATCACTTGAGTTCAGCGATTAGTGACTCAACAATTACCAAAAGCTTTCCAAGGAGAAGACAATATTTTTTTAAAAAGCAACTTATATTTTTGGAGGTGCGACAATATTTTTTTAAAAAGCAACTTATATTACCAAAAGCTTTCCAAGGAGAAGACAAACCAAACTTACAAGAACAAAGAAATTAACATCAAAACAACAATCGGAAAAAAAAAATCATCAGCTCTAATCAAAGTCTGTTGGATCTAACACCCAATTCGCCCACGACCAACCCAACTTCAAGCTGAGTTGATTATAAAGTTCAATGACTAAAGTTGATTGTCCTTGGTTCCTCTCGAAATACAGCTAGCTTTAACAACTTGGGTGATGATTCGTACACCATATTTTTTTAGTCGTACACTACCAAATATGCTTCAGGATATACAAAATTGTAAAGCACTTGAATGGTGTACGGCTAAAAATAGGTAATGTGTGAATTACCACCCTAACATAGGGATGAAAATGGGCGAGAAAAAACCCGCGATATGTAGGTACCCGTCCATCGTGGGTGGGTTAACCCGTGAAATTTATGAGTGGGTTATAGGTATGAATTTTTATCCGTTGACTGGTCGCGGACGGGTGATGGGTATGGAATTATACATGCGAACCTACAAAACACGTTATAGATATCTGCAAGTGGATTTGTATAATTTATTGCGCGCACGCGCGCGCGCACACACACATATATAATGGTTAACGTGAATAATATATAATAAAACTATTCATATTGTAACACCCTGTTTCTGGATCTGGAAATTAATGATTATTTAAACAACATAAATAATTTATTTGGTTTTTATGAAAATAAATAGGTAAAATGGTCACAGGTTTTATTGTGATTAATAAAATATTACTTGTTTTAAATTGTTGAACGTGACAGTAAAATAAAATATTTTATCTCGAGAGTTTTCGGGTTTCAGACAATAGGATTAGAAGGGGGATAAAATATATACTACATAAAAGATGGGGCGGTGGGAGTTAACCGACTCATTTTACTTCTCATTTGTTCATATCATTCTCAAAACCCTCACTCTCAAATCTCTTAATACTAACAAGAAATTAAAGGAAAACTTGGGTAGATAGTTTGTTTGGGATTAATACTTGTGAAATCAAATTCATCATCACTTGTTCATCTTGTTCTTCACTTGGTTCTTCAAGTATGTGGGTGTTCTTGCTCATGAATCTTTGAAATTGGTTTAAATGGTTAATGCATGTTGATTAATCATTTTTTATTGAATGCTATAATCTGATTTATATCATTGTAAAGTTATATTCTTGATTTTGAATTGATTCTTGCTTCAACAAACCACTTAAATTTGATTTTAATTGAAAGTTCATGGGTTATTAGTTTGAGTATGAAATTGTATGAAATGATGATATATGATGTTAATAATTATTGGAGAATGTTACTTATTGTATATAGTTGAGTAGAAATCTGAAATTGGTGATTTGGTTAGGTTTAAGCTCGAGTTCAGCTTGTTGCAGGTTGCTGGGTTCTGGGTTTGGGTCCCTTAGCCGATCGGCTATGATGCTTAGCCGATCGGCTACATGTTTTTTAGCCGAACGGGTAATTTAAGCCTAACGGCTAATTTAGATCAAAACTACTACCGTAGCTCACCCGTAGAACAAATAATACTATTTTAACTGGCTTAGCCGATCAACTAGTGTTGAGCCGATTGGTTCGTGTATGTTAGCCGAACTGCTATGGTCTGTAACCGATCGGTTATGGGTAAGAAACCAGAAACAATTTAGTTTGGTTAGTATACTGTACTTGTAATGCATTCATATTATATAATTAATAAATTTACTGAAGGGTACTTATTGTTGTAACAAACTTGTAAGTTAGTATAAATTGTGATTATAAAGTGTTGTATGATAGTTGATATTATATAGTGAAATATGTTTATAATTATAGCAATAGTTAATTAGTTGGGACGAGTTATTGACTTGTTATTATTTGTGTTCTCAGATAAACGGACGGCAACTCAGTGATATAAGACAACTGAGTTCAAGGCTAGGATTATCGGTGAGTGGTAACTGTATTCTTCTGTTCAATTCCGTTGTAACAAGTTTGGTACAACGGATGAACATTTTGGTAATTGGTTATTGACTGTTTAGTTTATTGTGTTATAGTTATTGTTGATTGGTTATTTATTCAGTATTGGTATGATTATTGTATAATGTGTGATTCTTGGCCGCTGGGCATATTTGACTATGTGAATTATTCAGAGGTCAACGTTGTTTGGGTTTGGTGCTATTGTTTGGCTGGCGGGGTTTCCGATACACATCGTTGATGGATGAACCCTAGTCAGTGAAGATAGCTTCAAACTATCGGTAAATCACTGTGATGGCATACCAATGGTTTAAAGTGTTCTTGTGATGGCATACCAAGAACCGCCGATCCTCTTTGATTGTGTTGGATTATGTTTATTTGTTGTATGAATTGTTATCTCTGAATTGAACTGTCGGATACAGTTTCATTCACTTAGCTGTGAGCTAATCCCACCGTTTTTAACATTTTACAGTTTTTTTGAATAAGTATGGATCGGGATTAGGAATGAGATGGAATGTTTGATTATGACCGCGCACACTCTGAACCTTTTGGGAAATTAGAATTATGTTTTGTTAATTATATAACACCCGATCTTTAGTAAATGGTTTGTAAATACATAATTATAAGTGTGATGTTTTAAAATTTGCTACATTTTAGTATATGTAATATCGGTAATTATGTTTTGGGACACGCTTCTGAAGTATAATAATATAATATATGTTTGTGAAAATGTGGGCGTTATACATATAGAGACTAAAAAGTATAGATTTCATGTTTTGAATAGAAATCTTATCAAATGATCAAGAAAAAATTATCAAATACGGAGTAAATTGATAGTTATCAAACTATTAGTCAGCATGCCTTAAATTTTAACAATTTAATTTTTTTGAATTACGATCCATTGATTTGAACATGTTTAAAATAATTTTATAAATTAAAATTATATAAAATCTTTTGATATTTTCATATAATGTTTATATTATTTAAAACCCGCGGGTTACCCACGACCCATGAGTATCCACGGATCACGGGTATAGGTGTAAATATAAACTCGCTAACGGGTATTCGTGGGTTTACGGGTCAAAAAATCCGACATGAATAAGTGATAGGTTTAACATATCCGTACCCACAACTTGCGGGTGCCATCCATACGCTGATATCTTTACCTAGTGCATTATCCATGGACACGTGCATTATTGGGAGTACAAACGAATATTTGATAATGCTATTATGCTAATGCTAAAAGCTCCATTATGGCATTATAGACGTTGAATTCTAATTATGTTCTTCTTCTTTTCTTTTTAATATTCAATTTCAACTAAAAATCAACGACATCCAATCAAGATTCTACTCCGTACTATAAATTAATTATTTTTTTGGCAACTAATTAAATGGTCTTCCACCTTTTCTCTATTGTCCTACAAGAATCCACCTTTTATTATTTTTAAAATTAATATATTCGTAGAGATTATTCCCAATAAATTGGTATAATCTATCGGCGATAATGCTTCCGGTGAAATAATAAGTTTAGGGTTTTTACTTCTAAGAAAATAAGGGTCTCCCAAAAGTTTTTCTAAAAACGGTGTCTCAAGTTTCGAGTTCAAATATGAATATTTATGTCTTACCTCTCACATATCCTGCTCTCAAGGGTATTATATAGTGTTAGTTGTCGTTGGTAGTAAATATAAAGAATTTTTTAATAATTTTGTAAGATTGGTTTGTAATGGTCAATTGGGGTTAGTACGTGGAAAGAATTTATGGGTCGAATATGTAAATGGAATGGAGTGCCAAAGATTTGCTTTATTGGTACTGTCCAGATTTGTTGTAGGTAATGTCCATAAACAAATACTCCATTACTTTTATGTTTCCACTACTACAATTTTATCTTTTTTCTTTTTGTTTTTATTAGTATCACTTCACCATTACTATTTGTAGCTTTCTAAAATACATTCATTGTCGTAAGAAATTTTCCTTTAAAGGAGCACTAAATAAGAATAAGTTTGATTAGACATATTCAAATATTTTCTCAAATCTCTTTTAGAATTAATCATCATTACTCATTAATCTATGCTCATTTTATAAACATTGACTTTGGAATAATAATTTCATTAATCTATGCTCATTTTATAAACATTGACTTTGGAATAATAATTTTATAAATGGTACGTATCATCATCTTCAATCAACCTTCATCATACATGTAGCTGTTGACTAGAGTTTGTGATTATAGCTGATGAATATTTTTACAGCTACCTAAATAAATTGTTATCTAATATTCTTTTTTTTTTCTAGATTGTTGACATGTTTAATTTATTTAATCGTTTTTCATTTCAAATTATTTTTGTTTTTATTTACCTTTTTGTCTGCCAAAAAATGCATAGTCTATATCTACTCTAAATCTCAAATCTTTAAATAAGCGACAAGCCCATATGTTTTCATCATCATAGATAGGTAAGTTAATTTCATCTTTTTAAAGTACATTTTTTATGTAATAAATATGAAGTGCTTTTAATTTACAAAAGTAGCACAAAATTTTAATGGGTTTATTGTATTGTTATGTATTAAACTTAATGGACAAATTCTGCTCATTTGCTCCATATCTGGACAATTCTGGGTATAATGACATAAAGTTTAGGTTCCTATGGGCTGGAGAAATTTTAGGAATGAGCTTAATTAGGTAAAACTCAAATCATGAATGGATCTAAATGAATGACCATCATGTTATATTTTTATATTATATAGTTAAAAATGTATAATTTATTTTGGAAGAAATATATATCTTTGAGACTTAGAACATTTTTTATGAAATTTTTAAATAACCCGTTATGACCCGAGCCCGTTTAGACCCGCGCTCAATTAGACCCGAGCCCGTTTATACCCGCACCCGTTTAGACCCGCAGCTCTAATTAAACTTTATACTTTTTACTATTGTATGAGTCGAATTTTGAAAACTGCTATTATATATTTGTATGTTTTGAACTTGTAAATATGATTTATTGTATGTAAAATTTTCCTTTTGGATAAGGCCCAAATAGGAAAGTGTCTTTTTCTGACCTTACTCAAAAAGGAAGTAATACATGCAAGAGACTATATTTATAAGTTCAATACATACAATAAAACAAATAAAATTATATTACATACAATAATAAAAAACATAAAATTTAATGAAGTATATAACTAAACAATAAACCCAATCTTAATTATCAAGTTGCACCAAAGCAGGAAGTCTATCTAAGGAGATTCCATTTCTTTGGTATAAAGAAAACGAGGTACCTAATTGATTTTGATTAATTAATTTATTGTTGGTGTGTATTTAAAAACAATATATTCTTGATGGCCTAAATACTAATACTAATCAAATCTATGATCAATTTGTAGGAAACTTCCTAGGCATGAGTGCTTATAGAATTCGTATGTTATTGGTTAATGATATGATTTATTATAATCGACACTTTTGTATAATTTTATTTATTTCCCCATACATTTCTAGTTATTGGATGTAACATGTTCGTTACACAAACTATTGATAATTTTATAATTCTTTTAAAAAGATAAATGAAAATGAATGATATTGATTCTCCTACAAACAATGTTGTCGTAGAATTAAATTCTTGAACAATTTGTTTCTAGTCTATATAATCCAATTCGATTTTGTTTATCGATATCTTCATATAACTCAAGATTAATGATAGTAGCGCAATAAGCTAATAGGGATTAGCTAAAATAAAACAAACTTCATGATTAAAAAAAAAGAAATAAATCCGCAACATCCAAGGATAATCGCATCAAATTTAAGGTAATTGAACGCTCTCCAAATCACTATAGTAACTCACAACCATCATGTGTCATCATTCATTCTTTCCAACATTCTTATATGGAAGACCATATGATTTATTTCACAATAATCAACTCCAAATCGACGATTGCTCTACGTCTTCAGCTTTAGTTCCATGTTTTTTACCTAGGTCACGCAAGTGTAATTTCCTTTTCCAATGCTGAAGTTCATATCTCATGTGGAGGTTTCTATGGTACATCTTTATATCATTGATCCTCTCAAATATATTGTTTTCCCTGAAAAAGATTTATTTATATCATTCTTTTTTGCAAACATGGAAATGGATCATTGGTTTAACTTTTTCTGAATTTGAAATAGTACTATTACATTCCAAGAATGACACTTGGAGGAGCACCTTGAATCCCATTGGCCATGTTTCTATGTTAGCATAACCTTTTTTGAGATATAGTAGATCTTAAGTCATTTTACATGATCCACTTTCATATCACACTATTGCATATTGTCTATGGTCCCAATTATCCTTTTTTCTCCAATCTCAAATTAGGATAGTGAAGTGTAACATTTTCTATGCTAGCTAGCTTTCGTGGTATATATTATTGTATACGCGTTTTACTAATGGATGATGCTCATTCGTATGGATTTCTTTAATACTAACATAAGCTCTCAACGTGTCTTTAGATGTCTAGTCGTTCATTCATTTTAGTATTCGCTCGATAATGATATTGTCATACCTATATTAGTATGTACGTGATTCGAGGATAATGATATTTAATAGTGTAACCACCCCTCAGGGGTAACACTATGCTAACCACCCCTCAGGGCTAACACTGTGGTTCACCCCTCGGGGAAACTACACCCCCGCATGGTTAACCATACAAACAAAACATTCCCTGACACAGCATATCCGTGAACAGTGCTATGTCAGAAGAAGTACAAGTGAGTCAACTTCCCTTCTTTGTGTCCCATTGGTTTACCCATCGGACAATACGATGCCCCCAGCTGTCACACTTCCCCATTGGCTGCGACATAAAGCAAAAAATGTGACAGCTTACTTTCGGCTAATCTCGACGATCAGAACATGACCGTTAGGCGGGAAACCACAATGGGCCGGCCCAGGCCCAAGCGTTCCCAACGGTTCTCCCCCGTCGTGTATAAAAGTCACACTCAGCATCCACAGAAAGCAGGACGAATACTTACACCAAAAACCCTAACCGGATCTAACCACCTGTGTTCTCTCGGAACCAGGTTACAACAGCAACTGGAATGTGAAATCCGGTAACATCCACCCCTCATAGTACCTCAATGCACTCAAGCAATTTAATGCTTGATCAAATAGCTCGAATCCACCACGCCGTCGTATACTCCAGAAACACTCGAGACGATGGATCCGGTAGTTTCACAAATGACACCGTATCCACCACTAGCAAGTCAGCAAATCGTAAGCACCATCCTGCAGACACCAATGTGTCAAGGAAACACGACGACAGTCCGCACGGAACAACGTCGCCGTGACACTGCCGAAGCAAACCGCCAACGCCTCCAGTTCTCAACACCGGCGACCGGTGTAGAAGGTAGCAACACCCCAACGCGACTTCCGGATACGCCAGTTTCCAACCCCACGCCATCACTACCAAACGCGCACTCACAACATATAATGCTAACACCAAGCATGGCTCAACAACTACTGTCACAGATGGGGTACTTCGTCACACCCGAAACATTTGTACCACAAACAAATTTTGCATGGTCACCAACGTACTACCAACAGCATGCACCCTTGCACCATTTCACCTCTCCAATTGTACAACACACGCCGCTGGGTACTTGCCTAGCAGCACCACTTACCCATCCAGTAGAGCAGCAACAACAAAACGCTACCCCCGCAGCCATGCTAGCCCAAATACTCAACCAGGCGATGCAGCCACCCCCACCACCTCCGGTACCAGCGCCTGAGAACCCGATGGTGGCAAACCTGCGTGCAGCACTAATGGGGCTCCCTGCGCCTAGGCAGATCCAGGCCCCAGACGTGGCCATGCACTTCGCGCAGCACATTGCAGCCACACCGCTGCCCTACAACACATCTGTACCCCCTGGGGTGGGCACCTACGACGGGTCCACAGATCCGGAGGATTTCCTCTCTGGGTTCGACAACGCGATTAAAACGCAACACTGGGACGACGCAGTCACGTGTCACATGTTCCAGTCGGTCTTACACAACTTAGCAAGACGATGGATCCACGAGCAACCCCCCAGGAGCATCACTAGCTGGGCTGATCTGAGGGATAAATTTATAAGACGTTTTCACCAAAGAAAGTCAGCGCAATTGTCGCACATGGCCGCCCACTATCTATATCAGCGGCATGACGAAAGCCTTTCCGATTTCATCGATAGGCACGCAAACGAATGCCTCAGGATACCATGGCTGCCGGAGAGCCAACAGATATCAGGCTTCATCATGTGCTTGGACAAGAACAGGTTCAGCACACTCATAGATCAGCTGTCAGAAAACATACCCCCAACAATCGCAGTAATGCAGGATAAGGCAAGAAGTTTCATAAGAGTGGGAGCAGTCCGACCACAAGCAAGTCCATGAGGTGGTCACGTTCACCCCGCAGGACCCTCTGCGTCACATCGACGTGATAGGGGAAACCCTGGAGGGTACCGAAACCCTAGGTTCAGGCCTGCGAAGAGACACAACCTTCTTTCCACACTAAGCAAAACACCAAAGGAGATACTGGCAACGGAACCAGAGGCAAAGCAATTCCCACCACCCTGTCCGATGGCACTAAAATACGGCAAACAAAGCAACAAATACTGTAGGTACCATGAAGAAAGGGGCCACGACACGAACGACTGCAGAGAGTTGAAGTCAATGATCATCAATGCCGTAGGAAAATTGGAACACCTCGTCATGGGCGCTAAGGCAATCCAAAAGAACGACGACGATAAACCTGCAGGGGGAGAAAGACGAAAAACACAAGGGCTCCCACCCCCAGAGGGTACAATCCACATGATACAGTGTTGGAAGAGCGGTCGAAGGCGAAAGGCATAGATGCTCGACACATGGGAAAGACAAGACATAAGTTTTCCACCAATACAAGACGCCATCCCATCAGCAGAACCGCTAATCATCTCCGACAGGATAGCCAATCACCAGGTAGAGCGCATCTACGTCGATAGCGGCAGCGCACTAGATATAATGTACGAGCATTGTTTCTTACAACTCCCGAAAGACACCCAGCAGTCACTCAGCCCGTATAACTCCCCTTGGTAGGCTTCTCGGGGGAAACGAACTGGCCACTCGGAAAGTTAAACCTCGAGGTATGCCTGGGACACTACCCAACGCACAGGGCGACCATACTGGAATTCATTGTCGTTCGATCACCGTCACGGCATAACATCATTCTCGGGAGAACGGGCATGTAAGCGTTCGGCGCAGTAATATCAACGGTCCATGGTATGATGAAATTCCCAACCTCCGAGGGCATCGCCACCCTAAGATGCTCACCCGCGGCAATAACGGTGTGCGCGCCCGTGGGGGTAGCACAGGCTAAGCAAGTCGACCCTCCAGGGCCACTGGAGGAAGATGTAATAATAAATCCGTCCTATCCGCAGCAAGCAATCAAGATCAACAAACACCTCCCGGAAGAAACAAAGGTACAATTAATAAAAGCCTTACGTGACAACATAGATGTGTTTGCCTTTTGCTACGCTGACATGACAGGGGTACCTCGGAGCATAGCCGAGCACAAGCTGAATGTCAACCCCAGTCTTACCCCAGTAAAGCAGAAAAAGAGGGGCATGGCCCCAGAGCGCAGCAAATTCTTAACCGCAGAGGTTGATGGTTTGATTAAAGTAGGTGTCATGCACGAGGTCAAATATCAAACCTGGGTGGCAAACCCAATCATGGTAAAAAAATCTATTGGCGATTGGAGAATGTGCGTCGACTAAAAGGATCTCAACAAAGCCTACCCAAAGGATAATTACCCCCTATCGGAGATTGACTGGAAGGTAGAGTCTCTCGCAGGTTTCCGCCTAAAATGCTTCTTGGATGCATACAAAGGTTACCACCAGATTTTAATGGCAAAAGAAGACGAAGACAAAACGGCATTCCACACTGCCAAGGGCATCTTCTGCTACCAAAAAATGCCTTTCGGGTTGAAAAACGCAGGGGCAACATATAAGAGGGTAATTGATGCAGCTTTCCAACACCAAATTGGTAGGAACGTTGAGGCTTACGTCGACGACATAGTAATCAAAAGCAACTCAGAATCTGACCTGCTGAGTGACATGTTGGAAACATTTGCTACCCTACGAAGCATCGGCATGAAGGAAGGCAAATTCCTGGGTCACATAATCTCCCCCAGGGGAATCAAGACCAACCCCAAAAAAATTGAAGCCATAATAGCGACGCCTTCCCCAAGTTCCAAACAGGAGGTTCAAAGTCTTACGGGCAAACTCGCTGCACTAACGAGATTCCTATCGCGATCAGCGGACAAGTCACTCCCTTCCTTTACTACCCTGCGGGGTTGCTTACATAACAAAAATTTTGTGGGGATAGATGAAGCAGAACAGGCTTTTCAAGAAATGAAGGCATTCATGCACGAGCTCCCCACACTAACAGCACCAATTGCAGGGGAGACACTTCAGCTGTACGTCGCAGCGTCCTGCAACACAGTCAGCTCTGTCCTTATCACCAGAACGTAACAAGGTGCAGCTACCGGTCTATTTCGTAAGCAAGGCCCTACAGGGAGGGGAATCTAATTAAAACTCCATGGAAAAGCTTGTCTAGCAATCCTATACTCCGTGTGACGTCTGCGCCGGTACTTCCAAGCTCACCCAATAGTCGTTCTCACTGACCAACCAATCAAACAAATCCTGACGAAGCCAGAAATATCGGGAAGGTTAGCCAAATGGGCTATAGAACTGGGTGAACACGCGATTTCTTTCAAACCACGCACCTCGATCAAGGGCCAAATCATGGCCGATTTCTTAGCAGAAATACCGAAAAGTTCGGAGGGAGTAGCAAGCAGAATGTCACCCGTCTCCCCCCCAGGAGAAACTTGGGAGCTATATACCGACGGGACCGCTAGTTCCGAAGGGTCTGGGGCTAGGCTTATCCTAACAAGCCCAACCGGGGAAGAATACACCTATGCACTAAGGTTTAAATTCCCCGCATCAAATAACGAGTCAGAATACGAGGCTTTAATTGCGGGGCTGCGCCTCGCCCAAGCGTTGGACGTCAAGGACCTAAGGGTGTACGTTGACTCACAGCTTGTTGCCAACCAAATTTATGGCCTCTTCGAGGCAAAGGAGCCAGCAATGATTAAATACCTCAGTCTGGCAAGGTCAGTGATAGAAAAATTCGCAAGCTTCAACATTGAGCAAGTCCCCCGCAGCAGAAACAAAAAAGCGGATGCCCTCAGTAAATTGGCATCGCTTACATTTGCCCACTTAACAAAAGAAGTGCTCGTAGAAGTACTTAAACAAAAGTCAATTGTTGCTAACCCCACAGTAGAAGACATACAAGAAGTGGGCGACACCTGGATGACACCCATTGTCAAGTTCATCACCACTGGGGTACTTCCAGATGACCCCGGTCAAGCAAGGAAAGTCCGTGTCAATACCCCAAGGTACATGATGATCAAAGGAATACTCCACAGGAAAATGTTTCTAGGCCCGAAGCTAAGGTGCGTAGGTCCAGCCCAAGCGAAAAACGTGATAAGAGAAATACACGAAGGGGCCTGCGGCTTACACGCTGGCCCACGGTTAATAGTGGCCAAAATAACAAGGCACAGCTACTTCTGGCCAACCATGCACAAGGATACCCTGGAAGTCACACAGAAGTGCCACTCTTGCCAGATTCACGCTCCAAAACAGCGATCCCCAAGGAACGACATGATTCCCGTGTCGTCCGCATGGCCTTTCCACAAATGGGCAATTGACATTGTGGGACTTTTCCCACCAGACCAAGGCAACGTCAAATTTCTCGTGGTAGCAATAGACTACTTCACCAAATGGGTGGAGGCAAAAAACCCTAGACAAAATTACTGGGCGAAGAGTACTGAATTTCGTTTGGAACGACATCGTTTGCCGCTTTGGTGTGCCTCATGAGATAGTAAGTGACAACGGAAAACAGTTTGCAGATAACCCCTTCAGGTCCAGATCAAACAAACCTTCACCTTTGTTGCACACCCCCAGGCGAACGGCCAGGTAGAAGTCACCAATCGCGACATTGTTGAGGGAATCAAAGCTCGCCTGGGCACCAGCACACGAGGGTGGGCAGAGGAGTTACCCAACGTATTGTGGGCCCACCGCACAACACCCAAACGAAGCACGGGAGAAACCCCCTACAGCTTGGTTTATGGTTCGGAGGCGGTTATACATGCAGAGATAAGCGTGCCCACCCTCCGGGTAGCGCACTTTGACGAAGATGCCAACATGATAAGCCTCAGGGAAAACCTCGATCGAATTGAAGAAAGGAGAGGATATGCATCTATAAGAGAAGCAGGAAATAAGAGAAGGATAGCACAGTATTACAATCGCAGGGTGCACCCCCTCACGTTTAAAGTGGGGGATTACGTTTGGAGAAAGAATGAGGCAAGCCGCGCAGAAGACACAGGCAAGCTGGGCCCAAAATGGGAAGGCCCCTACAGAGTCGCTACATGTCACGGAAACGGAGCATAGAGCCTAATAACTGTAAACGGTGCACCCCTACCCCGCACCTGGCACGCGACAAACCTGAAAAGATGCTACACCTGAGACATCCTATCCGAGCTATGTGCAAATCGGGCAACCATGTCGCGTATACGACTGGTCTAAGACCCACTATGAAAATGTTGTTTTTTCTTCGTTTTTGTGATAATCGCTGGTATAAGTCAGAAATAGGTCTGATCAGCCTCATTCCCTGTACCTCTACTATGTATTGTCAAATTTTCTAAATCAATGAAGATTCAACGATTGTCACAACAACCACGGACTCAGTTACTGGCTGTACTCCACAAACATATATTCAACACTTTGTCAACAATAACATGCATACCCATCACTTAAACAAAAAGTTGAAAAAACAAAAAGCCGACCCAAACAATGTGGTCACCGCTATCTCACATCGCTCCTGCAACAAGGCCAAATAGCCACGCAGGGCAAACAGGTGAGATGGTCCTGCCCTAGCGGGAGGTGCTTTCTAGCCCTGCCCCTGGTAGAGATCCGCCGTGGTTCTCAAGCTGAGGAGGGGTTGATCAGAAACCGTTGCCCCGTGCCCGGTGATGACTTTTAAGTCCGCCGCAGGCAAGACGCCAACACCAATATGGTAATCTAAATTTACCGGTCATGACAACAAACAAACGAAGTGCAAACATACACACACACGTAAATAAAGCTAAACTTTATAAACGTACCAATACCATCGACTACAGATATCAAAACGAATTGTTTCCAAGTCACAAATTGTTCAAACACAAGCCCGAACAGGGCACCAACGAGTTACATAAACAAGACCCAACATACATGGCCAATCAAAAGATATGATAACAAACAACTAAGGCTCGATGGCCAGAAATTCATCCACGCTGAGATCCGGGCTGCCGACTAGCTTCATAACATACGCAGACTTGACCCGACTGATGTCCTCGAATAGTTGCTTTGCTTTCTCTTTGCAATCAGGTTTGATCATCAACTGCAGGTCCTGCGGCATTTTGGAAGCGTCATCTGCAAACGCTTTCTTAGCAGATGATGCGGCGCGGTGCGAGCCATATTCCAGCAACCCCTGAGCATAAGCGTTGAACGGGTCAGTCACACTAGGGTCTCTCAGCACTTTAGCCGCAATAGTTTCCAAGCCAGCACGTAACCTCCCCAGCTCCGCAATAGCTAACTCTCTGGCATCCTTCTCAGCCCTAACCTGCTCCTGCGCACCTGCAAGAGACTCACTTAAAGTTTTGTTTCTTTGTTCAAGAGCAATGATATGTTCATCCTTGGCCGCAACCTGGTCGTTCTGCGCAGAAACCTGTCCCCTCAGCTCATTAACCAACAAACCCCTTTTTAGCAAGTCCGACTTCAACCCCTCGGCGTTTACTTTCATCTCCATAATGGCATCCTGCTAAGACTGACTAGTGGCTCTGAGCGCCACAACCTCATCTGACAAGTTTGCCCAAGACTTTTGTTCAGTTTTCAGGTCAGCCAATTCTAACTTTAACTCATGAACATGTGCATGTTCCACCTCCAACTCACTTCGGAGACCCGAGCGCTCCTGGAATAATGACATGTGTCTGCGACCAGTGTCCAGAACCCATGATAGCTGATTGACAAGGACCTGGTCGCTGCGGAGAAAGGCATCAGAATCGGATACCTCCTGCAAGGGCCCCATAATGTGGGAAGGAAACAAACCACCCAGAAGCTTTGAAATGTCCAAAGAATCCCCCGCAATCTGCTCCCCTGCAACCTCAGCATTGGAATTCGTTGCAACCCCCTCAACAACCTTCACGGGGGAAGGCACACTCTGAACAGGTTCCGACTCAGGCAAAGTCCACGACTGGGTATCACCCGCGTGGCTAGCATCGAAGAGATCCAACCCCGATCCTCCCGGAACCTCCTTCCGCGGCAGGTCATCTAGCTCCAGGTCCACAGGCCAATGTGTCCGCTCCTCCACGCTATCGCTATCTTCCTCATCAATGAACGAAAAACCTGTTAAACGCAAGACAATCAAGGTTAGTAAAACTATAGGTCACAGGCACACTAGAAAGATACCAACTGCTACAAATCAGGAAACAACTTACCCGCCCCAGGCTCTCCCTTCTGGCCGGCAGCACCCGATGCCTCCCCTGCGGGGTCACCCTCCTCAAACTTGGGCAACTTGGGAATGCTCATTCCAGCCAACTCCTTTGCAGTGAATTTTCTCTTCTTCCCCAATGATTTTTGAAACATGGTTTCCCCCAGCACGAGACCAGAACGAGTCGTCCCCGCAGGAACAACCGATGTGCTCGGCAAGGGAACTTTCTCACCAATCTCACCCTCAGGACCTTCAGCCGGCTCCTCTGGAACTGCATCTTCATTCAAACCACTGAAATCAGCATCCGAGCAATCTTCCTTCCCGACCATCACCTCATCAAGGTCATCATCAGACAAACAGTAGACGACCTGCATGACTGCAAAAAACACGCAAGGAATAAGTTAGCAACACAACCAAAGCACATGGCCTGCGTGACAGGCAAAAACAATTTCAACAAAGCCAACAAGCAAGCACACAGCTGTGGCACGCCCCTACCCTTTCCATTTCTCTTGAAAACAGGCTTCGCCGTGCCATGCTTCCAACTAGGGCTTATTCCCAGAGCAAATAGAATCGCTTCTTGGTGATAAGTGCACACGTGCAGGGAAGAATTTTCGCAAAGATCAAAGAGACGCGAGTCATCCCCACGGCTCCGAGGAATCACATTGAGGCTAGAATTGATACCCTCCAGGTTCCACACAAGCAACCCCGCATGCACGCGGGGCAAACAACTAACGTCAACAAAGAAAAACCCCTCTTTCCATGGCCTCAAACCAGGACCCTTCGACGTCGTAAACCTCGACGAGGGCCTCTTATCAAACGAGTACCAACAATCTTGCCTGGACACCCTAAAATGACGAACGAGTAAAACAACACTAGGAATGCCACCGTGACCACGACAAAACATCTCAAAAATCAAAAGTCGCATCAAACCGAGAGGATGAATTTGAGGAAACGCAATTTTGAAATGCTCGCATACGTCAATGACAAAAGGGGTTACAAGCAATCGGAAATTTGAAGTATCAAAATATTTGCGGTAAACAGCCACCTTTCCCGCCGGCAGACGATGGGCTCTATCGTACGGCCCCGGGGCCACAGGGTTGTATTCCTTTATACCAGGATACTGCACCTCTAGGGCAGCAAGAACGACATCGCTAACGTTACTTCTAAGCCTAGAAACAGTCGATGTATTTTCAACTGAAATCTCCGCCGGAGTTTCAGAACCTCCGGCGGGACCCCGGCGGCATTGGAAGATGAAACAGACATAGTCGTATAAAAGGGCACAAGTGAAAGAAAACGGAAAGGAAAGAAACATAGACCTTGATCGACGATCGCTTACAATAAACGGTGAAAAAGCTTTCCGGTAAACCGCGAAACCCTATTTTAACTTGAAAAAATGTAATCCTTTTTTGGTAACTGAATGAGGAAAAGGCGGGTTAAAGCAATATGTACCCCAACAAAAACGGGTCGGATCAACTACGGTTTTCATCACAACCCTACACGTGTCACAAAATCTCACAATTTCAAAATTTGAAAGGACAACTGTCTCACGCGCAGACAAGCAACCGCCACACGCGCCCACGCGTCATCATTGCTCTCGAAAGAAACGTCTAAAGTGACCGTGGTGGAATGCATTCAGTGTCAACATTAATTAGCCAACTACCACTACAGTGCTGCCCCCGAGGGGCACGCGTTGAAAGAATGAAACGCAACATAAACGAAAGATGCGCAACGCAGGATGCGGAGTTCGACTCCCCAACTTCTACGAAGTTAGCAACTCGAACTGGGGGGACTTAATAGTGTAACCACCCCTCAGGGGTAACACTATGCTAACCACCCCTCAGGGCTAACACTGTGATTTACTCTCGGGGAAACTACACCCCCGCAGGGTTAACCATACAAACAAAACATTCCCTGACACAACATATCCGTGAACAGTGCTATGTCAGAAGAAGTACAAGTAAGTCAACTTCCCTTCTTTGTGTCCCATTGGTTTACCCACCAGACAATACGATGCCCCCAGCTGTCACACTTCCCCATTGGCTGCGACATAAAGCCAAAAATGTGACAGCTTACTTTCGGCTAATCTCGACGATCGGAACATGACCGTTAGGCGGGAAACCACAATGGGCCGGCCCAGGCCCAAGCGCTCCCAACGGTTCTCCCCCGTCGTGTATAAAAGCCGCACTTAGCATCCACAGAAAGCAGGACGAATACTTACACCAAAAACCCTAACCGGATCTAACTATCTGTGTTCTCTCGGAACTAAGTTACAACAGCAACTGGAGTGTGAAATCCGGTTAACATCCACCCCTCATAGTACCTCAATGCACTCAAGCAATTTAATGCTTGATCAATATTGTAAACCAATACCTTTTTTTATCCTTCTACTTAGATTTTTGTCTTGAATTGTTTGAATAAAAAGAACAAGGCATGAGGCCTTTTCACTTGCCTGGGCTGCGCTTTTCTTGTACACTGAAAAATCATAATATCTTCAAATTCTATAAATTTATTCCACTTCTAGTATCACAATCCAGTTATAGTTATACCTGTGAGTGCTTCAATATGATTTAACAGTGTATTGGTGATTCCATTGCATTTCCCAGTCTTACGTTTAGCTTCTATTAACTCTATATATTCAAAACCAATTCGACAAGAATAATCATCTATTTTAGGAACAATTAACAATATAAAACTAAAGATTGTTTTACAATCAAACATCAAGCATAATAAAATTAACATGTCCATTATCTTCTCAACCATGAAAAATCATAGGTAATAAGGTAGAACCATATCATCTGATACATTTCTGAGTATAATGTGTGACCAAGTACTGCCTGTAAATGGTTATTTATCAACGGAAAAAGTCTAAGTCTGACGTTATGAGATAGAATACACTTAAAATGTAACTAAACCTATGTTAGGGATAAAACTTCTTTAAGCCTACTTTAAAAAGAAATAAATACAAAAGTACAGGCAAATAGCTCAAAACTAGTCGCAAAGACTTGCATACCGAATAGATCCAACCAGTGGTCTAAATCATAAAATGCAGGTGTCCACTAGATCTGGCATTAAAGGCAAACGTGACTGCATTATTCGTGGTTATATCAGCTACTATTACAGCTGGGACAATCAGGAGTCCGGTGCAAACTTACATGGTCCAGTGTCAAGACCTAGACATCGTTCTTCGTGAACCGACCACAGCGAGCAGGTCACAACCTCATATTAGCATATATGCTTAATAATACACGTGCAAACGGGCAAAGATTACAAAATCATATCCTTGTTATATAAAAAAAAATCACTCAAAGAGTAGCATTTACAACTTCTGTAAGATATGTTCAGAGAGTAAGAAATCTGACCTTAGGGATATTATGCCATATCAATATCCAATAAATATGTATAAAAAGGACCACAAATCAGGGGCCTTATGGAAAAAAGAAAAAAACTATAGGAACATATAAAACCAAGAGTACATAAAAGATACAAGGTAGGGAAAGGGGGATTATAAAAAAAATAACACAAATAAGAAACCCATAAGCAGCCTTCTAAAAAACTATCAATATCATCATCTTGTCAGCAACCTCATCATCTTCCGATGTAAAAATTGTAGAGAATATCTGAAAACTTAGTCTAATGTCTGATCCGAAGAAAATTGACCGAATATATCGGGACATGAATCCCACTTAGTTTGTTCTCTGGCCTCCCAATAACCCCCAGTATAAACAAAACTATCACTTCCTTTATCCTTTGCAAACCACTGCGGCTTCCACCCTCTCTCTTGCATTTTCCGTGCCTGAATCACATTAAGAAAACCGCTGGTTGGAGATAACAAAACTAGACCAACACTTGAAAGAGAAGGATCAATAATATGGTAAAGTGTGATAGTTTTTAGTTTTGCATGTTCAAGGTTATATTTAGTTTTTCTTATGTTTGCATGCCATTAGACTTCGTATTTGGTCATTTTTCTCACCCCAATAACAGGACAGCGCTTGAAACTCTTGGACTTGTATTAGTTTATTGAGCAGTTATAATAAGATAGCTAGGCTATCTCGTGGCTCTACCTTGAAATTATATCTGAACTATGAAGATTCCAACTCAAAATTGGTCACAGATGATAAATAAAAGGAACTGGACTTTTTTATGAGTGAGCAAATAGTTTAATATAGCTACATCTTCTAGGTTCATGATTATCGATTAAGATATTAACGGTTTAGCACTTCCTTTTCTGGGACACCTAAAGCTGATTTGTCCTTTATAGGATTCTCAGTTTGTAGCATGAATAATCAAATTTCAACTTATTCCGATGTGCGAGTATTTCTACATGATAACATTTGTTCATAGCGCACCCAAGTATATATAGGCCTAAGATACTTCTGCACTTGTTCACTATTAGGACTTAGGGTCTTTTCTAGTTGAGTATATTGGTGGCTATAAATATGCTGTTACTTTCACAACAAATTTTTCTGATACGTAACTTTATTTTATTTAGCTCATACTAAAAAAATTCCCTATCCTTGTTAACTTTCATGATCATGCTAAAAGCTTACTTGGAGTTTCCATCACAATTCACAACCCTTTGTGGTATTTACATAAATTAGTATTCGTTTTCTGATTTTTGTTTTTACTACTACAGTACAACGAAAGTAACCATGGCTTCGACCTATTTATACACGATTATTAGTAATTTGTCAACTATGACTGTAACAGTCTTATCATAATGTCGAATTAGTCCTCAGATGTTGTTAAGCCGCCTACCAAATGACCTTAGCATAATATATTTCCAACGGATTCTTATGATTAAGACTGCCCTGACTTATTTTGTGTTCGCCATGCCCATGTACATGATTTTGTCAAGATCCAAGATGCAGGGCGCATACACGTCTGGTGAGTAGTCTAGCTGTCTAGGCCAGACTGAGAAACTGTCGCTATCTACTCATGGTGTCTATCTGAAGTAGAATTCTTTCAGGTGTTTCAGTTCCTAGGTGTGAAATTTCATCTCTCCTTCCATACTAATTAAGTTACACTTTCCAGTCATTGTATAAATTTTTCTTAGTGAAGCTTCAAAAAGAAATCAATTTTAGGGTAAGGCTATATCTTGGAACAGCCTAGGAGCAGGCATGGGTACATTGATTGGTATAGGAGTGGGTGATTCTGTAGCGAGTTTGACAAAAAAATAATAATATATCAATTGTTGATGAAGCAGGCTAACAGCTAAGCACGATTCCAAATTGAGAAACTTGATGGAAGTGCCGAGCACATTGGATCATGCTTTGTTCTTGAGAACTTGCCTAATATTTCTAGCATCACACAATGATATCGATTGCAGATCCTCTTTAAACAATAAACTGATCCTACATATAAAGTTGAGCACAAATACATATGATACATCCCAGCTTGACCAGGGTAATAATACAGAATACCTAGTAACTTTGGTTCCCCTCTTACCTCAATAAATTGGTTTCAAATTTTTCAGAGTATTGTCTATTGAGAATCATTTTCAAGCTTTGAAAATCTTTCTAGCAACAAGGTATATAATGCCATGACTGGGCTTAAACCAAAACACATTAACAGAAAAAGTATGTACCTGTCGCTGACGCTGCTCTAGTCTTAGCTTCTCTGCATTCGCCATTTCATACTCACCATTCTCTAAGCACCTTTGGTCTGGTCTTAGCCTTGAATCAGTTGGTGGTAGCTTCTCCTGGAAAAAAATGATTGAAATGTGCATGTCAGTACACACATTATCGTAGATAAAACATCACCCAGAAAGAAGAGATTTCTGGTGCCGTAAATGAATTTTGAAGGTCATAAATCGTTTTCTGCTTTTTAATCAATAAATTAAATTATATTATACGATCAAGTAAGTAAAAGTTCACCTTTAGTCCAGGGGTAAGCTCATTCAATGTAATAGCAAAACGTGTTAGATTATATCTTGTGGGAACCTTCGGAGGCTTGCTTCTTCTCCAGAGCAGATGAGCATCCGAAAATGGGTCACCTTTACCCTTACCAGAGCAGTCCCCGTTCACATAATGCATGCTCTCGTCCCATTTACCAATTAAAGTTGCTGCAGTCTTTCCACTTCTATCCTGAACAACTCCTTGTACCTACATGATTAAATTTTAAGTTCAAACTAACTATTTGATTAGATTGCAAGTTCAAACTAATAAAGAAAATGCCATCACGATTAAAAGAACCAACCACAAGCAAAATCATGTTTCTACACAAACATAATACATAAACTGAGTACCAATTTCAACCGACAACGGTCTGATAGAGCATGAAGAATCTACACTCAGAAACGACCAATAGGTCAAATATTGTCATAACAAGTCATTCACACAAAACCCATGGTATTAAAGTATTACCTATATTTAATGTACATACGAGAAAAGGCATACATGATCTTCCTCATGTTTCAAAGTGCTATAGGCTATTATTATGAGGATTTACATACTATGTTTTTAAATATTTAGAAGTGATGATCAAGATCATAATTTTTAATTCATGCAATCTCTTAAAGCACACGACCCAGATACCATGTTGGTCAATTGCAAATTTGAAATTTTGATCTGCCAAGACATAGAAGCTCACAGCAACCTTGATGCACTGTCGTGGTCATATTACCTCACATGGAACCGACCTGAGGTCATAGTTTCAAGCACATATGAGAAATTGGGTTTGACAGATTTAGTAGATATTTAAGAGCTACTACGTGTCAAATTATGTAACACCATAAACACTAGTTAAATAGCACTTGCATCACGAAACAAAACCAATGATAACAGGAAGACATTTCTTAATAAAAGTTGGGCATATAATAAGTTTCAAAAGAACACTTACAGACAAGGATGGATACCTTTAACATAAATTAAAATAATAAAAAACAACATAAAAAGAAAATAAGTCTAAGAAAAGCCAAATCAGAAGTTCAAAACTTGTTTCTTGGTTAAGCCAAAAGGCTCGACCATAGTCACATGGATTGCGGATCACTCCGGTACGGGATCGAGGAACAGGATCGCGGTTCGCTAATTCTTAAATTCGGTACAACGGGGGGTAGGCTCATTCCGGTTCGCTTCGGTACGATGTATCCTATATTTCGGTTCGGTGTACCATACAAATTGGTACGGTGTACCATACAAATTGGTACGGTGTACCATATAAACAAGCTATTCACAAGTTAGACATGTATTGTATGTCATACTTTAGCAGCTTTAAGCGTAAATAAGATTCATTTTGAAAGAAATCTGAACTTGTTTTCATATTTTATAATGTTATGTTTAACAAAAATTAAACTTTTATAAGTTTTATCGGTCTTCAAATAATAATGGATGTAAAACTGGCAACATATATTTGGGCCTGTTGTAATGTAAAAATCGGGCCAGACTCTAAAAGTGTAATATAAGAATTGTCCCATGGAAGAAGTGATAAAGAGCGTAATATAATTAGGTCAAAGGTCAATATGTGGACTTTTTAAGCTGGCATTCATCCACCTACAACTCTATCATGTTCACCCACCTCCAACAAAAGTTGCAGATCTCCCAAATCATCATATCTCCGATGGCTTCAACAAGAAATACTTTTTACATACGCGTTTTGTAAGCCACATATATTATAACAGACCCCCTTCAAATTCCCACGTTTTACATAGTATTGGAACGCGTTTTAGAGCCATATAATTCGCCGATTTGTGCATTGTTGAATCGCGATCCGGTGACAAACGGAACAGTATTGAATACCGATTGGGAACGAAGATTTTCAGTTTCAGGTCGCGATCCCCAGCGATCCGGATCGCAACCGTACCGCGATCCGGTACGCCCGATCCAGATCGGAATTCGATGCAGGTTGGGCGATCCATGTGACTATGGGCTCGACAGACACAGAGCAGATCAAGTACATAAAACGACAACACGCTTACATCACCAAAAGAATATATTACATTACAAAACCAGAATGACACAAATTCACTTTTTTCCGTCAAATTTGGAGTACTTTCTAAGTAGTGTGAAAGAAGAATCCATCATATAGTATAGAATTTGGATTGTATCGATAACTGGAAACTTCTAGACCACATTATAAAGGATTGTTAATATTGCATGGAGCACTGGAAGTATATGGGAATATTATAGACAGTTTTCTACTGGGTCAACATACCAAATACTAACTAACGTAATAATAAATCAATAAGCTGAGTTGTACGAAATTTTAGCAAGTAACAAACCAGAATACATCAATTTTCATCTAATGTGAGAAAGCAATAGAGCAATAAAAAAACGAGAAGAGCAGATATCATCTGAATCACTAATTGATACAAGTGAATGTGAAAACAAATACTACATGGGACATTTTAAATGTTCATTCTAACTACAAACCAAAGAGGTAAAACTAGAAAAATATAACAAGAGAAAAACCTGATGTGGATTCCGCTCTATGATAGACTGCTCCTTGAATTTCAATTTACAGGAATAATTTTGGTTCCCTTGAATACGCATCGTGCCATAGTGATCACAATACAGTTTTCCCAATATAAGGTTATATATGGATGTCGTAACCTGAAAGAAGATTAAACGTGAAATTAAATCTTACAGAGTTGGAAACTCGATATTCACATTTATGCAGTACCTTACTCCACTGAAAAACTTCTCCATCATCAAATTTTAAAGTTAAAACCCCAACAGGATCAAGCTGAATTGAGCGACCCCAAAATTTGCTTTTCAGGTTGCTATCTCCCCAAAACTTCCATCCTTTACCCTCACAATGACAGGCCACAATCATTGGGTGATGACTCACCTGTTGCAAGAGTATACCAAGTAATTAAAAGGATTTGTCAGAATACTCCACACTTAGAAAAGTGACCATCTGATATACGGTTCAGGAAAGAAGTAAACCTTCTCAGAAAAGAAACGAAGTCCTTTATCTGGATAGTCGGCCTCATAAGTTTCCCCTAGCAATGGATTAAATGGTTTGCAGTTTCTTCCTTCAGTAGAAGCATATCCAGATACTGCAAATGCAGCCACATTCAAAATCCGCATAAGGCTGTTACCCTAAAACAAATTTGATAGTACAAGGGTGAGACTCGAATGAAAGCAGTCTGTAGCAGAGTCATTCAAACGGATAATAATTAGGCAACACAAAACTAAAAGCAATATACAAGTTATCAACTTATCATGGGGATAAAGAATATGGATTATAAAATCTACAGAATGAGACTTATGGAGCTTGGTTTTCCTCCGTTTTTCCATTTTTTAATATTTGCAATGTTCAAATCTCAAATCATGACGGTAAGTTTTCATTACAAGAACAAAAGTATGCTTAGCATACTCACGCTTTCTATGTCTTCAATACTTTTATATAATCAATCAAGCCACCAACAAATTACAAACCTAAGGCCGTTGTTTCTTATCACACATTCCTTCTCTTTCCATTACTTAGATTCATCAGCCTACGTTAGACTAAATTTCAATTAGTAGAATCCTATCAACGTATTTCAGTACAAAAACTGACATCTGCATAACTTGCAACCTTGCAGTAGTATATCCACTAATCCTTGGTCAAAGTAACTTTTATGTGGTAAAAGTTGATACTTGATAGTAAACTTGATCGTCATAAGTACTCCCGTCATGAGACCAAACATCAATATTTTTCCCAATAATAAAGGCAACTCAAATCAATGTAAGACAACAGAAAGCAAGTTGAAAAATGCCTAACTAAAACGATATCTCCATCACTATAGCATACAGTATATAACACTGGACTCGTGATCCGTAAGTTAAGAGTATGGCAATTAGGATTATGCAATTTATCCAATTCTATTTTAGCAATACTATTATCAAGTTTCAGAACTTCTATAGGCTGACACTGTATCCTGGTTAGCAATTACTAGTCAACTTATATATGCCAAAGGCGGCAAAAGAATGATTGCTTCCATGTCCAGAACCATAATTATATATCTACCAACTTGAAAAATGAACTCACCCTTTTGCCCCATTCATATGCCCGGTCGAGAAGATAAGAGTACTCCAAATCTTCAAAACATTTTTGCAGAGAAGATATGGGTTCATTGAAGTATACAGGAAGACATACTTTGGTAAGATCTTTTCCAATGTTGTCTTTAATCATAGACCAAAGACTTACTCCCTTCTCTTTTTCAATGGGATCAGGTAGCTTCTTCCGTCTTTTTACATGAGGGAAGTTGGTACCAACTGATCTGATGGAAGCGTCAATTTCTGGTTCATTACCTTGAAAGTCATCATCATCAGAAGTAAAAGATGAGGAGCGAATGTCTGATCCTGTACTTCGAAAAGAGCCTGACGACAGGAAGTCCCGAGTGTCAAAGAACGCATTATCTTCATCATCTGACTCTTCCTCTGCAGCATCTCCCCTATCATTATCATCCTCGGATTCACTTGGACTTGCTTCTGACAATAAATAGATGATATTAGCTATTTTAAGAAAGGTAGAAGAAATATTTTTAACACTGTGAAGTATACTTCAATCACTTGCAAGGTATAACCACATTTTAGACGTATAGACAACACATTCGACCAGTGAGAAAGACTTGTTTTCAATATCTTCTTAAGCTAAAACATAATTTCTTTACAATTTGCAGTCCATCTAAGGCTATGGATAAGGATGCAAGGCAGAAATAACATACAACCCATCATATAAAAAGATGGAAATAAAACCTAGCAGATTGTCTTGAACACCAAGTCTCCTTAAAAGTTACTAAACGTACAATTCCCATGTTTCCCATGACCCATTATCTTCCTGTAACATGATAAAAAGAATAACTTGTAGAGCAAAATATTGTGAATATGGCAAAACTCTTTTCACTTGCATCTGAAATTGGTGATGGAAAGAAAGATAAAGAATATTTTAACAATTACAACTCTGGCCTTAACTTCTTTTAAATTATCAATTGACATACAGAATACCCATATTGACACACATCCCACACACCACTGCAAGACAGCAGGGTACTGTCATATTCTCCTAGACAACTGGCACTAAAATATCATATTCCTTGCAGGGAGAAGAAACGATCTTAAGAGTCGATATTGTGAGAGCAAATCAGTTAGTCTGAAATAAAACAACTTCCCAAGCATACCACTGTATTTCTCTTGCCTAAGTCTTGAAGTTGCTCCAACCTCTTTTGACTGCCTTTGGCTCTCATCCACTACTGTGTTCTCGAGATCAACCTTTTCTGTCTACAAGCAACATCAAAAACATTTAATGAATGATCGAAGTAGCAGTGTAGTACACATACTTAGCAGTCTTCTAATCTACTAAAATTGTGCATCATATAGGTATAATGAGATATCAAACACAAATATGATAGCGTGTCACGAAGAATATGGAAGTTATACATCACAGGTACTACAGAGTTCGGAGTTGCTATTCATTTATTGGCATGTGAATGACACAAGCCGTTTGTATAACTGGAAGAACGGAACCATAAACTAGTCATAATACATTAAAAAGACACAGTTGCTAGAGCCTCCACTATTACATGCTTAGATTATGAGAACCCAAAATATAGAGAGCTCCCTAAAACAAGAACAACTTGATCACGTTGTAGTTGGTTTAATCGGCATGAACAAATGTTGATGTAGCGACTTACTGATGATCAAATCACATTTAGGTACCACCAAGACTTAGAGTTACGTAAACATTCACCGTGATGCATTTTCCTTCTAAACAATTTCCGTTCATTTCACTCAAAAGGCATTAGAAGTACACCAAAGGGTTTCCTCATACACACCTACATCTATACAAATCCAAACAAAATTGAACTTATAGCCCACCTACCAAGAGAAAATGATAAATTGATGATAACCTAATCCCCAACTTGAAAATAGTCATGCACAGAATAAATGAACATGGAAGGTTTAAGAATTTCAAATAATACAGTCGAGTATAATCAAACTTTGAGTCGGAAAACTTTTTATGTGACTGAGAAATTACATGTACCTCTAGCATTCGCAGTGTATCCCTGAGAAGCAAATGCTTCTGCTTAAGAAGCACTAACTGATCTTGCATTGCTGCAAATTCACTCCTCATAATATGTTCACTGTCCTGAATGGCTGCCTCGCTTACACCTTCTTCCAATAATCGTTGCCTCAACTTTTCTGTAGACACAGTAACAGCACCTATAGGAGCCATTAATTCACTATTAGACATTCGAGGGAACATGCCCTTCACAGCCTGCAAAGCTTCCATCCACGCAAGTCGATCATCCCTAGTGTCTGCCCTCAAATGCAGCCTTTTTGTCCCAGTAAAAATTGAAAATCTTTTGTCATCTGATCTACTTTCACGAATAGACGAAACCTAAAAGATATAACAGGAAACAATCTCATCATGTCTAGTCAAATAGAACATCAATAGGCATAAACCATCAGATTCAATTGGAGCAATATACACAATAAAAGAACTTACTTGCATTTGAAATGACAACCAGAATCAATATGCTAAACCCATAATCAACATACTAAAACTGAATTCAGATTAGTAAAAGGGACGAGAATTGACCTTAAGATGAACTTCACCAAACGGCTTCCTGTGGGAATGATTGCTACCATTCAAACTAGCAGAATTTCGATGTCTGGACAATCGGCGAAACGATTCGTCACCAATAACCCTAGCACCTTTCTCAGTCTCTTTAGTAACAATAATCTTATCAGGTCCATGAACTTTATAATAAGAAAGCACTCCATCTTGTAACACAAACCATCTAGGTCTCCAACCTTTACCATAATTAACCCATTTATGCAAAATCCCTGAAATCCCACTTCCTACAATATCGTTAATCTTCACATCCCTTTGATCTCCGGTTGTCAATCTCATCATCGGTTGCCGCGTCACATCCAACAACGAAGAATCAAACGTAACGTGATTGTTAGGGTTAGGGTTAGGGTTAGGGTTAGGGTTATGATTATTGTTATTAACGTTATGATTCAGATTACTTTGCTTTGAATTATCCGATCCCAGGACGGCAGATGACGATGGAGTAGCCGGCATCGAATTATTTTGATCAGCCGGAACACAACAAAAAGGATGCATAAATTAAATATATATATATATATATATAATTTATTTATATAATTATATATACAAATATTGATATTAATTAACTAATTGATTTTTAAAAGAATGGAGAATTAAGGAATTGAAGAAAGTAGGGAGTGACGGTGATGATCATCGGAAGTGGAAATGGGTGGATGAGTGAAGAAAGGGATGCGTCAATTGCGGGGGGAAGAAGAAGAAGAAGAAGAAGTCGCCGGAGGGAAAGGGAAGGAATATGGAATATACGCGGTGGTGGTGTGGTGGCGACTAAGGGGGGGGAAAAAAGATGCAACCGGCGGTTATTTGGACCGACTCCACATAACCTACAAGTTTAACGTGGTATTTGGTTATAAACTTTATATTATTTACGAGTATATGTTATATACCAGGTAGAGTACCCGCGATAGCACGGGTTTGTTATATTTTGAATGAACAATCATCTCAATTAATTGAAGCTACAATATTGAGGTGGTTACGAAAAAAACCGTTTCCATAAATCAAGTAGCTGCACCTTGATATTCCAATCGACCTTCTCCCAATTAATGTCACGAACATAGTTGAATTCTTAAGTACCTGCCATTGGAGTGGATTTAACTTTGAGATTGTACGATCAAAAGATTAAAGAGGGTTGGTATTTTGTGGGATTTTGCCTTGAGGTGTTTGTGAATTTGTAAGGGTTTAATGATATGAAATTGTAGTATATGTCCGTCATGTTTAGTTGGATTTAAAGATTATTTAGGAAAAGATTAGTGTTATATTATTAAAAATATATTATTTAATTAATTTGATTCAATATATAGATTATTCAGGGGAGAAGTTTTGTTTCATTATTTAGATTAAAAATTAAAAGATTATGATTATTTAGAAGAAGAGTTGTTTCATGTTTTTTAAAAAGATTGGATACATTTTAAAAGAGAATATGTGTGTGAAAGTGTCGTATATTTTTTCCATATCCGTGTAATTTCCTTACACATTTGATTTGTTAAAGCTATAAGTTGAGCTGGTTAATGGCAGAAATTATATTGCCCATGTTTAGATATAAATAAAATTGGCCTATATATAAGGCTCAATTGGCCTATAAAACATATCAGGTGGTCCAATAAATTATTTGCCAAGTTCTAAAATATAAATAATTATCATTACATTATTTACAATCACAATTAATCCATGTGAACTTGTATTGTATATGCTGGTAACTGTACAATTTGTAATGTATTATGGATTTGGTGAAACATAGTATAAAAAAATTATATACTTTTAAGATGTACTCCTTACGTATAAAATATATAGCGTCTATAAATATTAAATCTGACTTTGTACATCATGTTTTTTAAAAGAACATGACCCTTAATTCAATTTGTAAGTAATAAGGAAATACTTACATTCAAAAATATAACATTTATACATGTCCACCCAAAAAAAAAAAATAATAATAATAAAAGCATCAATCCTTAAGGCTATGTTTGGCGAGGAGCTTTTCAGAGCTTTTAGGAGCTTTAGCTTTTAATTTTAAAAATAAAAGCTTCAAAAATAATAAAAGTCTTGTTTGGTGTGTAGTAGTTGTAGCTTTTAATTTACATCAAAAGCTCCAAATTGAAAAGCTAGGGTATGTTTGGCAAAACTAGATGGAGGCTATAGCTGTTGGTTGTAGCTGTAGGCTGTAGTTGTAGGTTCAAGCTGTAAGCTGTAACTTTGTTTCTGTAAAATTGTTTGGCAAACTAACTGTAGCTGTAACTTTGAAGTATAAAATAACTTAAAAGGAGCTTTTCATTTAAATTAAAAGCTACAGCTACTACACACCAGCTTTTCAATTTGGAGCTTTTCATTTAAATTAAAAGCTACAGCTACTACACACCAAATAAGGCTTTTATTATTTTTGGAGCTTTTATTTTTAATATTAAAAGTTAAAGCTCCTAAAAGCTCTGAAAAACTCCTTGCCAAACATAGCCCTAGTGTGTAGTAGCTGTAGCTTTTAATTTAAATGAAAAGCTCCTTTTAAGTCATTTTATACTTTAAAATTACAACTACAGCTAGTTTGCCAAACAATTTTACAGAAAAAACTTACAGCTTATAGCTTGAATTTACAGCTACAGCCTACAGCTACAACCAACAGCTACAGCTTACAGCTACAGCCTACAGCTAGTTTTGCCAAAGATACCCTAAGCCTACCAAAATATAATGTTAAAAGCTTCATTACATCCCGATATGTATCCCGATATGTAAATATGTAATATATAGATCATAGAAAGTTATCATGCAGTCTTGGATTCTCTTTACTTCATCTTCAAGGAATGCATCCATCTTTTGGTAGATTGACTTTCAACCATTCAATAAATCCCTCAAGAACGTGCTCGTCTACAAATTAGTATAAAATATTCATGGTGTCAAAGAACTGAAACAAATAATTATTTATTGAATAATCTGTACAAATGTTAATATTTTCAACATTATTAAAGGTTTCTTATCCCCGATAGCATGAGTGTATCTTTCATTAATAAATTTTAAAAGAATAGTAGTTAGCAACACTTTTTTTAAAAATATGAGTAATGATATATGGACCAACTTATGTGGACCTAAATAAAAAGCCTAATCTTTCTATTGGTTGACGCAATGTCTCTCTCCGAATATTATTGGTTGAATATGACACATGTCTCACTTATATTTTTAGGCTTACATTAGGTCTCCCTAATTAGGTCTCTCAATCATTTTCCTAAAAATATTGGCATATAGAAAACTATAAAATATTCGTGATGTGTAAACTTAAACAAATAATTATGTAGACAATAATATATAAAGATGTTAATGTTGGAAATAGTGTCCAAGGTCATAACAAATTGGTAAGACTATTCTAAAGGTAGAGCCTTTTTGGGTTACCTTCGATGAACAGTAAGGGAAACAATAAGAGAGATAATGTAACACCCCCAAAATCACCGTTCAGCGGAAGCAAGCTTTGGGGTGCTACTAATCAAATATCACAGCACAAAAGTATAGCAAACGACTTCTAAATGAGACGTTTGTAATAATTAGTTACATACCATTACGAAATAGGGTTTGAAAACATACTGTTTTTGTTACAAAATGAGGTTCCCTAGGGTCCACGCGTATAGCGGGAGATTCTATTACATAATCATAATAAATACAAAAGATGATGCTAAGAATCTCCGTTAAATGCAATTGTAGAAATCATGCGACTCTAGCTAGTACTCGGAAGGGATCCTACTCCGTATGTGTACCTGAGATATAAGCTAAAACAGGTCAACACGAATGTTGGTGAATCTCACAGGTTTATAAATAGTATTGGTATATGAACACAAGATTTCGTCAGTAAGGCCCGCAGGCGTAAATCAAGTATTTGCAATCCAGCAAATGTAAGTAAATAAGTTTTACCGTTGCCATGAGGCTCATAATCGAAGCTTAACCCGTAAGTAGTAATTTGCCCCCGAGACATGCTCGAACCTGAGCAAGCTGAGTAACGAATGATAGTCGCCCGTTTATACAGTACAGTTCGTGGTAGCGCTACTACCCCGGGCGGGGAGGGTCATTTCCCTAATGGATCCATTAACTAGTGTTCGCGCTTAAGTCCATAACTAACGATATATGATGGAGGGACTTCCCCAAATAAATGGTGAGAAAACTCATGCAATTCCGTTTGGTAAATATGTAATTCAGTACTTGTGTTCATAAAAGCAAGCAATATATCTCACCCCAATAGTAAAACAGTAAAAAGTGGGGCTGTAAGACTCACCTGAGCCTTTAGAGTTTATAACAATAAACTGGAATTGATTAGCCGAGTATTGAAGTCCAAAGACTTGTAACCTGAGGGTGTCCACGACACGCGATGGTTATAAGTATGCGAAGGTATCTATCAAGACTACCTTGTAGTTGTTCGTTCAACTTATAATGTCCAAATTACTACGATTCGGTTACTTGTTCGATTGTTTGAAATTATGTGTACGGCCCGTTGGTGATTGTTTGTAATAAAAATCTCATTATTATAATTTTGGTCTCGAACGTTATACTTGAATAGTGTGTTTCAACGTGTTATAGAAGTCGTATCGCACGAGTATTTGAAATTGTGCAAGTTCAACACTTGGTGAGAAACGCGCTTACGGAATCTAAGTACGGGGGTCCGGGGGCAGCGCCCCTGGTAGCGGGGTCCAAGGGGCGGCAGCCCCTAGCGGGGTCCAAGGGGCAGAGCCCCTGGCTGGGGTCGAGCTGCCAGGTCAGCTTGGAAAATTTTTATTTCTACTATACTGCTTTGGTGAAAAACGCATCTGGCCTTGAATTTGGGTGAAATCGGGTGATAAAATTTTAGGTCTCGACACTTGGTAAAATTTGTGTTTTCTGACTCATGCGACACTGGGCTAGTGTCGCTACATGCGACACTAGTGATTTATGCGACACAAAGGTTTCTGCGACATTACGAATCCTGCGACACTACGGCTAGTGTCGCATCATGCGACATTAACAGATTATGCGACACTAACGCTTGTGTCGCTATATGCGACACTAGGAACTTATGCGACACTATTACTAGTGTCGCACTATGCGACACTAGGGTGATTCATGCGACACTAAGCCTAGTGTCGCAGATGGCCTGGAGCCTCTGCGACACTACGGGCTGTTGGCCGGAATTTTCGCCAAAAAGGTGTTTTCCGGCCACCGTTCGACCTGAAACTTTTACCCAACCCATATTTGGACATTTTAAGCTCAAAGAAACAACTAGAACTCAAAAATACTCGAAATCGAAAGGTTTCGGGATTTTGTCGGAAACTTACAACGCGATGAATCGGGATTCCGGAAAGATAGAAGTGTAGATCCTTGCGAGATGCTTCTTTTTCTCCAAATGAGCGTGGTGATTTGAGGTGTTTTTATGGTGTTATTTTGTGGTGGAAGGTGGTGGTAGAAATGGTGGTGGTGTTGTTGTGGAGAGAAAAGGGGAGAAGAAAGAGAAGAAGAAAGAGTAAAGTGAGGGTGGGGAGGTGATGACCTCACCCTTTAGGCAGATTTTTGGGTGGGGACCCACCCATGTGTGGGTCTCCACTTTTAGCTCCGTGCATTCGCGCTCCGCGCGGTGTTCGTTTTCCCGATCGTTAATCGTTAAATAATTATTTTAATTATTTTAAAGTGTAAGTTTTTAAAGGAGACAGAGGTTAATTAAATAAACTTTTCAAGTATTTTTACCATTTATTTAATAGTCCAATTGGTCTCGTTTGTTGTGCGTTTTATGTCTAAGTCGCGTAGACTCTTATAATATGATACGAAGTGAACTCGAAATATTATCAAAATAATATTTTTGGTATGTTATTGTCAATATATAATTTTTATATTAATCAATAAAATTAATCACCAACGTCCGTATTTTACTTGAACCGAAATACATTCGATTTAGTTTGCGTACGATTTACACAAATCGCATTTTTGTATATATATTCAACAATATATAATTTGATACATCAATTAGCCTAACACAGAACTAATTACATGTATTAACAGAGAATTAGGCACTAATTTCTAGTCCTAATTTGGCGGGTGTTACAGATAATATTAAGTTAGAATTAATATTGTAGTTAATTAATTAGTTTGTTAATTTATCATAGTTGATAAATTAATTAGAAGCTAAAAGTAATTAACAGAAACTATAAAGAATGTTTAGTTAGTTTATTAATCGAATATTAATTAGAAACTAAAAGGAACATTCTGGAAACAAGTTCCAACCGGCGGTTGGAAGGTTCAACCGGCGGTTGGAGGATTAGGTTGCGTTTAGTTGTGGAAAATTTTTCTAAATTTTCCATCTCCAATTTTTTAGAAAATTGGAAAAGTTTTCTACCTCTAGAAAAGTGGTGGAAATTTGAAAAATGTGTTCAAATGCTATTAATTTTCTATTTTAGAAAACTGGAAAACATGTTCAATTGCATCTATTTTCCATCATTTTTTTGTTTCTGTTTTCCTTTTACTTATGCTTTTGAACTTTCAAGTCAATTTATTAATTAGGGTATTTTTCTGTCAATTGCTATATAATAACAATAACAATTTCGTAGAATAAAACAAAATCAAAGACCACATTGAAAAAAGCCTAATGAGATGAATCTAAATGAAAATGCAATCGAACACCCAACTAAAATACCACTTTCATTTTATTTTTTTGAAGAATGCAGACAATTATCATTAAACCTGAAAATAAGAAAGTTATAGTACAAGAACACTCCTCACACTACAAGTCGTAGTCAGGAGGTACAAAAAACACAAGAAACCTACAACTGAAGAATGCAGCATTACATGACAGAATTGTACTCTCCAATACCACTAGTAACAAACAGAAAAAAGCTAGCATATGATGACCAAAACATACAGAAAAATTAGAATCAGACCCTTCAGAATCTTCATATACAGCAAGATCCACAACAAAACATTTGTTGAGCACAACACATGATTCATCAAAAATTCTGATCAAACACCCGACAAAATATAGTTGAATCAGCATCCAAAAACGACTAAACATCTTCAGCACTATTGCCTACGAGATCGACGACTCATATGCTTATCCCACAATGCATTCGCAATTGAAGCTCTAACTTGAACCATTTCCTCATTATCGGTCATGTTCAAATGAAAACCTTCTTGGACCACGTTCAAACCTTCGCCCGGAACTTCAAGATAGTCACGACCATATATAGTGAACAAATTGTCAGCCCTATCTTCCATCCTAATGTAATTATGCAACGCGCAACATGCATGTGGAATCAACATTTGGCGTCTTAATGGGTAGTTTGGTATATCCCCCAAAATAGAAAATCTCGCTTTAAGTACACCAAATGTTCATTCTATAACGTTTCGAACTGATGAATGCATAAAGTTGAACATTTCTTCTTTTCCTCTTACTCCTCTTACTCCAGCACGTTGCCAATCAGAACGATGGTACCTCTGACCACGATATGGAGCTAAAAATCCTTTTAGATTTGGATAACCACTATCAACAACATAATAATAATCTACACAGTAAAAATAATAATATATAAGTTAAGTTAGAAATATGATACAGTTTATACTTGATAAAAATAAAATAAAGAAACTTAAAGATACACAAATCTTACCACCAGTCGGTATAGGGAATTTGTTTTCTGGTCTAATTACGACATCATAAAATACTCGAGAGTCGTTAGCTGTTCCCTCCCAACCAGTATACACAAAAGTAAACATCATATCATGTGAGCAAATAGCCATGACATTTTGAGTAACAAGTACCGCTTTTCTTCCACGAAATGACTTTTGTTTTGATGCCGGTGCCCAAGCTGCTACATGAGTACCATCAATAGCCCCAATACAATTCTGCATAAAATACACAAATGATAAAATACTTAAGTACAAAATATATCATAAATAAAGAAAAAGAAAAATAAAGATAATTGTAATTTAATTTTATATACCTTGAAGAATGGATACCATCTTGAATCTGCACGTATTTCCGGTTGCACTTCACCCCTGTTAACTGGCTTAACAACTATAAGGGCAAAAGCCTTTAGTGCTCTTAACGCAGTCTTGAACCAATAATGAACAGTTCCAGTAGAGTGTTGAAATCGGTCGGAAATTTCTCTCTGTGTGTTGCCATGGCATAAAATTCGCAAACTCATTGCCAAACCTTCTTCTACACTAACATCCCGTGAATCGTGCAATAAATCCATCATCTTTAATATATCACATAAGTTCAAAAACACGTGTGGCTTCATCCTAAATAACTCATAACATTGGATAAGATGTCCACATATTATTTCTCTTATGTATTCTTTCCCACTAAGCATTGATATCCGGCAAGGAATCCGATCGATAAAATACTTTGTATACTTTGTTAAAAACATGAATATTATTAGATTAGTTGTATCCTCATCTTCATCCGAATAATAGCTAGAGCTGCTACTTGATGAAATTGACATTGCGCTTCTTTTTCTGCACAATAAGCATCCTTAACCATGACGTTAGAATAAGATAAAATAACTCATACATGACATTAATATATATATATATATATATATATATATATATATATATATATAAGACAGGAAGTTTAACAAGCATAATAGTAACCCAAAGTTTCATACATAACGTTAACAGAATACAAAGTTACATACATAACAACATAATTCTTACTAACTTCCAGCTTTAAACTCATCAAAAAGTAGTACGACACATCAACTACTAAAATAAGTCTACCAGGTTTTTCCTATGGCACACATGATCGAATTATAAGTTGTCAAGCCAACCCTTCCTCCTATCTTCAGACATTAGAATAAACATTTTTCTCCAATTAACATCAACAAAACGTTCAAGTGCTTTGTTGTATGAGTTAGTGCTAATGTCAGGTGTAGATTCTAGGATAGACATGCATTCCCTAATAGAGAACTCCTCTTGTGCTGAACTTGTAACTTCACTAGGCGTTGTCTTATATCTCTCAGCTTTTGCTAAATCTCTTTCCTTCCTAGCCATCATTGATTGTGACCATACATCCATCAATGCCTCATATTTAGCTTTTCCAGAATCCTTTTTCATTCTCCTCATTCCAGGCATATCACCCTCGGACTTTCTTTTTTTACTACCACTTTCAGCAAACTGATCATCACCTAAAAATTCTTCCTCAAGCCTATGTTCCTCTTCAGAAGTTTGAGGGGCGGTAGTCGATGCATTATGAAAAGTACCCGAAGCTGTAGAGTTACCATAGACTTGAGACAATAATGAATATATCTTGCAACCTTTATTCTTGAAAGTTTTAAAGATCTTATCTCACTGCAATATATTACAAATTAATACTTTGTTATTTACATAATAAGTAAGAACCATCAGCTTCTTATTATGCCTAAAAGAATTCATACCTTAAAATATTCATCCCATATAGTGTCGTTAGCAAATACTTTACCAGAAAGTGAGTCCCATGTAACACCGGTGTTATTAATCAATTCATTAAACTTGGTATGCACAATTCTCATTCGTTGATATTTTCCCTTCAACTTTTCTTGTCCATATCTTAAACCAAACTTTAAAAAGATTTCTTCATCCATTTCAATCCAGTCTGTTCCTTTAAAAATTGGGGCCCCATTAGGATCTCTCTTAACCCTCTCTGCCAAAATCTCTAAAAAATACTTCTCACGTTCATCGCTCCACTCCATAGCATCTCCGTGAGCCCCACTATGTCCACCCATCTACACATTGTAAAATATTAATCTAAATTGCTTATTATATAATGCCAAACACACACATAAATGTATAGATATCTGTATTACAATACTCATCGTGGGGGTGTCACTACTATCAGTGACATAGATTGTCGAAGTTGTAGGAGATGGGCTACAACTTCGGCTCATCCGATAGCCCAAGTTAGCCAGTAAAGTATAAGGCCTGAGATTAATCAAGATTCAAGAACCATCAGTTGCAAAATAAACGCAAACTAGAGAATTTCTTATTGGAGACCAAAACTATTTTAACTCATTGCATGTTGAACCTTTTTGACCCATTACATTGAGGTACAAACAAATAAAAGGAATGGAACCATGGGAAAGCTTCTATGTGTTGACAAAAGGCATCATGGGACCATTCAAAAAAGAAGACATTTGATGTAGTAATGGTCATGGACTTGTCTACTAAAATATTGGTGTACTAAAATTGTGTGAGATCATACATAGAAGTCGTCCATAACAAAAGTTGAATTATTTTCATTATAAAAACATAACAAACTCTACTCTTACACTTACGGAGAGACATATATGCGGTTTGAGAAACTAATCAGACATTATATCTATACTTTGTCATTTACTTAATGTGCATAAATCAAACCCCTATTTATAAAACTTTGAGCTTTAGCTCATCAACAAGATAAAAATTAACAAGCCACATGGTATGCCCCTAGCGCACATTCATTATACCAAATAGCTAAAATCCAAATTTGATCAAAAAAGAAACATATCTCATGTGCAGCTTGCATAAATAAATCAATTAATTCATATACTTGAATTCAAAAGCATCTTATTTTGTGGCCCCATCGTTGAACCTCTTTGTACTGATTCGTTGATATATATGAAATTTTAAAGGTAAAATAAAGATATTTAAACAGGCTCATATTCCAATTTGAGTGTGACATCAAACTTTGGTGATGATTAGAAATTGCTACTTAGACTCTTAACATAAGCTAATAACAGTTTCTTAAATGAAGATTCTAAAAATCAAGATGATAAAAATATAGTTATTAATTCGGTATTATTATGTTTTTAAGTAGTACTCAAATCAATTAATGAAGCCAACAATACTCAAATCGATTAATGAATCCAACAATGTAGAAACAACCACACCTTCAGATTATTACCAAAAAAAAAAAATTGAAATAATCGGACCAAGAGAAACTCGAACAGATGAGAACCCATAAGAAGACAAGGAGAAGAAAAATACCTTTGTAAATCGATGAGACTACCGTAGTTGAAGATGATGAGTTGCTTGTGCACACAGATACAATGGTTGAAAGGCAACAATCAGAGGTTGTAGTTTGAGTGTGGCAGATATGGTGGAAGGAATATCAGGTAGGGTTATAAATGTGGGGATGGGGGAAAATGAGGAAAAAGGTAGAAAATAGTGTCTTTTGTTTATAAAGGAAAATAGGAGAAAAGCGTGGATCCGACTTTTCCCAACTCCAGTTATAATTTAGAAAAACCACTTTTCCATTTTCTTGGAAAAGTTTTCTGGAAAATTGCTAATTTGAACACATTTTTCAATTTTTTATTTTTCTTGGAAAAATTTTGTGGAAAAGTGGGGCAATTTTCTTCATCTAAACGCAGCCTTAGGGTTTGTAAATCGGTTCGAAGCGTGTTTGACTTGGGAAAGGATTAATCCAAACCGCCGGTTGAAGGTCGTCTGAATTTGTCCCACATCGGCCAGGGATTAAAACCCCAAGGCATCCTCTACCCTATAAATAGAGGCCTAATCCAAGGTTTCCAATCATCCCAGATTCGAATTGAATTCGTTTCTTTCTCTCTTTCTCATTCATAATCCTTGTGAGAGTTTACACGACGTAGAGTCGGGACCCTAGGATTTGGAGTTTCTCTTGGTTCACGGGTATGACGCATTAGAGGTATTCTATTTTCGGTACTCGCCATCCAAAGCATGGAAGGTCGAGCAAGGAGTATGCGTGAAGGTTCTGCAAGGTTGTCTGCGCGTGAGAAATTGGTTTTCTCAAAGGTTAGTATTTTCTCGTTTATCTATTTATTTTGTTATTGTTAATAGCTTTATTAAGTAACGGTTCTTTAGGGTTTAGTTTTAAGTTGCTCTAGATTAATAGTTATTTTTCCGCTGCATATGTTAATCTAGTTAGGGAATAGAAAACACAATAGTGGTATCAGAGCGTAGGCTTAATAAGGTTAGCAATACAAAATGTAGATAAATTATATTATTTGAAAATAAAACTATCTTTTTATTTTGTCCAAATAACTAAATTAAATATATATGTATAATAGATTTATATATGTATACAGTTAATTTATTTACTAATCAGACCTTAGTATTTTAATGGTTTAAAATATATGCTCAATTTTTAAAATATTTTAAAATAGAACCCTGAACCTTAAATGTTTAAGAGAGACCTTATATATAATATGATTTATATATATGTATCATTTAAGTCTAAATACATCGTTAGTCAATTGATAAATCGGCTCACCCATAGAGAACAAACTATAAGAGAGGTATAAGGTGGGTCTTTCTGATTCCCTAAAGAAGTAGGTTTTTAATAAGCTTCGCGCTGACCTGCTTCCCTGCTTCTTTGTGCGTTCAATGGAGTTACCGAGGACTTTTGATAGGATGATGTCAAGATTAAAAGTAGGCTTAAAATAGTAAAACAAAATCCCGTTTTAGCTATAGAAAAATGTGAATTGTATGCTAACCCATGAGAACCGCACATTTCTCGTATGGACTGTTAATGGAGCGTGTGTGGTTAACCGGCACATTAATATGAGGACATATTGAGAGGTGATGTGGACTCGCGATTCTCGAGCGTACTCGAGCCGGGCACCACGCGGGGTTTGCATGGTTAGTTCACCATCTAGTTCATGATCCTCGGCATACCAGTCATGAATGGTAGATGAGCATAAACGAGATTAACATGCCATTGATAGGTATCAATGAATCTCAAAGATCTAGGAGTTTCATAGAAATGAAATAGACAAAAGTATTTTATTATATGATTACGGCGACCATTTTCATATAACTGAAAATATAGATCTTAGCCTTAATTAGAAAATTGGGTAATTAATTAAGGAATAGTCAGACTAACTAAAATAGTTTTATCTCAAAATATCTTGTTGAAAATGGTAATAATCCTCTTGTTCTCAATTCCGCAAATAACCTAAACTTCTCACTACTCTCAGTTCTTGGGAGGGAAAGACTTACCAGTTCAAAATGTATGGACGGGTAATGTAACCCTAGGTTCACTCTAAGGAACAAGGAGTATGTTCTTGATGAGCTGTGAAACCATAGGTACGAGAACAAGGAGTATGTTCCCGACGAGAATAAGGAGTATATTCTCGATAAGTAAATTCTCACTATTGATAGTGATTCAACCCAAGAAGAGATTAAAGCTCATCGGAAATATTATGATGTTTGATACAAAGTTATGGTCAACATAATACTGTCCGGTCAGCCATCTGTCTACAAACAGTTTATAACCTCATGTCAAATGGTTTTGAATGAGAAAGAGACCTGAATAATGGAACTCCAAAATTACTGAGCAAAGGATCAAGAAGATTGATGTGCCTTTTTAGCTTAGCAGCTCCTGTGTTGTCAATTGGTCATAATGCATAGAAAAGGAAAAGATCTGGAATAGCTACGAATGGAAAGTTCAATCGTAGGGCTAAGAGAAGGATTGAATCTAAAATTGCACCGGAAAATGATCCAAAGGAATCAGTATGTTATACTGCAACACAGAGGAGCACTAGAAGCGTTGCTGCCAAAATATCTGAAGGACCTTAAAGACAATAAGGTCAAAAGGATTCAGGTATATAAATGATCGAACTCCACAAAACTACGACTTATAATTCGTAGGTCTTGAATATAGGGTGTGGTACTCACATTTGCACTATATTGCAAGGCCTAAAGGAAAGTACAAGTCTGAGGCATGGAGAGCTCAACTTAGTCATGGGAGACAAGAGAGTCACGCCCATTGGAAAGTTTGAGCTCATGCTAAAATCAGGAGTTAGGATACATTTAAATAATTGCTGTTATTCGTCAGAAATGACAAGTAAAATAGATTCATTTCATGCTTATTTAAAGAGAGTTATCAGTTTCATTTAGAAATGAAAATGGTGATAAAGCGTCTACTTGCAAAGGCATATATGATAATGTTGAATAAGTCAGCAAAGGAATTTAAATGACGGTTCGTCTAAAATGCTTGACAAATCCAAATTGTGGCAATATCATCTAAGGCACGTAAACAAGAAAGAATATCGCCCAAACTTCAAAAGTATGGAGTGTTAGAATCATTCGACCTTAAATCGGATGATGTATGCAAATCTTGGTTATTGAGCAAGATGACTAAATCACTATTCACATATCATATGAAAGAAGTGATGGATTGTTCGACTTGCTATACATGGATGTATGTCGACCATTCTGATGCGCTATAAAAGATGGAAATAGCTACTATGTTGCTGATTACTTCAGTAGACATGGATATGTTTATCTGATTAAACATAAGTCAGACACTTTTGAAAGTTCAAAAGGTGTTAGGACGTAATATAGAGAGCCAAATGGGCAGAAAGATAAAGGTACTCCGATCCGATAGGGGAGGAGAAGACCTTAGTATCAAGTTTCTTGATCATCATAGACATTGTGGAATGGTTTCACAAAATTGACTCCTCCTAAAACACCGTAGCTGAATGGAGTAACAGAGAGGAGAATCGAATCCTATTAGACAAGGATTCAATCAATGATGAGTCAGGTAACACTTCTAATAAGCTTATGGAGTTAGGCATTAAAAACAGTTTCGCATATCTTAAATCTAATACTTATCAAGAAAGATGATGTGGAAGGGAAAAGTTTTTTCTCTTGGGCACATCCACATCTGGGGTTGTGAAGCTATCGTTAGACGAGAAACTTAGCACAAACCAGAAGCCAGATGAGAAAAAGGTATCTTTTCATCGGTTATCCACATAAGTCGTTTAGATATTTGTTGCTCAAAAGGGAGTGTTTCTCGAGAGAGAAATAATATCTAAAGAGGACAGTGGGAGTACAATTGATCTTGAAAAGATTCAAGGATCGACCGATGATGAACCTATAGTAAACACTGACACTCAACAAGAGGTGGAGACACCTGTTGAACTTGATGACATATCCTTTCCCGCTCGTAGTTGTAGAGTTAGCAAACCTCCTCGGTTCTATTATGGTTTCCATAAAGAAGAACATGATAAGATTAGTGACAGTACACTAATTGAATTAGATGAGTCTGCTAACTACAAAGGAAGTGATGGCAGACCCTAAGGCTGCTAAGTGAAAGGAAGCTGTGAAAAGTAAGATTCAATCTATGTCTGACAACCAAGTTTGGAATTTGGTTGACACTGCACTCGGTCTCAAGACAGTGAGTTGTAGGTGTATCTTCAAGAGGAAGATAGACATGGATGGGAAGTGCACACTTATAAAGCTAGGATGGTAGCGAAGGGCTATACTTAAACTTTCGGGATTGATTATGAGGAAACCTTCTCACCAATAGCTGAAATAAAGTCAATTAGGATATTGCTTACAATAGCTGCATTTCATGGTCATGAAATTTGGCAGATGAATGTCAAAACCACTTTCCTTTAACAGGAAACTAACAGAGGATGTGTTCATTGCACAACCGGAAGGTTTTGAAAATTAACAAAGTATCCTAATAGAGTGTGTAAGCTTTAGAAGGCCGTTTATAGATTTAAACAGGCTTCTTGTAGCTGGAATATCTACTTCCATAAGAAAGTCTAACAGTTTAGATTTCTAGAAGCAAAGATGAGTTCAACATATGTGTCAAAGTCAGTGGGAGCATTGTAGTCTTCCTGGTATTATATGTAAATGATATAATACTCATAGGAAATGTAATCCCAACATTACAAGGTGTAAAGAGTCGATTGGGAGAATATTTCACCGTGAAAGATTTGGAAGATACAATATATTCTTGGTACAAAGATTTACAGAGATATGTTGAAAACGTCTCAAAGGACTTAACCAGGACATGTACTTAGAATGAAATTTTGAAAAGGTTTTAAAAAGGAGAATTCTAAGAAAAGGAATCTACCCTTACATCATGGCATAAAGATTACTAAAAGATTAGTGTCCAAAGACTGCAAAAGATTGGACTAAATGAGTCGAGTTCCATAGGCTTCGGCTATAAGATCGATCATACATGCCATGAAGTATACAAGACCCGATGTCTCATTTGCTTGGAGCATAGTGAGTTGACATCAGGAGAATTCTGGTAAAGGTCATAAATAGCTATAAAAGAATATTCTTAAGTATTTGAGAAATACTAAAGATAGATTCTTAGATTATGGTGGAGAAGAGAAACTTAGAGTAATGGTTTATATTGATGTAAGTTTACAAACAGATAGAGATGATAGTCGTTCACAGTCTGGTTGGGTATTCTTACTGAATGGGGGAACAATAAACTTGAAAGGTTCAAAGCAAGATACAATAACAGATGAGAATTTGAGTATATTGAAACTTGCAAGACTTAAAAGAAGTCATAAGGATGAGGAATTTCATTGATGATCTTGGAGGTGTTCCAATAGAACGAATCCTAGTGAAATGATATGTGTTAATGTAGAGTCCAAAGCACATTGAAGTAAAATACTATTTTGTTCAAAGGAAGATAAGGGACACATGATTGTGATGGACACATGATCAGTAAACGTGCTAGGAGCATAGGTTTACGAGATAAAGTTTTAGTTGTTTGATTTTGAAACATAACAAACAATGATGGGAACTAGAATAGACTTGGTGATAAATAATGGGGATTATTTATGGGAAGGAGTTCTACCATTTACTATCGTTTATCATTGTGTTTCAGTTTAGCATGTTTAGACACCACTTCCAGAGTAATCAGAATTACTAAAACCTCCTCAGTCGATCATACTATAGGAAGTATGTGGTGAATAAAGACTGTCATGGAGTGTTAGTAGATTGTCTATGGAGATTAGACATTGCATGGAGATTGCTGCAACACTCATGGGTACTTAATGGAGATTTAAGTATAGGAGAAACCCGCACTCATGGAAGTTACTTCATGGATTGAAATCACGAGTAACTCTCAGATGATAATATCTTATATTCTTAAAATGGAGATACATTTGAGTTCCTAGTTTTCAAGTCAGTTATATTTTAGCTTATTCAAACGCTGTGCGTAAATGCCAGTCATAAAGGATACGCTAGGTATGACATGATGAGTTGACTAGTGCTATGTATGCGAAATTTATTTGTTCCTTTTGCCTAAGAGGAAAAGCGATATCCATGGGCCCTCTGATGATTAAATATTGACTCATAAAGTGCTTGGCCAAGCCAGGACTAAATTGATATGTACAATTCAGTAGTCCCATATAGTCAAATTGATCGGAAATCAGAAAACATAATCTTGAATCTGGAGATTGAGAAAAAAATCCATGTCCCAGTTTCATACGATATCTGAAACAAAGGAATATATGATCACTTATCTAAAAGGAATGTCACTGGATATGATCAGAGTTCGGCAGATGCATTGGATGGCACCTCTACTTAGGATAGAGACGGACCAATAGTATTTGATGACTTGTCCAAGTGGGAGACTGTTGGAAATAGTGTCCAAGGTCATAACAAATTGGTAAGACTATTCTAAATGTAGAGCCTTTTTGGGTTGCCCTCGATGAACAGTAAGGGAAACAATAAGAGAGATAATATTAAGTTAGAATTAATATTGTAGTTAATTAATTAGTTTGTTAATTTATCATAGTTGATAAATTAATTAGAAGCTAAAAGTAATTAACATAAACTATAAAGAATGTTTAGTTAGTTTATTAATCGAATATTAATTAGAAACTAAAAGGAACATTCTGGAAACAAGTTCTAACTGGCGGTTGGAAGGTTCAACCGGTGGTTGGAGGATTAGGGTTTGTAAATCGGTTCGACGCGTGTTTGACTTGGGAAAGGATTAATCCAAACCGCCGGCTAAAGGCTTCAACCGGCGGTTAGAGGCCGTCTGAATTTGTCCCACATCAGCCAGGGATTAAAACCCCAAGGCATTCTCTACCCTATAAATAGAGGCCTAATCCAAGGTTTCCAATCATCCCAGATTCGAATTGAATTCGTTTCTTTCTCTCTTTCTCATTCCTAATCCTTGTGAGAGTTTACACGACGTAGAGTCAGGACCCTAGGATTTGGAGTTTCTCTTGGTTCACGGGTATGACGCATTAGAGGTATTCTATTTTGGGTACTCGCCATCCAAAGCATGGAAGGTCGAGCAAGGAGTCTGCGTGAAGGTTCTACAAGGTTGTCTGCGCGTGCGAAATTGGTTTTCTCAAAGGTTAGTATTTTCTCGTTTATCTATTTATTTTGTTATTGTTAATAGCTTTATTAAGTAACGGTTCTTTAGGGTTTAGTTTCCTAGTTGCTCTAGATTAATAGTTATTTTTCCGCTGCATATGTTAATCTAGTTAGGGAATAGAAAACCCAACAGTTAATACCTTCAACATTATTAAAGGTTTCATTCTCTGCGGTAGTATAAATAATATTTTCATCCGTAAGATTATAAAGAATATTAGTTAATAACCGACAAAAAGTTTTGTAATTCTATATAGATTAGGGTTTATGTATGAATACCTTCTATTTGTTGGAGAGGATCCTTGGATTGAGGGTTAGCCACGTTTTTAGAATCATGGAAGGGATGTAAGGTGGATGAATGAAATGGATTAAAGGTGGGAATATGATTGATATATATAGGCTTAGATTTGTAGTAGTATTTTAGGTAGATAATATCAAAAGGGTTGGTGGAATGGGTCGCGTATTTTTTGGAGTGTCTATCGTCATATATTTTTTTGGGTGTGAATCGGCATATTTTTTTGGGATATATTATTTAATAATATTAAATGGTGATCATTTATAGGTTTAATAAATTAAAATAATAAAATAATAATAATTAATGTTGTGGGCAGCTTTTTTTTAATCCGATATGGTATGGATTTGTTATATTATTAATAACGGCATATTGTTAATTTATAGTTAAAATTTTCATTGTAAAATAATTCATATTTTTATTAATTATTAAAATAAATTGTAGAAAAATATTGAAGGGAGGTAAGTGTAATTATCATGATTAAACACACACTATTAGATCTTAAAGGAGAAACCCATCAAAGGGTTCAAATTGATCCATGATGTCCTGTTTTAAATATAATTAAAGATACGAAGAAGATATATTAAGATAGTAGTTAAGTTATGTTCAAACTAAATGTTCTGTTTATATTTTGATTGAGAAATGGTATATAAGTTTGATTACATTTACCTATATCTATAAAAGTATATACATAATTATCTTACTGGTTGAATATTTTCTCTCTTTTAATTTCATTCAATCAATTTTTCACATGTATCAATCACATTTTTATATCTAAATTTAGATCTACAAGTTTAGGTATACCAATCATTTTCCATTTTAATTTTGTTTTAAAATAAGAATTTATTATACACTTTTAATTAATCAAAATGCTTTTATAAAGTCAAGATCAAATAATATTGTTATTGTGTAGTACCTGAAAATGACACTTATTCGAGATGGATAATATATATATATATATATATATATATACACACACACACACACACAGACGCGTGTCACATCCCGCCAAACGGTAATCTACGATTAGTGTGAGTAATTGCGGAAGCTTATGACGTGACGGGGCGCGAGCAGTAATCAAACAATACACAATCACAAAGCATATGGTTATTGCTAAACATAATGTATTAAGATGCCAAGTTTGATAGTTATTACAAAAGGTTACGACTTAGAAAGTCGTAATAGTAGTAGTATGGTTTAAAACAATATTGTCTTAAAATACATAATTTCAAAAGTAGATTTCATAGGTATGACTGCAGTGATTGCAGTTATACAGAGGAAATCTCAAGTGTCCCAAAAGTAGTGGCATTCTAAATAGTCCGGGGTTGTCCATCCTGAATGCATGCAGTTCTTACGTACGTAGCTAATTTCCTGAAAAACATAGAGAAAACGTCAACAATAATGTTGAGTGAATTCACAGGTTTTATGTATGTGGTTTGTTAAACTATGTTTGTTTGTATGTTGTTAAAATATTTAAAACAATTATTAGAATTATTAGAATGTTATTCCAATAATATAGTCGCAGGTATGCAAAATACAGTTATGTAGGGTTGTTACCCAAAAATAATACCGGTTCTTTGCCGGTGTATAAAATGTGGTGTGTATTCCGGTCTAAATCAAATAGTAGGAAATTTTATTCCTAAGTAATAGTAGTTTGTGGGAAAACTTAGACTATGATCCCCCGAAAGGTGAGCTAAACCTCACGGGTTAAAGTAACACAACCTAACCCTATAACCAAACCACGATCACAGGTAAATTGTTTGCCTACATGACAAGTAAGTATAAGCTCCAAAACTATGGGAGGGTCGTCACGGCGATAGTACTATCCGTATACTCAGTGGCTAGAGTCGCCTAGCTAATGGTTATAGTCTGCATAACATAAGGGCTTTTATGCACACAGTGTAAGTCTAGATCCGTACTAATATTCGTTGTCTAGTTTCCCAAAAAAATATGAAAATGTTATTTCAATAATCAAACGGTTGTATAAAAACAGTAAAGAATTTATATGATTTTGTTGCTTGTGTTAGCATGCAATTTCTATGTTTATCACCCATATTTTCAAAAGCACAAAACATTTAAAGAAGGGGTTGTGAACTCACAGTAGTAGTAGTGGTGATGTGAATGCTAGCTACTGAAGAATGGTCGCCCAAGTAGGTTAACCTATGTATAAAAACGTATTAACATAAGCACTTTGATTGTTTATCAAATTATGTTAACAGTTCGTTTGTTTTTGAAGAAGTCATTGATTACTTAATTTGTACTAGTCGTTGGTGATAAACGTGTTGAACATAATTAATATTTCACAAATTATGTTTATCGTCAAATCAAACGACGTGTGTAAGTATATATATCTATATATATACTTATTAGTTGAATATATATATATATATATGATTTGTAATTGTCGTGTATATATATATATAAATGTCGTTGTCGAATATATATATATAGTTTGCCGAATATGTTTTAAAAATATAATTTTATTTCTTACGAAAATAATCTAGTTTCATCCTATTGTATAATATATATATATATATATACAAAAGTAGTTATACGAATTTGTGTATTTATAAAATGTCATTTTATAAAATTTGTATAACTTGTCGTATTTTAATGATTCTCGTACATTGTCGTGTGTATATAATATATACGTTTGTCGTTTGTATATTTACATCTATGTTTTTCCAAAATGCTATTTTATAAAATACATTTAACTCGTCGTATTTTTAACACACCAAAATTAGATCCATTTTTTTTTAAAGGTCGGAAGCGAAATCCCAATTACATTATAAACATAGATAACATGATGTCATCTACAAAATTTACATAAGTTATATGTACTATTTATTAATGTTTACAAAACACTAATTGTACCCTGGGCATTATATATCAAAACATATATCAAAGTTTGAATAACATCAGAGTATGACTATGGTCAAACATTCTTCAATCATTCCTTGCCCGACCCAAATCATCTCAAAACCTGCAAGGAGTAATTAACGGGATTAGCACGAAGCTAAGTGAATAAACCTGTTACTAACAGTTTGACTTAGCTCAACGATATTAATTAGCAACAAATAACACATAGACACTACATCATCAAGAGGATCGGTGGTCCTTGTGGCGCCCTCAGTCTGTGGTGGCCCACCAAGCGACACTTACAATCACTGCAGGCCAATACAGTGATTTACCGATAACTGATTGTTACCTTTAGTCAATATGTGTTCCATTCTCAACACATGATCACAAATCTCACATTGACTAACCTGTAACAATCAGTCCGACAGTCGTTGACCTCCAATTCATTACAACCATACGTCACAATTATATATATATATATATAAATCTATCAACAACAATCAATAATCACTATGTTTATTTCGCTGTAACTAATATGTTACAACTAAACCGAACCGAAGTTTCAAGTCTATTCACCTGTCAACTTTGCTCCAATCACTCAGCTGACTAAATCACCGAGTCTTCGAGTTATCTGTCAATACAACAAACACTTTAGTTAATAACTCAATTCAACTTATTCAACTTACTTAATACAAGTACATATATACTTATTCACACACACAAAAGCACAACAATATGTACCCTGATTTTATTACTGTTTTTGTTCCATACCCGATCAGCTCACATTGCCTTAGCCGATCGGCTAAGGGCTTTACCCGTTCGGCTCACATTGACCCGATCGGCTAATTTAACTAATTTTTAAGACATTTATTTAAAGGCCAAGTTCTGTTTAAGTTTTGTTCTATTCCAGCCGTATGGCTAATTTTACCCGATCTGCTAAACAAGCCATAACCGATCGGCTCACTAGCTATAGCCGATCGGCTACATAGAAATTTTCCAAGACTTTGTTCCAAGGCTAAGTTCTGTAATCAATTTGCACTAAGTTAGCCGTTCATCTAATCTTACCCGTTCGGCTATACAGTGTTTACCCGATCGGCTCAACCCATATAGCCGATCGGCTATGAGGTTTAAACCCAGAACCTGCACGACCTATTTCTATTTCCTGCACAAACCCTAACTTGAATTTTACATTAACACAGCTTCGAACTCAAGTTTTTAACTATGCTATAGTCATATAAACATCATATAACACCAAATAAGCATCAATATCAACTTCAAATACTAATTCTATACAAAATCAATCATATATCTAACCTAATTAAATCAAACCATGTATATCAAATAAAAGCTTCAAATACACTTACAATTAAGAAGAAGATGAAGATGATATAATCTGATGTAAATTCCAAAATCACAGCTTATGAAAATTGAGAGATTGTCAATTTGATTTTTATGTTAAATTCATATCATACCCAAGGTTTGCAAAGGAAAGGAAAATCACAGGGAAGAAGGTAAAGGTCGGGTTATACCCAATTCCATTTCTATATCACAGTATAATTATTATACCCGTTCTAACTCTATTATCTGGAACCTAAATACTATTTGCAGAAAAACTATTTTATTTTACTGTAAACTATAACTATTTAAAATGGTTAATATTTTACTAGTCACAATTAATCCTTTAACTGAATTTTCTAAGTTATAATCCAAAACATATAAAACACAATATGTAAATATAACAATTAATAATATATATGTAAAGAAATTTACCGAATTACCCTCAGGTCACAAAAGTGAGTGTTACAATATTAACTTGATAAACATATCCAATAATCGTTTCCGTTTTAAAAGTTGTCATGTCCAATCGGTTCGTATTATTTTGAGTATATTCTTGTATAAAATAATGTCTCGTGATCGTGTACCATTTTTCTACCAAGTTTTTATGTCGTGTAGTCGTTAAGTTTTTTGTACCATTTAATATCGTATCGTGAGTGTTTGGCCAAAAATACATCGCCAACCGATCGGGTACATATGCCTCAAGCCGTTCGGCTATCAACCACTAGCTGTACGGCTAGTTTGGGTGAGCCGTTCGGCTCCATGATCTTCCAGCCGATCGACTGGCCCAAGCCAACCGATTGAGTTGGTTTCCCCCGTACAGTGGCTAGTTCGTGGATCATAGGTTACATACAAATATAACTTGTTTGGTTCCAACATTTTTTCCAAGTCTCAATCATCATATTAACAAATATAAACATAGTATGGTGATTATAACAACACATCGTTATAACACTTTTCATATATACCAAATTTTGCATTTTTAGGTTTTGTTTACTAAAATTCCATTTTCAAGAATTTAATCTATCAATCATCAAGTTTATTAACTATATACATATATTATGTTAGATTAGCACTATCTAAAACGAAATTTAAGTAAAAATTTAAGGATAGAAAGTTTACTCACTTTGATTATAATTATGATGATTTCGGTGGAAGATGATGATGGAACGAGGATGATGATGATAATGATATAATTTATGTGTTAGATTGTAAGTGTTTGAAGATAAAGAACTATGAAGATGGTGAGGTGTTTTTGCTCTGCCTTTTGCTTCCAGTCGAACTCACCTTTTGCTTCCAGTCGAACTCCACTGAGAGAAGAGAATGGAAGATCTCATTTATTGTGTTTGGTATCACAGGGAAATGAAAAGGAACGAGTATATATAAAACTGGGTACTGGTTTCATTTTTTTTTAAAGTAAGGTATGGCTCTAGTACTTCATGTCGAGCAGATATTTTGTTTATGGTAATCATTTGGGTTTGTAACCCGTTAATTTCGGATACGGGTCCAATTATGTGCAAATTTTCGTTTAATATGTGATACACGTCAAATTAGGGCTAGTACTTAGTATCTAATCATTGTATTAATACATGTAATTAATTATGTTTAGGGCTAATTATGTATATCATTTTGTATATGGTTATATATATACACACATACGCGATTTAATTAAATCGTGCGTTTCATTATCGGATGGAATCCGACACAATCACAAATACGGACGTTGGTGAATAATTTATTAAATAGTGGGAATTATTTAATTAACTCATTTTATTTATATATTATTTGGATAATATATACAAACGTATTTCGTGTCGTCTAAAACTAACCGTACGCAACAGCAACGCGCGAAACGCGCCTGACAAATGAAATAAACCCAAATTATATTTTTATAATTCATTATTAAGTATTTTGATAAAATACTTCAAGTAAAAATATTACGATTTCACGCGTACGAATAAAACGTTACACGAGTTAAATAAACATACACCTACGCAATGAATGCGCAAACCGAGACCTGATAACATTTTAGTAAATTAAAATAAAGTATTTTGAATTATAATCTCATTGAAAATATCATGATTTAAAAAGATAACGAAACACACGTAATAAAACGTATAAGGATAATTAAAACGTTTAAACGATCGGGGAAACGAACACCGCACAGAGCGCAAACGCAGGGAACGAAAAATTGGAAACTTTCCCTCCCTTGTGGGCCCCCTTTGGCCGCCCCCCTTCCATCCTTTCCCCCTTTCTTTCTTTCTTGTTTGACTCACCAAACACCCCACCACCCTCACTTTCTCACTTTCTCACTTTCACCACCACACTCAACCCCCTTTCTCTCTACTCTCTCTCTCTCCCTTTTTCCCTCTCTAAATCGGCAGCCCCAAACACACCAAAAATCACCACCAAATCACCTTGGATCACCAAGCTCCTTTGGAAGAAAACGATCACCGCGATGAGCTCTACGTTCCTACCTTTTCGATTTCTTCACGCGATCACTTTGTAAGAACCCGACACTTTCGAAAGCTCTTGTATTTTACTCTTTTGCATGTTATGTTGTTTATCTAGCTTGATTATTTTCATATAAAGTAATAAAACTCATTTTCTAAACAATTGTCAAAAATGTCGGTTTTAACCATTTTATAGATCCAACACTTCGGGGTACTCCCGACACAAACTAATAATTTCTGCAAGCTTTATAAACTCATCTAAGACTTGTGTAAAAGTTTTGAGTCAAACCGAAGTTGTTTGACCACAAACCCGACACTTTTTGTTATAGACAGCAGGTTATGTCGCAGAAGGGTTGGATCTTCTGCGACACGAGCCCTTATGTCGCAAAACCATTACCTATGTCGCATATAGCTACACTAGTGACTACGTCGCAACACCTTCGGATGTCGCATATAGCGACACAGCACCCTATGTCGCATTAAATTACGGATGTCGCACATAGCGACACAATGACTTATGTCGCAGTCATGACCTGCGACACAACAACCTATGTCGCACTAGAACTACGATGTCGCATCTAGCGACACAAAGCCTTATGTCGCACCCAGTGTCGCACAAATCAGAACATTGAAAACATGGATTTTTACTAAGTGTCAACACTTGAAATTTTGTCACTTACAATACCCGAATTCAGCTCAACCCCAGCCAGGGGCTCTGCCCCTTGGACCCCGCCAGGGGTTGCCACCCCTTGGACCTCGCTACCAGGGGCGCTTCCCCCGGACCTCCGTCAGCCAGGACTCTAAAATACTTTTCACACTAAGCATTGAATATTTACTACCACAAAACCTTATACGATGATACTCGTAACCGCTATACATATACTTTGGTAAACATACAACGAACATAATGATAACAATGCTTTGACAATTTTTATTACCACTGTCACCAACGGGCCGTACATGTTTTCAAAATACAAACAAACAATCAAACAAACTAATGTATTTGGACATAACTAGTTGGATGAACAACTAGCATAGGTGATCTTTTGAGATACCTACTCACATATTAACCAACGCGCGTCTTGAACGCCAACATGTTACAGTATTCAGACATCACTACTTGGCTTAGCAACAACGCACGTTTATCGAATAAACGCATCAGACTAAGGTAAGTCTCATAGCCCCGCATTTTACTGTTTTTACTCTCGGGGTGGGAATACATGCTCATATTTGTTTTACATGTGCACACAAGTACAAAACACGATATATTGATTGCATGAGTTATTTTACTAATCATAAAGACCTCCACCACATAGTTTGTTAGTATGGATATAGCGTGAATGTTAGTGTATGGTACCTTATGGGATTGACAATCCCTGTTCGGGGTGGTCGCGCTACCTTGACTGTGATGTCAAACGGACACATTATCATTTGTTCACATGAGTGTAGATTAGGCACTCGCTCGGAGGCACCTCGCTTAAGTCCTTAAAGGCGGATCCTGACCCCTCAGTTAAGCTCAAACTATGGATTCATGGCAGTAATACATACATTTATTTGATTAATTTCAAACACATTATTAAATCTTGTGGTTCATACATTATGGTTATTGAGAATCCCGAATTCACTATTTATTAGTGAAATGGAATCGCAATAAGTAAAGTTTAATTGTAGAAGGGGGGGGGGTGAATACAATTAAAAATTTTCTATGGTTTTAATCAAGTTACTTAGACAGTTTTTAATTGTTTAATACAAACAGAGGATACAATAATAGATATGACAATATCAAAGTAAAGGAGTAATAGTAGCCGAATGGTGAATTATATTAATCATAAAATTCACAAGTGTTGATTGCGGAATGGAATAGCCCAAGCTAATCCAAATCAAACACACAATCTAATCTATTACAAATGAGATGAACAGCAGTGGACAAACACGCTGACTGTTCACTCGCTGAATCGACAATACGTGCTTAGACAAACTACTCACTGACAAACAAGTGATTAACACGCATGAACGACTGGCCTCTAAAGTACAATATACTGGACTATTTATACTACAAGAGTTCCTAGAATATCTCCTACGAAATAGGATCTTGGAATGACACGTGTCGCTGCTTGATTGGCTTGATCTCTGATAGACCGACATTCTGCGGGTCCTAATTCTGTTACCGCAAATATCTCGTTTCCTTTAGACCAATCATTTGCTGCCACGTAATCCTTCTGAATATTCTTTAGATATACTTTAAGTATGAGAACTCTTGTTGATGCATATATAAGTACGGTACCTTTGTACTTGTTGATTGAGAGGCTTTATTAAATAGTCACTGAAGATGCAGTAACTCTCCTCACTCACTGCAAGCTAACATGCTCATGTAGAGTGACTTGAAATATTGATCTTCAGCGACTAGCTGTTATTCGGGCAGTGACTTTTGCCTTTATTGATTTGAAGATGTAGAACTCTCGCTGCTTAATATCAGTGACACACATAGTTGAGTTCTAATCTTCCTCAGCATATCAATTCCTTGAGAATAGAATGAATAACGATCGGCAATAACAAACTTCAGCAACAACATCTTTAATACAATTCATTTCTTCATCGAGTAGTGTATAGTTGAGTTGACCAGCGACCAGCGACTCAATCATGGTCAGCGACCAGTGACTCAACAGTTATATCATTTACACCTGTGAGCTCATCAGCTTTTAGCTGACCTTTTAACATGTATTCTCAGGTACACAACAGTAGTAGGACTGCTCAGGACATACTTAGCTCGAGTCGCATGCAAATACGAACATCAAGAGATTTTTCTGCATTATTATATTTTGTATAAGTAGTAATGCTATAGAATCTTTCATATCAGAGTACCGAGCTGGTGTAATCATTATAACTATTGTAAAATTTTATTACAATCAATGTATTTTGTTAAAACGACGCATATAGAGTCGTTCATTATATCTTTGTGCTATGATTATTGATTAGTCGCGCCCCGACCTGATTCGCTTCCGCAACATGATTTTGGGGGTGCGACATTATATTTGTAAATCTATTTTGAGGTATTTTTTCAAATACTTTATTATGAAAAATAAAAATTAAATTTTTATCATTTTTATTCACTGAATATGTTTATGTACTATTTCTGTTCGTACAATACGTTTTAAAGAAACATATAAATGTTTTCGTTTCATTTTTGTTCCAACTAGTTCCCATGATATTTTCAAATAAAAATTATTCGAAAGTATTTTTAAGTTCTTTATGAACTTTTGTATCGCGTTCGATACGTTTATCCCTAAAACATAGGGGGTAAGGACATAAAAATGCAATTAACCATCACCTGACATTCATAGTATGTATTCAACTGGTGAGTATAAGGTGTCATTTTGTAATTATTGAGAAGTCGGGAAAAGGAATGTGACATTTTCGTAAATAAGTGGGACTTCGATTTGCATTCATAATGTATTTTTGTGTGAATCATTTTTTTTTTCACAATGTATATTTTTGTGAATACATGTTTTTTATTTTGCTTCACATCAACTTTGAAGTAATATTTTTTTTGTTTTGTTATGTTCAAATAATTTATAAAACGGTAAAGCTATATTATTAACATTCACACTTTATGACACTTGTGTGAATCAATAAATAATATTGTTAACTGCACATATGATTACATTACATTACGTTATGTAATATAATAATAATTTTTATTAGTATTTAAACTTAAGTGCATTTTATTTTATAATAGTATTAAAGCACAACCCATAATAGGAATGCAAAATGGCTTGTGTGTTTTCTTCGTACAGACACACATTCATGAGAGTATCTTATTTTCTTCGTACAGATTGCAAAATGAACATGTTGTCTCTAATTTTAACATTCACATCAAAGCTTTCTTCCTAGCAATATTTATCATTTCATGAAAAATTTCAGATCTAAACTTGAAGCAGTTTGTGTGAATAAATCCAATGTTCACTATGATTATGTAAAGTTTCGTATTATAAAATTCGTGTGAATCAATAAATAAAAAAACATTCACAAATATGTTGTTAATCAAAAATAAATAAAGCTTCACAATGTAATAACATATATGAAAAAAAAAAAACTTCACATCTTTAAAACTGTTGTGAAGCTTAATCGAAGTTCGCATTAGTTACGAAAATGTCACTGCATAGGAACTTCAACTTATTTACGAAAATGCCACCTTAGAAATCGAGATTTTTGATTAAGGGAAAAAATGAAGGGTTATGATGTGTTCTCACGGAATCCTCTTGTTCTCTCTCTATCTATATATCTATATATATATATGCATCAAGTATGAGAAGACCGTAGAACCTTTTTATATTATAAAAAGCATAGTAAGAAAAAATATTATTGAGAAATGAAGTATATATAATCATCTACAACTAATTATTAGAAAAATAATATTTGATGAGATCCAAATATAATCATTAAAGAATTAGGTATACATGTGCCGTAGAGAGGTACATCTAGAGGTGTCAAATTTGACCTTGTTACATACGGTTATACGAAGAGTCAATTTCGATCGTATTTTTAAAATTGATATTGATATTTATAATTATATTTATTTGGGATTCGGAAATACAGGAAATGGACAACGTGATCCAACACCTTTCAAAGAAAATTCAAATTTTAAACACAAACAACCCGTTGTTGAAAAGTGATACCCCATTACCATTATTAATTTTATGCTTTAGTATAAACAAATCTATCAAGAACCTAAGGGCTCTTAACCTAGTAGTATGAGAGAGATTCTTCAACTTAATAGTTCGAGGTTCAAAGCTCACTTAAACCGTAAGTTGTAAATATTTGTGGTGATTGTACATAATTGTCTATTAGATTATAGGTTTGTCATTCTACAAAAAATTCGAACATGATAAATTGAATGTATGATTTTAAATATATTTTATTGTATCAAAAATCGCATTTAGCATTACTCTTTTCCACAAAATAATTTAAAGGAGAAAACAAAACGATGAACCAATCACACTCACGATTTAAATTATCCATTTTGATTACGACCCGTTTATTGTAATGTTGAACATGATATAACTAATGCTAATTAACACCGTAGAAATTAGTAAGATAACTTTCTGAGAGGGTCAAATGAAGTGAGTATGGAACTTTCAAAGTGGTTACATGAGCATATGATTAAAGTCATCATTTATATTTGTTTATATTAATTATTATTAAATAATCAAATTAAATAATACGGAGTAATAACCAATCGCTTTAAGATACCGGTAGTTGGTTTATTTTTAAAGTAGACTTGGTTGACTCGTTAGGTTGAGATGAGTTTAATTTTGATTTTTGAGCTAAGAAAAGCATAATTGTAGCATGCGAGAAGAATATCCACTTTAATAGGTACCTTATTTTGGTGTTATATCTTTGTTTTTAAACTTTTTATGAGATTTTAATAGTGTATTTAGGCAAGCGAAATACATACATTAGGGATGGCAAGTTAAGTCTAGTTGACTAGGCTAACGATGTGTGTAATCGAGTCGAGTAGGCATATTATCAAGCTCGAGATCGACTCGATTAAAAAACTTGAAGCTTGAAACTCGAGCTCGATCAACCTTGTATTTTCAAGCTTGACCTCAACTCAATTAATAAATCGATATTCGATCTCGACTCAACTTGATTATTAATCCAAAAAATTAATACTAATATTAAATAGTTTGTAATTAATATTAATCCACTTGATACTTTATGCTCAACTCGACTCGAAGTTTATTGAATAATACGGTAAATATGTTAATATACATATAAATGTAGGGTATAAATGTAAATAATGCAAGATCGATTAGGTTCGCGAGTCTCTTGAGCTGAGTATTTTATACTCGAGGTCGACTCTAAACTCTACGTGAGTAGGTTGACTTTGACTCGACTTGTTCCAAGTCGATTTTAAGTATCTCTCAGGTCAATCTCGAATACTTCATGGGCTATCTCGTCTCATTTACATCCCTTGAGCTAACCCGGATCCAACCTAAAATTTAGATGGAATTATACGCGGGTCAAAATCACACTTCTAAAACATTTAATTTCGTGTTGGTTTCATATCATATCGAGATTTGTCCCCCATAACATACACCGGTCTTCTCAATTAAACTATATTATTAGCGTTTGACATAATTTGTAAAAATATGGTGTTGCGTATTTTATAGGGGTTATTAGGGTTATGTAATCCTTATATAAATAGAATTCTTACAGTTATAAATTATATAGTTATGAAGAAAAAAAATTATAAGAGAAAACTTAGTGAGGGTATTCAATATATTTTAGAGTAGAGTGTCTCTGTTCTTGTAAAATTAAAGTTTTAATGGAGTTTTTCATTGTGAATAAATCTTGAGAGATGAACAACCTAAATTGCTACGTTTATGCTTATTTTGTATTGTTTTGTTTATTTATTAGATATATTGTATTGTTTCAATATTTTTCGTTTATTTATATTGTTGTCAGTTATCAATCCCCATACGTAGAACGTCAAAGGTAACATGTCACATTAAATCATTTAATAGGTTCTCTATATCATGTCTCTGCGATGATAGTCTAGCGTTACGGGACATTCGCAGGTTAAATTCCTATCCCCATAGCTTTTAACTTTAAGTTATGCAATTTACCTATTTTATGTTGGTTGTGGGACCGGTCGATAAAGGCATCAATTACCTTTCTTTTAGTGGTCTAGATTAGTCTTCTAGGGTTTTTGTAGTCATATCATATACACATGTAAATACATGTACTCGATGTGGCTTAAAATAGACTCCAACTACCTTCCTTTTAACATAGTTATCGTCTCGAAGGTATGTTTTGTCGTATTTTTATATCCATTGAATCGATGTTTTCAATGGGTGTTCATTTTTTGGTTTATAAAGGGAAGTCATTACGTAAGCAACTTCCTTTTTTCCTTCTTACCTTAACATTATTGATATTGTGTTCAAAAATGAATTTGAAATGATGTCACTTGCTAAAGAACATACTACCTTTATCGTGGAACAAATTTAATTTGTTTAGACTTATTATCATCTAACGAAAAGGAACTAGAATTTCAATTCAATCTAACTTGAAACTTATCAAATTTGTATAAAGATAAATCTTACTATCAATTAACACAATAACACGTCGATTTACATATATAATAATCGATATAAGTTTGATATAATTAAACGGGGTAGAACTTACGCACTTACTTATAATGCTTGTGACCAACTAAAACGACTTGTGTAATAAACTATCAATGGTCCGATTGTATGTATTCGACAACTTCTTTGTCAGTTATCTAGTAATTTTGCTTACGTTTCAGACGAATATGTTGCCACATCATTCGACATATCATGGTCACGTCATCAAAACATGTGTCACGTCACCAGTTTATAAATTATATATAAGAAGTCAGATGCATACATTTAGCAATAAATGAAAGTTCAATTCGTTACACACAATAAAAAGGAATAATACATAAATATGTCACTATATTTAACGAAAATGTTCATCTGAGTTACTAAACTATAAAAATGTTCAAACTGGATCACTATACTTGTTGATTGGTGTCATCTCGCCTATTTTGCTTAATTTCAGTTGAAAAAATAGTGACCCAATTGAAAATTTTTAAGTTTAGTAAACGTCATCTTGGCTATAACAACTATGTCTAAAGTTTGGTAATCTAATTGAATATTTTTACAAGTACAGTAACCCAATTGAGCATGTATAAAATATAGTAAACCAGATGAGCATTTTCGTAAAATATAGTGACCTATTTGTATAATATCTTGATAAAAATCGTTTTAGTTGGTCACATAAAGTTGGAGTTGATGATGTATTGTGGTGCACTTAACCCAATCTATCTATCTATATGTATAAAATAAAAAACTCCTACCCGAGCCACATCAAATGTTAGCATCGAAATCTAAGTTATTGTAAAGAATATTGATTTATGATTTATTATCATCTAATATCAAGGACTCAACTCTATGAATAGTAATTTTTGTCTTTTCCTACTTTATAAAAAATATTGTGAAACTATATCTAATTAATAGGCATCTTATCAATCAAAGCTAGAAAGATTGGTCAAGTTCTTTGAAAATGAAGCTCCCACTCAAGTTCAAATCCAAGCTATTTGTATATGTTCAAGCGTAAAAACACTTGATTACAATGATGATGATGATGAATGAGGAACCAAGCCTATCACACTCCGATTAACGTGCAAACCCAGTATCGAGACTTGGTCAATCGAGGGTGGTGAAGGCTTGATTCTGTGTGAGCAATCGGTTGGAGATTACTCTGGGATTTTATGAGGTGTCATTGTGAAATGGAAGCAAAACACTAGTATTTATAGCCAAACCCTAATCCGACGTGGAGGGTTTGGTCGTGGGGGAGCAGGATAATTACTGCACTCGAGCTGACGTGGACCAATCAGGTGAGCCGACCAGGTAAGTGGGTAAGCCATGTTAATACACCTGGATATAACAGTTGCCGATTGTACCTTTTGTCAGAGAATGTCGGTTCATTGAGGTACGGATCACTTTATTATTTTGCCGCTGCATCCGTGGATAAAGAATATGGCGATTAGGATCTGGGCCCGGGGCGGAACGTATCCGGCCCCATTATTTTACTTGGGAGCTGACCCTCGTGTCGTGGGCTACAAAAGCTTTCCACGGACGTCATCCGGGACCGGGCCCATTGTTCTGGGCCGTTCCCACGTAGGGTGATGGACATACATCATTAAGTCCCCCCAGTCCGTTATGATATTCCGTTCTGGGAATATGATGGCGGACTTAGAGTAATGACGTGGCGCTGTAATGATGTCTTCAGAATATTGGCGGCGCGCATTAAATACGCGTCGCTTCAAGCTCCCTACCTGACACACGATGGGACAACTTGTAACCGTATGGGCCGTGATGTCACCGTACAGCTGGCGCACAACTGTTCACATGCTAGGTGGTGAGATCTGGTGACACGTGTAAGGGTAAAACGAAGCCAACACGCGGTAAATTCCTGAAACATGACATCTGATGACACGTGTACGGTTGGCGTTGAGGCCCACGAGGCCCGACCCATGTAAATCTGCCTATAAATAGGAGTTTCTACAGTCATTTTATTTTTTACGCTTAGTAAAAATCTTTGAGAGGATCCCGGCAGTATTCAAACATTTCGTCCACTGTTCCGGCATTATTACCCAGTTTTTGACGACATCCACACAAAACCCAGGTCCGTTATTCATACCTTCATCCCTTTTCTTCGTACATATATACATTCATACCATGGCCACTGTTGAGGGGGGAGGTCCGAGCACGAGCAGCGGTATTACCAATGTGGCACTCGAGACTAGCTCAGTGAAACCGGACATGATTCCGGTTATTATGAGGCGCTTTAAGTGCCTGAAACGCTACAATCCAGTGGCACCCACTTCCGCTCAGCGCGCCGACGCGCCACCGGAAGGGAAGGTGGCGGTGTACTGGAAGACGATGGAGAAGGGGAATCTTCGTATGCCTCCGACCCCGTTTTATTTGAACGTTTGCAAACATTACAAGGTTGGGTTTAGCCAACTGCACCCCTTCTCCGTGCAGAAGGTTAGTATTTTTGAGATGTGGTTCAGATCCCTAGGGCTGACGCCGCTGGTGAAGGTGTTCCAGGCATGCTTCAAGCTGACACCTAGTGGCCGGGGGTGGTATACCTTCGCGAAGAAGAACGACTTCGTTGGGTGCCAGGAGTCGTCTCTGCATGGGTGGAGGGACACCTTCTTTTTTGTTGACCAAACCGTTATCCCCAATGATTCTGTGGAAACACTCGTGTGGCAATACGAACGGCCACGCAACGTCAGCCTCACACCGAAGCTGACGGCCGCAGAGGAGGGGTTGCTGGAGGCCTGCCGAGATGCGAAGCTGGAGATGCGAGAGTATCATACATATGTGCTCGTGATCGGCTGTATCAGTTCATTTTGGCCCTTCGAGGGGCAGATACCCGTCATCCGGGAGGGCGGCCATGGTATGGGTGGGGGCGTTTTGTCTTTATATTGACATCGTCACATTCGGTTGACTAACTCTTACTTGTTTCTGCAGATATGGACCTGAATTCCGTGTTGAGGGCCCCTATCTTGGCCGGCCTCAAATATATTAGGAGAGCGGTGGAGGATGATCCTGGCACTGCCACCAAGGTCACTGGAGCAACGGTGACCATTGCCAAGCCTGGGGTTACGACCGCTCTTCCCCTGCCGGGCCCCCGAGAGGTGGAGGCGTCCGGCGCCCGAGCGATCCCCAAACGTAAGGGAGGGGAGCCGGCTAAGAAGGCTTACGGACCGCCCCCGAAGAAAAAGAAAACGGCGGGGGAGGTTGCAGAGGCTAACCTGCAGAATTTCATGTCCGTGCCCAACACAGGTGGGCACTACATTATACCTGCGGACGGTCCGTATTCTGCTCTACTTCATGTGAGCATGTGTTTAGGTTTTTTCTAACAACTTTCTTTTTGTTTTTTAGCTGAGGTGGACCCGCACACCGCTGGGACGGAGTATGTCAGCAGTGAATTTGTTCTCCGGGACGAGGAGGAGGAAGAGGAGCCGGCCAACGAACGGTTGGTGCGCCGCAACAGTGCTCCGCAGCCCCCTACCGCCGCTGGTGGGGTGGGTTCTCGCGTTGAGGAGCCGATGACTTTGGATGATAGTCCGTTGCGGCCGTCACCCATCCGTTCCCATCCTCCGAGTCTCCCTAGCGCGCCTTCGCCCCCGCACATGGACAACATGAGGTGAATCTTAAGCCGTTGCTGCGTTGTGTACTAGCAAGTATATATATATATATATATATATATATATATATATATATATATTTATATTTATATATTTTGACCAAGTGTTGAAACAGGGCTGACAGAATGGCTATTCTCATGTCCATGCTGCCGGAGCCGTTTGTTCCGGCTAGGTTTTTGAAGGTGTCGGCCACCTGTTCTTCCAGCTCCGGAGCTGCTACGTTTGTCCCGGCCTGGGATTTTAAAGTTGACAACCTGGCCGTGGACGCGCAGTCCCTGTGTGAGTTTGCTGATCATGCCATTCCTCCTGCCGTTGCTGAGACGCTTCAGAAATTGACGGCCGTTGACGCCAAGAGGGCGCGCCTGCTCATGTCCTTCTGGAATTTTGCGCTGCAGTGTGACGAGCAGGAGCGTACCGATAAGTTCACTGAGCAGTGGAGGTTAAACGCTTGCGTGATCAGTCGCCAGGAGCAGGAGATTGCCCAACTCAAGGGCCGGAGTCAGGAGCTGGAGGAACAGCTCAGGTTAGCCAATGAAGCAAAGATGAAAGCTGAGGCTGACCTGCAGGCGGAGAGGGCCCAGAGGTTCGAGGCTGCCGCGGCCCTTGCTCCGTTACAGGAGCGGTTGGTGGCGGTGGAGATGGAAAGGGCTGCGCTCGTTGATAAGGACAAGCAGCTCCAAAGCAGGTATGCTAATACTCCTTTTATTTTATTTGTATGCGTTTTGCCCTTCACCTCCTAAACGTTTGTTTGTGCACAGGTTCGATGACCTGAAGACGGATTTGGCGGCCGCTAAGAAGGAAGTAGCCGAGCTGGAGACCGCCTGCAGCCTCCATATCAAGGATTTCAACGATTCTGAGATCAGATACTCAGAGTTGGAGGGAGACTTGGGACGGCTCCAGAAGGGCATCCCCGGCTTGGTCAAGCTAGCCATGGCATCAGATAGCATGACGGTTCCCTTTAAGGAATTCCTGACCGTTGTCCAGGAGGTGGAGGTGCTTCAAACGATAAACCTTATCGCGGAGCATGTGCCGGAGCTCCCAACTCCACTTTCTGATGCCATAACGTCAAAGGTTAACCCGGACTGATTCGAGCGGGCGCAGCGGGCGAGTGAGGCCCTGAAGAACATCTCCGTCCTATTTATAGAAAGGATAGGTAGGGATACGGAGCTATCTGTGGATGATATTTTGGGGATGCGGCCATAGATTGATAGGTTTATTTGTGAGGCCGGCATCCCAGTTTTGTAAATAATTTTCACTTGTAAATAAAATGCAACGTTCATTTCGTGATTGCACGTGTCCAATATTCATTTTGTGTTCGTACGTTTTTTTTATATATATATATTTTAGTTGTCATGACTTAGTAGATTTCTAGACTACTTTATGGGTTATTGTGTGGGGCGGAGGTGTGCCTCGGCTCGGGCAATATAGTTCCGGTCGCACCTCAATGTTTAATGACATTTTGAGGGGACCTCTGCCTTCGGGACGCTAGAAGGCATTCCCTTATGGGGGCAGGTTCGCTGCGCTCTGGGCTTAACTGACATTTTTGGCCATACTCCGGAGCTGCAGCGAGAACGCCTGACGGTGGTTTTTCAGTATGTATTTTAACAAATGTCATAAATTATTGCAAGATAGAAGAATGAGACGCAACCAAAACTTTTATTAATTGGATAGATGCTACGAGGGCGGATGATTAGTCCGGCCTGAGCTATTACAAAGTTTGATTACATATAACATTTCTTTAAGTTCGTCACGTGCCAGGTGCGCGGCACGGTCTTGCCATCCAGAGTGGACAGGACGTAGGAGCCATTTGTGCTTCCTTCCGTGACCCGATACGGGCCTTCCCAGCGCTGCCCAAGCTTGCCTGTGTTTTCAGATTTACTGGCCTCATTGTTGCGCCAAACCAGATCTCCAACCTGGAATGAGAGTGGGCGTACGCGCTTGTTATAGTAGCGGGCCATCTTCTGCTTATTGACGGCCTGGCGGATGGCTGCCATTTCGCGGCGTTCCTGTAGCATGTGAGAATTCTGTTGCTGGGCCTGCATGCTTTCAACCTCAGTGAAGTTGATGATCCTATCACTAGGTACACTGATCTCTGCCGCGATAACCGCCTCGCAGCCGTAGACGAGACTGAAAGGGGTTTCACCGGTACTTTCTTTGGGAGTGGTGCGGTGAGCCCATAGCACGTTGGGGAGCTCGTCCACCCAGCCGGTGCGACTTTCTCCGAGCCTAGCTTTTATGCTAGCCACCAAATCTCTGTTCGTCACTTCGACTTGGCCGTTGGCCTGAGGGTGATATACTGATGTCAACGTTTGTTTGACGTTGAGCCCCTCGCACCAGGCTTTAAATGGGTTTTGAGCAAACTGCTTTCCGTTGTCAGTGATGATCTCGTGCGGGATACCGAAGCGACACACAATGTTGTCCCAGACGAAGTTTCGTACCTGCTTGCCGCTGATAGTAGCTAGGGGTTTGGATTCAACCCATTTTGTGAAGTAGTCTATGGCGACAATCAGGAATGTAACGTTGCCGGGGCCTGGTGGAAAAGGTCCCACAATGTCAATGCCCCACTTGAAGAAAGGCCACGCCGATGAGATTGGGATTAGGTCATGCCTTGGGGATCTTGTAATGGGAGCATGGATTTGACAAGAGGTGCAGCGCTTTGTGACCTCGGCTGCGTCTCTGTACATGGAAGGCCAGAAATACCCCATGCGCATGATCTTTGCTACCACTGTCTTGTGGCCCGAATGCAAGGCACATGACCCTTCGTGTACCTCACGAATGATGTTCTCGGATTGTTTTGGACCTAGGCACCTCAGATTTGGTCCCAGGTATGACTTTTTCATGAGCTCACCTTTTTCAATAAAGTACATTGGGGCCTGCATTCGGATTTTTCTTGCCTCGATCGGGTCCTGCGGAAGAAGACCGGACCGGATATAGGACACTATTGGGGTCATCCAATTATCCCCAACTTTTTCTACTTGGGCAACTGTGCCGGCGGCATCAATAGACTTCTGTCCCAAAATTTTGACCAGGACTTTCTTAGTAAGATGAGCGAATGTGAGGGATGCCAGCTTACTCAAAGCATCCACTCTCTTGTTTTTGTTTCTTGGGACTTGCTCGATTTCAAAAGAGGCGAATTGCTTTGTCTTGCTTTGCGCCAGTGCTAGGTACTGTTTCATTACCGGATCCTTTGCTTCGAAAGCACCATTGAACTGTTTCGCAACCAGCTGCGAGTCAACGTATACTCGAAGATCTTTGATACCCATTTCTGCTGCGATTCTGATGCCAGACAACAACGCCTCGTATTCTGCTTCATTGTTTGACGCTGGAAAACCAAAACGGAGAGCATAAGTGTGTTCCTCACCATCGGGACTGATGAGTATCAAACCGGCACCGGCGCCCTCAGAACTTGAGGCACCATTGGTGTACAGTTCCCACACGGCGGATTTTGCACGAGTAGGGGGATCAGAGGTGCACCTACTCTCTACCCCCCCCCCCCCCCCCCGGGAAGTTCGGCGAGAAAGTCGGCGAGGACCTGTCCCTTGACTGCGTTCCGTGGACAAAATGTAATCTCGTGCTCTCCCAGTTCTATGGCCCACTTGGCTAGCCGGCCCGAGATTTCCGGTTTTGATAACACTTGTTTGATTGGCTGATCGGTTAGAACTGTGATGGGGTGCCCCTGAAAGTACCGACGCAGCCTCCGTGCCGAATGCACGAGTGCGAGGACCAGCTTTTCGATTGGTGAATAATTCAACTCCCCCTGTTGTAGGGTGCGGCTGATGAAGTATACCGGCATTTGTGTCTTGTCACGCAGCGCGATGAGCACAGAACTACGAGCACAGAACTGACGGCGCTCTGAGACGCTGCTAAGTACAGGGTGAGTGTTTCGCCGGGGATAGGAGCTGTGAGAGTTGGCAGTTCTTTTAAGAACGTTTTCTTGTCCTGGAACGCTTGCTCCTCCTCCGGCATCCAGGAGAAATCCTTTTTGTTGATGCAGCCCTTGAGTGTGTCGAAGAATGGCAGTGACCGCTCCGCGGCTTTTGACAGAAATCGCGCTAGAGCTGCCAACTTATCATTTAGGCTCTGCACGTCTTTTTTGCTCAGTGGTGACACCATATCAACAATTGCCTGTATTTTCTTTGGATTGGCCTTTATGCCTCTTGGGGTTACCATATGACCGAGGAACTTTCCTTCCTCCATTCCGAACGAGCACTTGGCCGGATTGAGCTTCATGTTAATCTTCCGTAATGAGGTGAAGGTTTCCAGAATGTCTTCAAGTAGTTGGGACTCGACATTGCTTTTGATAACAATGTCGTCAACGTATGCCTCCAGATTACGGCCCACCTGTGATTTGAAAGCGCCATCGCCGACGCGTTGATACGTTGCCCCTGCGTGCTTGAGACCAAATGGCATTTTGGTGTAGCAAAAAATGCCTTGGTTTGTGTGAAACGCTGTTTTTTCTTCGTCAGCCTTTGCCATTAATATCTGGTGATATCCCTTGTAGGCATCCAGGAAACATTTGAATCGAAACCCGGAGAGAGATTCAACTTTCCAATCAATCTCGGGGAGCGGGTAGTTAACTTTTGGGCATGCCTTATTGATATCCTTGAAATCGACGCACATACGCCAGGAGCCGTCAGACTTTTTTACCAAGACGGGGTTGGCAACCCATGTCTGGTACTCAACCTCGCGCATGATACCGACATGGACGAGCTTGCTGACCTCTTCACATATGAACTGGCTTCTGTCAGGGGCCATGCCCCGCTTTTTCTGTCTGACGGGGGTAATGCTGAGATTAACATTGAGCCTATGCTCGGCGACTGACCGCGGGACTCCGGTCATTTCAGAATCTTGCCAAGCAAAGACGTCTGCGTTGCTAGCGAGTATTTCGCACAGCTTTAGCCTTGTTGACGGGCTTAACGCCAGGCCAACTCGTATTTTATGCTCTGGGAATTTGGGATTGGAAGCCACCAACTCGTCTGTTATGGTGATTGGGTCCGGAACGACCCTGGAGATTTGAGCACATACCGGCATGACCGTGCCGGTTGTCTGTAAGGTGGCAATGCCGACAGGCGTTGGCAATTTCATTAGTCCGTGGACCATCGATGTGATAGCTCCAAACTGGTGTAGAGCAGTGCGGCCCAATAGAACATTGAAGCGTGACGGGACGCGCACTATAACAAATTCCAACTTGGCCGTTCGGCAATACGGATAACTACCCATTGTGACATCGACGGCGAGCCTGCCGATTGGCCATTTGGTTTCGTTGGCATAACTGGACAACGGGGATAAAGGTTCCCTCAGCTGCGCTTGTATGGGCAACGGTAGTTGTGAGAAACAGTGTTCGTACATGACGTCCACGGCACTTCTCGTATCGGTGTAGACCCTGGAAATTTGACAGTTTCCAATGCGTGCCGAGATGACAACAGGCTCCGGTGGAACGGAGCTTAGTAGTGGTGGAAAAGAGATGGGTGTTAGTTGCCAATCATGTAGCAATTCTGCTTTCCTTTTTGAACTTGCACACGCGGACTGGATCATGTGAATGACGGCGTCCGGTGGGTCTCTAGAGTCATCTTTTCGCTGCCAGCCGTAGGTCTTCGTGCCGTCTACTTTTTTAAACTTCTTCCCAGGAAGTAAATGGTTTAGCTTACCCGCCTGGATAGCTGCCTTTATTTCCTTTCGCAGCTGCCTGCAGTCGTCAGTATCGTGTCCGTACTCTTCGTGAAAGTCACAGTACTTGCCGTTCTTTGGGACGTCACGATGCTCCATCGGGGGCGGAGGGTTAAATGCGCTCCGCGCCGCCGTCTCGGTAAGCAAGATTTCTTTTGGTGACTTGGTGAGTGCGGATAGCAGTGAGTTCTTATCATATGGCTGACGACGGGCTGGCTCGCGGTGGTCGCCGCGGCGATGATCATGTCGTGCCTCGCGACGAAAGTCTCGTCGTTGGATGTTGCGACGATTGGAGCCGGAGCCGGACCCGCTGTGGGACCGGTCATGCTCGACTCGGTGCGGCTCCCTGGTCGAAACCTTGTGCAAGTCATTATCTTCTCCGGACCGTAAATAGTCACGAGCCATGGAGACGGCCTCGGAGTATACCTTCGGCAACTTCCTCTTCAACCGATGGTACAGGGTTGGATAACGGTCCTTATCAATGCCATAGATGAGACCGGTAATTTGTTTGCTTGGTGGGAGTTCGCTTATCTTTTGGCACTCAGTTGTGAAGCGAGTGAGAAAATCATTCAAAGGTTCACGACTCGTTTGCTTAACCTCGAAGACGTCGAGATGAGTAAGCGTGTGCTGTTTCAAGTTGTGGTACAGCTGCAGGAACTTGAGCCTGAGATCGGAGTAGCTGCTGAGGCTTCCAAGCGGCAATTTCTCAAACCAACCACGAGCATTGCCTTGTAATACTTGTGGGAACATGTGACATGCCACGACGTCTTCCCAATGCTCAGTTTTGATGGCACCCTCAAACCGCTGCAAGAAGTCCTCGAGATCCGAGTCTCCGGAATAGGTGTCGATCGTGAGTGGAATAGTGAGCTTATCTGGCAACGGGTGGTCCTCAATTTTGGAGATAAACCTTGCCGTGGTGGTGGAAATCGGCACTGGTTTTTTTACCTTCTCACCCTGTATGGTGGAATAAAAATTTGCAATCAATGTGTCCGCCGCGGACTCGTCGGACTGTGTCGGGAATGAGCCCGACGGGGCGGCACTGAGGATTAAGTCAGCCAGCATTCTGCGACTTGCAGCCCTATCCATCTTGCCATGATCTTGCGTGGGTGGAGGTGGTATTGCGCGCCGTGGTGGAGACGGCGGCGGGGCCTGCTACTCAGGAACCACGACAAAGCCCATTTGTGCCAGCATGCACTAGGCTTCGGCATTGGAGATAGATTTGGGAGTGGACGAAGTGTTATGCAAGCTGCTCTCCGGTGGAGGACGATTGTTCATCGTGCTCTCTGTGCCGGAGGGATGATCGTTCTGACCGAAGGTCAACTGCCTTGGATCAATCCTCAAATTCACCGTTGGCCCAGATGACGAAGCATTCGGGGTATTTTGGTTGACGGTTATTTGAGGAGATTGATCGGAGTTTTGTGGCGGTGGTGGCAGATTAGCATTGGCACCCTCGCCACCGCTGTCATTTTGCGAAATGACAACCATCGCTTAGCAGTTTCCGGCGTACGGATGGTGGTAGAGTTATCGTTTTCTGGTAAACAAACCGTGGATGGCGCCAATTGTTCAAGCGTAAAAACACTTGATTACAATGATGATGATGATGAATGAGGAACCAAGCCTATCACACCCCGATTAACATGCAAACCCAGTATCGAGACTTGGTCAATCGAGGGTGGTGAAGGCTTGATTCTATGTGAGCAATCGGTTGGAGATTACTCTGGGATTTTATGAGGTGTCGTTGTGAATGGAAGCAAAACACTAGTATTTATAGCCAAACCCTAATCCGACGTGGAGGGTTTGATCGTGGGGGAGCAGGACAATTACTGCACTCAAGCTGACGTGGACCAATCAGGTGAGCCGACCAGGTAAGTGGGTAAGCCATGTTAATACACCTGGATATAACAGCTGCCGATTGTACCTTTTGTCAGAGAATGTCGGTTCATTGACGTACGGATCACTTTATTATTTTGCCGCTGCATCCGTGGATAAAGAATATGGCGATTAGGATCTGGGGCCGGGGCGGAACGTATCCGGCCCCATTATTTTACTTGGGAGCTGACCCTCGTGTCGTGGGCTACAAAAGCTGTCCACGGACGTCATCCGGGCCCGGGCCCATTGTTCTGGGCCGTTCCCACGTAGGGTGATGGACATACATCATTAGTATATCTTTTGCTTAATAATAAAATACTAATGTTTATTTGTATAAGTTTTAGCTTACAACTTTTTACTATGCCTATCATGCCCTTTAACAAATTGTTACTTTTTTTGTTTTAAATTTTTAACTATTGCAAAATTAAAATTCCAATTTGAATTTCAAGACGATAAGTTTGAAACATCTTAATTTGAAATTGAATATGTTAAAAGTCTTTTAGTTAATGCTCATCGGTGAATATACTTCTATTTGACCACTTAGGTTTTCGATGTCTCGAAGGGGTATAACTAAAATACGTGTGTCTAATAAAATTAATTTAGATGTAGATTTAAAACCAGTTAGATTAATTGACTACGAACAAATATAGGATTTTTCCCGTTGTAACGCAAGGGCAATATATTACTAGTTGATATCATATACGAGCTAAACGTCGTTATTATGTATAAGGGCATCTCGTGATTTATAACAATTTCAATTTAATGCTTTTCTATCCATCCATACGTACTCACGGATATTATGTACTTTTTCCAATTTTATATGTTTTAAAAGTTCGACTATAGATTATATATGCATTTGACATTTGCTCATATTTTACAAGTTGACTTTTGTTCATGCATATAAGATTTGTGGAATGAATTTGTCATTGATTAATAAATGTAAAATTTTATTGCATTTTCTTTGTTTACAGAGTTAATTAGTGAAAGACGGAATAGTGAACAAAAAGCATGTCAAATATTGTCTTATACATATTGTCCTCAATCGGGGTTAACTAACGTTGTCGCTTATTGACATTTTACAAGATCATGTCAAATATTGTCTTACATATATTGTCCTCAATCGGGGTTAACTAACATTGTCGCTTATCGACATTTTACAAGATATTTGAGAAGGTTGAATTTATAACTAAAGATAAAGTATTCTCTGATTATTATGGTCAATCAGACTTGAAGTATAATATATATAACGTAATTGACTAATTGTTAATTTGTTATATACAAAATGATTCCGAAAATATGATCGCGTTTTTTAGTTTGATTTGGCAACTTTCATATATGGAGTGTAAGCTTAGTCTTATCTATCACATATTGTACTTAATAATAATAATAATAATAATAATAATAATAATAATAATAATAATAATATAATAATAATAATAATAATAATAATAATAATAATAATAATAATAATAATAATAATAATAATAATAATAATAATAATAATAATAATAATAATAATAATACATGATCGAGTCAACATTATCGGTTAACAACTTTTATTTAGTTTTAAGTGTTTGTTATTATCACGTGTTTGATCTTTCATTACATTAAATTAAATATATTTGTAGTAGTGTAGAAGACTGGATGATTTTTTGTAGAACAACATTTTATAAAATCAAACAATGATTAGTTGAGCAGCACTCAACCAACAAAGAGAGAAAATTACAAAGGAGAGTGTTTCTTATATACTCATTCCAACAAAGTCTATGTTTTTTGTTCCTATTTGTATACCAAAAGAAAGAATTGCTAATAATTGAATCAAATAGAACGTTTCTACGTTGGATACCCGGCTGGATCAAAAATCTCTTCATTACGGAGCTTCCATAAGGACCAAGACAACTCATAAAAAAACTTTAGATTTTCATTCTGGGCCTATAATTGATGGGCTCAGCCCACTTAGCACGACGAAAGTTTTCATTCTGGGCCTATAATTGATGGGCTCAGCCCACTTAGCACGAAGAAAGTTTCTGGCCCTCATATTGCAACACTTGACGAGTTGACGTCTTTCTTGACCCACAATTTCGATAACAGAAAGATATATAAGTTAACTGATACCTGGTTGACACCTTTGTAGTCAACTAGTCATATCTTTATGTTTTTATCATATATGTTAATTCATATTTATGTGATTAATAACTAGTATTACGCTAATAGCGTGTAGCTTAGTTGGTAATGGGTGGGGAATCATTGCCACAATAAGCACAAGATCAGGGGTTCAAACCCTGGCACCCCATAACCACAACTGCTGAGTGAGTCAGGTATGCCCCCCACATTATGGAATTGGCAGCCGATTGTGGGCCGGTCTGGGTTGCCGGTTATCAACATTTTGCCACAATAACTAGTATTACACCCGTATGATGCACGGCTTTGTAATTTTATCTACATAGAGTTATGCATGTTGGTATACTTGTACATATTAGATATGTTTGAAGTAGCTAGTAACCCAAACGCATGGATCATAGTACTCCGTATTTTGTAGGTGATGTGTAAAGTGATGTTTATTTGATCTGTTAAGATGATGTTTTGACCCGTGTAATTCGTATATGATCAAGCAGCTCTAAATGATAGATTTCGACTCAAGTGTAATCTTATTTTTAGCGGTATGTATTTTTTTTGAAAGGCAGTTGTGGAATCACTGACAGACCTTTGGTCCACCCGTTCATCTTCCACAAGCGATTACTCCCCGATATGAGAACCGCTCCATAGTTCGAAATCTCGATGACGCTCCAAAGGGGGTTGCTCTCCCATGTCTTAGATGGGTATCGCGCCACGGAGTCTCCCCCTCCCCCAAACGAAATGCCATGGGCGAGATTCGAACTCATCACTCCCAGGAAGAAGACACATAGTGGAAAACTCCCTGACCATTGGTCCAATACCCCAATGGAATTTTATGTGTGACAATCTTCCATTTAAGGTCTTAATCTTTACCTAATTTCATGTGTTACCTAGAGTAATTCCCTGATTAGTGAATTCAAAACTATCTTTGTGTGATAAGTTAACAAAACTTATTATGTGATACGTGCCGTAGTAGTAAAATAGTAGTTATTATTATATAATTACTGTACTAAATAAACGTATCAACTTGACAAACTAAATACAACAAAGTTGGTGATACAAAATAATTAATAATTCGAAAATTATTAATTACAAATATTATTAACTTATATTATTGAAATAATATACTATATTATACGTTTTATATTAAACGTACCGAGCGCGTCATACACGAACAGAAACAATTATAAAACGTGCCTAAAGGTCAAATATGCTAAAAGTAATATTTTGTCCAACCCTGTTTTAGTATTTGAAACATTACCTCAAAATATAATTACCAAATTTAACTGAAATCTGGCACGCAGTTTAACTGTACAGTCCCACTACTATGAATAATTTTATTAATCAATTTTAAATAAAATTATTTCATTTTTGTATTTGTCAATTATAAAGTTTAAAATAAATTTAAACAAACGAATAATTGAGTGGGACACGGGGTACAAATAATTGGACCCGTACACGGAATTAACGGGCTAAAAACTCACACCATGCATACCCTTGAAAATATCTGTGGACACTTTCACTACACCACCTTACCTCTCTTTGAATTTGTGAGTACCGGAAACAATTTTTATATACCTTCCTCACCTACATTTTGATCACCAATAATTCAACAAAATCAGTGTTTGTGTGTGTGCGTCTGGGAGCAGGAGCAAGAAGCAGGGAGAAACCACGTAACCATCTCCATTCTTCTTCAAAATCTTCAAATCACCAAACAATCAAACACCAAAATGATAACATAATCATCCCTTTTTCATCATCATCATCGATCGTTCATCATCATCATCAGTTTATCATCTATATCATAATCTTTGTAAGGAGTTAAACTCTTGAATTTTCATATTTATATTTTCATACTACTTTGATCATATAATTTTGAATGTATAATGTTAGTATTGGACGTAAACATGTTATGGTAGGAATTGTATGCTATATTATAGTGATTAGGAATGTACAAAAACGTGGAATCAAATACCCAAACATATATATATACATCACAGACCAAGAACAGAGGACGAACAGAGGCTGAACCGGGCAAAGAACCAAACCGATCGGTTGGTTTTAACCAGCCGATCGGCTGGATTCAGTGAGCCGATCGGCTCATCAACTTTAGCCGATCGGCTAAGTGTTGTTTGAGCCGAACGGTTAGCTAAGTTGATACCCGATCGGCTAGGCTGTCTGTGTACCGACTTATTTCGATGCGGTTAATTAATACACTGTCGATATATATATTTCGTACTACAAATATATTAACGCGTACGAAATACATATATTAAAACGTTATAAAAGTTATGAAACTTAATAATACAAAGTTTGGTATAAAATTGTACACGACTGCGGGACATTATTTTGAAACGGATAATTAACAATATAACTTTTTGGGCCAAACGGGTCGATTACATAATGGACCAAAAATTAGTATTTTTGTAAACGGGCCAAAATAAGTTAGTTAACATAATTGGGCCAAACTAATTGGGCCAAGCCCAACGGGCTACGTGATTCCAAAACACAAACTTAAACCGGATTACATATAAGTGACGAGTTAAACGAGATAAATAATATTAGTAACACGACAAACAGGTTATATATATAGTTGACGATTGTAATCTATATGTAGTTATATAAATGGACTACGACAATCATATTAAACAAAGTTATTTTTATAACAAATGTGATTATGTTTTTAAAACATAAACGACAACGATAAATTATATATATATTTATATACGTGACATTAATAAACAAATAATGTGTATATATATATATATATATATATATATATATATATATATATATATATATATATATACGAGAACGACAATTGATATATATACGAATATATATATTTAATCAACTTATAAATATATATAGGTATATACTTACGCACGCGTACGTTGTTTAACTTAATTATCACCAACAACAAATATTGTACAAACAAATACTTAACGAATAGTTCGAGTACTTATATAAAGTATATTTATTGGCATCTAGGTATTTGAGGGACGCATTCGGACTACTGTATAGTACTAGCTGTATTCGCTGAAGCTTTGCTACACGTGAGTTCACAACCCCTACCTTTTTACTGTTTTTAAATGCTTTTAAAACTAGGGGTGGAAAATATAGAACTATGTGATATTACATGCTACTTGTTTATATAATTGCTTGACATGCTTTTATATCAAACTGATTTGTATAAATGTTTTATGCTTTATAATCAACTGTTAACTATATGGAACGTTTTCACAACCTTTTGGGAATAAGACAACGAATCTTGGTACGATCCTAGGTTTACGCGAGGTAGTTGTAGTGCACATAAGTCCCAGTGCTTGCAACCTATAACCATTAGCTAGGTGACTCTAGCCACTAAGTATACAGATAGTACTATCGATTTGACAACCCTCCCAGGATATAACTCGTTGGTCATTCCAACCACACGACGGCAGTCGTAACGAGGAGTGTATACTTACCATGTTACTGAGGCAACAACATCAACTAGTCGTGGATTGGTTATAGCACTAGGTGTTGTTACTTTAACTCTAAAGGTTTGGCTCACCTTAGAGGGATCATTATCTATATTTCCCACCTAAACTGAACAACTAAACTACAACTTGATTTGGGAAGGGTATTCCCTGTGACAACTAATAGGATTGGTATTCCTACATACGATTACTTTTAGGAAACGTTTACCTTGATTGGCTAAACTTGGTTTTCCTACAAAATAACTTATTTGAGAAATGTTTACTTGATTGTTAAACCTGTGTTTCCTGCAATTGTTTATTAGGAGATGTTTTTGATTAAACTTGTGTTTCCTAACACATTGACTGAATTGTAGTAAGAATGATATTCTTACAGTAAAATAGGAAATGTTTTCTTTAATAAGAATACTTGTGTTTCCTGCTATACATATAGACATTATGTTTGTGTACATGAATGATTTATACAAAACTTGGTTTAACTACGCTTATACTAAACCTGTGAATTCACTCAACATTCAATGTTGACGGTTTACTATGTTTTTCAGGGAATTAGGACTCAGGTACTTCTGCATGCATAAATGACGTAGGCAACCCAGACTATTTATGATGCCACTTTTGGGACACTTGAATTTCCTTTGTATTACCAATTCCTTTGGTTATACTTACAAAATCCCTCTTTTATAAACTTGTATTTTGTAAACTTAAGTTGTTCTACAACACCACTACTTGTACGACTTTATTAGTCGTACCCTTTTTGTAATAACTTTAACTTTGGCATCTTAAATTAATATGTTCTGTATGATCATATGCTCTGATACAATGGATGCACTATTGTAACGTCATCACCCCCGCTGTTAAAACGATTATTAAAATGCTTCCGCTAATTAACTAAAGCTTCCGCTAATTACTAAATAAACGCGATTACCGATTTTGGGAGTGTGACATTATGTCCCCACGTGGATCGAACCCACAACCACATGGATTAACGCCATGTGCTCTTCCGCTAAGCTAGAAGGTGGAGGACTAGCGGTATGTATTGATGATTGATACATCGAATTTTATAAACTTTATAGCTGATTAACTTTTTTTATTTTGGAGGCTTCAATTCTTCATCTAGAGGATACCTAAAACAACAAAAAAAGATATATAAAAAGTTTCAATTCCAAATCACTGCGCACAAAAAAAAAACATTTTAACCACGTGAATTATACCCAAACAAATAAGTATGTATAACTCGTGTAAACTATTTTGCTACATATACTTTGAAGCTACATCAGATGAGTTTTTGGTTGGTTCCATGCATGAGATCACCTAACTAAGAAATATAATTATTGTGTTTACTCACATGTTACATATGCCGTGGCCTACTAGCTTAGAGATTGATTGTTTTATTTCCTGCCACCAATAATGCACGCTTACTGAAACAAAACACATAGTTTTTTCATTTCGCCTGAAACACAGAGAACAAACATTTAGCAAACATATTTGCACTCACGCCACTTAAATTCGGGCCGTTGCTTGGAAGTATGAATATAAAGCATAGAAAACTATATCTCATATTTTCACGTAAAGTAGTAGAGTAAAAAAATAATAAAAGATTGTAACTTGGAAAGTTCATGGTCATTGAAAACCAAATCACTTATAGTAAGTAGTATGCATAATAACATGGTATTATGATAACATACACGATAATGAATAAGAAACATTCAGTTATTATCTATGAACTAATGAACACATTTAAATGAACACGAATTGATGTTTACGTTGGCATAAAATTCTAATAATGCTTTACATTTGCCTCAATCAATTCTTGCAGGTATTTACTCGTGAAGGAGCATGGTGGTCGTTTACTCTTTGAAGAGAAATCCAAACTTAAGTCACGCATCAATTTATTTTTTATTTTGATGATGATCTCAATTACTAACAAAGGAAGTAAGTTGTTGTAGGAAATAATTGAAAATAATAGAGGATTGGAAACAATATATTTACCTAAATTATGGTTGATACAATCATGGACGTTTTTTTAGATGCTTAGAAATTGGTGACGTGGCATAATGAAGGTTAAGAGTTAATAATGATTTGACATGTAGGAAAAAATAGATTAAGCATGGATTAGGAGCAGCCATGTAAACTTAAAGTCTCATACTCTAGTTATAAGAGGAGATTACATTCATCAAAAAATTGCATCCAATTGTCTGTTTTAAGAATATGATGTTTATTGAATCAACTAGTACTTTCAAGAATAAATAAAATTTATGATGGAAGGTATTGGTTATTTATAAATTCTAACTTTTAAGGGTTTTAAATTTCAAATATCAAATTGATGTGAGACGTGATGTTACAAATGGTATTAGAGCAAGCCTTATACCATTCAGAATGGTGGGGTAAACCTCATTAAGGATAATGAGGGGTGTTTGTTACATTTTAGGTGAATCCCACATGACTCTAGACATAAGAGATCTTTGGTTTGTATGTTAAATCCATTTCTTTCTAGATACAACGCGTTTCGAGGACACATGCACATTAGATCTCGTGAAAACTATGTAGTTAAGCGTGTTTAAGTGAAAGTACTACTACCATGGTGACCCCTAGAGGTGGCAATTTTAAATCCATTAATTAATTATGGGTCAATTTGGTTAATATTTAGGAGGAGATGAGTTTGTTGGGTCTCCTCCCCATTTTTGGATGAATCTAAATGAGTTTTTCAATACAAGCTCCAATTATGTATAAATAAACCAACGGGTATAGACGTGTCTAGCGGGTAATTTATTTTTTTTCACCTCATTTCAATTTTTTTCATTTTTCACTCAAATTAAAAAAAAAAGTTTGGTAAAAACCCGATGACCGGAATCATTTAGACCCAAACCCATCTAGACTCGTAACCCGATCTGACCCAATCATTTTGCCACTTATGGAGATCCCAAAGACGGTCCTCGTATGGTCGTCAAGAAAAAGACGAACGCCTACAGAAAAAGCAGATAGTAGTGTGGTCATGGTAAGGTGATTTACTAAAGGTAGAATCAGGAAATACATTGAAATGGTAAACTGTCGCACCCCGAAATTCGTGATTGCGGAAGCGGTTTGGGTCGGAGCGCGATTAATCAAGTATCATTGCACCAAGTTACATCGAACGGCCTCTAGTATGTTGTTTCCTGTGGGTAGTCCTACTACGCTGGTAAACCTGAAAATGCACGCTAAAACGGGTCAACATAATGTTGGTGAGTTCATAGGTCTTTCATAAGTAGTTATAAATTGCACATTAAAAGTATGGTATTGTGATCATGGCTCCTACGAACAACATCATGAAAATAGTTTTAAAACCTGTGATCTAAACAATAAGTTTGACAGTTATATATTCAAATGATAGCTATGAGTGTTCCCAATTTGTATTGCTTTACCGCAATATTTAATGTATTTCAAAAGTGATGCAAATGCAATTTCATGGTTATGAATCGTAAGTTGTTCAAAAGTAGCCCGAATGTCAAATTTGGTGATCATAAACTATGATGATTTTCGGATGTAGCACCACGTGCCAAAAGTATGTATAAACCGTATGTTTTTCGTATGTAGCACGAATGCCAAAAGTATGCATGAGTTATGCGTTTCGTAAGTGGCACGAATGCCAAAAGTAGGTATAAATCATGTGGTTTCCCAAATGTAGCACGAAGGCTAGATGTAAGTATAAATCATGTGATTTACAAGTGTAGCATGAAGGCTAAAAGTAGTTTGAAATCATGCGGTTTTCCAAAAGCAGCACAAAGGCTAGAAGTATGTTGAAATCATGTAGTTTCCAAATGTAGCACGAAGGCTAGATGTAAGTTTAAACTGAGTGAATTTTCATATGTAGCACGAATGCTAAAAGTCGTGTGTTTTCCGAACGTAGCACTACTTGCCAAGGATGAGTTATAAACCATGTGTTTTCAAATGTTTGCATGTATGCACCCTATGTAGCACAAAGTGCCCAAATGCAGCACCAAGTACCGCGAATGCAGTACCCGAAGTACCGTAATGCAGTACCAATGTACCGTGAATGCAGCACCACATGCCGTGTGCAGTACCAATGTACCGTAAATGCAACACCTTGTGACGTGTGCAGTACCAATGTACCGTAAATGCAGCACCTTGTGCCGTGTGCAGTACCTGAAGTACCGTAAATGCAACACCTTGTGCCGTGTGCAGTACCAATGTACCGTAAATGCAGCACCTTGTGCCGTAATGCATGTAATGGTCATGTGATTATATTCTTAAAGTTTTACATGCAAATGGTTGCTTTAAGCAAATGTTGAGTCATGTACTCTAATTAAGAGTTCAATGTAAGTATTTTTCAACTTAGGTACAATAGTGAATAGTATGATTTAAACAAATGTACTACCTTACAGCAATAGGGAATGTAGTAAATTCACAATGTCAAGTATTTGTATTACACAGTAGTAATATGGAAAGCGTAAATCATAAGATTTAAAATGTTTGCATTCATAAAAATGAATGAGAGCATGCATTTTCACCCCAAAGTAAAACAAAACAGTTTAAAAGTGGGGCTATGAACTCACATGTGGGTGCTAGCTTCCCTAAAGCGAAAGTGTATCTAGCTCGTAACCTCCTAGTGCCCTAACACATGAGGTTATAATGTAAGTAGATGACCCTACAGTTCAATTATGCTAGTTGTCTATTCAACTAGTATTGTCCAAATGTTCAATCGTTTATTTAATTAAAACGTGTGCGGCCCGTTGATGAAATTATGTATTAATAATCCGAGGTTATCATTATGTTGTGTTTCCATGTATACTTATAAAAGTATACGTATCGTGTGTACGTATAGCATTGTACAATGTTTAAAAGTCGTTGCGCGAATCTGACAAAGCAGATAGTAGTGTGGTCATGGTAAGGTGATTTACTAAAGGTAGAATCAGGAAATACATTGAAATGGTAAACTGTCGCACCCCGAAATTCGTGATTGCGGAAGCGGTTTGGGTCGGAGCGCGATTAATCAAGTATCATCGCACCAAGTTACATCGAACGGCCTCTAGTATGTTGTTTCCTGTGGGTAGTCCTACTACGCTGGTAAACCTGAAAATGCACGCTAAAACGGGTCAACATAATGTTGGTGAGTTCATAGGTCTTTCATAAGTAGTTATAATTGCACATTAAAAGTATGGTATTGTGATCATGGCTCCTACGAACAACATCATGAAAATAGTTTTAAAACCTGTGATCTAAACAATAAGTTTGACAGTTATATATTCAAATGATAGCTATGAGTGTTCCCAATTTGTATTGCTTTACCGCAATATTTAATGTATTTCAAAAGTGATGCAAATGCAATTTCATGGTTATGAATCGTAAGTTGTTCAAAAGTAGCCCGAATGTCAAATTTGGTGATCATAAACTATGATGATTTTCGGATGTAGCACCACGTGCCAAAAGTATGTATAAACCATATGTTTTTCGTATGTAGCACGAATGCCAAAAGTATGCATGAGTTATGCGTTTCGTAAGTGGCACGAATGCCAAAAGTAGGTATAAATCATGTGGTTTCCCAAATGTAGCACGAAGGCTAGATGTAAGTATAAATCATGTGATTTACAAGTGTAGCATGAAGGCTAAACGTAGTTTGAAATCATGCGGTTTTCCAAAAGCAGCACAAAGGCTAGAAGTATGTTGAAATCATGTAGTTTCCAAATGTAGCACGAAGGCTAGATGTAAGTTTAAACTGAGTGAATTTTCATATGTAGCACGAATGCTAAAAGTCGTGTGTTTTCCGAACGTAGCACTACTTGCCAAGGATGAGTTATAAACCATGTGTTTTCAAATGTTTGCATGTATGCACCCTATGTAGCACAAAGTGCCCAAATGCAGCACCAAGTACCGCGAATGCAGTACCCGAAGTACCGTAATGCAGTACCAATGTACCGTGAATGCAGCACCACATGCCGTGTGCAGTACCAATGTACCGTAAATGCAACACCTTGTGACGTGTGCAGTACCAATGTACCGTAAATGCAGCACCTTGTGCCGTGTGCAGTACCTGAAGTACCGTAAATGCAACACCTTGTGCCGTGTGCAGTACCAATGTACCGTAAATGCAGCACCTTGTGCCGTAATGCATGTAATGGTCATGTGATTATATTCTTAAAGTTTTACATGCAAATGGTTGCTTTAAGCAAATGTTGAGTCATGTACTCTAATTAAGAGTTCAATGTAAGTATTTTTCAACTTAGGTACAATAGTGAATAGTATGATTTAAACAAATGTACTACCTTACAGCAATAGGGAATGTAGTAAATTCACAATGTCAAGTATTTGTATTACACAGTAGTAATATGGAAAGCGTAAATCATAAGATTTAAAATGTTTGCATTCATAAAAATGAATGAGAGCATGCATTTTCACCCCAAAGTAAAACAAAACAGTTTAAAAGTGGGGCTATGAACTCACATGTGGGTGCTAGCTTCCCTAAAGCGAAAGTGTATCTAGCTCGTAACCTCCTAGTGCCCTAACACATGAGGTTATAATGTAAGTAGATGACCCTACAGTTCAATTATGCTAGTTGTCTATTCAACTAGTATTGTCCAAATGTTCAATCGTTTATTTAATTAAAACGTGTGCGGCCCGTTGATGAAATTATGTATTAATAATCCGAGGTTATCATTATGTTGTGTTTCCATGTATACTTATAAAAGTATACGTATCGTGTGTACGTATAGCATTGTACAATGTTTAAAAGTCGTTGCGCGAATCTGACAAAGCAGATAGTAGTGTGGTCATGGTAAGGTGATTTACTAAAGGTAGAATCAGGAAATACATTGAAATGGTAAACTGTCGCACCCCGAAATTCGTGATTGCGGAAGCGGTTTGGGTCGGAGCGCGATTAATCAAGTATCATCGCACCAAGTTACATCGAACGGCCTCTAGTATGTTGTTTCCTGTGGGTAGTCCTACTACGCTGGTAAACCTGAAAATGCACGCTAAAACGGGTCAACATAATGTTGGTGAGTTCATAGGTCTTTCATAAGTAGTTATAATTGCACATTAAAAGTATGGTATTGTGATCATGGCTCCTACGAACAACATCATGAAAATAGTTTTAAAACCTGTGATCTAAACAATAAGTTTGACAGTTATATATTCAAATGATAGCTATGAGTGTTCCCAATTTGTATTGCTTTACCGCAATATTTAATGTATTTCAAAAGTGATGCAAATGCAATTTCATGGTTATGAATCGTAAGTTGTTCAAAAGTAGCCCGAATGTCAAATTTGGTGATCATAAACTATGATGATTTTCGGATGTAGCACCACGTGCCAAAAGTATGTATAAACCGTATGTTTTTCGTATGTAGCACGAATGCCAAAAGTATGCATGAGTTATGCGTTTCGTAAGTGGCACGAATGCCAAAAGTAGGTATAAATCATGTGGTTTCCCAAATGTAGCACGAAGGCTAGATGTAAGTATAAATCATGTGATTTACAAGTGTAGCATGAAGGCTAAACGTAGTTTGAAATCATGCGGTTTTCCAAAAGCAGCACAAAGGCTAGAAGTATGTTGAAATCATGTAGTTTCCAAATGTAGCACGAAGGCTAGATGTAAGTTTAAACTGAGTGAATTTTCATATGTAGCACGAATGCTAAAAGTCGTGTGTTTTTCGAACGTAGCACTACTTGCCAAGGATGAGTTATAAACCATGTGTTTTCAGATGTTTGCATGTATGCACCCTATGTAGCACAAAGTGCCCAAATGCAGCACCAAGTACCGTGAATGCAGTACCCGAAGTACCGTAATGCAGTACCAATGTACCGTGAATGCAGCACCACGTGCCGTGTGCAGTACCAATGTACCGTAAATGCAACACCTTGTGACGTGTGCAGTACCAATGTACCGTAAATGCAGCACCTTGTGCCGTGTGCAGTACCTGAAGTACCGTAAATGCAACACCTTGTGCCGTGTGCAGTACCAATGTACCGTAAATGCAGCACCTTGTGCCGTAATGCATGTAATGGTCATGTGATTATATTCTTAAAGTTTTACATGAAAATGGTTGCTTTAAGCAAATGTTGAGTCATGTACTCTAATTAAGAGTTCAATGTAAGTATTTTTCAACTTAGGTACAATAGTGAATCGTATGATTTAAACAAATGTACTACCTTACAGCAATAGGGAATGTAGTAAATTCACAATGTCAAGTATTTGTATTACACAGTAGTAATATGAAAAGCGTAAATCATAAGATTTAAAATGTTTGCATTCATAAAAATGAATGAGAGCATGCATTTTCACCCCAAAGTAAAACAAAACAGTTTAAAAGTGGGGCTATGAACTCACATGTGGGTGCTAGCTTCCCTAAAGCGAAAGTGTATCTAGCTCGTAACCTCCTAGTGCCTTAACACATGAGGTTATAATGTAAGTAGATGACCCTACAGTTCAATTATGCTAGTTGTCTATTCAATTAGTATTGTCCAAATGTTCAATCGTTTATTTAATTAAAACGTGTGCGGCCCGTTGATGAAATTATGTATTAATAATCCGAGGTTATCATTATGTTGTGTTTCCATGTATACTTATAAAAGTATATGTATCGTGTGTACGTATAGCATTGTACAATGTTTAAAAGTCGTTGCGCGAATCTGACAAAGCAGATAGTAGTGTGGTCATGGTAAGGTGATTTACTAAAGGTAGAATCAGGAAATACATTGAAATGGTAAACTGTCGCACCCCGAAATTCGTGATTGCGGAAGCGGTTTGGGTCGGAGCGCGATTAATCAAGTATCATCGCACCAAGTTACATCGAACGGCCTCTAGTATGTTGTTTCCTGTGGGTAGTCCTACTACGCTGGTAAACCTGAAAATGCACGCTAAAACGGGTCAACATAATGTTGGTGAGTTCATAGGTCTTTCATAAGTAGTTATAAATTGCACATTAAAAGTATGGTATTGTGATCATGGCTCCTACGAACAACATCATGAAAATAGTTGTAAAACCTGTGATCTAAACAATAAGTTTAACAGTTATATATTCAAATGATAGCTATGAGTGTTCCCAATTTGTATTGCTTTACCGCAATATTTAATGTATTTCAAAAGTGATGCAAATGCAATTTCATGGTTATGAATCGTAAGTTGTTCAAAAGTAGCCCGAATGTCAAATTTGGTGATCATAAACTATGATGATTTTCGGATGTAGCACCACGTGCCAAAAGTATGTATAAACCGTATGTTTTTCGTATGTAGCACGAATGCCAAAAGTATGCATGAGTTATGCGTTTCGTAAGTGGCACGAATGCCAAAAGTAGGTATAAATCATGTGGTTTCCCAAATGTAGCACGAAGGCTAGATGTAAGTATAAATCATGTGATTTACAAGTGTAGCATGAAGGCTAAACGTAGTTTGAAATCATGCGGTTTTCCAAAAGCAGCACAAAGGCTAGAAGTATGTTGAAATCATGTAGTTTCCAAATGTAGCACAAAGGCTAGATGTAAGTTTAAACTGAGTGAATTTTCATATGTAGCACGAATGCTAAAAGTCGTGTGTTTTCCGAACGTAGCACTACTTGCCAAAGATGAGTTATAAACCATGTGTTTTCAGATGTTTGCATGTATGCACTCTATGTAGCACAAAGTGCCCAAATGCAGCACCAAGTACCGTGAATGCAGTACCTAAAGTACCGTAATGCAGTACCAATGTACCGTGAATGCAGCACCACGTGCCGTGTGCAGTACCAATGTACCGTAAATGCAACACCTTGTGACGTGTGCAGTACCAATGTACCGTAAATGCAGCACCTTGTGCCGTGTGCAGTACCTGAAGTACCATAAATGCAACACCTTGTGCCGTGTGCAGTACCAATGTACCGTAAATGCAGCACCTTGTGCCGTAATGCATGTAATGGTCATGTGATTATATTCTTAGAGTTTTACATGCAAATGGTTGCTTTAAGCAAATGTTGAGTCATGTACTCTAATTAAGAGTTCAATGTAAGTATTTTTCAACTTAGGTACAATAGTGAATTGTATGATTTAAACAAATGTACTACCTTACAGCAATAGGGAATGTAGTAAATTCACAATGTCAAGTATTTGTATTACACAGTAGTAATATGGAAAGCGTAAATCATAAGATTTAAAATGTTTGCATTCATAAAAATGAATGAGAGCATGCATTTTCACCCCAAAGTAAAACAAAACAGTTTAAAAGTGGGGCTATGAACTCACATGTGGGTGCTAGCTTCCCTAAAGCGAAAGTGTATCTAGCTCGTAACCTCCTAGTGCCCTAACACATGAGGTTATAATGTAAGTAGATGACCCTACAGTTCAATTATGCTAGTTGTCTATTCAACTAGTATTGTCCAAATGTTCAATCGTTTATTTAATTAAAACGTGTGCGGCCCGTTGATGAAATTATGTATTAATAATCCGAGGTTATCATTATGTTGTGTTTCCATGTATACTTATAAAAGTATATGTATCGTGTGTACGTATAGCATTGTACAATGTTTAAAAGTCGTTGCCCGAATCTGACACTCGGAGTTAAAAGTGTTTATAGCGACACAAAGTGCGACATTAAGATGGGTTGCGACACAGGGGCATGTGTCACAAGATATGCGATTCGAATATGAGTGCGACGTAATGATTTTGTCGCTAAGCGTGAAAATCAATTTTAGTGCGACACCAGAGTTTGTGTCGCCGATTAGGCTTTCCAATTGATATACGACATAAGTGTTTATGTCGCAAGTTTGCGACGCCAGGAGGGTGGCGACATAAGGTTCGTGTCACAGGTGTTGATGGAAATAAAATGTTGCGACATAAGTTTAATGTCGCTAGTGTGGTTGCGACACAAAGTTTTGTGTCGCAGGATCGGGCTGTGATGAGTTTCAAGTTTGAGACTTTGGTAAAAAATGCTCGGTTTGACCCAAAACTTTTACACAACACTAAAGATGTTGTATTATCTATGAAAAATGTGTTTTATGTCATGTGGATACCCGGAAGTGTCGTTTTCAAACTTGTTACAAAAACCGCCCCTATTCTTAGTTTTTCCAGATTTTTGGTCTCGTTCAAGGCTCGTTTTAACTATGTTTTTCTACAAAATCAACTCCAAGAAAATTACCACTTATTCTTATATGTCTTAACTTTCCAAAACATATTTTATGTAATTTTTGGACAAATGAAACTCATGAAATAAATTTGTAAAGGACACATGGTCCAGCAGCTCAATTTTTCCGACTCATGTTCAAACAAAATTCATAACTCGGGTTTTACAAAACTTCATGAAATGTGGGAGTAGGGGTTTTAAAGCTAACAAAAATACTCAACGTTTCCAAGTAGTTTCAGCATCTAACTCGGTGTAGATCTCGAGATACACTCAGTCAAAGTAGACTGAGATTTCTGGTCAGAAAAGCAGATTTGACACATTATATTATTCCTTTTCTTAAAAATACAAATTAAACCCATAAAAATACATGGCTTCCAGATACGAAAAATAGACATCTTAAGCTACAATTTAGACTCAAGAAATTTGAGATTTCATGGAGTTATGGGTTAGATATGGCTGATCTAAACTCGGTTTTAGTTTTACCCAATGGGTAAAGGCTTTGTCCAGTGGTTAACCGCAACTTGTGAACGTTTTTGGCTGGATTTTGGACAATATTTCATCGAGGGAGAGTTATAGCATGTAAATATGTGTTATCCAAAGAGATCTAAAGAAAGAGTTTGTGGATCTACCTTCAAACACGTGGGTTAAAAGCTGAAAATGTGGGATGTGCGCGACTGCTGTCCTTTGCTCGATTCCTCTTGCAAAACCCGAAATACATGAAGCTACATGATGATGGGGCTTTGTGATGGTCCTTGGAGGACGTGGATGATGATGTTGGTGGTGTATTTCTGCTGCAAAAATCGCAGAGAGGGTGGAGAGGTGGGTATATAAGGTTGTGTGTGTTTTGTGATTGAACGTAAGGAGATAACAAAGGGTTAAGCATATATATATATATATATATATATATATATAGTGTGGGCTTGGGACTGGGCTTCTTGGGCTTTTTTGGGTCGACCCTGGGCCTGTTCCTGGGCTAGCCCACCAGGCTCGGGCTCGTGGTCTTCGTTCCTCAAACTCGTATTACGCTTGGTTGTCGGTTAATCGTTTATCGTACGTTATAATGTGATAGTTTCGTTAAATTCGTTAACGTCCCATATATGTTAATGTATTTTGAAGTATTATTTCAAATACTTAAATTTGAGTTTCAAAAATAAATTTTTTGACTCGTTCGGTTGTCGGGCTCGAATTTGCACGTTTTCTCGCGTACGTTACGTTTTACTCTAAACGTGATAGTTTTCGTTCATATTATTATCAAATAATATTTCAAAGTAAATAAAGACTATTTTGATATAAAAATAGATTTATGTTATTTATGGGATGTTTCACCAACGGCCGGGTGTGTTGGAATCCATCTGATGAGTTTACGTAATTATAATTAATTTCATACGCGTATATCTATAATATACGAAATGTTTTAGGTATTTAACCTAATGTGATGCTAAACACATGTATGTGTTTTAATGACTTAGGGTAATGACTACCCTTAAGTACGAGTTGTCACATAAACAAAACAATCACCCAAACAATATATTTTTATTTATATTGGACCAATCAAGTTTTTTATGGATTAAGAGGCATTATGCTATAGTTTGCTAAATAATTTATTTAGTTAGAAACATAAACTCTAATAATCATACTTCACTTTAAATACAAGGTATAAAATCTGGCCTTCTATCACAAAGTGCATATAAAGCCTACTTATTATTGTAGTAGTAGTTGTAGTAGTAGTAGTAATAATAATAATAACAATAATAATAATAATAATAATATGTAGATTCCGTAATGTTTGAGAATATATATTCTAAACTTATGATTGAGGTAGTTGTATGTTTATTAAAAAAACTACTAAATATAAATATAACAATTTTGTACGTAAGTTACCCCCTTGTATAATGGTATCTATTATTCTCTATAGTATTTACGATTTAATTTTTTTCCTTATAAATTGTGTACAAAATATCTTTTTTAGTAAACAAATTTTAGACCCGTGTATTAACACGGGATGTCAAAAAGTAAACTTATCTTCATTTTATTTTTATTAAGTATCACTATTATCTACTCGAGTATCGATATTGGAATTTTTTAAACAATGTCTTGGATTTAATACCATATTCAAGTGCTATATATGAGTATGTTTGACACAACTAGCTTATAGCTGGAGCTTGTAGCTAGAACTGGTAGTAGCTGGAGCTTGTAGCGAGAGCTTTTGATAATATTTGTGTGTGACAGAGTAGTTGGAGCTTATAGCTTATGAGTGTAAAATGACATAAAAAGATAAATATATTAATTTTAAAAGATGATATATAATTTGTGACACCCGGTCAAAAATGACCCAAAATTTGGTCCAAATTTAAACTTTTATTTCAAGTATTATATACTTAAAATACCAAAGCGTACAAGTATTATATATATGATTATATGTATATATAACACAAAACAATTATTCAAAAATCGCGTATAAACAAATCACGCAGGAATTCAAATACGGACGTTGGTGAAACTATTATTAAATAATATGAAATTATTTAATAACATTGATAATTACTTTATATTATGTTTATAATATAACGAACACGTACGTTTTGCTTAAAACGTAACCGAACGCTATGAAAACGTGCGAAACGCGCCCAACCGATGAAATAAATCAAAGTTATATTTTTATAACTTATTATTAAGTATTTTGATAAAATACTTCAAGTAAAAATAACACGATTACACGCATATAATCATAACGTTTAAAAACGTTACACAATTCGAATAAACACACGATTCGCAACCGACGACCAAACGAAAACTCGAATATTATTTTAGTAACTTAAAAGAGGTTACTTGAGTAAAACCTTTACTAAAAATATCGTGTTTCAAACCGAGAACGAAACGTGTTATATAAAACGTTGTACGGTTAAAAATACGTCGAAACGATCGGGGAAACGAACACCGCACGGAACGTAACTTTGGGAACAAGATTTAAACATCACATGAGGGTGGGACCCACCTGTGATCAGCTGAAAATCAGCAACAAACCCACCCCTTAAAAATGTGGATCTTGCTTTTCTTTCTTTTTGACTTAAAACCACAAAACATGCATCCTTGTTTCCTCATTCATCACCATCCCTTCTCTCTCTACAATCTCTCTAGTCTCTCCTCCCTCCTTTCTCACGAAATTCCCACCACCAACACAGCCCCAAGACACCATCATATCCCCACCATAATCCACCATAGAGCCACCATCAACCGCCAAGTCGGAAATTCAAGAAAACGCATCAAAACGAGCATTCGACTTCACCTCTTCCTCTCTTCATCATTTTCTTGGTAATAATTTTCACCTCTCTTTTATTATGCTTTTAAAACATATATTTTCATGTTCTAGTATCCACTTAACAAGTTCATGTCCAAAAAGTAAATCGAAAATCATTTTTGTAACACTTAAGTTACCACAGTTTTCTGGGCAGAATATACACACGAATTCAACTAAAAATTTAGAAATCATTTCTCCATAAAATAGAGCGTTTCTTAAGCCTAAAATGAAGTAAAAGGTGTTAGCTTTCCAACAACACCAAATTCGTAACATTTTGACCTCGTTTGGTACTTTAAAATAATATTTCCGTTAAAGTGCGCGTTACTCTTCCGGAAAACTGTAAATTCCATCTCCTTCTCGAGACCATATCTTGAGTTTTAGGAAGAATCAACTTACGAAGTATAAACGAAAAATGACCGTTAAGATGTTGGCTACAACTTTTATGTTTACCACTTTGACCAGATCCCCACGGAATTTTGTGTAGGAACCGATCTATGGACTGAGCTCGTTCTTAGACTCAACCTGAGCACTTTTCATTTCCATTTTTGTTTAAAATAGTAAACGAACATATAAAAGTACCATAAAGTGTAGAAATGAACTAGACATCTAGGATAACATGTGTGATTTTTGGTTAGGCTTGAATCAGAATAGAAACGGGTGAAATCGCGAGTCGAAACTGAGTAAAAATCTGGAACTATTAAACTTAGGGACTGTTTTAGTCATTTTACAAAACCGACACTTCGGGTCAACCATAAAACGTAACGACAATTTTCTAAAGTTTATTTAACATATTTAAGACTTCTCTAAAAGTTTCGGGTCAAACTGAACACGTTTGACCTAGTCAACAAAAACTAACACTTAAACAAAAACGGGCCATATTTACACAACGACAGACTACAAATACGAACAATTACAAATAACAGACTAATGGACATTAACTAGTTGAGTGAACAACTAGCATGGATAATCTTAATGATATCCACTTACTTACTTAACCTTACGCGTTTAGGACACTAGAGGTTATTGGTTCGGAGAACCTCATTGCTTGATGTACTGCTTGATACTACTAGACTCAGGTGAGTCTCACGGCCCCTTTTTACTGTTTTACTATTTTGGGGGAGATGCATTGCTTGTTTTACTCGAACACATGAAATTACTTACTTGATTTACTTACTGATTTACTGGTATATCGATTGCATGGGTTTTACTTTTATCCACTGAAAGCCTCCTATCATAAGTTGTTAGTTATGGACTTAAGCGCGATTACTAGTAGATGGATCCATTTGGGACTGACAATCCCTGCCTGGGGTAGTAGCGCTACCACGGATCTCACCGTAGAAACAGGCATATTAGTATTTATTACATATGAGTGTTCGGATAGCACTCACGGGGGTACGTGATATTGTACTTGAATGTACTATTCACACTACACTGTTAAGCTTCAACTATGGTGCTCATGGCAATGTATATCGAAACTATTGCATACGTGCAATCATTACTTAATTTTACTACTTGATGTGTTCAAAACTGTAACTTACTATAAACCTGTGAGATTCACCAACCTTTTGGTTGACCTTTTTAGTGATGCATTCTCAGGTACGCAGCTTGAGTAGGGATGCCCAGCAGGATCTACTTATATGCTAAGCTAGTACGAGTCGCATGCATACACTTATGAGGATTTTACTGGCATTATCTTTTGTACTATGATTATGTAACTAAAATCTTTAAAATCAATTTGCGAACTCACTAATAATGTATCTATATGACTTATTACTTTTGAAAACTCATGTAATGCACTGTATTGTAATATATTTTCTAAAACGTCTCATTTAGAGTCGTTTACTATATATCTTGTGCTTTGGTTATTGATTAGTCACGCCCCGACCCGATTCGCTTCCGCAACCCAAATTAGGGGGTGTGACATAATTACTTAGAGAGTATTTATGAAATTATTTTCCATAAGCTACATGCTACTTTAAAAAGCTACTTCAAGTTGCTTATAGTTTTGGAGCTTACGGAAACCACAAGCTACTCAAATTTTAGTTGCCAACAGGAGCTTATGAAAAAACCCATAAGCTACAAGCTCCCATAAGCTCCTACAAGTTGCGCACCAAACACATATAGAGTGTGTTTGGCATGCAGCTTATAGGGGCTTTTGAGAGCTTGAGCTTATAGTTTTTTTCATAAGCTTTGTTTGGCAACCAAAATTTTTAGTAGCTTATGGTTTTCATAAGCTCCAAAACCATAAGCTACTTGAAGTAGCTTTATAAAGGAGCTTGTTGCTTATGGAAATGTAAATTACACAAATACCCTTTAACTAATTATATTTCATCTATTAGAAATAATATATTTGTCCTTTTATGACATTTTACATTTATAAGCTACAAGTTTCAGCTACTCTGCCAAACACATATATTACCAAAAGCTCTAGCTCCAGCCACAAGCTACCAGCTCCAGCTACCAGCTAGTTGTGCCAAACATACCCATAATCCGTTAATAAAAATGTTTACCGAAGATTTGGATACTTATTGTGACACCCGATAAATTAGGACATTAATTGTGTTTAACTTAAACGTTAATTACTCGTATTTAGTTGTGAATTAAAGCTAAATACTTAAAATATATATACGCATACGTAATTAAGTTTAATTACGCGATTTCAATCGGATGGAGTCCGACGACAACAGATACGGACGTTGGTGAAAAACTTTTCTAAACAATGTGAAATTATTAAAAATAAACATTATTATTACGATAAATATATAAAATGTTGTACGTATCGTATAAAACAAACTGTACGCAACAAAAACGCGCGAAACGTGCCCAAAAAACGAATAAAACCCAAATTATATTTTTATAACTCAAAATATAGTATTTTGATAAAATACTTCAGATAAAAGTATCACGAATATACGATAAAAAATTAAACGTTAAATAAACGAACAACAAAACGAACGGGTAAACGACCACCGCACGAAACACAATTGGATAATTAAATTTAACACACCGACATGGTTGGACCCTCTCCAAAAATCTGCAAATGACTAAAATCCCATGCCTCATCTCTTTTTCCACTTACACACTCCATATACTCTCCCCATGCCTAATTAATCTTCACTTCACTTCACCCTTTCTTCACACACTTTCCCAATCTCTCCCTCCCTCTCCCTTTGGACGAATTTCAGCTGCCCTCCATCCACCATCACTCCACCATACAACCACCATAGAGCCACCATCGGCCGTCACGTCGGAATTCAAGAAAACGCGAGAAAACAAACTTTCAACGTCTTTTCTCATCCTCTTCATCATTATTTTTGTAAGAACTCTTAATCTGTTGTTAGAATTACTTGTAACACTTTTTTTTACATGTGTTAGTGCTCACTCAACAAGAATATGTCCAAAACTAAGTCGAAAATGCGATTTTTAAACACGAAAACACACCCGTAGCTTCTATCCAGAAAAAGAGATGGTTTCAACAAATTATTACGAACCCATTTCTCCATGAAAATGGACAAATCTTAGCTCTAAGATGAAGTTTAAGAAGTTAGCTTTCCAAAAAAATTAGTTTCGTAAAATTTTGACTTCGTTTACTACTCGAAAACGTGAAAATCAAATGATATATACTTTCTTATCTCGGGTGACAGAAAGTTTCACCCACTTCTCATGGTCATATCTCGAATTTCTAGAGCTCAAAACATGTGAGGCTTTTTCCTATGAACTAAAATTTACGTTAACTTCAAAAAGTTTTTCTTATATAATTTCTGAAAATACACGGATTTTGCTCAGTAATTAGATTTGTACAGTTGTATCCGGATTGGTTGATATTGGACCTCAGGGGATTTATTATTTTATTTAGCCAACTTGTCGATGCCTAAAAATTACAAAAAATTACACAAAGTAGCTAAGACATAAGAGAATAAATGTGATTTACTCATATATGACCTCACGCGTTTCGGATGCTAGGAGGTTACCGTTGGACAACACACATACTTTAGGAATGCTAACACCCACAGGTGAGTTTCATAGCCCCATTTTTAACTATTTTCGATTTTATATTAGGGTGAGAATGCATGCTTTCTTTTCATTGTTTTATGAATAAAAATACAGAAAATGATTAACTGTTATTTATAATAAATGTGATAGATTTAGGCGCTAGCAAATTTCACAAACATATATCCGGTTAAGTTTTAAATGTATGAACAGTACAAGGAAACCGTAGATTCTTACTTATGATCATAGGATTTCATACATTATTACTCACGAACCCAAGAGAACTATAGAATGCAAGAGAACTATAGAATACAAGAAAACTATAAATGATCACTCATGACCACAAAAATGTATACTTTGTATGCGTCAAGAAATCAAGAAAAATGTATACTTTGTATGCGTCAAGAAATCAAGAATAACGTATACATTGTATGTGTCAAGAAATTAAGAACGAAACGTATAACTTGTATAGGTCAAGAAATCAAGAAACGTATATTCGTATATATCAAGAAACCCCTCATGTACATACTAACGTATACTTTATATACGTCAAGAAATCTTTAGTTTTCATATTCATATTCAAGATCATATATATTCTCATACTGTTTATACTAACGTACACGATCCCTTGTATTCATATCACTCTTACTACTACTTTACTGATAAAACCTATGAACTCAGTAGCAAATATGTTGACCCTTTTTAGCATGTATTCTCAGGTTTAAACAGACGCAGTAGGATTGGACTGCATTTGGAAGCAATAGCTCGAGTCGCATATTTTAAAACAACAGAGATTTCTTTGTATTACTAGATTTTGTAATATTAGTTATGTATTAGGATCTCTAGGATTATTTGTGAACTCGCAAGTTATGTAAAACGTATTTGCTATCTATGTATTATTTTCAAAACGTCTCATTTAGAGGTCGTTTGTTGTAACTTTGTGCGATGATACTTGATTAGTCGCGCCCTGACCATGCTTCCGCTAATTAGTAAATTTGGGGGTGCGACACTTATTTATTTCCATCTTGTTCATTTAGTTATTAATACCCAATTTGAATTACAAGTTGTAAGAGGCTGAGTAATAAGACTCTCATAACATGAAACATGAATAAATCAGCTGATAGTTGTGTATTTGGTCCAACTACACTAAACCCTAATTTATTGTCGAATAGTTTGGAACTCATATTTTTTATATTTTTTATTGGCATCGATATATTAATTAAAACTCATATGTTCATATGGAGTCATATAATTGACAAACCGATTATCAGTCACTATGCACTATAATATTTAAAAACAAAGACTTTATCAAATTAATAAACGAATAAAATTCACTCATACTGAATCACTACCATGTGTTTGAACGCTATGATAAAACATTATATGTAGTAACATTCTTACCAACATCAACAATAATTATAAAAATAATAATTTAGGTAAAAAAATTACGGTTAGGGTATTATGGTTTTTTCCCTTTCAAAATATACTTTTATGATAAATCAATGTAATTAATTGGTTAATTAAAAGTTTAATGATATCATATTCTTCGATTGGTTAAGAAATCTATATTTTTCAAAGGATTTTAATAATAAAGGTTGTTGTTTATTATTATTTTAAACCAATGCATACACACTGATATAATAAACAAAAAGATATTATAAAATAAATTTGATAATGACAACGGAAAAAATGAATTATATATTAAACTCATGTTTGCATACGGACCTTCAATGAAAATGTATACTAATTTATAAATACTTTTTAAAGGCTACACATAACCAATAATAAATGGTATATTGTGCACGAAAAGTTGATAATGTAAGGTTAAATGTCATCCTTTATATTTAGTTGTAGTTACTTAAAATAAATGATGCGCATAAAATGAACACATACTCTTTAATGTGCGGTTTAAATTAGTGATCCATTTTAAACAAAAAAAGTAGTTAATACCCACAAGAAATAACAAAACCTTATCAAAATGATTAGTTAATTGAAGTTTTGATTAAATGAAAAAAATTGATTGGTTATTTGGTATAATTTTTTAAAAAGTTGTAGTATAGGTTTTTTTTTATAAATAATATAGAAGAAGAGTATGATTTTGATTTTCCGTTGTGAATGAATAATTTAATTAATTTATCAAGTATGGTAATAATTACTTCATGATACTTTATTTATCGAAGAATATGTTTTTCATATCATCTTTATCATATGTCGTACTAATTCAATTTACTTATGCAAATTATTTTAACCTAACTAATTAAATAATGAGTATTAATTTGATGAGTGCCGTCCGTGAATCATATTAAGGGGTTGCTTCCCCATTTTTTTTTTTACCATTTTTAAAAGATTTAGGAATATTAAAAGTGATAATCTTTATCCTATAAAGTTGAGAACCTGTAGAATAAATTAAGAAAGGTCGTACTCTTTTATTTATCTTTAAAAATCAATTTCAAATTAGATGATTTTTGTTCCTTTATATATATATATATATATATATATATATATATATATATATATATATATATATACTAGTTGGAGACCCGCGCTATGCAGCGGTAAATCGATAACAAATAAGGAATTCTAGTGGTCGATGATGATGGATCAGTGCATCGATAATGGTTTTACAAACTTAGCTTATCATGTTTCAATTTTTTTAATAAAATCTACTTTGCGAAAATGATCATTTTGTCTATTTTTTATTTTATCATAATAATAATAATAATCATATATAATAACGGTTTTAGAATGACACTTCTTTTTATTTTTTAATATATGATCAAACACCTTAAAATAATATATTGTAAATTAAAGTTTGATTGATCACTTTAATTTCAATGATTGTAGTTCTATTTATTACGATTGGTTTAACTAAAGTATTGAATTAAAATAAGCAAGTAGGTATAATTTATTTGAATTTATTAGTTACTATACTTAAAGTAATTAGTGGAAGGGTATAACTGTAATTTCCGATATTTCAATTTATAAACATTAAGCCTAATGGCTAAATGCTTTATAAGGGATTAAGATTAAGATTAAGATTAAGATATATATATATATATATATATATATAGCAATATAAATGTTGTAAAGATTTATTGTGTGAAATCAACAAATAAATTATGTTTACCATATGTGGCAATTTTATTAACCGTTTTATTTATGAATGTGTAGTTACATCGATTATGTATTTTTTCTCGAGCATTGTGGATCTTTATGTTCAATACGTTTAGTTAAAATTTTATGTTCCGTAAAGCTAACGTTGTGAAAATTATAAAACAATTAAAACAATACAGGTACGATAATCATTTGTATTTACATGTGAAAAATTGAAGATAAAGCTATTGAAGCTACATGGTAAACATTTTTCTATACGATTTGTATAATACCCAGGTGTTGTCCCATTGATTTTGGGTGCCTGTGCAAAAAAAATTATAGGGCCTTTTAAAAATGCATTCTGTTATGTTAAAAGATGCTAGTGTTACTACTAATCTTTGGGTGACCTGTGCCATAACAAAACTATAGACCCTTTTAAACTATGTATCTGTTAGAAAGATGTTAGTCTTTTAACTAATCTTTTGCCATTAAATTTTTTATTTGAATGATACATTAATATCTTTTGTATTCCCGATACGCCCATATATATATATATATATATATATATATATATATATATATATATATATATATATTACATAAATCTTTTTCTTGAACTCATACGCAACAAAACATAACATTTCCACTTTCTACAATTCATTTACTTTCACTATTCACATTGACTTTACCAAGTCAATGATATACATTATTAACAACTAACTACTTTACGCTTTAATCGTTTTACATCATCAAAACGTGTTTTTGGGCGATTTACACAATTTGACCATTCACAACGACAATTTAAAGAGAAGGAGCTTATCTAACCACATAAGCAAGCTCCATTCTACGCTATCCTTTGCCAATATCTTTTCTTATTCTACGCTCGTTTGTACCTACAACATTCATACTTAACAGGGTAAGCATTTAGCTTAGTGAGAATATGAACAATTAATTAGATAATTCACTTATCAACTTAACTTTCAACAATTATGTTATTAACATAAACTTTCAATAAATGTATAACTTTCAAATAAAGGAGCAAGGGATATGTAATATCCGTAATAATTTTACATAGTAATATTTTTATTGTAGCCAACAGATCCTCATAATTTACATATAACTTTATTACAACCCAACATAAATTCCTCCAATATGCTAGGGACATTATTTAGATTGGGCTATTTCCCTAAACATGGATATACTACATGTCTATTGTCGCACCCCCAAATTCGGGTTGTGAAAGCGAATCAAGTCGGGGCGCGACTAATCAATAATCACAGCACAAAGATATAATGAACGACTCTATATGCGTCGTTTTACAACTTGTATTGATAAAATGAAAGTTTACATCAAAATATAGTTTACATTAGCTCAGTTTGGAATTGAGAGATTTACATACATAATTAATTTATACAAAATATAATAATGCAGCTAAATCTCTGAATGTTTGCATGCTGACACGAGCTAATGATTCCTGAATGCAGTCCAACCTACTGTTGAGTACATGTGATACATGCTAAAATGGGTCAGCGAAACGCTGGTGAGCTCACAGGTTTGTATGTCAACACATATTGTATGAACCGCAAGATTTAATTGAATTTAAATTGCAATTAAGCAAAATAAAAGTTTTACAGCCATGAGCACATAGTCTGAGCTTAACTCGAGGTGTCAGGTCCATATTTAAAGAATCTGATCGAGGTGCCTCCCACGAGTGCCTAATTATAACACCCCTTATTTAGAACCAATTTTTTTTTTTTTTTAACATTCGGAAGCGTCAACCAGATATATCAAAAGCTATAACCTGGAAGAAGTAGGGTGGTGGGATTAGCACAAGGCTAAGTGAGAGAATGCATAACCAACAATCTAACTTAGCATAACAACCCCGTTTACAGCAAATAATCGTAAACACGTAATCCCAAGAGGATCGGTGGTTCTTGAGGTATCCTCCAAAGAACACTAAAATCAACTGCAGGCCAATACAGCGATTAACCGATAGCTTGTTGTTATCTTCACACGTCACAAGTTACTATTAACTATGTGTACAAGGAACCCCTGACGTGCCCAACAATAACAACTAAGCCCAACCACTGTTGACCTCCAAATAATGCACATAATGCTCAATGGCCAACTTGCACATAATCAACATAATCATCATATTAGACTAAACAGTCTATCAAGCAGTAGTACTACGTTTACTCGTTGTAATCAAATTGTTACAACTAAATCATACTGAGAGTTACAGATCCACTCACCTGATTATTCTCAGTCACTAACTCAGAAGTCTTATATCACTGAGTCTTCTCCTGGTCTAAGAATACAAATAAATAATGCGTTAGTAACCCATTTCAAAATTTTATAATTTAATTCAAATACATAACATCAAACTACAAACAATAACCCGGCTGTAAATAATAATCATACTACTTTACAACTAACAGTTTTTAACTAAGTTATAACAAACAGTTATAACTACTCCATAACAAGCAATCACAACTACCTTATAACTATTAGCAGCTCGTATCCCTGTGTTTCCTTATAGAGACATGTACCAAAAATGAAATAGAAATACCAATATGAAAAATACTAACCTGCTTAATTTTTAAGACTTGAAATCACTTGCCATTCAATTAAATGATATATTTAAAGTCTCTTATTTAAATATACTAGTACATATATGCAATTTAAAGGTCAAGGAATTATAATCAATATAAATGAAATTTGTTTGTGGTTTTAACATCCACCGTCCCACTACTATATAACAATTAATTTATTAATTAAATAAAAACTATGATGGCTCTCAATTAGTAACACTATTGCTACTTAGAGGAGTAAGACTAGTGCACATCTCTCTGTTTATTTAATAGTTACCAGTAGTGCTACTCCTTCAAAACAATATCACTCCTAGTTTATTTCACTTTCATTCGCACACCTGTTGCTGGTTTTCTTCTTTTGCATCTCCAACGCATGAATAATTAAAACAAGAGTTCATCATATAGCATATCTTCAACCTTAATCTCATATACATATCATTATTACCTAATTTCAATCAAAACTAACTTCATAAATACCCAAAGCAAGAACACACTTGCAATTTAGGGAAGAACAAGAAGATGATGAAGATGATGTACTTGAATCAATATCACAGCCTTTCAAGATTAGTTAATCTTGCTTATGATTTCTTGTTGTGGGGCTTTGAAGGTTTATGCTTTAAGAAATGAACTTTCCATTTTAGGAAAGTAATTAAATAGGTCGACCGACTTTTAACCGACCCTGTATCCATTTAAAATTAGCCCCTTATAAACCTATTGTCTGGAACCTAAAAACCATTTACGATTTCAACTATTTTATTTTACCGTTAACTTTATAAAGTTAAAACAATTAATAATTCATTAGTCACAATAAGGCATGCGACTTTTTTTTAGTTATTTACAATAAACATAACAAAATAAACAATTAAAATTCCTAACACATTAAACAATTCATTAAAAGTCGGGAATTTACCAGAATACCACTAGGCCTTTAAGGTGGGTGTTACAAATCTCCCCCTCTTAAGAAGATTTCGTCCCCGAAATCTTGTCACGATCAAACAGACTAGGATAACGAGACCTCATACTAGCCTCGGTTTCCCAAGTAAGATTTGGACCCAAACTATGTTTCCATTTCACTAATACCATAGGAATCTGTTTCTTACGCAGTTTGGTCACTTTTCTGTCTAAAAGCTCAACAGGTTCCTCTACCAATTTCTGATTCTGATCAATTCGTAAATCTTGCAATGGGAGGACTTGTGACTGATCCTCCACATTGCATTTTCTCAAATAACAAACATTAAATGTATCGTGGATACCAGCGAGTTCAGAAGGAAGATCAAGGGCCACTGTCTGGTCATTCACTACCTGTCGAATTCTAAATGGGCCAATATACCTGGGAGCAAGTTTTCCCCGCTTACCAAAATGAATCACACCTTTCCATGGAGAAAATTTCAAGTAAACTAACTCACCCTCAACAAAAGAAACAGGTCGCCTGTGTGGATCTGCATACTGTCTCTGTCTATCTCTGGCTGCTTTCAATTTCTCACGAGCAATAACCACTTTATCAGCAGTAATCTGAACAATATCAGGACCTGCAAACAGTTTCTCCCCTGCCTCTAACCAACAAGAAGGTGTTCTGCAACGTCGGCCATACAACATCTCATATGGAGGCACGCCAATACTCGAATGATACGAATTATTATAAGCAAATTCGATCAATGGTAAATGTGAATCCCAAGAACCTCCATATTCTAATACACAAGCACGCAACATGTCTTCAAGTGTCTAAATGGTTCTCTCAGTCTGACCATCTGTCTAAGGATGATATGCTGTACTGAGATTCACCCTAGTCCCCAATTCATGCTAAAGACTCTGCCAAAATCGAGATATAAACCTAGAATCTCTGTCAGAAATGATAGATAACGGAATTCCATGCCTCGAAACAATCTCATTAATGTACAGCTGAGCCAATCTGCTTAGAGATGCTGTCTCACTGGTGGCAAGAAAATGAGCACTCTTAGTCAATCTATCAACAATCACCCAGATCATATCATTACCCCGGGGTGTCCGTGGAAGTTTAGTAACAAAATCCATCGTCAGATGTTCCCATTTCCACTCCAGAATCTCCAACTGTTTCAACGAACCATAGGGTTTCTGATGCTCTGCTTTAAACTGAGAACAAATATGACAAGAATCCACAAACCGTGCCACATCGGTCTTCATAGTAGGCCACCAATACAATGGTTTCAAATCATTATACATTTTAGTACTCCCTGGATGAACAGATAACCGAGATTTATGAGCCTCAGTCAGAATCAAATCACGAAGACCACCAATCAAAGGAACCCAAACACGAGACTGAAAAGTCTTCAAACCTCTGGAATCATCCAATAACAGCTCCTTCCTTTTTAACATGACCTCTGCTTTCAGATCCTGATCTAATTATGCCTCAAGCTGAGAAGCTTTTAACTGATCTATCAAATAAGAAGAAACTTCTACACGCATAAAACAAACCCTGTCAGAAGTCCCCTTACGGCTCAAAGCATCTGCAACAACATTAGCCTTCCCCGGATGGTATTGAATTTCACAAAAAAATCTTTTATCAGCTCTAACCATCGGCGTTGGCGCATATTAAGCTCTTTCTGTGAAAACATATACTGAAGACTCTTATGATCTGTACAAATAACACATTTAGTACCATAAAAATAATGTCTCCAGATTTTCAACGCAAAAACCACAGCTGCAAGCTCTAAATCATGAGTCGGATAATTTCTCTCATGAGGCTTAAGTTGACGTGAAGCATAAGCAATAACTCGATCTCTCTGCATCAAAACACAACCCAGTCCAGCAAAGGATGCATCACAATAAACAATAAAATCATCAGATCCCTCTGGTAATGCTAATACAGGAGCCTGACACAAAAGTTGTTTTAGTGTCTGAAAAGCTATTTCCTGCTGCTCATTCCACTAAAATTTCTCATTCTTACGAGTCAATTTAGTCAAAGGACCAGCAATCTTAGAAAAATATTTAATGAATTTCCGATAATAACCCGCTAATCCCAGGAAACTTTTAATCTCAGAAGAAGTTTTTGGAGCTTCCCAATTCATTATAGCTTCAACCTTAGATGGATCTACTCTAACTCCATCTTTACAAATTACATGACCCAAAAACTGAACCTCCCGCAACCAAAATTCGCATTTCGAGAATTTAGCTTAAAGATGTTCATTTCGCAAGGTTTCAAGAATCAACCTTAAATGCCTTTCATGTTCAAATTCAGTTTTAGAATAAACCAGTATATCATCAATGAAGACAATAATGAACTTGTCAAGAAAATGTCGACATACCCGGTTCATCAGATCCATGAAAACCGCAGGAGCATTAGTTAACCCAAATGACATAACCAGAAACTCATAATGACCATACCTGGTGCGAAAAGCAGTTTTGGAAATATCTTCCTCACGAACTCGTACCTGATGGTAACCCGACCGCAGATCAATTTTAGAAAAATAAGAAGATCCCTGCAGCTGATCAAACAAGTCATCTATTCTGGGTAGAGGATATTTATTCTTTATAGTTCTCTTATTCAATTCCCTGTAATCAATACACATACGAAGAGTACCATCTTTCTTTTTAACAAACAAAACAGGTGCACCCCAAGGTGAAGAGCTAGGTCTAATAAACCCTTTATCTAATAACTCCTGAATCTGATTCATCATTTCACGAATTTCTGATGGAGCCAATCTATATGGAGCTCTAGCTACTGGAGTAGAACCTGGAATTAGATCAATATGATACTCTACCTCTCTAACAGGGGGTAAACCAGGTAATTCATCAGGAAATATCTCCGGGTATTCAGAAACTACTCGAACATCAGAAAGAAGTTTCTTTTCTTTCTTAGCATCAATAACATAGGCCAAGTAGCACTCACAACCCTTAGCTAGAGATTTTCTAGCTTTCATCAAAGAAATGAAAGGAAAATGACTACCCTCCCGTTCTCCTCGAGCTATGACATACGACTCGTCAGAGATAGGAATTCTTATCAATTTCTGATGACAAACAATATCTGCTTTATTTTGACTCAGCCAATCCATACCAAGGACCGCATCAAAACCAGGAATTGGCATTAACAGAAAAGAAATCGAAAACAAATAACCCTCTATCAATATATTAGCTCCAGTTACCGATGTGGTAACAAGAACAACTTTCCCATCAGCTACTTCTACCTCAAGAGGATTAGCAATCACAGTGGGGGTCAATTTCAGTTTATCACAGAAGTAAACAGATATAAAGGAACAGTTAGCTCCAGAATCAACGAGAACACGTGCCGGTACAGAATTAATAAGAAAAGTACCAGTAATAACGTCATCAGTCCTGACAGCTTCATCAACTGTCATCTGGAAAGCCCTGCTAGCTGCTGGTGGCGGTTTCTTACGTTTCTGACCAGAAGATGAGGACCCACCAACCAACCCTGTTCCGGGTCTGATCGCCTCTGGATACTGCCCTGCCCTATGGCCCTTTTTTTGACAATTCCAACAAACAAAAGTAGGATACTTACAATCTTTAACATCATGCCCAAACAAACCACATTTAATACATCTAGCAGTCTGAGGAGTACACGGCCTGGTATGTCTAGATTTACATTTAGTACACTAGTTGGACCTGTCAGCGGTATCACCAGTAATATTTTGTCTCCTGTGCTGCTGATTTCCCTGCCATTTTTTTTACTCTTACCTTGATTCCCAGAATAATCACCTTTTGACCATTGCGAAGCCTTTTCTTTATTTTGTTTGGTTCGAGCCCGTATATCACTATCTACAGAACGAGCTAAATTAAAAGCTTGAGAAAGTGAACCTGCAAGTCTCACGGTCGTACGGTAATGTGGAGGTAGAGTCCCAACAAAATGGTCAATTTTAGTCCTATCATCGGGAACCCACTGTTGGACAAATCTCAATTTCTTAGAAAATTGATTGATCAGCTCGTCCATCGACATTTGATCGGTCAGTTGTAATTCCATAAACTCTCGTCGGATTCGGGACATATCAAATTCAGAACAGAATTGCTTGCATATCTCATTATAAAAATCCGTCCATCAGATAGATTCTCTTTGTTGTGGAATTAAAGTGGAGGTAATTGAATCCCACCAAGACATAGCTTGCCCTTTCAGAAGCTGAACAGCATAAGGAACCTTGATTTCTTCTTCACACTGACAAACTTCAAATTTTCTTTCAACATCACGTAACCAATCCAATGTAACTGAAGGATTTGGACTCCCATGATATTCTGAAGGTTTACTGGACATAAAAGTTTTAAATGAACAAACTTTCTTCTGCTGTTGTGGTGGTGAAAATAATGGTATCTGATAATTAGAAAGCCCAGCAGATGACAATGGAACTGAAGTCTGATAAGAAGTATCATAAGACTGCGGTGGCTGAAAATAGAATGGCGATGTCACTGGTATCTGTGAAGATGACACTACAGGAGGTGGAACTGTACTAACAACAGGCTGCTGTGACTGTGGAGGCTGCTGAAAAGATTAAGCCTGTTTATCCTGTAAAGTCTGTCGTCTGAACCCTCTGAGTTCCTATAATTCATCCTCTAATTGTAATATATATTCATCCCTATATGTATCCTCACCAACTGAGAATGAAGTACCAGTCTGTCCATGTCTCTCTGGAGGAGGAGGGGCATCAGACCTGGAGGAATTATTAAGGACATTGGTCGGTTGCTCAGGTTCTGCCATATCTGTATTCACAATACAATCTCACATGTTAATTGTTAGTACATAACATACAAATCAGTTTTGCCAGTCAATAACCAAGTCCCACACCATGGAATGTTTGACTAAACAAGTCAGATTTGAGTTTTGAACATTTTACTTATGTTCAATTACACAAATCTATGCTCTGATACCAACTTATAACACCCCTTATTTAGAACCAATTTTCTTTTAACATTCGGAAGCGTCTGGTCAAAACATATATTGATAATTTACATTACTCAAAAAACACAATATTATACTGTTTACAACTAAATACATCAAACCGGGTGTTATATAATACAAACACAACATTAAGTTTCTGAAACATTATCAGAGTTAACACGTAGCCAAACATTCCATTCCACAGCTTCTTGCCCCAACCAGATATATCAAAAGCTATAACCTGCAAGAAGTAGGGTGGTGGGATTAGCACAAGGCAAAGTGAGAGAATGCATAACCAACAGTCTAACTTAGCATAACAACCCTGTTTACAGCAAATAATCGAAAACACGTAATCCCAAGAGGATCGGTGGTTCTTGAGGTATCCTCCAAAGAACACTTAAAATCAACTGCAGGCCAATACAACGATTAACCGATAGCTTGTTGTTATCTTCACACGTCACAAGTTACTATTAACTATGTGTACAAGGAACCCCTGATGTGCCCAACAATAACAACTAAGCCCAACCACTGTTGACCTCCAAATAATGCACATAATGCTCAATGGCCAACTTGCACATAATCAACATAATCATCATATTAGACTAAACAGTCTATCAAGCAGTAGTACTACGTTTACTCGTTGTAACCAAATTGTTATAACTAAATCATACTGAGAGTTACAGATCCACTCACCTGATTATTCTCAGTCACTAACTCAGAAGTCTTATATCACTGAGTCTTCTCCTGGTCTAAGAATACAAATAAATAATGCGTTAGTAACCCATTTCATAATCTTATAATTTAATTCAAATACATAACATCAAACTACAAACAATAACCCGGTTGTAAATAATAATCATACTACTTTACAACTAACAATTTTTAACTAAGTTATAACAAACAGTTATAACTACTCTATAACAAGCAGTCACAACTACCTTATAACTATCAGCAACTCGTATCCCTGTGTTTCCTTATAAAGACATGTACCAAAAATGAAATAGAAATACCAATATGAAAAATACTAACCTGCTTAATTTTTAAGACTTGAAATCACTTGCCATTCAATTAAATGATATATTTAAAGTCTCTTATTTAAATATACTAGTACATATATGCAATTTAAAGGTCAAGGAATTATAATCAATATAAATGAAATTTGTTTGTTGTTTTAACATCCACCGTCCCACTACTATATAATAATTAATTTATTAATTAAATAAAAACTATGATGGCTCTCAATTAGCAACAATAGTGCTACTTAGAGGAGTAAGACTAGTGCACATCTCTCTGTTTATTTAATAGTTACCGGTAGTGCTACTCCTTCAAAACAATATCACTCCTAGTTTATTTCACTTTCATTCACACACCTGTTGCTGGTTTTCTTCTTTTGCATCTCCAACGCATGAATAATTAAAACAAGAGTTCATCATATAGCATGTATTCAACCTTAATCTCATATACATATCATTATTACCTAATTTCAATCAAAACTAACTTCATAAATACCTAAAGCAAGAACACACTTACAATTTAGGGAAGAACAAGAAGATGATGAAGATGATGTACTTGAATCAAAATCACAGCCTTTCAAGATTAGTTAATCTTGCTTATGATTTCTTGTTGTGGGGCTTTGAAGGTTTATGCTTTAAGAAATGAACTTTCCATTTTTGGAAAGTAATTAAATAGGTCGACCGACTTTTAACCGACCCCGTATCCATTTAAAATTAGCCCCTTATAAACCTATTGTCTGGAACCTAAAAATCATTTGCGATTCCAACTATTTTATTTTTCCGTTAACTTTATAAAGTTAAAACAATTAATAATTCTTTAGTCACAATAAGGCATGCGACTTTTTTTTTTTATAGTTATTTACAATAAACATAACAAAATAAACAATTAAAATTTCTAACACATTAAACAATTCATTAAAAGTCGGGAATTTACCAGAATACCACTAGGCCTTTAGGGTGGGTGTTAGACTAATCTACACTCGTCTGAACAAATATTATTACATCCGTTTACCCAGTTAGTGCATGATAACCCGGACGAGGAGGGTCAATCCTATATGGAACCATATACTAATATTTCACACTACAACGTATTACCAAACTATGCTGAGGAGGGCTTTGAAAGATTAGTGAGATAACTCATGTAGTAATCGTTTGTTTTCGTACTTGCGTTCATATAGTTAAAATAAAACGAGCAGTATATCACACCCCTGAGTAAAACAGTAAAATAGGGGCTATGAGACTCACCTGAGTCTTGAAGTATTTATCTAAATAAACTTGAGTTGATTAGCCGAGTAGTGATGTCCGAAGACTTGTAACCTGAGGGTGTCCACGACACGTGATGGTTATTAATTGATTAGGTATCTTAAAAGACTACCTTTGTAGTTGTTCGTCCAACTAGAATGTCCAAATGACTACGATTTGGTTGATTAACTTGAGTTTTGAAAATGTGTACGACCCGTTGGTGATTGTTTGTAATAATAATCTCAACTATTATTATTATGATTTCGAAGTGTTATACTTAAAAGGTATGTTCCAATGTGTTTTAGAAGTCGTATCGTATTCATGTTTGATGTTATACAAGTTTGACACTTGGTGTGAAATGTATTTACAAACTCTAAGTGACGGGGGTCCGGGAGCAGCGCCAATGGTAAGCGGGGTTCCAGGGGTGGCAACCCCTGGCGGGGTCCATGGGGCTGGCCCCTGGTTGGGGTCGAGATGCTAAGTCAGTTCGAAAATTTTGTATTTCTACTACATTGCTTTGGTGAAAAACGCATCTGGACTTGAATTTGGGTGAAATCAAGTGATAAAATTTTAGGTCTCGACACTTAGTAAAATCTGTGTTTTCTTAGTTATGTTTTATGCGACACAGTGTGCGACATACAGCTTTGTGTCGTTAAGTGCGACATAGTCTGTTGTGTCGCAGATCATGACTGCGACATAAGGGTTTGTGTCGCTAAGTGCGACATCCGCAATTTAATGCGACATAAGGTGTTGTGTCGCTATGTGCGACGGGAATAAGTTTTGCGACATAGTGTTTTGTGTCGCTATCTGCGACATCTGAAGGTATTGCGACATAGAGGCTTGTGTCGCTATATGCGACATAGGCCATGATTTGGCGACATAAGGCCTTGTGTCGCAGGTGGCCTAGAGCCTCTGCGACACAACGAGCTGTTGGCCAGAAAATGAGCCGAAAAGGTGTTTCCGGTTTCCGTTTGACTTGAAACTTTTACCGAACCCATATTTGGACATTATAAGCTTAAATAACCCATAAACAAGTAAAAATAATGGAAATCGGAGTGTTTCGGGTTTTGTCGGAAACTTACAAACTTAACGCCGGAGAAATCCGGAAAGATGGAAATGTAGATCGTGTTGAGGCGAACGTTTTCTCCCAAACAAGTGAAGTGATTCGAGTGAGTTTGGTGGTGATTTTTGGTGGTGATAAGAGGTGGTGGTGGTGAGAAATTTAGAGAGAAAAAGAGAGAAAAAGAAGAAGGAGAGATAGAAAGGAAGTGAGAAATGAGGAGGGGAGGGGGAAGTTTTGGGCAGATTTTTGGGGAGGGAGGGGAGGAAATCTCCCAAATTTTATACCTCCGCGTTTGCGCTCCGTGCGGTGTTTGTTTCCCTGATCGTTTAAACGTTTAAATATTTATGTTAAAATACGAGTATTTACTAAGGTTTTTATTGAAGTATTTCATCAAATACTTTACTTGAGTTATAAAATATAACTTATTCTTGTTTCGGTTGTTCACGCGTTTATTATTTAAATCGCATAATTGTAGTTTGCACGATACGAATTTGAGTTGAAATATTATCTAAATAATATTTTTAATAAAATAGAGTTATTAAATAATGTTATATTATTTAATAAAATTGTTCACCAACGTCCGTATTAATTGATTCGAATTGCATTCGATTTGAAACTTGTACGATTTAATCAAACCGCATACTTGTATATATTCAACAATATATATATTGATACATTAATTAGCCTAACACAGAACTAATTACATGTATTACACTTGATTTGGTACTAATTACAAGTCCTAATTTGGTGGGTGTCACATTTATTCTTGACTTGATTCCAAATCATCCCCTGAAAATAAGGAAAGTAAGAGAATGAGCGATAAACACTTAATAAGTTTGTTAAACACTACAATAATTGTTCTTATAAATCATTTAGTGTAAGTTTTCTTTCTTTTATTATTTTCTTAAAAAATAAAAAACTTTGAGAAATCGTAGTAGAAAATATTTTTCTAACTTCTTAGTTAATATATAAGATCTAGATTAAAATGTTTATTCCAAAAAAAATATGTTTTACATTTGTCAAGATTTTTCTTAACTTATAATGGTTACTTGAGAAGAAATTTGTTTGTTCACCTTAGCCTTATAAGCCCCTTTTTGATTAATTAAAATTAATCAAACCTTGATTAGTATACAACTAACCCCTTACTTACTTACTTACTCTCTTACACTTACTAAGTTTTGTCAAACCATACAAATCTTCTTAAAGAGAAATTTGATTGCATTCTAATATGTGACTTTCTTACTTACAATATAATTAAGTATGGAAGTCATAAAATAGCATGACCTAAATTCTTTGTTTAGTAAATATAAAATTTCAAATCATACTACATATATTCAACTAAGAGATTTAAAAGTGAGTAACAAACTTACTCGAGTTTCGGTTCTTTTACTTTGACTGTCCTACAAAATATGAATTATTTATATTATCAATCAAAGTATATTTTTATATATTCACATGTTGACATGTATAATATAATACAATATATATAAGTAGTAAAAAAAATTCACATACACACATATAATTACATGTATGTATGTGTTAAGTGAGCAACGTCAATTGTATGAAGTATATAAATTTGTTTTATTATATTATTGTAAAGTAGTGCTTGTTATAACTATAGACAATAATATATCTAGCATATAAAATTATGAAAGAAACAATATTAGTACCTCTTTTATTTCTTTTTCTTTTAATACTTTTGCTTCCTCTTATTACTTCTCTACCTCTCTTACTCTCTACATATTTTTAACTATGTTTTCTAGTAAATTATTTTAGTGTGAAGAGAAAGTGAAAGCAAGAGCTTATTTTATAACCAAGTTTACACTCACAATCATCTAATTTAGTAGATTACTTCATAGCAAAGGTGTGTTGTTGAAACAATGATTCTTGGATAAAATTTACCATGTACTCATGATCTAATGGTTTAAAAATTAGATGATTAATCCATTGTAATCATTACTATGTGTATTTATACTCTAATAATAATATAGTATTTGGTAACTAAAACATGTTTTACATGAGAATAAGTATATAATGTATTTACACACATCTTAGTTATTATACATATGGTAAAAAAAAGCAATGAATTTTTACATGTTTTAAATAGGTTAGATGTTTATCAACTTCTTATTAATAATTATTTAACTATATATGTTGGTTCGTCAAATCTTTAAATATCTAAATATATATATATATAAGCAATTATCGTAATAAGGAAGTCTTTACTTACGGGGTGTTAGAAGATAGAGATTAATTTTCTTAACTGGATCCACTTTCACTTTATCCATATGCACATGTCTTAACGCTTTCCAAGCTAACATAAGTTAGTCATTCTTAACGCTTTTCAAGCTAACAGATGTTAGCTATTTTTAACACTTTACTAGCTAACAGAAGTTAACTATTCTTATCACTTTCATTGTTAATATAATTGAACTACTCTTAACACTTTCCATCTCTTCCATGCTCAACACATAACTGTCATTTTACATAACTTTTACTATACATAACTTGCATTTTCACTTTGTACAACTTTCACTTTAACACAACTTTTCACTTTACACAAACTTTCACTTTAATTCTAGTTTACACAACTTATCAATTTACAAACCTTTCACTTTAACTCAACTTTGAACAACTTACTTTACACAAGCTTTACATAACAGATCACTTTACACAAACTTTATACAACTAATTTTACTAATCAAATATTGACAACACTTTGCAACAAATCAATAAGATAATCAAAATGGCATAACATAGAAACTTTACATGATTGAATAATTCTCTTGCACGCATGCAATTCGAATTACATAGTCATTACTTAACTAACTTTCATATTACTCACCTTTTGTAACACCCCCAAAATTCGTTGATTTAGTTTAGCGGAAGCATTTAGTTAAGTATGGGGAGTGCCACAATATACAGTACATGCATACGTATCAGAGCATATGATTACAACAGAACAAATATATTAAGATGCCAAAGTATTAGTTACAAAGTTTACGATTCCTCGAATCATACAAGTTTAAAAGTATTAAGTTTACAAAAGTAGATTTCGTAAATATGACTAAACAGTTTCAGTTATATAAAGGAAATCCAGTTGTCAAAAGTTGGCATCCTATACTTCGTGGGTCGCCTATATTCCAACGTGCAGGCGGTTCTTACATGTGCAGCTAATTCCCTGAAAAATATAGTAAAAGTCAACAACGAGGTTGAGTGAATTCACAGGTTTTATGTTCACAATATTAGTTGTTTGTTTCAAAACGTTCACAAATAGTTATTGTCATCACGATCTAACAAAGTTTCGTGGAATATTATCCAAAGTGTACCTTTAGTGGGATGTAGCCCAAATATAGTTTAAGTTTCGTAGGAAAGCAGTATCCTATTAGTATTTGTAGGAATGTAAATATCCTAATGGTTGTTCATAGGAATGTCAGTATCCTAGTAGTTATTCGTAGGAATGTCAGTATCCTAATAGTTGTTAATGGATCCATGTCAGTAGGATCGAGTACCCATGTCAGTAGGGTTCACTTAGTGGGGAGTGTCAGAGTCCCCTGTTCTACAAGTATAACGGATCCATGTCAGAAGGATCTAGTACCCATGTCAGTAGGGTTCATATAGTAGGGAGTGTCAGTGTCCCATGTTCAATAAGTATAATGGATCCATGTCAGTAGAATCTAGTACCCATGTCAGTAGGGTTCAAATAGAAGGGAGTGTCAGTATCCCTTGATCCATGTCAGTAGGATCTGGTCCATGTCAGAAGGACCCATTAGTTACCCAGTCAGTTTCGTAGAAGCGTTGCTGGTCATTCTCCAGCGTTTCCAAAACAAGTTTAATACGTTACAGTGTTTGTAGTATGAAAACGTTTATTCATAAACATCAGTTTGTGTAACAGTTTAACAGTTCAATGTACTCTAATTGTTCGAGTAAATCAATATACAATCATGTATTTCAAACGTTTGACTATGTTTTCCACCCCTGTTCAAAAGCAGTTAAAACAGTAAAAGTAGGGGCTGTGAACTCACCTGTTGAGTTAAGTAATGTGCGAGTGCTAGCAAAGCCTAAAGCCCGAGTCTAATCCGAAATCTCCTAACGCCCTATACGTATGAGATTAAATAAGTATGCGGATGTCTATGTCGACCATCCATGCTAGTGTCCACGCAACTAGATTATGTCCAAAGTGTTTGTTTGTCGTTTAAGTTTGTAGCTTTAGAATGTATACGACTCATTGGTAGCGGTTTGAAATAATAATTTCTGAAAACATTATTATATTCGTTTCATTTTATGCTTAGCAAAAGTATATATCGTTGTAAAAAGTGTAGTTGTCGTTGCGCAATTGTCGAACTGCCAGACAGAAACTCAGTTCGCAGGGCAGAATCTCAGTTCGCAGACCAGGTCAGTTCGGCTCGCTCGTTCAACTCGCTCGTTCGGCTCGCAAGCTCGGATCGCAAGCTCGGCTCGCAAGGGTTCAATTCGCATCTCGGTTCGGTTCGCAGCTCAGTTCGGCTCGCAGTTCGGTTCGGCTCGTAACTCGTTCGGTTCGCATCTCGGTTCGGTTCGCATCGCGAGCTCGGTTTGCAGCTCGGTTCGGTTCGCATTGCGAGCTCGGTTTGCATCGCGAGCTCGGTTCGCAGCTCGGTTCGGTTCGCAGCTCGGTTCGGTTCGCATCGCGAGCTCCGTTCGCAGGAAGAACAGATCTCAGCTCGCAGAACGAGCTGATCGTATTTTTAACTTTAAAAACGCATTTTTAAGTCAATTTTTGGACATAATAAGTTGATAAAACACTAAAGCATGGTATATTAAGTATTACAAACACGAAATATCAAAGAAAATAGCAAAATCTAAAAGTTTGCGGGATTGTCGGGTTCTTACAAGGTTATCGCATGAGGAATCCGAAAAGATGGTTGCGTAGCTTTCGTCGTGGTGATCGTTTTTCTCTAAATGAGCTCGGTGATTTATTGCGTTTTTGTGGTTGTATTTGTGTGATTTGTTGTATGTTTTTAGAGAGAGATTTGAGAGAGAATAGAGGTAGAGAGAGAGTGAAATGAAAATGAAGGTGGAAGTGGGGTGGGGTGGGCCGGTTTGGTGGTTCCAAAAGGAGAGGGGACTTTGTCCCTAATTTGCGGTATTTGACCCGTGTTTGTTTACCTGATCGTTAAATGTTCAAATATTTTAATTTGGTAACTTTTTAAATACGTATTCGAATCTATTTTTAGATGAGATATTTTATAAAGATATTTCAGTTAAGTTATACAAATTTAAAAATTTATTCTGTTTTGTTTTGTCAGAGATGTTTCGAGTTGTTTTCAGTTTGCAAAATACTTTGTAAATATTATCGACATAATATTTAAGAGTTAATAACGTTATTTAATAATTTCGTTTTATTAGATAATTTTGTTCACCAACTGTCGTATATTTTTGTCGCGTTTGTTGCTATTGTTTTGTACGTATTTACAATTTACTACGAAATGTAATACTACGCGTATTAACTAGTTGGGCTTTGCTAGACTTACCTCTAAAATGTGTTGTGAATTCACTCAAGTAGGGAATTAGCCTAATAATACAAGTGTTTAGCGTATGTAATCGTGTTTAAATTTGCGGGGTGTCACACCTTTATTTTTTATGCAAATATGGAACTTAACAGTAAGCCGCTGCATGCCAAGTCTTGAATCTTGAATCACCTATTATACATCACATTTAGTAATTAACTACCATCAAAAGTATTAATCATAATTATCAATCTATCACCCATTGGATTGACCAAGTTTAACTTTTGGTTAAACTATACATAACTTTTCTTTTCATAATCATCTGATCCAATTACTTGATCACTTTTACTACTACTTGTAGCTATAACGATTCAAGTGATTAGCTATTCAAATTCCTACTTACATTCTTGCTTTACATCTTTTTCATAATAAAGTATCACTTTAAACACAACCTCATATACATATCTTAACATATATATAATGAAAACATAATGCCTTTCTCATGGTGACACATCACCAATTTTTTTCTTTTTCATTTTTTTTATATCAAACTTATTATTATTATTATTATTATTGTTATATTATTATTATTATTATTAAATAATACTCCATCCGTCCCAATATTATAGTCCATATTTCTATTTTCGGACGTCCAATATTAATTTTCGCCTTACAAAATAGATAGTGAAATTTGATCGTGATTACGATATTATCCTTAATTGAATTTATTATTACACACTTTTCACAAAGTAGTAATTAGTTAAATAAGGGTAAAACTGCGTATTTTTTGTCGGGGAATAATAATTTTGGGAAGGAGGGAGTAACTAACATCTTCAAATTATTTTTTTTACTTTCGATTCATCTACATCTTTATATTTTAATCAAACAATTTCATTGTCATATTCTATATTTTTGCGAATTACCCCTTAATATCAATTAAGAGCCTACTATGAATAGTAACTTCTTTGTTTTTTGTGACACATTAATTTATATATATATTTCGATTATTTATATATTATAATAATATAGTTATAGATACATTTATAAGGGGCTTTGGGATTGTTATGGGCTACATAACTTCAAATCCTTGTAACTTTTTTGTTTTTTGTGACACATTAATTTATATATATATATATATATATATATATATATATATTGATTATAAATATATTATAATAATATAGTTATAGATACATTAATAAGAGACTTTAGGATTGTTTGGGCTACATAACTTCAAATCTTTAAGATAACATTAATTTTTCTATTATTTTGAAAACTTATCTAAACATTTTTGGATTTGTATAAAAGTGAGATAAAAGTATTAAACTTTATATCGTATTTAAATATAAATCATATTTACTATTATTATTTTACCATACTATTAGTTACAATAGCTATATCTCATGATCATTATCCCTTGATAATAATTATTAAACTCTTATAAAGTGTAAACGTTTTAAATTTTTGAAAGAAATAATATCTACATATACATATGTTTATTATTTCCGAAATAAATAATATCTTATATAATTTTTTATTATTTAAGGTTAATTATGAAATCATTGCTATTCGAAAACTTTTAAGTAATTTATAATTATAAAATATTCGAAAACTTTTAAGTAATTTATAATTATAAAAGAGTATGAGCTCATAACTTTTTATGTTAAAGTTAAGATAACCGAATAAGATTTAACTTTTAAGTTAAAAAAATATTTATTTGTAAAACCCGTCGCAATGCGAGGGCAATAAAATACTTGTTACTATCAAACTTCGTTTAACCTACTTTAAAAGTTCTCATATTCAATTTTACCTCTCCACACGTACATATCTTACTTTATATTTCTTATCATACACTTTTATTTTTAAATAATATTTCCTTTTCTAAAAGAGTTTATTTAACATCATTTATATATATATATATATATATATATATATATATATATATATATATATATATATATATATATCAATCACTTTCGTTTTCACATTCAAAAACTTTTGCAATTATGAGCAAACTTTATTTAACATACATTAAAATTTGATGTTTTCAATTTTAATTATCAATACCTACATATGTTATTTTACATATGTTGTCAAACGCTTTTACTCTTTCAATCTGAATTTCAACATTTAGAAAATGTTATTTAACTTTCTTCAAATTTTGTTATATTCATTTTACTATTTCGCCACGTGTATATTTATTTTGAAATTTATTTTATCAAACATTTTCATATTCTCAATATATATGCCGAAATATAAAAAACTCTCATAGCATCTAAGTTAGTTACACAATGTATCTAATTTCCTTTTACGTACGAATACTATTTAATTTTTGTAGAGTTCACTTTTTCAAGAAATCCTATTTTCAATGTTAAATGCTTAAAGGTCAAAAAGTTCAAAAATATAGGAATAGGAATAGGATCCATGAAGAAGAGAAATTTGTGAGAGAAGATAGAGAAGAATTTATGACCCTTAGATTGAACAATCAATGGTTCAAAAATATTGATAGTTATTTTATAACTTTTTGAATTTTAGAAGGGCAAAAAGGACATTTGCAATGAATCAATTTTGAAAGTTATAACTATCACATAATTTACTACATACGAGCGTTTACAGTTTCCTCGATATAAATAGAATCTTCCCCAATTAAGAGGACTTATTTATTGTTTTTATCTTTTAGTATTTTTTGTTTCACAAAATATAATTGTGTACATCATGTATCCATTACGTTCATTTTTTTAATGCAAATTCTTTTAATTTACTTCTTTCAATTAGGATTCATTTGTTTTATTTTATACAATAAACAATTTGATAAAAATGAGTATATCTTAAAAAACGGTGAATCACTACTATCCATCATTGATTCGATGATAAATTAATTGAAACTTGAAAATGGTGAATCATTATTGAATGATAATTAACTGAATCAATATATTATATAATATATGAACAATGGGAGTACATCAATAAATCAAAATGATGAATAACAATTACAAACAACCGAATCATAGTATGATTTTGTGAATCATTGTTGCATAATAATCAACCGAAATTTATGTTATATGAAGAATCGGAGTACATCGATAAATCAAAATGGTGAATCACTATTACGAACAACTGAATCATAGTATGATTTTGTGAATCATTGGTAAATACATAACAATTGAATCATATTTACATATTTGTGAATCAATATTATAAATTTTGGAATCACATTTTTAAAAATCTGAATTGTTGGGACATGTATGTGTGACAACAGATCTAGCTTGTAATAGTACTAGTGATAATAGTAATCAAGTTTGTACAATTGATTTGGATTTGTAAATGATATTAGTTTGGTATTAATATTCGTTAAATATATTAGTATGTTAAAGTGTTAGACGAATATCGAATACGATGTTACAAACTAAAGTCTGTGAGATGAGATCTCAAGTCGCAGAACTCAGTCTTGCGAGATGAGATCTGGGCTCGCAGAGCTGCGAACCGAGTCAAACTTTGGGCTTGGTTGTGGGCTGCGAGTTGAACTCAACTCGCAGAGTCCATCGACCTGCGAATCGAGTTTGATTAAAACCTATAAATACTCAATTAGGATTAGTCCGTAAAAAACTTTTGGCCATTCGATTTTCAGAGGACAAAAACACGTTTCTAAGCATTCATAAGGTTAGGTATTGATCGATTAACATTAATTAATCGATACAAAACCTTGTTGATAAATCAATTCGCTATTATCTTGCGAAACAAATTGTTCACTTATTGTGAACCAAGTATTGAGGAATTCCGCACCTTAATACCTAAGATAACCTCGTTATCGATCCACGTACTAGGGACTTACAATTGGTATCAGAGCTTTCGGGCTAAATATTTAGTTAGTTCAAGGTTATTTGGATAATAACGATAGATTTAGGGTTGTTGTTACGATTAATCTTCGTAAAAATGATCAAAATCAGTCTCTGGAAGTTTTTAGTTTCGTAATCGACTGAAATCTTAGGGTTTAATCGATTAGAAAACTAAAATTTTCGTTTTAGGGTTTTTCAGCCGATTCTGCGAACTGAGTTCCCCTCTGCGAACTGAGTTCCCCCTGCGAACCGAGTTCTTCTGCGAACTGAGTTCCCCTCTGCGAACTGAGTTCCCCCTGCGAACCGAGTTCCCCTGCGAACCGAGTTCCCCTGCGAACCGAGTTCCCCTCTGCGAACTGAGTTCCCCCTGCAAACTGAGTTCCCTCTGCGAACCGAGTTCTTGTCCTGCGAATCGACTTTCTGCGAAGTGAACTTTCTGATTTTTCTGATTGTTAATTCCCGAAATTCTTAAAATGTCTGACATTAGCAAAATGATTGAGATGGAGCACGAGGTTGAAAAATCTAATACTCCACCTAAGTTGTTACGTGTTGAAGACTATTACAGTTGGAGAGATAGGTTTGAATCTTACTGTAGATTCCATAATCTCTCAATCTGGATGTGTATCAAAGGAGGATACACGGCACCCACCCAAACTGTTCAAAATGCTGTTGTTGTGGTATCCTATAATCTGATGAGTGAACAACAAAAGAAAGACTATGAGAATGAGAATAAAGCTCATTCTTGTATCAAGATGTGCTTATCTAAAGAAATTAATCATCAGTTAAAATCTTTTCATACTGCTAAAGCACTCTGGGAAGCGCTTGAGAAAAGATGTGAGGGAAGTCCACAAGTACAAGCAAGCAAGAAGAATCTTCTGAAAAAGCAGTTTACTTTGTTTAAAGCTTTTAAAGGAGAAACCCTTGATGCTTATGTTACTCGTTTCTACCATTTGTTATCTGAGATTGAAAACCATGAGATCACTATTGAGGAGGTAGAGAAAACCGACAAGTTTCTTGAGGGTTTACCTTCTAAATGGGAGATGTATGGTGTGATGATTACAGACAATGAAGCCAGATATGCAACCATGACACTTGAGCAGGTCATTGACAAGCTCAAAGGATATGATTTCACTAAGAAGTCGAAAGATACTGATTCTGATCATGTTCAGGATCCAGGACTGTATCATGGAAAAACTTCTATCTCGACTGCTTCATCCAGCTCGACCACTGCTTTGTTTGTTGGTAATGCTGATGGAAAGGGTGAAATGATAAATGATGAACTGTGTTTCATTACATCATCCGGAAATGAAGCTAAAGGGAAACCTTCTGAGAAGTCACCTCAAGAACATCAAAAGATGCCTATGAGTGTGAAATCTGCTGAGCAGCAACTGTCTGTTCTTGCTTCATTTGTAGCTTCATATGAGAATTATATTGATTGTAAGATTAATGATCCAATTCTTTTTGATGAAGACTATGATCAGATAGATCCTGATTATCTCGAAGAAATAGATCTCCAGGACCAACTTGCTTTGTTGTCAAGGAGAGTTAAAAATTTCTTAAAGAAAAATGGAAGAAAGGTTGTTGGCAACAGATCAGGGTTTGATAAAACCAAGGTCAAGTGTTATAAATGTAAAAGTTACGGACACTTTGCTAGAGAATGCCAAAGACCTAAGGTAGAGACTGGGGAAGGGAAACAAGGCTCGGGAAATACTTTGCATTCCAAAGCCTTAGTAGTGAAACAGCTAGATGGGTCTTATGATTGGAAAACTCAGTCAGAGGAAGCTTTGATGGCTGAGATTGACGATCAAGAGATTGAAGCTGAGTCATTATCCTATATGCCCACTGATCCAGCTTTTGAAGTAAAGGTGCCTGAGACTCCTGTTAAAGCTAATGTTGATGATGTGTTAGACTTGGGTTCAACTGAAGATTTGGATCCCGTAGATTTTGTAGCTAAGATGGTTGAACTGCAAACTGATAAAAAACGGGTATGCCTAGATCTTGTCTCTCTTGTTGATATGTGTCAGTTAGTTTCTAGTTTACAGTCCCAAGTTAGTGCTTATGCAGATTCCTATAAGACTTTGACTGAAACTAATAATACCCTGTCATCTCAACTTAGAACACTTAGTAAATCCAGTGAGGCTGTAAGATCTAAACTTGACCTAGCTAAGTTAGATATATGTAGGTTAAGTGATGATAAACAAGCCTTAAAGGATAAGATTAAGGCAGATGCGGCTGACAAGACAGCTTTTAGAGATACTGTGAATGAGAAATTAATTATCATAGACGGTCTCTATATGAACATAAATGATTTGAATCTGTCCATTGCTAATAAGGATAAGGAGTTAGCTGATTGCAAAACAAAACTTGTAGCTCAGAATCGTAAGCTTGAGAGCTATAGAACATCTGAAATGGATAAAATGTTAGGTGGTCAGCGTAGTGTGAAGGATATGTCTGGTTTAGGTTATAATGATATGCCTTACCCATTCAATTCAAATTACACTAAAACTCCTGTAGATATTGAAATGGCGGATGTTAACCCTGAGACGAAGGAAACTAATAAACCGGAAAAGTTAGAGGCACAGAAGAGTGTTATTAAGAACCATTCATCTGATGATAGTAAGAAAATTCCTCGCACCAAAGTACATTTTGTACCGGGTGGAGTAATTAATGATACTAAGACTAATGAAGTGGTTAATAAAGAACATGTCATTGAACCTTTAGTGCCTAAAACACCGGTAGCGGATGCAAAAGTTAGTAAGTCACGTAAACAGATGTCTTGCTTCAAGTGTCACCAAAAAGGACACGTAGCTTCTTGTTGCCCAAATAAGAAGCTGGAAGCATCACATAAGTTAGTGAATACTGAAAAGACACCAACTATTTCTAGTTCGATTGTAGATAGGTTAGGCTCCAAACCGGGATTAGGAAGCAAACCTGTAAACATTCTAAAAAGAGATAGTAATCATAGTGTCTCTCCACCTAAACCTAAAAGAGCTTATACTCTAAACGAAAATACTTTCAATAAGCCAAGAGATAAGACACCTTCGAGGTTTAGGACCCCAAGTAGAAACCATAGTCAATTTGAGAATGGTTCTACTTCGAGTGCACAGGGAACTAAGTTTGTGCCTAGGAGGTTTTCTACTCACTCTCCTCATAGGCCCAAGACTACAGATCATCAACAATCTCAAACTCCTGTGAAGGTTACCAAGACTCCCAATGAGAATAGTTATGGTTACTTTAAGGAGGTTCAGATTGTAGATGATCAGGGACAAACCAAGACCATAATGGCTTGGGTCCCTCTTGATAATTAACTGTGTACAACTTGTTATGTGTAGGAGCAGACTGTGAACAAGGACAACTGGTGGTATGTAGACAGTGGATGCTCAAAGACACATGACAGGTGAAAGAAGTCTACTGAAGGACTTCAGAGAAGGTTTCAAGCAAAAGGTAAATTTTGCAGGAGACAAAGGAGGAGTAATTACTGGGAAAGGAAAAGTTTCAAATGGAACTTTAACTCTAGAGGATGTGAATTATGTTGAAGAACTAACTCATAACCTAGTGAGTGTTTCCCAAGTCTGCGATAAAGGTCATCCAGTTCATTTTAATGAAAAGGAGGCTTTAGTCCTAAAGCCAGGCTTCACAATCCCTGAAGAATGGATACTGATGAGAGCACCAAGGAAGAAGGACATCTATGCGATAAACATGGGTGTTCCTAATTCTTCAATGGTATCTACATGTTTATTATCCAAGGCTTCGGAAGCAGACGCGCTACTATGGCATAGGAGAATGGCACACCTAAACTAGAGAAAAATGAACTACATAACCAGAAATGGTTTAGTTTTGGGTGTACCGTAAAAACATTTCGAGTCTGAGGATAAGTGTGTTCCTTGTATGAAAGGAAAGCAGCATAAGAAACCACACAGATCTAAGACTGAAAACTCAATCTCCTCTCCATTTGATTTGCTACATATGGATCTCTTCGGCCCAATAAGCAAAAGAAGCATAGGTGGCAAATGGTATTGTCTAGTTGTCACAGATGACTATTCTAGATTCTCGTGGGTATCTTTCTTAGGATCTAAGGATGAAACTCCAGGTATTCTAATTGAGTTTCTAGATCAAATTGAAAATGTATACAAAATGAGAGTTAAGCGTATTCGTAGTGATAACCGAACAGAGTTCAAGAATTCGACGTTAGATATCTATTGCTTAAGCAAAGGGATAATTCATCAATTCAGTGCACCATATGAACCTCAACAGAATGGTGTGGCTGAAAGGAAGAACAGAATGTTGATTGAAGTTTCTAGAACAATGCTTGCAGATTCAAAGCTTTCGGTCATTTTTTGGGCAGAAGCAGTGAATACAGCATGTCATGTTCTGAATAGAGTTCTTACAGTGAAAAAGCATAACAAGACTTGTTATGAGCTTTTGAACAATAAGAAACCAAACTTAAAAGGATTTGAACCCTTTGGAGTTGCTTGTACAATATTGAAACTGGGAATCAAGCTAAATTTTGTGAGAAGGCTGACGAAGGATTTTTCTTGGGTTATATGCCTAATTCTCCAAATAAAAGGGTTTTCAATAAGGTCACTAGTCGTCTGGAGATAGTTTATAACATTGAAGTTACCAGCTATACACCGGATGTGCACAAGGGATTAGATTGGCAATTTGACTATTCCAATCTCTTTCAGTCATTTAAAGTTCCCATAAGTGACTTTGTCAGAGATTCAGAGATTTCACAACATTTATTGACTGGAGATTTGGACAATGGTTCGTCTTCAACATCGAATGTTCTGAATTCTGGAATCAGGATAACAGATGACTCAAATGAAGCTTCTTCAAGTGGGTCTCGACAATTTTCAAAGGATAAGTATCACGAAACAGAAGATTCTGAAAAGGATCTTCAAACAACGTTTGATGATGTGCTTACTTCTTTGAATCATTTAAAGATCTCTTCAGAAAATTCAGAAGAAATGCCTTCATTAGAAGAAATTGGTACTAACTTAGGAGATGAGTTAATAGTTGATCCTATACCGGTTACAAGAATGAGTAAGAATCATCCCGTTGAAAATATCATTGGTGATATTAATACTCCTGTTCAGACTATGACTCAATCTAAAGCTAGTACTTCTGAAGATTTAGAAAGCTTGTATACTGTTATGAAAGAGACAGGGATTCCTAATCAATGTCTATATTCATGCTTTATCTCACAAGTTGAGCCTAAAAATGTGCAAATGGCTCTCAAAGAAAGCTCATGGGTTGAAGCTATGCAAGAAGAACTGCAACAGTTCTCAAAATTACAAGTTTGGGAGTTGGTTGACCTACCAAAGGGAGAATATCTAATTGGAACTAGATGGGTATTTAAGTGTAAGAGAGATGACCAGGGAGTCATTACTCGCAATAAAGCACGTCTAGTGGTTCAAGGTTTTAATCAACAAGAAGGCATAGACTACAACGAAGTGTTTGCACCAGTTGCTAGGCTAGAAGCAATTAGAGTATTTTTAGCATTCGCGTCATTCTATGATATAAAAGTTTATCAGTTGGATGTTAAGAGTGCCTTTTTGTATGGCAAAGTAAAAGAATTGGTGTATGTTGCTCAACCTCCAGGGTTTGCTGATCATGAGTATCCAGATAGAGTATATCATTTGAATAAGGCTCTATATGGATTACATCAAGCACCAAGGATGTGGTATGCAACACTATCAACGTATCTACTTGATAATGGATTTACAAGAGGAGCAATTGATAGTACATTGTTTGTAAAATGGAACGAGAAAGACTTTCTATTAGTACAAGTTTATGTTGATGACATTATCTTTGGATCTTCTGATGAAAAGATGTGTCAAGAATTTGAGAAAGTCATGAGAAAAAGGTTTGAGATGTCTGCAATGGGAGAGTTGAAATTCTTCTTAGGGTTACAAGTTGACCAAAAGAAGGATGGCTTCTTTATTCATCAATCTAAATATGTTTATGAGTTATTAGAAAGATTTAAGATGGATGACAGTAAAGTCTACAATACTCCGATTCCAGTTAATCACAAACTAGGTCCGGATACATCGAGTGATCAGGATGTGGATCTTACTCTATATAGGGCCATGATTGGATCACTAATGTATTTGACTGCCTCTAGACCTGACATTATGTTTGCTGTTTGTTTATGCGCAAGATATCAGGCCAATCCGAAAGAGTCACATATGCAGGCTATTAAACGGATCTTCCGTTACCTCAAAGGGCAACCGAAGCTGGGACTTTGGTATCCAATTGATGGAGACTTAAATCTAGTAGCATATACTGATTCGGATTATGGAGGATGCAATCAAAATAGGAAATCTACGACCGGAGGATGTCAATTTTTAGGAGGTAGATTAGTATCTTGGCAGTGCAAGAAGCAAAGCTCGGTAGCCATTTCTACATGTGAAGCTGAGTATGTTGCAGCTGGCAGCTGTTGTTCTCAAGTTCTTTGGATACAACTGCAACTGCGGGATTACGGGTTAAATATAACCAATACTCCTATGATGATTGACAACGAATCTACTATGTCGATCACTAACAATCCTGTGAAGCACAGTAAAACTAAGCACATTGATATTCGACATCATTTTATTAGAGACTGTGCTGAAAAGAAGATGATAAGGTTAGTTAAGGTTCCGACTGCGGATAACTTAGCAGACCTATACACGAAGGCGTTCGACAGAGCAAGATTTGAGACATTGGTTCAACTGAATAGAATGAGAAATCCAGAGTGATTAGTCTTCCAAGGGTATTTTAGTAATAGTTAGTATTTATTTTTAGTACTTATTAAAAAAAAGTGGCGTATAGCATTCAATTGCTTGTTACCTGCGGGGAATCGCCTCCAATAAAAGAACAACCGAAGTTCTTTTTGAAAAAGCTTTAAGTTTTGGCTGTAAAAACTTGGGAAATGATAGTACATTAGGAGAATAAGTCTAAGAATAATAACCTTAAGTATTAAGTATGATGTGTTAGTAGATTCTTATAAGTTGCATTAGAATAACGATTTTTATCTAGGATTACACTTATATTTATCTTATTATACACCTATATCCACTGATTATAACTTGTCCTTTTTACTTAACAAGTGATAAGAATAACTTAAGTCTAGTCAGCTTCATCATACGATTTATTGGTAGGCAGGTTATGCTAAGATTTCCGAGCAGTTAAGTAGTATAACTTTCATGTGTAATATCTTATGTGCTCTGTTATATAACGTATGACATATGTCTTAATTGTTGAATGATAGTACTACCGTGCACTGTGATCTAAAATAAAAAAAAAAATTGAAATGATACAAAGTATCATAATGTCAAAAGGTGAGTTATATGTTCCGAAAGGGCATCATTTAGTAACCTCTACCTTACATATGAAAGATACAAAGTATCTCGTGTCAAGTGTATGTTATATGCTTCTAAAGAACATCATTTAGTAATCTCTACCTTGCTAATACAAGATACAGTGTTATGTGTTGTACTTGAATTTTTCAGTATGTTGTATAATAGTAAACACTAGATATTATGCACATTAACAATAAAAGTTTGGCTCAGAAATCTGTGTGTAATCTGTTTATGTGGATCATAATATCGGTAATCGTCTTGAACTGTCTATGATATTCGAACATTCACTTTTGTGAATAATAAGAAATCATAAGTTATATTTCAATGAAGTGTTATATCATGTGGATAAAGGTACATAAGATATAATTTTATAAATATAAGTTTATTACTGATTAAAGTTGTGATTTTATTGTGCTTATATGAATTTCATGAGGTATGTATACTAACAATTGTCTTATGCTTATTACAATCCAGTTAAGTACAGCTTATTCTTTCTAATATGATCCCTAAGCAGTTAAAACTTTAAGTGTTTACTATTAAGTTAATTTATTAGAATGTTAGTAGTTTTATTATTTTAACTTTTGTAATTATTTCTTAGAATTAATGAAAGTTTTATTTCGTATTCTTGTTTTATTTAGTGTTTACCCTTTGGAATTAAATTAAACTCGTTCTCTTTATATCCATGTTGAATAAATGTCTCAACTTCAAGTGAAAAATGATTTATTTATTTTTGACTTGAATTTTGACTTAAGGCCATTTTAATAGTGGTATAAGTTGACTATGCAAAAACATTTATTGTTTTGGCTACATAATTACGAAGATAACTATTTAATTTATACTTTTTATTTAATTCGTATCTTAAACTAATATTGCGAGTTTGACCAGTCAATCTTTGCGAGCCGAGTTGAAACATGCGAATCGAGTAATCATATAAAAGAAACAAATTAAACGAACCGAACCACACTTTCCTATTCACTCTGCGAACCGAATCCACACACCTCTGCGAAGTGAATTTGGCGAAACGAACCGAACTCAATTTTCGGTTGATTTCTGATTTTATACAAAGAGGAAGGTGTTTTCGATCTATTGAACTTACTCATCTGTTCATTACGCATCTATTGAAGTAAGATTCACGACTTTTCACCGTGTAATTTGTGAGAAATCGATTGGTTTACGTTTTTGAATGTGTCGGTTTAGTTTATCACGGATTTTGTACAAATTAGTGATTTAGAAAACCTAACACATGTTTATAATGCTTAATCGATGGTTAATAAACATGTTATAATCGATTAATTTCTTTGAAACACATTTGATTAGTGATTGGTGTTTTGATCTCGTTAAACAGTTGGTTCTGCGAAGTGAGATCTATCTCGCTTCGCAGCCTGCTCCAACGAATTGAGATGGTGAGTTGAACGAAGCGAAACGACTACACCTCGTTTGATTTTTGTTGACTGAAGCGAGACGAGTTCAACTCGTTTGACTTAAGTTGACCGAAGCGAGACGAGTTCAACTCGTTTGACTTAAGTTGACCAAAGCGAGACGAGTTCCACTTGTTTGACTTGTGTTGACCGAAGCGACTCGAATTCAACTTGCAGGGTTTCTGCGAAGCGAGTTGAAAAATTTAATTAATTGACTTAATTTGACTTTGAGAACGGAATTAACCTTGTTGACTTCCGTTGACTATGTAAAATTAAGTAAATTTTATCATTTTTCAATTATAACTTGTTTTCGATTTGAGAATCGTTTGGTTACAGATAATTAACAAGTTACTCGTTTATATACATATAGACTTAAGAACCTTTGTTTATAAGTTTAAATATGTGTAATATCTTAACAATTTAAGTTATTTCATATCGAAAGTCTTCCGACTCATAGCGTAGTCGAGCAGCGTGTCTCGATACTTATCGGCGGTATGATAACTCAAATTGTTATTCTTAGTTAATGGGCTTTATATATAATTTATAGAATATAATTGAACTTGTTAATTCAATTAAGTTTTAGTGAATTATGTTATTAGTTGATAGTATATTTAGACGTTTGATGATCTTTTTGATCATAATACGTTAAAGTGTAAATTATCTAATGCTCGTTAACTTAACAGTTTTGCTATTTGTGTAATTTGGAATTACAGATATGGCTAACAGATCTTTTGAGAAGGGTCACAACATCTTGGTGAATCTAGATGTCAACGAGCGTGGTGCTGAGCGTTTTGAGCAGATTTTGACATATTTAGCACGTTCGAGAATTCGATTTGCTATCACTGAGTCACCTCCACTGAACAAAGACCTTCTTACGCAGTTTTGGACGAATATTGTATATGATGGTGCTGCTAACCCACCTACTATACGTACGACGGTGAATCAGCATCCGATTTCTTTTACTGCTGATGACTTACGACAGTTACTGCAGCTAGGAACTTCTGAACAAGAAGCTGGTCCATCTGCTTATTCAGCTGATTTTATAGAAGGAGCTCTAGGTCATACAGGTTATTCAGGACCTAGGAGAGGATGACAGTTTGTCAAGGCATTTGTACTAGGACAGTTGAGATTTCTCTTTACTGTTATAGTATCTATTTTTGGGAACAAGAAGTCAGGATTAGATGAGCTTAGTCCTGAGTTGCTGTCAGCTGTACTGTCACTGGTTTACAATAAACCATACAGTTTTTCTTCTTATATCTTTCAGTCCTTCAGAGGACAGATCACCGGAGCTGCTAGGACGTTGTTTATTCTCTATCCTAGATTCTGCATGCTCCTTATTCGAGCTCAAGTTCCAAACTTGCCTGCTTATGCAGCTGATTTTCAAATTGAGATCATCGGACTGCGAGGTTACAACGCTTGCTTTTTGCTATCCAAGCGTAAAGATGAGATTAAGCCTGAGGCTGCTGATCTTTTTGGGCATCTTCTTGATGCTGATTATGTTGCTCCACCAAACAATGGTTGGATGGATGCTGGAGCTCACGGTCAAGCTCAAGCTCAACAACAACAACAAGCTCAACCTCAACCTCAACCAGCAACAGAGTCACAAGAGCTCATTGAGGATGTTTTACATCAGGTTGAACATCAAGGTCAACAAGTTGTGCCTGAGCTAGCTGCTGAGGTTCTTCATGAGGTTTTAATACAGATTGATGATGATACAGATCCCTTGCTATGGGATATTGATAGTTATGTTGCACAATCTGAGGTAATTTTATAATTATATAATAATATTGGTAGTTCACTGTTATATTATTATCACTTTATTATATAATGCATATGCTATAGATATTTAGTTAATTAGATATTATTTCTGATTATAAAATATAAATATCATTATGATCAGGGAGCTGAGACTGCAGACCCAGAGGTCACTCGACCTGAGGGTGAGCAGGGACAGCTTGATAGATATGAGGGTTTACCTTCTCAGGTATTTATCAGATTAATCATAAATATATAGAACTTGTATGATAGAGTTTTTAGCTAATCATAAATGTTTAATATATTTAATATTTAGGATTCTGATGTTGGTCCATCTGGAGGCCGTGATGGTCAATCGGCTTCGGATGATGATGATAGTACTCCTTCTTCACCTCCAGATGCTGATTATATCAGATACCGATCTCGGATGATTCCAGATCCAGCACTGAAGGAAAAGAGAAAGGCTAAGGAAGTCGATCCAGACTTCAGTATTATTGACGAAGGTCCTGAGGAAGAGGATCTACCTCTTATTCCTCAATGCCGTAAGCGTTCTAGGACATTGATCATTCAGGATGGTATGTTTTTATTTAAAGTTAGATAATCTTAACTAATTGTTTATCAGGAGTTAAACTGAGACAGTTAATTTTGTGACAGTTGCTCAAGATACATCCCAGGTAGAGATGATGATACCGGTGGTTACTGAACCAGTATCTGTACCATTTGAGGTATGAGATAAACGTTTAGTACTACGAGTATTATCGATATTTAATTAGAGATTGAGACAGAGTTATCTGTAACAATTACTTATTTAATTATATCTAACTCTATAGGCTGAGAAACTGCTTGAGTCAGTGGAACCAGAAATGGTTTCCAAGACTGTTGAGGAGGGAGTTGCAAAACTGGTGCATGATGCTCAGTTTCCGACCAATAAATCTAGTAGATTCGCAGCTAGTCTTCTCAAAGAAGCATTATCTCAAGCCATTCCACCACTCACACGTGAATCATACATTGCTTCAGTGACACCGCCTGGACCATCCACAATATCTGTTATTCCGATGACTGATGCTGAAAGGATTACATCCTTAGAGTCAAGAGTTAAGGAATTGGAACAGAGTACTTCTAGGATTCTAGGGTTGTTAGCTGAGAATGTTTCTCTTGCTCAGCAGATGGTTCATATCAGTGAATCACATTTGACACTGCTAAAGACTCATGATACTTTGCTTGCTGATTTTACTGCCCAGCGACTGAAGCTTGAACACTTAGAACGTTTGGTGTTGAGAGTGAAGTCAGGATAGTCTGCTCAGGGGGAGATAATGATATATCATGAAGCTTGCAAAGAGGATGAGTTAGCTAAAAAGAGAAAAGATGATAAAGATGATGATCCCGATGCTCAGAAAGATGGTGAGCCGACTGGTCCTTCAAAGACTGGTGAGCAAGCTATTATTCAGGGGGAGTCTGCATGTGTTGGTGTTAGTGGTGATGGTGCTGGTACAAGTACTGCGGGTACAAGTGAAGCTGGTAAGACAGCTTAGACTTGTGTAGATAGTTGTACTGAATTCTAGTTGAATTATAATTGTAATTTATAATTGTAATTGGATAATTGTAACCTAATAGTTTTTGTAATATATTTGGCTTGAGATTATTATTATTACAAGTAAGATATATTATAAATTGTTTAAGTTATTTTGAAAATTAAATAAATTAGTGATCAAGGTCAACAAGTTGTGCCTGAGCTAGCTGCTGAGGTTCTTCATGAGGTTTTAATACAGATTGATGATGATACAGATCCCTTGCTATGGGATATTGATAGTTATGTTGCACAATCTGAGGTAATTTTATAATTATATAATAATATTGGTAGTTCACTGTTATATTATTATCACTTTATTATATAATGCATATGCTATAGATATTTAGTTAATTAGATATTATTTCTGATTATAAAATATAAATATCATTATGATCAGGGAGCTGAGACTGCAGACCCAGAGGTCACTCGACCTGAGGGTGAGCAGGGACAGCTTGATAGATATGAGGGTTTACCTTCTCAGGTATTTATCAGATTAATCATAAATATATAGAACTTGTATGATAGAGTTTTTAGCTAATCATAAATGTTTAATATATTTAATATTTAGGATTCTGATGTTGGTCCATCTGGAGGCCGTGATGGTCAATCGGCTTCGGATGATGATGATAGTACTCCTTCTTCACCTCCAGATGCTGATTATATCAGATACCGATCTCGGATGATTCCAGATCCAGCACTGAAGGAAAAGAGAAAGGCTAAGGAAGTCGATCCAGACTTCAGTATTATTGACGAAGGTCCTGAGGAAGAGGATCTACCTCTTATTCCTCAATGCCGTAAGCGTTCTAGGACATTGATCATTCAGGATGGTATGTTTTTATTTAAAGTTAGATAATCTTAACTAATTGTTTATCAGGAGTTAAACTGAGACAGTTAATTTTGTGACAGTTGCTCAAGATACATCCCAGGTAGAGATGATGATACCGGTGGTTACTGAACCAGTATCTGTACCATTTGAGGTATGAGATAAACGTTTAGTACTACGAGTATTATCGATATTTAATTAGAGATTGAGACAGAGTTATCTGTAACAATTACTTATTTAATTATATCTAACTCTATAGGCTGAGAAACTGCTTGAGTCAGTGGAACCAGAAATGGTTTCCAAGACTGTTGAGGAGGGAGTTGCAAAACTGGTGCATGATGCTCAGTTTCCGACCAATAAATCTAGTAGATTCGCAGCTAGTCTTCTCAAAGAAGCATTATCTCAAGCCATTCCACCACTCACACGTGAATCATACATTGCTTCAGTGACACCGCCTGGACCATCCACAATATCTGTTATTCCGATGACTGATGCTGAAAGGATTACATCCTTAGAGTCAAGAGTTAAGGAATTGGAACAGAGTACTTCTAGGATTCTAGGGTTGTTAGCTGAGAATGTTTCTCTTGCTCAGCAGATGGTTCATATCAGTGAATCACATTTGACACTGCTAAAGACTCATGATACTTTGCTTGCTGATTTTACTGCCCAGCGACTGAAGCTTGAACACTTAGAACGTTTGGTGTTGAGAGTGAAGTCAGGATAGTCTGCTCAGGGGGAGATAATGATATATCATGAAGCTTGCAAAGAGGATGAGTTAGCTAAAAAGAGAAAAGATGATAAAGATGATGATCCCGATGCTCAGAAAGATGGTGAGCCGACTGGTCCTTCAAAGACTGGTGAGCAAGCTATTATTCAGGGGGAGTCTGCATGTGTTGGTGTTAGTGGTGATGGTGCTGGTACAAGTACTGCGGGTACAAGTGAAGCTGGTAAGACAGCTTAGACTTGTGTAGATAGTTGTACTGAATTCTAGTTGAATTATAATTGTAATTTATAATTGTAATTGGATAATTGTAACCTAATAGTTTTTGTAATATATTTGGCTTGAGATTATTATTATTACAAGTAAGATATATTATAAATTGTTTAAGTTATTTTGAAAATTAAATAAATTAGTGATCGAAAGTCTTCCGACTCATTGAGAAGTCGAGCGGCGTGTTCTGATTTATTTCAGCGGTCAAAGTTTATTTTAACTTAGACATTTTAGACTTGAGAGTTTTTATAACTGACAAGTTAAATATGTATGATTTTTAAAACTAGACAAATGATATATAATTTAAAGATATAGTTGAAAGTTAAGTTGTTGTGATATAACAGTTTAATTAAGTCTTGGAAATTATATAAGGTCATTAACAGTGAATTTAAATGATTGGTGATTATTCACAACGCATTAGAATTTAAAGTTAATTAATATTTGTTAAGTGTTTATAAGACTTAAGAATTCTTTGATTGATTCAAGGTAATTAATAAAAGAATTATAAGTTATATAGAATTGGTTATATTAACACAATTGAAATGAATAATGAAATTTTTTAGATTGATTCAGAGAAATCAATAAAAGAATTTATTTTATTAATTTGATTTGTGTAGTTATGGAAATGCTAGAATTGAATGACTCTGGAAGTGATATTCTTGATGAAATCGATGAAGAAATTGATTTTGATCTTGAAGAAGGAGAATTTTTACTACCTGAGGATTGGACTGCTGTTTATGAGAATGAGCAAGACATTGGTGTAGATCCAGATGCAAATATTGATGAACACCATGTGAGACCATCTAGGACAGAAGTTATTATTGAAAATAATCAAGGTCCAACAGTTGTCGATGTAGATGAAGAAATCGATGACTCAACCGATTCTGAAAATGATGAAATCTTAATTTCTACCAAGAATCCAGCAATTTTTCTTAGAAAACTTCCTAAACAGAAAAAGAAGGTTGGAGTTTCTGAAGTTGATATAACTGGAAACGGGAACCTAAAAGAGGGATTATTGGTTGGTACTTTGACTCTGAGCTGAAACTATTTGCTATTAAGAGGTTTGACGGAGTTCAATATTTTGAGCGAAAGCTTGCAGTATTTAGTTCTTTGCCTAGATTTGAGATTCGAGATTTGGCTCGATTATCTTTAAATAACCCAAGTGATAATTTTGTTGGAAAATATGTTGAATACATAATCAAGACTGAGGTTAGAGCAAATAAATTTGAAAAGATTAAGCCAAGAAAAGGAAAGACTATTAAACTGGCAGAGAGAAGTCAAAGGATAGGACGAAGGAGAAGAAAGAAGATTTATCCTCTGTTAAGTGTTTACAGCAGATTCCATTAAAGACAATGCCACAAGATATTTTGGAAAATATGAAGAGTTGGCATGTGGATTCAGAGACTGGAGAAGCTGTAATGGTTGAATCTGATGATGAGGTTGAAGGTAGTGAAAGAGAAATCTTCAGAGTTTATGACCATCGACACCTAATGAACATGTCGAAGAAAGATTTGATAAAATTGAATGAAAATAGAATCTTGACGACAGTAGCATGGGGTGACTTAGCACGTGATTATCAAATGATGGTTAAGACTTGTATAAAATTGAAGATTTATGCTGGAAGTAAGATTTATGAGTAAAAATCAAAGACAACTTGAAGACATAATAGTATAGATGCTAGAGCTATTGTCAAGGGGGAGTCTGTTGGGATATGTATGTGTGACAACAGATCTAGCTTGTAATAGTACTAGTGATAATAGTAATCAAGTTTGTACAATTGATTTGGATTTGTAAATGATATTAGTTTGGTATTAATATTCATTAAATATATTAGTATGTTAAAGTGTTAGACGAATATCGAATACGATGTTACAAACTAAAGTCTGTGAGATGAGATCTCAAGTCGCAGAACTCAGTCTTGCGAGATGAGATCTGGGCTCGCAGAGCTGCGAACCGAGTCAAACTTTGGGCTTGGTTGTGGGCTGCGAGTTGAACTCAACTCGCAGAGTCCATCGACCTGCGAATCGAGTTTGATTAAAACCTATAAATACTCAATTAGGATTAATCCGTAAAAAACTTTTGGCCATTCGATTTCCAGAGGACAAAAACACGTTTCTAAGCATTCATAAGGTTAGGTATTGATCGATTAACATTAATTAATCGATACAAAACCTTGTTGATAAATCAATTCGCTATTATCTTGCGAAACAAATTAATCACTTATTGTGAACCAAGTATTGAGGAATTCCGCACCTTAATACCTAAGATAACCTCGTTATCGATCCACGTACTAGGGACTTACATGAATCGGTTCCAATGATGTTAATCTGTATTAACAATATTGAATCATAGTTACATATATTTTTCTACGTCGGATATATATATATATATATTAATCATAGTATCAAACTATGTGTAATAAAGTGGATTATTCATTAAATTAGTATAAACATGTTAGTTAATTACTTAAATCAGATATAAGAGTGTTATTCAATATGAAAAACAAGTTGCATGAAGCATGTAGATTTAAGCTATCACATTGTTTTAATACATGTTAGCTAAAATTAATGATTCTCTAAAGAAAACATGTAGATCGAGAGAAAAGTTGGAAAAATATCTGCTTGTATCTCAAAATATCAGATTAAATAAGTATTTCATCGATAATGATAACGTAATCAATAGTAGGAAACTATCAAACAGATAATTGGAAACAATTTCATCGATAATGATAACGTAATCGGTAGGAAACTTTCAAAAGGCCATGAGAAATGTTCACATAGAAGTTCCATATCGTATTATCATAGGAAACTATAGTGTTATCATTTAATTAAGTGATGAATTTGAATATGATTTTATGAAGAAATTCGATGAAGATACAATTTGCTTCTATAGTGTTATTTGTGATCAAGTCATTTCTTGGAATTGCACGCCTAAAAATTTGGAGAATAAGTAACTGCCCATGTTAAAAAATTTAATAGCAATGTTCTTACTTTTATTAGTTAAATTACAATTGACTAAATTACCCCTTGACCTTTAATTTAAATGATTGGTTAGAAATCCTTCTTCATCTTCTCTACCTAAATTATTGTCTTATTTGATCCCCCTACTATATATATATATATATATATATATATATATATATATATATATATATATATAGGATGGGATCAATGGAGAAAAATTTTTAAGGGGAGAAAGGGGAGAAGGATTCCTGACCGCTAGATCTGTGATTTAACGGATTGGATTTGTCAAAGGGGAAACTTAAAAATTTAGGCGGAAGTTGTATGGAGATAGAGGTATTTGTGTCAATTCGGTCTACCAAAAAAAGGAAATAGAATCAAATTAATTAGTAATTCAAAACTGATTGATTTACACTCAAAGGAAAGAAATCAGTCGCTTGCAATTCTCTGGGTTCGTCTTCATCGCCTCTCCAAAACAAAAACCCTAATTGGAACTCTTTATCACTAAATAAATGCCCCGTGGTTAGTGCTAATTTCTCGATTGCAGCCGACAGTTGATTGTGAGAATTGGATCTACGAAGCGCGACGCCATGAAATCGTTTGTAGTGGTTGGTTACTGCAAAGGAATATGGTACGCACCCGAAATCTGGATCAATCATCATCGAAAGGTAATTTCTTTGTTTTTTTATTTATTTCTTCTGAATGGTTTTTGAGTTGGTAACCTAATGGTTTAGTATAATTATAAGGGATGTTGTTATGTAGTCTAAAAGGAATGGTGTTATTTGGTATGTTGGATTGCCAAATTATGAAAATAAATAGTTATAGTTTGTTGCTGCCCCATTGTCAAATATTCACTTTATGATGATGAATCATAGTTATAATTAGTTGGAGTTTGAGTACGCAACGTTTGTTTGATGCAGTAAAGGTTATTCGCAGAGTTGATTATTGAAATTATGTGATGTAAAACTTCATAGAATTGTGCAATATACAGTTGACAGTGGAGTGGTACAGTGAATTCGATAATGTTTGTAGATAACATGCTAATCAGACTAAATGTCAGTCTTGCATTATATGTTACCGTTGAATCAAAGTGTCAAGTTATAGAATCATTATGGTGCAAAATAGATTCTGAAGTGTAGTTGCATAATAGATTTGTAGGAGTACATCAAATATTGTGGGTATACTATGTAGGTGCCATTCAACTAAAATTAAACATGAACTTTGCTTTATACTTGTACTGCTGAATCGAAAGTTTTAGTTGTCGAATAAGTATGTGGCAACTAGTACAGTAAAACCTCTATAAATTAATACTCGATAAATTAATAACCTCGATAAAATTAATAATTTGTCCGGTCCCAACTTAGGACCAGTACATAATTGAGCCTCAATCGACAAAATAATAAAATAATATTTTTTTTAAATCCCAATGTAAATATATTGGTCCCAGCGAAACTATAAATTAATAATTACTAAAGTATTCTAAAATTCTAGAATTTTCTAGTAACAAATGAATCTATAGTCACTTGTTTTTTTTGTGAACTTCAAATCTATATTGAGTTCATCTTTAAATCTCATCATTGCACTTAAGAGTTGAGCCATTGTATTCTCGTATTGCAACAAAAAGTTGTGAAGAGTTGTTGTCGCTTGCAATGCTTCTTTCTGAGTGACCGGTTCCAAAGGTACTGAATCATCATCAACTGGATTTTGAACGGTTTCCGCTATAATTTCTTCAATGCTTTGAACCTCGTAACATTCATTATTTTTACCTTGATAATCCAACAACTCATTCACATCCATTTTGTGTAGGGGTGTTCACTATATGGACAAACCAAATTGTCCAATCGGACAATTTAGTTCGGATAATTTGGTTTTTTGGATCGGTTTGGTTCTAAACCGAATATTTATTTTGGTTTTTGGATTGGATTTGGTTACCAATGTAGAAACCGAATAATCCAGATTAACCGAATAGTAATATATTTTGGTAATACTTTCAAAATATGTAAAAATTAATTATGTAAATCACCGAATATTATGCATACTTATACCATTATTAACTTTATTTATCGTCTATCACAAATTTCTTAACTATACATTAGTTTTGTCTTGCAAATTATTATATTTTTGTCAAGAACTTAACAAACGTGCTAATTAGTTTTCTTTTATAATCAAGTTTTTTGATTTTGTTTGAATGTTTATATTATTAATATATGAAAGCATAAACCGAACAGTAAAAACTGAATGAACTAAATAATAATTAGGTTCAGTTTGGTTTTTTACTTGTTCAGTTCAGTTCAGTTTCAATTTTTCAAAACTGAAAACCGATCAGTTTCATCTATTAGGTTCGGTTTAAACCAAATTAACCGAATGAACACCCCTAATTTTGTGCCAATAATGCATTTTGTACTCACGAATGGGTTGGACAAGCCAACTATTTAAATTAATAATTTATTAATTTATCGATATAATAATATCTCGCTAAATTAATAAAATATCCCGGTCCTAACATCATTAATTTATAGAGGTTTTACTGTAGCTTGTTACACATAGTTGCTTATATGTTGCATTTTTTGGTTATTAGTATTTAATCTTGTATATAGCCTGATTATACAAAAACTTTTCTGTAGCTGAATCAAAAGTTAAATATGTTAAATCAGACTGGAAGAAAGTGCGTGGACTGATATGGTTGACTATAAGTGGCATGTTACAATTAACAGTTTCATGTATTTGTTGCAAGACCTGATAAGTTTCTAAAGTGCCTAAGTATGTTGTTTGTGTTAGTACGCTTTAAAATAAATGTTTTGGGTGACTTCTTCTTATGTTTGATGGTATGTTTAAATGTTTCAGGCATGCACCAAATTAATTCTTGTGCGTCAGATGATAATTTTATGCTAACTCCCAAAATGGAATATAGGAGTCTCAATCGTAAAAGAGGAGATGGGAGTAAAGTGGTACACGGCAAAGGTAAAACAAGAGTGGGAAAACTTAAGTTCAGATCTGTAAATATTAGGAACCCGCCTAACGTTATATTAGAGTTGCTGCCTAAATTCACAGAAGAACAGAAGGATACAGTGAGGAGAATTGGTTTTCAATACGTGTTGGTGATAGGTATTGCCCCTCTATACCCTTGAAGCTTGGTTTTTGGCTACTAGAGAACTATGATTCGGAATTTTATGCTACATAATAGGTTCTAAATATAACATGTTGGGAATCTGTATTTGCTCTCTAAGTAATAGCTGAATCATAGTGCGTATTCAACTGAATCGAATTTGTATGTATGCTAAATCGTTGTTTTTAGGTGAATCCCAGCAATTGAAATTCTGTCTACTATGTTGCTCATAGGCAACGAAAATTTTGATTACACGTAAAATGTGTAGGATGTGAAGCGTAGTTATAATTAGTGGTGTTCAAAAGGTCGGGTTTCAGTTTAGTATAGTTATTCGGTTTGGTTTGTTCGGTTTTTGAAGAAAATAAAAGCAACCCAATACCCAAACCGAAACTACACAAACCCAATCCAAACCAACCGAATAACAATCGGGTTAATCGGTTTGGGGCCCGTAAATCCAAACTTTTGATAAGGTTTGAAGAATACTAAGAAAATAACTCCATTTTTTTTCGAAAATGGAAGTATAATTTACTGATAATGATATTTATTAAACTAATATTTATCACTAAGAGATGAATCATGAGTTTTTGCAGTTTAATCGTTTAATAATCATTGTCTTACTTAATTTTTATTGACACCGATTAAAATAAAAAATGTAGATTTACTTAAAATTATAAGTGAATTATAACAATGGATATGCATAGGTTGATAAATATAAACATGTTACCAACAAAATTGAACACAATGAGAAAGAAGATTTTTCATGAGATAGGAAGTGTGTGATGGTCTCATAAAAAGCTCATTACTATTGTATCGGGTTTTCAGGTGGGCCCCAAATTGACAATCTCTAATCCAAAACCGAACCAAAAACCGGTTATAATATCGGTTAAAACCAAATGACTGAACGAAATCCAAATAACCTGAAACCAATTAAACCAAACCTATTTGGATTGGGTGGTTTTTCGGTTCAAACCAATGAATGAACACCCCTAGTTATAATCTAGGTTTGCGACATAAATAATAGATGATGCATAGTATGTAATTGATCAATTATAGTTGCGTTTCTGCTGAATCGTTGTTGTTTTTTCCTTGAATTATATACATTGATAGTTTGGCTGAATTCTATTTTGCCTATTGGTAGAATCTGGAGCATATTTAGAGTCTGATTCATAACTAGAGTATATATTTAGAGTATGCTACATAATATGTTTAGACTTTGAATCATATTTAGAGTATATATTTTCGCTCTTAAGTAACAGCTGAATCATAATATGTAAAATATGAATCATGGTTGTTTGTCTGCTGAATCGATGTTGGTTATTTTGATTGAGCGTAGCCATTTGCTGTGAATTCTTTTTAGACACCCGTTCGTATGGCTTCTTCAACGGAGTTGGTTGAACGAAATAAGCGTTTTGCCAAAAAATGTTTTACACGATCCGTTAAGAACCTAACAAAAACATGAAGATCGAAACCAACTAATTGAAATAAATGCTCGTATTATCGCATATCGTCATAAACCGCAAAGAAAAAATCAACAATACACAAAACGTAACCTATGTTACGCAAACTTAAAAGCACACTGGAAATAACTTACTTGTTTCGGAGGTACTACCAATATCATCGGATTTGAATACGTATCTATAAGTTCCATCTCATGTTCATCGGTCGCCATAGGATGGTTACGAATTTGCGTATGAACTGATTTCGGAAATGGTTTACACGATCCGTTGCATAAAGGTATTGTTTGTGTTAAAAAATGGAACGCATTTACAAATTAATGGATCCTTACCAAACAACCAGCAAACCAATTTGATTTGAGAAGATCTCTCAAAAAAACAATCACAAGCAAATAATAACGTGAAAAAAAATCGAAGTAGTGAATATCCTTTGTAAAGATTTTTGTCAACACTTTCCTATCATATGGGTAGTCAATAACCGTGCATAAATAACAATTTAAATTACATGCTTTTAAAATTTATTAACTAAATAAGAAAAGACAATCATACCCTTTGACCTAAGATTATGATGAATGGTTAGGATTGCTTCTCCATCTTCTCTCAACAAAATTTCTTCTTTTTAGATCCCCTTACTTTATATATATATATATATATATATATATATATATATATATATATATATATATATATATATATATATTATTTAATATGTAATCAAAAGAATTCAAATATTTATAAATTGTGACAACATCATCGCCGACGATGAAAATGGGCAATCTAAAAGCTATTAATGGGATCTAATACCTAAATTGGACATTGGAAATGATCGATTGTTACTCACATGATAAATCATTGAGTTAACCTTAAGATTAATGACATTTTTGTTTTTCTTTGTTTTTGCTTTTAAAATTAACGCATCATCATAGCTAACATTACGACGAAATATACACGTTTACAACGACGTCCATACAACATCTCATAAGGAGACATACCAATACTGGAGTGATAGGAATTATTATAGGCACTAATGGCAGGTGAGAATCCCAAGAACCTCCATATTCCAAGACACAGGCTCTGAGCATATCCTCTAACGTCTGAATCGTACGTTCTGACTAACCGTCTATTTGAGGATGATAAGTTGTGCTAAGATTTACACGTGTACCCAACTCTTGTTGTAAACTCTGCCAAAAATGAGAACTAAATCGAGAATCTCTATCTGATACAATCGATAATGGAATACCATGTCTCGAGACAATTTCATTAATGTATAGCTGAGCAAGTTTAGTAAGAGAAGCAGTTTCACTGGTAGCCAGAAAATGTGCACTCTTGGTCAACCGGTCAACGATAACCCAAATCACGTTGTTACCTCGAGATGTACGTGGAAGTTTAGTTACAAAGTCCATAGTTAAATGTTCCCACTTCCATTCTGGAATTTCTAACTGTTTCAATGACCCATATGGCTTTTGATGTTCAGCTTTAACTTGAGCACATATATGACAATTACCAACAAACTGAGCTATATCAGTTTTCATTGTGGGCCACCTGTAGAAAGGTTTCAATTCATTATACATCCGCGTACTACCAGGGTGGACAGACAATCGAGACTTGTGAGTTTCAATCAAAAGCATATCCCGAATACCACCAATCAGAGGAATCCATACACGAGACTGAAAAGTCTTCAATCCTCTAGAATCATCAACTAATAACTCTTTTCTTTTCAACATGATTTCTGACTTTAAATTAGGATCTAATAAAGCTTCAATTTGTGCATCTTTAATTTTATCCACTAAGTCAGAAGAAACATCAACTTTCAAATAATAAATGCGGTCAGAATTACCTTTTCGGCTTAACGCATCATCAACCACGTTTGCCTTTCCGGGATGGTAACGAATTTTACAATCATAATCTTTGATTAGTTCTAACCATCGTCTCTAACGCATATTCAGTTCTTTCTGAGAAAACATGTACTGAAGACTTTTGTGATTTGTACAAATAATACATTTCGTACCATAAAGATAATGTCTCCAGATTTTCAATGCAAACACAACAGCTGCCAACTCTAAATAGTGAGTGGGGTAATTTCTTTCATGTTGTTTCAATTTCCGAGAAGCATAGGCAATAACTTTGTCTCTCTGCACAAGAACACCACCCAAACCAACATAGGATGCATCACAATAAACAATAAAGTCATCTAAGCCATATGGTAAAGCTAACAGAGGTGCCTGATACAGTAACTGCTTTAAAGTCTGAAAAGCTATCTCCTGTGACTCATCCCATTGAAATTTAATATCTTTACGTATCAATTTAGTTAGCGGACCAGCAATCTTTGAAAAGTCTTTAATGAATTTTCTATAATATCCAGCTAGCCCAAGAAAACTCTTGATTTCAGAAGGATTCTTTGGAATATTCCAATTCATAACAACTCCAATTTTAACAGGATCAACTTTGACACCATCATTACAAATAATATGACCCAGAAACTGTACCTCCCGAATCCATAACTCGCATTTAGAAAACTTGGCATATAAGTGTTCTCTTTTCAATGTTTCTAACACTATTCTCAAATACATTTCATGTTCTGATTCAGATTTAGAATATACAAGAATATCATCAATAAAGACGATTACAAATTTATCAAGAAATGGTCGACATACCCGGTTCATTAAATCCATAAAGACTGCTGGAGCATTAGTCAAACCAAAAGGCATAACCGGGAATTCAAAATGACCATACATGGTACGGAAGGCAGTTTTAGGAATATCCTGTTCACAAACACGAACTTGATGATAACCTGATCTCAAGTCGATTTTAGAATAAAACGAAGATCCCTGCAACTGATCAAACAAATCTATTCGAGGCAGAGGATATTTATTCTTTACTGTTCTTTTGTTTAACTCCCGATAATCAATACACATTCTAAAAGACCCACCCTTCTTTTTAACAAACAAAATCGGTGCACGCCAAGGAGAAGAACTAGGTCTAATAAACCCTCTATCCAATAACTCCTGAATCTGATTCATCATTTCACGTATTTCAGAAGGAGCTAATATATAGGGAGCTTTGGCTACAGGCGAGGAGCCAGGAACAAGATCAATCTGATATTCAACTTCCCTAACCGGTGGTAAAACAGGTAATTCATCAGGAAACACTTTCGGATATTCAGACACAACCGGAACATCATAAATGGATTTCTTTTCTAATTTTGCATCAACCACATAAGCCAGATAAGACTCACAGCCTTTAGACAACGACTTTCTAGCTTTCATCATGGAAATTAGAGGAATACACCCACTATCCCATTCTCCTCGAGCCACAACGTATGACTCTTCAGAGATTGGGATTCTAATCAGCTTATGGTGGCAATCTATACTTGCTTTAAACTGGCTTAACCAATCCATTCCAATAATCACATCAAAACTTGGAATCAGCATTAATATAAACGAAATTGGAAAAGTCTGGCCATCTATCACAATATTAGCTACAGTCACCGAGGTGGTAACAGGAACTAACTTGCCACTAACAATCTCTACTTCTAAGGGCTTAGTTATCACAGTAGGGATCAATTTCAACTTATCACAGAAACACACAGATATAAAAGAACAATTTGCTCCAGAATCAAATAAAAAATGAGCTGGTACAGAGTTTATAAGAAAAGTACCAGTAATCACATCATCTGTGTGGACAGCCTCATCGACTATCATCTGAAAAGCCCTACTCATCGTTGGTGGAGGATTCTTCCGCTTTTGACCGGAAGATGACGAACTCCCGACCGAAACCGAACCCTGCTTACCTGCCTCAGGACACTGCCCAACACGATGCCCTTCTTTCTTACAGTTCCAACATACAAAATTGGGAAACTTACAATTCTTAAACTCATGACCCAATTCACCACATTTAACACATTTGTTCGTCTGAATTGTACATGGGCCAGTATGTTTGGATCGACAAGAACTGCACCAGGTAGAACTTCTGGATGAACCACTTTTACTGCTGAATCTTTGACCCTGACGATTACCCTGCCACCTGGACTTTCCTTTACCCGAAGAATCTGTTCTAGCTCTTGGAAATGAAGAAGAAGTATCTCTAGCTTGAGACTCTCGAAAACCTCTAATATCACTGTCAACCGAGCGTGCAAGAGTAAAATCTTGCGATAGATTAATAGCTAACCTCACTGTAGTACGGTAATTATGTGGTAAAGTTTCCACAAACTGCTCGATTCTGGTTTTCTCATCGGGAACCCACTGCTGCACAAACCGTAGTTTTTCCGAAAACTGTGCTATTAACTCGTCGATGGTCATCTTATCGGTTAATTGAAGATTCACAAACTCTCTCCTAATGCGTGCCATATCAAAGTCAGAACAATATTGATTACAAAAAGCTTGATGGAAATTAGGCCATCGAATAGCTTCTTTCTGCTGTTGAGTCAAGTGACCAATAATCGAGTCCCACCAAACCATAGCTTCATCTTTTAAACACTGAATAGCATAAAACACTTTGGATTCTTCTTCACAACGAGTAACATCAAATTTCCGTTCCATATCTCTTAACCAATTTAATGTCACAAACGGATTGGTGCTTCCACGAAACTCAGGTGGTTTACTTGCCATGAACATTTTAAATGAACACAGTTTATTTGACTGAAAGGGAGGAATATTACTAAACACAGGTATCTGTTGCTGAGAACGTTGCTGAGATGATGCAGTTTCAGTCTGCCTTTTAAATTCTCTGAGATTAATCACCTCTTCTTCTAGTTGAAAAAGATAATTGTCTCTATTCGATTCTTCATGAGCAGGAATAAAAGTACCCTCATGATCATGTCTCTCATTATGAATATCTGAAGGAGGAACATCGATCCTTGAGGCATTGTTAGGGTTGGTGGTCGGTTGCTCGTTATCTTCCATATCTGTATTCAACACAACAACTTGAAACTTGTTAATCGTTAGTACCTATCTACTAACAGATTCACATACAATGCTAAATCCCATACCCAGGAATGTTTGACGTAATACAATCTAGATTTGGGATTGAACACTTTACAATGCTCAATTCACCCAAATCTAGGCTCTGATACCAACTTATAACACCCCTCTTTCAATACAACACTATTATATTATTTTACTCGGAAGCATATATTTGAAACACATTTTATTACTGTACATAGTATATAACCGTCTACATACTTAATACATAACTATTAAAGTTATTGAAACCGTATTACTATGGTACTCAAAATGGGGTATTACAAAATTCTAAACAAGTTTATTACAAAATGATATCAGAGTGAGCAAAATATCAAAACATTCCTTGCATCAAAGCATCTTTTCCTGACACCCACTTATAACAAAAACTTGCAGGAAGTAGGATAAGGGATTAGCACGGAGCTAAGTGAATGAATTTATCACACATAATCCAACTTAGCATAACAATCTGTTTACAGCAAATAATCATAAACACATTTCTTCTTCAATGAGGATCGGTGGCTCTGGAGATATCATAATACCCGGGGATTCTCCAAGAACACTTAACGTCAATCTGTATAGCCAATAAAGAATAGACCAACAACTATTGGTTATTAAATTCATACACAGGTCTCAAACACAACAAATGAATCAAAACCTGTGTAAATCACATAATAACCAAAGTCCAACTACAAGTTGACCTCAATAATCTGATGCACATAGATTCACATATCACGTAGATTCATAATCGATAACACAGATTAACAATCTTATAATCAATCTACGTATACATGTTGAAACCAAACAGTTACAACTAAATCGAAGGGTGAGTTCTAAATCCACTCACCGATACCTTTGTCTTCACAAACGTAGAATCCACACGTCACTTATCTTTTGGAGGATCTGAGAATCAACAATCAGATATAAGTTAGTAATCCGGATCAACAATACTCAACCTATATCAATTCATAACACTAGGAACTTAACACCATCAACATCACAATTACAAGTTCCCAATCATGTATTAGTAATATTAACATAACTATAATCATATACTAATACAAGTTCATCAATGTTATAGTATATAACAATCAATTATTATTAGAATAAAATAATTGAAATTGAAATGCTGAACCAGCACACAAAGCCGTCAGCTGGGGTCCCTGACCCGCCGGCTTCACCTCCCCAGCAGCCAGGTCACACCCCCAAGCCGCCGGGTACAAGGTATTTTGAGTAACCAGAGAAAACATGCATTTTAAAGCCTATTTTAGTCGTCGGATAGGTCAAGGAACAGCCGGGTTTGGGCTATGACCCGCCGGCTCGGGTCTTTTACCCGTTGGCTCCCCAACCCAAGAACAAAACCCGCCGGCTTCCTAAGGGGAGCAGCCAGCTTGTTCTTCAGGTACAGCAGCAGCAGTTCTTAACCAAAAACATGCACAAACCAAACCTCACTTCTACTCCATTTTCAGATACAAATCAACCAAATCATGTTTCTAACCTAAAAGGGGCATCATATGGCAACAAGTTAACATCAAGCAACTTAATTTAACATCAAACCATTCCATTTTCATGCCAATTCTTAATAACCCACAAATGTGATCTTAAATCACCATTCAATGGCAAGCACATTACAAATCGAGCTAAGGAATCAGTTCACTATCATTAACTAACACCATTCATCAACATTAAACACATATAACTCAATCAACTCATCAATTTCACATTTGACCTACACTAATGTTTGAGTTCATAAAAATTCAAATACTTACAATTGAAGAACACCAAGATGATAGTGAAGATGATAATTCACTCTCTTGCTAACAAAATCACAAGCCTTGCTTTATTAACTTTGTTTATAATTTCTTGTTCTTTGATTTTGGAGTTATAGTATTTGAGAGGTAAATGTTCATCAAGTAATAGACTAAAAATGGGGAAGATAGAATAAAAGGAGGTCGGCTCTCCTTTAAACCGACTTCACCATTTGGGTATTTTATGCCCGTTCTAAATCTATTGTTTGGAACCAAAACATCAATTGCGAGAAACTTATTTTATTTCACCTTTGACTATAGTAAATTAAAACAAGCAACAATTTACTATCCACAATAAGTTCTGAAACTTATTTACCTAAGTTTCTCAAATAACAATTAATATCAAATAATTTCTAAAATAATTAAATAATCAATTTAAATTAGAAATTACCAGACCCAAAGAGAGGATGTTACTGATAATATGTAGATTCATAATTAATAATTCAGACTAAACAGTCTAACAATCATCTCTACGTTTACTTGTTGTAACCAAACAGTCACAACTAAATCAAACTGTGAGTTCCAGATCCACTCACCTGTCAATCTCAGTCCAACAACTCAGATGTCTAATATCACCGAGTCTTCTGCTGATCTGAGAACGAAACCAAACATAAGTTAGTAATTTGTTCCATAATTACATAACTTATATCAATACATAATTTAAATAATTAAGAATTATACCACATAACACTAGAATACTCTCTATTCAACCCCATTATTTATAAACATACATACTAACTTAAACATGTTAACTTAGGACTTCTCACAAAGCTTAAAATCAAAAATACTGAAAATGGAACTGAAGTAGCCGGGTTCCTACAGAACCCGTCGGGTCCAAGGTGAAGCAGCCGGCTTCCAAAGGAAACAGCCGGGTGATGTAGATTTTCATGGTAACAGTATGAAATATTTATTTAAAGCCTACAGGAGCATCCGGCTTGGCAACAAGCAGCCAGCTTCCTACAGAACCCGCCGACTTCCCATAACAAACAACCGGGTTCTACCTGCAGTCCAGCAACCTGCAGTTCTTTGCTGATACAAATCCCAAATACGAACATTAACTCAAATAACTACAAAATCACTTACATATTCGACTCTCATACCTCAAAGTTCAACAACTATCATCATCTAACATCAAATTAGTATCAACAACTTGTTTTTACTTCAATTTCTATACCAATCAATTACATAATAACCATACCCAAACTCAATTGAAGAACAATCAACAACTTGATTTACTACTACTAGAAATCATCATACATCGTTCACTAACTAGTAATATTCCATAATAACCTCATTCAATTATTAATTTCATATAAATCAATAACTTCAACAAGTTTAACCTAAAACCTAATTGATAGATAGATAGATATTAATTACTTACACCCACAAGTAGAACAACAAGATGATATTGAAGATAAGGATGACAAAAGTATCAATCAAAGCCACAATCAATTTCTTTCTCCTTTGATTTTAATTCTTGTAAGTATTCAGTGAAATAGATGAGAGTGTGATGCTAAGTTAGGGAAAATCCAAAAGAAGGAAGTCGGTTCACACATGAGCCGACCTAATATCCATTAAATTTAAGTCCTCAATTTTTAATCTATTGTCTGGAACCTAAAACCATTTGCGAGAACAACCATTTTATTGTTCTTACTACTAAATCAATTTAAAACAATTAATAATTAACTAGCCACAATAAGTCATTTGACCTATTACTTAATCTCTTAAATAAATCTAAAATAATATAATTTTATATCCTAACACATTTAAATAATAAATTTAAAGTTAAGAAATTACCAGACCCCATAAAGAGGATGTTACAAATCTCCCCTCCTTAAGAAGATTCATCCCCGAAATCTCATCACGGTCAAAAAATCTAGGGTATCTAGATTTCATGCTTTCCTCAGTCTCCCACGTAATACTTGAACTAAACTATGTTTCCCTTCGACTAACACCATAGGAATTTGTTTCTTACGCAGTTTAGTCACCTTTTGGTCTAAAAGCTCAATAGGTTCTTCAACTAATTTCTGATTTCGATCAACACGTAAATCTTTCAATGGGAGTATCTGAGACTGATCCTCCACATTGCACTTCCTCAAATAGCAAACATTGAACGTATCATGAATACCATCAAGTTTGGGAGGAAGATCGAGTGTAACCGATTGATCATTAACAACTTGACGAATTTTGGAAGGATCGATATATCTAGGAGCCAATTAATCTCGTTATCCAAATTGAATCACTACTTTCCAGGGGGAAACTTTCAAATAAACAAATTCACCTTCAGCAAATGAAACCGGTCGACGACGAGGATTTGCATACTGTTTCTGTCTGTCTCGTGCTATTTTTAATTTCTCTCGTGCAATTTTAATCTTATCTGTTTTAATCTGTACAATATTTGGACCATCAAACTATTTTTCTCCATCCTCTAAACAACAAGTAGGCGTTGCGCTAACATATCATAAGAAGGCATACCAATACTCGAATGATATGATTTATTATAAGCAAACTCAATCAATGGCAGGCGAGGATCCCAAGAACCACCATTCTCAATCACACAATCACGCAAAATATCTTCACGTGTCTGAATCGTTCTCTTTGACTGACCATCTGTCTGAGGATGATACGCAGTGCTTAGATTCACTCGATAGCCCAACTCATGCAGCAAACATTGCCAAAATCGAGATACAAACTTAGAATCTCTATCAGAAACAATCGATAATGGAATTCATGCCTCGAGACAATTTTATTAACATACAACTGTGCAAGCTTACTCAAAGATGTTGTTTCACTGGTAGCCAGAAAATGAGCACTTTTCGTCAATCTGTCTATATTAACCCAAATCATATCATTTCCTCGAGGTGTACGTGGAAGTTGTAACACCCCCAAATTTACTGTTGCGCGGAAGCAAGCTTTGGGTGTTACTAATCAATAATCAAGCACCAACGTAAAGCAAACGATATCTATATGCAACGTCGTACAATAGTACAAAAGTATTACATTGTTGAATCATAATAACAAGCTTCGAGTTCGAAGATGATTTCCTAGAGATTCTAATACATAACTGATACACAAAAAGTAATGCAAAAGAATCTCCACAAGTTTGTATGCATGCGAATCGAGCTATCAGTCCTGGGGTAATCCTACTCCGTTTGTGTACCTGAGATACAAAGCTAAAAAGGTCAACCAAAAAGGTTGGTGAATCTCACAAGTTTAGTAATAAAGTAATCGTTTATGAACCACAAGTATGTACCAGCGTTGCTATCAAGCAAAGTAAGTAAATCAGTACGTACGCACAGTTGCCATGAGCTCATAAGTTGAAGCTTAACCGTGTAATGTGAATATATCACGTACCCCCGTGAGTGCTATCCGCACACTCATATGTAACAAATACTAATATGCCTGTTTCTACGTGTAAATCAGTACGTGGTGGCGCTACCACCACAAGCAGGGATTGTTAGTCCAAAATGGATCCATTTACTAGTAATCGCGCTTAAGTCCATAACTAACAACTTACGATAGGAGGCTTTCAGTGGATAAAAGTAACTCATGCAATGTGTGTAAAAAGTAGAAAAATCAGTTCAGTACATTGTGTTCATATGTAAAACAGTTGCTAAGTATCTCCCCCAAAGTATAAAACAGTAAAAGTGGGGCCGTAAGACTCACCTAAGTCTAGCAAACAAGTATAGCGGATGTAAGTCCGTAAGTATATGTCGGATGTAATTACGTAGTGTGGTTCTCCGAACCCTGCAACCTTCTGGCGTCCGAAACGCACAAGGTCGTAAGCAAGTAAGTAAGTTGGTGTCACGAAGGATCACCCATGCTAGTTGTCCACTCAACTAGGAAATGTCCAAGTATTTGTTTGTACGTTTGTGATCATTTTGTAAATAAGTATGGCCCGTTGGTGACGGAGGTGTAATAATAATTCAAGTATTATTATTATGTAATTCATTGTGCTTGTATATCTTGTAAGTGTAGTGTTTTATGTATTCAATACTTAGTATAAAAAGTAAAAATTAAAGTTTCTATTTCGTGCGACAATATGTAACCCGACAATGCCATTCACGGACATTGTTCATACGATAATAATATTCACGGATTTCGTTCATGCGATAATGATATTCACGGAATGTTGTTCATGCGACAATAGGTTCACGGAGCACTGTTCATACGACAATAGCATTCACGGAGTACTATTCATGCGACAATGGCATTCACGGAATTTTGTTCATGCGTCAATAAGGATTGACGGAATTCTTTCAAATATAAGTGTTAGTTTTTATGCGACAATGAGTATGTATTCACGGAATTTAGTTTTTTATGCGACAATATATTCACGGATTATTTGTGATTTTTATCTAAAATAGTAAACGTTATCAAATCATTCTGAAATTTTTACACAAAATTCTTACATATGTTATGTACTTCCTGTAATGTTTTTATGATTTTTGGAGGTTTTTGATATTTTATAAAAATTCACAAAGTGTCAGTGTTCAGTTTAATCCGAGATTAGACCACTTCTAACAAACCTAATTTTCTGGAGAAATGGGTGTATTTATGAAATGAGAAAAACAAGAACTTTTTGTACATAACAAAATTACCAAGATTTCCCAAGTGGTCTCATACGTTTTTGAGGTCTAGAACTCGAGATATGGTCTAGAGAAGTAGGCGGTTTTTACTGCTCGCCGGATCAGTAAACCTATGTTACCGGAGAAAAATGTTTTCGAGTAGCAAACGGAGTCAAAGAGTCACGAGACTAATTTTGTTGGAAAGATAACTTCTTGTACTACATTTTAGGCTTAAGAAACGTCCATTTTGGTGTTGTAATGATTTTTATAAAATTCGTGGAAGTGGAAACAGAATCTGGACAGGAACATAAGCTCATAGTTTTGAGATTTAAATTGCGTTTTGATTACTTATTTGGACATTAACAAGTTGAATAAGCAACATAACATGATAATATACATATTATAAGTAAAACACTAGAGTTTTGAAGTCTCATAATGGTGTATGAAGAAACGGAAACGGTAGGATTGATGTACACGCGTAGGCGGTCGTTTTGGTGTCTTCGGCTTCGTTTTTCCTTCAAGAATGAGGTGGTGGCCAATGGTGGATCGTGGTGGTGTGGGGTGGCAGCTGGAAATCGTGGAAAGGGGGAGGGAGAGAGAGATTGGGGTTGTGTGTGAAGAATAGAGAAGTGTGGTGGAGGGAAGAGGGGTATGGGTGTAAGGAGTGACCAAATAAGTATGGGAGGCCATGCCTCATGCAGATTTTCTGCATAAAAGGTGTGGGTCCCACGCACACATGGTGTTTAAATTGTTTCCCCAAATTGTATTAAGTGTGGTGCTCGTTTACCCGTTTGTTTCGCGTTTTAATTAACCGTATAACGTTTTATTCTACGCGTTTCGTTAAATATATAAAACACGATATTTTTACTTGAAGTATTTTATTAAAATACCTAATAATGTTATATAAGACATACTTTGCCTTTATTTCATTCGTCGGGTGCGTTTTACGCGTTTTCGTTGCGTAAAGTTACGTTTTAATAAAACGTATAATCGTATAATATATTAAAGTAAATAATGTTTGTTTGGATAAATCCACATTATTTTTAACAGTTTGTCACCAACGTCCATAGTAAATAGTGTCGGACCTCGTCCGTTTCAAGTGTGTATGATTTAAACAAATCATATAACGTGTATGTAATTACACAGAAAGTTACATATATTTAGATTAATATAATACTAAATACATGTAATTATAAGTAGTTAGGCACTAATTAAAGTCCTAAGTTAGCGGGTGTTACATTCTCCCCTTGTTAGGAGAATTTCGTCCCGAAATTAGCTCGAAGTCGCGGTGTGAGTGGAGTCCGTGAACAAGTGTGGGTATTTTAGTCGCATTTGGTCTTCCCGTTCCCAAGTGAATTTAGGACCACGCCTCGAATTCCACCTGACTTTAACAATGGGAATACGACTCTGTTTTAAGCGTTTGACCTTACGGTCCATAATTTCCACGGGTTCCTCGACAAAGTGTAGTTTGTCGTCAATGTGTATCTCATCGAGAGGTATAATCAGTGCCTCATCAGACAGACATTTCTTCAAGTTAGAAATGTGAAAGGTAGGGTGCACGCTACTGAGTTCAGGAGGTAGCTGCAGTCTGTACGCCACTGGACCAATCCTTTCAAGGATTTCGAACGGTCCAATGTACCTGGGATTTAGTTTTCCACGTTTGCCAAAACGAATAACGCCTTTCCAAGGTGAGATTTTCAGAAGTACTCGATCTCCAACCTGGAATTCGAGGTGTTTGCGTCTCACGTCAACATAGCTTTTCTGACGATCACGCGCAGCTTTTAGTCGGTTTTGTATGCCGACGATCTTTTCAGTTGTTTCATGTATGACTTCCGGACCGGTGAGTTGTGTATCCCCCACCTCAGTCCAACAGATAGGTGACCGGCACTTACGACCGTACAGTGCCTCGAAGGGTGCAACTTTGATGCTGGTGTGGTAGCTGTTGTTGTAGGAAAACTCACACAAAGGTAAGTGATTTTCCCAGTTTTTACCGAAATCAACTACGCAGGCTCGTAGCATATCTTCCAGTGTTTGTATGGTTCGTTCACTCTGGCCGTCAGTTTGTGGATGATAAGCAGTACTCATGTCCAAACGAGTACCGAGTGATTTTTGTAGTGATTGCCAGAAGCGGGAAGTAAATCGAGCATCTCGGTCAGAGATAATCGAGATGGGCATGCCGTGTCTTGACACGATCTCTTTCAGGTAGATCCGTGTCAAACATTCCATCTTGTTAGTTTCCTTGATGGCTAGGAAATGAGCAGATTTAGTGAGTCGGTCTACGATCACCCAAATGGTATCGCAACCGCTAGAGGTTTTCGGAAGTTTAGTAATGAAATCCATAGTAATCTGCTCCCATTTCCATTTAGGGATTTCCGGTTGGTGTAGCAAACCGGAAGGTTTCTGGTGTTCGGCTTTAACCTTAGAACAAGTAAGACACTTGCCAACGTAGGTAGCAATGTCCGCTTTCATGTTGGGCCACCAGTACAACTCCTTGATGCCATGGTACATTTTGTCGGCACCAGGGTGTATAGAGTACTTAGACTTGTGTGCCTCGTTCATCACCAAGTCTCGTAAGTTCCCGTAGTTGGGTAACCAGAGTCGGTCAGAGAAGTACTTGGCCCCATTTGGTTTGGTTTCAAACTGTTTATCCATGCCTCACAAGGCCTCGTGTTTCACATTTTTAGTTTTGAATGCTTCGAGTTGAGCGGTAAGAATTTGGATTATCAGATCGTTGTGTATAGTCATGACAAGTGCTCGGACTCGAAGGGGTTTCACTCGTTCTTTATGACTTAAGGCATCGGCAACAATATTTGCCTTACCTGGATGGTAACGTATTTCACAGTCGTAATCAGTAAGTAGTTCGACCCAACGGCGTTGTCTCATGTTTAGGTCTTTTTGGTCGAAGATGTGTTGGAGACTTTTGTGGTCGGTAAAGATTGTACACTTGGTACCGTACAAGTAGTGTCTCCAGATTTTAAGAGTGAATACAACTGCTCCCAACTCTAGGTCATGAGTGGTGTAATTCTTTTCGTGGACCTTGAGTTGTCGAGAGGTGTAAGCAATGACTTTGTCTCGTTGCATCAACACGCAACCGAGACCTTGGTGTGAAGCGTCACAGTATACCACGAAGTCATCGTTGCCTTCGGGTAATGAAAGAATAGGTGCACTGCAGAGCTTCTTTTTGAGCAGTTGGAAAGCTGACTCTTGTTTATCAGTCCAATCGAACTTCCTTTCTTTTCAAGTCAGTGCAGTAAGAGGTTGAGCTATTTTTGAAAAATTCTCAATGAATCGCCTATAGTATCCGGCGAGTCCTAAGAATTGTCGCACCTCGGTAGGTGTAGTAGGTGCTTGCCAGCACTTGATGGCTTCAATTTTTGAAGGATCAACATGAATTCCTTGACTGTCAATCACGTGTCCAAGGAATTGTACAGTTTGCATCCAGAACTCACACTTGGAGAATTTGGCATATAACTCCTCGTGCTTGAGTAGTTCTAGAATGGTTTTCAGGTGTTGCGCGTGTTCTTATTCATTGCGCGAGTAAATCAGAATGTCGTCAATGAAAACGATGACAAACTTGTCAAGGTAAGGCTTACACACCCGATTCATAAGGTCCATGAATACGGCTGGTGCGTTGGTCAAGCCGAATGGCATCACTTGAAATTCGTAATGCCCGTAGCGAGTTCGGAAAGCTGTTTTAGGAATGTCGGTGTCACGAACTCGTAGTTGGTGATAACCTGACCTTAGATTGATCTTTGAATAAAAACTCGACCCCTGAAGTTGGTCAAACAGGTCATCAATGCGAGGTAGTGGGTAACGGTTCTTGACAGTTAACTTGTTGAGTTCACGGTAGTCGATGCACATGCGGAAAGAACCGTCTTTCTTTTTCACAAACAAGACCGGGGCTCCCCAAGGCGAGGAACTCGGTCGAATAAAGCCTTTATCCAGGAGTTCTTGCAATTGCGTAGACAACTCCTGAAGTTCAGAGGGGGCTAAACGGTACGGTGCTCGTGCCACGGGTGCTGCGCCGGGCAAAAGGTCAATAGAAAATTCGACTTGTCTAGTTGGCGGTAGGCCAGGCAAGTCTTCAGGAAAGACTTCTGGGAAGTCTCGAACAATAGGCACATCCTCAAGTCGCTTCTCCTCCGACTGTTTCTCTATAACATGTGCGAGGATTGCCTGGTACCCTTTTCTCAAGTATTTCCGGGTTTTCATGCAAGAAATAATGTTAAGTCTCGTCCCACCGGTCTCCCCTTGTACGATTAAAGTTCCACCGGTGACGAGAGGAATATGGACGATTTTCTCGTAACAAATAATCTCGGCGCGGTGTTTGGATAACCAATCCATACCGACGATTATGTCAAAGCTGCCGATCTTGATAGGTATAAGATCAATAGGGAATAGCTCATCAGCTAAGTTCAACGTGCAGTTAGGTATCATACTATTGGCCTCAATGAGTTTGCCATTTGCCAATTCTACTGTGTACTTAGAATCTAAGGCAACAGGTGTAGTGTTAAGTAGTGGACAAAACTCATCGGATATGAAGCTCCTATCAACACCAGTATCAAATAACACAGAATCAGTCAAATTGTTGAGAAGGAACGTACCCGTGACCACATTCGGGTCCTGGCGGGCATCCCCAGCGTTGAGTACAAAAGCTCTGCCCCGAGCATTGTTGTTGTTGTTGTTGTTCCCTTTCTTGTTCTTCAATTTGGGACAGTCACTTTTGAAATGTCCAGCAACTCCACATTCATAACAGCTTCTGGGAGTGTTGGGTTTGGAGTTGGTATTAGCAGTGTTGGTCCTGCAGTCTTTAGCAAAGTGCCCGAATTGCTTGCACTTGCTACATGGGCAAGAACCCTGATGGTGTCGTTGGCACTTAGAGCAATAGGGCTTGGTTCCCTTGTACGCTCCCTTGTCATCAGAACCGGAGGTGTAGGCTTTAATGGTTTCGGGTTTCTTGTTTTGGTGGTTGTCGGACCATTTTCTTTTGTTGTTGGAGGAGGATGGAGTGGGTATTTTAGGATCCTCATTCATGGCCATGAGTTCATGAGCCAATCGGATAGCACCATCAATGGTGGTTTGGTTTGAGGAGGCGACGTTCCCCCGGACGGGTTCCAGAAGACCGCGGATGTATTTTCTGATCTTGTCAGACTCGGTGCTTACCATTGCTGGGCGGAGGATGGCAAGCTGGTTAAACCTCGAGGTGTATCTATCAATGTCGGTACCCTGCACCTTTAGGTTCCAAAATTCTTCCTCCAGCTTCTGGAGTTGTTCAATAGGGCAGTATTTGGCAGTGAGCAACTTTTTCAGATCCTCCCAAGAGAGGAGGTAGGCGTTGTCGATACCCACTGATTGGGCATATGAGTTCCACCAGGAGAGGGCACCACCTTCGAGGGTGCAAGTAGAGAATTTAACCTTATCTTCCTCTGCACATCTACTGATTAGAAAGACAGATTCCATCTTCTCACACCACCTGATCAGCCCGATGGCACCTTCCGTGCCATTGAAGATGTGAGGTTTGCAGTTTTGAAAATCCTTGTAGGAACAAGGTTTGGGTTGAGATCGGTTGACGGTCGAGTCTTCGCTACCTGATATCTGTGCTCGTGTAGCCAAGGCTTGGGCCACACTGCGGGCAATCAGATCCGCTATTTCAGTTTCGCTGAGGGTGACCTGGCGTCGGGGAGGCATGATGTTGAACAAGAAGAACAAGAAAGGAGAAATAAGAGGTTTGTACGAATTTATGATATATCTCATGTGTATATGATGGAATATGCGATAACAGAGTGACGTGATAACCATATTTCATTAGATAACTAGATTAGATACAAGGCGTGAGTTCTAGAAGGTTACATAATATAAGGAGTACAAAAGATGCCGGGAATTGTTACATCCGGTCGAATTACAAAAGTTACGCCTAGGTAATTACTAGATTTTCAGAGTAAAAACTACACTAGTCTTAACGTAGATTAATTTGTTCCATCAGTGCAACAAGGAGATCCACTGTATTTGCAAGTCTGCTGGTCTGTCTGGCGTTGTCTTCAGCCAAAACCAGTCGTTGTACCAATTCACACGCGTACTCTTCAGCTTCTCGTGAGCGTTGCTCACATTCTTCCAGCCTGAGTCGTAAAAGTACGGTATCCGCGCCTATTTCCACTACTTTATCTCGAAGGGTGTTCATGTTGTTGACTGTATTTTCGTGGTCCTCAACAACCTCATTAATACATTCCAGTGCCGTGAGCCTCCATTGCTCGCGGGTTTCCTGAAGTTCCAGGTCCATGTCCAGCAATTGTCTCTTGTGACGATTCACTCTGGATGCTAACTCCGGAACAGAAAGGTGTGTTGGTTCCCGAGTGTCAGGATTGGGGTAGGGGCTAGCTCGAGGTGGCCTACTGGTCCACCTGACTACTCTCGGATTTCGCGATTCGGATTGAGAGCGTGACGAACTGGGCGGTGTGTTTGTCATTTCTGAGACAAAGCGTTTAGAAATAATAAGGCCTATATTCATATAATACGTATATAATATAGCCTAGAGTGTCTAGCACAAACATATTGGAGTCCCGATTTCTCTCGAGGTCAGAGTCAACTAGTGTACCCTGTTCAGTCATAACCCTTTTCAGATTTCACATCATATTAATTTAATTGTACATAGTTGATTAGGCTATGTTAAATTAAACTAGTATCATGTAATCACTGAATCAGTCATACCTAATAAGGGATACTGCCTAACGGTCATAGTCTAGGCCCACTAAATGCAACGTAGTTCGCTATAACCTTAGGCTCTGATACCAATATGTAACACCCCCAAATTTACTGTTGTGCGGAAGCAAGCTTTGGGTGTTACTAATCAATAATCAAGCACCAAAGTAAAGCAAACGACATCTATATGCAACGTTGTACAATAGTACAAAAGTATTACATTGTTGAATCATAATAACAAGCTTCGAGTTCGAAGATGATTTCCTAGAGATTCTAATACATAACTGATACACAAAAAGTAATGCAAAAGAATCTCCACAAGTTTGTATGCATGCGACTCGAGCTATCAGTCCTGGGGTAATCCTACTCCGTTTGTGTACCTGAGATACAAAGCTAAAAAGGTCAACCAAAAAGGTTGGTGAATCTCACAGGTTTAGTAATAAAGTAATCGTTTATGAACCACAAGTATGTACCAGCGTTGCTATCATGCAAAGTAAGTAAATCAGTATGTACGCACAGTTGCCATGAGCTCATAAGTTGAAGCTTAACCGTGTAATGTGAATATATCACGTACCCCCGTGAGTGCTATCCGCACACTCATATGTAACAAATACTAATATGTCTGTTTCTACATGTAAATCAGTACGTGGTGGCGCTACCACCCCAGGCAGGGATTGTTAGTCCCAAATGGATCCATTTACTAGTAATCGCGCTTAAGTCCATAACTAACAACTTACGATAGGAGGCTTTCAGTGGATAAAAGTAACTCATGCAATGTGTGTAAAAAGTAGAAAAATCAGTTCAGTACATTGTGTTCATATGTAAAGCAGTTGTTAAGTATCTCCCCCAAAGTATAAAACAGTAAAAGTGGGGCCGTAAGACTCACCTGAGTCTAGCAAACAAGTATAGCGGATGTAAGTCCGTAAGTATGTGTCGGATGTAATTACGTAGTGTGGTTCTCCGAACCCTGCAACCTTCTGGCGTCCGAAACGCACAAGGTCGTAAGCAAGTAAGTAAGTTGGTGTCACGAAGGATCACTCATGCTAGTTGTCCACTCAACTAGGAAATGTCCAAGTATTTGTTTGTACGTTTGTGATCATTTTGTAAATAAGTATGGCCCGTTGGTGACGGAGGTGTAATAATAATTCAAGTATTATTATTATGTAATTCATTGTGCTTGTATATCTTGTAAGTGTAGTGTTTTATGTATTCAATACTTAGTATAAAAAGTATTTTAAAGTTTCTATTTCGTGCGACAATATGTAACCCGACAATACCATTCACGGATACTGTTCATACGATAATAATATTCACGGATTTTGTTCATGCGATAATGATATTCACGGAATGTTGTTCATGCGACAATAGGTTCACGGAGCACTGTTCATACGACAATAGCATTCACGGAGTACTATTCATGCGACAATGGCATTCACGGAATTTTGTTCATGCGTCAATAAGGATTGACGGAATTCTTTCAAGTATAAGTGTTAGTTTTTATGCGACAATGAGTATGTATTCACGGAATTTAGTTTTTTATGCGACAATATATTCACGGATTATTTGTGATTTTTATCTAAATTAGTAAACGTTATCAAATCGTTCTGAAATTATTATACAAAGTTCCTACATATGTTATGTACTTCCTGTAATTTTTTTATGATTTTTGGAGGTTTTTGATATTTTATAAAAATTCACAAAGTGTCAGTGTTCAGTTTAATCCGAGATTAGACCACTTCTCACAAACCTAATTTTCTGGAGAAATGGGTGTATTTATGGAATGAGCCAAAGAAGAACTTTTTGTACATAACAAAATTACAAAGATTTCCCAAGTGGTCTCATACGTTTTTGAGGTCTAGAACTCGAGATATGGTCTCGAGAAGTAGGCAGTTTTTACTGCTCGCTGGAACAGTAAACCTATGTTACCGGAGATAAATGTTTTCGAGTAGCAAAAGGAGTCAAATAGTCACGAGACTAACTTTTTTGGAAAGATAACTTCTTGTACAACATTTTAGGCTTAAGAAACGTCCATTTTGGTGTTGTAATGATTTTTATAAAATTCGTGGAAGTGGAAACAAAATCTGGACAGGAACATAAGCTCATAGTTTTGAGATTTAAATTGCGTTTTGATTACTTATTTGGACATTAACAAGTTGAATAAGCAACATAACATGATAATATACATATTATAAGTAAAACACTAGAGTTTTGAAGTCTCATAATGGTGTATGAAGAAACGGAAACGGTAGGAGTGATGTACACGCGTAGGCGGTCGTTTTGGTGTCTTCGGCTTCGTTTTTCCTTCAAGAATGAGGTGGTGGCCAATGGTGGATCGTGGTGGTGTGGGGTGGCAGCTGGAAATCGTGGAAAGGGGGAGGGAGAGAGAGATTGGGGTTGTGTGTGAAGAATAGAGAAGTGTGGTGGAGGGAAGAGGGGTATGGGTGTAAGGAGTGACCAAATAAGTATGGGAGGCCATGCCTCATGCATATTTTCTGCATAAAAGGCGTGGGTCCCACGCACACATGGTGTTTAAATTGTTTCCCCAAATTGTATTAAGTGTGGTGCTCGTTTACCCGTTCGTTTCGCGTTTTAATTAACCGTATAACGTTTTATTCTACGCGTTTCGTTAAATATTTAAAACACGATATTTTTACTTGAAGTATTTTATTAAAATACCTAATAATGTGATATAAGACATACTTTGCCTTTATTTCATCCGTCGGGTGCGTTTTACGCGTTTTCCTTGCGTAAAGTTACGTTTTAATAAAACGTATAATCGTAGAATATATTAAAGTAAATAATGTTTGTTTGGATAAATCCACATTATTTTTAACAGTTTGTCACCAAAGTCATTAGTAAATAGTGTCGGACCTCGTCCGTTTCAAGTGTGTATGATTTAAACAAATCATATAACGTGTATGTAATTACACAGAAAGTTACATATATTTAGATTAATATAATACTAAATACATGTAATTACAAGTAGTTAGGCACTAATTTAAGTCCTAAATTAGCGGGTGTTATAGAAGTTTAGTCACAAAATCCATAGTCAAATTTCCCCACTTCCATTCTGGAATTTCCAACTGTTTAAGTGACCCATACGGTTTCTGGTGTTCAGCTTTGACTTGGGAACAAATATGACAAGAACTTACAAACCGTGCCACATCCATCTTCATTGTAAGCCACCAATACATTGGTTTTAAATCATCATACATCCTTGTACTTCCTGGATGAACTAACATTCTGGACTTGTGAGCTTCATTCAAAATAACATCACGAAGACCACCTATCAAAGGAACCCACACACGAGACTGAAAAATCTTCAATCCCCTCGAATCATCCAATAGCAAATCTTTTCTTTTTAACATAATTTCAGACTTCAAGTTATGATCCATCAAAGCTTCCAACTGTGCAGCTTTTATCTGACACACCAAATCAGAGGAAACCTCTAGTCACATAAAATAAATTTTGTCAGAAGTTACTTTAAGACTTAAAGCGTCTACAACCACATTTACTTTCCCTAGACGGTATCTGATTTCACAATCATAATCTTTGATAAATTCTAACCATCGTGTTTGACGCATATTTAACTCTTTATGCAAAAACATATACGGAAGACTCTTGTGATCTGTACAGATAACACATTTCATGCCATACAAATAGTGCCTCCAAATTTTCAAAGCAAATACAACTGCTGCAAGTTCCAGATCATGGGTAGGATAATTTCTTTCATGCGGTTAAGGTGTCGAGAAGCATAAGCAATAACTTTATCCCGCTGCATTAGAACACCACCCAAACCAGCGTAAGATGCATCACAATATACTACCAAATCATCAGACCCATCAAGTAATGCCAACACAGGAGCCTGACACAATAACTGTTTCAAAGTCAGAAAAGTTGTTTCTTGTTGCTCATTCCACTAAAATTTTTCATCTTTACGAGTGATTTTAGAAAAATCTTTAATAAACTTCCGGTAATAACCCGCTAACTTAAGAAAACTCTTTATCTCAGATGCAGTCTTTGGAGCTTTCCAATTCATTACAATCTCAACTTTAGATGGATCAACTTTAACCCCATTATTACAGATAATATGAGCCAAAAACTGTACCTCTCGAATCCTTAATTCATATTTCGAAAATTTAGCATATAAGTGTTCTCTTTTCAAAGTGTCAAGAACTAATCTCAAATGCATTTCATGTTCAGACTTGGATTTTGAATAAACCAAAATATCATCAATGAAGACAATAACAAATTTATCAAGAAAAGTCCGACACACATGATTCATCAAATCCATAAAAACTGCAGGAGCATTTATCAACCCAAATGACATAACTAGGAATTCCTAGTGACCATACTTGGTACGAAAAGCATTCTTAGGAATATCTTCTTCACGAAAACGAACCTGGTGATAACCCAGCCTCAAATCAATCTTAGAATAGAAAGAAAGTCCCTGCAACTGATCAAACAAGTCATCTATTCTGGGCAGAGGATACTTATTCTTTACCGTTCGTTTATTCAATTCCCGATAGTCAATACACATTCGAAAAGTACCATTCTTCTTTTTAACAAACAAAACCGGTGCACCCTAAGGCGATTAACTAGGTCGAATAAACCCTTTATGTTGATGCATATTAGTTTGTCTATCAGTTGGTCTATTGAGTTGTAAAAGTGTCGTTAGTTGTTTAATAGAAATATAAATTTTGTATTATGCGACACTTAAGTTTTAGTCTAGGCGACACTTGCCTAAGTGACGCATAGCGACACTTAGGTAAGTGACGCATGAAGGCGGCTACATGCGACACTTCCACAAGTGACGCATGTCTGCCAGAATGTTAGTATAAATACAAACCTACGGGTTTTCGGCAAGGGTTAACGAAACCCTAGCACCATTTGTCGACTAAACTCAATTGTAATCAGTTCTATTACGTTATTCAAGCTAATAAACTCGTTCACTTTGTTTAAATCAATCGTTTCGGTTTGTGTTTATTAGTGATTTGTGCAATTGATTGTTTCCGCCTTTCAATTGTTGTTCATCATCACTTAGGTCCATCGAATAGGGCACTCACAACTGGTATCAGAGCCACTAGGTGATTAGATTGACGTTTTGAAGACGTTTTAGATTGATTTCGGTTTCGTTCGAATCAAGAATCGAGAATAACTACAGATTTCGAGTTGATAAGGTGATTTCCAGACGATATTCATCATTTACTACAGGTTTCGTTCATTGGGGTTCGAGGAATTTTCGTTAGGTTTACGAAAATTCAATTTTTAGGGTTTTTGGGATTTTACAGCCGTTTTTTGCGACACTCGCTGCGTCACTTGAACGCGTCACTTAGAGCGGCACTTCATAAGTCCAAATTAGGGTTTTACCGTCACTTGAACACGTCACTTGGAGCGTCATTTGGGGTTCATACGACACTTAAGTGTCATCTAATTTAATCCACCGTCACTCACGTGCGTCACTTTAGCACGTCACTTGAGTGCCAAGCGTCACTTCTGCTAGTGACGCCTGTTTGATTTCTTGCGTCACTTCTGTTAGTGACGCCTTTTGATTTATTGCGTCACTTTTACTAGTGACGCCTATTTGTTTTATTGTGTCACTCAAGTACGACACTTGAGTGCGTCACTTGCTAGATTGAGCGACACTTGCTTACAGTGTCATCAGTCACTTCTTCCGTCACTCGATAGCGTCACTTACCAAGTGACGCTAATCGTTGAGACACTTGAGTGCGTCACTTACCAAGTGACGTCTTCGGTAGTAATTATTTTGCAAGTTCTTTTTTTTGAGTAAATTTTCAGGTTTATCTTTAATGGCTGCTGTTGCTGATAAAGAGGATATAAGGGGAATCAGGGATATGCTAAAACAAAATCATGATGTTGGTTCTAATAATAAACCTCCTCTATTCACGGCTGATATGGATTACGCATATTGGCGTGATCGATTTGAACAGTACGTAGATTTCCACTGTCCGGAGCTCTGGGGTCCGCTCAGAGAAAGATATGAAGCTCCAGTAGCTGAGGGAGACTATCGTGGTATCCCTCCATCTAAAACTTACAAAGCCATATCTCCTGAAGAGAAGAAGGAGTACGATATTGAAAGAAAGGCTCATTCAGCCATCTGTATGTGCCTTACTAAAGATGTCTTACGCCTCTTCAAAACACATGACATAACATACGATCTTTAGAAGGCTATTGAGACAAGATGTGGTGGAAACCAGAAGTACAAGGAGGCTAAATTAGAACTGATCAAGAAACAGTATGATCTGTTTGATTCTCTTCCTAATGAAATAGCTTCGGGTGTGTTTACTAGATACTCACAGTTGGTTAGTGAGTTGACTGAGGGAGGATATAATTTCCCTCAGATTGAAATAAATAAGAAGCTGTTGGACGTTCTACCGAGTAGTTGGGATGTTAAAGTACAGTTTCTGAAAGAAAGTCAAGAATTAGCTACAATGAACTTGGATGAGCTAATTGGTGTTCTTCAAGCCCATGCGATGGAGTTGAAGAAGAAGGAATGCAAATCGGGTGGTTTTGTTCAAGACCCGACATTATATGGAGGAAAAGTCAACACCGGAAAGACTTATGGTGGAATGGCTTTCGTTTCTTCTACAAGTTCTCCACTTCAACCTTCATTGCAATCTACCGGTGTTCATCATCTGGTGTATGCTTCTGGACCCTCACAAGGGTCACAACAGCAAGTTCCAGTTTCCCCTGCTATTCAAGAACAGGCTGCTATCTATACAGCCTTTCTCAGCTCCTACAAGGATTTGGTTTCCCAACCGAATTCTACTTTAGAACTTGCCAAAGAAGATTATGCTCAACTAGATGACGATGATCTTGAGCAAATGGACTTAAATTGGAATATTGCCATGATCTCAAGGAGAGTTCAGAAATTCTTGCAATGGACTGGTCGTAAGAGTTTGGAAGGAGATGGCAAAACCAGTTTTGGTTTTGATAAGAGCAAGGTTCGCTGTTATAACTGTCAGAATTTGGGGCATTTTGCGAGAGAATGTGAAAAATCCAAAGTTCCTCCATCGGGTTTCACGAAGCCTGATGCTCCCAGAACTCCAGAGAAAGATGAAGTGAAGCAAGCGACAGCTGATGCACTAGTTGTCTTTGAGCCTACCAACACCGACTGGAGCATGTATGCTGATAAGTATCAACAGTTTCTAATGGCTCACATTTCTAATGAGGTACGCAATGAACCAGAAGAACCTTTGAACTGTATTTCGTGCATTAAGTTAACTGAATCTTTGAAGTGCTTTCAAGAAGATAACGTAGACTTAAGAAAAAAGGTTGAAAAACTTAGTGAGTCAAATAAGTACCTAAAGGCCAATGAACAGTTGTATGATAAGAAAATTGAGGCTTATCAACAGGACACTCTTAGGTATAAATCTAAAGTTTTTAGTCAACAGGATGCTATTAATAGCTATCTTGCTGAAATAGAACTCTTGAGAAAGGAACTATCTGATCTGAAAGTTGAATATGACAAATATAAAAGTAAGATTCTAGGTTCCTCTTCTTCTACGGTTGCCTTTAATGTAATCCTTAACAAGCAAAGGACAGATAATAAAACTAAGACAGGACTAGGTTATACTGTAGTCCCGCCTCCCACTGAATACTGTCCTATGCAAGTTAAGGAAGGCACAGAAGAGATTCCAGTTGACTATGCACTGTTATATGGGGTCAAGTCTAAGGTCAATAATCAAAACAAACAGGCAAAGGAGAAAACCAAACGGTCAGAGTATCCTTCGCCTCAGTTTGTTAAGTCTGAATGTGAATCTCCAGTTAGTGTGGAGGAGATTGTTGAGATTGAGGATATTACTGATCAGGAGTATCCTGAATTTAAAAAGAAGGTTGAAGTAAAATCTGAAAAAGCGGTTTTAAAGGTTGAACCTACAATTAAGGTTCAACCTAAAAAGGAAAAGGATAAGGTTTTAAATACAAAATCTCAAACTTTACAGTCACTGTAAAGATTTTGCAACATAAAGCTACACGTGCAAACGATTTTTGTGATAAACCTTCCACTTCAACCTCTCAACCAAAACAAGCATCTTCTAAGACGTGCACGAAATGTTCATGTTCTAGAAATGCTTCTCCTACTCCTGTGGTAAGTCCTCAGCTTCAACCTTTTGTTGAGACTCGATCATGCTTTTATTGTAAAAGACAGGGACATTTAATTCGTGAATGTCCCAAACTGTCTCATCAGCACTATGGGAGAGAAATGCCTAGGACATCAGTTTACATAAATTCATTTTCAAAATCTCCACCTAGGCGTTGCTCAACCTCTCCCAAGCCTGCTGAAAGGCCGAGTAATGTTGGGCAAAAACCTTTGCCAAAACAAAAGCCCGACATTACTCCCAAACCAATTTCCGAACAACCTAAAGTTTGGAAATGAAAGGAGTCTGTTAGTGACTCTTCTGTCATCAACAATAACACATTAGATGAAAATTCTAATTTGTTAAAAAATAAAGTTCTGTCCGATGTGATTATTGTTGATGACTTTGGTAGACCTAAGTCTGTAAAGGCTTGGGTCACCGTTTCTCACTAATCTCCTTACCTTTATGTGTTGCAGCAGTCAGAACGCGTTAAAGATAGTGAATGGTTTATGGATAGTGGCTGCTCACGACACATGACTGGCGATGTGTCTCTTTTGACGGATGTTAAACCATATGCCGGAGGACATGTTGCTTTTGCTGGAGATACAGGAGGAACCATTACGGGAAAGGGAACGCTAACTAACGGGAAAGTTAGCTTCGAGAATGTGAATTATGTGGCTCAACTTACTCACAACTTGCTGAGCGTTTCACAAGTCTGTGATAAGGACTTTACCACTGCTTTCACGAAGACGGAATGTGTGATACTGAAGCCTGGTTTCGTTATCCCTGAAGAATGGGTGCTTATGAGGGCGCCACAGAGAAACGACACCTATGTAATGAATATGCGAACTGTGGAGACTACAGATGAGTACACATGTCTCCTGTCAAAGGCTTCGGAAAAGGAATCACTACTGTGGCATAGACGAATGGGACACATTCACTTTCGCAAGATGAATTTTCTAATTAACAATGATTTGGTAAATGGAGTTCCAAAATAGTCATTTGCCCTAAAAGATGATTGCATTGCATGCCATAAAGGGAAACTCCACAAAAAGTCCCATAAGTCGAAGGTAGTGAATTCCATTGCTGCACCACTGGAACTCTTACACATGGATCTGTTTGGTCCTATTTCAACTAAGAGCATAGGTGGTAGATCTTACTGCTTAGTAGTTACCGATGACTACTCGAGATTTTCGTGGGTTTATTTTCTAGGTGCGAAGAGTGAAACACCAGATATTTTGGTATATCTGTTGGATAAGTTGGCAAATCTGTGCAACTTAAAGGTGAAGAGACTGAGAAGTGACAATGGAACTGAATTCAAGAACTCAACTCTTGAGTTATACTGTGCCACGAAAGGTATTGATCATCAGTTCAGTGCCCCAAGAACTCCTCAACAGAATGGAGTTGCAGAGCATAAGAATAGGACTATTATCGAGACAGCTCGGACTATGCTGGCCGATTCTAAGCTTCCTATTATATTTTGGGCAGAAGCAGTCAGTACTGCTTGTTACGTTCTGAATCGCATGCTCACGGTTAAGAAAAGGAACAAGACCTGTTATGAGCTTTTCAATAACCGTAAGCCAACTTTGCAGTTTCTAGAGCCATTTGGGTGTCCGTGTTTGATTATGATCTCAAAAGAAAAGGTCTCGAAGTTTGGAGCTAAAGCCGTTGAAGGATTTTCCTTGGCTATTCAGTCAACTCTCCGAACAAAAGAGTCTACATTAAATCAACACACCAGGTGGAAGAGCATTTTGAGGTAAAATGCCTGCGTTACACGGATCCTCCTCAAGGAACGGGTCCGGAAAGGTTGTTTAACTATAAGGATGTGTTTAACTCGTTTGACATACCCGAAGAAGATGATGAAGAGGAGGAGTTAGTTACCTTATTTCATAGCATCAGTTTGTGTCAAGACACATCAACCTCAAAACCTACATCCACACCCACTCCGACACCCACACCATCACCTCCAACATCTACTCCAACACCCACACCACTACCTACTACTTCCACACCATCTCCTACTATTCCACCTTCGGATGTTCCTTCGACTTCAGGAACGACTAATGCAACAGAACATCCTGATGATCCCAATATGCCACCTTTAGAGGAAGACGAGGAAGAATTGGTTCATTCTCATCTCTTCTCTAATGAAGATGATACGGAACTTCAACCACCTGTGCAACTTGAAAGTTCTACTGCTCCTGCGACTAACACTGTTCCCGTTACTGAAGGGGATATGAACAATTTAGAGTTAGTACTTGCACCGGAGTTAATCCCAGTCATACGTGTACACAGGGATCACCCCATCGATAATATTATCGGTGATCCTAATGCTGCTGTTCAAACAAGGCAACAAGTGAAGCAAAATCCAAATCAAGAAATGTTAAATTTGGTTGCTCGGATAAATTCTTGTCATTTATCCCAAATTGAACCTAAGAAAGTTGATGAGGCCTTAAAAGATCCATCTTGGGTCGAGGCCATGCAAGAAGAGTTGCAGCAGTTCAACAAGCTGCATGTTTGGGATATAGTTCCGTTACCCAAAGGTGCTCATTTAACCGACACTCGATGGGTATTTCGAAATAAAATGGATGATCGGGGTATCGTGATTCGGAATAAAGCTCGATTGGTTGTTCAAGGTTTTAGTCAGATCAAGGGCTTGGATTATGATGAAGTCTTCGCTCCTGTGGCAAGACTTGAGTCTATTCGGATCTTTCTTGCGTTCGCTTCTTTCAAAGAGTTTCGTGTGAACCAACTCGATGTTAAAAAGCGCCTTTTTATATGGACAAGTGGATACGGATGTGTACGTGAAACAGCCTCCAGGTTTTGAAGACCCTGAGCATCCAGGATACGTCTGCAAGTTAAACAAGGCATTATATGGTCTTCATCAAGCTCCGCGGCTTTGGTATGAGAGGCTCACTACCCACTTAATCAAGCATGGTTTTGTTCGAGGGAATATCGATAGCACTCTGTTCATTCATAAAGAACGGACTGGCGATTGAGAGGATATGTTACTTGTGCAGGTGTATGTGGACGATATCATATTTGGCTCTACAAATGAAGCGATGTGCAAGCATTTTGAGGAGATTATGAAATCTGAGTTTGAGATGAGTGCGATGGGGGAGCTCAAATTTTTTTTAGGTGTACAAGTTGAGCAGTCTCCAAAAGGTAAATTGTAAAACCTATGGGACATGTTGACTCGATATGACCTGCTCAAAGACATGTTGACTCGATATGACCTGCTCAATTGTAATACCTATGGGACTCCTATCGAACTTAATCACAATCTCAGACTTGCTGACGATGAGGAAGATTGCAAAGAAAAGGACTATCGATCAATGATAGGTTCTTTGATGTATTTGACCGCTTCTCGACCGGATATTGTGTTTGCGGTATCCGTCTGCTCACGCTTTCAAGCCAAACCCAAGGTGTCTCACATGAAGGCGGTAAAGCGAATCTTTGGTTATCTCAAACATAGACCCAATCTTGGTCTATGGTATTCAAATGAGAAATCATTCGCTATTTCTGCCTATTCGGATTCGGATCATGGCGGCTGCAGCATAGACAAGAAATCTACCACTGGTGGATGCCAATTCCTAGGATCTCGATTGGTCTCTTGGCAATGCAAGAAACAGACTACAGTTTCTCTTTCAACTGCAGAAGCTGAGTACGTTGCTGCTGCGAGTTGCTGCTCTCAGGTTCTATGGATTCAGCATCAACTGCGTGATTACGGGTTACTTCTTTCTATGACTCCTATTCACATAGATAATACTGCTGCTATTTCTATCACACGCAATCCCGTACAACACTCTAAGACTAAACACATTGAACTTAGGTTCCACTTTATACGGGATTGCTATGAAAAACACCTGATAGACCTTGTCCACATAGACACCCTAAAGCAGAACGCCGACCTTTTCACAAAAGCTTTTTCACGTACTCGATTTGACGAACTAAACAACATGATTGGTTTAAGATTCTTTATCGCTAAAAAGTAATTTGTAACTTGGAACGTAATTTATTTCCTTTTATGTGTGTTAAAAAAAAAAAAAACGCAACAGCCACTCTTTATACATTTTAGTATTAAAGAAATGCACCGTTGCTACATTTTAAAATAAACGTTGAAGTTGTGTCTATAAACAACTTGGGATATGATAGTACATCGGGTGACATGCATAAAATGGAATTTTAAGGTTTATCTTCGATGTGTCAGTAGATTTATCTGACGTGTTGAAAACAGTTTTTATAAACATTGTCTTCATCATACGATATATTAGTAGGCATGTTATGCAAAAATCTTTGAGATCTCTTAAGAAGCCTAATACTTAACTGTCTATTTCAAGTGGTATAACATCATTAGATGTATGACACAAGTCTTAATTTCTTACTTATGCTAGACATGTTTTCGTGAAAAGAGTTTATTTGATATCATTTGGGGGTATATATTGACAGTTTCCTCTGTTATACGTAAGTATAGACCTGGTCTCTGTTAATATATACTTAAAACTTAAGGAAACACAAGTCAAAGTACTTGTAAAGTCTTTAAAATTAAGATACCTTACAAGGTCGCCAAAATGGTTTGACCAAGTCTGGTTTTGCTTAAACCTGAATCAAGCTATGTCGCTCTGTTGTACGTAAGTACAGACCTGTCACCGCTGACTTGATTCTTAAATTTTATTTTCTTATATTCTCTCTGTAAATGGCAACATGGTCTATGTTTTAAGTTAAGATGTATATCTATGGTGGGGACCACAGCGAAGTGTACGTACCAATAATAATAAAATTACCTCTTAGATGTGAGTGTAACATGTTTAAGTGGACACATATACTAATAATTGTTTTGAAATAATTTTTATAAAAAGTGTTCTTATCATGTCAAGTAAATTTAAAGTGGACAAATATACTGATGATCGAAATAACACTTACTGTTCCTAATAAATGCATGCTACTCCGATATGATCCCTAAACAGATTATATCAACTCCGTCACCAAAAAGAATGTGTTAATTTTCTATTTGTAAATTTGCCTTCTTTTATGTGTTCTTGTATTTTCTATAACTTAGTTTACTTTTAGATTTTATACAAGTTACAGTTACCTTTTTCAAATTTGAGTACCGAAATCACAACACAAAAATCGATAAAATCGCAAACTTTTCACTAAAAGTGACCTGTTGCGTTACTTTCATAAGTGACGCTACCAGTGACGCATACGATATTGCGTCACTTACACTAGTGACGCTGTAAGTGTCAGGGAAAGCTACGCTATAAGTGCCGGGTTGAGTGACGCATACTAGGGTTTTCGTATAAATACCCTTTCCAACGACACTCAACCTCACCACTTTTCAAATTCACATAGCGTCACTTTCTCTGACATACCGTCACTTGTTGTGTCTCTGCGTCACTTCCTCTGTGCGATTCTCTTCGATCTGTTTGTCATTTCTCGAGCTTAATTGCGCATTCCAGTGTCATATTCTTGTTCCCCTCATTCACACGACTTGTTTGGTACTAATTTTAACCTTTATCTTTCTGTATTCATGTTTTAATTTCGAATTAGGGTTACGGGTTTTGGGTTTCTTTGAAATCATTAGATTTAGGGCTTGATTTGTTAATGTTTTATGTTATTAAAAGGTGTGTTTCACTCGTTTTTATCATGCGTACGATGTGATAACTTCGATTTTCAAAACCCCCAAATTTGATTTCTGGGTATGAACAGTGACACGATGATCTTCATCGTTGCGTCACTTCATGCGTCACTTACCTCAAGTGACGCTACTTGGTAATTTAGAACCCGTACCATCACTTCATCAGTGACGCTTATTATTGCGTCACTTCCTAAGTGACTCTCATAGTGACGCATGTACTTGGATTATCTGTTAAGTCCGTCACTCATCTTAGTGACGCCCACATATGCGTCACTCTCTTAAGTGACTGACTTAGTGACGCTTTTGTCTATAACGTCACTTATACCGTCACTTCCTAAGTGACTCACTTAGGATACCGTCACTCTGTTAAATGCCGCATAACTTTGACCCGACACTTCTTAAGTGTCGTATACAATGACGCATGTTTTGGCAACGTCACTTACACCAGTGACGCATGATAGCGTCACTTACCATAAGTGACGCTATACTTAATTTCTGATTTTACGCACTGTTTTCTGCGACACTTCCTAAGTGTCGGTAGTGGCTATGCGTCACTTACCATAAGTGACGCCTAAATCAGAATTTCATTTTTTCGGTTATGTGTGTTCGTGCTAATTCTATAACGTTTGTTGTTATTTTTGTTTCGTATTTAAGCTTACAGATGGCTGACTTACAAAACTATTACCGCCGCACCAACACCCGTCACAATATTACTGCGTTTTGGAGTCCACGCACGCCAATTCGGCTCCTTTCAGGTCTATGATCGAGTTCCTCCACCGATCGAGGATTCATTACGCTATTACTGCATCTACTCCTGTTTATATGAATCAGGTTGAGGAGTTTTACGATCATGCGTTCATACGGACTCAGGGTGATGTCCCGAGGATTGTTTCAAAGATGTTTGGTGAAGAGATCGAGATCACCGAGAACTCCATTCGACGGGTTCTCCAGTTCGATGACAATGCTACGATGCCGACTATGTTCCCAACAACGTTTATCTACGGGGGACTTCAGCGCATGGGTTATCCGGTGAATCAGCTTTCTGATTTTCGCAAGCAATATCTCTGTAGGGTTTGGAGGTATTTATGTCATATCGTGATTGTTTGTTTATCTCCAAGGAAGGGAGGATACGACGCTGCAAGTCATTTGACGTTATCTCTCATGTTGGCCCTAATCTACAACAAACCGTACAACTTCAGCGGTTACATTTTTGGCAACATGGTTGAGAATATCCGAGCTAGTAAGGATAAGTGGCTGCAATATCCAAGATTTGTGCAGCTATTATTAAATGATTTGAATCTTGAGATTGCCCCAGATCAGCGATCCCTCTTGGTGCCAACACCAATGCTTCTTCGACTCTTCAACGACTGCAAACTAGCGCCAAAGGGTGAGCAAATTTTGGCTGACCGCGAACTCTTCGGGCACATAGTTAATGAGAACTATGTTGCGGCGATCAATAATGGTTTTGAGGATGCTGTCATTCCTCCGGTCAATGAGGATGACCTGGTTGACACTGAGATAGCTCAGGATTTGGATGACATTGATCGTGTTGACCGGGTTGATGATGATTCTGATGATGGTGGGCCCACTCCACTCGATTCTGAGGGTGACGTGACCCCACAAACTGCTTTGGACGGGATTCAACTCGCTGATCCTCGACGCTTTAGCGTATCTTGAGACGGATTTCTGCTGGCAGGGTCCACGTCCCGAGGAATCCAGGAAAACGTCCTGCTGAGTCTTCTCCTTCGTATGCAGATTTACCTCTTCGAAGACGCCAGCGGACTACTGTTGTTATTGAGGAACCTACTCAGCATACTTCTCAGCGACCACAACCTCCACCACCGTCTGACATGCCATCGATTCAGATGATACTTGCTCAGATGGAGCTTTTGTCAAAATGATTTGACGACCAACAGGCTATTATTGCAGCTCAGGCTTCCCAGATAAAGGATTTGGAGCTCAAAGCTGCTGAGGTTGACAATCTCCAGCTTCAAGTGACGAATCTGTCATCTAGGGTTTTAGAGTTGGAGTCAGTCATAATTGTTTCGGGGGAGGATATTCCCAGGGAGTTAGAAACAAATGTAACTCCTCCCCCAGAACCAGAAAATGTACAATCTTCAGATATTAATGAAAATATTGCTTTAGATTACTTCGTTGATGTTCCGGGACAACCAACTCCGATTGCAGCTGATTATTCAAATGTCAATCTGACATATCTGCAGAGTTTGGTTAATCAATTTGATGAAGTTGATAGATCTTTTGATCCCGATGATATAGAAATGGACGCAGAGGTTCCAGGGTCGGATGAGGAATATATGGATAATCCAAATCAAGAACTGGCGCCTGAACGTGAACCGGAGCCAGTGTTACGACAACCTGCTCAAGCATACAACTTTGATGCTCTGGTTATTGAAACAGATTCTTCTGAGGATGAGGCAGAACCTGCAATGGAACAACCTACTGATGAATCAGTTCCTGTGTCTACATCTTCAGGAACTTCAAAACCATAAGTGGTATACAAATCAATTGCACCTGAGTTGAAGACTTGTAAAACTTATCTTGTTAAAGGTGAATTGACTGGTTTGATCAGAAGCTAGAAATTTGATGTTGATAATTTTCTTATTTTTATCAAGAGAAGTGATGGCGTGCAATACTTCAAGCCTAGATTCAGTCATATTAGCACATTGCCAAAGGTCGAACTTAATCGTCTTGCTTAGTTAAATATTGTGAATCATTCTGAAGATACTCGAGGAGTTCTTTTTCAGAGAATTTTGAGAAAAGAAATTTACAGCAAGAAATATATGTGGATTAGACCGAAGCTGGGAGTTCTGTATTCGTACAAGAAAAAAATTGATTTGAGAACTCAACAACCGATTGTGAAATATCATTATCCACCAGCTGCTAGTCTCAAGACTGTTCCCCTACAAGAGTTACCACTGGATTTCTTACGAGATTTAAAGTATTGGTGGTTTGACTCTGTCACTCAAGAAGCTGTAATTGAATATTCTACCAAGACTGCTGTGGTACAAACACAGGATATATGGGGAGAATGGCCAGTTAAGGAGTTTGTGGGAAAGTCTGTTCGAGTTTTTGATCCGATCAGCCTAATAAATCTGACGAAGAAAGATTTGAAAGCTCTCTACAAGAATAAACTTCAGTATAATCAAGTTGATTTAGAGGAAGCTTCAAAGTTTACAAGGGTGGTCGAGATTTGTTTGAAAGTGGGAATACATGCTGGAGGAACATTCCCAGAAGGGTGGTGCTGAATAAAGTTTTGAAGTTTAAAGATTTTGAAGACCAAGCTGAAGACACGGGGGAGTTTGTTGATGCATATTATTTTGTCTATCAGTTGGTCTATTGAGTTGTAAAAGTGTCGTTAGTTGTTTAATAGAAATATAGATTTTGTATTATGCGACACTTAAGTTTTAGTCTAGGCGACACTTGCCTAAGTGACGCATAGCAACACTTAGGTAAGTGACGCATGAAGGCGGCTACATGCGACACTTCCACAAGTGACGCATGTCTGCCAGAATGTTAGTATAAATACAAACCTACGGGTTTTCGGCTAGGGTTGACGAAACCCTAGCACCATTTGTCGACTAAACTCAATTGTAATCAGTTCTATTACGTTATTCAAGCTAATAAACTCGTTCACTTTGTTTAAATCAATCGTTTCGGTTTGTGTTTATTAGTGATTTGTGCAATTGATTGTTTCCGCCTTTCAATTGTTGTTGATCATCACTTAGGTCCATCGAATAGGGCACTCACACTTAATCCAATAACTCCTGAATCTGATTCATCATTTCACGAATTTCAGAGGGAAATCTATACGGAGCTTTATCTATAGGTGTCAAGCCAGGGATAAGGTCTATCTGATATTCAACCTCTCTAATAGGGGGCAAACCAGGCAATTCATCGGGAAATACCTTAGGATATTCAGAAACTACCCGGACATGAGAAATAGATTTCTTTTCTAGTTTGGCATTAACAACATAAGCTAGGTAAGACTCTGTAACACCCCCAAATTTATTATTTGGCGGAAACATACTTCGGGTGCTACTAATCAATAATCACAGCACAAAGATATAATAAATGACTCTATATGCGTCGTTTTAACAAAATACATTGATTGTAATAAAAGTTTACAATAGTTATAATGATTACACAAGCTCGATACTCTGATCTGAAAGATTCTATAGCATTACTGCTTATACAAAATATAATAATGCATAAAAATCTCTTGATGTTCGTGTTTGCATGTGACTCGGGCTAAGTAATATCTTGAGCAGTCCTACTACTGTTGTGTACCTGAGAATACATGCTAAAAGATCAGCTAAAAGCTGGTGAGCTCACAGGTGTAAATGATAAAACCACAATGTATGAACCACAAGATTTAATGATATGTTTGAAATTAATCAAATAAATGTGTATATTACTGCCATGAATCCATAGTTTGAGCTTAACTGAGGGGTCAGGATCCGCCTTTAAGGACCTGAGCGAGGTGTCTCCGAGCGAGTGCCTAATCTACACTCGTGTGAACAAATGATAAAGTGTCCATTTGACATCACAGTCAAGGTAGCGCGACTACCCCGGACAGGGATTGTCAATCCCATATGGTACCATACACTAACATTCACGCTAAATCCATACTAACAAACTATGTGGTAGAGGACTTTATGATTAGTAAAACAACTCATGCAGTCAATATATCGTGTTTTGTACTTGTGTTCACATGTAAAACAAATCTGAGCATGTATTCCCACCCCGGGAGTAAAAATAGTAAAATGCGGGGCTATGAGACTCACCTGAGTCTGATGCATTTATCTCAATAAACGTGCGTTGCTAAACCAAGCAATGATGTCCGAAGACTGTAACCTGAGGGCGTCCAAGATGCGCGTTGGTTAATACATGAGTAGGTATCTCAAAATATCACCTATGCTAGTTGTTCATCCAACTAGTTATGTCCAAATACATTGATTCGTTTGATTAATTGTTTGTGTTTTGAAAACATGTACGGTCCGTTGGTGACGGTTTGTAATAATAATCTTACATCATTATTATTATGTATTGTTTCATTATATACTATTAAAGTATATGTTTCGTGTGTTGTATTGTATATAAGTGTTGAAGTATATATGTATCATGTATGAGTACATCGTATGTGGTTCAAAGGTTGTAAATGTTTGACACGCAATGTATAAAGTATTTCCAAACTTTAATGACGGGGGTTCACGGGCAGCGCCCCTGATTAGCGGGGTTCCAGGGGTGGCAACCCCTGCGGGGTCCAAGGGGCAGAACCCCTGGCTGGGGTCGAGTAGAAATAAAAAATTTTATTTAACTATATTGCTTTAGTGAAAAAACGCATCTAAAATCTGAATTTGGGTATTGTAAGAGTAAAATACAAGAGTTCTCGAAAGTGTCGGGTTCTTACAAAGTGATCGCATGAAGAAACCGAAAAAGTAGGAATGTAGAGCTCGTCGCGGAGTTCATTTTCTTCCAAATGATCTAAGTGATTCAAGGAGTTTTGTGGTGGTTTTTGGGTGGTGGTGGGGGTGCCGATTTAGAGAGAGAGATAGGTAGAGAGATGATGGAAAAAGTGTATGTTTGGTGGTTGTGTGAAAATGAGGCAAAAGGAGAAGGAAGTTAAGGGTATGGGAGGCCTCACCTCCCTTCCCTTGGCCTGTTTAGTGGGGGGGCCCACAAGGTGTGGGTCTCTCAATTTTTGTCCCCTCATTCGAGCTCCGTGCGGTGTTCACTTTCCCGGTCGTTTAAACGTTTAATTTTCGTTATACGTTTTAATACGTGTGTTTCGTTAACAATTTAAATCGCGTTATTTTTATTGAAAGTATTATTCTAAATACTTTATTTTAAGTTATTAAAAATGTTATCAGGTCTCGGTTTACGCATTTGTTGCGTATTTGTACGTTTGTTTAACTCCTGTAACGTTTTATTCGTACGCGTGAAATCGTAATATTTTTACTTGATGTATTTCATCAAAATACTTAATAATGAATTATAAAAATATAATTTGAGTTTATTTCGTTTGTCGGGCGCGTTTCGCGCTTTGCTGTTGCGTACGATTAGTTTTAGACGACACGAAATATGTTTGTATATATTATCCAAATAATATGAAAATAAAATGAGTTAATTAAATAATTTCCCATTATTTAATAAATTATTCACCAACGTCCGCATTTGTGATTGTGTCGGATTCCATCCGATAATGAAATGCACGATTTAATTAAATCCGTATGTGTGTATATATGTATATGGTACACATAATTAGCCCTAAACATAACTAATTACATGTATTAATACAATGATTAGGCACTAAGTACTAGCCCTAATTTGATGGGTGTCACAGACTCACAACCTTTAGACAAATATTTCCTAGCTTTCATCATAGAGATTAAAGGAATATGCCCACATTCCCGTTCTCCTCGAGCCATGATAAATGACTCTTCAGAAATAGGGATTTTTATCAATTTCTTATGACATTCTATACTCGCCTTATTTTGACTTAACCAATCCATACCAATGACCACATCGAAACTAGGAATTGGCATTAACAGAAATGAAATTGGAAAAGTCTGTCCTTCTATCATTATACTAGCTCCAGTCACCGAGGTGGTAACAGGAACCATTTTTCCACTAACTATTTCTACCTCAACAGGTTTTGTAATCACAGTAGGTTCAAATTCAGTTTATCACATAAGCACACGGATATAAAAGAACAATTGGCTCCAGAATTAAATAGAACACGTGCTAGTACAGAGTTTATAAGAAAAGTACAAGTAATAAAATCATATGTGTGGACATCTTCGTCAACCGTCATTTGAGATGCCCTACTTGCTGCTAATGGCGGATTCTTCCGCTTTTGAACGGAAGATGATGTACTCCCGACCGAACCAGAACCCTATCTCTTCACCTCAGGACACATGCCAGCTCAATGACCTTCTTACTTACAGTTCCTACAAACATAATTCGGATACTTACAGTCTTTAAACTCATGCCCAAGCTCACCACATTTAATACACTTATTTGTCTGGGCAGTACATGGTCCAGTATGCTTAGATTTACATGTGCTACACCAATTAGATCTGTCAGATGTACCACTTTTATCACTAAACCTCCGATTCTGTTTATTACTCTACCATCTTTGTTTACCTTTTCCAAAGAAATCTCCTCTAAATTTCTGAAAAGACTTATCCTTGTTCTGATCACCACGAGCTCTCAAATCACTATCTACTGAACGAGCAAGATTGAAATCCTGAGGAAGGGAACCTGCCAATCTTACAGTAGTACGATAATGAGATGGTAAAGCTCCAATAAAATGATCAATTTTTGTTTTATCATCCGGGACCCACTGCTGCACGAATTTCAACTTTTTCAGAAAACTGGTTAATGAGATCATCAACCGACATTTGATCAGTTAAATGTAATTCCATAAAATCTCGTCTGATTCGAGCTATATCATAGTCAGAACAAAACTGTTTACACAATTCAGTATAAAAATCTGACCATCGAATAGATTCTCTTTGTTGAGGAGTCAAAGTTGCAATGATTGAATCCCACCAAGACATAGCTTGTCCTTTCAAAATCTGGACAGCATAAGGAACTTTAATTTCCTCTTCACACTGACATACCTCAAGTTTTCTCTCAACATCCCTCAACCAGTCAAGAGTAACAGTTGGATTACTACTACTAGAATATTCAGATGGTTTACTTGACATAAAGGTTTTGAAAGAACAACCTTCTTCTGCTGCTGAAATGGTGGTGGAAACACCGGTATCTGATAGCCCGAAGGTCAAGATGATGATAATGGAACTGTAGTCACAGGGGGTGTAGTAGTACTCGTAACTGGATGTGACTAAGAATGAGGCTGAGATAATCCAATCTCCATCAGTTGTTTATACTTCCTAAGTGCTTGTAATTCATCCTCTAATTGAAAAACATACTCATCTCAATCTACTTCTTCACCGGCAGAAAATGACGTACCAGTATGCCCATGCCTGTCATCAAGAGTCTCAGGAGGAACATCAGTCCTGGAGGCATCATTAGGGGTAATGCTCGGTTGCTCGTTATCTGCCATATCTGTATACACAACAACAGCTCACAACTCGTTAATCGTTATACAATGCCAAATCCCATACCCAGGAATGTTTGACTTAACACAATTAAGATTTGAGATTGAACACTTTACAAAGCTCAATTCACCCAAACTTATGCTCTGATACCAACTTATAACACCCCTCAATCTATATACCATTTTTATATTATTTAACTAAGAAGCATAGGTTTAAAACTTATTTCATTACCATACCTTACATAAAATATACATAAATTGTTTCAAAACATGATACACAAGAGTTTAAAACTCTTAAAACACAATACATCAAATGAGGTGTTATATAATTCTAACATCTTTGATTTATCACAAACTATATCAGAGTTAACGGGTTGTCAAACATTCCTTGCAAAACATCGGTTTCCTGCCCGCCCTTATCTCAAAACATGACCTGCAGAAAGTAATATGGTGGGATTAGCACGAAACTTGTAACACCCGCTCCTCGGGTCTGGTAGTATTTTAATATTTTATTACGGTGAATTATTATTTAATGTGTCAGAAAGTAGGTGTGTTGTGTTATTTGAAAATAAATGGGGAAAATAGTCAAATAATTTATTGTGACTAATAAATTATTAATTGTTTTAATTTAATTTAGTTGATGATAAAATAAAATAGTTTTCCTCCGTGAATGGTTTTTAAGTTCCAGACAATAGATTTAAAAGGGGACAAAACTAGTGTACATATATTCTAATATATGTGTAAAATACGTTCTTATCATCACAAAAATTCCAGAAAGGTTGATGGTATGCGAGAGATATATCAAACCCTAGAAACAAACCCTAATTCATCAAAGATTCATCAAAATTCATCTCAATTATTCATGTTCTTGCTCTGGCCGATCCAAACCAACCACAGGAACAATCTGAAATTCTTGAAATAAGCTTGGAAGTGAAATTGAGCTTATAGAACTTTGATTCAAGCTTCCAAAACGTGAATTAATCATCTCTTCATCATCTTAACTCATTGTAAGTGTTGATTTCTTGATTTGTATAAACCCTAGAAAATGAGTTTTTGTGTATTTGATTGAATTAGCATGATTAATATGAAATTGAAGCTTGTAGTGATTCTATAGTTATTAGTTAATGCTTAATTCATGATTATAACCTAAGCCCTAACTTAAAATTAAAGAAATTGATTAGGTGTTCATGAGGGTTGTGATAATTGTGATAATTATGATGATTATGATGAGTTTGATGGCTTATATGATAATATTAGTATTGTTTACTAATTAGAACACTTAATTGAGGATTAAAGAGTAAAGTTATAACTTATGTGGTTAAGTATTCATTAGACCTAATGTTGGGGTTTTATTGAATTGTTGATATTGAAAGTTAATAATCTTGTTAATGGTATAATTATGTTAGTTAACAATTATTAATGTGAATTAAGGTGATGAGGTGATTATAATGGTTATAAAGTTGATAAATGATCATGAAAGTTTTAAGCTCGTGTTAATGGTATATGATGGATAATTGTTGGTAACATGAGTTAAGTATGACTAATCCAATGGAAGTGATAAACTGATGTTTTGATTAGTTGAATAATATGTTGTACTTACTAATTGTGTTGTTGAGATATATGATATGAATCCATATTAGTATGTATTAAATATTGGTAATTGTGATGATTGTGTTAATTCATATGAATTGAGTAATTTGGAATTGTTAGTGTAAATTTATTGGAGTGATGTTATATAGATTTTGAGATAAGTGACTGACTTGTGTTATTCTGTTGTATTCTCATATATAGAGAAGACTCAGTGACATTAGACTACTGAGTGGACGACTGAGGTAGTTGGTGAGTGAATCTTTAATCCTTAGTGTGATTTAGTTGTAACAGGTTTGGTTACAACGGGTAAACGAATTATTACTGCTTTTGTTTGCCATGATGATTTTGGTTTAATAGTAATAATACCATTGATAGACTGTTTAGTCTAATATGTTGACCTGATTAAGTATGTGGATATGTGATCACGTGATATATTTGTCCTTCGGGCATCAGTGTATTGAGGTCAACATGTTGGTTGAGTTTGGTTACTATTGTAAGACGACATAAATTTCCTTGTACTTATCGTTAATGGGAAATTAGATCGTATGAAATTAGTACCAAACAATCGGTCTCGTTCGTTATGGACATACGAATATGTACGATAAGTGTTCTTGGAGAATCCCCGGGTATTATGATATCTCAAGAACCGCCGATCCTCATTGTTGAATTGTGGTATTGTGTACTTATGTGTTTAAGGATAGTTGTTGGACACAAAGTTGTTATGCTAAGTTGGGCTGTTGATTAATTATTCATTCACTTAGCATTATGCTAATCCCCACATTAACACTTCTTGCATGTTATGGATATAATACGGGTGGGCAAGAAGTTGGACGGGAAGGAATGTTTGACAACTAGGCGTTACTCTGATATTTGAATTGTATAAATCAATGTTATCTTTTGGTTTTGAAATAACACCCAGGTTGATAAACTATGGTTTAAATTAGTTGGATTTTATATGTTGACTAAATAATGTAAATTATTCATGGTTATTTGGACTTGCGCTTCTGACATATTATATTTAAATGGTTGTAAAACGAGGGGTGTTATAAAGCTAAGTGATGAATATGTCACAAACAATTCAACTTAGCATAACTATCAGTTTACATCAAATAATAGTAAACACACTTTAATCAATGAGGATCAGTGGTTCTTGAGGAACCCTACTACCGCGGTGGCCCTCAAAGAACACTTACCGTCCATCTATATGGCTAATACAGAGGAGACCGATAGCTCACTGTTATTATCACTAAACACAGTGTCTACACACAACACATGTACAAAGTCTCTGTGTTAAACACATAATAACAACTAGCCCAACTATCATGTTGACCTCAATAACAACTGATGCCCGAAGGCCAAATAGTACGTAGATTCATATCTAACAAACAGTCTAACGATCATCTCTACGTTTACTTGTTGTAACCAAACAGTCACAACTAAATCAAACTGTGAGTTCCAGATCCACTCACCTGTCAATCTCAGTCCAACAACTCAGATGTCTAATATCACTGAGTCTTCTTCTACTGATCTGAGAACAAAACCAAACATAAGTTAGTAATTTGTTTCATAATTACATAACTTATATCAATACATAATTTAAATAATTAAGCATTATACCACATAACACTAGAATACTCTCTATTCAACCCCATTATTTATAAACAGATGTCTATAAATAACTCAGATGTTGTAACCAAACAGTCACAACTAAATCAAACTGTGAGTTCCAGATCCACTCACCTGTCAATCTCAGTCCAACAACTCAGATGTCTAATATCACTGAGTCTTCTTCTACTGATCTGAGAACAAAACCAAACATAAGTTAGTAATTTGTTTCATAATTACATAACTTATATCAATACATAATTTAAATAATTAAGCATTATACCACATAACACTAGAATACTCTCTATTCAACCCCATTATTTATAAACATACATATTAACTTAAACATGTTAACTTAGGACTTCTCACAAAGCTTAAAATCAAAAATACTGAAAATGGAACTGAAGTAGCCGGGTTCCTACAGAACCCGTCGGGTCCAAGGTGAAGCAGCCGGCTTCCAAAGGAAACAGCCGGGTGATGTAGATTTTCATGGTAACAGTACGAAATATTTATTTAAAGCCTACAGGAGCAGCCGGCTTGGCAACAAGCAGCCAGCTTCCTACAGAACCCGCCGGCTTCCCATAACAAACAACTGGGTTCTACCTGCAGTCCAGCAACCTGCAGTTCTTTGCTGATACAAATCCCAAATACGAACATTAACTCAAATAACTACAAACTCATTTACATATTCGACTCTCAAACCTCAAAGTTCAACAACTTGTTTTTACTTCAATTTCTATACCAATCAATTACATAATAACCATACCCAAACTCAATTGAAGAACAATCAACAACTTGATTTACTACTACTAGAAATCATCATACATCATTTACTAACTAGTAATATTCCATAATAATCTCATTCAATTATAAATGTCATATAAATCAATAACTTCAACAAGTTTAACCTAAAACCTAATTGATAGATAGATAGATATTAATTACTTACACCCACGAGTAGAACAACAAGATGATATTGAAGATGAGGATGACAAAAGTATCAATCAAAGCCACAATCAATTTCTTTCTCCTTTGATTTTAATTCTTGTAAGTATTCAGTGAAATAGATGAGAGTGTGATGCTAAGTTATGGAAAATCCGAAAGAAGGAAGTCGGTTCACACATGAGCCGACCTAATATCCATTAAATTTAAGTCCTCAATTTTTAATCTATTGTCTGGAACCTAAAACCATTTGCGAGAACAACCATTTTATTATTCGTACTACTAAATCAATTTAAAACAATTAATAATTAACTAGCCACAATAAGTCATTTGACCTATTACTTAATTTCTTAAATAAATCCAAAATAATATAATTTTATATCCTAACACATTTAAATAATAAATTTAAAGTTAAGAAATTATCAGACCCGTAAGGAGGATGTTACAAAATCACATCGCCAAAATCCCAAATTGCATCGTGATTTAGGCATTTTAGCGTCTTGAAGCCAAATAAATCGCGTCGCAATTTCAGCCGAGCACGCAACCTGCAACAGAGTTTCAACATGCCAAACCTGAATATCTTTTACAAACATCACAACCCAGGTTTCTATTCATTATAGCGGGTTTCTATTCATAATTTGAATTGCAATTCAAGTCGAATGAAATTAGCGGGTTAAAAATTTGAGGTACAAAGTTCAAAATATAAAATCGAACTGATTTTATAATGGAGGTGAGGGGTCAAAAATATTCAACTCGAAAAAGATTTTCACACTTCCATTAGGTAAATGGAGTAAATTAGTTAACGAGTAATGTTAATAAGTCTACCTACATAGACTTAAAAGTAGGCTCAATTTTCTGATTAGTTGGTTTATTTATCCTTTAATCTCTTCCAATCAATTTTTTAAACTAACAAATCACATATTTACGTCGATATTTAGTCCTACATATTTAGGTCTATCAATTATTTTTTAAATTAACGGGTTGGATCAATTTATTTAAAAAATAAATTGAATTACTTTTTTGGTTGATTCATTGACATGACACTAACCTTAACTCAAACCGAACAAAAAAAAACAAAAATAATTGATGGTTGCAAGTTAGTAAACCGACGAGCTAAAAATTCAGCTCTTATACAATAAAGTAAAAAAATAATATACCATGATGTGTTTTAAATTTTTATTAAATGACGGCGTATAATTTAACAAAGAATACTACAAGCAAAATTGATACCGCTACATAACGTGAGTAAAAATGCTAATATAGATATAGATAGATATATAATGGAGTATTACTTCAAAATGATACTTCATCCATCCTAATTTAATTATCCACAAATAGAAAAACACTATCCACAAATATAAAAACACACAGTTTTAGAAAACATAATAATTACTCTTTATTATTTAATTATTTACATAATGACTTTCTTGCCTCTGATTATTCAATTGAAGATTCTATATCTTTTTGTAATTTTAATTTTAAGTAGAGATAAAATGATTAACTTAATCAAATTTTCCCTTTTATATTTGATAATGCACAACTAATTTTGAACAACCCGATAAAGAAACATGTACTAGCAAATTGGACTAAGGGAGTATATGTTAGTGTATATCATCTGACTTCTTATGTTTACGGAGTAGTAATGAGTAGAAGATTCAAGACATAGGCATCATGTATTCATGTGACACATATATATATGACGTGAATACTTAACTAAGAATAATTAATTAGAAAACGTGTCAAGATGTTTTTTTATGAAGAAGTTTTTTTAGAAAAAGGGGAATATGTCTTTCGTGTTTTCTAACATTGGTATTTTGAAAAATAAAACTTCATATATTACATTTGATGCATTTTCAGAAATTCCTTTGATTTTTGAAGGACGTAAAACTCTAAAAAAATGGAGATAGTTTTTTGCAACTAAACACGTGCATACAACGAAACCGACACCAATGGTATGGAACCATCAGTTGATTATGTCGGTTTCACCAATCGGATATCCGATGTTCCGTGAGTTTGGAGATGTTGGGGACAACTTATATTTTATAATATTTTTTATTTGTTTATTGTATAGAAATAAAAATAAAATGATAAATGTGAGATTAAAAAATTAAAATAACAAGTTACTAATGGCAGAGGTTGATCAATTAATCAATTTAATTCAATTTTGAGAAAAGCTGATAGAGCGTCGGTGTGATACAAACTTACCCGTCAATTTTCAGTTATGTGATAGGCTTAATAAATCATTTGGCTAAGACAGATGTCAGAGTGTCATACACTTTAAGTAAAAGCGAACCAAAACACGTGACATTGGGGCCATGCAACGTGAGGTTGTTGGACTCTCTGGATCGTAATCAGTTTTCAAAAAAGGATTCTTGCTTTCTTGGTTTTATGACACTTACGTATACGGGAGTTTAATTTAAAATACGAAGAAAATAGAAATATAAAAACTATAGCTCTATTTATTCGGGACCTGCTATTCGCACCATGCACTCACTCTTTGACATTACATCATGCACTTCAAGACATTGACTATAACATTACCATTCCTTTTACTTATATTTTAATATTTTATTTAATTTAATATTTCAATGATTCAATATGCCAGATTGTAGTATATGTGTTCCATATTGAATATGTCAGAATGTAGTATGTGATTCCATATTCAGTATGGAGGCGTTAAATTTTCTTGTTATGTGTGAAAAAAATCGTTTAAATAGACCAAATGTTGAGATAGCAAATGCACGAAAGATATTGAATCACGTACATAGTGATACACATTTATATTTCTCTAGTAAACGTATTGTATTTATTTATTATGAATTGGAATGAGTATTGGCAAATGCACGACGATCCAAATGTTGAGGTATACATCTTTTTTTGCTTAACAATATATGTGTATATGTTGTTATGTGTAATTACTAATATTTACATGTGTTTTATTTAGGCAAACAATATTTATACGGAGAAAGTAACCGAATTTGATGAAATTCGAAAAGAGAATGAAAATAATAACTCCGTGCCTAAAACATCACGATTCGAAACCGACAAGATATAAATTTTAAGTCTATTTCTATACATTTTTACTAAGATAAGTATTTAGTAATTTAGTAAATTCTAACTAAGAAAAATATTTTAGGTGTTCAATTCTAGGCAAGAATTAATCGACTAGGTACAAAATACCGGTCGTTCTAACAATCATGTGATTGTAACAAAAAGATCAAATACGAAAACTATTGTATTTCAATGTAACCGTGGTGGTACCCACGTTAGTATAGCCACAAAAAGAAAAACTGTGAGCAAGAAATGTAATTGTCCATTTGAATTACAAGGGAGAAGATTTTCGAATAGTGATTTTTGGGATTTATATGTGATATGTGATAAACATAATCATGACCCGGTATTGTTTATGGAAGTTCATGCATATGCAAGACGGTTGTCTGCAAATGAGGTTGAATTGGTAAAAGATTTGTCAGCAAAGAACGTAAAGCCAAAAGAGATCTTATCAACATTGAAAAAACAAAATCCTGATAATTTTTCTACAAAAAAAACTATTACAATTTACGTCAAAAACTTCGAAAAATGGAGAGAGCTGGAAAAACACAAATGCAGGTTGTTATGTCATTTTTAGAGAGTGAGGGCTATATAACTTATGTTCATGCTAATTCTTCAACTAACGAATTAGAAGAACTATTCTTCGCTCATCCCACATCATTGGAGATCTGGCGTGCATTTCCACACGTGTTACTGATGGATGCGACATACAATGTAAATAGGTATGCCTTACCTCTGCTTGAGATTGTTGGTGTAACTTCGACTAACAAGACATTTTGCATAGCATTTGTTCTTTTGCATAAAGAAAAAAAGGCCAACTACACATGGGCATTAGATTGTTTGAAATCATGTATGGATGGGTGCATTTTTCCACGTGTTATTGTGACGGATAGGGAGTTGGCTCTCATGAATGCATGTGATGATGTGTTTCCGAATGCTAAAAGATTACTTTGTAGATGGCATATAAATAGAGCTGTTGTGAGGAAATGGAAAGCAAAGATTGGCAAAACTTGGCCAATCTTCTATAGAGCATGGGGTCTATTAATTGTATCTGAAACGAAGGAAGCATATATGACCAATTTGGCCCAAGTTGAAGAAATTGTGTCCAAAAAACAAGGTAGTTTTTTTAATATTGATATATATATATATATATATATTTTCATGTTATTTAAACGACATTCTTACATGTTTACAGGTGTTAGTGCATATTTACATAAAGTATGGCTATTACCATATAAGAAAATGTTTGTACATGCTTGGATCAATATATTTCTTAACTTCGGCCAACATACAACCAATAGAGTTGAGAGTCAACATGCTTTGTTGAAACTACATTTAGACTCATCACAGTCAGATTTAGTGACATCAGTGTTGTTGATTCACGAAGTCATAGAGTTACAATTTACAGGTATCAAAGCAAGTATCGAGGAAAGTAGAATAATGACAGTGAATGAGTATAATATACCACTATTCCAAAAACTTGCATGTTCTGTCTCAATTCATGCACTAAAATTAATTTTTGAAGAGTTCAAAAAGTTTAAAAAAGCAGGCTTTTGTTCTCAAAATTGCACATGTCAACTACGTTCAAGTTATGGTCTACCGTATGCCCATGAACAAGAAGTTTTTTGGAATAAAGGTTGCCCCATACCAGTTAATTCAGTTGATAAATTTTGGAGGAAACTTGATTTATCTCCGTGTATAACTCTACAAGAAGATGATGATATTAATTGTGAGGTCGAGCTCCAAATGTTTAGTGAACAATTCAAAAAACAATCTCGAAGTGGTAGAAGTGGTTTTTTAAGGAAGCTGAAGGAGATACTGGTACCATCAACAACTGCGGTTTGTGAACCTAAGGCTCAAAATACTACTCGTAAGCATGGTTCATTCAGAAAAACGCATACAGATCCGCCTCCAGAAGCTCAAGAAGCACGTAGACGTAGCTGCTCATCTGTAATCGAGAACCCAACATACTTCTCACATCCATTAATGAATCAAATTCCTGACCTTTTTCATCAATATATCACAGGTATCTATGATGTAATTGGTGATGGAAATTGTGGATTTAGATCTGTTGTAGCTGCCTGTCTGGGTCATCACGAAGAATCTTGGCCCCAAGTTCGCATGGACTTAATTCACGAGTTAGTCATCCGTAAAGTACAATACATCAATGTATTTGGCGAACAAGATTGGGAACGACTTTATAATTCGATAAATGTTCCACATCAATGGATGATTATGCCAGAAACTGATTTGGTAATTGCTTCAAGGTATAATATGATTTTGCTTTTTTTAAGCAAAAGAGGAAGTAATACGTGTTTTCCACTTTGGTCCAGTCCACCGCAATCGCAACCACACTACATATGTGCAATTGCACACGTATATGGTAATCATTTTGTAAAAGTAGAATTAAATGGATATTATCCGATACCTCCTTCACACCTGCAATGGATTCGCTACAAATATGACTCGACATGGCAACATCCCTATATGAATCAACAGAATTTATACGATCAACTTATTAGCTCTAATTACAATAATTACAATTTCGACTTTGTAAATATTGATTAGTAGAGAATGAATAAAGTTTTTTATTATTGTTAATTTTTTCTTAAATTATTGTTTAAAAGAATTATAATTAAAATATATTAAATATTAAAAAATATTATATATAAGAATTACAAAAAATTAAAATTTAACAAACTAAAAGATTAAAAAAAAAACACTACGTACAAAACAAAAAAGAAGAAAATAATGTCAAATCAAACTTCAAATCTAAGGGATTTTGTTTTTTCAATGTTGATAAGATCTCTTTTAGCTTTACGTTCTTTGCTGACAAATCTTTTACCAATTCAACCTCATTTGCAGACAACCGTCTTGCATATGCATGACCTTCCATAAACAATACTGGGTCATGATTATGTTTATCACATATCACATATAAACCCCAAAAATCACTATCCGAAAATCTTCTCCCTTGTAATTCAAATGGACAATTACATTTCTTGCTCACAGTTTTTCTTTTTGTGGCTATACTAACGTGGGTACCACCACGGTTACATTGAAATACAATAGTTTTCGTATTTGATCTTTTTGTTACAATCACATGATCGTTAGAACGACCGGTATTTTGTACCCAGTCGATTAATTCTTGCCTAGAATTGAACACCTAAAATATTTTTCTTAGTTAGAATTTACTAAATTACTAAATACTTATCTTAGTAAAAATATATAGAAATAGACTTAAAATTTATACCTTGTCGGTTTTGAATGGTGATGTTTTAGGCACGGAGTTATTATTTTCATTCTCTTTTCGAATTTCATCAAATTCGGTTACTTTCTCCGTATAAATATTGTTTGCCTAAATAAAACACATGTAAATATTAGTAATTACACATAACACATATACAAATATATTGTTAAGCAAAAAAAGATGTATACCTCAACATTTGGATCGTCGTGCATTTGCCAATACTCATTCCAATTCATAATAAATAAATACAATACGTTTACTATAGAAATATAAATGTGTATCACTATGTACGTGATTCAATATCTTTCGTGCATTCGCTATCTCAACATTTGGTTTATTTAAACGATTTTTTTCACACATAACAAGAAAATTTAACGCCTCCATACTGAATATGGAATCACATACTACATTCTGACATATTCAATATGGAACACATATACTACAATCTGGCATATTGAATCATTGAAATATTAAATTATATAAAATATTAAAATATAATTAAAAGGAATGGTAATGTTAGAGTCAATATCTTGAAGTGCGTGATGTAATGTCAGAGAGTGAGTGCATGGTGCGAATAGCAGGTCCCTTTAAATAGTTATTTTTTTAGTGCCAATAGACTTTGCCTATTTATTCATGTAAATTATTCATGCTGCTTATATTATTTAATTAATTCATTTATTTAAATAGCAAAACATAACATATCATGTTAAAAAAGAAGATCTCAATCTAAAAAATCAAAAGACTTGTCTGTTTGATTTTTGAAAAAGAAAGGAGAAAGGACTTTTGACACTTGATGATTAGGATTGAAAGCTAGAATAAGTCTTCAGTCATAACATAAGAAAGCCGTGGAGTGGATAAGCCCCTTTAAAAATCTAGGCTACTTTCTCGTGGTAGTCGTAGCGAATTAGCAAATAGGGGGTGGCAACTAAAGAGGTAGCTAGCGAGACTCACCGTAATTGCACAATTGAGTTCGGATAGAGACCGATATTAAATGCTAGTGTTGTTGATGGCAAGATACAAATCGAGTTAGTTTTGCAATTATAAATGAGTCTACTCATAGACACACTAGGACCGGTTGAAATTAAGATGACGATATATCACATAAAGTTTTCCTCCTTATAGAAAAGTCAAGTTTTAACGCTTCTTCGACTTCCTATGGTTTTCTTGATGAATTGGTCACCAAATGACAAATATGAATAAATCATGATTGTGGCATTACAATTGGAAATGTAACCGGTGGGTAGGGCACCATCAAAGAGTTACGGTCTGTTTACTTTCCTTTTAATGGTTTGTTTCCATATACATCTTAATCCAGACACATAAATTGCTGTTTTTTTTCCACTTAATCTGAAAAAATGACTGTTTCGGAAATAGGAAGAAAAATGAAGCCCTTACCAAAAAGAGACACTTAATGATAGATATACATTTTTTTCACCATTTTTTCTCCAATACAAATTGACCACGCCTATTCTTGTTCAAACTTTATATCATTTAACTCCATCTTGTTCGGTAAAAAAAATTACATTCACTAAAACAACACTTGTTATAAACAGATATATTTATCTAAATAGACATCACATGTAAACAACACTTAATAGTAAAAAAAGTAAACAACCCTAGTTTTATGTGGATTTAAAGATTTATAGTAGAGTTACTATAGTGTCGTCTATTTAGAATTTTATGATTACAAACCAACAAGTGACATCTTCGTTGATCTCAAAATGCAGATGCAAAAACCATAGTGTTCAACTACTTTGAAATATATAGTAACATCATTTATTAAACTCTATAAACAACACAAGTAGAGGCCCTTTTTAGAGATTCCATAATACTAGTATCTTTATTTCTTTATTAAATTTATTTTACTGGAAATGCTTTATATTCTATACTCTATAAGTTCTAGAAAATGGAGAAACTTGCACGTATAAACTATGTTTTGTAGATTTTTTAATGGTATGTTGGTAACTATGGGGAGAAACTACGACTAGATACCAGGGGTATCATGGTTATTTTCAAGTAAGACAAAATAAAATCAAAAGATTAATAGAGTACAATTTAACAATAAATACAATTACACAAAAAGAACAGAGTTAGCTAGGATTCTCTCATATTAGGCTTAACATGAGAGGTCATGTTCTCTTCAATAGTGAGTGGGTTCAACCGTTTAGTTAAGAACTAACTTGCACATGGCACTCTTACCAATACAATGATTTTGCATTCACAGTAATCTTAGGGCCCGTTTATTTTTGACTTATTGAACTTAATGGTCTGGAGGGATTATTCGGTCAGCATTTTAGGGCTGTTTACTTTTGACTTAATCATTGATCCCACCTTACCCAAATGCTTACTGGGTCACCCAAAAAAGTGCACTTGTCCCCATCCAATCCTATTATTTCCACCTCTACCCTTCAATCCTCATCTCGCTCAAAAAAAAAAAAACACTGCACTGTTGTGAGTAATCGATCGGTCGACATCATTGGAACCTCGATCAATTTTTTTTCATGTAATTCGCCGTCAACCACCATCTTTATCATCTTCGTTCACCTTTTGTTACAGGTATTTTTTTCTCCTTCCCTTTTTAGGGTTTTGATTTTGGGGGATTTTGTAGGAACAAAATTTTTTACTATTAAAATATCAATGTTTGATTCAATTGCAATGTTTAAGACTCCATTATCCTCATCGTATATGCCTATGTATGAGTTATTTTGAAGAATCTTTATGTTCCAAGTTCGTTATTGTAATTTTGTTGTTGTTGTTGTCATTAGTTCAAATAAATTAGACTTTTATATATGTGGTTGTGCAGCCGCACACAGGTTATTGTGCATAGCAAACAAAATGACATTATGTTACTTTTAAGTTGTTAGCTTATTGATGGTGCAGGGCTATACATCTCTTCACGGTGTAAGGTTACACATTTTAACTAAAGGTGCACTGGCTATTAGCTTAAACTTCCCTTGTGCTTTTTATGGTTCGATTATAGTGATAATTTGTCATCAGTTTATTACCGGTTATAACTAAAAAAAAAAGAAAAGAGGGGAAAAAGATGAACTGTAGTGTATACTGTATAGTATATAGTATTATATCGATTATCGAATTGTTCTTATGAAGCTTCATACCTGGTTGTTAAGAGTGCTGGTTCCCATTTGGTTCTATTGTTTGAAATGGAGATGACATATTTGTATTTATATATATTTGTAGGTGAAGTATGGATATTGAAGATGAGTTTTTAATCCTGCTTATTATCTATTGGTATATGAGACGGATAAACTTATCAAGAGGAATAAAAAGGATAAGGGATCTCACTTCAGCGTTAAGCGGACATGCGTACACGCAAGAATTATCAGTTGGATCGGATACACAATGTCATGAGCTAATGCGTCTCTCACGTGATGCATATGTTCTTTTATGCAACCATTTTAAACAAAAAAATTGGTTGCAAGATAGTAAACATATAAGTGTCGAAGAGAAGATTGCAATGTTCTTAACGGTTCTTGCACAAAACGATCGGTATAGAGCAGCAAAATATCGATTTCAACACTCGTTACGAACGGTTCATATATGTTTTCATGAAGTTCTACAAGGAATGATGCAATTTGCGCGAGAAATCATAGGACCGACATCACTCGATGACACATATATTTCGAATCGACAAAGATATTTGAGAGAAAAGTTTCCGGTATGTTTTATTGAACTAGTTGTTCACTTAGCTGCATCTGATCTATATTATACCAAGTACAAATATGCATTAGTTTAACATGTTCTATGCTACAATATTTGAGAAAGAGTTAGATGTTAATCTTTTTTGCTATATAATTTTTTAAAAATGAAGGGAGCGCTAGGTGCACTAGACGGAACTCTTGTACATGCAATTGTGCCTAATAAAGAACAAACTGCTTATAGAGGGCGAGGTGGTGGTCGTTGCTACCAAAATGTTTTAGCAATATGTGATTTCAACATGATGTTTACATTCGTTTGGGCTGCATGGGAAGGTATAGCACATGATTCTAGGATACTAAATGAAGTTGTATACAATCCAACTTCTGGTTTTCCTTTTCCTCCGCCAGGTATGTACTACTTTCATATTTTATAAAGTTCCATTTCTTACTTGTCACTTTAAAGTTTAAACTATGTATAAATGTTGTCACACTTTCATATTGTTACAGATAAATATTATCTATGTGATGCCGCATATGCCAATACTCGAGGATTTTTGGCTCCATATCGTAACACAAGGTATTGGTTAGTAGATTTTAAACGTAGGCGTGCTTTAACCGATAAAGAAAAGTTTAATCACGGACATGCACAACTTAGAAACGTCATTGAACGTGCTTACGGTGTCTTGAAAGGAAGATTTCCAATCCTAAGACAAATGGCTCCTTATTCATTTCCGGTACAAAGAAACGTGGTGATTGCTTGTTTTGCGATACATAATTTTATAAGAAAATGGAATATTTATGATAAGTATCTAATGGAGCAAAACGAAGATACCATTTTTGACAATGATGAACAACCCGAAGGAGATGGAGAAGAAGCACCTGATGGAACACATGATGATGCTCAAAGTTCCCAATATATGGCTAATTTACGTGATGAAATTGCTCGAAATTTGGATTGAGTAGCTTGAATATGAACCGTGGATTTTTTTTGGCTATGTAGTATGTTTGTTTAGTGAAGTCACTAGTTGACTTTAACTACTTGTATTTTTTGGTAATGGAAGCCACTAATTTAAATTGAATGATGCTCCATTCTGTTTGTGAATTTGATTTTATTTATGGAAGTTATTATATTGCTCTTCAAATTGACAACAAATATAACCATTTATTTATTATTTGGACTATCAGTCGGTATATAATAACAAAAAATATACTTATTCTGCATCATAAGGTTAAAATAGTCATTTATTTTCATTCAGACAATTCATTCTGCACAAAAAGTAAACAGCTATATACTTTCTCTACTTACTCTATATATCTGTTTATTATCCATTCTGCCATCCATATCCATACAGGACTTAATCTAAAAAAAAGTAAACAGACCCTTAGTATCTTACACTCATAAATACTAATCGATAATTGATACGATCATACAAGTACATTTGTTGAACGACCAAAATGTGGCTAAAAATTGGTATGAGTTGGGGGCCTAACATTGCAAAGGCATATGTGAGGTGTTTGAGGTCCCAACTTAGACTTTTCATGGTGTCACTCTTTAAATGTTATGCCTAATTTGTACTACTCCAATAAACATCATTTCATTTATATTTAGAGTTAATGGTTGTAACATTGTTTATCCATCTAGGTGGTCAATTATCATCAATCAATCTTCACAATGAGAAACTTTATTCATTTGATATTTAGAAAACTAGCTTAACTAAACGTTAGTATTTAAAATATACGAAAATATAATATAAACGAAAACTTCTATAGAAAAACAAGGAATAACTGAAAAACGTTTTACCAAAATCCAGTCATCATCACTATGAAAAGCTATAATAGAAAATTAAAGCTACTGAAGTACGAGTAATATTCAAGAGAGTGATCGATGAATCATATCAACACGCTTAAAATCCGGATTGCTAAAACGAATAACAGTAGCAATTCAAACTGAAATAACTACGTATAAATGATATAGGGGACTAATTTAAAACGTAGGGACTAATTATGTACTAATATAAATCTTCAGGGACCAAATGTAAAATAAGTTTTGTATGATGTATTAGCTGTAGTATTCATTTCAGGAGTTGTTGTGCTCACACAAACACACAAACACACGTAGTAATCGGGCACTATTAAATCGGTAAATCAAATGCAATCCCTAATTGACTTATACTATTGATTTCAACATGCGATTGTGATCTAAATTATGCATTTGCGTTTGAAAAATTTCTGCATTTTACCTGTATTCTGTTACAGTTGTTGAGATTGTAAGTGTGTAGTCTGTTTTTGTTGCGATTTGAAACTGATTTTTGTTAAATTGATAGTGAAGTGAAGAATGTGGAAATTGAAGATCGCAGAGGGAGGAAATCCGTGGCTCCGGTCAAACAATGATCACGTCGGCCGGCAATTTTGGGAGTTTGATCCGACGGCAGGGTCTCTTGATGAACTCGCTGATATCGAGAAACTTCGGCAAACGTTTCATGAAAATCGGTTCGAAAAGAAACATAGCTCAGATCTGCTTATGCGTAGTCAGGTACATTTATAACATTATTATTAACGCCGGATGTAATGTTAAGTAATTTTGTTGATGTATAATAAACTTTTTATTTTTCTTATTGATGTGCATTGGTTTATCTGAGACACAGTACATAGGTGCTAGAATTGTTATAGAAACCTAATTTATGCATCACTTCACTGTGCATCATATATATTTGCTGCTCAAGTTGCCACGTGTCATTTCCATAGTCTGTCTTATTTGTTAGTTCTACATGAACTGGCCTCCATGAACATGTATGGAAGTTTTTCAGGTATAAAATGCTATTTTATTTACATGTATGTGGTAGTTGATTTTGATGTCAGGTAGCAACACAGAGTTGTTCAGAGTGTGCTTATATGCAATAGATATAGTATTACTGGAAGTGGAATAATTGAATATAAGAAAATGGTAAGAGGAGATGGAAAATCTAGTAGTGGTTATGGTCATGGGCAGTATGTAGATGTTCTCCTTTCATGTTTATGGTCCCTGTAAGGTTTACATGAATAGATAGAAGTTATATTGCCCTAAAGGAGGTTGAGTTACATGATTGGTGGTTCTAATACATAACCAGATATGATATAATGATGAAAGATACAGGTCAGATGGCTGAACTGGATGACTGAGTAATGAATGATATGGGCCTACCTCTAATTACAGCCTATGTGCTTCCAACATCATGTCTTGTTGTGCATGATCTAGTGTGGACCTATGGATTGAATATGACTGGCTAGCAAATCTGCAAATGTCTTTGCGTTGCATGACTATGACTAAAAAAACAAAAAAAAAAACAAAAAAAAAGCAAAAGGGTGATTTGCATGTCATAAGTGAAATTATCTCAAATCCTCGGTTAGATGACCTGATTAGTTTAGTTATAGGATGATCTGTGAAATCCTCATATCTTTCAGTAGGAGGCTTATTTTTTGAGAATGTAGTAAAAAATTCGAGAAAAATCATTACTATTGGCTCTTTACATGAGGAGGGAAGCTAATCGTTTATATCTTCTGCATTAGGAAGTATGACACTTAACCTTATGTTTATTTAAAGTAAAGTAGTCATAGCTTCATCGAAATTCTCTGCCATAAAGTAATAGACATATTTATTCATCCATATTACCATATCTATGGGATATGAATTTTGTTACCTCCTTAGGAATTTTCATGATAACTCTTATGCTAGTAACTGCCAACGAGTGTCGTAATCTGTCGTCATTGTGTTAGCTTTGTTAATGGCGGAAATACATAATTGAAAGGTCTTATTCCATGAGTCTGTTTTCGCTTCTAATGTATCCTTTGACATCTAATGCTATTTGCCATTCTAATTTATTTAATTTTTGTAGTTTGCAAAGGAGAAAGCCCTCTCTGTTTTCCCACCAAAAGTCAATATAAAAGATGCTGAGGATATTACAGAGGATAAAGTAACAAATGTATTAAGAAGAGCTATTGGTTTCCATTCAACCCTCCAGGCAGATGATGGACATTGGCCAGGAGACTACGGAGGCCCTATGTTTTTATTGCCTGGTTTGGTTAGTCTTATCTTCCTTCCACTTGTTTTAGCATTAGCACTACAGTTTCTTAAGTTGAAAAGAATATATCCATTTGTATGTGTGCCAGCTGTCAGAATGGAGGGCTATTCGTTTAATATGTAGGCACTATCTTCCTCAGTAGATCCATTACCAATGTAAATGCTGACAGTACAAGTTAATCTAATGTATCAGGTTATTACTCTAACTATTACTGGGGCACTGAATGCAGTCTTATCCAAAGAACATAAACGGGAGATGTGTCGTTACCTCTACAATCATCAGGCATGTGAAGTTTACTGTTTTTTTTATGTTGGACGTACCTTATGGTAAATGCATATCTGTAGTTCCTTCTCCTGTGTTACGAACTTCTTCTTTTTTAGGGTTTCTTTATCTTCTATACTTTAAGAGTTATTGAGATTACATCAAAATTTGATAACTGCAGAATATAGATGGTGGATGGGGTCTACACATCGAGGGTCATAGCACCATGTTTGGTAGTGCCTTGAACTATGTTACTTTGAGATTGCTTGGTGAAGGAGCTAATGATGGAGAAGGGGCGATGGAGAAAGCGCGGAAGTGGATTTTGGACCATGGTGGTGCCACTTGGATAACATCCTGGGGAAAGTTCTGGCTTTCAGTATAGAAACTTGCCCTTGACATTTTTATATGATTCTATGGTACCTGTCTATTCATCTTATATGATCCTAAAAACAGGTACTTGGTGTATTTGAGTGGTCCGGAAATAATCCGATGCCTCCTGAGATGTGGCTCCTTCCATACTTTCTTCCGCTGCATCCAGGTGAATGCATTGTATCTATCATTATTATGCAACATTTTTTTTTCCTTTTTAGTAAAGCGTACTTCTAATCTCATCAGTTCTATCAGCTCACCCGTTTACCTCATTATGCGCTAAAACTAATTGCTATCCAGTTAAACTTTGACCCTGGCATTTCAGGTAGGATGTGGTGTCACTGTAGAATGGTCTACTTGCCTATGTCGTATTTATATGGGAAGAGGTTTGTTGGACCTATCACATCCACAGTTCTAGCCTTGAGGAAGGAGCTGTTTACTGTCCCTTATCATGAGATAGATTGGAACATTGCACGAAACCTTTGCGCAAAGGTTTATATACATGCTCCACTCATATGTTGACATTTGAGATACATACGTGGGTTTCTTGAATGCTTAATAGTTGGTTCACAATAGCACATATGACAGGCTAAATTCTATAAATGTTGCTGTTTTTTTTAGCAAGACTGTGAGTTGGTCATGAACCTTTTAAGATAACTAGGTGCTCTTTGTTGCTGTGACTAACATATAGTGAAAAGGTGAATAGACCTCTCTTTAGATGTAGTCTGATAAGTTGAGTCCTATAAGTCAATGCCCCATATTCTTAAACCTGGTGGTGGGATGCTGCAGCTGAGAGAAGCACTTTGGAAAATTGGATTTTGTCTAGATGATTCATACCTTCTAAAGGGTTAAGGGAAATATAATGAATTAGGGAAGTTCAACTTTATCACTTTCATGAGTACTATGACATACTTGTTATTAAACTGAGTTCTTTGAATGGCGAGATCACCATGCTTTTCTAGCAGCCCAGTTTATGTTCAGCTTGAAAATATGACATACTTCCTAATAAACTGGCCTTGTTGTTTGTTCATCTTCCTAGAGTTTGGATATAACTAGCCTTGCTATCTATGCCATATGCAAGAGTGTTAAACTTATCGGCCTTATTTCCATTCTTTTTGCAAGTACATGATACATTAAGCTGAATTTTTGAAATAGTTCCTCTCGCATCTGTTAGGTATGCTAGTCTAAAAAACGGTTTACATCATAGCCTTGTATACTGCATTATAAAAAAAAATTATGTAAGAGGCTAAATTTAATTATATGTATCTTTTATCTGGGTGCGTCATGTAGTCAACTGCTTGATGTTTTCCACTCGAGGAAAGTTTGCATTTTGCATTCTCTGCCGATGACATACTTTCATTGTTAACTCCAATGCCGTTTATATTTGTGTCTCTAGTTTGTTCAAAACTTCAATAAAGACATCATTTCTGTTCACTTGATTCGATTACGCTATTTATAATAATGCATCTTCTTCTTACTTATATGCAGGAAGATCTTTACTACCCACACCCGTTCGTCCAGGACATACTTTGGGCAACTCTGGACAAGTTTGTGGAGCCTGTACTCATGAGTTGGCCTGGTAAGAAGTTGAGAGAGAAAGCTCTTCGCACTGTGATGGAACATATCCATTATGAGGATGAAAATACTCGCTATATATGCATAGGGCCAGTGAACAAGGTAAATAGCTCTTCTGTTCTTTGTGTCATTACTATCGGTGTAGCACGTTAGCATCACTTGTATCTATGTTTCACCTTAAGAAGTATCCAGTGGTAACCGAAGTCTATTACAAGAGACCATGTTTATATGCATGGATAATCACACCATTTTAGAATTTGCATTACAATTTCTAAGAAAACAACATTAATGACCTATGCTGGCATACTATAGAAACTACAATTTCGGAACATTTGTTCAAGTTTGTGTGGAATAGAATCTAATAGATCGTTACAACCAGTAGCAAGATGGTTGTTGCATCATTCTTTCATGAATTAGAAAGAGGTTGGGGTCAAGAGACCATTTTAGACGTTATTTACTCTTTTTAATTTATGAACGTCTCGATATAGGAAAGTAGTCTCTGGTTCTACACTATGATTTTTACTCTAATCTTTATCTTGAAAATAATTTGCCGGGTCATGATTTTGATATATCGAAAGTGTTTTTGTTCTAACCCTAAATCTCGGGTTCAGGTGTTAAACATGCTCTGCTGCTGGGCAGAAGACCCAAACTCAGAGGCTTTCAAATTGCACCTCCCAAGAATACCTGATTATCTATGGCTTGCTGAAGATGGCATGAAGATGCAGGTACCTAGATGACACTTTACCATAATACATTCTTATAGTTATCTTCTGAATACGTATATATTCTTAATGTATAATTTTTCCTGTTATGAATGGTACCCAACTGTTGACCTCTCGAAGACATTACATCACAACATCATCTGTTTGACATTTATTTCTCAAATAAATATCTGATGCAGGGTTATAATGGTAGTCAATTATGGGATACTGCATTCGCCATGCAAGCAATTATTTCTACAAACCTCATCGAAGAATTTGGCCCTACCCTGAGAAAAGGACACTTGTTCATAAAGAAGTCACAGGTGAAACTCACAATTTCATTTAGTGATTAATTTATGTCCTTGGTCACGTCACCTTGAAATTTTGGTTACCCTATCTTCTCTGTAATTGTTTCACCTTTCTTTAAAGGTGTTAGATAACTGCACTGGCGATCTTGATTATTGGTATCGTCATATATCAAAAGGTGCTTGGCCTTTCTCAACTGCAGATCACGGGTGGCCCATTTCAGATTGTACTGCAGAAGGGCTAAAGGTAATCATTTATCATATTCAAGTTATTGGCCCCACTTTCCTAACCCTGATAGCACTTTATATTGGATTATATCAGGCTGCACTCCTGCTTTCAAAACTGCCATCTGAAATTGTTGATGAGCCGCTGGATGCAAATCGGCTGTATGATGCCGTCAATGTTATTCTATCTTTACAGGTAATATGGTTGTCGTAATCATGCTGCCACATCTATAATCTGGTAATTGCTTGTGCCCTACTGCCCTACTGGTGTGAGCGTATGCTCAGAATGGTCACTCTTGCTTGACTATCTGCATCTTTGTTTTTAGCTGTTAACTTCTTGACCAAAACATGAATCTGTATCATTCTGAATGTTTCAATCATTCTTTACTTTGTACCATTGCAGAATGCTGAGGGTGGTTTTGCAACATATGAACTGACTAGATCCTACAGCTGGTTAGAGGTATCCGTTCTATTTCTATTAGATGACTGTCTGTAATTAGCCTATTTTCATACTCACAAGGTGCTGTACTTAGTTCTCATTCTTCACCCCTCTGTTACTGTGATGGGATGTTGCATTGTATAAACTAATCCTTATTTGTCTTGAATATGCTGTTAGACATAACTCCCCGGACATTAAACATGATTTTATTTATCATTAAATATGTAACTCTATTATGCGTGTGTGTGTGTGTGTTGCAACATGAATTTATTTAGCATTAAATATGTAGCCCTGACATTTTGTATTTGTCTCTGCAATCCCTTTACAGTTGGTCAATCCTGCTGAAACTTTTGGTGATATCGTTATTGACTACCCGTAAGATATCCACACATCTTTTCCTAGCTCTTCTTTAAGTTGTGCATCTTTGTGCTTGTTTACCAATGGGTTATGATTTTTCAGATATGTAGAGTGTACCTCAGCTGCGATTCAAGCTCTGGTGGCGTTTAAGAAATTGTATCCTGGGCATAGGAGAGAAGATATACAACATTGTATTAATAAAGCTGCTGCATTCCTTGAAACAATCCAAGAATCAGATGGTTCATGGTTTGTTTCTCCCCTTGTATTGCAGTGACATGACATGGTCCTATATGTATTCATTTTAAATTTCCTGCCAAATTTATGTGCATTGGATTGCTGATCTATAATTTGAGCTAAACATAGTCCCAAATGTTCACTAGGTATGGTTCATGGGCGGTTTGCTTCACTTATGGCACATGGTTTGGAGTTAAAGGGTTAGTGGCTGCTGGTAAAAACTACTCTAACTGCTCTAGCATTCGCAAGGCTTGTAACTTTTTGTTGTCCAAACAACTTGCTTCGGGTGGATGGGGAGAGAGCTACCTCTCTTGTCAGAATAAGGTGAAAACTGGAATTTTTGTCAATAACATGTGTGTTTTACTGAATCCGATGTACCAAAGCTGATGACTTTATTTCTATAAACATGTTGATGTCATTTATACAGGTGTATACCAACCTTGAGGGAAATCGTTCTCACGTGGTAAATACAGGATGGGCTATGCTAGCTCTGATTGATGCTGAGCAGGTATGCATCCAACTAATTTTACTATTTTAGTTTTTTGTCACATGCTTTTTAGTTGTAACAAAGTCAGTTACTCCAAATAACATTGTGAATAAAGATAGAAAGGAGTAATACTTCTGTTACTAATTTGAAGGAACTGAAATATGTCTCACAAGGTGTCCAAGCTTCAAGTAATAAAGTTTATCTCATTGTAATCAATCCAATACATATTGAAATTTTCTAGTAATGTACAGCTGTAACTCATTGATAAATTGATGGTATGTTTCCTCATAAAGCTGTCTCGGAATTTAATCAAGTTACAAACTTATTTTTGTAGGCCAAGAGAGATCCAACACCATTGCATCGTGCGGCAAGAGTATTGATCAATTCTCAAATGGAAAATGGAGATTTCCCACAACAGGTAATCTCATGTCATTTTAATTGTTTCAAGTCAAATAATTAAAGATATATATGCATGTGATGCACATTTGGAATGTAAATGTCGTGCACAGATTAGTGAAATTCGTAAATATATTCTGCACTCAGAGGCCAAGTACCTTACAAACATTTACATAACTTTGAGCTCATTAAATCGTTACGTATTGTGTGATGGATGCATAAAGACTTTTGAACATAGTGACAACCAAAAGATTAACATAATGTCAATCCAGAGATGCATTTCTTCAGATATACTGCTATTATCAATCCATCGTACCATGTTAAATCATGTGTGAAAGAATTTAGGGAAACAATGCATGCTTCATTACGTATTACGAATTTAATAGTGTTTGTTTTTTGTATCTAAATGTGCAGGAAATCATGGGGGTCTTTAACAGGAATTGCATGATCACATATGCAGCATACAGAAACATCTTCCCTATTTGGGCGTTGGGAGAATACCGCTGCCGCGTACTTCAGGCATCATGTTAAATTTACCTTGTACACTGGTTTATTAACCCTCCATTCATTCAAATCTTTCAACAAAAAGGTTTAAAGATACAATCCTTTTAGTGAAACCTTTTTTTGAGCCTAATGTTTTGAGCAACTGAACTGGTAGTTCTGTAAAGATGATCAGATAATAGTGTTTTTATTTCAATATTTCTTATATTTTTAGCCTAGGCTTTATAGACTTGGTGATGCTATTTTAACAAGGGCTATGAACTTTTGTTGCCTTTTTTTAATCGGATTGAAAATTAGTAAATTTAATCATAAATTTTTGAATATGCACTGTTGCGGGAAAAGATGGTAGAGTCTAGACAAATCAGTCAAATTTGTAGGGTGAAATAGAGTGTGGTTATGTAGTCAAATTTGTGAAGATAAAATACAATGTTGTTATGATGTGGTGTCTTTATGATATACTTATACTTATGATGTAGTGGAGTGAATCTGGGTTGCAGATCACATAAACTAAATCCACGATCCCTTTTACAAAAGAGAGTTATGTAAAGTAACAAGATATTTTTATAATATACTTACGATGTAGTATTGTGAAACTGGGTCGCAGATCACATAAACTAATGGCCGCGATCCCTTTTACAAAAGAGAGTTATGCAAAATAACAAGATATTTATACCAGTATTTTTTTACACTGAACGGAAAAAAATAATCCTGATTTTCCATTTTTTGTTTTAAAATTTGTTATACAAGAGTTGCAAGCCATTTTCCCATAACAATGATGATAATAATAATCACTTGTATCTTATTCCATATGTATTCTGGGCTTCATCTATATTTGTGTTGACCAACCTGTATATATGTACAGTAATATTTACAAGTAAATGATACAAAAAAACTGGAATCAGAGAGCCTTCTGATCTAGTCTCTCGTTCCAATTGAGACAACGAATCAAACTGCGAAACCAATCTCCTGTTTGGTCAAACTTATTGACTGTTGGAAGTGGATGTTGACTCATGCATATACGCACAGAGTCTCCTCTCGAAAGCTGTTGCCTTCTCTTACCATCAAACGATACCCAAGCATTACTTCGTGCATCCTCCGGTATCTGTCATTATATAAAACAAACTGTTCTTCAGTTGTCTCTTTAATTTTGTAGAAATATATATAAATAGCAAAATTGAGTATCTCCAATCTTTTCCGAGTAATTGTATAGTTCATGGAACATTAGATTAAAGTAGTTACCTTTAATTCAAGACGTGCAGAATCAGGAAGTATAACAGGCCTGAACGAAAGGGAATGTGGACAAATTGGTGTAAAAAGCATACATGGAACATTTGGATGCACCTGCATTCATAAGATGCCCTTAAAGTATAAGCTTCTGGACTAGGGAAGTAAATGAGCATAGACAACTCACAAGCTACTCGAGATCGACTCAAAAAATTCTCGAAATCTCTCATTACAAGTTTAAGTCCAGCTCGCGTATTAACATACTCGGCTCTAGCAAGACTAATTGAGCTTGTGGCCTTTTTACATTTTTACCCTTTATTACTATGTATATTTAACTTATTTACCATGTTTTCTAATAAACTTCGAGTCGAGTTGAGTAAGAAAGTATCATCAGAATCAAGTCGAGCTAGAAAGTATCGAGTCGATTAATATTAATATTCCGATGATAAGTGTAGTCAATTCGAGTCAGCCGAGCCGAGCTCAAAAGTATCAGTCAATTAATCAAGACGAGCTCGAGGTTGTAAATTTGAAGCTCGAGTCAAGTTTCGATCGTGAGATTGGCACTGTATCATCTCGACTCGACTACACCCCCTATTCTAGACCCTCATGCGCATACGGCATACCATATTTTGTATTTGTGTGTGTGTGGCGGGGTAACATCAACTTTAGGCTATAAATTACAGATGTTAATAGACTTAGCATACCATAGAACCTCCTGCTGCTGTAGAGTAAGCTGTACTCCCAGTAGGTGTTGCTACTATGACTCCATCACCTTGTACCTATTATTACATAAGTATGTTAGTAGGATGTCACACGTTGTTTGATCGAAATTACCCAAAATAATGAATCTTGAAAAAATAAAAGAGTTTTGGTAAGAATATCTGAAGTCCATTGACCAGATTAGGAGAAAAAAAATGAAGCAGAAGTATCAAGTATGTATGCTTGCTTCTAATTGCAATTTGCACATAAAACAAGTACACTACTACCATGTAGTAATTTTGTTTAGCATGGCTGTAGGTAAAGGCTGATGGTCTTAACTTTCATATATTGTCAGTGTAAGTATATCACATTTGCCTTTGTACACAATCATAATATGAGAACTGCAGCATGAGTCAACAACTAACCTTAGTAATAAGACGGTCATGTTCATAGCACTCAATTTTAGAAAGATATGGGTTAGAACCCCGATCAACCACAACCTCGTTTAGAACATCAAAAACTTTCCCTGGCATTGCTTTCCCATTTCTGAATATTTCACAACGGAGACGCATTCGAAGAGTTATATAAACACCTTCCAATGTGTTGTTTCCATGGATGACCCGTTTCAGGTCCTGCTTATAGTCTTCAAACTATACCACAAGAAATCTATTCATGAGCAAACTAAATCGTTTTTACAGAAACTTGGCCCATACCAATCTCGCACATAGAGTAAGATGCTTACAGCATGTGACGTGAGAAAACCGAGAGATCCGAGATTAAACGAAACAACAGGGGGAACAGCACCTCTAAACAAGTTTGATGCATGCAGAATAACTCCGTCTCCACCCAAACAGGCAATGAGATCTACTCTTTCATGAAGATCACTATACAAAAAAACAAACCAGATATGTTTTAGCGAGTACCCTTTAAGACCATCCAAACCATTACACCAACACCTTATATAGTGGTGACAAAATGGGTAACTATGTTATTATTACAGCAATAATCTAACTTTTCGAATATAACGATTCCATATGTTGTATGGTTATGAAGAAAATACACTTCGGGTAACTTTCCACCGATTACCGTTTTACTTACTATTTTTTTTACCCATTTTGACCCAATAGAGATAATGCATAATCAAACTGATCCATTCAAAAGAAGTGGACACCAATACCAAATTCATTCAATCACAATACCTTGTATCCTGAATGTAGAAGGTCTGTACAAACCCGAATCCAGGTATCCTTGCAAAAATGTCGTGAACCTCAGGTTCCACAAGAACATTCATGTTTTCTTGGTGATACAAGAAAGAGGCAGCCTGGTTTTCATACAGATATCAGAAAATCCCACATGTAAGCTAAATACAGGTGGTTCATAGGTTAACTACTCTAACGTCATCTTTCACACGACTAGCTTCTAACATTGTTCATTTTAACTAATATGACAGATTCTGCATGTTAAGAAGCAAGATATGCTTGACTGCTGATTCGTAAGTGAATGATATGTCGAAACCCTTGTTTAGTATAACTCAAAAGAGAATAGCATGGAAACTAACAACTAACAAAGTAAAATAGAAAACAGTAATTTAACACAGAACCACCTTCAAATTATGCAAGAATGCAACAAATAATATATCAAGTACTTCCAGTACAACTACTAAAACAAAGAAAAAGCATCATATAGAAAAGAGTAAGTATCACACTCAAAATCTTAAGGAAGCAGAATACAAGCATGAAACATATCCTACTTGAGCGTCGTCATTATTATCCGATTAATTTCACTGCAACTATGAGCAGAGAATACTAACTTACATGAAATATTTAGCAACTAGAGGATTCGATTGATTAATCAAAAGTGGAAGTACCTCTTTGGCTTGTTCCATCAGTTCTTGGCCAAGCTTCTTTAGCAATAACACAGTTTTGGGAGATGATTTCCACATAAGCATCTGCTGTTGTGTGCTAGGATGAGTGAACGCCAGTGAAGATTCTGTTACTTTTTCTCTAGTGCAAGAGAACCCATCTGTACGCACTAAAAACATCTCTGCTTTCTTTCTTGACTGAATTCTTACAACGCCTGTTGTAGAAGCACACATATCTCCCTCAATCAGTTCTTCCTCTTCATTGTTGCTAGGTGAGCTCACCACTTTCACCTTGCTTAATTGCTCAGAAACAACAATGGAGGGTGAACCATCACCGTCTATATTATCTTTTCCCGTGACACGTGATGCATGCCTATCTGCATCATTGAATTCTTTCAAACTGGAGCGAGCTGGAAGAGAATTATGAACATTGTTTCCACTATAAGTGGATAAGTTCCCATTCGTTGCTGACCCGTTTTGTGTTTCTATTTCAACAAATGACCCATTATTATAAATACGTTTCTTTCTTGGTTTCGCTTGTTTCTCCAATCTTTTTCGTTCAAAAGTAAAATATGTGGTAGGAGAACGAACTTTATTTCTGAAAAACATCGACATTTCTTTTCGTGAGAAAACATTTGAAGGCGGTAATTGGGATTCAATAGGATTTACAAAGAAATCAACCAATTCCCCGTCTTGATCATCGTCGATTTCATTCAACACTTCAGCATGGGCTCCATTAATGTTTTTATATCCCTTAGTAGTAGTTGAAACCTCTTCATTATCTTCAATCGCTATAATTCCCTTTGCTTTTGATGAAATTTGAGATTGCACTTCTGACATCTTATCTCGAATTTGAATGTTATTAGGTGAATTGTATCTAGCCATATACTGTCTCCATCTGGAAACCATAGCAGATGTTCTCCAAACTCCTTCTTTACTATGAAGATATATCGGCCCTTTCATCGAATCCGAAATAATAGTTGAAAACGTCTCAACCTGAGCCATTGATGGTGCAGTCCCCACTTCAACCGGAAGCTTCACCATTTCAATTTTCCTAGATGAAACTGCATCTTGCAATGCACTTTCATAAAATACATCATTCACACTTTCCGCTCTTAAATCCACAATAGTTTTGAACCCTTTCTCAATCAACCACTTTAAACTTTCCTCTGTCAATTGGCTACCCCTCCAAAACGCAACTTCAGAATCAGTAGGTTCTATATCTTCTTTCGAGGTAGATAAATAGACCGGATTCCAATTAGCAAATAACGATTGAGGTGGATAATCGTCCCCACGAGGAAGTCCCGAATCATAGCAAACACTTTTCAGCCTCTGAAGTTTTCTCCAAACATCTAAACTTCGAGTATCATCTGGTGTCAAAAATATTTCAAGAGCAACATGTAAACTTTCACAGTATCGCTTCATTTCACGCCTAAAAATAGCAAGAGGAGGAAGCTTATCCTCCATAATATCTACATCTGATACACTAAACGACTTCATGAAAGTTGATCTGCCAGAAAGAAGATCCTCCCTACCTTTATTTAGTAAGCATATCATACAACCAAGAACAGACACTATCTTATCTTCAAGTAACGGTTTGTCCTCTGAAGGAAAAGCATACGAAACACTACATTCACCAGTAAGCGGATTACATAATGTGTCCATTAACGCATTGTGTAGCCTTTCAGCAGCTCGAAATATTCTACAGTATGCTTCAACCTCAGCTATATCTCCCGGAAGTGGCCCCACCCAGGGTAACTGTGTCAAATTATGGGACTGGTATGTCTAAAGATATCAAACAATAAAATTAGTAATCCAACTTAACATATCATCAATAAGGCTTTATCACAACACTAGTATGCTATGTGTCAAATAACACTAAAAGTACTAAAAAACCCAGAAGACTAATTTTTTATACAAAAATTCTAACATATGGTTCTTATTTTAAGATATATCTTTTAAAATTGCTCAACTTGATTAAAGAGGGTGTTAATTATAGAATCTTGAAAACATACCAAGATGAAAATACAACACTTCTAACATATTATTTTTCTATCAATAATCATTTGAAATTGCATAACTTGATTAAAGGGAGGTGATAATTACAAAATCTTGAAAGCATATATAAAGCAATCCCATTTCAGCATCATCAACAGATCCAAATCAACCCCACAAACAATAGACAAGAATATATCACAAATTAGGCAGCTTTTTACAAAAACAACAAGAAAATAAATACAGAAATAATTTCAAAAATGAACCTGAGAATCCAACCCAATGTTGAGAGAAAAAGGATTAGAAATGTCAGCAGCACCAGCAGCAACAATTACACTAGCAATACGACGCCGTTCAGGTAATCGCCATTTGGTCACAAAACTATTATTGTTATAGTAATTGTTTCGGTGAAGCTCAAATAGATGATGGGGTTTGTGGGTTACAATTGAAGAAGATGTTAGATTCATGTTTACAATCACCAAGTGACATGAACATGATGACGTCATGCCACCATAGAATTATTAAAATGGTGTGCAGGTGTAATCAGTATGTGAATGTGTATGTGTTGTGTGTGGATTTAAGAAATATTAAGAAAATTGTGGATAATAACAAGAGATAAAAGTTGGAATATTTGTTTGTGTTGATTTGTTTGTGCTTGTTTGACATTTGATATTTGTGGATTTTTTATTTCCTTGTTATTTTCCATTTTTTGGGTGTTATAAGTTCCTGTTCTTGTTTGTGTTTTGACGGTGACAAATAGAGAAAGGACTGCCAAACAACTTTCAACTTAATTATCTCCAAACAAAACAACACTTACACGGTTACACCACTCCCATACCTAACAGAAACCGACTGAAATTGACGGAGTCACGTGAACGTCACGTCAGCCTTTTCAAAAAACTGACTGACAATTCTCATCTTTACTTTGTCACTTTAATTTTTGGATTCCGCATTTACCAATTTACCTTTACTTTTATACACACAAATTAAAAACAAAGAAAAAAATAACGATACGTAAGTTTGGTGACGAGGGAAACCGACGAGACGGAGTGACGGACCCGTGCCATCTCCGTCGGTTCGTCACTTCTCAACCGACGTGAGCCGACAGGAATGGTCTTATTTCTTCTTTTTATGATTTTCACATGTTTGTATTATCATTTTTTTATGGAACAAATCTATAAAGTAAACTTTTTATCGCACATAGATTGTTTAAGAGAAATTATATGTGCATCAAATCTCTAGTGATTGTTAGTTGCATAAATGTATAGATGAGAGATCAATTGTATGTATTACAAGAAGGATAGAATATTTGATTGTTTGTTACGTTCATATCTACTACTAATATATAATACATTTGAGTATTTTTTTTAAATTAAAATTACCTTTTTGCCCCGATATCTATTAAAGGTTTTTCTAAAATTCTTTGGAATTTACTGAAATACTTCTACATTAATACCTGCCTTTAATACTATTTTAATAGTCCTTTAATACCTTTTTAATGATCGTGGGTTAGAATGTATAAATCCAATCCATAATATCAATAAAATATTGTTTTACATTTTATACATATCCATATCCACATTAAAAATAAAATAAAATCAAAAAATATTGCATAATCAAATCTACAATATCGTTCATGTTAAGATCCATAATTCACAATATCAATAAAAGATTATTATACAATATCATTCATGCTATATAATATATTAATCATATATAACACATTTGTGATGTTTGTTTAAAAGGGAATTTACTAAACTACTCCTAACCTTATTAATAATATTTGGAAAACCTACTTGAAATTACTAAAATACCCCTACATTATTAAAAACTCATTAATACCAACGTCAAGAATATAATGTTTAGTTTTTAAATTACTAAGTTAAAAAACATAAAATAATGACTTCGCACCTATCAACTTGCTAATTGTCTATTAGAGATACGTAGCCCGATTATCAAGTTTACAACGGCATATCATAGTGTAGCGTCATAAATGTAAAGCTAATAAATAAATGTTTACTCGCAGCATCGCGCGGGCATTTTGCTAGTTGATTGATTATGTTGATAAGTAAAGTATACATTGTGAGATTTCTAATTGAAGAGAAAAAACGTTGATTTTTATGATACAATTTTTGTGTTTTTTTTACTTATAGTTTGTGAGATATTTAATTTTTAAAAACGTGAGGAAAAATGAATTTTATAACATGGGTTCTTCATTCTCACCAAATGATAATGTATTCATTTGAACATCACTCATAATTATGTTATTTAATTAATTATCATCCGGGTCGATCCTATATGTTTGTTCCAAAAGAAGTGCCAATTGCCTTTTATTATTTGTATTTATTTGTTTAGTACTTCTTATAATATCATTGTTTGTAGACTAATTAATTGATTAATTGAAGTTTGTGTATTGAAATTGTAACTAATGTTATTTGAGAGATCGACCTCGGTATTGTTGGGATTTGTGAAGCTTAACCGAAACGTACCAATTTCTTTTTATATAAAGTATTGTTGTTATATTCTTATTTATGTCCCACTATTCCCCTCTGTAAGTAATTTACATTAATATGTAACATTAATAACTCAACTAAGCAATCAAAACTGGTTGGGTACCCGCCGGGTAGACACAAGGCCTTCCAAGTTCCAACTCCAATTTCTGCTGTGACATTTTACACTAAGTCTATCCGTTTAGGGATAGCTTACACGTCGGATATGGCCACTCAGTTCTTAAGTGTCAATTTCGAACGCTGTAACATTTAGCTCGTTTAGAGTTAAGACCTGGAAATTTATAGACACCTCTACTATAACATAACAAAAGTTTTCCATTTTACACTTTTTCAAAATACGTGTTAACAAGAAATTCGGACGTATCACTAATTTGTGATCATTTTGACCACTTTTTGATGAACACTCATATTGCAAACCATATGCAATATAACCTGGACTAATTACTCACACCATAAACATCTCAAATCAAGTTTAAAACTTGCAACAAATAATCCGTACCCCAAATCTAACTCGACTTGGCTTATGGACATGTTTATGACCCATTTACAAAACCAATAATATTTTAACCAATATACCTCCAACTTTCACACCCAATAAACTAATTAAGTGTTAGTAACATCTTGCTATCATTTTCAATCCAAAACAAGGCTTGACACTTAATCACATTACAATATTTAGCAATACATATAACTTAACACTTATATTCATCAACTACTTCCAAAACATACATAAAATGAAAAGGTGTGATTTCTACATGTTTCTTTGACTTTCAAAGTCAAATGTACCAAAGACTAAAAACTTCATAAACAACCTAGAAGTCAACTACAAAAGAATGTTGTTATGGGCGTATTACACAAGTGGACACAAATATAATTTAAAGAGGAAAGAACTTGTCAACTCATAATGTAGCAAGTAAATCCACGCTATCACTTAACAATATCTTTTCCTTTATTACTCCCACTTGTACCTACACATTCAACAACTTAAAGAGATAAGCATATAACTTAGTGAGCATATGAACATTTAACAATGTGCTACTAACATAAACAATCAATTAAATGAGCAAGGTATAGACATTACTTTCATTATGTGGATCCAGTTACTCTTTCACTAATCACGTGTGTACACATCTAATCATCATTTTAGCTAATATGAATGAGCTAGTCTAATCGCAACTATAGCTAACATGAGTTAGCTATACTAATCTCAACTTAGCTAATATAAGTTAGCTATACTAATCACAATTGTAGCTAACATAAGCTAGCTACTCTAATCAAGATTAATATCTTCCATGCTCATTACATGTCTTTCAACACTAATCAAATGTTAAGAACTACTAGCAACAATAATTAAATAAGCTAATTTACATATACTTCACTTGATTGGGTGAACCTCTTGCTCGGAAGCAATCCGGAATCACACAATCATTACTTAATTAACTTTCATATTACTCACCTTTGCGCGTTAAACAAATTTAACAATTCGACGAGCAATATGATACTCCACGTTTTTCTCACCTATTCAATACCACATAATATCATACAACACATTTAGAATTCATCTAACTAAATTCATTAACATAATCAACTCACTTTCTTCTCTAGTTGATTAGTTTAGCTCTTAAGATCAACTAATCAATTCTTAACTACTTCTAACTTGCAACGCTTATTTATTACTTAATTTCTTACTAAAACATCATATAATGACACTTATAATAACACTATCAATATGATTTTATAAAGGCTTAGTATGATTCATGAAAATCATCACGGACCCTAGTTAAAATCTTTTACTTCACAACTTGTAATTAGACTACCAACAATCATTTTAATGATAACTAACCACAATTTAATTCATTCATAACCCTAAATTCGGATTGAATTAATTAATTACTCTAATCTTATCAAAAACCTATTTTCTAGGTTAGAAAAGTGAGGAATTGAACTTAATTAGAGTTTATGATGATAAATGGATGATGAATTTGATCTTAAAACTTGAATTGAGGATTGGTAATTGTGAAAATTGTGAATTTGAAGATTTTCCTGCTTCCTGCGATTTTCTCTTTTCTCCCTCTTTTCTTTTGGAACGAATTAGAACATGGGTATATACGTATGAGTGTGAATGGATAAATATGAGTGTATTAATTTTATTCCCTTCAATTACTATTGTCTGAAATCTGGAAACCATTTACACTTTCTATTATTTATATTATTTATAATAATATTAACTTAAAACAATTATATAACTATTCACTAAATTAATACCTTAAAAATTGGGGTATTACATTAACGGAGTAGAAATATGAGTTGCTAGCAAGAGTTTAATCGCGACGCGACTGGATATCTATTGTTTGGATGGAGATCGTGATACGACCTTTGTGTCGGCAGAATTAGTTGTTTTCTAGGTGATTAAGTTAGGTCTATTCTTGTAACACCTCTTAATTTTTATAAGTATGTGTTTTAAATTAAAAAGAGCTATTTAAATTATTATATAAGTATTTGGCATTGTATATAATTAAGAGTTTGTGGATTTAAAAAATAATGAGAAACAAATTGTGTGGCCGATAGATTGTGAGTTTAAAGTCTTGAGGGAGTAATATTGTTAAATTATTAAATATGTTAGGAGAGGTTTATTTTAATAAGTGGGATAAATTGAGGGTTATAAATGAAAATTTTCAATTAAAAATTCGTGGGTGTATGTGTATCGATGAAAACAAGAGATAAAGAGGGAAGGGAGGTTGAAACACCCTTAAAATCTGAACTTTTTTTTTTTTTTTTTACTTTCAATTAGGACTCCTCGATCCTTAATTACCTTAGAATTCATTTTATATTTATCCCATATTAAATTTTGAACTAAAAAATGATTTTCTTATTTTGTACATGCTCACGCGATCCAGGTTTTTGAGCTGGGATCGCGTATCCAAACACAAAACTTTTTGTTCACAATTTGCACTGTCATACGCGATCCAAAAATATTTCTGGGATCGCGTAGCTAAGAACAAAATTTTCTGATCACAATTTGCACTGATTCACGTGATCCAGGAAATTCCCTGGGATCGCGTAGCCATGCCTAAAATTGGAAGTCAGCAAGAGTCAACTTTTTGACCAATTTCAAACAAGCATAACTTTTTACTCGTTATAAATTAGGACCTGAAATTTTGCACACACCTTCCCTATAACCATATAAAACTTTTCTCAATTTCACTTTTTCAAGTTTTACATTTTTCTAAGATTTGACCCATAGACGAGTTTTCGGCTAAATTAGACCAAAAATCTCAACATACAATTTCGCAAACCATGATTTCTGAAACATTGAGCTTTTGACCTCATAACACATATACTAAAACAAAGTTGTGAAGATATTTACCACACTCTTAACCTTCTTCTAACTCAATTTAAACCGTGTGTGCTTTTAAAGACCCAATTTGACCCTTTTTGACCCGCTGACTTTAAAGGACTATTTTGACCCATTCATTAGTAAATCACCAATCATAATTGACCAATAGATGTTTGACTACATTCCAACACTTCACATATCTTCAAAATGACAAGTATATTATAACTTGCACTATAACACTTTTACAACATGTTTACTAATCATACACAAAATACTATTATTACACCATAATACTTCTAATCTTTGATTTCATATTCGAACTATGACAAAACTTTAATAGATTAGGCTTTCAAGGGTTACAAAACGATAATTTAAAAAAAGATGAGCTTGTGTAACTTATGACAAGCTTGCAATTCTACATCTAGTCTTTGTTTACTGCCTTTCCTTTACCACTTTCGCATGCGCTTACAACATAAGCTAAACTAATTAAACACTTTGCTTAGTGAATATATGTGTAACTAATCAAATATGCAATAAAACATATAATAAACAAGGAATTTAGATTACTTCCCTTTTTCTCTTTCAATTCTCTATTCGCAAATTCTAATCAAATGTGCACATTTCAAATATTTCAATTAGCTAATCTTGATTAGCTAGTCTACTCATACCATTAGCTAGCATAACTAGCTACTAATCAAGAACATAACTAACCTTGGTTAGTTATTCTAATCACTTTATGGCTAATAATCATTAACCATTCTAATCACATGTATTCAACATATTCAAATTCTAATAACAACTAATCATTCCATATACTCACCTTGACTTGTTGAATAACTTGTAACAAGATGATCAAACGATGATTATTCTTCTTTAACACCTATCACATACATATAACACATATATCACTTACTAATCATACTTTTAACTACTAATCATCTAATTCCCTTCTCCCCCACTAGTTACATATTATCTTTACCTTACTAGGTCAACTAATTTCATTCTAACAATCAAAATGATAGCTTTAATATAAAATTAAGCTACTTTCTTGATATTACTAACATTTACAAACACTTTAACACTTGAAATTTTAACTAATTCACATGGTTCATAAGAAACCCCATGAACCCTAATCATTATATTTCACTTTAAAAATGAAATTGAGCTTCTAATCATCATTTATAAACTAAACTAACACTAGTTAATCAATTACAAACTCTAATTTCGAATTAATTCATACCAATTAGCTAAAAACCTTAAAAACCCAAATTCTAGGGTTCTTAAAGAGAAGAAACAACTTACTAAGATCAAAAGATGATGGAGGATGATGTTTTTGATGATTTGAAGCTTGGATTTAGGATTAAAAACTGATTTCTTGCTTGATTCTAGCCTCCTGCGATTCTTCTTCTGTGTCTAATTTAGGTTCCGAGTTTGTTTGTGAAGTTACTGGAACAAGGCACGTAACAGTGTCTAAATTCTTTTAATTTTCTATACTACTCAGTCTGGAACTGAACAACCATTTACGTTTTCTATTATAACTTATTATTAAAAGGTCTACAATTAAAAATAAGTATATATTTCTGTACACTAAAATAATACCTTAAAAACTAGGGTGTTACAGAGGTGGTGATGACGATTTTGGAAGAACGTGAGAGGGGGGGGGGGGGAGAGCTTGATCAAATTGAGGCTAAATTTGTATGTATTCAAGCTATTAATCTATTAATCATCCATCATTGAGGTAAAAATAGGTAAAAATAACTCCTTAATTCATTTAATCGGCTTGCTCTTGAAATTTTGGTATGAACACTAGCTTGAGTAATTGGGTAAATAAGTATAATATAGATGTAGGAATGCTAGATAAATGTGATTGAGTTTTTTTGAGTATAAAAATATGAGTTTTATTATTGTTTTTGAGTTTAGATGATTTTTTTAAAGTGAAGAATTTTGATGATGATGAGATGTTATTGTTGGATTGTTATTAAAATAGAGTTAATCTAGCTAAAATCATGTTAATTTTCTTGAGGACGATGATTAAACTTTAGTTGAATTAATATTATGAGAAATTGATGAGAAATTAATATTATGAGATAATTTAGTTATTAATTTGGAAGTAATTGGTAATTGTATACCTATATTATATATTAAATGGCAGTTGAAGCTGACAACATCAAGTTGATTCAACCCAATATGAAGAAGAAAAATTGATGATGTGGCCAGGCTGAGAAACAAGAATTTTTCTAGTAATTTTGATTGATAGTCTATTTAGTCAAAAAGTCTTTTCGATTTATCTTCAAAAGCCCACCCATATTTCTAGAGACTCTAAAATGTATTTTGTTGAAATGCCCTGAATTAAGAACCATTTTTTTTAAACTGAAAACATATTATTTTGGTCCCATTATCTGCATTAACGTATCTTAAATACTATACGAATTATCTATTGCATTTGTGAAACTCAAACCCAAAATACGCATAAAAAGGCCAGTGCCCCGCCGGGTACATGCCTTGGTAATCCTAGCTACCAGCCAGGTTCCCCATCTAACATGCCGGGTGAATTAACATTTGGCTAAATAGAAGAAATTCGTGTTTTAAAGGCTCTGAGAGCAGCCGTGAGAGCAGCCGGGTGGGCTAAGGAAGCCGCCGGCTCACCTCACTTACCCGCCGGGTACTCTGGCTACCCGTCGGGTACTCCGGCTCAGACAGAACCTGCAACACTATTTCACTAATTACCATTTTACGAACTTTGAACAAGTGTAACTCACAAACGACAAAGAGTTAGGTCATAAATTTTGCAGATACGTTCCTATGGTCAAAATGAAGACTTCCCTTTTTGCACTTTTCCAAAATTCACAATAACTCAGAATTTGGACGTTTGACTCAAATTGACACTAAAATGACCATTTAGTGAGCATGCTAAATCTCAAACCATGAAGGCTAAGATGCTTGGCTTTTGACCACATATCACTTATACCAAAACAAAGTTGTGGGACTCTTTACTATATTCTCACCCTTTCTCTAATTCATTTTGGATCATAGGTACATTTAAAAACCCAATTTGACTCTTTTTGACCCGCTGACCCAAAATGGCTTCTTTGACCTATTCACTAGCCAGTCACAACCTATAATTGACTACTAAAATGTTTGACTACATATCAATACTTCATATATAACCAAATATCATTTTACATATAAAGAGTGTCTTACATCATCCAAAATGGCAAGTATATTATAACTTGCAACTACTTGAAACTTTCTGTCATATATCTACTAGTCATACACCATGTTCTACTACTACACCACACTATTACTTGTCTTTACTTTCATAATTACAATATGTCAAAAACTTTGTTCGGGTGGGCTTTCAAAGGCTACAAAATGATAATTTATAGAGAAAAGCTTGTGTAACTTACGACAAGCTAGCAACTCCATTTATAGTCTTTACTAGCTTCCTTTCCCTTACAACTTCCGCTTGCACCTACAATATAAGCTAAACTAATTAAGCACTTTTCTTAGTGAGTATAGGTATAACTAATCAAATATGCATTATTACATTAGAGCATATAATAAGCAAAGAAATTATAGTTCTTCTTTCTCTTTCAATTCTCTATTCACAATTCTAATCACATGTGCACATTTCTAATCTTTCATTTAGCTAATCTAATCACATCTTTAGCTAACATAGTTAGCCACTAATCGATAACATAGCCAACCTTGGTTAGCTATTCTAATCGTTATATGGTTAATAATCATTAACCATTCTAATCATATTCAAACTCTAATAACAACTAATCATAAACAACATATCTAATCAAGTGAATACAATTTAATCCACTACTAATAATCTAATTTTATTCCATATACTCACCTTGATTAGTTGAACAACTTGTAATAAGATGATCAATTGATGACAACTCTTCTTTAACACCTAATACACATACATATAACACATATGTTAATAACTAATCATACTTTCAACTACTAATCATCTAATTCCTTCTCCCCACTAGTTATATGCTAGCTTTAATTTAGCTAAACTAACTAATTGCATTCTCATAATCATAACCATAACTTTAATATGAAATTAAGCTACTTTCTTGATACTACTAACATCTACTAACACTTACACTTGAATTTTAAACTAATTCATATGATTCATAAGAAACCCCATGAGATCTAATCATGATATTTCACTTTTAAGATGAAATTACCTACAATTTTTCCATCCTTAAGCTAGGCTAATACTGTGACACCCGGTCAAAAAGGGCAAATTTCGTGCCCAATTTAAACCTCAAGTACTCGTATTTTATAGGAGTTAACACCAAGTATTCAAGTATTATATATATAGAATATATATAACATAAAATGATTATTAATAATCGCATACAAACAAATTGAAAGAACGCGCAATCTCAATTACGGACGTTGGTGAAAAATATTTTTAAATAATGTATTATTAATGAGAATAATAATTATTTACTCAATTGATATTTCATACACATTTTGTGTACTAAAAACTATCCGTATGTTCCAATTGAAACAAAGTTATATTTTTATAATGCAATTAAAAGTATTTTTATAATATACTTCGATTAAAAACATATACGATTTAATATTTGGAAATTTATCGTTTAAAAAGACTATACTACTTTACGATCGGGTACACGAACACGGAGTCAAAATACCCATTAGTATCAATTATTGGAGCTGGTTTTATTCAACCAACTCCAATAATTTACACACACAGACACATACATACACATCTCTCGGCTCTCATCTCTTCTCTCGGCTTAACATCAAGAACAACAACAACAATTAGAGTAACAACAACAACAAGGATTATTTTCATCCTCATCATCATCATCATCCTCGAGCTCATCATCATCATCCTCGAGCTCATCATCATCACCCCCGGTTCTTCATTTTTCTTTGTAAGAAAACTTCACTTTTAACTTTGATTTTGTGTTTCGAGTGATCATATCATCGTATACTAGTGTTACAAACGCTTACTATAACCGAATTAAGATTTACCACTTGTTTTGTGGATGAACTGCTCGAACAGAGCTGAAATAGACCTGTAACGACTTCACAGCCGATCAGCTATGCTCCAGCCGATCGGGTAATCATCTCCAGCCGATCGGCTATACTCATTCAGCCGATCGGGTAACTCTTCCCCAGCCATTCGGCTAAGAAACCATAGCCGATCGGCTATGTGCCATTTTTCCAGCAAACCATATTTTGTAGATTTGTAGCCCTCTGAGTTACGGTCGTTTGGCCGCCTGAATCACCTCAATCCGAGTTCGTATTGAGTTCTAGTTTATAGAAACTAGAACAGAATCGAGAACGCTAGAAGATAGAAACTAGAACAGAATCAAGAACGCTAGAAGATAGAAACTAGAACTTTAGAACTCGGGAACTCAAGAAACTAGAATACAAGAAAACTATTTTGGATTTATACCATTAAACAAGATTTTGCTAAATCACTCACAGGTTTTATGAACGCATGGATTTCATACGTTAAAACTTACTTGGTGGCCTACATCACACAATATACCGTTTTCCTAACAAACCTATGAACTCACCAGCTTTATAGCTGACTATTTTAGCGTGCATTCTCAGGTACAAGAAGACAGTAGGATTGGACCACAGGATCCTAGCTCGAGTCGCATACTTTCAAAATATGGATTTTCATTGCATTGCTTTTGTACTACTAAATATGTAATGAAACTGTTTTGCGAACTCGCAATATTGTAAACACTCTATTTTGGGTTATGTAATAATTATTTTCAAACGTCTTATGTAGAGGTCGTTTGCTTAGGATTATGTGTTGTGATTACCGGATTAGTCACACCCCGACCCGACCCGCTTCCGCAACAGTGAAAATGGGGGTGTGACAAATACAATTCTAACATTTATAAGCCCTAATTTCAGATTAATTCATACCAATTAGCTAAAACCCTTAAAAACCCAATTTCTAGGGTTCTTGAGGAAGGAAAACAACTTACAAAGATTAGAGGATGATAAAGGAAGATGATTTTGATGATTTGTAGCTTGAATTGAAGATTAAACACTGAGTTCTTGATTTGGTTTGGTTCCAGCGATTACTATCCTTCCCAAATGGTCCAATGTATCTTGGACTTAACTTTCCCTGTTTTCTGAACCGAATAATTCCTTTCCAAGGTGAAACTTTAAGCATCACCTTATCACCTACATGAAATTCAATAGGCCTTCTACGTTTGTCTACATATGACTTCTGTCGATCTTGTGATATCTCTAATCTTTCCCTAATCTGATCGATCTTTTCTGTAGTCATCTGTACTATATTTGTACTACTGAGCTCTCTCTGACCAACCTCTCCCCAACAAATTAGAGTTCGGCATTTTCTACCATATAACATTTCATAAGGCGGCATTTTTATGGAAGAATGATAACTATTATTATGTGAGAATTCCACCAAAGGAAGATGGATATCCCAACTGCCGCCGAAGTTAATGGCACAAGCTCTAAGCATGTCCTGAAGAGTCTGAATAGTACGTTCACTTTGACCATCAGTTTGAGGATGAAAAATTGTACTTATATATAATCGAGTTCCTAAATCTTCTTGAAATTTATTCCAGAATCGAGAAGTAAAACGAATATCACGATCTGAAATGATAGAAAGTGGAACTCCATGTCTAGCAACTACTTCTTTAACATAAAGATCTGCTAACTTTTTTGATGAAGAAGTTTCTTGAATAGGAAGGAAAATAGCACTTTTTGTCAACCGGTCCACAATCACCCAAATAGTATCATGTTGCCTTGGTGTTCTTGGCAACTTTGTAACAAAATCCATGGTGATGTGTTACCATTTCCATACCGGTATATCCATTGGTTGGAGTTTACCGTATGGTTGTTGGTGCTCAGCTTTAACTTGCAAATAAGTAAGACAATTCTGAACATGTTTAACTATATCACGCTTCATACCTGGCCACCAATAGTCATGTTTTAAATCACGATACATTTTGGTAGCACCAGGATGAATAAAATATCTGGATTTATGAGCTTCATCTAATAACACTTTCTTTACTTCACTCGTTCGTGGTATCCAGATTCTACCATAACGAGTCTTTAAACATCTCGAATCATCTACTAATTTAGAAAGTTGACCTGTTAATCATTGTTTATTTGGGACATTTGATGCTAAAACTTCAATCTGAGCAGCTTTAATAGTATCAAATAATTGAGGAAGCACAGTCATTTGAAGAGATTTCACTGAAAGAACATAATGACTAGCTTTTTGGCTAAGAGCATCGGCTACAATATTAGCTTTACCAGGGTGGTAAAGTATGTCACATTCATAATCTTTTACTAAATCTAGCCACCTTCTATGACGATTGTTCAAGTCACGCTAATCAAAGAAATACTTGAGACTTTTGTGGTCGGTATAAATTGTAAACTTAACACCATATAAATAATGGCGCCAAATTTTAAGAGCAAAGACTACAGCTGCTAATTCAAGATCATGAGTGGGATAGTTCTGCTCATGTGATTTTAACTGACGTGAAGCATAATCAATGACCCTCCCACGCTGCATAAGAACACAGCCTAATCTGAGTTTCGAAGCATCACAATAAACTACCATATCCTCGTTACCCTCGGGTAAAACAAGAATAGGAGCTTGACTAAGCCTTTCTTTCAACATCTGGAATACTTTGGATTGCTCATCTCCCCACTTCCACTTAACACTTTTTCTAGTTAACAGAGTCAAAGAAGTAGCAATTTTTGAGAAGTCCTGAATAAAACGACGATAGTAGCCAGCTAAGTCAAGAAAACTCCTAACTTCAGTGGGGCTCGAAGGTGGATCCCACTTCATTACTGCTGCTATCTTGGAAGGATCAACCTGAATACCGTGAATATTGATCACGTGTCCAAGAAATTGAATTTCCGTAACCAAAACTCACATTTAGAAAATTTAGCATATAATCGTTCACGATGAAGTGTCTCCAAAACCTGCCTAAGATGTACTGCATGTTCATTCCCACTTTTAGAATAAATGAGAATGTCATCAATAAAAACTATAACAAAGATATCAAGCATGGGCCGACAAACTCTGTTCATCAAATCCATGAAGGCAACTGGAGCATTAGTTAAACCAAATGGCATAACTGTGAACTCAAAGTGACCATAACGAGTACGAAAAGCAGTCTTTGAAATATCTTCTTCCCTTACCTTCAATTGAAGGTAGCCAGAATGATGATCAATCTTTGAAAAGAAACTGGCACCCCTGCAACTGATCAAACAAATCATCTATTCAAGGTAACGAGTATCTATTCTTAATGGTCACTTTATTTAGTTCCCGGTAATCTATACACATTCTTAAAGAATCGTCTTTCTTTTTCACAAATAAAACTGGAGCTCCCCAAGGTGAACTACTAGGACGAATGAAACCTTTGTCAAGAAGTTCTTGCAACTGTTTCATCATTTCTTGCATTTCTGTAGGAGCCAATCGATAAGGAGTTTTAGCAATTGGAGCGGCTCCAGGAACAAGTCAATTATTACATTTTGGAAATTCTCGTACTGAAGCTTGTGAGGAACGATTTGATTGTTGGGTTTGAAATTTCTGCGGTTGCTGTTTCCCAAAAGATTTAAACTTCTTAAAAGGTTGAGATTGGGAAGTAGACTGTTCAAGTTTTCATTTACTACTTGCATCAACAGCTTTTGCCTGCAATTCTTTTTCTCGTGTTAACCCTTTATTCATCATTCTTGGGATAGAATCATAAATAGTCGGGTCAACTGCCTCCCCGATTTCAACATTTAAATGCCGGTGATAATGATCTTTCATCAATTTCGGGGTCGAGGTGTATTCTGGACAAAACTGAGATTTATCATAGAATAAGTTTGTATACTCAGTCACCGACATCTTTTCCTAATCTATTGCTAAAAACTCTCCTTTCAATCTTTCGATTTCAGTCATTGGTACAAATTCTGCTATAAACATTTCTGTAAACGTATTCCAAGGAAGTCTTGCAGCTTCCTCTGCCCCAAGGGTTTTAACTTGTGTATTCCACCAATCCTGAGCACTCTCTTTTAACCGATGAGCATCAAACAGGACTCGTAGTCTTTATAGCAATAATAAACAGGACTCGTATTCCACCAATCCTGAGCAAGTGATCTTCCTTATAGCAACAATAACATAAACGATAAGGGCTAGGAAAATTTGCTGCCAAATGTCCCTGTTATTGACACTTGTAACAAGCAGTACTTCCCAATTGACACTCTCCTGGATGCTTTCTGCCACAATTATTACATTTTGGAAATTCTCGTGCTGAATCTTGTGAGGAACGATTTGATTGTTGGGTTTGAAATTTCTGCGGTTGCTGTTTCCCAAAAGATTTAAACTTCTTAAAAGGTTGAGATTGGGAAGTAGACTGTTCAAGTTTTCGTTTACTACTTGCATCAACAGCTTTTGTCTGCAATTCTTTTTCTCGTGTTAACCCTTTATTCATCATTCTTGGGATAGAATCATAAATAGTCGGGTCAACTGCCTCCCCGATTTCAACATTTAAATGCCGGTGATAATGATCTTTCATCAATTTCGGGGTCGAGGTGTATTCTGGACAAAACTGAGATTTATCATAGAATAAGTTTGTATACTCAGTCACCGACATCTTTTCCTAATCTATTGCTAAAAACTCTCCTTTCAATCTTTCGATTTCAGTCATTGGTACAAATTCTGCTATAAACATTTCTGTAAACGTATTCCAAGGAAGTCTTGCAGCTTCCTCTGCCCCAAGGGTTTTAACTTGTGTATTCCACCAATCCTGAGCACTCTCTTTTAACTGATGGGCAGCAAACAGGACTCGTAGTCTTTCAGGACACTCACACAGCATAAAGGTTTCCTCCATCTTACTCACCCATCTATTACTAATAATCAGATCTCTTTCTCCCTTAAACTCTAGAGGACTACAATTTGAGAAATTCTTGTACTCGAACCTTTCTTTTTCTTTATTCATCCTACGCTGGTCATTTAAAATTTCATTATTTGCATGAGGGTTTGCTAAAATGGGATGTTTCTGCTCAAATTCTACCAACCGGGTACTAATTATCTGTTCCATTCTCTGATAAACTGATGGGGCAAATTCTCGTAAGGAGTGCCCAATGACTTCTTTTAACAAGGCTTTATCTTCTGGATCTAAACTTCTTCCAGTAACATTCTCCTCGTGAATAAGGGAATGTACTTGAGAACCCTCAGGATCATTATTAATGGATTGTTCCATTTACTATAACAAGACAAATTAGAGGAATTTAATATACTAATCAATTACAGCATATATATAGTTATATACATATCTGTTCTCATTCAAACCTTCCAGAACAACCATTGCTATTCATATCATATGCTTAGAAACTTTAATTTTTCATGTGCATGAGTATAATATAGCTCTGTTGGCCAGACATAGCCATATTATACTAATAACACATTTCTCTCCAATGTTTTTAAACATACTTCAATTTACAGAAACAATCGTTTCCAAGGTTACATACTACTAATCACATACTTTTAACACTACTAATCACAATTATAATCTACTACTAGGCATTAATAAGTGGTTTAAGTTTAAGCAATCCTACTGTGGATTGCTTCAATCTCTTAAACCATCGCTCTGATACCAACTTGAAACGCCATGAAATTTTGAACCATTTTTTTAAAACTAAAAACATATTATAATTGGTCCAATTATCTGTATTAACGTATCTTATATACTATACGAATTATCTATTGCATTTCTGAAACTCAAACCCAAAATACACATAAAAAGGCCAGTACCCGTCGGGTACATGCCTTACCCGCCAGGTAATCCTGGTTACCAGCCGGGTTCCCCATCTAACATGCCGGGTGAATTAACATTTGGCTAAACAGAAGAAATTCGTGTTTTAAAGGCTCTGGGAGTAGCCGGGTGGGCTAAGGAAGCCGCCGACTCACGTCACTTACCCGCCGGGTACTCTGGCTACCCGCCGGGTACTTCTGCTCAGACAGAACCTGCAACACTATTTCACTAATTACCATTTTATGAACTTTGAACAAGTGTAACTCACAAATGACAAAGAGTTAGGTCATTAAATTTTGCAGGTACGTTCCTATGGTCAAAATGAAGACTTCCCTTTTTGCACTTTTCCAAATTTTACAATAACTTGGAATTTGGACGTTTGACTCAAATTGACACTAAAATGACCATTTAGTAAGCATGCTAAATCTCAAACCATGAAGGCTAAGATGCTGAGCTTTTGACCACATATCACTTATACCAAAACAAAGTTGTGGGACTCTTTACTATACTCTCATCCTTTCTCTAATTCATTTTGGACCATAGGTACATTTAAAAACCTAATTTGACTCTTTTTGACCCGCTGACCCAAAATGGATTCTTTGACCTATTCACTAGCCAATCACAACCTATAATCGACTACTAAAATGTTTGACTACTAAAATGTTTGACTACATATCAATACTTCATATATAACCAAATATCATTTTACATATAAAGAGTGTCTTACATCATCCAAAATGGCAAGTATATTATAACTTGCAACTACTTGAAACTTTCTGTCATATATCTACTAGTCATACACCATGTTCTACTACTACACCACACTATTACTTGTCTTTACTTTCATAATTACAATATGTCAAAAACTTTGTTCGGGTGGGCTTTCAAAGGCTACAAAATGATAATTTATAGAGAAAAGCTTGTGTAACTTACGACAAGCTAGCAACTCCATTTCTAGTCTTTACTAGCTTCCTTTCCCTTACAACTTCCGCTTGCACCTACAATATAAGCTAAACTAATTAAGCACTTTTCTTAGTGAGTATAGGTATAACTAATCAAATATGCATTATTACATTAGAGCATATAATAAGCAAAGAAATTATAGTTCTTCTTTCTCTTTCAATTCTCTATTCACAATTCTAATCACATGTGCACATTTCTAATCTTTCATTTAGCTAATCTAATCACATCTTTAGCTAACATAGTTAGCCACTAATCGATAACATAGCCAACCTTGGTTAGCTATTCTAATCGTTATATGGTTAATAATCATTAACCATTCTAATCATATTCAAACTCTAATAACAACTAATCATAAACAACATATCTAATCAAGTGAATACAATTTAATCCACTACTAATAATCTAATTTTATTCCATATACTCACCTTGATTAGTTGAACAACTTGTAATAAGATGATCAATTGATGACAACTCTTCTTTAACACCTAATACACATACATATAACACATATATTAATAACTAATCATACTTTCAACTACTAATCATCTAATTCCTTCTCCCCCACTAGTTATATGCTAGCTTTAATTTAGCTAAACTAACTAATTTCATTCTCATAATCATAACCATAAATTTAATATGAAATTAAGCTACTTTCTTGATACTACTAACATCTACTAACACTTTACACTTGAATTTTAAACTAATTCATATGATTCATAAGAAACCCCATGAGATCTAATCATGATATTTCACTTTTAAGATGAAAGTACCTACAATTTTTCCATCCTTAAGCTAGACTAATACAATTCTAACATTTATAATCCCTAATTTCGGATTAATTCATACCAATTAGCTAAAACCCTTAAAAACCTAATTTCTAGGGTTCTTGAGGAAGGAAAACAACTTACAAAGATTAGAGGATGATAAAGGAAGATGATTTTGATGATTTGTAGCTTGAATTGAAGATTAAACACTGAGTTCTTGATTTGGTTTGGTTCCAGCGATTACTATCCTTCCCAAAATTGAGTTCTGGACAATTTTTTTGATGACACTGGAATAAGACACGTATTTGTGTCTAATTTTCTTTAATTTTCCATACTACACAGTCTGGAACTGAACAATCATTTACATTTTTTATTATAACTTATTATTAAAAGATCTATAAACAAAATAAGTATACATTTTTGTACACTAAAATAATACCTTGAAAACTGGGGTGTTACATTTGTATTCATTTAATTTGATTGGCCCATCTCCAAACCCAATATGACTCCAGGTCTCTTTCTCTGCGCCACCGTCCAAAATTGAATCAATTTATCTTTCTTTAGTGGGTGTTAAGGGGAGCTTATTTTTTTGGCTTATATACTTATTTGCTTATTGTGCTATACTAAGCTTGAGATTTAGTGTTTGGATAAGCTTATTTGGTTAGCTTATTTGTTTGCTTGTGAGGAGATTTTATAAGCTCAAATTTATAGGCTTATTTGCTTATAAGCAAATAAGCAACCAAATAAGCTCCCCCAAACACCCCCTTACTTTTTATCTGATCAATTTATCATTTTCCTTGCTCTCTACTAACATTTTCAAACACAAATGCACTTTTTTTTGTGTTTTCTCCTTCAATCTATTCATCCGAATCCAGATGGTGAGTAAATCACGCATACATCATAAGACGAACAATCATGAGCATGCTTCTTACCCTAAATTGATTACAACCTGTAATTAAGTCGTAATTGGTGAATGACGACCATACCAGGTACTCTCACTAATTACTAGTGTTTACTTATTTTAGTCTTTGTGGTACTGCTAAATACTTGGTTGATGATTAGTTGAGTTGTAATCAGTTAACGGTTTGTGTTGTTAAGGGTTGGATTTGATTATTTTAGGGTTCTATTTTTACTTGATTTAGTTAGTTCGAGGCTTTTATTAGTGTTATTTTTTTAATTAATTAGTACCTCCTCTTCTCCTGCTTCTATATCTTCCTCTCTCTTTATTTTTCTTCGAATTTTGTGATCTTGAAGGTTATATCTCACTATAGCCAATGTATGCACCATCACTTCCAACTTAACCTTATTAAAATTTCATTTGATTAAACTCATTATACACCACAAGAAAAAAAAATGAGAGTAGGACTAAAGTTGAACTAACCCGTACCAAGCAGTTACCTGCTTTGTCCAGCTGCCTGACCTGCCCATTAAACAACTCTATCAACCAAAGCTGCTTTTATCCTTTTCTAGCTTACTAGCTTAGAGCGTCCTCAATGCATTACACCTACTAAGGTTTAATAGACTGCCACATCACTACTACTTTAGCATATCATCGTTTTATACAAAACATCTATAGTGCATTAAACTTTATAATGTTTAATAAACACCACGTCATCGTACTATTTTAAGTCATTTATCATTTATTTCAAATATAATAATCTATATACGTTCAATATAAAAAATTAATAATAAAATTTGAGCAGCAGCAGAATGAGTAGTGTCTAATTGGGTTTTGCATGCATTATAAGTATAACTATAGATGTTTTGTATAGAGAATATGTGGGGGCCACCATTAGTCTAATGTTGCGTGTGTACAGACTTGGATGCAAGTTTGAGCATGTGAATACATGTACTCTTTACAGTGAATTGGACGCATACATTTGACTACGTGGTAATTTCATTGGACGTGCCAGAGTGGAGCATTTTGGATGGTCTTATAGATGTTTACGTTTAAATGATTTGATTAATGTACCTTTTATTGTCCTTTTATTGTGCAGAGGTGGAAGGTGGAAGGTCGAAGGATCAACATACACATTTAGTAGATCAATACAGTAAATAATACTTTGATTTGAAATAGAAAGTGATACATCAACATGTGCTTCCTTCTTTTACATTGGTGGGTTGTTGGGTTAGTGTGGTTTGGTCAAGGAAATTTTTATTTCTTAGAGCTTGATTCATGTATACATTTTGATGTTGTTTTTAACATGATTTATGCATTCTCATGTGAGCAGATTATGGGATCTTACAACTTTATGCTACGTAGTTGGTTGTCTTATATATACGGAATCGACGCTAATAATAATAAGGTATACGTCTAACTATTCGGTTATTGTTGTTGAAAGTTAGTGTAATATTTTCCTTTTCATTCGATATTTTTACCACTTCGTAAACAAGTTGGTTCATTTTTGTTGTAAGTTAGTGTAATATTTGCCTTTTCATCTGATATTTTTACCACTTCCTAAACAAGTTGGTTCAGTTTTGTTTAATCCAAGTTGATCCATTAATAAGTTTATAAATGGTGATTGCAACATACACTTTGAATTACTATGCACTTATTTGATTTATATAACGCTGAAGCATTTGTCTTTTTTGTATATAGGTACTATTGGGTATGCCAAAGTTCTAGATGATTATTCAAAAGCAATGAAGTTGATTTATGAGATAGATCAAGTTTAAAAGAGGTTGCAGATGGGTAGTGTTACTTGGAAAAATCAATCTTTTACCCTAAATTTATATATTTTGAAACTTTTTATTTGTACACGTTGTCAGGTACATGATTGACAATTATAAGGCTGTATTTTATTTCAAGCAAATATCATTTTAACCTTTTCTCCCATTCTATGTAATAGATGCAGTGTAAATAAATAAAATTGTTATTGGTTGCATCGTACATATATTACTAATTATGAAGAATTAAAGATGCTACTCCGTATTATATTTGTCAATTGTACATAAATTTGTTATATACTAAAATGTACATTTTTAGAAAGTTATTTCTCAGTTTATAGAGTTGTAGAAGCAGTATGGTTCGAAGGGATTTAGCTCGACTTGAATATGCCTTTAAAGAATTGTTCTCCAACTGTATCATTGCTTGAATTTATTATATTGGAACAATTTTTCCAATTAACTTATTAATGTGCATACTCATTAGTTTGAAACGTTATCCTCTTTCATTGAAGTTAAGTTGTTATCTCGAATATATATCATAAACTCATGATACATGTATATTCATAGTCAATATGACTTTTGTTTCAATTTAGTTGATCCTTACCTTTCGTTAGTCTTTAAACTTTTACAATTTAATCCGCTAGCGCATCTTTAATGGCAAATACTGGAAGAGTTATTTTTACATTATCTTCTTTACATATAAAGCATTTCCACTCTTTAATCTTAATTTGGTACTCAACATATAGAAAAGACAACACTACCCCTACCCCTACTCAAAACATGAAAAAGCAATAACACATAATTAACTTGCTTCTCAATTTAGCAATATAATCACTTTTAACTCATATTACCAACTCATCAAAAATGTCAATTGTTAAGCTCTACACATAATCAATTTCTTTGACTATTATCATTCAATTAAATATGCATATATATGTAAATGCCATGTCAAATTCAACTGTAAAACGAGTAAACGTGATTTTGGTAAACAAAATGCCATATTTTTTCAATCTATTTACATTGTTATTTTTGTATTACATATTCTCCTTTAAAATTTTCATTACATACCATAAAACCACATGAAGTGTCCACTATATATAAACAAGTTACAAATACATCATATTTTCAAAAGTTTAACCTACAAACATTGATACCGGGAATAACAACAACTCCAACACCCAAAACACCAATGTCATTTTTTTATTGTTGGTACATTTAGTGTGTCAGTCAGTTGGTCTATCGAGTTGTAGTGTCGTGAGTTAATTGTAATAGAAAAGTTGATTTTGTACTTAGCGACACTTAAGTTTAGTAGTAGGCGACACTTGCCTTAGTGACGCATAGCGACACTTAGGTAAGTGACGCATGAAGGCGACTACATGCGACACTATCCAAGTGACGCATGTCTGCCGACTTGTGTTAGTATATAAGCAAACCTACGGGTATCTGGCTAGGGTTGACGAAACCCTAGCACCATTTGTTGAAATTGCATCTCTGTAATCAAGCTAATAGGTTACGTTCATCGATACAAATACATATTATCAATATATACGTGTTTCGGTTTGTGTTTACATTTGTTTATTGTGATTGTTTATTTCCGCCATTCAATCGCTGTCATCAATCACTTAGATCCACAGCTTAGGGGCACTCACAACTGGTATCAGAGCCTCAAAGTGGTTTGATTGACAAAATTGATCACATATTTGCTTGTTTTCGGTTTGTTTTGTGAATATAATCAAGAACAATCGAGTTATTTGGATTAATTGGGTGCTATTCAGACGTTTTGAATCAATATTTACAGGTTTCGTTCAATTGGGATCGAAGAATTTTCGTTAGGTTTACGAAAATTTGATTTTTAGGGTTTTTGGGACTTCACAGCCGTTTTTGCGTCACTCGCTGCGTCACTTAGAGCGTCACTTCGAGCGACACTTCTGGCAACACTTTGTAAGTTCCAATTAGGGTTTTGCCGACACTCAAGTGCATCACTTCGTGCGTCACTTAGAGCGTCATTTGTGTGGTATACGACACTTGTATATAGTGTCGTCTGTTCCAACCTACCGACACTCACGTGCATCACTTAAGCACGTCACTTGTGTGTTACACGTCACTTCTATTAGTGACGCTCGTTACTCTTTTGCGTCACTCAAGTGCGTCACTTGAGTGCGTCACTTGCTTACTTGGCCGACACTAATCTCTAGTGTCGTCATACGTCACTTACTAGCGTCACTTACTGGGTGTCGCTAGTCTTTGCGACACTTTCGTGTGTCACTTACTAAGTGACGCCTTAATTACTAATCAGCTTTCTAGTTTTGTTTTTAAGCTTATTTTTCAGGTTTTTCTTTAATGGCTGCTGATAAAGAGGATATTAGGGGAATTAGATAAACAGAATCATGATGTTGGTTCTAACTGTAAACCTCCTTTGTTTACCGCGGATATGGATTATGCTTACTGGCGTGACATATTTGAACAATATGTAGATTTTCACTGTCCAAAGCTTTGGGGTCTACTAGGAGAAAGATATGAGGCTCCAGTAGCTGAAGGAAATTATCGTGGTATTCCTCTGGCCAAGACGTATAAAGCTATGACACCTGAGGAAAGAAAGGAGTATGACATCGAGAGAAAGGCTCATTCTGCTATCTGTATGTGCCTAACTAAGGATGTTTTATGACTTTTCAAAACTCATGACATCACCTTCGATCTGTGGAAGGCCATTGAAACACGATGTAGAGGAAATGAAAAGTATAAGGAGGCCAAACTAGAACTAATCAAGAAACAATATGACATGTTTGATATTCTCCCTAATGAAACTGCATCTGGGCTATTCACAAGGTACTCACAGTTGGTTAGTGAGTTAACCGAGGGAGGTTACAATTTCCCTCAGATTGAGGTGAATAAGAAGCTGTTAGATGTGTTGCCTAGTACTTGGGATGTAAAAGTGCAATTTCTCAAGGAGAACCAAGAGTTAGCGAGAATGAACTTGGATGAATTGATTGGTGTTCTTCAAGCTCACGCAATGGAGTTGCAGAAAAAGGAATGTAAGTCGGGTGGATTTGTTCACGACCCGACATTATATGGAGGAAAGATAAATACCGGGAAGGCATATGGTGGAATGGCTTTCATTTCTGATACTAGTCCACCATTTCATTCTACTGGTGCTCATCATCTAGTCTATGCTTCTGGACCTTCACTAGGTTCACAACAGCAAGTTAAGACTTCTCCAGCTATTGAAGAACAAGCTGCCATCTATACAACTTTTCTGAGTTCTTAAAAGGATTTGGTTTCTCAACCAAATACCACATTGGAACGTGCAAAAGAAGACTACGCTCAACTGGATGATGATGATCTTGAGCAGATGGATTTGAACTGGAATATTGTCATGATTGCAAGAAGAGTGCAAAAATTCTTTCAAAGGACTGGATGGAAGAGTTTGGAAGGAAATGGTAAATCCAGCTTTAGATTCGAAAAGAGCAAGGTCAGGTGTTACAATTGTCAAAATTTGGGACATTTCGCAAGGGAATGCAAGAAACCCAAAATTCCTCCATCGGGTCTTACAAAGCCTGATGCTCTTCAAGCTCAAGGAAAAGAGGAAGTGAAGTTAGCAACTGCTGATACCTTGGTTGTTTTTGAGCCGACAAATACTGATTGGAGTGCGCAAGCTGAGAAATATCAGCAGTGTCTTATGGCTCACATTACTAATGAGGTACAAAATGAACCTGATGAACCTCTAAACTGTATTTCATGCATTAATTTAACTGAATCTTTGAGGGTTTTCAAAAGGACAACTCTGATTTAAGAGAAAAGGTTGTGAAACTTACCGAGTCTAATAAGTATTTAAAAGTAAATGAACATTTATATGATAAGCATATTGAGGCTCATAAGTTGGATACTCAAACATATAAAGCAAAAGTTTTTAGTCAACAAGATGCTATTAACAGCTATCTTGTTGAAATTGAATTGTTGAATAAAGAACTTTCTGATTTAAAAATTGAGTATGATAACTATAAGAACAAAATCTTAGGTTCATCTTCCACAACAGTTGTCTTTAATGAAATTATTAACAAGCAAAGGACAAGTGATAAAAGTAAGACAGGACTCGGTTATACTGTAGTCCCACCTCCTACTGAATATTGTCCTATGCCTGTCAAGGAAGGCACTGAAGAGATTCCAGTTGATTATGCATTGTTATATGGTATTAAAGCCAAGGAATCTAAGAAAAACAAACAGACAAAGGAGAAAACCAAGAGGCCAGAGTATCCCTTGCCTAAGTTTGTTAAGAATGAAAGTGAATCTCCAGTTTGTGTTGAGGAGATTATTGAGATTGAGGATATTACCGATCAGGAATATCCTAAGGTTGAGAAAGTTGAAGTCCAATCTGATAAGGTGACTTTAAAAAAGGAACCTTCCCCTAAAGTACAAACTGATAAGGGCAAGAAAAAGGTTTTAAATGAGAAACCTCAAACTTTACAGACACCTGTAAAGATTTTGAAACGAAATTTAACTGTTAGTAATGAAAGAGTTTCTTGTAATAAACCTTCAACTTCAACTGATCAACCGAGGCAAGCATATTCTAAAACATGTACACAATGTACATGTTCTAAAAATGTCTCACCACCTCCGTTGGAAAAACCTCAGTCTCAACCTTTTGTTGAAAACCGTTCCTGTTTCTACTACAAGAAGCAGGGACATTTAATTCGTAATTGTCCAAAGCTTTCTCATCAGCGCTATGGGAGAGATATGCCTAGAACATCTTTGTATCGAAATTCGTTTTCAAATTCTCATTCTAGGCGTTATTCAAACTCTCCCAAGCCTGTTGAGAAGCAAAGAAATGTTGGGCAAAAACCTTTGCCAAAACAAAAACCCGACATTTCTCTCAAGCCAACTTCCGAACCATCCAAAGTTTGGAAAAGGAAAGAGCATTTAATTGACTCTTCTGTCGTCAACAATAACACATCAGATGAAAATTCTGATTTGTTAAAAGATAAAATTTTGACTGATGTGATTATTGTTGATGACCTTGGTAGACCTAAGTCTGTAAAGGCTTGGGTCACCGTTTCTCACTAATCTCCTTACTTTTATGTGTTGCAGCAGTCTGAACGTGTTAAAGATAGTGAATGGTATATGGACAGTGGTTGCTCGCGACACATGACTGGCGATGTATCTCTTCTGACGGATATTAAACCATGCACTGGAGGACATGTTGCCTTTGCAGGAGATACTGGAGGAACAATTACGGGTAGAGGGACGCTAACCAATGGGAAAGTTAGCTTTGAAAATGTGAACTATGTGCCTCAACTCAATCACAACTTGCTGAGTGTTTCACAAGTGTGTGATAAGGATTTTACCATCGCATTCACAAAAATTGAATGTGTGATTTTGAAGCTAGGGTATGTTATTCCTGAGGAATGGGTGCTTATGCATGCACCGAGGAAAAACGATACTTATATGATGAATATGCGAATAGTGGAGACGACAAGTGAATATACTTGTCTCCTTTCAAAGGCTTCTGAAAAAGAATCACTTCTTTGGCATAGACGGATGAGACATATTCATTTTCGCAAAATGAATTTTCTTATTACTAACAATTTAGTTAATGGAGTTCCAAAACAGTCCTTTTCCTTAAAAGATGATTGTATTTCTTGCCACAAGGGCAAACTCCACAAAAAGTCCCATAAGTCTAAGCCAGTGAATTCTATTGCTGCACCACTGGAACTTTTGCACATTGACCTTTTTGGTCCCATTTCTACGAAGAGCATTGGTGGCAGATCTTATTGTTTGGTAGTAACTGATGACTACTCAAGATTTTCGTGGGTTTACTTTCTGGCTTCAAAGGGGGAGACAACAGATATTTTGGTATACTTGTTGGATAAGTTGGCAAATTTGTGCAACTTAAAGGTGAAGAGACTGCGCAGTGATAATGGAACTGAATTTAAGAACTCTACTCTCCAGATATACTGTGCTTCGAAAGGTATTGTTCATCAATTCAGTGCTCCAAGAACTCCTCAACAGAATGGAGTTGCAGAATGTAAGAATAGGACCATCATCGAGACAGCTCGGACGACGTTAGCTGATTCAAAGTTACCTATCATATTCTGGACCGAGGCAGTTAGCACTGCTTGTTATGTTTTGAATCGGGTGCTTACGGTTAAGAAGAAGAACAAAACATGTTATGAACTTTTTAATAACCGTAAGCCGAATCTGCAGTTTCTAGAGCTGTTTGGGTGTCCATGTTTGATCATGATTACAAAAGATAAAGTCTCCAAGTTTGGTGAGAAAGCTGTTGAAGGGATTTTTCTTGGCTATTTGGTTAATTCTCCGAATAAAAGAGTTTACATCAAATCAACGCACCAAGTAGAGGAACATTTTGAGGTCAAATGTTTGCGTTATACGGATCCTCTTCAAGGAACGGGTCCGGATTGGTTTTTCAATTATGCGGATGTCTTTAACTCTTTCAACATACCAGAAGATGATGAAGAGGAAGAGTTGGTCACCCTGCTTCATGGAATCAGCATTTCTCAAGAAACACCTGATCCTTTCTTTGAACCATCCGACCCAAACCCCGAACCGACATCCAACCAAACATCTGCCTCTACACCCACTTCAACACCCACTCCATCACCTAATCCAACTGTACCATCTCCCACTATCCCATCTTCGGATGTTCCTTCTACTTCAGGAACGATCCATGCAGACGATCTTCCTGATGATCCAAACATGCCTCCTTTAGAGGAAGAAGAGGAAGAAATGGTCCATTCTCATTTCTTTACTCATGAAGGAGAAGATGAGGCCCCACAAGAACCCTTGCTTATTGAAAATTCTACTATTTCATAATCTACAGATGTCTCTCCAACCGAGGGTGATTTGAACAACTTGGAATTGGTCCTTGCACCAGATGCAATTCCAGTGACTCATGTACATAGGGATCATCCCATTGAAAACATTATTGGTGATCCTCATGCTTCAGTTCAAACACGACAACAAGTGAAGCAGTCTCAAACTCAACAACTGTTAACTCTTGTTGCTCAGATAAACTCGTGTCATCTATCTCAAGTTGAATCAAAGAAAGTTGATGAGGCCTTAAAAGATCCATCCTGGGTTGAGGCCATGCAAGAGGAACTACAGCAATTTAAGAAAGTAGTTCCATTACCTAAAGGTGCCCACTTGACTGGCACTCGTTGGGTATATCGAAATAAGATGGATGATTGGGGCATTTGGTTCGAAACAAGATCGTTTGGTAGTTCAAGGCTTTAGTCAGATTGAGGGTTTGGATTATGATGAAGTATTCGATCATGTTGCCCAACTGGAGTCAGTCCGCATTTTCTTAGCATATGCCTCCTACAAAGGATTTCGCGTCAATCAACTTGATGTTAAAAGTGCCTTTCTATATGGGCAAGTGGATACGGAAGTGTATGTTAAGCAGCCTCCAGGTTTTGAAGACCATGTGCATCCAGAATACGTCTGCAAATTGAACAAGGCGTTGTATGGTCTTCATCAAGCTCCGAGGCTTTGGTATGAGCGGCTTACTAATCATTTGATGAAACATGGTTTTGTTAGGGGCAACATTGATAGCACTCTATTCATCACTAGAGAACAGTCTGGGGATAGAGATAATGTTACTCGTGCAGGTTTACGTTGATGATATCATTTTCGGTTCTACAAACGAGGCAATGTGCAAGAACTTCAAGGAAATCATGAAGTCTGAGTTTGAGATGAGTGCGATGGGGGAGCTCAAATTCTTTCTAGGTGTACAAGTTGAGCAGTCTGCCAAAGGTATCTATATTCATCAGTCAAAATATGTCAATGACATGTTGACTAGGTATGACTTGCTCAATTGTAAAACCTATGGGACTCCCATCGAGATTAATCACAATCTTAGACTTGCTGAAGATGAAGAAGATTGTAAAGAAAAGGACTATCATTCTATGATAGGTTCTCTCATGTATTTGACTGCCTCTCGACCGGATATCATGTTCACTATATCTATCTGCTCACGCTATCAAGCTAAGCCCAAGATGTCTCATATGAAGGCGGTGAAGCGAATTATTGGTTATCTCAAACATAGACCCAATCTTGGTCTATGGTATCCAAATGAGAAATCATTCGCTCTTACTGCCTATTCGGATCATGGTGGCTGCAGCATAGACAAGAAGTCTACAACTGGCGGATGCCAATTTCTCGGATCGCGTTTGGTCTCGTGGCAGTGCAAGAAACAGACCACAGTTTCTCTTTCAACAGCAGAGGCTGAGTACGTTGCTGCTGCCAGTTGTTGTTCTCAGGTTCTGTGGATTCAGCATCAACTACGTGATTACGGGTTACTTCTTACTATGACTCCTATTCACATAGATAACACTCCTGCCATATCTATCACACGCAATCCCGTACAACACTCTAAGACTAAACACATAGAACTTAGGTTCCACTTTATATGGGATTGCTATGAAAAACACCTGATAGACCTTGTCCAAATAGACACCCTTAAGCAAAATGCTGACCTTTTCACCAAAGCTTTTTTGCGTACTCGATTTGATGAACTAATCAATATGATTGGTTTAAGGTTCTTCGTGACTAAAAAGTAACTTGTAACTTGGAATGTAAATTTATCTGCTTTTAATGTGTATTAAATTTTTTTTGGCAATAGCCACTCTTTATACTTTTTAGTATTAAAGAAATGCACGGTTGCTACATTTTTAAAATAGAATTTGAGTTGTGTCTGTAAACAACTTGGGATATGATAGTACATCGGGTGATATGCACAAAATGGAATCTTAAGGTTTATCTTGGATGTGTCAGTAGGTTTATCTGACATGTTAAAAATAGTTTTTATAAACATTGTCTTCATCATACGATATATTAGTAGGCATGTTACACAACACTCTTTGAGACCTCTTAAGAAGCCTAATATATACTTGTTTATTTCAAATGGTATAACACCGTTAGATGTGTGACAAAAGTCTTAATATCTTACTTATGCTAGATATGTTTTCATGGAAGAAGCTTATTTGATATCATTTGGGGGTATATATTAACAGTTTCCTCTGTTATACGTAAGTATAAACCTGGTTTCTGTTAATATATACTTAAAAATTAAGCAAACACAAGTCAAAGTACTTGAAAAGTCTTTAAAATTAAGATACCTAACGCGGTCGCCCAAATGGTTTGACCAAGTCTGGTTTTTCTTAAACCTGAATCAAGTTATGTCGCTCTGTTGTACATAAGTACAGACCTGTCACCGCTGACTTGATTCTTAAAATTGATTTTCTTATATTCTTTCTGTAAATGGAAGCATGGTCTATGTCTTAAGTTAAGATGTATATCTATGGTGGGGACCACAACAAAATATACATACGAATAGTAATAAAATTAGCTCCTAGATGTGAGTGTAACATGTTTAAGAGGAAAATATACTGATAATTCTTTTGAAATAATTTTTATAAAAAGTGTTTTTTAGCATGCCAAGTAAATTTAAAGTGGACAAATATACTGATGATCGAAATAACACTTACTATTCCTAATAATTGCATGTTATTCCGATATGATCCCTACCCAGACTCAATCAACTCCGTCGCCAAAAAGAATGTGTTAATTTTGTATTTGTAATTTTGCGTTAATTATATGTTACTTTATTTTATCTTATTTAGTGATTATAACCAAGTTACAGTTACCTTCAAATTTAATACCTAAGATTCCTACACAATTTTAAAGTGACGTATAAATTTTTTAACCCACTTAATTCCATTTTAAACCATACGTCAATTTTAAAGTGAACCAAGTATCGAGGAATTCCGCGCCTTAATACCTAAGATAACCTTGTTATCGATCCACGTACTAGGGACTTACAATTGGTATCAGAGCTTTCGGGCTAAATACTTAGTTAGTTCGAGGTTATTTGGATAATAAGGATAGATTTAGGGTTGTTGTTACGTTTAATCTTCGTAAAACGACCAAAATCAGTCTCTGGAAGTTTTTAGTTTCGTAATCGACCGAAATCTTAGGGTTTGATCGATTAGAAAACTAAAATTTTCGTTTTAGGGTTTTTCAGCCGATTCTGCGAACCGAGTTCCCCTCTGCGAACTGAGTTCCCCTGCGAACCGAGTTCCCCTCTGCGAACCGAGTTCCCCTCTGCGAACTGAGTTCTCCTGCGAACCGAGTTCCTGCCCTGCGAGTCGAGTTTCTGCTAAGTGAACTTTCTGATTTTTCTGATTGTTAATTCTCGAAACTGTTAAAATGTCTGACATTAGTAAAATGATCGAGATGGAGCACGAGGTTGGAAAATCTAATACTCCACCTAAGTTGTTACGTGTTGAAGACTATTACAATTGGAGAGATAGGTTTGAATCTTACTGTAGATTCCATAATCTCTCAATCTGGATGTGTATCAAAGGAGGATAGACGGCACCCACTCAAACTGTTCAAAATGCTATTGTTGTGGTATCCTATAATCTGATGAGTGAACAACAAAAGAAAGACTATGAAAATGAGAATAAAGCTCATTCTTGTATCAAGATGTGCTTATCTAAGGAAATTAACCATCAGTTAAAATCTTTTCATACTGCTAAAGCACTCTGGGAAGCGCTTGAGAAAAGATGCGAGGGAAGCCCACAAGTGCAAGCTAGCAAGAAGAAGCTTCTAAAAAAGCAGTTTACTTTGTTTAAAGCTTTTAAAGGAGAAACTCTTGATGCTTATGTTACACGTTTCTACCATCTGTTAAGTGAGATTGAAAACCATGAAATCACTATTGAGGAGGTAGAGAAAACCGACAAGTTTCTTGAGGGTTTACCTTCTAAATGGGAGATGTATGGTGTGATGATTACAGACAATGAAACCAGATATGCAACCATGACTCTTGAGCAGGTTATTGACAAGCTCAAAGGATATGATTTCACTAAGAAGTTGAAAGATACTGATTCTGATCAGGTTCAGGATCCAGGACTGTATCATGGAAAAACTTCTATCTCGACTGCTTCATCCAGTTCGACCACTGCTTTGTTTGTTGGTAATGCTGATGGAAAGGGTGAAATGATAACTGATGAACTGTGTTTCATTACATCATCTGGAAATGAAGCTAAAGGGAAACCTTCTGAGAAGTCACCTCAAGAATATCAAAAGATGCCTATGAGTGTGAAATCTGCTGAGCAGCAACTGTCTGTTCTTGCTTCATTTGTAGCTTCATATGAGAATTATATTGATTGTAAAATTAACGATCCAATTCTTTTTGATGAAGACTATGAACAGATAGATCCTGATTATCTTGAAGAAATAGATCTCCAGGACCAACTTGCTTTGTTTTCAAGGAGAGTTAAGAATTTCTTAAAGAAGAATGGAAGAAAGGTTGTTGGCAACAGATCAGGGTTTGATAAAACCAAGATCAAGTGTTATAACTGTAAAAGTTACGGACACTTTGCTAGAGAATGCCAAAAACCTAAGGTAGAGACTGGTGAAGGGAAACAAGGCTTGGGAAATACTTTGAATTCCAAAGCTTTAGTAGTGAAACATCTAGATGGTTCTTATGATTGGAAAACTCAGTCCGAGGAAGCTTTGATGGCTGAGATTGAAGATCAAGAGATTGTAGCTGAGTCTATATCCTATATGCCCACTGATCCAGCTTTTGAAATAAAGGTGCCTGAGACTCCTGTTAAAGCTAATGTAACACCCGCCAAATTAGGACTAGTAATTAGTTCCTAATTAATTGTTAATACATTTAATTAGTTCTGTATTAGGCTAATTAATGTATCGAAATATATATTGTCGAATATATACGAATATGCGATTTGATTAAATCGCACGCGTCTCTAAATCGAATGTAATACGGCTCACTTAAATACGGACGATGGTGAACAATTTTATTGAATAAGAAAACATTATTTAATGACAGCCTTATATCCAAAATATTATTCTGATAATATTTCATATTCATTTCGTATAATTAACAACTTACGCGATTAAAACGTAAATGCGCAAACAAAACAAAATAAATTAAAGTCATGATTTATAATCCAAGTATTAAGTACTTTGATAAAATACTTCAACATAAATATCGAGTAATTAATTGCTCTTTAAAAATGTACAATTAAATATTTTAGATAATTATTTAAAGTTTAAACGAACTAGAAAACGAACACCGCCCGAAACGCGAATGCACGGAGTTAAAAAGTGGAGACCCACACCCGGTGAGCCCCTACCGAATCTGCCTAAAAGGGGGGGGGGGGGAACCCCTCCCCACCCTCATTCTCACCATCTCACACTCTCTCTCTTACTCTCTTGCTCTCCTCTTTTCTCTCATCTTCACCACCTCACCACCACCACCATTAAATCACCAAAAAGCACCATCAAACACCATTTAACCATCTTACTCGTTTGGAAGAAAAGCATCACCGCGTCACGATCTACATTTCCTTCTTTTCGGATTCTCGATTCACCACTTTGTAAGTTTCCGACAAAAACTCGAAACCTTTCGATTTCAAGTGTTTTTAAGTTTTATGTGTTTCTTTAAGCTTAGAATGTCCTTATAAGGGTTGGGTAAAAGAATCAGACCAAACGGAAACCCAAAAACTCGTTTTTGGCTCAAAAATTCGTTAACAGCCTTAAGTATCGCAACGAAGGTGCAGTATAGCGTCACTTCATGCGTCACTTAAGTGACGCATTGAGTGTGCTAAAAGCCCTAATCATGCGTCACTTGCATAAGGGCTTCATAAAACCCCCTTTTCCTAACACTTACCTCCGTCACTTATTTAGTGATGCCTAGAAGCCTTAACCGACACTCATACCCGACATTAATGGAGTGACGCCACCTTAGGCGTCACTTACCTTAGTGACGCCCTACCATGCGTCACTTCCCCTAAGTGACGCACATGCTCAGATTTACTATTTTTAGCGACACTTCCCAAGTGTCGCCCAAGCCCCTAAGTGACGCATAAAACAGAAGGTTTCAAACAAATTTTACACTAAGTATTGAGGCCCAAATTTGACGCCCCATTTCACCCAAATTCAAGTCCAAATGCGTTTTTCACCAAAGCAATATAGTAGAAATAAAAATTTTATTTCTACTAGGGGCTCGACCCCAGCCAGGGGCTCTGCCCCTTAGACCCCGCTACTAGGGGCGCTGCCCCCGGACCCCCGTCATTAACGGGCTTCACCCTTACCCTAGGTTCACGAGTAACGGTGTTACATCTAAACTTTCACACAAAGTGTTAAACTTGTATAACATCAAACACGAATGCAACACAACTTCTAAAACACATTGGAACTTACTTTTAGGTATAACACTTCAAAATCATCAAAATAATAATGTGGGATTATTATTACAAACAATCACCAACGGGCCGTACACATTTTCAAACACTTAAACAAACAACCAAATCGTGGAAATTTGGACATTCTCGTTGAACAAACAACTACAAGGGTGATCTTTGAGATACTCAATCATGTCATAACCATCGCGTGTCGTGGACACCCTCAGGTTACAAGTCGTTGGACTTCGATTCTTGGCTAATCAATCCAAGTTTATTAAGATAAACTCTTCAGGCTCAGGTGAGTCTCATGGCCCCTCTTTTTACTGTTTTACTAGGGGTGTGATACATTGTTTTGTTTTTAACGCATGAACGGCCCCCTACTGTTTTTACTGTTTTACTGTTTTTACTGTTTTTACTGTTTTTAACGCATGAACGAGCCTGCTATGAATGCGGGAACCCTGGGCACTATAGGAATGACTGCCCGAAATTGAAGAACAAGGCCAACAACAATGCTAAGGGTAGAGCCTTCGTACTCAATTCTGGGGACGCCCGCCAGGACCTGAATGTGGTCACGGGTATGTTCCTCCTCAACAACTTAACTGCTTCTGTTCTATTTGATACTGGTACCGATAGGAGTTTTATCTCCAATGAGTTTTACCCCCTACTTGACATCGCCCCTGTTGCTCTAGATGTTGAGTACATTGTAGAACTAGCGAACGGTAAACTCATAGAAACTAATAGTGTGATCCCTAATTGCACTTTAAACTTAGCCGACGAAACCTTTTCGATAGATCTTATGCCTGTTGAAATTGGAAGTTTCGACGTCATCATTGGCATGGACTGGTTGTCCAAACACCGAGCCGAAATCGTCTGTTATGACAAAATCATCCGCATCCCTCTCGCCGTCGGTAGAACCTTGATCATACAGGGGGAGACCGGTGGGTTGAGACTAAATATCATATCTTGTCTGAAAACCCAAAAATTTCTCAGAAAGGGTTATCCTGCAATCCTCGCGCACATCACAGAGGAAAAGTCGGAGGAGAAGAGACTTGAGGATGTGCCGATCGTTAGAGACTTTCCCGAAGTCTTTCCAGAAGAACTACCTGGTTTACCTCCACCTAGACAGGTTGAGTTCTCAATCGATCTCGTGCCGGGTGCCGCACCGGTAGCCCGAGCACCATACCGCCTAGCCCCATCCGAACTTCCGGAGCTGCCCACCCAGTTATAGGAACTCCTGGACAGAGGATTTATTAGGCTGAGTTCTTCGCCATGGGGAGATCCGGTCTTATTCGTGAAAAAGAAAGACGGTTCTTTCCGAATGTGTATCGACTACCGAGAGTTGAACAAGTTGACCGTCAAAAACTGGTATCCACTTCCTCACATCGATGACCTGTTTGACCAACTACAAGGGTCGAGTATTTATTCAAAGATCGATCTTCGGTCAGGTTATCATCAACTTCGAGTTCGCGACACCGACATCCCGAAAACTGCTTTCCGAACTCGTTACGGGCATTATGAATTTCAGGTGATGCCCTTCGGTTTAACAAACACACCGGCTGTATTCATGGATCTTATGAATCGGGTGTGTAAACCTTACCTCGACAAGTTTGTCATTGTCTTTATCGATGACATCCTCATCTATTCGTGCAACGAACGAGAACACGCACAACACCTCAAAACCATCCTAGAACTACTCAAACACGAGGAGTTATATGCCAAATTCTCCAAGTGTGAGTTCTGGATACAATCCGTTCAATTCCTTGGACATGTTCTGAATAGTCAAGGGATTCACGTTGATCCATCGAAAATCGAGGCTATCAAAGACTGGCAAATGTCAACTAATCCAACCGAGGTACGCCAATTTCTGGGATTGGCCGGTTATTATTGTCGGCTCATCAAAAATTTCTCCAAAATAGCTCAACCACTCACGACACTGACTCAGAAGGAAAAGAAGTTCAATTGGACTGATAAACAAGAGTTAGCATTCCAGCTATTAAAACTCAAGCTTTGCAGTGCTCCTATTCTATCATTACCCGAAGGCACCGAAGACTTCGTGGTATACTGCGATGCTTCCCACCAAGGTCTCGGTTGCGTGTTCATGCAACGAGACAAGGTCATTGCTTACGCCTCCCGACAACTCAAAGTTCATGAGAAGAACTACACGACTCACAACCTCGAGCTAGGGGCCGTGGTGTTCGCCCTCAAAATCTGGAGACACTACCTCTATGGTACCCGAAGTACCGTATTCACCGATCATAAAAGTCTCCAATACATCTTCGACCAAAAAGACCTTAATATGCGACAGCGTCGCTGGGTTGAGTTGCTCACCGACTACGACTGCGAAATCAAATACCACCCAGGCAAGGCAAATGTTGTTGTCGATGCCCTCAGTCGAAAGGAACGACCGAAACCACTTCGAGTTCGAGCCCTCAGTATGAGCATTCATAATGATCTCACCATTCAGATTCATACCGCTCAACTCGAAGCTTTGAAACCCGAAAATGTCAAAAGCGAAGCCTTACGAGGCATCGATAAGCAATACGAAATCAAACCTAATGGTGTTAGGTACTTCTCAAATCGAATCTGGTTGCCTAGTTTTGGGAACCTGCGAGACTTGGTGATGGATGAAGCTCACAAGTCTAAATATTCTATCCACCCTGGATCCGAAAAAATGTATCACGGCATCAAGGAATTCTATTGGTGGCCGAACATGAAAGCCGAAATCGCCACATATGTCAGCAAGTGCCTTACTTGCTCGAAAGTCAAAACCAAACATCAAAAACCTTCTGGTTTACTTCAACAACCCAACATTCCTGAATGGAAATTGGAACAAATCGCCATGGATTTCATAGCCAAACTACCCAAATCATTGGGCGGTTGCGATACCATTTGGGTGATCGTTGATCGACTCACCAAATCTGCTCACTTCCTGGCGATCAAGGAAACCGATAAAATGGAACGCCTCTCACAAATCTACATCAAAGAAATTGTTTCTCGACACGGTGTCCCAACCTCGATTATTTCTGACAGGGACACTCGTTTCACATCTCACTTTTAGCAATCGCTCCAAAAATCATTGGGTACCCGACTTGATATGAGTACCGCATACCATCCTCAAACCGATAGCCAAAGTGAACGAACCATTCAGACACTGGAAGACATGCTACGAGCTTGCGTAGTTGACTTCGGTGCAAACTGGGAAAGACACCTGCCATTGTGCGAGTTTTCCTACAATAACAGTTATCACACCAGCATTAAGGCTGCACCATTCGAGGCACTGTACGGTCGTAAGTGCCGATCACCGATCTGCTGGACCGAAGTGGGAGACAGTCAACTCACTAGTCCTAAACTCATACACGAAACCACTGAGAAAATTGTTGAAATCCAAAACAGACTCAAAGCCGCACGTGATCATCAGAAAAGTTATGCTGACGTGAGACGCAAACTACTCGAGTTCCAAGTTGGGGATCGAGTACTCCTTAAAGTATCGCCTTGGAAAGGCGTGATCCGATTCAGCAAACGCGGGAAGTTAAATCCCAGATACATTGGGCCTTTTGAAATCCTCGAAAGGATTGGCCCTGTGGCATATCGACTGTAGATGCCATCCAAACTCAGCAGCGTGCATCCCACTTTTCATATTTCTAACTTGAAGAAATGGCTGTCAGACGAGACACATATCATTCCACTCGATGAAATTCGAGTTGACGACAAGCTTCATTTTGTTGAAGAACCCACAGGAATCATGGACCGTGAGGTCAAACAACTTAAACAAAGTCGTATTCCCATCGTTAAGGTCAAGTGGAATTCGCGGCACGGTCCAGAGTTCACTTGGGAACGGGAAGACCAAATGCGACTCAAGTACCCTCAGTTATTCACTGACTCTACACCAAACGCTACATCGAGCTAAATTTCGGGACGAAATTCTCCTAACAGGGGGAGAATGTAACACCCGCCGAATTAGGACTAGTAATTAGTTCCTAATTAACTGTTAATACATGTAATTAGTTCTGTATTAGGCTAATTAATGTATCGAAATATATATTGTCGAATATATACGAATATGCGATTTGATTAAATCGCACGCGTCTCTAAATCGAATGTAATACGGCTCACTTAAATACGGACGTTGCTGAACAATTTTATTGAATAAGAAAACATTATTTAATGACGACCTTATATCCAAAATATTATTCTGATAATATTTCATATTCATTTCGTATAATTAACAACTTACGCGATTAAAACCTAAACGCGCAAACAAAACAAAATAAATTAAAGTCATGATTTATAATCCAAGTATTACGTATTTTGATAAAATACTTCAACATAAATATCGAGTAATTAATTGCTCTTTAAAAATGTACAATTAAATATTTTAGAAAATTATTTAAAGTTTAAACGAACAAGAAAACGAACACCGCCAGAAACACGAATGCACGGAGTTAAAAAGTGAAGACCCACACCCGGTGGGCCCCCACCGAATCTGCCCAAAAGGGGGGGGGGGGAACCCCTCCCCACCCTCATTCTCACCATCTCACACTCTCTCTCTTACTCTCTTTCTCTCCTCTTTTCTCTCATCTTCACCACCTCACCACCACCACCATTAAATCACCAAAAAGCACCATCAAACACCATTTAACCATCTTACTCGTTTGGAAGAAAAGCATCACCGCGTCACGATCTACATTTCCATCTTTTCGGATTCTCGATTCACCACTTTGTAAGTTTCCGACAAAAACTCGAAACCTTTCGATTTCAAGTGTTTTTAAGTTTTAGTTGTTTCTTTAAGCTTAGAATGTCCTTATAAGGGTTGGGTAAAAGAATCAGACCAAACGGAAACCCAAAAACTCGTTTTTGGCTCAAAAATTCATTAACAGCCTTAAGTGTCGCAACGAAGGTGCAGTATAGCGTCACTTCATGTGTCGCTTAAGTGACGCATTGAGTGTCTCTAAAAGCCCTAATCATGCGTCACTTGCATAAGTGCCGCATAAAACCCCTTTTTCCCGACACTTACCTCCGTCACTTGTTTAGTGACGCCTAGAAGCCTTAACCAACACTCATACCCGACACTAATGGAGTGACGCCACCTTATGCGTCACTTACCTTAGTGACGCCCTACCATGCGTCACTTCCCCTAAGTGACGCACATGCTCAGATTTACTATTTTTAGCGACACTTCCCAAGTGTCGCCCAAGCCCCTAAGTGACGCTATAAGTGACGCATAAAACAGAAGGTTTCAAACAAATTTTACACTAAGTATTGAGGCCCAAATTTGACGCCCCATTTCACCCAAATTCAAGTCCAGATGCGTTTTTCACCAAAGCAATATAGTAGAAATAAAATTTTTATTTCTACTAGGGGCTCGACCCCAGCCAGGGGCTCTGCCCCTTGGACCCCGCCAGGGGCTGCCGCCCCTTGGACCCCGCTACCAGGGGCGCTGCCCCCGGACCCCCGTCATTAATGGGCTTCGGCCTTACCCTAGGTTCACGAGTAATGGTGTTACATCTAAACTTTCACACAAAGTGTTAAACTTGTATAACATCAAACACGAATGCGACACAACTTCTAAAACACATTGGAACTTACTTTTAGGTATAACACTTCAAAATCATCAAAAAAATAATGTGGGATTATTATTACAAACAATCCCCAACGGGCCGTACACATTTTCAAACACTTAAACAAACAACCAAATCGTGGAAATTTGGACATTCTCGTTGAACAAACAACTACAAGGGTGATCTTTGAGATACTCAATCATGTCATAACCATCGCGTGTCGTGGACACCCTCAGGTTACAAGTCGTTGGACTTCGATTCTTGGCTAATCAATCCAAGTTTATTAAGATAAACTCTTCAGGCTCAGGTGAGTCTCATGGCCCCTCTTTTTACTGTTTTACTAGGGGTGTGATACATTGTTTTGTTTTTAACGCATGAACGCGAGTACATATTTCACTATACTACATGAGTTGTTTTCAACTAATCAAATCAAAGTCCTCCGTCAGTATAGTCTGGTAATACAAAAGTAGCGTGAATATTAGTATATGGTACCATATAGGATTGACCCACCTCATCCGGGTTAGTCGCGCTAACCTCTGCAACGGACGTACTAATATTTGGGAAGACGAGAGTAGATTAGGCTCTCGTGGAGGCACCTCGCTCGGAATTCTCTATATGGGACCCGGCCCCTCGAGTTAAGCTCAGACTATGCGCTCATGGCTGTATACATAACTATTATCATTTGTTGGATGCAAATCAACGATTAAATCTTGCGGTTCACACTAAATTTATTTGATATCTAAACCTGTGAGCTCACCAGCGTTAGCTGACCAATTTTAGCATGTATCACAGGTACACAACAGTAGAACTGGACTGCCCAACAGGATGCATATTAGCTCGAGTCTTCATGCAAGCATTCAAGAGATTTTACTTCATTATTAGATTTTGTACAACTAATTATGTATTCAAATCTCTTCATACTACGAACATGAGCTATGTGTAGGATGATTATTGTAAACATTTTAATATTAATATATTTTGTCAAAACGACGCATATAGAGTCATTTACTATTAATCTGTGTGCTTTGTTATTGATTAGTGACACCCAAATCTTGCTTCCGCAAAACATTAAATTTGGGGGTGTTATAGATTGGTATCAGAGCCTAAGGTTATAGTGAACTAGGTTGCATTTAGTGGGCCTAGACTATGACCGTTAGGCAGTATTCCTTATTAAGTATGATTAGGTTCAGTGACTACATGGTATTGGTTTAATTTAACATAGCCTGATCAACTATGTACAATTAAAAGGATATGATGTGGAATCTGAAAGGAATCATGACGGAACAAGATACATTAGATGACTCTGACCACGAGAGAAACCGGGACTCAAACTTGTCTGTGTTAGACACCTTAGGTTGAAGCTAAATATTAATATATTCATGCTTTATCTCACAAGTTGAGCCTAAAAATGTGCAAATGGCTCTTAAAGAAAGCTCGTGGGTTGAAGCTATGCAAGAAGAACTGCAACAATTCTCAAAATTACAAGTTTGGGAGTTGGTTGACCTTCCAAAGGGAGAATATCCAATTGGAACTAGATGGGTATTTAAGTGTAAGAGAGATGACCAGGGAGTTATTACTCGCAATAAAGCTCGTCTAGTTGTTCAAGGTTTTAATCAACAAGAGGGTATAGATTACAACGAAGTGTTTGCACCAGTTGCTAGGCTAGAAGCAATTAGAGTATTCTTAGCATTTGCATCATTCTATGATATAAAGGTTTATCAGTTGGATGTTAAGAGTGCCTTTTTATATGGCAAAGTGGAAGAATTGGTGTATGTTGCTTAACCTCCAGGGTTTGCTGATCATGAGTATCCAGATAGAGTATATCGTTTGAATAAAGCTCTATATGGATTACATCAAGCACCAAGGATGTGGTATGCAACACTATCAACGTATCTACTTGATAATGGATTTACAAGAGGAGCAATTGATAGTACATTATTTGTAAAATGGAAGAAGAAAGACTTTCTACCAGTACAAGTTTATGTTGATGACATTATCTTTGGATCTTCTGATGAAAAGATGTGTCAAGAATTTGAGAAAGTCATGAGAAAAAGGTTTGAGATGTCTGCAATGGGAGAGTTGAAATTCTTCTTAGGGTTACAAGTTGACCAGAAGAAGGATGGATTCTTTATTCATCAATCTAAATATGTTTATGAGCTATTAGAACGCTTCAAGATGGATGAAAGTAAAGTCTACAATACTCCGGTTCCAGTTAATCACAAACTAGGTCCGGATACAACAAGTGATCAGGATGTGGATCCTACTCTATATAGGGCCATGATTGGATCACTAATGTATTTGACTGCCTCTAGACCTGATATTATGTTTGTTGTTTGTCTGTGCGCAAGATATCAGGCCAATCCAAAAGAGTCACATATGCAGGCTGTTAAACGGATCTTTCGTTACCTCAAAGGGCAACCGAAGCTGGGACTTTGGTATCCAATTGATGGAGACTTAGATCTAGTAGCATATACTGATTCGGATTATGGAGGATGCAATCAAAATAGGAAGTCTACGACCGGAGGATGTCAATTCTTAGGAGGTAGATTAGTATCCTGGCAGTGCAAGAAGCAAAGCTCAGTAGCCATCTCTACATGTGAAGCTGAGTATGTTGCAGCTGGCAGCTGTTGTTCTCAAGTTCTTTGGATACAACAGCAACTGCGGGATTATGGGTTAATCATAACCAATACTCCTATGATGATTGATAACGAATCTACTATGTCGATAACCAACAATCCTGTGAAGCACAGTACTAAGCACATTGATATTCGACATCATTTCATTAGAGACTGTGCTGAGAAGAAAATGATAAGGTTAGTTAAGGTTCCGACTGAGGATAACTTAGCAGACCTCTACACGAAGGCGTTCGACAGAGCAAGATTTGAGACATTAGTTCAACTGAATGGAATGAGAAATCCAGAGTGATTAGTCTTCCAAGGGTATTTTAGTAATAGTTAGTAGTTATTTTTGTGTACTTATTAAAAAAAGGGGGGGCGTATAGCATTCAAGTGTTTGTTACCTGCGGGGAATCGCCTCCAATAAAAGAACAAACAAAGTTCTTTTAGAAAAAGCTTTAAGTTTTTAGCTATAAAAACTTGGGAGATGATAGTACATTAGGAGAATAAGCCTAAGAATTATAACCTTAAGTATTAAGTACGATGTGTTAGTAGATTCCTATAAGTTGCACTAGAATAACGATTTTTAACTAGGATTACACTTATATTTATCTTATTATACACCTATATCCACTGATTATAACTTGTCCTTTTATTTAACAAGTGATAAGAATAATTTAAGTCTAGTCAGGTTCATTATACGATTTATTGGTAGGCAGGTTATGCTAAGATTTCCGAGCAGTTAAGAAGTACAAATTTCATGTGTCTTATCTTATGTGATCTGCTATATAACGTATGACAAATGTCTTAATTGTTGAATGATAGTACTGTCGTGCACTGTGATCTAAAATAAAAAAAATGAATAATACAAAGTATCATAATGTCCAAAGGTGAGTTATATGTTTCTAAAGAGCATCATTTAGTAACCTCTACCTTACATATGAAAGATACAAAGTATCTAGTGTCAAGTGTCAAGTGTATATTATATGCTTCTAAAGAACATCATTTAGTAATCTCTACCTTGCTAATAAAAGATACAGTGTTATGTGTTGTACTTGAATTCTTCAGTATGTTGTATAGTAGAAAACACTAGATATTGTGCACATTAACAATAAAAGTCTTGCTCAAAAATCTGTGTGTAATTTGTTTATGTGGACCATAATATCGGTAATCGTCTTGAACTGTCTATGATATTCGAATATTCACCTTTGTGAATAATAAGAAATAATAAGTTATTTTTCAATGAATAGTTATATCAATGAAGAGTTATTTTTCAATAATAAGTTATAATTTTATAAATATAAGTTTATTACTGATTAAAGTTGTGATTTTATTGTGCTTATATGAATTTCATGAGGTATGTATACTAACAATTGTCTTAAACTTGTTAACTTGTAATAATGTTACCTTATTCTTTCTAATATGATCCCTAAGCAGTTAAAATTTTAAGCGTTTTATATTAAGTTAGTTCATTTTCTTAGAAAGTTAGTAGTTTTATTATTTTAAGTTTTGTAATTATTTCTTAGAATTAAATAGAAGTTTTAATTATTCTTCTTGTATTATTTAGTGTTTACCCTTTGAAATTAAATTAAACTAGTTATCTTATATCCGTGTTGAATAAATGTAACAAATACAAGTGAAAAATAATTTTTATTTTAGACTTGTACGATATATATGGGTTTTAATTTATACTAAGTGCTAAATTCGCGTTTTTGTAAAAACTTGTGAATTTGACTAGTCAACGCTGCGAAGCGAGACTAGTGCTGCGAAGCGAGTAAATAGTATAAACGGGGCAAGTCCAACGAGTCCAACCCACATTTGACATTTACTCTGCGAACCGAACCCAAACACCTCTGCGAATTGATCTTTTGGCGAAACGAACCGAATCCATTTTTCGGTTGATTTTCGGATTTTTAGAACAAGGGAGGAATTTTCGATCCGTGGAACTTTACTACTTTTGATTGCGCATCTATTGCAGTAAGTTTCATGGGATTTCACCGTGTAATTTGTGAGATATCGATTGAAATATGTTTTTGAAGTTTACGGTTTGGTTTCTCACGGATTTAACTTAAATTAGTGATTTATAAAACCTAAAACTTGTTTACAATGCTTAATCGATGGTTAATGAACATGTTATAATCGATTAACTGCTTCGAAACATATTAGATTGCTAATTTGTAGATTGAATTCGTTGAGCCAATGGTCCTGCGAACCGAGATCTATCTCGCTTCGCAGCCTGCTCCGACGAACCGAGATGAGTCTTTCGAGTTGACTTCTGTTGACCGAAGCGAAATGAACTCATTTCGTTTGACTTCAGTTGACCGAAGCGACCTAAGATATTTTGTTGACTTTCGTTGACCGAAGCGAAACGAACTTCCTCGTCTGACTTCGTTTGACTTGGGTTGACCAGAGCAACTCGAATTCAACTCGCAGAGTTTCTGTGAAGCGAGTTGACAGATTTAATTAATTTTATTTCTATTTTAAATTGACTTAATTTGACTTTGAGAACTGAATTAACTGAATTATAACTTGTTTTCGATTTGAGAATCGTTTGGTTAAATATGTGTAATAATTTAACACTTTAAGTTATCTCATATCGAAAGTCTTCCGACTCATAGCGTAGTCGAGCAGCGTGTCCCGATTTTTGTCGGCGGTATGATAACTTAAAGTATGTTTTTAACTAAGGCACATTTACAAAATATAATTGAATAGTTAAATATTTCTAATTGTTCAATTAAGATTTTGTAAATTACGTTATTAGTTAATAGTAGACTTTGTCGTTTGATGATCATTTGATCATAATACGTTAAAGTGAACTAAGGCTGGTGTACTTAATGGTTCTGGCTATTTATGTAATTTCTGTTACAGATATGGCTGCTAGATCATTTGAGAAGGGTCACAACATATTGGTGAACTTAGATGTCAACCAGCGTGGTGCTGAGCGCTTTGAGCAGATTTTGACATACTTAGCACGTTCGAGAATTCGATTTGCTATTACCGAGTCACCTCCACTGAACAAAGACCTTCTTACGCAGTTTTGGACGAACATTGTATATGATGGTGCTGCTAACCCACCTACTATACGTACGACGGTAAATCAGCATCTGATTTCTTTTACTGCTGATGATTTACGACAGCTACTGCAGCTAGGAACTCCTGAGCAAGAAGCTGGTCCGGCTGCTTATTCAGCTGAATTTATAGAAGGAGCTCTAGGTCGTATAGGTTATTCAGGACCTAGGAGAGGACGTCAGCTTGTCAAGGCATTTGTACTAGGACAGTGGAGATTTCTTTTTACTATTATAGTATCTATTTTTGGGAATAAGAAGTCAGGATTAGATGAGCTTAGTTCTGAGTTGATGTCAGCTGTACTGTCACTGGTTTATAACAAACCATACAGTTTTTCTTCTTATATCTTTCAGTCCTTCAGAGGACAGATCATTGGAGCTGCTAGGACGTTGTTTATTCTTTATCCTAGATTTTGCATGCTTCTGATTCGAGCTCAAGTTCCAAACTTACCAGCTTATGTAGCTGATTTTCAAGTTGAGACCATAGGATTCAGAGGTTACAACGCTTGTTTTCTGTTATCCAAGCGTAAAGATGAGATTAAACCTGAGGCAGCTGATCTTTTTGGGCATCTTCTTGATGCTGATTATGTTGCTCCACCAAACAATGGTTGGATGGATGCTGGAGCTCACGTTCAAGCTCAAGAATAACAACAACAAGCTCAACCTCAACCAGCAGCAAAGTCACAGGAGCTCATTGAGGATGTTTTACATCAGGCTGAACACCCAGGACAGCAACTTGTGCCTGAGCTAGCTGCTGAGGTTCTACATGAGGTTTTAATACAGATTGATGATGCTACTGATCCTTGCTACGGGATATTGATAGTTATGTTGCACCACCTGAGGTAATTTTATAATTATATAGTAAAATAGGTACTTAGTTGTTACATTATTATCATATTATTATTATATAATGCAAATGTAATAGATATTTAGTTAATTAGATAAATTTTTTGATTATAAAATATAAATATCATTATGATCTGGGAGCTGAGACTGCAGACCCAGAGGTCACTCGACCTGAGGGTGAGCAGGGACAGCTTGATAGATCTGAGGGTTTACCTTCTAAGGTAATTATCAGATTAATCATAAATATATAGAACTTGTATGATAGAGCTTTTAGCTAATCATAAATGTTTAATATATTAATATTTAGGATTCTGATATTGGTCCATCTGGAGGCCGTGATGGTGAATCGGCTTCAGATGATGATGATAGTACTCCTTCTCCACCTCCAGATGCTGGTTATATTCGATATCGATCTAGGATGATTCAATATCCAGCACTGAAGGAAAAGAGAAAGGCTAAGGAAGTTGACCCAGACTTCAGTATTATTGACGAAGGTCCTGAGGAAGAGGATATACCTTGTGAGTCCCTAATCACTATTATGTTAGTGATTATGAATTGTTAACAGTGAGTTAATTGTAGAAGGGGGGGGGTTGAATACAATTAAAAACTATCTGTTTTAATATGTTAACTTGTTTAGCAAGTTTTTAACCGTATTAAAATGAAAGCAATATGAACACAAATATATAAGTAAGATAAGCAGTTCAGTTGCTGATGCAATACTAGCTGAAAGATAAATTCTTTTATTGATAAAATTTATCTATTGTTGATTGCGGAATAGATTAGCCAAAGCTAATCTAAATCAAACAATACAGCTCTTACAAAAGGAGATGAGCAGTAGTGGACAAACACGCTAACTTGCTCACTCGCTGAGGTGGACTAATAGTGGACAAACACGCTACTAGTTCACTCGCTGGTGTTGTTTGTATTTTAGACAAACTAGTTACTGACAAACAAGTAACAATACAAACAATCGACACACAATGGAGTACAACATTCTACGCTATTTATAGACGCTGAAACCCTTAAATTCAGGATCTGGAAGGACACGTGTCGCTGCTTGATTGGTGAGGTAGTTGAGATGTGATACATCATGGTTCGACATTCTGTCTTGGGAAATATCACCTTGTACCATAAACCAATCAGATGCTGTAACATCCTCTCCACTAGTCTGGTAATTTCTTAATTTAATTTGATTATTTAATTGTTTTAGGAATTACTTGATATTATTATTATATTGTGAAACTTAGATAAATAAGTTCCAGAACTTATTGTGGATAGTAAACTATTAGTTGTTTTAAATTATTACAGATGACGATAAAATAAAATTAATATTTTTGCAAATGATTTTAGGTTCCAGACAATAGGTTTAGAAGGGGTAAAAAGCTTAAGCAATTAAACAGAGTCGGTTTGATGAACCGACCCTTATAACCTCAAATGTCCACAGCTTTCTTATTCTTCTCCTATCCAAAATTCATTTTAAACTTGCAAACTCAAAGTAACCATAAGCAAATTAGCAATTAGTTAGTGATTCTGTGAATTTGAATTCGAAACAGCAACAACAACATCATCATCATCTGCATCATATCATCTTCATCTTCACCAAGAAGTGAGTTCAATTTTGAGTTTTATAAATTGGGGTTTTGAGTGATTAAACCAAATTAAAGATTGTTATGTTGCTATTTGGCGTTATTAGGTGGTATATGATGTTAGTAGATGTATTAGAAACCATAGAATTGAGTTCCTTGAAGTTTTGGTGAGATTTAGTTCGGAAAACTAGTAAGAACAGCGAAATTCGCAGTTCTCAGTTCGTCTTGCGAACTGAGATCATGCTGCGAAGCGAACCGAGATCTTGCGAACTGAGATTTTCTCTTGCGAATCGATTCGCTGTGATGCGAGTTGAAATTGTGAAGCGAGTTGAGTTTTGCTGTGCAAATTGAGTTCTGCGAGCCGAGATGGCTGTGCGAACTGAGTTATTTCGTTGCGAGTCGAGTTTCTGCGAACCAAATTGACGTTGCGAGTTGAGATAGTTGCGAACCGAGTTTTTTTACAACTTTTTATTTTGTAAATTTTGAAAATGCGTAAAGTCTTTTCGGGGTAACGGACAGGTGACAATTTCACTAACTCGGATTGGATTGAAATTCGCATGGTCACTCGGAAACGACCTAATGATCCCGGCTCTATTCTAAGAGTCTAGGCAGTTTTTGGAAATTCGGGGTCATCTAGGGCCCGAAAATGGCATTTTTCAGTTTTTAAACGTCATTTCGGGATTTTCTAATTTCATTTTGAATGAAATTTTGTTTGACTATACTTCAGGGATTACCTGATTTGATAAATATGATATGATTATGATTATGGAACGAATTTCTAACTTATATTTGATTTTCTGTTTCAAATCAACCTAAGACTCAGTGATATAAAAATCCTGAGTGTGGAGACGTCAGAGGTATCGGTGAGTGGATTTAGAACTCACCTTTTGATTTAGTTGTAATTGTTTGGTTGCAACAAGTAAACGTAGATATGTGTTAGACTGTTTAGTCTTGATTATTGACTATGAATCTACGTGATATGTGAATATATGTGTATCAGATTATTGAGGTCAACGTGTAGTTGGACTTTTGGTTATTATGTGAATTACACAGGTTTTGATTCATTTGTTGTGTTTGAGACCTGTGTATGAGTTTAATAACCAGTAGTTATCGGTCTATTCTGTATTGGCCATACAGATTGACGTTAAGTGTTCTTTGGGAATCCCCGGGTATTATGATATCCCAAGAGCCACCGATCCTCATTGAAATATGTGTATTTACGATTATTTGGTGTAAACTCATAGTTAAGCTAAGTTGAATTGTGTGTGATAAATCTATTCACTTAGCTTTGTGCTAATCCCTCATATTACTTCCTGCAGATTTTGTTTACTATGTGGGTATTCAGGAAGTGGATGCTTCGGCAGGGAATGTTTGACGACTTGCGACTCTGATATGGTTTTGTATAAACCTTGTTTTGTAAAATATAATACCCCGTTTGTGTAATGTAGTTTCAATAGTTTTAAACTATTGTGTATCTGGTTTGAAAAATATTATACACTTTTTATGATATATATTAATGAACTAAGTTTTAAGTCAACGCTTCCAAGTTAAATTGTATAATATTCATGTACTGAATGAGGGGTGTTATAGATGCTTCCACGTTACTCTTTTCAAGTTACGAGGAACACATGCTGCGCTGTAATAACGCCGAATGTCAACTCCTTATTTAATGCGGCATTTAATGCTACAGTCACTGATAGATATATCAATCCTCCTCATTCTCGATGCGAGCTAACATGCTCTAAAGAATGACTTGAACAGCTAATCTTCAGTGACTTCTTTTATTTAGCAAAAAGAAGAACTCAAGAAGACTTGGAGACTCTCGCTGATAGATGAGTATCAGCGACACACATAGTTGAGTCTTTGATCTTTATAAGTTCTTCATCTTTTGTTGGTCTAAGATACGAACAGCGATCATGAGACCTTCAGCGACAGTGAGCTTGACTTGAATCATTTTCTTCATGGAGAGTTCTCTTATTGAGTAGGACAGAGACTGTGAATATAAGATATGATCAGTGACTTCACATTATCAGCGATTAATGACTTCAACGATTTCCTATATAATCTCCCCCTTAATCCTTATGATCAGTGACCACTTGAGTTCAGCGATCAGTGACTCAACAATCTCCCCCTAAATGGTTTAAGTCAAAGCTCCCTTAGACAAACTAGTTGCAGAAAGATTTAGTCTCTGATGATAAGTTGGTTGTTCAGAGACTTGCACTTGTAAATATTTGTTACTGAAAGGTTTATAGTCTCTGACGGTAGATTGGTCGCCCAGAGACTTGTACTTGTAGTTTTTCTATTTCAAGCCTCATTTATATCATGAAATAAATATTTACAAGAGACTAACTATTACAAAAGATCTAATTTATTTATCTCTCCAAATCTCCTCCTCTTTCACTATGCCAAGCTCGGCTTCAAGTTCATACTTGTCTTTGGAGGGCAGGTATCTGAATTTTCTTGCCAAGGCTTCATCGAGAATAGCTTTTCTGATTTTTGAATTTGTAGGAAGCATGCTTGCTGACCTGATTAGGTGTATGAGTTGTTCTTGATCAACCTTTTCAAGTTCAGCTTCTCTCTGAAACCTAAGGGCACCATTTAAGTCCCTGTATACCAGACCCTTCTTCCCCTCAGTGACTTCATGTCCTTCAAGCTTTGGCACACCAGTAGGGATAGACAGATTTAACCTTGAAGTGTTGGGAATTCGATAGATGCTGCTAGTGCCTGACCTATACCTCGGGCTTGGTGGCTGAACAATCTCTTCACCAAATGTGACAGTATCTTCTGGTCTGAGAAGTTGCAGTGACACCATCTTTTGATATAGCCTATCAATCTCTTTCAGGACATCAGCTTTAGCTCCACTTGTAGAGTGGCTGATAGCAAGCCTGATTTCATTCCATTCTTCTCTGTGCAGCTTGCATACTTGATCAAGTAGCATGGCTTGAGTCTCTGAACCTCTTTGAATGAGTAGCTGAGGTTGAGATTGATTCTTAGACTTCTTCAGTTTTACCTTGGTAATAGGTGCAGGGTTTGATCTCCCTGTCATACGGGCAGCAAACCTCTTTCTATCTATCTCATCCCATTTTCTATCCACTGCTGTTCTAACAGCTCCCCCTTTCTTTTTAGAGCTCTTGCTAGCTGACGTTTTCAGTTTCTGTTGCTCTAGCTCACTCTCTTCTATTTCAGCAAGTACCATGGCAATTGCAGCATCAGACTCTTCTTGTTCTTGCTTTTGTTTAAGCAGTCTAGCCCTTTCATTAGCATCTTTAGAGCTCAATTCCAGTAGGTACGCTCTATCAGCATCTGATTGCTCTTTCAGCAACCTTTTCCTTTCTTGTTCCTCTCTTAACTCAGCCTGAAAGGTAATTTTCATTATCATCTCCTGCTTCCTGTCCTGTCTTGCCTTTATTTTTCTGGCAATTCGCTGTTCTTTTGTCTCATCAGGACAGAGGGTTTCTGAGGCTGAGTCAGAGGAAAGGCATGCTGTAGGGGAAGTGTCTGAAGTGGTAGTGTTGGAGGGAGTTGCCGTGGAGATTGGTATTATTGTTGCTGGAGTAGGTGTGGTAATTTGGGTGAGTGTAGTTGTAGTTGTTGTGGGTGAGGGTAGGTTTTGGGTTGCTGGTGTAGATGAAGGTACAGTTACCTCAGATACGACAATATGTGATTAAGGGTCACTGACCTATTGTTTCTTTGATGGAGGAGTAGATGCAGGAGAGGTGTCACTGGTCCTTTTTCTTTTAATGATAGATGATATGGGTTGCTGATCCTCCATATTTACATCATCTTCATCTTCACTTTCTGAACCCTGACCATTTCCATGACCACCTCCCTGACCATCATCATTGTTGTCATCATCATCATCAACATCATGCATGATGGTATCATCTTCCTCATCATCAGATACATCATCTACCACCTCCCTGTTCATCCACTCCCAGCGAGCCAGTTCATGACTCACTGAGGTACCCTCTACCCTAGCAGCCTCATCCACTGCCCACTGCTGTACTAGCCCATTATAATTCCTGAGCTCTTCAGCACTGAACTCAGGAAAGCATTCAGCGACATCCACCATGTCAGTAGCCATCTCCATATCAAACCCAATGCAGTTCAGCAACTGCAAGGGCTTCCAACTCAGGTTGCTCAGCGATTAGACGTAGTGCATAAGTGTTGAGCACAATGTCCCTGTGAGCTTTGTTTGTCAGCGGATCAGTCATTTGAAGGGGCATCTCAGGATCAGAGACTGAGACAGAAATATCATCTTCTTCTTCACTCTCCCCCTGACTGGTTCGCTCAAACTGATCTACTGCCCTGAGAATTTGATCAGTGAAGTTAGCATTTTCCTCTCGCAGGGCAGCGACCTCAGCTCTAGTCTGATCAAGCAGTGAAACAACCTGCGGAAGCACCTTGACAACTTTGTCAGGGTTGAAAAGATAGTTGGATACAGAGATAGCCAAGTCATTTTGGTTGGTGGTGAGCTGGGCAATGGCAGTGGCATGAGTAGTAAAGTTTGTGGTGGAGGTGGAGGCTAGCTCAGTGACTGCATGGTTTATTACAGCACTAGCCTCAGCTACTGTTTGCACCCTCTCACTGACTGATGTACTCCACGGTTCAATGGAGTTATAGACATCAGTGAGAGCAGTGACGGCTTTCTGGAGGACAGAGACATTGCCTATAAGTGCCTCACGGTCAGCAGTGAGCATCTTAATTTGGGTTTGAGATGAGGCAATGTACTCCATCAGTAGCTGATCTGATGTGGAGTGGGTGGAGGTATTTGGGGGAGTAGTTGTGGGGGGTATAGTGGGAGTAGGTGTAGAGTGGACTGCCTGGTCAGTGGTTGTGGTCTGACCAGCAGCAGTGACTTAAATGTTGTCACTGGAGAAAGAGGTGGGAGATAGCTCTCTGATAGGAGAGTTAGATGTTGGTAGAGGAATGGGTTGGGTGTCCTCTGAGGTGTCCATGGGCATGATTTCCTCATCATCAGCTTGTGATTTAGCTGATGGTTCATTGGAAATAGAGGTAGCGACCTGTATCTCACCATGGGTCAGTGGTGAGACATTGACAGCCGATGAAGTGATAGATGAGAGATGGCCCGGGTCTATAGCCAGTGGTGTGACATCAGCAATGAGTGTGTTATCACCCACTGATGTCACTAGCCCTTTGAGTGAAATGTCACCCTTTTGTGAGGATGACAAGTGGCTGGGTTGACTCAATCTGAGGGTGTGGGATGCACCCGAATCACTGCTAATAGTGGTTTGATCCACTGCAGCTGTCTGTAATTTTCCCTTTTTAGAGCCACTGGACTTTCGGGAGTCCAGTGAAGCAGGTAAAGTTGAGGGTTTAGCAGTGGTGCCCTCAGCAACTGAACGTACAGTCACTGATTCACCACTGGCATCCGTAGATGTCTTCTTTGAGCTATGTCCCTGAACCTTTAATGTCAGGGACCCTAATTTGGATTTTTTCTTGGGAGCAGTTGGTGGTTTCTTGATTGGTGGTTGACCAACAGTAGTCACTGGGGGTGTGGTCAGTGACGTGGTCGATGGGGGGCAGCAACTGACATTTGTACAGAAGTTACAGGCTGGGGTGCAAGTATCCCCGGGTGTTTCATGAAAGCAGGTAACACCGCAGTCGCTGGTTTGGCAAAGATTTGAGATCCTACCAGGGTCGGCTCAAGACCTTGAAAAGATACCCTATCATAGGCATCAAACTGATCACTGAAGATCAGTGAGAGAAACCTAGGGTAGGGTACATATTTGGCCCTGGCAGGCTCAGCGACTTTGGTGATCAGTTCATTGAAGATCATACTTACATAGTCAACTCGTAGAGAGTTGACCAATGACCAACTGATCTGGGCCTCCAGGGAGCTGAATTGATCATAGCTCCCTGATTTTGTACCCAAAGATTAAATGACATTGGTGAAAATGGCATTCCAAACACCATCCATTTTAGTTTTGTGGACCGTAGAGTACTTACGGTTGCCACTGCCATCGACTGAGTATTTACACTCAATCTCAGTAAGATCGACGAGGCCTTGTTTGGCTACGTCGCTCTCTGGCAGCGACTCGTACGACTCATAGGTCGGGAGATGTAAAATGGACCGGATGGTGTTGGCAGTTATGGTGATGGGATAGTTACCATTGTCGATAAAACCCTGGAGTTGTGAAACACCAGAGACGACAGAGTGAGTGCAGGTATACTAGAACTCACTGAGCCATTCTGGGTTCATTTCCCCAGGAGACAAGGTAAGAGCAGGGAGGATAAAGTGATTTTTGAGAAAGTTTATCACCTCCGCATACTCTAGTTTAGGGCAGGTTACATTTCCCAAATAGTTAGATTTGGGAACTGTAACAACAAGCGTCTCACTGACCGCAGAGGCTCGAAGAGCTTTAATCTCTGGGGTCGGTGTGTAAGCATTGTTGAAAAACTTAGTTCTAGCCATTTTTAAGAAAATTAGGTTTCCTTTTTTTTTTTTTTTTTTTTGCTTTTGCAGAGAAAATGAAGAAGATGAAGTTTTGAAAATAAGAGAGCGTAAAGAATGAAAAGGAAGATGAGTCTCTGCTTTTATAGGGTTACGGATGTACAGATTATGTGGTCAAAACGAGTATGTACGTGGTCAAAAAGTGGTGGTTGATGGTAGGGGAGTAGGGTGATGATGGTGGTGTGTGGTAACATTAAATGGTGATGGGAGTGGTACGCCGGAAAGGTATACGAGGTGTCAGAAAAAGTGTACCTTTTCGAAGTCCCATGAGATATTTAATAAAGCATTTATTAGGAATATAAATCGTTAAAATATTAAATACAAAATGTATTAAATGTAAAGGAATATATGTCGAAATAAATGCCATATTAAATAAGAAGAAACTTTGCTGATACATTACATCTCAGCGAGATGAAAATAAGTTATATCTCAAAATAAAATAAATATTATGTCTCATATTTGATTTCGCTGATCAGATTACAACTTAGAATACTAATCTAATCAGCTAGCCAAATTGTGAAGCATAAAACATATTTTATTTATGTGATATAAAGAGTTTTCATGTGTAGTTACAAAGTATACAATTTATTGATCATAACTATGCTAACTTATTATTCTTGCTGATTATATCAGTGAGAATAATAGGACAGCGAGTTAGAACTATAAGCCATATATTCTGTAAATACCTTTTATTCAACAATCAGGTTTTAATCATTTAAGTTCAACATTCCCAACTCGCTGATGAGAAAGGTGAATCTTTTCTCATCTAAAGGTTTTGTAAATATATCAGCGAGTTGGTAATCAGTTGGAATGAAATGCAGTTCAATGTCACCTTTCATGACGTGGTCCCTGATGAAGTGATATCTGACATCAATGTGCTTTGTCCTTGAGTGCATCACAGGATTATTTGCTATGGCAATAGCACTTTGACTGTCACATTAAATTGGAACATTGCCAAAGTCAAAACCATAGTCAACGAGTTGATTCCTCATCCACAGAATTTGAGCAGTGCAAGCTCCAGTAGCGACATATTCAGCCTCAGCAGTAGAAGTTGAGACAGAATTTTGTTTCTTGCTTGACCAGCTTACAAGCTTTTCTCCTAGAAACTGACAGCTACCAGAGGTACTCTTTCTGTCCATTTTGCATCCAGCATGATCAGAATCTGAATATCCCTTCAGTGAGAAATCTGAACCAGATGGGTACCAGAGACCAAGATTTGGTGTACCCTTCAGATATCTGAATATTCTTTTGACAGCGAGCAAATGGGATTCCTTTGGATCAGCTTGATACCTAGCACATAGACAAGTAGCAAACATAATGTCTGGTCTACTAGCAGTTAAATACAGCAGTGACCCGATCATTCCTCTGTAAGCAGTGATGTTTACAGATTTACCATCAGGGTCAGCATGTAATTTTACTGCAGATGACATTGGTGTAGCAAGGGATGAGCAGTTAGTGAATTCAAATTTCTTTAATAAATCTTTAACATATTTTCCTTGATTTATAAAAATACCAGTCTTGGTTTGCTTTATTTGCAGACCAAGGAAAAATGTTAGTTCACCCATCATGCTCATTTCATAACTTTTAGTCATAAGGTCACTGAATTCCTTGCACAAGTCATTGTTAGTAGACCCAAATATGATATCATCAACATAAATTTGGACCAATATGACATCTCTCTTATCCTTTTTGATAAATAGGGTGCTGTCAATTTTGCCTCTGACATACCCACATTTAGTTAAGAAAGTAGAGAGAGTGTCATACCAAGCTCTAGGAGCTTGTTTTAGTCCATATAAAGCTTTTTCCAGCTTATAGACATAACCTGGATGCTTGGGATCAGTGAATCTGGGTGGTTGCTTAACATACACTTCTTCCTGCAGCTTTCCATTCAAGAAGGCACTTTTCACATCCTGTGACACCCCGCAAATTCGACATAATTAAAAACGCAATTAGCACGCACATCTAGGCTAATTCCCTACTTGAGTGAATTCACAACACATTTTAGAGGTAAGTCTAGCAATGCCCAACTAGTTAATACGCATAGTATTACATTTCGTAATTTGTTATAATTACGTACGAAACAATTGGAACAAGCGCGACAAAAATATACGACTGTTGGTGATCAAAATTACTTAATAAAACGAGATTATTAAATAACATAAACGTTTATTAAATATTATGTTGATAATATTCACAATGTATTTTGTTGCAAATAACATTTATTTCGTACAAATGAAACAACTCAAAACCCATTTGTAAAACTAAAATAAAACAAATTTATAATTTTATTACTCAACTAAATTATTTTAAATAAAAATATTACAACTAAAAGTATAATCGAAAACATATTTAAAAACCTATCGTTTAAAAAAAAAAACATTTTAACGTTTAACGATCGGGTAAACGAACACGGACTAAATATCACAAATTGAGAACAAAAACCCCTCCTTTGGGGGACACAAAAATCAGCCCCAAAACCCACTCCACTCCCAAATCCCTTTCATTTCTCATTTTTAACCAAAAACACACAACTCCTCTCTCTCTAATTCTCTTTCACCACCATCATCCAAAAACCATACAAATCACCTAAAAACTACACCAAAAACGCATTGAATCACTTAGCTCCTTTGGAATAAAACGATCATGAGACCACGAGCTACACTCCCACCTTTTCGGATTTTAAAACCGACACGCGTAAGTTTCCGACATTTTCCAAAAACTCTTAAATCTTGCTATTTCCTTTGATATTTCGTGTTTAAATAACACATACTATCATGTTTTAGTGTTCTATCGACTGATTATGTCCAAAAAATCGACTTGAAATGTGTTTAAAAACCAAACTCGCACTAACAGCTACATCTGCGAACTGAGATGCGTCTCAGCTCGCAGATCGTACTGCGAACCGAGATTGACCTGCGAACTGAACCTGCGAACTGACCTGCGAACTGAACTGACTGCGAGTCAAGACTTGCGAGTTGAGACTTGCGAACCGAACTTTGGCCTGCGAACCCAACTCGGTTCGCAGCCTACTTTGCCTTGCGATTCCAACCTCACCTCGCACCGCGAACTCAGTTCGCAACACCATTTCAGTCCGCAGCCAGACTTGGTTATTTTCCTCGATTTTTTTTAAATTTTCGATACGTTTTTAATAAAGCAATGTAGTAGAAATAAAAATTTTCCAAGCTGACCTGGCAGCTCGACCCCAGCCAGGGGCTCTGCCCCTTGGACCCCGCCAGGGGTTGCCACCCCTTGGACCCCGCTACTAGGGGCGCTGCCCCCGGACCCCCGTACACAATTTCATACTTTATGAAACACAATGAAACACTATGATAATACTTTCAGAGATTATTATTATTACCAACGAGTCGTATACATTTTCAAAACTTCAAACATAAACATCGAGCAAACAATTGGACATAACTTAGTTGTACGAACACTAGCATGGATGGTTAAACTTAGACCTCCACATACTTACTAAATCTCATACGTTTAGGGCATTAGGGGATTTCGACTAGACTTATTGGACTTTAGGCTTTGCTAGCGCTCGAACCTACTCAACTCAACAGGTGAGTTCACAGCCCCACTTTTAACTGTTTTACTGCTTCCAACTTGGGGTGAGAAACATAGTCAACTGTTCTACTGGTTGCCATAACTACTTTTGCTTACATGATTGTTTATCATACTTGTTTACTCGCACGATTTGAGTACTTTGAACTGTTTGAACTGCTGAACCCTTACAACAAAACTGGTATTTATGAAATGACATTTTCATTTCCATACTATAAACGTGATAAAAACTTGTTTGGTAAACCGGAGAACGACCGGTACTTTTTATGAAAACGTTGGAGAACGACCAGCAACGTATTTTAGTGCCAGAGAACGACTGGCCAAGTGGACGGGAGAACGAGCCGTGCGTATTTGGATGGGAGAACGACCCATGCGTTTTTTGACCGGAGAACGACCGGTACTATGTTTCGCTGGAGAACGACCAGCAGTATTTATTGCCAGAGAACGACTGGCCGAGTTGGACAGGAGAACGACCCGTGCGTATTTAGACTGGAGAACGACCGGTACTATTTTGTAAACGCTGGAGAACGACCAGCAACGTATTGCAAACTGTGTTTTGGGTAACATCCCATGTAAACGGTATTTTGGGTAACATCCCACGCAAACGGTATTTTGGGTAACATCCCACGCAAACGGTATTTTGGGTAACATCCCACGCAAACTGTATTTTGGATAACATTCCACAAAATGATTACTTGACTACTATGGCAATAACTATTTGTGAACGTATTGGTTTCAACAACTATGCTTACAAACTCGATTCAACTATTGCAAATATAAAACCTGTGAATTCACTCAACCTCGTTGTTGACTTTTTACTATGTTTTTCAGGGAATTAGCAGCACACGTAAGGACCGCCTGCACATACGGATTCTAGGCGACCCACGATGAAACTAGGATGCCAACTTTTGACAACTGGATTTCTTTTATATAACTAATCTGTTTTAGTCATATTTATAAAATCTACTTTTGTAAACTTAATAACTTTCACATTTGTACGATTTGATAAATTGTAAACTTTGTAACTATTACATTTGGCATCTTAATATATTATGTTATGTTGTAATCATAAGCTCTGATATGTATGCATGTACTGTGTATTGTGGCACTCCCCATACTTAACTAAACGCTTCCGCTAAACAAAATCGACGAATTTGGGGGTGTTACACATCCATTTGGTATACTTTGAACTTCTTGTGAGCTGCATATGCTAAGAACAACCTGATTGCTTCAAGTCTAGCAACTGGTGCAAAGGTTTCATCATAATCAATTCCTTCTTGCTGACAGTAACCTTGTGCAACCAGTCTGGCCTTATTCCTTATCACAACACCATCAGCGTCCATCTTGTTTCTGAACACCCATCTAGTTCCAATCACAGATTTCCCAGCTACTTGAGGTACTAACTTCCACACTTTATTTCTTTCAAACTGAGATAGCTCATCTTGCATGGCAGCTATCTAGTGATGATCAGTGAGTGCCTCATCAATCTTTTTGGGTTCCATCAGTGACACAAAGCTTACAAACAAACAAAAGTTAGCAGTCGCTGATCTAGTCTGGACTTTGGATTTTGGATCACCAATAATCAATTGATTATCAATATGTCTAGTCCATTTAGTCACTCGCTGAGGTTCAGCAGTGACTTGATTATCCAGAGATGATCCACCAAACACATCAGCATCAGAAGCATGATTAATGTTTAAGCTTTGATATGGACAGTGAGTGTTGTCATTTTGATGCAGATGGTGAGATGATGATGATGGAATATCAACAGGCAAAGATGAAGTTCCTGAGTCATTTTTAGCTAGAGTAGAGCCAGAAATGCCTTCAGGGACATCTTCTTCCCTTTCAGAATCTGATGGATGAATCTCATGCTTGTCATCACTGATTGTATTAAAAATAAGATTTTCATAGTCTTTTGGATCAGTGAGTGATTTATCATAAGATTCATCAAAGGTAACATCCATTGATTCTTCAATACATTCCCTTCTTTTATTATAAACCCTGAAAGCTTTTGAAATGATTGAGTAACCAACAAATATACCTTCATCAGCTTTGGGATCAAACTTTCCTAAGTGATCTCTTTTGTTTAAGACATAGCAGGTACTGCCAAAAACATGAAGAAAACTTATGTCAGGTTTTCTCCCCCTTAGCACTTCATAGGCTGTCTTATCATGTCTCTTGACAATCAGAGACCTATTCTGAGTGTAGAGGCAGTATTGACTGCTTCAGCCCAGAAATGGGTCTTAAGACCAGCATCTATGAGCATTGACCTTGCTGATTCAATCAAGGTTCTATTTCTCCTCTCTGCAACACCATTTTGTTAAGGTGTTCTTGGTGTAGAGAAGTTTTGAGAAATACCTTTTGAATCACAAAAACTTTCAAGGTCAATATTTCTAAATTCAGTGCCATTATCACTTCTTAAATGTTTAACTGAACAATCATTTAAGTTTTCCGTCTTTTTGATAAAGGATATGATTTCCTGTGTTGCATCACTTTTGGCTTTGAGAAAGAATACCCAGGTGTATCTGGAGTATTCATCCACAATTACCAAGCAATACCTTTTACCACCAAGACTGGGAGAACTCACTGGACCAAACAGATCCATATGCATCAGTTAAAAACATTTTGTCACTGAAGATGTTTGTTTGCTTTTGAATGAAGAGCTGTGATGCTTTCCCTTCTCACATGCTGAACATAGCTTGTCTTTGTCATAAGCTAGCTTTGGAAGACCATTTACCAAGTCATTCTTGCTGAGCTTGCTGATGGCCTTGAAATTCAGGTGAGAAAGACGCTTATGCCATAACCATTTTTCTTCTGAAACGGTTCTGGAATAAAAGCATGTTCCTGATTGTGTTGAGTCCATATTGACTACATATGTATTGCCTTTTCTTTGAGCAACTAGGACAGCGCTTCCATTCTTGTTGTAAACAACTCCAGATTCATGATCAAACAGCACTTTATTTTTGGCATCACAGAACTGACTAATGCTTAGTAAATTATGCTTCAGTCCTTCAACATATGCCACCTTCTTAAACATAACATTACCATTGGTCAAGACCCCATACCCTCTGGTCTTACCAATGTTGTTATCACCAAACACTACATCAGGACCTCTTTCATCCTGGTAGTCACTGAGCAAGGACTTACATCCGGTCATATGTCTGGAACAACCACTATCCAGATACCAAATTGTCTCTCTGAGAATGCACTGCATCACACACAAACAATTAGTTCAATTGATGAACCCATCCTGAGATGGGTTCATGGTGGTCAGCCTTTGGTTCAGGCTTGCATCAATAGTATCTGAATGCTCACTGATTATTTGTGATTTTGAAGATGATGTAGCTGAACATTCAGATACCACATGTTGACATACTAATGATGGTTGACTGAGTGAAACTTTTGATGATGAACAATCTAATGACACATGCTGTCTACTTCCACATTTGTAACATTTTTTATTTGTGGACTTAGATTTCTTTGACTTATTGTTCACACTGGATGAAGACTTAGAAGTTCTCAGATTTACTACCTCATTTTGCTTCTTTGACTTCAAGTCACTGATGACGAGGTCATCAGTGACTGGAGTGTCAGAAGTGAAGTCGCTGATAGATTCTTGATCATCAGTGATAGTTTTGACAAGAGCAGTGCAAGTAGTTGATTCATAAATTTCTAGTTTCTTTAGTTCATCAATACTTGCAGCAATATCATAACTATTAGTAACCTGTGAACTTCTCACAAAGTAATTTGGTTTAGGCTCACTGAAAGTTGACATTGGTTCGAAGACAAACTCTGAGAATGTTTCATCAGGATTGAATATTTGATCAACTTTGGTTGCATCAGCGAGAGCAGCAGCAGTTTCATAATCACCTCTCAGAATAGCCTTAACTTGTTTTGGGATTTGATTACTTATGCACTGATTCACTTTTAATGCAGATCTACACCATGACTTCATCACTTCATTGAGTTGTGAAAATTTAGTTTCAAATTTTACTTTTTCTTGAATGCATTTTTGATTTGCATGTATTTGTGCATCAAGATCAAGTGTAAGATTCTTTATTTTTAACAAATTTTCTTTTTGAAGTTGAAGTTTAGATGTTAAGTCACTGATCATACATTCTTGTCTTTTCTGAATGTCATGAGCGTTTGATAAGTCAACTATCAAAGTTTCAAAAATTAAATCTTTTTCAGTAGCTGATGCTGACTTAAAACAATGTACCTTGTAGAGAGTCTCTGGATCCCAGCCAGATGCTGAACATTTCTGTGCTACATCTTTGATGCTTCATGAAAAGCAGCATCGTCAGCCATCAGGCAGTAATCCCTGTCCAAACAGATCATAGCTTCTTCTTCATCAGATGATGAAGTTGAGTCAGAGTCGCTGATGGATCCTTCTTCAGCAATAAATCCTTTATTCTTTTTCTTTGACTTGGACAATTCCTTTAGCTTCTTGTACTTTGCTTTGTACTTGTTGTACTTGTCATTTCTGAAGCTGGGTTTTTGATCAGCGAAAGAGTTGACAGCTTTGGACCGACATTCAGCTGCAAAATGGCCAGGTTTGCCACATTTGTAACATCCACCTTTTGGTTTAGAAACCTCATTTGATGAAGCACTAGCAGATCTGTTGAATCTGCTGTTCTTTCTGAAGTTTGCAACCATCATGGCCATATCTCTCTCTAACTTCTCAAGTCCTTCGTCATAGCTGACTTCTGACTGATCATCAGCGACACTGCCTTCTTCTTCTGCGATCAGCGACTTTGAGCTCATCTTGGTGAGCTTTGCTTTCTGCTTTTGGTCAACTTCATCAAGCTCAGCTACAAGGGCATTAGAAATCTTTTGTCCTCCTAGTGCAGCACGAATGTGCTCACTTTGATCAGCTAGCTTCTCAGATTGTTTCCAATTAAGTAAAATTCCATAAACTTGAGTTAGATTGAGAAAGTTATAATCATTTCTTTGTCTTATGCATGTTGCAATGGTTCCCCAGATTTTCCTAGGTAGTAATTCTAGAAACTTTTCGACAACAAATCTCTGGTCCTTTCCTATATTTTCTTTTTCCATTTTATTAATTAAAGCTTGATATCTAGTATAGGTAGATGCCAGTGATTCATTGGGTTCCATAGCAAACAATTCATATTGACGAGTTCGATTAACTTCTCTACAGCGAATTATATCAGGAGTTCCAATATATATGTTTCTAAGAGTATCCCACATATGTTTCGCTGTAGTGCACAATCTAATGGACTCAAACACTTCATCAGGGAGTGCCAAGCTTATGTAAATTTTAGCTTGTTTATCTAGCCTTACCATACGTTTATCCTCATCTGACCACTGTTCCTCCCTTTTGGGCATAACCATTTCAGGTATAGCAGGAGTAGTTGCAGTAGCTGCAACTGCAGGAACAATAGTAGTTGGGGTGTATGGACCATTAGTAATTATTGCACAAAGACGATCATCAGCAAGATCTAAGAACATCATCATCCTGGACATCCAGGTTTCAATTCTAGATGGATCAAAAGCCGGTGGTTTGGTAGTGGAGCCATTTCCCTTCTGGTACTCAGAATCAACACAGCTGTATTTAACCGATTCCATTGCAGATCTATTTTATTATATTTAAACCAACTCCGCTCTGATACCAATTGTGAGTCCTTAATCACTATTATGTTAGTGATTATGAATCGTTAACAGTGAGTTAATTGTAGAAGGGGGGGTTGAATACAATTAAAAACTTTTCTGTTTTAATGTGTTAACTTGTTTAGCAAGTTTTTAACCGTATTAAAGTGACAGCAATATGAACACAAATATATAAGTAAGATAAGCAGTTCAGTTGCTAATGCAATACTAGCTGAAAGATAAATTCTTTTATTGATAAAATTTATCTATTGTTGATTGCGGAATAGATTAGCCAAAGCTAATCTAAATCAAACAATACAGCTCTTACAAAAGGAGATAAGCAGTAGTGGACAAACACGCTAACTTGCTCACTCGCTGAGGTGGACTAATAGTGGACAAACACGCTACTAGTTCACTCGCTGGTGTTGTTTGTATTTTAGACAAACTAGTTACTGACAAACAAGTAACAATATAAACAATCGACACACAATGGAGTACAACATTCTACGCTATTTATAAACGCTGAAACCCTTAAATTCAGGATCTGAAAGGACACGTGTCGCTGCTTGATTGGTGAGGTAGTTGAGATGTGATACATCATGGTTCAACATTCTGTCTTGGGAAATATCACCTTGTACCATAAACCAATCAGATGCTTCCACGTTACTCTTTTCAAATTACGAGGAACACGTGTTGCGCCGTAATAAGGCCGAATGTCAACTCCTTATTTAATGCGGCATTTAATGCTGCAGTCACTGATAGATATATCAATCCTCCTCATTCTCGATGCGAGCTAACATGCTCTAAAGAATGACTTGAACAGCTAATCTTCAGTGACTTCTTTTATTTAGCAGAAAGAAGAACTCAAGAAGACTTGGAGACTCTCGCTGATAGATGAGTATCAGCGACACATAGTTGAGTCTTTGATCTTTATAAGTTCTTCATCTTTTGCTGGTCTAAGATACGAATAGCGATCATGAGACCTTCAGCGACAGTGAGCTTGACTTGAATCATTTTCTTCATGGAGAGTTCTCTTATTGAGTAGGACAGAGACTGTGAATATAAGATATGATCAGTGACTTCACATTATCAGCGATTAATGACTTCAATGATTTCCTATATAATCTCCCCCTTAATCCTTGTGATCAGTGACCACTTGAGTTCAGCGATCAGTGACTCAACATACCTCTTATTACTCAACGCCGTAAGCGTTCTAGGACATTGACCATTCAGGATGGTATGTATTAATTATGGAGTTAAATAATCTTAACTTGTTGTTTATCAGGTATTGTAGCATGATACTTCTATCTAAGTGGAAAAAGAACTAAAGGACACTAACTATTGATAAGAGGTTAAAGGGAAAAAAGGAAATAGAGAAAAATTCCAACATGGGAGTAAGGGGAGTTGGTAGCATTCCCCTGGCTTTCCATTTCCAATAAGTCTGGGAGAAACTAGAAGACTAACTCCTTCCCCTCCTAGGGCTTCAGCAAGGTGTCCTCGCACAGAGACGGGAATCTCAGTACTATTCTAGCGCTTGTTGAATTGAAGGTATACCGCACACAGCGAGCAATTGAGGAAGTAAGCAAGCTGAGATAAGAGAGCACTTGCATAGTAAGCCCCTTGAAAAACATCCATAGGAACCTCCCCTCTCATATTCACAGTCTGAAGCACTAGAGCACTAGCACTAGCCTTTCACTCCCTTCTTGAGCACTAGCCTTCCACTGAGATCACTCCTTTCTTGTGTAAGAGACGCCTCTTCACGAGGGTGATTTAAGTGCAACGAAATGCCTTAAGAATATTAATTCTGTGACAGTTTCTCGAGATACATCACAAGTAGAGATGATGATACCGGTGGTTACTGAACCAGTATCTGTACCATCTGAGGTATGAGATAAACGTTTAGTATTATGAGTATTATAAATATTTAGATAGAGATTGAGACAGAGTTATCTGTAACAATTACTTCTTTAATTATATCTAACTTTATAGGCTGAGAAACTGCTTGAGTCAGTGGAACCAGAAATGGTCTCCAAGACTATTGAGGAGGGAGTTGCAGAACTGGTGCATGGTGCTCAGTTTCCGACCAATAAAGCTAGTAGATTTGCAGCTAGTCTTCTCAAGGAAGCTTTATCTCAAGCTATTCCACCACTTACACGTGAATCTTACATTGCTTCAGTGACACCGCCTGGACCATCAACAATTTCTGTTATTCCGACGACTGATGTTGAAAGGATTACATCCTTAGAGTCAAGAGTTAAGGAATTGGAACAGAGTACATCCAGGATTCCAGGGTTGTTGGCTGAGAATGTTTCTCTTGCTCAGCAGATGGTTCATATCAGTGAATCACATTTGACTCTGCTGAAGACTCATGATACTTTGCTTGCTGATTTTACTGCCCAGCGACTGAAGCTTGAACACTTAGAATGTTTGGTGTTGAGAGTGCATTCAGGACAGTCAGCTCAGGGGGAGATAATGATATATCAAGAAGCTTGTAAAGAGGATGAGTTAGCAAAGAAGAGAAGAGATGATAAAGATGATGATCCCAATGCTCAGAAAGATGGTGAGCCGACTGGTCCTTCAAAGACTGGTGAGCAAGCTATTATTCAGGGGGAGTCTGCATGTGGTGGTGTTAGTGGTGATGGTGCTGGTACAAGTGTTGCGGGTACAAGTGAAGCTGGTAAGACAGCTTAGACTTGTGTGGATATTTGTACTTAGAATTTAGTTGAATTATAATTGTAATTTATAATTGTAACTGAATAATTGTAACTTAATAGTTTTGGTAATATATTCGGCTTGAGATTATTATTACAAGTAAAATATATTATAAATTGTTTAAGTTATTTGATTCTGAAAAGTTAAATAAATTAGTGATCGAAAGTCTTCCGACTCATTGAGTAGTCATGCGGCATGTTCTGATTTATTTTAGCGGTCAAAGTTTATTTTAACTTAGACATTTTAGACTTGGGAGTTTTTATAACTGACAAGTTATAAATGTATGATTTTTAACTAGACAAATGATATATATAATTTAAAGATATAGTTGAAAGTTAAGTTGTTGTGATATAACAGTTCAATTAATTCTTGGAAATTATGTAAGGTAATTAATAGTGAATTTAAATGCTTGGTGATTATTCACAATGCATTAGAATTTAAAGTTAATTAATATTTGTTAAGTGTTTATAAGACTTAAGAATTCTTTGATTGATTCAAGATAATTAATAAAAGAATTATAAGCTATAAAGATTGGTTATACTAACACAATTGAAATAAATAATGAAATTTTTAGATTGATTCAGAGAAATCAATAAAAGAATTTATATTATTAATTTGATTTGTGTAGGTATGGAAATGCTAGAATTAAGTGACTCTGGAAGTGATATACTTGATGAAATCGATGAAGAAATTGATTTTGATCTTGAAGAAGGAGAATTTTTACTACCTGAAGATTGGACTGCTGTACCTGAGAATGTACAAGACATTGGTGTAGATCCAGATGCAAATATTGATGAACACCATGTGAGTCCATCTAGGACAGAAGTTATTATTGAAAATGATCAAGGTCCAACAGTTATCGATGTAGATGAAGAAATCGATGACTCAACCGATTCTGAAAATGATGAAATCTTGATTCCTACCAAGAATCCAGCAGTTTTTCTTTGAAAACTTCCAAAACAGAAAAAGAAGGTTGGAGTTTCTGAAGTTGATATAACTGGGAAACGGGAACCTAAAAGAAGGATTATTGGTTGGTACTTTGAATCTGAGCTGAAGCTGTTTGCTATTAAAAGGTTTGACAAAGTTCAGTATTTTGAGCGAAAGCTTGCAGTGTTTAGTTCTTTGCCTAGATTTGAGATTCGCGATTTGGCTCGATTATCTTTGAATAATCCTAGTGATGATTTTGTTGGAAAATATGTTGAACACATAATCAAGACTGAGGTTAGAGCTAATAAATTTGAAAAGATTAAGCCAAAAAAAGGAAAGACTATTAAACTGGCAGAGAGAAGTCAAAGGACCGGAAGAAGAAGAAAAAGAAAGAAGATTTATCCGTCTGTTAAGTGTGTACAGCAGATTCCATTGAAGACAATGCCACAAGATATTTTGGAAAATATGAAGAGTTGGCATGTGGATTCAGAGACTGGAGAAGCTGTCATGGTTGAATCTGATGATGAGGTTGAAGGTGGTGAGAGAGAAATCTTCAGAGTTTATGACCATCGACACCTAATGAACATGTCGAAGAAAGATTTGATAAAGTTGAATGAAAATAGAATTTTGACGACAGTAGCATGGGGTGATTTAGCACGTGATTATCAAATGATGGTTAAGACTTGTATCAAATTGAAGATTTATGCTGGAAGTAAGATTTACAAATAAAGATCAAAGACAACTTGAAGACATTATTGCATAGACGCTAGAGCTATTGTCAAGGGGGAGTCTGTTGGGACATGTATGTGTGACAACAGATCTAGCTTGTAATAGTACTAGTGATTACTGTAATCAAGTTTGTACAATTGATTTGGATTTGTAAATGATATTAGTTTGGTATTAATATTCATTAAATATATTAGTATGTTAAAGTATTAGACGAATATCGATTACGAAATTACAAATTAATCCTGCGAGATGAGATCTCAAGTCGCAGAACTTGATCCTGCGAGATGAGATCTGGGCTCGCAAGATTGACTGCGAACAGAGTTGAACTGGGCTTGGTCGTGGGTTGCGAGTTGAGTCGACTCGCAGAGCCCATCGGCCTACGAGCCGAGATTGACAGAAACATATAAATACTTAGCTAGGTCAAATCGGTTAATGACTTTTGCAATTCATTTTTCCAGAGAACTAAAAACAATTCTAAGCATTCTTAAGGTTAGGTATTGATAGATTAATATTAATTAATCGATACAAAACTTTATTGATTGATCAATTTGCTATTATCTTGTGAAACAACCCGTTCACATACCGTGAACCAAGTATCGAAACCTTGTTATCGATCCACGTACTAGGGACTTACATTTAAGTACCAAAATCAAAACGCACAAAATCGACAAAATCTCAAAATTTCCAAAAATTTTTCACTAAGTGACACTATGCGTCACTTCGTAAGTGACGCCCCTAGTGACACTTCAAGTGACGCTATAAGTGTCGGGTTTTCATATAAATATCCCTTTCACACGACACTCCATCTCATCACTTTCACTATTACCCTGGCGTCACTTCCACTGACATACCGTCACTTCGTTTGTCTCTGCGTCACTTCGACTAGAACGTTTTTCTTGATTTTTTGTTGATTTTGAAGCTTGGTTAGTGCAATCGGCCTATACATTCTTGTTCCCCATTTGATTACGCATCATTAGGTACAACTTTTACCTCTTGTAATTACGTATTCTTGATTTAATCATTAATTAGGGTTACGGGTTTAAAGTTTTTAAAGAAATCACTCGATTTGGGGATTGCTTTGTTAATGTTATATGCTAATAAATGGTGTGTTTTACTTGTCGTTATAATGTACACACTTTGGTAACCACGGTTTTCAAAAGCCCCAAATTTGGATCGATGTGATTTCTGGGTGTGAACAGTGACGCGATGATCTTCATCGTTGCGTCACTTCCTGTAAGTGACGCTATTTGGTAATTTAGAACCCTTACCGTCACTCATATAAGTGACGCCTTTCTATGCGTCACTTCTTTAAGTGTCGGGTTTAATGACGCTTAGGTTTATACCGTCACTCTTCTGAGTGACGCCAACCTATGCGTCACTTCCTTAAGTGACTGTATTAGTGATGCATTTGGTTTACCGTCACTTGTTAAATGACGCCTTCACTAACGCATGGTTTTATACCGACACTTCCTAAGTGTCGTACTTAATGATGCATGTTTTCACAACATCACTTACACCAGTGACGCCTTGGTAGCGTCACTTACTCAAAGTGACGCTATAGTTGATTTCTGATTTTAAACCACTGTTCTATGCGGTACTCCTTGAGTGTCGGTATTCGTTTATGCGTCACTTCCTAAGTGACGCCTAAAATCAGAATTTCAATTTTTCTTTTGATTAATTGAGCTTATTCTGTAACGATATTTCTGGTTTTCTTTTATGCAATTTAGTTATAGATGGCAGGAGTTGAACATGCAGATCTTCGGGATTATTATCGACGTACAAACACTCATCATAATATTGTAGCCTTTCTAGATTCGACGCACAAGTACTCAATTCTGTTTCGACCGATGATCAACTTTCTGCGACGATCAAGGATTCACCATACTATCACAGCTTCTACTCCAGTTTACATGAATCAGATCGAGTAGTTTTATGATCACGCCCTTATCAGAACAGATAATGATGTTCCGCATATCATATCCACTATGTTTGGACAACAAATTGAGATTACCCAGGATACGATTTGCCGCGTTCTTCAGTTCAATGTTACGCCTGAGATGCCGACCCAATTCGAGACAACTTTCATACTTGGTGGTCTTCAGAGGATGGGTTATCTGGAGAGTCATTTTCCTGACTTCCGAAAACAGTATCTCTGCCGGGTTTGGAGGTATTTGTGTCACATCATTATTGTTTGTTTATCGCCGCGGAAGGGAGGTTATGATGCTGCCAGCTATTCCACTCTATCTTTGATGTTGGCTTTGATTTACAACAAGCCGTACAACTTTAGTGGATATATCTTTGGGAATATGGTTGAGAATATAAGGGCTGGCAAGGATAAATGGTTACAATACCCTCGTTTTGTGCAACTGATTCTGAACGATATGAATTTGGGTATTGCACCTGATATGCGGTCGAAGCTGATTTCGATGCCGATGCTTTTGCGAGTTTTCAATGATCGTAGATTACCGCCAAAAGATGAAGCCTTTTTGGAAGATCGTGAGCTGTTTGGGCACATAGTCAATGAAAACTATGTTGTGCAGCTGAATAATGGGGTTGAGGATATTGTTATTCCCCCGGTTAATGAGGAAGATTTGGTTGATAACGAAGTCGCTCAGGATTTGGATGATATCGATCAGGTTGAGCGTGTTGACGAAGACGAAGATGCTAATGATGGTGGACCCACACCACCCGATTCTGAGGGTGATGTGCCTCCTCAAGAGGCTTTAGACGCGATTCACATGGTTGACCCGAGACGCTTTAAGCGTATTTTGAGAAGGATATTTTGGGGCAGGGTTCATGTACCAAGGAATCTGGGTAAGCGTCCAGTTGGGTCTAGTCCAACTTATGCTGATTTACCACATCGACGACGCCAGCGAACAGGGGTTGTTATTCAAGAACCGGGTTAACAACGTCCCCAACAACAACAACAACCACGACAACCTTCGCCAGCAGCGTTTCAGCAGCTTCTAGGTCAAATGGAGCAGTTGACCAAACGTTTTGATGATCAGGCTGCAGTTATTCAAGCTCAGGCTACTCAGATCAAGGAATTAGAGCTTAAGGCTGCACAGGTTGACGATTAAAGCTTCAGTTATCTGATCTTGGGTCTAGGTTGGTATTAATGGAGTCTGTTACAAAAGTTTCGGGGGAGGAGGGTCAGCGTACCCTGGAAACAAATGTAACGCCTCCCCCAAAACCAGCAAATGTACAAAGTTCTGATATCAATGAAAATATTGCTTTGGATTACTTTCTTGATGTTCAAGGTCAACCGAGACCGATTGCAGTTGATTATTCAAATATCAATCTCACGTATCTACAAAGTTTGATTAATCCGGTTGATGAAGATGATAGATCAGTTGATCCTGATGATGTAGAAATGGATGCAGAGGTTCCAGGGCCGGATGAGGTTTATATGGAAAACCCGAATCAAGAACCGGTGCCTGAAAGAGAACCTGAACCTATCCAGAGACAACCAGCTCAACCATATGATTTTGATGCACCAATCATTGAGTCGGATTCTTCGGAAGATGAGGAAGAACAAACATTTGAAAATATTCAGGAACAACCAACTGTTCAATCAGTTCCTGAATCGTCATCTCATTCAGTACCAGAGGATGAATCGATATCGGTTATTCGAGATTCGACAAATCCACATATGAGTTATTTTCCAGCCGAACCTAAATTGAAGAAGTGCAAATTTTTTGAGGTTCGAGGTGAACTTACAGGTTTGATCAAAAGTTGGAAATTTGATGCAGAAAATTTCTTGATTTTGATTAAAAGAAGAGACGGCGTGCAATATTTCAAACAAGATTTAATCATATTAGCACGTTGCCAAAGGTCGGATTAAATCGTCTTACTCAGCTGAACATAGTTAATCATACAGATGATCTTCGAGGAAATATGTTTCAGAAGCTTTTAAGGAAAGAGATCTACAACAAGACGTATATGTGGATTAGACCAGAGCTGGGAGTTCATTTCTGTTATAAGAAGAAAATTGATCCAAGAACTCAGGAACCAATAGTGAAATATCATTATCTGTCAGCTGCTTGTCTTAAGAAAGTTCCCTTACAGTCACTACCACTAGATTTTCTCAAGTATATGCGATATTGGTGGTTTGACCCTGATGCACAAGAAGCTGTTATTGAATATTCTACAAAGAAAGAGTCTGAGAAAGAAAAGACTGAATGGAATATCAAAGGAGCTCTTGGTAAGAATGTTCGTGTGTTTGACCCGCTCAGCCTTATTAATATGTCAAAGAATGATTTGAAAGCTCTCCACAAAAATAAAATGCGATATAATCAGATCGATCATGAGGAAGCTGTAAAATTCATAAAGGTTGTCGAGGTTTGTGTTAGAATGGGTGTTCATGCTGGTGGAACATTCCCAGAAGGATGGTGCTGATGAAAGATGTTTGAAGTATGAAGATTTTGAAGACCAAGTTGATGACACGGGGGAGTTTGTTGGTACATTTAGTATGTCAGTCAGTTGGTCTATCGAGTTGTAAGTGTCGTGAGTTAATTGTAATAGAAAAGTCGATTTTGTACTTAGCGACACTTAAGTTTAGTAGTAGGCGACACTTTCCTTAGTGACGCATAGCGACACTTAGGTAAGTGACGCATGAAGGCGACCACATGTGACACTAGCCAAGTGACGCATGTCTGCCAACTTGTGTTAGTATATAAGCAAACCTACGGCTTTCTAGCTAGGGTTGACGAAACCCTAGCACCATTTGTCGAAATTGCATCTCTGTAATCAAGCTAATAGCTTACGTTCATCAATACAAATACATATTATCAATATATACGTGTTTCAGTTTGTGTTTACATTTGTTTATTGTGATTGTTTGTTTCCGCCATTCAATCGTTGTCATCAATCACTTAGATCCACAGCTTAGGGGCACTCACATTTATTATAAAGGATAAACTTGAACACTATTTTGTTAGAACTTATAGGTTTAGAATTACATCATAAATGTTATGTACAAATATTCTTTCCCCCATCACCACTGCTTTATTGGTTCATCATAGTCACTACTACTATAGTTGTCATCAACTATCAATGTCTTCTACGTATAACATTCCACGGGTATTTTACTAGTTTTATAAAAAGAGTGTGTACATAAAAATGATTTGAAAAAAAATAGTAGTAATAAGGTACATAGATCACTAAATTGCATTCAAAATGTTAAATGCTTGTCGAAACTTGATTGTTTGAGAATGATTAAAATGTTGTCAAAAGACGTCGTTATGGTTATATAGTAAGTGGTGTTGTTTGTGGTTAAGATTTTGAGTTCAAAACTGAGTTGTGAAAAAACTCTGAAAAATTCAGCATAGATACACGATCGCGTAACCCCTAGCAGATCGAGTACCTTGTGCTAAATTTTTATAAGATGATTTCATATGTATAGTACGTGATCGTGTAGCCTTTACCCGGATCGCTTACTTGCCATTAAAGTGTGGGTACTACCAGTTTTTGTGAGTGTTTCGTTTCGATTTCAAATCTGATTTCCGTAACTTATACATTGAGTTTAAGATAACATTTCTAATTAAGTGGGCTATTGTATACGACTTTTTGAGACGAGTAAAAAAATCAGGGTGTATTTATGTAACATCTCAAAATTTAAGATATCATTTTAATAAGTAAAGAAATATCATTGTGGTAAAAGTAAAATATATTGTTTTAAGTTATTATTGTTTTAGGTGACATAAAATAATAATCACTGTGAATGGTTTTATGTTCCGAACAATAGGGTTAAAGGGGAATAAAATTAAGTGGATATGTACGCATGATCAGTTTTTATCCTATTCTTTTTTTTTTCTACAAACTGGAAAACATCACACTTCACAGAGGTGAGTTGCGAGAGAGAAAACATAGGGACAATTCAAGTAATCAAAATCAAGGATTTAATCTTCAAATTAAATTAGAGATTCTATCAACCTAATTCTTTCCTCCTAATCATTATGGATACTATGTAAGTGTTGATTTTTCATGTTCTTAACCTAGAATCTTGATTTTATGGGTTTTCATAAAGAATTATGAAATTAATGATTCTAATACGAAATTAAGTGTCTTATATGTTGAATTGATGATAGATAAGCTTATTAGTGAGTGTAGAAACTTTAAAATGAGTTGAAAATGAAGAATCATAGATGGTGTTCTTGAGGGTTAAATGGGTTTTGATGGATTAGTGATTATAATCCGAATTAGAGCTTATAAGTGGTTGAATTATGATATAAAAGTGAAATAATCATTGTAGTTAACACTAATTTGCTATAGAATTTAATTAATTTGAATTAGGTGTTAATGATCAAAGTGGGGTTTGATCAAATGGGTATGATTTGGTGATAATTCACCTAAATTGATGATTAGAAGTGTTGTTGGAGCTTTATTAGTGAAAATTGAAGTATGAAATTAAATGGCTAAGTATTTGGGTTAATTATGATATGATGAGGATTATGTCTAAGTTAATAAAGGAATATAATGAAGCAATGATTGAAATAATCAAATGTTAAAAGTGAATACGTAAGTGATTACATAGTTGAAATAAAGATGAATATGTAAAGAGAAATTATGTAGAATTAATCAACTCAAAGGGAATGATGGGTTATTGGTGTTGATTTGTCGAGTATGATGTTTATTAGTTGTTAAACGTGTTATTGTATTGATATGCTATATGCTAGGTGATCGAGAATGGTGGTCTTGCTAATCGAATGTGAAATCATACAATTGCCTAAAAGCAAAGGTGAGTGATACAAGGATTGAATGAGTAATGGATGTATGTACCGGATTGCTTACGAGCAAGAGGTTCATACAATCAAGTGGATTATGTTTGGTTCTTATACTTGTTTTTTATAATTTCTCTCACGTTGTATCGTATCTCGGATCTTAGGTGATACTCGTTGTTGATCATTGTTGTTAATTGTTGCTAGTTGTTGTGTTATTTGGAACTAGTGTGGAATTATATGGATTATGTGAATTGAGTATTGTAGAGATTGATTGTTACGAAATAAGTGCTTGGCACTACTCGGAATCTATTAAGCTTGGTATCCATTTCGATGTGATTTGGTGTCATGCTTACTTGTATCTATTGGACCTCGGATCCGTACGAAATATGGAGAAATCTCTACAGTTTCTCAATAGTATCTACTTAAGGAGATAAGTGGTTATTTGATAATTGTTTCATGTTGGTGTCTTTAGTGAATTATTCATTTAATTGCTTGTATGCTCACTAAGTGTTTTGCTTACTCCTTCGGTTGTTTTATGTTGTAGGTTTATGTGTCAGCTGAATCAAAATGTTGATGAGTGATTTACGATGGCATGAGGATAGCGTAGATTGAAGCTTGTGTATGGGTTAGTCAAGCTTCCTTTCTTTTGAATCATTGTTATGATGACACTTGTGTAAATCGCCGAAGGGATTATGAGTTAGTGTCACGTGTCATTGAAAGAAAAATTTCTAAGTTGAGATTTTTGTATTTGAGTGTTGTGGGTTTTCATATGGGACCAATCTAAAAGAATTAAATTAGGAAGGTTACGATATAAATATGTTATAAAAAAAGAAAATTTAGGACGTTTCAATTTATCCTATATAAGCAAACCTTATGTAGTTGTTATTTTGGTTCAAAAATGATGAATGAAACTCTCTTGTTGGGCTCCATTAACTAAAGCAATCTCCATGATGAGAAATTGAACATAATCATGTTATATCCGTGTGTCATATTGTGTGTAATCTTGTTGCTTGCTTACAATCGGGCGTTGTTAGTTGTTTCCGTTGTAGGTCCTAAAAAATGACAGTTGTAGCCCGGATGTGGATGGTGCAAAATGACGCAACACGCAGCGGCAACTGCATTTTGAGGGGATTGAGGGGCAGACGATCGCAACAGTTAATTTATGTGATTAATGGCTTAAGATTCGTAACAATGCATTTTATGTACATACCGTATTTTATATGCAAATTGTATTTTAGATTAAATCGAGTTTTATTAAGATGCATCAAATCCGAGATATTAGATTACAAAAATCAACGAGATATTAGATTACAAAAATCAACGAATCAGATCGCCTCCTCCTAACATAGACATGCATCGAGACCTTACCATATAAATTAACTTGGTTAACACTTCTACCACATAACCATCATCGTGTTTGACCTTTGACGTTTTTATTACTTGCTTTTATATTTCAAAGAAGGTTCCGTTACTTCCGTATGGAATGATTCGGTTCACTTTTTTTTACCAAAAGAAGTTCACGCATAACGGCATAAGTCTTTAAACTTCAATTATTTAACCATTCTTTAATCCCAAATATGGAATTAGTCCTCATTGTTAATGCGAAATAGTCTTTCTATTTCTAGAAGATAAAATGAATTTTTAAATTCCTTAGCGTTAAGTTTAGAATAATTGATTATGGTATATTCGGGTGTAAATAAGTTGAGTATGAGCTCGTGAGGCTAGCTAGGTTCGTACCCGGTTTGTTTCAAATCTAATACATAAAACTCAAGCTTTCCACGTTTGATTTTTTTACAAGCTCGAGCTCTTTTATGTACGTGTATAAAAATATGTTCAAACTCGAGCTCAATCTCGTCTAACCTTGGCTTGAATCAAACTTTTAACCGGTCGAGCTTGTGTAACTTGCGACCATCTTGACTAATTTACTTTCCTACGGGTTATGAAAATTATAAAATAATTTGAAATATATATTCAACCCTTAAACTTTTAATGTATGATTATAGCCAAACTTACATGTTGCTAGCAGGGTTGATCATCTTTTCTATTATAACATACAAGTAAGACCTGTAATTTTGTATATACAATTTGAATTTAATACTTTGTTCACATTTTTCACCCCAATCGTAGCCTAGTGCTCGAGGACATGCTACATAAAGTAGGAGGTCACATGTTCAATCTCTGTTCTATATTCCTTCGACCGCAGGTCACGCGATTTACCCCCCTCATGTTGCCCGTAAAACGGCCGTTTGATGAAGGACCAACAAAAAGGGTTGGTTATACGGTTTTACCCTCTCTTTTTTTCTTTTCTTTGTTCACATTTTTTTAGATATTTAACAAATTAGCACATTAATTTTCTGTGAGAATGAGGAAACCAGTAGAATTGCGCCATGTGACGCTAAACTCACTTTCTCTCACGTTTTTAAAAATTAAATTAATATATTTGTAAGTTGAAAAATCATAAAAATTGCAGCATAAAAATTAACGTTTTATTCTGTTCGATTAGATATGTGACAAGGTATAAGCCAGTAAGATGACAAGCTAATCTATTGAAAGGTGACTAGCTAGCCCGAGTTGAACAAGTTAGCACATTCGGTTAATCTAGATTACCGGAGAAAGTCGAGCCTTTTGGCTAATAAGATGTACGCCACCTCATCGATAATTATTTGAATGTTTCAGGACTTTTTCTGGGATTATTGTAATACTGTTACGTTATGTGTTAAACTTTACACATTTTATTATAATATGAGACATATTTTCTTTTGCTCGTATTGAACTTGTAAATATCCTCTATTGTATGTAAAAATTTATTTGTAAGTTAGGCCAAAAAATGAAACTTTCTTATTTTAGCTTTACCCAAAAATGATAATCCTTCCGTCCCAAAATTATTGTCCACCAACAAAAGACACGCAGTTTAATAAAAGTGGGATAGCAGCAACTTTCAACCAATCAAATAGAATTTTCACTTACTAAAGTCTCCTCCTATTGGTTGAAATTAGAAGTGGACAATTATTTTGGGACATAAAAAAATGGAACAATGGACAATAATTATGGGACGGAGGGTGTAGTATACATATATTTATAAATCTAATACATATAATATATATTTTACAAGTGTAACTCATAATATAGTAAAAAAAGAAAGTTTAATACATAATTAGACAATAAACCCCCTTTTTTTTAATCTCAAAATGTTTAACAAACGACGTTTAAAGTTTAAACTGGCTGATCTCTTCTCAGACCTTCGGAACACCTTACCACTAGGCAATCTTAGACTTATCTTTTTGTCATATATATCATGTTTTATTGTACTTAATAATTTACCCTAAAAACCAGCTTCGTTATTTATATCAAACTGATTAAAGTACCTTGTATATTTAAGAGAAAGTTCCAACGTAATCGTAGTCTTCAATAATAAAATATTAATACTTCAACAAAGACAAAGTCAAATGAATAGGATATGAACATAACATGAGGTATGCTACCTAAACAAATGACTTTCATGTTATTGTGGTTAAAACTTTACTTTAGACGGCATATTAGAATATTAAAATTAAATCTTATTTTAATTTGAAATTTGAAATTTGAAAATATTAATATATAATGCTTACTTGTATTGTATATAAGATACCAAGTAACTCCTTGGTAAACATTCATCCATTTGCAGAAGAGAAAACATAATGGCTTCCTTCAAGTTTTCACTTGCTGCTTTTACTTGTGCTATCCTACTTGTTCTTGCAATCCAAACTATCATGGTTGAAGCAAACTTCGATATACCACCTGGTCTTTCTCCTTTCATCGGTAAATCCTCGGTTCTTATCAGTAGCGGAATCAGAAAATTTGAACATAATTAGTTTATTACATGTCGTGTAATCAACAACTTTAGAATAAACTTTATTCTGGATGTATGCCACAAATTCTGATAAGTTCATGATTTTTAATTTACTAATAGCTTCAACCCATGAATATCCAGTTTAGTTTTCAGAACATTGAGTTAAACACTTAACATGTAATATATGAAGTTCTGAAACACATAATTAATTGTGATCAAATAGATAACAACCTCTGTGATGAAGTCACTTGTGGAAGAGGAAACTGCTCGGTTGATCGAGCTAAACCATTTAATTTCGTCTGCCAGTGCGAGCCAGGATGGCGACGGACTCGTTTTGACAACGAAGACGATCTTCAATTTCTTCCTTGTGTCATTCCCAATTGTAAGTTCTTTATTTTTACTTGTTTACATAACCTTTAAAGAACATTAAATTCTGCAGTGGCTTTTTAAAGTTAAAACAAAAATTTTGGCCATTTTCGAGATTGTGAAACTATGTTGGATTTTTGACTGCAGGTTCCCTCGACTACTCGTGCATGCCAGCTCCACCCCCAACTCCTCCAATCCCTAACAATATTTCTTTCTTCGATCGTACGTAATTATTCATCTTGATTTTTCTTGAATTTTAGCACATTTAGTTACTTATCTAGCATATTCTAAAGTTAGTTTTTATGGTACTTTTTAGCTTGTTACTGGGCATACTGTGGAGAAGGTACATGCAACAAGAATCATACGTATACGCATACGTGTGACTGCAATCCTGGATACACCAATCTCATGAACATCACCCATTTTCCATGCTTCAGCAGTTGTACGTATCGATCATGGATCTTTATCATATAACATAAACACCTAAAATCTTTGTTTTAAAAGAAATATTTTGTATTCTGAAACAGGCGCTATTGGAACCGATTGTAGCAGACTTGGAGTACGAGTACAAGACGCAACTTCGTCTCCTGGTGATAGCAATCAAGGTTTGGCTGACTCTTCAAAGGCTCAAAGCTATAAAAAGTCAAACCATTTTTGTAGACTTTGACTATTTGCTCATGTTGACTTTTGGTTTTTGTAGGTAACAAAATTCTTCATGGAGGATTCTATTGGATTGGAATTACAATGATGTCTGTGGCCATGGCTCTATGGATATAGGACACGTATTTGAGTTGTTGATTGTTTTGTTTAATAGGGCTTATACTATATATTGATTGATTGATGTTTTTGTAGGACATACGTATTTTTGATTATATGTTTGTGTATAAAAATAAGATCTTTACATTGATGAAATAAAGAGATGTTATTTTCATGCCTTAAAGATCATTGTAGTATAGTGTAGCTTGAAGATATACATACATATACATATACGTACATCGGGACAGTCAAAGGATCACTTTTACCGTTTACATATACGTACGTGGCAATCAGTACACTTTCTTGCGATAAAAAAATTATACAGTATATATATACCGCATAAGATACTATTTTTCTATTCTGTAAGGAATTTTGGTTATAAAATTATGTATTCATAGGTTTTATTTTCAAATGCTACCTTATAAAGATCGGTGGTAATATATCCACCATCCAAATTGATAAGTTCACTATAAATTTGCGTTGACAGATTGTTTGTTACAACACGTTAATGCATAGCTATTGTGGATTCATCAATTTAGATGATGAATATATCATTGACCAGATGCACAAATATCATGATTTGAAATGATCTGTCCAAAAACCAGCCACAACAGCAAGTTGTATCTTACAAATGTACAATTCCTTGATCTCAAAGCTATACTTGCCACTTTATTAAGAACATGCAAGTGGTCTTTAAGATGTTAAACACACATTCGTTTCCATCATGCATAGTTGTGTAACTATTGAATTCATAAAACAGGAAATATCACATGTTAAATTAACCTCCAATCTCCTCTTGAAGAAGAGAGCATGATGCTCAAAATGGATATTACTACTGGCCTTAACCTTTACCCAATCGATAATAAGTTTTCCATATCAGTTTACGTGAATCTGAGACTCATTTTGATAGGATATATGTAAAAAAATTAACAATAAAGAAACACACAATGCTAAAAAGTATCCGCACTATATGATTCATCAGATACAGATTTCTTATTCTGAAACACATTCGACTCAGATTCTCAGAACATTCTATACCATAAAGAACAGATAAATGATAAACGCCAAGACTCTACAACATTGGATCTCATCTCGGCCTAGACATGAGAAAGCTGACATGGGGTTCCACTCTAAAACCAATTGTTAACGAGAGCAGCCCATCAAAATTATGTCAGCATCAATATCTTTCTCTTACCAATGTGGCCTCCACCTGTAGTCTATGTCTATGCACATATATTACTTTTTGTTTCTGTGATAATCATGCTTATATTTCCTGGGACTCCATGGGAGATGACCAGTACCTCAAAAGTGATTCTACCGTTAACCTTCGAGTTGCACTAAGCATCGAGATAAAAAACCGACAACCATCTATCTTGTATTCCTCCAACGGATCTCTGTGGCCAAAACTCCTCACATTCACCTAGACGATGTAGCAATTTAAAATTCTTGATTAAAACATCCACCATGCAAAGAGAGATATGAAAAGAAAAATTATTAACTTAGATTTGGACCAACAGTCCCAACTAAACAATTATTCGTTAGAAATCATTTAATTCAGTGCCAAAACTGGAAGAAATGCCCAAGTACAGTGTCTAAACTCTGATTTAGCATGTGTAAAAGTAAATTGACAACCAAGTGAGAATTATGATGGTTCAAGATCTGATTTAAGCATCTTTTTAATGATTACCATCCGAGAAAATAAGTAATTTAACTTGAAATATATTGAAATGGGGAGTTATGATGGTAATCATACCGCTGAATTTAGCCTGTTCATATTTACAAGATGATCCCTCCAGAAACAATCCAGGGACTTCACAAGAACCGCTCTCTGGATTCAAGAATGAAATATTATTATGAAAACAATATAGAGAAAAAAACAGTGCAAGCAATAATCATAGCATTAACTAAAATTACCTCGATTTCTTTCACATATTCTTCCGCATAACCAGATTCTTGAATGATGTTCATATATGAAGTAATTAACATATCACCAAGGTATTTGCGCAGAAGATTAGCAGTAACTCTGTATCTTCCGTCTCTGCGGATTACATCTCAAGTAAAGATCTCTAAAAGGTGGGTTAAAAGGTGGCAACATGTGTGGGTTAGGCACAGGCCAAATCAGACTCGAGTTGCAACACGTCAGTTTTCGAATGAGGTAGGTTAAATTTAACCGGAGCACTTTTTATGTCTAATTATCTTATGGATATTAGAGCATGGAATACTATTTCAGAAACCATATATAAACATTTTAATAAAAATGATTTAGAAGGTTGTATGCATGACTTTGGGCGACTTTCATCCCATTCAACCCATTTCCCTTATAGCCACTCTTTTTTTTATTTGAACCGTTGAACCCATTTACGATATAACAAAACCCAAGTCAACCCATTCATACGTAGATAGATAGAAAGTTCCACCTCTAATTAAAATTAGATAAAAACAAAATTGAAGTTTAGTCCAACATAAATTTCGATTTACATACTTGAGTGAATCATCAGAGCATATAGCTAGCCAGCGCTTCAGTGAAGAAGTCCTCTTACGTATACCTCTGAAGGCATTAGGAGGTTGAGGTAAATTTGAGAACCTGAAGTCGTTAATGTCTACATCACTCATGTTATGAACATTGGTGAGTGATTGCAATATAGATTCAACTGTAATTCCTGCACATGACTCTGAAGAAACAACATGTACGATTTAATCCAAAAATATAAACAAATATTAAACCATCAAGTCCAGAGACTAAAAACTAAGCCTCACCATCTAAAATCTTCCCAGAAATTGCAATGAAGTCCTTCAACAGTTTGTCTAAGTTCCAGCTGCTTGGATGCTATTGAATACATAGATTAAGGAACTAAGAACTATGCCACTGATTAGATTGAGGTGAAGAGATTTAATACCTTTAACGGATTAACATTTGCCAAAACAATTTCATCTACAACTGCTTGCATGTACCTAATATCAATGCATATATTATATAGATTAGATGACAAATGTAAAACTAATATAGCTAACAATCTAACATAAACAACTTAAAGTATAAGATCTTATAGATTAGTAATTAGTAGATGTTACCAAGCAAAAACAAGTACTTACTAGATGTTTAAAGTTCACTCTTTATGAACAACTATATCCACAATAACAGATCTTATCAGTTTATCATTGTTTGGTGATTAAATTTTCTAATTAAGCTTGTCTTTTCGACCCCAAAAGCTTACTCAATTTAACAATTGATCCTAAAACTAGATGGCAGAAAATACATACGAAAAAATGGTTCAAAAATGTATAGAGTATGTGATGCTAAAAACTCACTGGAATATATGATGTGAACAACTCTCAGAATCACCAGTTAATATTAACTGACGGAGATCATAAACATGCTTCCTTTGCACCTGGAACCAGTAAAATACGAAATCAATAATGCAACCATAAAAGGTCGACGTCTGAGAAGGCAAATGGGTGGTTTGGGCAGGTAAGGTAACGGATCAAAAGTGGTTCAGATCAGAACACGTCATTTTTCTATCATAAATACTTTTACTTCATATAAAAATCAGTTATCAGCTCAGGACAGTAACAGCTCAAATCATAATAAGACACGCAATACTGAACTAGAAGAACACTTACAAAACCGATCATCCCTGAACACTAGTCCAAAGAAAAAAGAAATCTACATGATGATGTTCACTACAGAATATGTACCTCTAACACTTCATCAAACTCTACAAGGCTCTTTCTAATGTTGAAGAAATACTTTTCTGCCGAAACTTGGAGAGACAGAAGCTGAAATTTGTTATGATTATAATTGGCAGTAACAAGAAAATACAACACATGTTAAAACAAACCGACCGTATGAAAGTGAACAGGTAACAAATATCTCCTACATTACAAAATCACACCTGTCGAACAATAGAACCACCTTCAATCGGTACATCTTCATCGTTTGAAATCCTTGATATGAGTTTCACAGCCCACTCAGTGTCAAAGTTGAACTTCTGAAACATTTCATCCTGTAAACTGTAACATTGATAGGTCAATGATTATGCACATTACCTTTAGTGGATGTCAAGAAAGATAATAAAAATGAAAAACTCATTGTCTATAGAAATTCACCAGGAAAAATTCATATAACTTGCATCAATACAGGATTATCTAATAAAGGTTTACCTGACCATGAACCGTGTTGATCCAGGATCCCCTTGCCTTCCTGCTCTGCCACGAAGCTTTAAAAAGCAAAAAAATTAAATAAATAAGAAAAACAGATTACCTGGTTTACAAATATATAGGCAAGAATGAAAATCACGTGTCCTGAAAAAGTCCAGATGACTTACTTGATTATCAATTCTTCGAGACTCGTGCAAAGATGTCCCGATCACATGGAGCCCACCAAGTCGTTTCACTTCCAATCCTTCATTATAACAATGAATTTCACAGTCCTTTAAAACTGACAAATAAGCAAGTGCAATGCAAGGACCAAGAGGGTACATCTCTGCCTGTTCCTCTACAAGTCTTTCCAGCTCATTTAAACCGACTGATTGGCTCATCTCTATTGACTCTGAAATTATAGATTTTGCCTTCTCATATGTCCAACTCTTGTTCTCACTTTTGGATACATATTTCGCTGCATAATATATCAAATCACAGTAACGTAAAATTCAATTCATGGGGGGTTCTTGATTGACAAATCGAAGTCAAAGGTCACTAACCCATTAAAGATGCCTTAGATAGCAAAGCTAATGATGATGGTCCAATTTTCATTTTAGATAATACCTACACCACCATAAGGGCATAAGATGATAAGAAACCGATTACTAGCGCACCGAGATGATATTGGTCAACTTACATTTTGTGACTTTGGCTCCTCAACCTCAAGGTCAGGTATATCATGACTCATATGCGAAAGTATGCTGTCTTCTAGGACTTCTTTAGCAAGCATCTGAGGTTAATATAAATGACATGCTTTTTACACATTTTTTGTGCCTTGCATCAATTTCATCTACAAATTATTGGAAGAGCCAACACACCTTTGGATTACCTCCCAATATAATGTCTGTACCCCTACCCGCCATATTTGTAGATATGGTGATGGCATATTTTCGTCCAGCTTGAGCCACTGTTTGAGCCTCCCTGGCAGCATACTGAAAGCAACAAAGATAATCAACTTTAATATTCAATTTAAGCCTGTAAACCTGTTTCACTGAAAAACAACCACGAGGAAATTCTAAGAGCATAGATCAATGGTCTAAGAGATTTGGATTTAACTGTATTGCTGCATAAGAATATACCTTTGGTCGTGCATTGAGCACACTGTGAGGGATCATGCTTTGCCTCAGCAGAGCAGACAGATATTCAGAATTCTCAACACTACAGCAACCAAAAAGCGTAAGATAACATAATAAATATTTTCAGATTACCACAAAATTACAAGTTAAGAATTAATTGAAGAAATAATATCGTTATACTACCTAGTGGTACCCACTAAAACAGGACGACCAACTCTGAACATACTTACAACTTCTTCACGGACAAATTCCCATTTACCACGAGCAGTCTAAGTAATCAAAACAATCAAAAGCATAGTTTGTGAAGATTTAAGTACGCAGAAGAAAAAGGTTGAGTGATCATGGAATTATGTGTCTTACTGCAAAAGCTTGGATGGGCAAATCATTACGAATATTTGGCATATTCGTGGGTACTTCAATAACAGGCATCTGGAACATTTTCAAGAACTCCTTTTCCTGTAACGGTGTTATAGACAAATAAATTACATAACAAATCAAATTAAGACATCTAGTAGTTGATTGAACTATAGGACAATTAGTGAAATTATTTAAAGTCAATACTTCAGTTTTTGCAGTCCCTGTCATTCCCGAGAGCTTTGGGTATAGCTTAAATAGTGATTGGTATGTTATTTGCGCCACCACAACCGAATCTGCCTAGGATGTCCAAGAAAGATAACCCAATTGATACAGATCTAGAGAGGATATTCATGAAAATAGATGATGTGGCATGCCACATATGACAACTATAAATTGATAAAGCACTATATACCTGGATTTGTAGGCCTTCTTTGGCCTCCACAGCCTGGTGAATCCCCTCTGACCAACGTCTTTTTTCTTCCACTCTCCCCGTCAACTTCAAATTGTAAAATGAATATAACTATGATTAGAAAAACCATAATAACCAACTTGATTCGTACCAAAGAAAACCATCCGAATGAGTTAACAAATGAAAATATGTTTAGTACCTCGTTTATTATGAGAGCTTTCCCATTTTTAACAATGTATTGAACATCTTGGCGATAGAACTCCTTGGCTTTTAAGGCATTCATAACAAATCTACAATTCATAATGATAACAACCTGAAATTAATGACAAGCTTAATGGCTACCAGATTAAAATACGGTACTGATAAAGTCAAAGTTACCTAGCCCAAGGGTCATTCTCATCCCATAGATCATTTGTTTCTAGCGCCATCTCAGCTAAGCTAATACCTTCTTCAGTCAACTCCACTGAATTATCCTTAAGCTCTATATTGTAATGCTGTGAAATGAGGAAAACAGTGAGGCACAACGGACGCCAGTGGTAAGAGATACACATTAACAAGAAAGAGCAAGAAAGTAGTGTACGAGGCCACGAATGAGAAGCTCGGCTACTTTGGCAGCAACTGGATAACGTGCAGCATCTTTACTAGCCTGACATGCAGAACAAACTTCATAATGTTTCATTACTATTTTACCACTTAGACTTGAACCAAAGGATACATTCAGCATCCCTTACAGTCAGAAACTATACCTCACCGCTTATCAGCAATGGGTTTCTCCCCTCATCAATTAGAACAGAATCAACTTCATCAACTATTGCAAAATGGAATGGTTTTGGCCTGATGAAACATTGTGTTATTAATCCCAAGACAATTCAAATCAAACATGCATTGTGTCAACAGCATAGTAATACCATCTCATAACAAGTTGTCCACTGCTTGCAGCAAGATTATCTCTCAGATAGTCAAAACCAAGTTCCTACCACATTAAAATTACAGCTATAAGAAGGTAAAGGGACGGATATTCCAGTAAAAAGCCTCATAGAGTGACTTACCGAATTATTGGTATATGTAATATCACATCTATAGTTAGACCTCCTTTCCTCGGATTTCATCCCTCTCTATGTTGATACAAAAGTGAAAAAGTGAAAAAGTAAAAAAAAAAGACATAGTTATAAGTTACGTATGTTACCCGAATATGGATTCATGGTTTAATAGCTTACTTGTATAAGACCAACAGAAAGACCTAAGAAGCGATGAACACGACCCATCCACTCAGCATCACGTTGAGCAAGATAATCATTGACAGTTACAACTGTAAGTCAATATAATCATGTGTCGTAAATCTATATTCCAAATTTACACTTTCAACATGCCTGCACTATAAAATTTGCACAAAACTAGCTTCCATGCATAATTACAAATGTATGTGTAACTGAAGTAACCAAAGGAAAAGAAAGATAAACCAACTGGAAACTGTCATTCCATCTGGCTTGCAAGAACGACTGCTGATTATACACTTACCATGTACGCCTTCGCCAGTCAAAGCATTAAGATATGCAGCCAACGTTGAAACCAATGTCTTTCCTTCTCCGGTTTTCATTTCAGCAATAGAACCATCATTAAGCACTGCACCACCAATGATCTAGCAATTGCAACACTAAAATCAAATCAAGCTTATTAACAGAATCAAGTCCAATTACAACCAACATATAATATATATGTGTACACACACACAGAGAGAGCGAGCGAGAGAGACCTGGACATCAAAATGACGCATGCCAAGCTTCCTCTTAGCAGCTTCACGAACAACAGCAAATGCCTCTGTATTATGATAAAAAGAACCAAAGTAAATATACATAAATACAATAACATTACCTACAAAAAGAAACAAACTTTAATAGTAATGCCATAAGAAGCTATGTAACAACCAGCTTGAATATCAGCAAGCGTCTCTCCTTTCCCCAACCGACGTCGAAACTCGGCAGTTTTTGCAGTTAACTGAAATAAAATAATTTAAAAAAAAAAAACTCAAGATTCTTGATATATACAAAAACTCACCATACAATACAAAACAATAAGAACACACTCAAACCTGTTCATCAGAAAGCTTCTGAATTCGAGACTCGAATGAATTAACAAAGTCCACAAGTCGATAATAATCCCGAACAACCCAGTAATTCAAGCTTGTGAAATCTCCCCATGTTTTGGTAACATGGCCAATATTTTCCTGCAAGACATTTTAACAAACAGGTGGTGGGCATATTGAATTTTATGTTGAAATGATAAAAAAAAAAAAGAACATGGATGGAACAAGTGTTGTACTTTGAGAGATGATTTAACCAGTGTGGGACTGAAACGACGACGTTGAGCAGGTATACTCCGGAAACAGGTGGTGGGGAGTGTGCAGAAGAAGTTTGAAGGGTGGGAAGAAGGTTGTTTTGTGTTTAGGGTGAAGAAAAAGGAGGGGGTTGAGATTGATGATGAGTGAGCACAAGCCATTGTTTTAATGGAGAAACTTCATGCAACAGTTTAGATCATCGATGATGGGTGATGATGAATGTGAGCTTTGTTTTTTAAATTTTGTGATGTTATTCATTAGAATGCACCCTACCCTGTATTTGCTCAACGTTGCAGTAACGAATAATTCAAGTGTTTTTACTCAAATGTTTTAAACCGACCCTATTACCTATTTGTTGTGTGTTATTTTTTAATACATTTCACTTACAAAAAATTTAGTTTAATAGAATGTGTCACGTGATTATAGAGGTTGACATTTCATTAAATGTACTAAATATTAAAAGTAGTATATGATATATTAAAACACATTTTTTGAAAGTTTAATATAATAAAGATGACAAATTTAATATAAGCTACAAGTTAGACGAATACTCACACACTAATTTCTTCTCACAATGATACTGCGCTTTGCTTTTTTAAAGAAACATCTCTCAATCTGCTTTCTTAAATTTGCTTTCTAATTTCTATCTAATAAATCGCAAATAATCATTTTCTAGCCAACACCTTATACCCGTTTTTCCCGCCAAAATTAAATGGTGTGACGTTTATAAGTGAAACATTGAGATTGTTCATTAAATGGTGCGGCTGTTAGTTTCCATCAACTGAAATTAACCGCCAAAACAAAATTAGACAAAAGATAATATTTGGTACTCATTTTGAACACACGAAAACATAACAATTCTCTCTAGTTTTGCTTTGAATTCTCTGCCAAGAATCAAAGTGTTATCTTTCTCTTATCACAATAAGGATTTCGTGAACCAAGGCAGTATAGGGTCGAAATACTTTATCGAGAAAGTGTTTATACAATTCAAATATTATCCATGTTTATCATCACACCCTAATTCCCCAACATTTCATACCAGGACTTGAACCCCAAACCTCATAGTTTATATACTAAGATACCACTAGACTAATGGCTCTTTGGTTTTATGTGTATCATTTTTATGTTTATTTAGTATTACTATTATTAATCAAAACATATGAATATGAATTATAAACATAATGTGTACAAATATGTCATAAAATTTTAACTGGATTGTTTTATGAACCAGTACCTAGAAAATAGTTACATATAGTTTTCAAGTGATTGTAATCATTTTAGAGCAATTGTTTTAGAGGGTAAAATGATAAACTACTATTTCACCCACTGTTTTAACTATGTTAAACTTTTCGGATGTCTATGTTCTCCGTCTTAAATTTATCATCTACAAATATAAAATACGCAGTTTAAAATAATATAATAATTATATTGTACTTTTATATATTATAAAAGTTTACCATTACTTTTCAGACATCCTTTTAGGATATATATATATATATATATATATATAATAGAGGTAACATAGGTAGTTTAATTAATTATACTCTCTACTATATTTGAAGGTGGACAAATAATTTAAGACATCTATAAAAGAAATGTAAACTCTAAATATGAGATGAAATGAGTACTAAATAGTTAAGGACGGAGAACTTAGAGCAGGGAGGGTATTGTGGTCCCAAAAAATTCGGGGCAGAATATATATGTATGTATGCATATATAATAGACTTTAAACTCGTATATACACATGGACCGTTGATTTAGAATATGAAATTTTGTATTTAGTATTTTGTTTGTAATAATAAAGTGTGTAAGTTAATATGTATATTAAGCATTTGGTTGGATTCATGGTAATATTACTTTATGTAAATGGATTTATAAGTAAAGATTAAAAATTAAAAAAACTTTGAAACCAAGTTAGTGAGTTTTTTATTACTATATTAAGTTTATATTAACCTTCTCACGTAATTTTATTCATATTCGGTGAATTAATGTAACACCTGGTTAAAAAGGTTAATTTTTGCGCCCAATTTTTACTTCAATTAATCGTACTTAGTACGCAATTATAACAAAGTATGAGAAAACTTTTTATATATATAATTATATATATGTAATGCAAGATGATTATTTCATAATCACAAGGAAACAAATATGATAGAACGCAGAATATCGCGTCCGAATTTCGGTGACAAAATTATAAATAATGTTTTATTATATAGATTTAACATTATACATGTGAGGAAAAATATTAAACATTAAAAAATGTAAGTTGTTTTAATTAAAAACGCATTCTAGTTATCTGAAACCGCGTAAAATTTAGTTATAAAACTTTAACCCAAACATTTTATTTTTATAAAATGTTTCAACTCAAAAAAATTTCGAAAACATATAAAAGAATTTTACAAATCAATATATTATTCATTTTACGATCGGGTACAAAAACACGGGTATTTTGTACTGTGGTTGGAGACCACAGCCCCCAAATTGAGGATCTGAGTTTTGACAAAACCCAAACCCCCCTTTTCATTTTCATCTCATTTCTCATCCTTCATTTCCATCTTTTTCTCTCAAATCATCAAACAACAACAATAACAATAATCAACAACATGATCATCATCATTTTCAGAATTATTATCATCATCATCATCTCAAGGAAAAGGAAGCAAGCTTCACCATAATCTTCATCTTCTTCATCATCAAGTTCATCATCATCATCCTCAAACCCTTGATCTTCAAATCGTAAGGAATTACACCCTTTTTCTTTGTTATTTCGTGTTAATAACATCTATATTATCATATACTAGCTTTGTACAAGCGGATTTAGCCAGAAAATAGGTTAGCTCTTGGTTTTGGGTGAAAAATCGTCGAACAGTCGGGAGTGTCGCATAGGGGCAAAACACAGTGATGCAACACTAGCCTAGTGACGCATCTGGCTGAAACCGTAAGTGCCGCAAGGAAGTGTCGCCCTTAGTGACGCTGCCTTAGCGACACTGACCTCAGTGACGCCTATAGACCTCCGAGACACTTCACGCGATACTCACTAAAGTGTCGCCTAACTCCAAATAAAGACACCGCCCGACACTTGTCTAGTGTCGCACCCCAGTGACGTCTCATATGCGACACTTGTTTAAGTGTCGCTAATAATGCAGATTTTCAAAAATACTTTTTAACTAAGTATTCAAACTTTACGCCACGAATATCTTTATAAGATACGATTCTCAAACAATACGAAGTATATTTATACGAGTTATATTTATGTTAGGATTTATTAATTTGATGAGACAAAATAAAAGATGAAAGTTGAGGGACTAAAGATGAATTATTTTATTTTAATTAGTTTCCTAGTATAATTATGATTTCTTGTAACCCTAATATCTCTAGTATATAAAGAGACATAGGGACGTAGGAAAAAGTGTGCACACATAATGTAGACGTCTAAGAGTTTTTGTTTAGCCTCAAGATCAAGGTTTCTTGATCCTGTTATAGTTGTATAACCGTTTTATTGTGATCGAATAAAATTGAGGCTTGAGATAACATTGATGTTCATATTTATATTCCGCTGCATAATTTATCATTGTTATCATTATATCCTAGATCAAGACCTAAAAAGTCTAGAGCTTAAACGATCATACGTTTTATCAATTGGTATCAGAGCAAGGTGGCTCGTGATCAAGGATATACAAGTTTTACAAGCAAGAGAAGCCGTATTGAAGAAACCCTAGAAGATTGCAAGAAAAATTCGTAATTCGTCACTTTCTGCACAACGATAGTAAAAAATCCGGATCTCATTCGTTAACCGTTCAATCATCGTGAAATTTGAACTGTAGGTTCATAACACATAGACGCACATTCTGACCAGAGGAATTTTCGATCTGAGCTTTTGATTGAGAGATATTTAAATTCGAAATCTGCTGCTGAAACCGTATGGTTTTTCCGAACAGCTGCAGTAAATCGATCACCGTGTCTTCGTTATTCAACGAATGTTCTTTATTTTTGGATATGTTATTCAAGACATAGGTTTCCACATCGTGTAAAATTTTCATCGTGATCGGATGTGTCTACATAGAGATATGAAAATTCGAAATTGCTGCAGTATGTTTGTGGTTTCTGTTTGCGCAGCTGCTGTGTTTTAATTGCTGTGTGTTCGTTAACCGTTGGATCGACTTGAATTTTGGATATGTGATTAATGAAACATTGATGAACTTCGTGTAAACATTTGAGCATGATCAGAATCGTAATCAGGGAGATATACAATTCTGAAGTTCCTGCCACTGCTAGTAGAAGATGCTTGCCGCTGCTATTAGAAGATGCTTGCCGCTGCTAGTACAAAATATGCTTGCCGCTGCTAGTATAAGATGCTTGCCGCTGCTAGTACAAAATATGCTTGCCACTGCTAGTAGAAGGTTCTTCCCGCTGTTAGTACAAACTAGCCGCTGTTAGTGTATTCTTGCCTCTGCTAGTACAATGTTCCCGCTGCTAGTACAACGTTGCCTCTGTTAGCACAATCCTTGCCACTGTTAGTGGAATGCAAAGTGATTACCACTGTTTATGAATTCCGAGTGGTTAACACTGATTGTCTTTATCACTGTTAGTACAAAACAATTAAAATTGTTAGTACTACTTGGTTACAAATGTTAGTGCAACTGATAGCTTTGAATCTCGATTGAATTGTTTTCATAACAATTTATCCGTATTGATTTTATGGCTCGTTTTTGAAGATTATTTGAAGATGTGATTACGAAGAAGATTGATTATAGCTTATTTGATATTGAAGTTGAGTTTTACAGGTTTGTATCTCATCATATCTTAAAGTGGGGTGTTACACTTTGAAGATAACTTGTTTGGTTTGTATGGTGACGACGAAGACTTGACAAATCTAGCAAACGTGTGAGATTAAACTTAGGATGCTCAATGCTCACATTTGCTATCACTTGAAAGAGTTATGGTGGGCTCGGTGACTTATTATGGAAAATAAGGATTTTTGTCAAAGAGATTGCGATCTACTTATACATAGGATTATAAGTTCAACGTCGTGAATAGTACAAGATATAAGGTACAAGTTTGGAAGATTTAATTTCTTTATTAAGTTTGTCATACTCTATTTTCTTCATCAGTGATCATTACTTAGAGCCTATAAAGATTCGAGATACAAGAGATGGTTAACAAAGTGTTAGTTAAAAATGGTTAACACTATTATTGGAAAGTGGCTGAAGGAATTTCCTACTGCTTGACAAAAGTTATGACTGTTAGAGTATTAATCATTTGTACTGTTCGTTATGACTGCTACTTGGTACCGATTACTACTGTTAGTCATTTTTCAAACACTAGCGGAATTAGTGATGCTCGTCATGGATGGTACTACATGGTATTTGTTGCTATTGTTGGTTAGTTATTCGTACAGTTCTTATGATTGTTTCTATTGCTTTTGGTCAAGAGATGGTTAACATATTGATTTGAGGGGAAGCTTATGGAAAAAGTGTTTAACCATCGGATGATGTTCATGCATAATTATTTGGGATAAAGGTTTTATTACTACTGCTAGTTGTATAGTACAACCACTAGTGTAAGTTTCTAATGCTCAAATTCATTATTCTTATTATGCGTCATGGAGGGTAATTTGAGTCATTAGAAGGTTGGATTAGTAGTGTAATATATATTGTGCGGTTGTAAAGATTCAAGTTGCTTATCTTCAAGAAGATCCCTATTGGATTATGACAAAAAGGGGAAGAAGAATTGAAGATCAAGATTTGCAGCTTGTTATTATGCATGGCATGTTTACAAGAAATCAAGAGTTAAGGGGAAGTTTGTGCAAGAAGATAGATATTTTGTCATCATCAAATAGGGGAAGATTGTTAGGATTTATTAATTTGATGAGACAAAATAAAAGATGAAAGTTGAGGGACTAAAGATGAATTGTTTTATTTTAATTAGTTTCCTAGTATAATTATGATTTCTTGTAACCCTAATATCTCTAGTATATAAAGAGACATAGGGACGTAGGAAAAAGTGTGCACACATAATGTAGACGTCTAAGAGTTTTTGTTTAGCCTCAAGATCAAGGTTTCTTGATCCTGTTATAGTTGTATAACCGTTTTATTGTGATCGAATAAAATTGAGGCTTGAGATAACATTGATGTTCATATTTATATTCCGCTGCATAATTTATCATTGTTATCATTATATCCTAGATCAAGACCTAAAAAGTCTAGAGCTTAAACGATCATACGTTTTATCAATTTATACGAGTTATATTTATACGAAACAAGTAAAATTATATTTTTGGAATATAATTTCGAATTATCACCAATGGTCCGAACACACTTTACAAACTTCAAACATAGACACTTATCAAACGCCTTGGGTACAATCTAATCGAATAAACAACAAATTGGATAGTTTATTTAAACGTCCTTTCACTCATACGAAATCTCACGTGTTTAGGATACTAGGAGATCATTATAGGTACAAATCACCACCTTAGGATCGCTCGCTCCTCAGGTTAGTTCATAGCCCCACTCTTTCAACTGTTTTATTATTTTCGGGGTGAGACGCATGCATAACTACTGTTTTCGAATCATAATGTTAAACTTTTATAATTCACACTCAACTATATTACTGTTATGTAATACAAAATGTGTAATACTTAGGAATTACTCCCATCATATTATTGTAGAACAATATCACTACTTAATCTAGATAGGTTACCATTGTACACTGCTAGATTGTTGAAAAACAATTACCATTATATAACTTGCTTAAGTTATCACTATACATTGGCCATATTGTCGCGGGACAATATTATCGAACATACTAGAACTGGTTATTTCTAGCTACGCTGAGCAACAACTAGACTCTTTTCAAGATTAGTTTTCCTTTTAGGAACTAAGACTGCCTATATATTCCAAGATCACTCGAATGGACTTGTACTTAAGTGAACATTTTCCAGAGACCTCAATATACTTGCTAGGTTGAGGCTAGGAGTATACATTAGTAACATACGTTAGTATAGACTCTTTATACTAATACGAGACAACTAGGTGATGAGTTATTCATACCTACGCTTATTGTTCTAGACCTAATATTTAAGTATTGAATACACATGCTTAGATACACTAAATCACTGTCATGTGTTACATGATACTCGGTAGATGCGTTTGTTGATTTGACTCATAAATATATAGATGTATATATACATACTCACGCTCTATCTCGAGCACTTGGTGCTACCTACAACTTACTTATGTATATAGATATACATACACTTATATAAACACGATTACTTTAGTCAGGCATGTCGTAGTACTGCTTGCTCACATTTATACTAGTCAGGCATGTCGTAGTACTGTTCACATTTATACTAGTCAGGCATGTCGTAGTACTGCTGACTCTCATTTATACTAGTCAGGCATGTCGTAGTACAACTGACTCTCATACATACCAGTCGGGCATGTCGTAGTACTGCTGGCTCTCAATTACTCAAGTCGGACATGTCGTAGTACTGTCGGCTCTCAATTACAAACATTGCTTGCGAGCAACGCTGTTCGATGCCACGGTAAAGTGGGCACAAAACGATGTCACGGTATAGTGGGCACAAAACGAGATCACGGTGAAGTGATTCAAAACGATATCGTGGTAAAGCGATACAAATCATTAACTCACGAGTTGATACTCGCACATATTAACGGATCGACGAGCTTACACTCGAGGTCGTTAACACAAGATTTGGTTAAATACTCAATCATAGTTCTGCGGGACTACAATCACATGTTGCTGGAGGCAACACACTATGCCAGGTGGCACACAAATACCTTACTACTAAATAAGTAATTTTATTACTTGTTATCATATGACGTGGTCATACACACACTCGAATTATACTTATGCAGGTATTGCCTCACATTGGTAGACCTACTCATACCTGATCGGTATCTAGGCATTGATTGCCACACTCTCAATATAACTCAGTCATACCCTTACTCGATAGTACTTAGGCATGTAGTGCCTCACGTCTGTACACTCACTTATACCTGATAGGTATCTAGGCATGGATTGCCATATTCTCTATGTACTTAAGTACACACCACAAATACTTAGGTATGGGATACCTTGTTAGATGTATACACACTGATATTACAACGATATAACAATACAATACAAAATCGTGGGTTTTGAATCATTTTCTAAAAACATACAAGGTTTATACTTTACGTTTTCAACTAATAATTCTATGAACTCACCAGCTCTATAGCTGACTCGTTTTAGCATGTGTTCTCAGGTGCCCAGCAGGATTATGATTGCTACAAGATATGCTAGCTCGAGTCGCATGTTTTCAAACATCTGGATTTCTCTGCATAACTTTTGTATTACAAATTATGTATTGAAATTATTTTTACGAACTCACAACTTGTATACATTTTACTTTTGAAAATGTACAACTATTTTCAAACGTCTCATTTAGAGTCGTTTATTATGTACCTTTGTGCTTGTGATATTTGATTTGGTAACGCCCCGACCTGACCGCTTCCGCAACCTGAAATTTGGAGGTGTTACAATTAAAAAATATTACGAATCAGTTTGGATAATGTTTTCATTAATGAATTAAATTTTTGTTTACATGTAAGTGAGTACTTAAAATAAATTTTTTAAAATAAGTTAAGGATCTTATTTTAAAATTTACTAAAATTAAAAGACTTAATAAATAAATTGAAACTTAGTCAATGACATTTTTATAAGATGTTTCATATATATAACGAGTATTTTTTTACCCGCGCGTTGCGGCGGGACATTTTTTTTATTATAATTTTTTATGTAAAATTTTGATATATACGTAACTTATAATGGAATGTTTAGTAAGTAGTCAAATTAAGGAGCTATGTATTGACGTAAATTTGATGTCTTTATGGTTTACATGAATACAATATGATGTCTTTATGGTCTAGTTTTTTTACTATACCATCATTTATGTGTATAACTGAACAATTAATAATGTATTTTTATAACGATGTTGTTTAAAAAAAGATTTTTTTTTTGTATTTAAATGATAAATTAAGACACTAAATATTATAAGCTAAAATACTTTTTGTTACTATCAGAATATTTTTGTTGAATTTTTTTTTTTGTTATTATTAAAATATTTTTGTTGAAAAAAAAAGTTAGGAAAAAAACTACATTAAAAAATAAATAAATAATAAAATAATGAGAGTGGGAAGTCACTATTCATTCAATAGTAACTTCCCATTTACATTCCTGCTAAATGTATGACTCGACAATTTACGAGTATATGATAAGATTATTTGGGCTAATTATAGTACACTTTGATTACATGTGGGCCGGCCCTTCTTAGTTGATAGAATAATTTGTTGACGTTGTAGTTTTGATTGCAACTTCTTAGTTGATAGAATAATTTATCTATCAGCTTCTATACATCTCTAAAACTTCATTATCACTTTAAGATATCTAACCTTGTTTATGTTATACTTTCTTTTTCGAAGCTATTTTTTTCCTCATTCGCTGTTTTTTTTCTCTCCTTTTCTTTAGCTTGGTTATATGCAGTTGGAAATTTGTATTGTTTCATTCGATTATCGTGTTTGCAAGCATCGGTAGTTAGTTTAATATATATAGTCATATATTATGTATCACAACTACAATAATTTTGGCCCTTTTGATAGTTGATAATAACGTTCAAACTGCGTCACTATAAATAGTATAGATTATAGAGTAAGAATTACATCAAGTGCAAACATTGAGCGAGCATTTTAAGCATTAGAAAAATGGAAATCTACATACCAAATGTTCCAATAAATTAATATATATATATTACCTCATATTGGAATTGTAGGTTATCTTATGAATGACAGAAGCTCTTGAGCACAATACTTCATGGTACTTTTTGATATTCCTTCTGATCTTCCTTTGACTTTCTGTCAAACTTTTGTGTCCATTTCCGGTAAAACTTGCCTTTGCAGTCGAACAACGCTTTCTCCGTAACATTTTAACTCTTCGTCGCTGATTACATAAACAAAAAAAGATCTCTACGAAGCTTCAACATCGTGTATGATCATATCTTGATGGATGACTTCCAATTCTTAAAGACGCATTCCCTTTGTTTTTATGTTTTAAAATCGATCTGTTTGATGTAACTTTTGTAAGACATGCATTGGTTGTCAAGAGGGTAATCTTCACATTCATGGTTCATAATTTATATCACGGTTTTTGTATTTTTTATATTCATGTTTCATAAGTTTGATATTCCTATTATTTTGTTTAGGTCATTTTCATTGTATCTGCAATCATGTTCAGTCGAATAATAGGAGATTTAACCATCAATTTTTACACCTCAAACATAGTATATATCAATTATTTTTAACCATCAATCTAAGGAGCTACTTATCGTGGTCAATTATTTTTATTAGTTTAATATTCTTATTTACCTTTGCAAACGTTCTTTAAAGTGTTGTGGCTACACTCGATTTTTTCCTGGATCTGGTTTCCAGTATGGCCGCGAGTTGTATTTTTCAACGTGAAGGTGTTTCTTAAGGGACCGTTTAGAAGAAAACAAGGATCAAATCTTAAACAGCATTCTTATTCTATTGTCATGGTCAAGTAACAATAAGTGTGGTCAAATTCATGAGGAGTATTTTAATCAAGCTCAAGCAAATTGAAATCCTGCGAGAATGCAAGTTCAAGTTCAAGTTCTAGGAAAGTTAATTCTCGTCCAAAGCAGTTCAAGTTTGAGGAAAGTTAATTCCCGTCCAAAGCAAGTATTACACATGTATTTTTGATAGGGATAAGTGCTAAGTTGTATATAACTATGAGCCACTTACTACTATATTCTACATATGACCTCTTCATCTACTAAACGTTACTTTGCTAATGTGACAATTGTATAAGTCAACAGTCAACACATCATTACCACATCATCAAAACACATATCTAAAAGTTTGATCCACAAAACAAATCAAGATAAAGTTGAATACAGACAATGTATGTTAAATCATATGACTTGTCACAATCAATTTGGTTCATGAGCACCCGTCGATAATTAGATACATTTAAAGACACTGGTTGCTTTTATTTAAAAATCAAGGCAAAGACTTTGATTTCAATAAAGCCCAACTTCAATTTCAAAATCAAATCAATATACTTTCTTGTATTTCACCAAAAAGGAAAAGTTTATACAAACATTCGCAACATTGGGTATTAGGATTTAAAAGGTTAAAGACACGAAGCATGCACTAGCACATCATAATCAAGTTTTGAGTAATCCATTTAGCTTTTAAAGGAGATGATTGATTCATTCCTGTGCGCATTTGAGACAAAAAAATAGCAACATCCATTACAAAGACTAGTTCTACAAAAAGTGGTGAAAACTTATTTTGGCCTTTTGAATTCTCTAGCATTATCAATCTTCACCGTTGCAAAATGTACTTCAAGAAAGGAATGATAAGGCGCCCTGCTAGATTTGAGACAATAAGAAAAAAGAAAAAATGTTAAATAATACTGAATTGCCAAATTTTCTAATCCTTTTCAAGTTGTAGTTAATGAATTTGAAATGAAATGAACATCTCAACATTGCATTATGAAGATTATATACATAAACAAATTTGTATGTGTACACCAAAATATCACCTAATTACTTAATCAGCACACATGATACGACATCTTCAATGCATGTGGTTAGTGTACAAATCATCTTCCCTTCCGATTCTAGAAATACAGATAGACTTTGGTAACTTCTTAGATGTCTTGTGGAACCAAAGATTTATAAGAGCATAAAAAGGCTATCTTTCCAAGACACTTACCTTTTCTATATACAAAATCACAAAGGGTTTTGGAAACAGTTAAGTGATCATAACATAATACAAGAAATCTATTAAAATTGCATAAAGAACAAAACTAAAAGATAGAGATGCAATGAAAGAGTAAATAGCATGTCAATGACTTGTTTAAGGGTTCCTAGCTTCTTCCCGTGTAATATATGATTGCAAGGGACAGTAGAAAACAAAAACAAAAAACACTTAAACAGCTAAAGTTTAACATCTGGTCTCCAAAATCCAAGATGAGGAACATCTCAAAGTCACACCTTAAATTGAACCCGGTGCATGTATAGGTCATAAATCATTTATTCTAAAAGTACTTTTGATTTGATCTAACAGGCTATATGTAGCCTCAAATATATACCTGGAAGCTATTAGTGTACACTATCATTTACCTTTTTGGGGCTGGAAAGGGATGTCTAGACAGAAGTCCCCAATATTAATGGTAGTGTTCTAAACTTAAATTAATAAACGCTAGGGGTTTGAATGACCTTCTAGCAATTAAGCTCCCAAATAGCAGACGCTTGAGCAGAACCATAGATGGTTTATTGTATTACAAACATAACTACTTTTAGATGATGTAACATATCACAAAGATAACTTTGATATAATATCAGTTTTGAACAATCACAAATATAATCAATGATCAGGAGAGTTCCTTCAAAGTTGAAAGAATATAACACAAGTTTCGAAATGTCAGTTGATTTTGCCCAACTTTCTTAAACACATGATCCAACAACTAGTGAGTAGTGACTAACAAATATGGCAGAAATGCTTAATCATAGACCACTGTTTGCCTATTTATGAAGCCTTAACTAATCAAAACATGGTGAGGGGTACAAAAAAGGCCATTGGTGGTGAATATCATAAACCTAGATAAGAAGGCTCTTTGCCAATTTACAGGACACAGAACAAGCATCGTGAAGGACAGGGACTCATTTTGATTGGACACTAGGATCCTCCAGAGCAAGGGAGCATATAAATATGAACTATTTTTAAGTTTCGAATTAACCAGTTAAATGTAACTTGTGCATGTAGTGGTATTATAACAATCAAAATCAAGCAGAGTGACATGTCAATTGATTTCGTCTCAAACAGGACATATGAAAGTCTATGCGTATGCAGCCCAAAGATTGTATATTCAATCTTTTGAGCCAAATTATCCCAGGATATGGAAGATAATCTAAACGAGCAAGGTGAACAATGATTAGTATGTTTGACTCGTATTTCATTCTATTTATATTGTACAAAAGAAAGGGTCTCTAACTCATTGATTATGTGTATCTTCTTTGCTGTAATCGAGTATATTATACCATTATATTGACAGGTCAAGGGCCCCAAAAAAACCTTACATGTAACTTAAAGTGCCACTCAGAAAATTAGCACATTTGGTGATCATTCTGTCTCATTGCATATTTATGTTATAGACTGATATGTTACTTTTGAGCCTATAACTCTCTCTTTTGAAAATGTACTCTATAGCAGCAATAAGTGTCACAATATATACTATTGTCATATCTATACTACTATATAATACATTTAACACTCTCTCTCAAAAAACTTTTAAGACTAAGTAAAGTGGGTCCCACTTACTACTTATTCACCACTAACTACACTTTTCATCAATCAAATATTAAATCTACCCACTAAAGTCTTTTTTGATTGATTAAATATCAAAGTTGACACTTATAATGGGATATCCCAAAGTAGTAATGTGGACATTTTAAATGGGACGGACGGAGTACAATATGTTTTTATTTAAAACGATCATTCGCACTTCCACCCACCGTCACCACTTTCACCGCTGCATTGCGCGGGTATAATGCTAGTATACACATAAGCAAGTAGGGTGGTGGTAATAATCCAACATCCTAATTGCTACACAACTAGAGTCACCACTATGAATGATTCAATGATATGGCACCTCACCCTTACTAAGATGATTAGTTAGGGTTTAATGCCTTGAACTTAGCTAGCAAACCATATACTATAAAACTTCCACATAATAACCAAAAAGATAGTCAAAATAAGGAAGCGTGATTCTAAGCACAAGGCTCCTAGGATGTGCGAGGACTAAACAAAATAAGAATTTTTTTATTAAGGGGACATAACCACAGCTCAAGAGTTCACCCATACAGATGAAACTATTTAAATTTCTAAGAAATTAAAAAATAATAATGATAAATAAAAATAAAGACTAACATCTGGAATTGAATCAGGTAAAGCAACGTCTTCTTGTAATAAGGGGAAGGTGTTTTCTTTTGATTATTTCTATAAATTGTAAGTAGCAGTATGCGAACAGCAGAACAGAAAATCCATATGAAGCTTGAAACAAAAACTAAAAAGATCAATATCTTACTGAATGAAAAGTAGCTCTTTTGTGGTGCCATTCTACCACCATCTGAAATGGGCGTAACTCCGGTTAGTAGAAGCAAGTCCATGAAGAACCTCCCTTTTCTTGCGAGCAGTTCCCCTCTTCCTATAAGCATCCATTATCTCAGCAAACAAACATTCCTCCAATCTCGAACTATGGTTAGTCCTTCGTTTAAAAGCTGCATCAAGAATCCAACGAACAGCTAACGTTTGTTGACGATCTCTAGCAACAACCCCAGGAACATCATAAATATTACCAGCAATTCTAACTTTTGCTACTTCACAAATAGGTTTCACATTCTCCAAAGCATCAGATATAAGCTGGACCCCATCACGATCAGTACGCGCTAGACGATGAAGAGTTTCATGAAAAATCGCTCGAACTCTCGTCTTTTTACCTTGTTTCATGCGAAAATTAACCAATTTGTGGACCAGTTGTTTCTTATCACTATCTAATCCCCCCATATAGTTGAGAATTTCAGAGCCAGTGTAAGCTGTTTTCGAGTTACTAGTACTTGAATAATGCTGTAACAATAGCGGCGACATACGCGAACACGAATCGTTAAGTTCTTTTACGATACCAGTCCACTGCTTACCAACAGCAACTCGAATCATCTTCCCTAAATTTACAAAAATAAAAAATTGAGATTTATAAACTATTGATTCGCGATTTGAATGTACACTGAAATTAGGGCTAATATAGCATCCATCATCAATAACTCAAAAGACCTGATCAGTAGATATTATACTTAAAACATTGTCATTTCGTATCTAATAAGCTACCATTGAAGAACAGAGATATACAGTTACATAAGCTTATATGCGAATACGAAGAGATATGTATAGCGGAGACAGTAACACGTAGAGATATACATACAGTTACATATATACACAAAATTGAATCATCATAACTAGAAGATAAACTTTTAAGAGAGTGAATACCTGAAATTGAGAGTGAGTGATTATAATTCGAAGCTTTTTGATTGTGAAATTGAGATCCGAACCCTAGAAATAAGCGGAAATCGGCGGAGGAGAAAAGAGTCGCTCGGTCTAAAAGTTAATGGCGTGTTTGGATTTGGGTTTAGGAATGGATGGACGGTGTTTGGTATAAAAATGATAACCAATTAATCATCATTGTTTCATTTTAAAATTTTGTTAGAATAATCGTGCATTTATACTTTCAAAGTTTTTTAGGTAAATGGGAATTTACCCAGCAAATATTATAAGTGAATGATTATCGTTACAAATAAGATTGTGGAAAAACCACAAAAACTTAGCCTAAGAAAGGCTAACAACATACAATAGATCATGAGTATGACAATCCGCAAAAAGCACAACATCTAGAAATATAATATAGCAACAAATTCCAAATACCAGAACCAAGCAATAATCCACTGCAACTTCATAATACCAAGATTAATCACAAGAAGAGCACACCCGCTTAGGGATCTTCCTATCTCTCCTTTGTTCGAAGAGCTCGACGAGAAATACTCCTTTCGTCCCAATTTTATTGTCCCAGACAAAAAAACACGCAGTCTAAGAAAACACCATCATCTCTCTTACTTTTTGGGTAAGAAGAGAGTTTTACCCTTTTTTTTACATACATTTTTGTCTTACATATATAAATTAAGGGCATAAAAGAACTTTATCTCATTATATCTATTTATGGAAGTGTATAATGAAAATGGGACATCCATAAAAAGAATACTGAACAATAAAATCGGGACAGATGGAGTAATAAATTAGAATAAATTTTAGTATTATAATCATTACACTTTTTAAATTTGTGTGTAATTTTATAGTGGATATCAAGTTACAATGGTTGAACAGATGTAGTAATAAATTAGAATATGAAATTGATAAAAAGAGTTCTAAAGGTTTCTTTTAACATGCATAAGGATATGTACATTTAAAATTTGTCCTTAAAATTTTCAATTTATCTCTCTGAATTTTAATTAAAGTACAATTGTTTTAAACATATCTAAATAACTTAACTAAAGCTCTTAGAGCTCTTGTTAACAAAACCCATTAGAATATGACTATCAATAAGACTAATTTACATATGCTGATATGCATCAATAGTTATACGCATAATAAATTAAACTTAATGTTCTATATATGTTTTTACTCGAACATAATAAGTAAAAGTGTCTTAGATTGACCACGATCAACTCAAAAATTGGCAATATTGAAGTCAACTTTTAGGTCACTGGGAGTAATGCTTATTTAAGTGATAATATGTTTATCGTATGAATCGCCAACGTATTTTACTTTATATTCCAATGTCATGAATGAACCGGTTTATTAGCAATGTCCGCAACAAACCTTTTACTTTTTGTAACACCCGGTCAAAAAGGTCAATGCCCAATTTTTACTTCAATTAATTGTACTTAGTACGCAAATATGACAAAGTATTCGAAAACGTTATATATATATATATATATATATATATAATTATATATATGTAATGCAAGATGATTATTTCATAATCACTAGGAAACAAATCTGATAGAACGCAGGATATCGCGTCCAAATTTCGGTGACAAAATTTTATAAATAATATTTTATTATATAGATTTAACATTATACATGTGAGGAAAAATATTAAACATTCGAAAATGTAAGTCGTTTTAATTAAAAACGCATTCTAGTTATCTGAAACTGAGCGCAATTTAGTTATAAAACTTTAACCCAAACATTTTATTTTTATAAAATGTTTCAACTCAAAATATTTCGAAAACATATAAAAGATTTTTATAAATTAAAAATATTATTTATTTTGCGATCGGATACAAAAACACGAGTATTTTGTACTGTGGTTGGAGAGCACAGTTTCTCAAATTGGGGATCTGAGTTTTGACAAAACCCAAACCCCCTCCCCATTTCATCATTTTCTTCTTCTTCTTCATCTATCATTTCTCTCTAAAAATCAAACAACACCACCTAACATCATCAACAACAATAACATCAACAAGAACAACAACAAATCGCCACCATCATCATCTTCATCTTCTTCCTCTAGTTCATCATCATCATCCTCAAACCCTCGATCTTCAATCGTAAGTAATTACTTACTTTTCTTTGTTATTCATTGTTAAAAACACTTAATACATCATGTATTAACATTATATCAACAAGATTTGGCCCGAAAATAGGTTAGATCTTGATTTTGGGGGGAAAATTGTCGAACAGACGTAAGTGACGTACGGCCAAAAACAGTATAGCGTCACTTCCTTAAGTGACGCATTAAGTGTGCCAAAAACCCTCATTTTGCGTCACTTGCTCAAGTGCCGCCTAAAACCCTCTTTTTGCGACACTTGCCTAAATATCGGTAACCACCCTACCCGACACTTACACCGACACTCATACCCGACACTTGTCTAAGTGCCGCCACCTTATGCGACACTTCCTTAAGTGACACCAATAAATCAGAATTTATCATTTTATGCGACACTTCCTGAGTGACGCCAAAATCATTAAGTGTCGCATCCAGTGTCGCTAAAAACAGAAAACAGAAAACTATTATTTCACTAAGTATACGACGTTTACAACAAACAAATACTCGAACGACTAACTTAGCCAGACTAATTAGTTGCTTACTTATATAACCTCGCGTGTTTAGGATGCTAGGAGATTACTACTCGGACATCACGCGTATCATAGGATCGCTGACAACTCACATGTGAGTTCATAGCCCCACTCTTTCAACTATTTTACTGTTTTCGGGGTGAGACGCATGCACAACTACTATTTTCGAATTATAATGATAAAACCTTTATAATACACACTCAACTATATTACTGTTATGTAATACAAAATGCGTAATACTTAGGGATTACACCCACCATATTGTTGTAGAAGAATATCACCACTTAATCTAGATAGGTTACCATTGTACACTGCTAGATTGTTGAAAAAAACAATTACCATTACATAACTTGCTTAAGTTATCACTATACATTGGTCATATTGGCGCGGGACAATACTATCGAATATACTAGAACTGGTTAGTTCTATCTACACTGAGCAACAACTAGACTCTTTACAGGATTAGTTTTCCTTTTAGGAACTAAGACTTCCTATATATTTCAAGATCACTCGAATAGACTTGTACTTAAGTGAACATTTTCCAGAGAGCTCAATATACTTGCTAGACTGGAGGCTAGGAGTATACGATAGTGACGTATGTTAGTATAGTTCCTTATACTTATACAAAACGACTTGGTGATGATTATTCATACCTAGGCTCTTTGTGCTACACCTAATATCTAAGTAATGTATATACATATTTATATACAATAAATCACGTTCATGTGATACATGATACCCTGTTAAATGTGTTTGTTGACTAAGACTTATATATATATATATATATATATATATATAAGTATACTCATACACTATCCCGATATAACACACTCCAATTTCACAAAAGCTATTTTTTTTAAAACATAACGGAAGCGTTAAATTGATATTCACAACTAGATTGCATAATTTTATAAACCAAAAGAGCAATCTATCACATATGATCCAAACACCTAGTTATCACAAACTTTTACAATCATTATGCCATAAGTGTTATTTAAAGTTAAATCCTTCTAATAGCCTATTAACACAATTGTTCCAAAACAGAGTAAGCATCGTCAAACATTCTATAAATCAAACCGACTTCTTGCTCACCCACATACAAAAGTCAACCTGCAAGAAGTTAGGGGGGAGGGATTAGCACAAAGCTAAGTGAATAGATCGAAAACTATAAACCTAACTCAGATTAACAATTGTTTACAGCTAAGCATCATAAACAACTAGCGTCAAAGAGGATCGGTGGTTCTTGAGGTACCCTACTGCCGCGGTGGCCCCCAAGCAACACTTACTATCGCTGAAGGCCAATTCAGTGATCTAACCGATAGTTGGATATTATTACTTCTTACAATATTATTTCAATAAACAACACATGTACAAAGCACTAATGTTGTCCAAGTAATAGTATCCCAACCTAATCGCAATTGACCTCTGAAAGAAATCACATAATTCATAATCATCATGACAATATGCAAATATAAATGGTAAAACCACATTTACCCGTTGTAACCAAATTGTTACAACTAACTTAGATTGTAAGTTATTGATCCACTCACCCTAGACGATCACCGTCTCCACTCAAAGGTCTTATTTTATTGAGTCTTCGGTTTATCTGAGAATATGATCAAAACCCGAGTTAGATTCTCACAATATGATTTGTTACATTCTACACAAGTATATAAATCAGTTACATGCACATAATGTATATCAAATGCTATTTAATTATCATAAGTGTACAAATCACAAGTCATCAAATTCATCATTTTAAAACATGCAAACGCGATCCGGGAAGGAGTGAGCTGGATCGCGTTGCTCAGTTCAAAACCTTCTGTCGCCGTTTAACACTGTCAAACGCGATCCTGGCAAGGTGTTGGGATCGCGTTCGTACGAACAAAATCATTCTGGAACCAAAATACATAGGCAAACGTGATCCGGGAAGGAAGCTGGGATCACGTTCCTAAGAAGGAAATCAGACTGACACAAAATAACATTAGGGAACGCGATCTGGGCATGATGGCTTGATCGCGTTTGTCACTTTTTCAGCAACTAAATCCAGACCTGCAACACTCATGCACGAACCCAAATCCCCAAATCACTAAACTCAGTTGTAGTACATGATTTTAACAAGAAAATGGCCTCAAGTATCATCATATAGCATGTTATAACCACAAACCATTATCATCAAGCTCCTAAATTCATACATGCATTCATCATTCAACCCACCAATAACCTAAACCCAATTTATTCAAATTATAACTTGAAGAACACCATTAATTGATCCAAAATAAGTATGAAACCAGTTTATCAAATATCACATCAACAAATTCAAGAACAATTTAACTCCAATTCTCATTAATTTAACCTAATTCAACTCATTCAAGCTCAAACATGAAACTGGGGATAATAACTTACAATCTTAGGTGATGGTGAGATGATGAAGATGAAGAACAAAGTTGAATAAAAAATCACAGCCTTCAATTTGGTTTAGTTTTGTTTTTCTTTTGATTTTGCTAAGTGTTCTAGAGCATTAGAGAGTATGAACAAACTGGTGGTTGTAGGAAATAAGATTGACATTTCCTATGGACACAGTTATAATACAGTGTAATATTATACCCGTTCTAAATCTATTGTCTGGAACCTAAAACCATTTTGCGAGACAATAAGTTTTATTATACCGACAACTAAATTAATTTAAAACAAGTAATAAATTATTTATCAAAATACGTCATTTGACCATTTGACTTATTAATTTCAATTCCTCAATAATACCAAATTATTTCTAAATACAATTTAAATACAAATAAATTAAGGAAACATACCATATTTATACTAGGCCCAAATCGAGGATGTTACACCCGAGCACTTGGTGCTACTTACAACTTACTTATGTATATGAATATACATACACTTATACAAACACGATTACTTTAGTCAGGCATGTCGTAGTACTGCTGGCTCACATTTATACTAGTCAGGCATCTCGTAGTACTGCTGACTCTCATTCATACTAGTCAGGCATGTCGTAGTACCGCTGACTCTCATACATACCAGTCGGGCATGTCGTAGTACTGCTGGCTCTCAATTACTCAAGTCGGACAGGTCGTAGTGCTGTCGGCTCTCAATTACAAACATTGCTTGCGAGCAACCCTATTCGATGCCACGGTAAAGTGGGCACAAAACGATATCACGGTAAAATGGGCACAAAACGAGATCACGGTAAAGTGATTCAAAACGATATCGTGGGAAAGCGATACAAATTATAAACTCACGAGTTGATACTCGCACATATTAACGAATCGGCGAGCTTACACTCGAGGTCGTTAACACAGTATTTGGCTAAATACTTAATCATAGTTCTGCGGGACTACAATTACATGTTGCTGGAGGCAACACACTATGCCAGGTGGCACACAAATACCTTACTACTAAATAATTAATTTTATTACTTGTTATCATATGACGTGGTCATACACACACTCGAATTGTACTTAGGTAGGTATTGCCTCACATTGGTTGACCTACTCATACCTGATCGGTATCTAGGCATGGATTGCCACACTCTCGATATAAATCAGTCATACCCTTACTCGATAGTACTTAGGCATGTAGTGCCTCATGTCTGTAGACTCACTTATACCTGATAGGTATCTAGGCATGGATTGCCATATTCTCTATGTACTTAGGTACACACCACAAATACTTAGGTATGGGATACCTTGTTAGATGTATACACACTGATATTACAATGATATAACAATACAATTCAAAATCGTGGGTTTTGAATTATTTTCCAAAACATACAAGGTTTATACTTTATGTTTTCAATTAACAATCCTATGAACTCACCAGCTTTATAGCTGACTCGTTTTAGCATGTGTTCTCAGGTGCCCAACAGGATTAGGATTGCTACAAGATATGACTAGCTCGAGTCGCATGTTTTCAAACATCTGGATTTCTCTGCATAACTTTTGTATTACAAATTATGTATTGAACGTATTTTGCGAACTCGCAACTTGTATACATCTTATTTTGGAAACGTATAACAATTTTCAAACGTCTCATTTAGAGTCGTTCATTATGTACCTTCGTGCTTGTGATATTTGATTTGGTAACGCCCCGACCCGACGACTTCTGCAACCCAAAATTTGGGGGTGTTACACTTTTTGTCCCAATGTCACCAACGAACTAATTTTATTACCAATGTCGACAACGAACTTGTTAAAAATGTTTCAATGTCACCAAAATACTTCTTCTTTAACGATCTACGTTTTGAATTTGTTGATAGTTGTCATTCAGTGTAAGCTAAACATGTAGTATGATTAACTTCATCTTCTCGATCCAATCGACTAACATATAATTTTCGGTTAAATTCTTGAAAAAAAAGTAGCATATGCGTTTAGATTCGCTGGACAAAGTGGTGGTTACTGTAAAAGTAACAAATGTAATAAATCGGAGAAGATGATGAATGTACATGTTTAACTTACTGATATCGCGTAAAAAGTCACGTTTTTACTATCGATATCTCTTTCATTCTGGAACAATACTTGGCAAATAAACTCAAATAATGCAAAAATCAATGATATTATGCCAAGAAGGTCAAAATAGAGTTGCACGAGAAAAATCAAGCAAAACGGACGAAAAATGAAGATTCCACACACGTTTGAAGATTCAAGACATCAAGACAATATTTAGAAGCAAAGTATCCATCACTGAGATTTCTCTTATCAAGATATTCGTTTTCAAAATATGAATCTAACAAAAGAAGAATCAACAAAAACGGATAAAGAATGAAGATTCTTGATAACACGCAAAAAGTCATGTTTTTACGTGCATTTATCTCACCTTTTTAGCCCAATATGTGACGAAACTAATCAAAATAGATACTTTATCATTAAAACTCGTCACATGGGCTAAAATATAGACAACGTTTCAAAAATAAACTAAAATGGTCAAAAAACACGATAAATCTTACGAATACGATCACAAGCATTCTCGTTCACTCGTTCTAGCACTTTTTGAGCTACACAAAGAATTATGACCTCTAACTTATGTCATTTTCTTCGTTAGGAAAATACGAACGCGTGGATATAAAGAACACTCAAAACGGATAAATGACGAAGAAGTATGCCCGAACGAAGAAACGAAGAACCAAGGAACCAGCATACGGCTGAACCAGGCCGTATACGGCTGGTCCAGACCGTATACGGCTGGGCCTGGACCGTATATGGCCTGCACAGACCGTATACGGCCTGTGCTCAGCCGTATACGGCCCAGTTTAGCCATATTCACCCTATGCTCAGCCGTATACGGTCCAGTTCAGCCGTATACGGTCCAGCTCAGCCGTATCGTGCGTTTGGGTGATAAAAATCTGATTTTTATTCGCCTTTGTGATACGGTTGTGCGTTTGAAGGTTTGGATACGGTCTACGGATACGGCTGTGCGATCTCTATAAATACAAGCCTCATTTCATCATTTCAACACACCTTCACATCTCACACTTCTATACACACTTTCTCTCACTACTCTCTCTCTAAATTAGTTAGTTAGTTAATTAGATTAGTTAAGCTAGTAGATTAGTAGCTTACTTGTAACGGAGGTGCTCCGAGACTGTGGTGTCGCACGATTTGTAATAACGCTTTGTCAGGTTCTATTATAATCTCTATCTTGTTATTTTAAATAATGTTGTGCTGCTGCTATACTTGTTTAGAATTACTTGCTAGGATTATTGCCATGCTTAGCTAGACAAATCTGTGTTTGCTATGATAGTTGCCATGCTAGGGTAGTTATACTTAAATAATTCTGTTACTCTATCTATATGCTGTTGAATTATATTTGAATCTATGAATTGAATCTCAAATGTTTATCAATCCAACTTATGCTGTGGTTAGTAACATCCTTCTAGGCTTGGCCAATTGCTAGTTGTATGCCGCTAATTATTCTGTGTCTGATGATCGTTGAACTCGACATGACCGGTGTTCTCCTGGTTGAAATATTACCGGAGGGAGACACGGAGCGTAGGATTAGAGATAGATTAGATTCAGGCCATTTAACAAGTGTTTTAGAGAGAACTTTCGGGACACTTGTGACTTAACCATGTACCCCGTCACTCTGCATAATTGATCCCTGCTATGCTACCTTTCTGCATGTTCTTGTTTGATTGTTGCTTAGGGTTTGCATGCTAGTATCTGTTATGCTGATTAGTTACATGATTAGGTTTTCAAATATTTATCAATTGCATACACCAGTTTAACATGCATAGAATAGTTAAAATGATTTATATGAAATAATGATGAACAGTTTAATCAGCCGTTAGACCAGACCATCCCAACTTATCCCGGTAGGAAACCCCTGTTCATGTTTTTGTTTATTCAACAATTCATGCCATGATTCGGATACCTCAAATGTCCGATATTGGGGGACAAGATTCGAGGATGGTTGTTGGTTAAATTGGTTGCTACATTTGGGACAACTTCCGGTGTAGTTTACATTCCATAACTGTTATCCACGTGACATGTTATTTATCTGATTGCGGACAACTCTACGTTAGATAGATAATAGGCTAGGAGTTATGGCTCATTAGGAAATATTGATGTCATCTTAACTAAGGCTTTATCCCATTAACTACCCCTAAATAGCATGAGTAATTATCATAGTAAACACTCGCTTCACCTATAAGTTCTCGTTGCCACCTCCCCTCCACTTTACTTTACTTTATTTCAATTTTAGATAATTAGTAGTTAGTTAAAACCAAAACAAAACCAAAACCTCTTTTAAACCATAGCTAAATCCCCATAGATAACTAAAGTCCTAGATCCTATGCCCGTTTGTAGTTTGAAGAACGACCCTAGGTCATACCTATCGCTGTACTCACCCATAGCTTTAGTATACTTAGGCCCAACAAAAACAAATTTTAAAACCCACTGATCCAGCCAAGCGGGAGGCCCGCAACGACAGGAAGCTATTCCTAAAAACCGACCGTTCGGCTGGCATCAAGCTTTTGGCGCCGCTGCCGGGGACTACTACGACCGATTTAGGAATTTAGTTGTCTTAGTTATTTAGCGATCCTTTCGGAAGATCAATATCATCCGAAAGTTCCTTTTCTGTTCTTTCCTTCCCAAAACTCTCTTTTCTACCAAACCCGAACTTCATCAGCTATGACGAATCGTATTACTCTCGCCTCAACCTGTGTACCACTACTGGAAGGAAGAGGAGGACCTATCGTGTTGCCCGATGAAAACTTCGAAATTAAGCCTAGCGTTTTCAAATTACTCAAAACCTTCTGCCAATTTCACGGTTTTCCGCTTGATGATCCAAATTCACATTTGGATAGATTCATCAATCTTTCTGATTCCTGTGAGCAATCAGGGATTTCAAGAGAAGTCTCCCGACTATATCTTTTTCCCTATTCTTTATCTTCGCGTGCTCGAACCTGGTTTGATGAACTCAAACCCAATTCGATTCATACTTGGGAAGAGTTGGCTACTAAGTTTATGGCTAAGTTTTTCCTCTTTCCAAGCAAACCAAGCTCAAGGATGATATCGTCAGTTTCCGACAAGAAACCAATGAATCATTCTATCGAGCATGGGAACGATTTAAGAAGATGCTTAACAGATGTCCGAATCATCAAATGGGTAAGACGAACCTAATCTGCATATTCTACAATGGTCTGACTCCTCAGCACAAGTCAACCCTCGATGCTGCTTCTCAAGGAAATTTCATGTCACACACTTCTGAAGAAGCCTGGGGGCTAGTTGAGACGATAGCAATGCATCAACATGACTGGGAGTTTGGCGAACCGGCTAAGGAAGTAACTAGTACTTCAAGCCTATCCTTTGAAGCTTTGCAAGCTCAAGTGGACAATCTCTCCAGAGTCTTCAAGGATCTTCAATCTTCTACACCTCAGCCTCGTAAAGGTACGGAAGAAATTCTTGTCACTACTGTTAAAAACCCTGAATCGAACTTTCATTCTAAACCTTTCATTCAGCGGCCAACCAATAACCCACCTACTCAGTTTCTACAACCTTTATCGTCTAATATGTCAGATTCCCCTGTAAATTCTCAACAACACTATAATGAAACTTTGACTAATTTCATAGTTGATCAAATGAACATAAACAAACAAGTAATAGATTTTCAAGATAAAATTGATGCTTTACTTAAAATATCAGAAGATTTGATCAAAAACCTGGAAGTTAGTCTTAAACAACTGTTTTTAAAAGTTGAAAACCAAGGAGGAATCATGGTCATCACTAGAGGAGGTAAAGAAACCAGAAATGAGAAGTCCTCAGATAATTCTTCAAATCAACTTCCTATCTCTGAACCAACCACTGATCCAGTGCCTAGTGACACCCCTGTCACTGCACCAGATCCAATATCACCTAAAGCCCCAGAAATCATTCCACGAACTAGGATACCCTTCCCTGGTAGGCTTAAGAAAGAGAAACAGGAAGCACAATTTGGGAAATATCTAGAAATGTTTAAAAGCCTGCACTTAAACGTTAGACTATTAGACGCTTTAGTAGAGATGCCTAGCTGTGCTAAGTTTTTCAAAGAACTCATTTCAAATAAAGAAAAATTAAGACAAATAGTTAGTTTACCCTTAGATGCTGAATGCTCAGCAATCATGTTACATGGCCTTCCACCCAAACTAGGAGATACTGGCCGTTCACTATTCCCTGTTTTCTTCAAAACATCCAAGTTAGTAACGCCTTAGCTGACCTAGGAGCTAGTGTCAATCTTATGCCTTACTCTCTCTATAAGAAACTAGGATTAGGTGAACTGCTACCCACTCAAATGACCATCCAATTACCTGATAGATCAGTTAAACTCCCCCGAGGAATTGCTGAAGATATAATGGTCCGAGTCGGTAAATTTATCTTCCCGGTTGACTTTGTCATTATGGATATTGAGGAAGATGCCCACGTTCCCCTCATCCTTGGTAGACCTTTCCTAAACACTGCCAAGGCTGTGATAGATGTAAACGAAAAATCTTTAAAACTGAGGGTCGGAGCGGAGGAATTCACCTTTAATGTCGATAAGTTGATGAAGCACCCTATGGGAGAAGATCTTGGTCTTGTGGATGCCATGCAGGAAATATATGATGAGCATTTGGAGGAGATTCTAGCAGTCAGCAGTAACGAACCTTTCTCCAGCACTGTCATCACCAAAAGAAGACTTTGCCCAAACAACATCGGACTCTGCTCGGCTATCTCCGACCAATCAGCACCTTCCGAAGAGCTGCTATTTCCATACCTGAAATGAAGAATCCTTTAGCACCGCCTAACTACTCTCCCACGAACAACTCTGTTGTTGCTGTTCCTTTAGGCGAAGGCATCCCTATCCCACTTTTAAGAAGAAATCAGTTTTTTTCGATACCCGAATCGTCTCCGTCTGTAGCTGAGATTCTCAAATCTTTCGAGGAGATGGATTCCGTTACTTTGCCACAACTATCTGAAGGTTGTGAGAAATCAAATCCAAAAATCACCATAAGTACTTCTTCTAAAGCTCAAATTCAAAAGTTCGCACTCACTGAAAACAATGATGTCATCATCACTGAGGATAATGCAACCTTTTCATCATCTACCTGCAAATACGAGTTAAAGAAGAACGCGCTTTCCAATGAGACAGAACTAGTAGAAATAGCATCAGCCACTACAGCCGACTCATCTCCAGAAGAATCAGAGTTCCAAAAGGAGTATGATGAGTTACAAAGAGACGAGATCGCTCGAATGAAACCCTCTATCGAAGAACCGCCAGAATTGGAGCTGAAGGAATTACCCCCTCACTTGGAATATGCTTTTCTCGAAGGAACCTCACATCTACCCGTCATAATTTCCAAAGGTCTTTCACCTAAAGAGAAAGCAAGACTTATCCAGGTCTTGAAGTCACACAAGAAGGCGATTGCATGGAAGATTTATGATATATAAGGGATCAGTCCAAATTACTGCACGCACAAGATACTCATGGAAAACGACTTCAAACCTTCCATACAGAGACAGAGGAGAGTAAACCCGAAGATTCAAGATGTGGTCAAGAAAGAGGTTATCAAACTCTTGAATGCTGGTTTGATCTATCCTATCTCAGATTCCCCATGGGTCAGCCCAGTTCAGGTTGTCCCAAAGAAAGGAGGAATGACAGTTATCGCTAATGAAGATAATGAATTGATTCCTATACGAACCGTCACCGGCTGGAGGGTGTATATCGACTACCGGAAATTAAATGAAGCCACCCGGAAAGATCACTTCCCTCTGCCGTTCATCGATCAGATGTTGGAAAGATTATCTGGGAATGAATATTACTGCTTCCTCGATGGTTTCTCCGGCTATTTTCAAATTCCTCTCGATCCAAAGGACCAGGAAAAGACGACATTCACATGTCCATATGGTACATTTGCCTACCGCCGCATGCCATTCGGTTTATGCAATGCGCCTGCAACATTTCAAAGGTGTATGGTGGCAATATTCCATGACATGATTGAACAGTGTATGGAGGTATTCATGGACAACTTCTCAGTCTTCGGTGATTCCTTCACATCTTGTCTTTCCAACCTTGAAAGGATGCTAGCCCGATGCGAAGAATCAAATCTTGTCTTAAACTGGGAAAAGTGCCACTTTATGGTGAAAGAAGGAATAGTTTTAGGACATCGAATATCAAAATCTGGAATCGAAGTTGACAAAGCCAAAGTTGAGACTATTGCCAAACTTCCACCACCTACTTCTGTTAAAGCCATTCGCAGTTTTCTAGGTCACGCCGGATTCTACCATCGCTTTATCAAGGATTTCTCTAAGATCTCTCGACCTATGACGTACCTTCTCGAGAAGGATACTCCGCTTGTCTTTTCAGATGACTGTCTTAAAGCTTTCAACATTTTAAAGGATCAGCTCACACATGCACCGATCATGGTCGCCCCCGATTGGAGTCTTCCGTTCGAAATCATGTGCGATGCTAGTGACTTCACTGTTGGAGCTGTCCTAGGGCAAAGGAAGGAAAAGCAGTTTTAGCCAATCTACTACGCCAGCAAGACACTCACTGATGCACAAGAGAATTACACCACAACAGAGAAAGAGCTTCTTGCGGTAGTATTCGCTTTTGATAAATTTCGTTCTTATTTAATATTGTCCAAAACTATTGTCTATACAGATCACTCAGCCTTGAAGTATCTCTTCAAAAAGCAAGACGCTAAGCCAAGACTTCTTAGATGGATTCTCCTCCTCCAAGAATTTGACATAGAAATCAAGGATAAAAAGGGAGCCGAGAATGTCGCAGCAGATCATCTTAGTCGACTGGAAAATCCGTCGATGAAGAAGCTTGATGAGAGAGAGATTCAAGACCAGTTTCCTGAAGAACAACTCATGAATATCGGAGGATACCAAAAGGGATCTCAATTCACTTACAACCCTTGGTATGCACACTACGCAAATTATCTGGTTGGAGGAATTGTGCCAAAAGGAATGCCCACCTCTAGAAGGCGCAAATTCTTTAGAGACGTAAGGAACTACTATTGGGACGATCCATACTTATTCAAAGTATGCCCGGACCAAATCATCAGAAGATGTGCAGACGAGAAGGAGGCAAGGAACATTCTTCACCAAAGTCATTACGGACCAACTAGAGGACATCACGGAGCAAATATGACTGCAAGAAAGGTATATGACTCTGGCTTCTACTGGCCTACTATATTCAGAGACGCTCACGACTTGGTGAAATGCTGCGATGCTTGCCAAAGGTTTGGAAGTATTTCATCGAGAAGTGAAATGCCACTTACTAACATCCAAGCTTGCGAGATCTTTGATATATGGGGGTTGGATTTTATGGGACCATTCCCAAAATCATATGGGAAAGAGTATATTCTGGTTGCTGTCGACTACGTCTCCAGATGGGCCGAAGCTCAAGCATTTCCTACAAATGATTCCCGAGTAGTGGTGAAATTCTTAAAGCAGCTCTTCTCACGTTTCGGTACTCCAAAGGCGATCATTAGTGATCGAGGCACGCACTTCTGTAATGCTCAGTTTATGAGGACATTACAATATTATGGTGTCACCCATAAGACCTCTACAGCTTACCACCCGCAGACAAATGGGCAAGCCGAAGTGACGAATCAAGCGCTCAAGAGAATTTTAGAACGAACCGTGGTTAATCATAGGGAAAGATGGGCTGAAAAATTAGACGATGCTCTGTGGGCGTTCAGAACCGCATATAAATCACCACTAGGAACCACGCCCTACAGACTAGTCTACGGAAAAGCATGTCATTTGCCGATAGAGTTGGAGTATAAAGCTCACTGGGCGCTAAGAGATTGTAATTTAGACCCTTCTGCAATTGGATCACATCGGAAAACGCAACTGAATGAATTAGCCGAATTAAGGGACCAAGCATATGATAGCTCTCTGCACTTCAAAGAACGAACAAAGAATACTCATGATGCTAAACTCAAATATTCTAAGTTCAAGCCCGGAAACAAAGTTCTTCTCTTCAATTCGCGCTTCAAGAAATTCTCCGGCAAATTCAGATCAAGGTGGAGCGGACCATTTGTTGTATCAAAAGTCTTTACCTTCGGAGCAGTCGAACTAGAAGCCCCGGACGGTAATTTTAAAGTCAATGGCCATCGCTTAAAGCACTACATCGAAGATTTCCCCTCTGGTGAGGAAGTCTATATCTTTGAACCACCTTGAGCCAACTAGTAGGTACAAGGAGTCAAGCTAGAGACTCTCTAAACAAGCGCTCTTGGGAGGCACCCCATTGCTTATCTTATTTTATTTTATTTCTTAGTTATTTTTACTTTAGTATTATCATCCCTGAACTAACAATGCAGGGTAACCCAAATATCTGACAATGCCACACTCCAACATATACATCAGATAAGTTTTATTTATAGTATACAAATGCGAATGAACAGATGACCTCGCAAAGCTTTAACATTTAAACAAACATTTCTTGAAGTCATCTGATTATTTTGCATTTGTATACCCATTTTAAAACTATAGCATTACCTGTTTATCTTTATGTTTCAGGATGGATGCTTTAGCTGAGACTTCAGGACAAACTACTCAGAAACAACAGAAGAAGAGGACCCGCAGAGGAAAAAGAAAGAAGACAACCACCACTACTGATGAGCATGCTCAGACTGCTCCTGTATCTGCCCCACTTTTGACTTTGGAGTTACCACTTCAGATCCGATGGTGACTTGGGCGATGCTCAGTGAGCTTTCGATTCAACGTGGCTCTCAGTCCGAAATCAGAGAAGCGATGGGACTGCCAAAACTCGCCAACCAGCCGTACCAGCTTGGTCAGGGTCCTAGGCCAGCTCTCCCACCTTTGACCTTCTTCCCAGCTGCCCCACCACAGACTGTTCCTCCCACTGCTGTTGCTTCTTCTAGGCCACCTCAGAATCCCGCTGATGCATCCATGGTGTCTGATCACACTGTTGCCTTATCACTCACTTCAGATCTAGATCCTGACGCACTTGCAGCATTTGATCCAGACATGGATGATTTACTAGACTATTTTTAGCTTATTTTATCTTTAGTTATCTTTATTTATCATTATACCTATTATGTTGTTGAACTGATGATTATGATGGTATTTTATGATATTGCAGACCTTATCTTCGTAGGAATTGGATGAGCTTTGAAAAGAGTCCGGTCCTCACAATCCAGCAAATTATTTACACCAACCCTACACGAATATGGTCCTATATCCAGTGCCCACTGTTCGTAGGGAAGTATCTCTCCTAAACCCGTTCTTCCTACTTTAATATAACTTCGATATGCCTATTGACCACTTAAATCTCTAAGTGTGGGATCCCCCTCGCTTATAACTTTTAAATTCACATTTTTCCTAAACCAAAACCCTAAGTTTGAGATTTTCTCCCTACTTAGTGTAGAAACATTGGGGACAATGTTTATTTCTAAGTGTGGGATAGCGGTATATCTCTCGTCTATCTGTTTTAGTTGATCAAGAAACATGCTAGTCCTCAAAATAATTTTTCAACCCTTATTTTGCCAAAATTTTCAAAAATTTTAAACTTTTTAGTCACAATAAAAGCAAATTGGTTAAAACTTCGACAGTGAAATTGTCACTCATTCAGTAAAACCTAAATAGTTTTACTTCGACAGTGAAATTGTCACTCATTCAGTAAAACCTAAATAGTTTTACTTCGACAGTGAAATTGTCACTCATTCAGTTGCCCAATAAGTTTTTCAAGAATGAATACAGATTTTTTTACAAGTATTTCAAAAGTTGGTAAATATAAGGTCGAAATCATGTCGGAATCTAAACAATTTAAGATGAGGATCTAAGAGGGGCATCGCACGACTGGACACATATAACCCATTTTTGCGGTGAGGAATTTGAGCCTTATAAGCATTCATTTTAAATGCTTCACTGTTCGTTTGTTGTGTGTGACCGGTGCACGCATTTCTGAATTAGAACTTGCCCCAGGTATACATTTCGAGATCACATTGACAGGTGTCATACGTGACATAGGTACGGTTAGAGGACCTTGACATTCCTTAGGATTTAAACCCCTTTTCACATATCTTTTCAAGCCAAAAACCCTTCCAACACTCAATTTTAGTGTTGATGATCTGCTTAGAAAACCCTGTTGAGCCTTAGCCTATTTTTCTTTCATTCACCTAAATTTTTAACCCCTTATTCCCCTACCCACCAGAAAACTTATCTTAGTATTTTTTAAAAAAGAGATATTTAGGTATTCCTTTTTGCTTTCACTCCAAAAATCACAAATAATGTTTACTAAAACTTCTCGTGTGCGTTTTATTGATCTATATAGAAAAAATCGAGAGTCATGTGGTGCGAAAAATTGGCACCAAAGTAAACTCAAAAATCATCAAATGATTGAGAAATGAAAATAAGAAGGGATCTCAAGAAGGGAAATAAAAGAAAATCCCTTAGAAATTTCTTGACAAGAAAAATCTAAGCCCAAAAAAAAAATAGAAATAGAAATAGAAAAGCAAAGAAAAAGAAAAGAAAATAGCTGAAATAAAGCTAAGTGCTTAGACTCTCTCGAAAACTCGACTCTTCAAAAGAAATATTATTCCGTGTGTTTCCAAAAGATAGAAGTCAAAATAGCTATCTTATCCCCCAAAAGTGTTATCCGTTTCCATTTTCATTAAAAAGGATATCTAGATAGAGCTTTTTTCGGAAGTCCCAAGATAAGCAAACACTCTTAGAAACCTAGATACCCCCAATCTATCCATGCCCTTTTAAACCCACACCAAACACTACAACCCATTTGAATGTCCTGGGATAATCAGTACCGTTCCTGTCTAAGTGATGAAGATTTGATCCTCGGGCAAGCCTATGACGACGAGTGCTGCACGACTGGTATTTGAGCGATTTTTCATTTGGCTTAGGATAATAGGAACCCCGATACACTTTGAGTGAATTGAGTGACCACCAGTGAGATCGCCTAGCCGTGTATATTCTGCAAATTTGAGAATTGAAAGTTTTCCTAAGTGAATCATCTTGAAAACCTTTAGATACTTCATGTGAACACCTCTTATTTATCTAACAGACAAATACTTGTTTCCAATATGTGTGAATTCTTCATTGTGGGTCGAAATCAAAAACTTTTTTTATGGTGAATTCTCAGAGGGTAAGTTTGCTTGAGGACAAGCAAATGTCTAAGTGTGGGATATTTGATAACACACAAAAGTCATGTTTTTACGTGCATTTATCTCACCTTTTTAGCACAATATGTGACGAAACTAATCAAAATAGATACTTTATCATTAAAACTCGTCACATAGGCCAAAATATAGACAACGTTTCAAAAATCAACTAAAATGGTCGAAAAACACGATAAATCTTACGAATACGATCACAAGCATTCTCGTTCTAGAACTTTTTGAGCTACACAAAGAATTATGACCTCTAACTTATGTCATTTTCTTCGTTAGGAAAATACGAACGCGTGGATATAAAGAATGCTCAAAACGGATAAACGACGAAGAAGTTACGCCCGAACGAAGAAACGAAGAACCGAGGAACCAGCATACGGCTGAACCAGGCCGTATACGGCTGGTCCAGACCGTATACGGCTGGGCCTGGACCGTATACGGCCTGCACAGACCGTATGCAGCCTGTGCTCAGCCGTATATGGCCCAGTTCAGCCGTATTCACCCTATGCTCAGCCATATACGGTCCAGTTCAGCCGTATACGGTCTAACTCAGCCGTATTGTGCGTTTGGGTGATAAAAATCTAATTTTTATTCGCCTTTGCGATACGGTTGTGCGTTTGAAGGTTTGGATACGGTCTACGGATACGGCTGTGCGATCTCTATAAATACAAGCCTCATTTCATCATTTCAACACACCTTCACATCTCACACTTCTATACACACTTTCTCTCACTACTCTCTCTCTAAATTAGTTAGTTAGTTAATTAGATTAGTTAAGCTAGTAGATTAGTAGCTTACTTGTAACGGAGGTGCTCCGAGACTGTGGTGTCGCACGATTTGTAATAACGCTTTGTCAGGTTCTATTATAATCTCTATCTTGTTATTTTAAATAATGTTGTGCTGCTGCTATACTTGTTTTGAATTACTTGCTAGGATTATTGCCATGCTTAGCTAGACAAATCTGTGTTTGCTATGATAGTTGCCATGCTAGGGTAGTTATACTTAAATAATGCTGTTACTCTATCTATATGCTGTTGAATTATATTTGAATCTATGAATTGAATCTCAAATGTTTATCAATCCAACTTATGCTGTGGTTAGTAACATCCTTCTAGGCTTGGCCAATTGCTAGTTGTATGCCGCTAATTATTCTGTGTCTGATGATCGTTGAACTCGACATGTTACTCGATATAGTACTGGAAACACTTCAAGGTGGATTACAAATGTATGGAAGTCGAGGAACGACCGAAGGTAGTCATATTACGAAACGGTACAATATTACGAAGTTATATGACGGCCCTTATTCGACTGTTATTCGATATAGTACTGGAAACACTTCAAGGTGGAGTACAAATGTATGGAAGTTGAGTAACGACCGAAGGTAGTTATATTACGGACTAATATATAAAATGAGAAACCTAGTTTAATTAAACTTTCTAAATAGACTTTTAAACTTCAAATTAACCTATCGCCTTTCCACCAATAAACATGATTACAACGCCTTTTTAACGACCTCCAAATAAAAGGTAGTCAGTCATTTGTGTCAATATAATTTGTCAAAGGTGTGAAACTATGGAACCGCAAGGCTACATGGGGGATTATAGTAGGACAAGACATGGCAAGGTTTGAAGTGGCGGAACCACTTTTAGTGAGGAACGCTGTGGATAATTAGGGGATTTATTGGGTAGTCTTAAGCAAGGGTTGGTTTAAAGTCATAAATGACTTTTAAATATACGAATCTGTTAGGATGACGAGGAATCGTTATATGATTCAGTTTTGTCTAGTACCTTTAGATTTTGTTCCCGTTCATATGAAAGTATTATTAAACCATAATTAAAATTTTGCTTATTATTCTAAATACTTTGTAATGTTACCATAACCTAGCTCCGGTGTGATATGCTAATGGGATTTTAATTAGTAGGGAATCTAATGTTTACATCACAAGTATCCAAGAGTAACAATTAACAAATATCTTTTAAAATAGTTTCTCCAAACATCATCCCATAACTTAATTAACGAAATCTCAGCAAACACTATCTTTATCTTATCTGCTTTACGTTTTATTTTTATTTCACTTTTATTTATTTACTTGCCTAAGTTAGTTAATAGAAAAACTAAAACTCCTCTACTATTTTATAAACTCTTCACTAGTTTGAAAGCTTTCATCTGCCACGCCTTAGTTTCAATTCAGTCAGTTTGAAGAACGACTCTAGGTCATACCTACCACTTGCTCACCCTTAGGATTAGCATTGTTAGGGAAAACTTAGGCCCCGCAATTACAAATTTAAAACACCCACTGATCGCTGTCGGCAGTAGCCGGTGCAACGATAAGGGGTAAAATCCTTACCGACCGCTGGTGACGCATCAAGTTTTTGACGCTGCTGCCGGGGAACCAACTGTACGATCCTTAGGCATTAAGAAGAACTTACTTACTAGTGAACCTTTAGGATTTCTTAAACCCCTATGTTTTTCTTTGTTTTCCCTTCCTTTTTCTACTTTTAGAAATTACCCCTCCCTTTCCATTCAACTAGTCGACCACCTGCCAAAGAAACTATGACAGCTGTACGTATCACTCTGGCTGATGACTCTAAACCTTTGATTGAAGGCCGAGGAGGACCAATCGTCTATCCGAAAACAGATAGAGGATCATTTGAATTAAAGCCCCATATTGTTCAGTTAGTCCAAAACCTCTATCAATTCCATGGCCTACCAAATGATCATCCCAATTCACACCTTGACAAATTCATTTCCTTATCCAACTCCTTTAAACTGATTGGGGTTAATCAGGACATAGTCTATCTATACCTATTTCTCTATTCACTCACTCTCAATGCACAAACCTGGTTTGAGGAACTAGAGATTAACTCTATAACATCTTGGGTAGAATTAGCAATCAAATTTTTGGCCAAATATTCCCCCCATCAAAACAAGCCACGTTTAGGACCAACATCATAAACTTCCGTCAAGTGCATGATGAATCAATCTACGATGCATGGAATCGCTTTAAGGGATTGCTTAAGAAATTTCCAATCATCGTTTTGAGCGCTCAGACCAGTTGCGCATCTTCTACAATGGTCTCTTCCCATATCACCGTCCTTTACTTGATACCGCCTCTCGATGCAGTTTCATGAATTGTACGACCAATGAAGCTTGGAGCGTTATTGAGGAAATGACAACACACAACCATGACTGGAACAGTGAAAATCATTCCTCAATTGTGAATCCACCAACTACACTCGAAAATGAAGCTATCAAAACTCTCGCTCAGCAAGTGGCAGACCTAACCAAGGAGATTAAGGAATTGAAAAGTCAACAACAACAAGTCTGTCAAGTTCAAACCTGCCTTAATTGTGCTAATCTGAACCACTCAGCCCAAATTCCTCACTCTCATCTAACTCCACCCAATACTAACCCTTCCTTTAACCCACCTAGAAATAGCCCACTAACTTACTAACCCGAACTGTCTGAGCCCTCTTCCTCACAAACCTTTAGTTTTGACGACACCCTGATACAAGTTATTCAAGGAATCTCAGCTAGACAAGACCAAGTTGATCTCATCTTAAGAGATCAAGTGACCTTGTTAAAAGCTTTCGAATACCAATTAGGACAATTAGCACATCGTATTAGCGCTAAACCTCAGTTAAGTCCAACTAGTTGCCATAAGGAGGCTTTCCATATTCAAGACTCTCAGGTAGCACATAGCCCACCTACGATTTCTTCTCCGGTGAAGGAACCACCTATTGTCCCATCGACAATGGATTTAGAATCTACACCAAATAGGAAAGTAAACATTCCATTTTCGGCTCGTCTTAAACAATGACGTGACAAGCTTAAGTCTTTTAAGCTTGATAGGAAATTCCTAGATAACGCATCCAAAGTTCATTCCAAAAAGTACTTCAGAAAGCTTCTTACAACCAAGGATAAGGTACCCGAAGTACCCAATGTCGTGCTGAACGAGGAATGTTCAGCTATCTTGAAAAATGCCATTCCAGAAAATCTCGGAGACACCGGATGTTTTACTCTCCCCTGTTCTATCTACAATTCAGGCATCATCTGTTCTCTTGCCGATTTAGGAGCTAGTGTTAATCTTATGCCATACTCACTTTTCAAGAGGCCTGAGTTAGAAAATCTTCGACCTACCAAAATGACCATACAGCTTGCTGACCACTCAGTCAAATACCCTAGAGGAATAGCTAAAAATGTTTTAGTAGGATTGACCAATTTCTTTACCCAACAGATTTTGTAGTAATGGATATGCAGGAAGACGTAGACATCTCAATCATACTAGGAAGACCTTTCATGAATACGACCAAGGCAATCATCAACGTCTTCGCACAAACCATTAGCTTGCTGTCTCAAGGAGAAACCATCACTTTCCATATCGACAACCCAAACCCTGGAGAGCAAGCTGATATGTACATGATCTCCGTAAACAAGACCACAAAGGACAAACAAACTACAAATTCAACAAATGAAAGTAAATCTAGTAAGGGAATGGCGATCACACCATATTGCCCAATTGTCCTCCGATGAATAGGGCAAGAGATGAAAAACACATCTCCATCAGTGAAAAACTCAACGATGGAAGAAATTGGGATGAGAAAGATGGAAGAAGAAAACAAAAGAAGCATACCGCCAACTAATCCGTTTACCACTGAAGAAAAGGCGAGAAGTAACCAAAACCATCCCACGAGAAGAGAAAACTTGAAGGAATATTCCAAACGCATTGGATACCAACCACAAACCATTGCAGATCCCAAAGTGCTCATCCAAAGATTCGATAAAGCAGTAGGAGGAATAAGCAGCAAAATCAACATGCTTACCCTTTCCTCCGCTGAACTGCAATTCTGTCTACAACAAAAACGGATTTACGCTAGTATCTACAATGCCCTTAAAAGATCTAACATCTCATTCACCTCAACGCAATGGGAGATGTTAGGATCAATTAGAGCGCATATGAAGGAGACTACTGGACATCCGAGCAGTCATGCTGATATCTTGATGATGAATGACCTCATATCATTGTTTGACTCGCTAAATAGAGAAGATCACCTTAGTTCCAAAGAAAGCGGATATATGGTTATTATTGCGCTGCACACCGGTCGTTGGAATTTCTAATGGTGATGCAACACAACAGTGGGTTTTAAATTTATAAGGCTGGGGCCTAGGTTTACTATTATGCTAATAAAAGGGCTAGCAAAGGACAAGTATGACCTAGGATCGTTCTTCAAAGCGTGGCAAATTGAAGCTAGGGGATTTAGAAACTTTTATGTATTTAGCTAGGGAGAAAAGAGTTGGTTTTGGTTTTAGATTTTCTATTAAAATAAACTGAAAGGTGGAGGTTACTTCGGGCGTTCAGCAATTGAAGCGATTGTCTACTATGAAGTGGTTTAGGAGTTGTTTAATATGGAGAGTTCTAATGGGGATAAATTCGTAATTTAATGTGAGCTATCACTGCAGTCCTTCTATCGGGCTAACGCGAAGGTGTCCACAATCAGGCAAATAGAATGTCACGTGGGTTGCAGCATATATTAAAGCACACACCGAAAGTTCTCTCAAATGTATACCCATATCATCTGACAGTTAATCTCGAATCCTATTCCCCAATCTCGGTCGTCAGAGATGTCCGAATCATGGCATAGTTTGTTGAATAAACAATCTTATGAACGAGGTTTACCCTCACCGGAATAGGTTGGACTAACTGGTCTAGGCGGCCGGATAATATGTCATCACTTATTCGTACAAATTATCAACATTACTCAGGTATGCAAGAATACAGGGATGGTTTGTACTACAAATGGAAACTTAAGTAACATGTTTGTTATTCGATTCATAATACAACTACCTTCGGTCATTCTCGACTTCCATACATTTGTACTCCGCCGTAGGCGTTTCCAGTACTATATCAGAGAACAGTCGAATATGGGCCATCATATTACTTCACGATATTTAATGCCAATTGTATTTCAGTATTATGATGATCCTAAGGCAACAATCAAACAAGAACATGCAATAAGACGATCAAAGCAACAGTTCAATATAGGCATACAAAGGTTTTATTTAAGTCGAGGATATTCCGAAAGTTGTCTAAAAAATATCGTCTATATGAATTTAATCTTAATCTACCTCCATTCCCATATTCCATGTCTCTTGGATCCTATTTTGGTCTAGAAAACACCGGCCATGCCGAGCTCAATGATTCAATCTAACATAGTATAACTAAGTGACCTATGTCCTATGAGTTAGCTACGTTCATTTTTGGATAAGGTTTTAGTCACAACATGAGTTGGGCAGATAAACGATAAAGATTTAATTCCTACATCTATTTATAATATAAACCATCCGCAATCTCATAACATACGGCACAATTACATATTTGAAAATTTCCAAATGACTATTATAGCAGACAATTGAGTTATCTAGTTAATCATGGCAATTCTAGCATGCATATTTAAATTTATAAAATAAAGAACAAACATATTTAAATATGGAAGATAGATTACAAATAACTCGTAGCTACAATGCGTCCCGGAGCACCTCCGTATAAATTTTCCTTATTTAATTAATTAGCTATTCTAATTAATTAAACTATCTTAATGGAAGAAATACTAATTTTACAAGAAAGAAAGTGTATGGAGTGTGTTTCTTCAAGATGTGAAGGTGTATGAAAGGTGTGTGTTCAAATGAACCATGGGCTCCCTATTTATAGGGGAAAATTGGTGCATTCTAGCAACTTGGGGCACATGTTAGCAAAAGGTGGGAAAGTTGCTAGCACATGTACCCTAAAGCGCGTAAAGGTCTAGCACGTGTACCCCAAAGTCGCGGAAAAGGCCTAGCACATGTACCCTGCGAGTACGGGCGAGGACGGAAAAGTGCACGGGGGACGGGGGGTGGCCAGCCGGTGCCTCCACCATGGTGGCAGGCGGCGGCTGCCACCTGCCCGCCCTGGTTCGCCGTCTTTCGCCTCGTTACTTGATTCGTGCGTATATCCTTCGTTAGGCATCCGTTTGCGTTGATTCTTTTTGCGTTGGATTCGTTTTTCAAAAAATAAGACTTTGATGAAAAGAAATCCCAAAAATATGTCTCTGATCTTTGGATGTCTGGTTCGAATCGTTTGAATCTTCCGTCGTACGTAGAATCTTCATTCTTCATCCGTTTTTGTTGATTCTTCTTCTTTTAGATTTGTATTTTGAAAATGAATATCTTGGATAAGAGAAATCTCAGTGATGGGTACTTTTGCCTTTAAATCTTGTCTTGATGTCTTGAATCTTCAAACATGTGTGGAATCTTCGTTTTTCGTCCGTTTTGCTTGATTTTTCTCATGGAACTCTATTTTGACCTTCTTGACAAAGTTTCATTGATTTGAACATTATTTGAGTTTATTTACCAAGTATTGTTCCAGAATGGGAGAGATATCGGTAGTAAAAACGTGACTTTTTACGCGATATCAAGTATCCCACACTTAGAGTTTTGCTTGTCCTCAAGCAAATTGTCAAAAAAACTTCTTTGAAAGTCGGGAAGGGTGTCTTCATATCCTGGAGAACTTTGATTCCTGTAAGCTGGGTGAAAAGATTTCAAACGGGGTTTTAACCCTTGATTCTTCCTCAAACTACCGGTTCCAACAAGCTTTCTTTACATGACTGGGGCCCTCACAGGTGGTCACTCAATTCAGTGTATCGGGTTTCCTAATTTCTAATTCACTCAGGGGCCAGTCATGTAGCTCCTTTGTTGTTATAAGCTTGGCTGAGAATTGAATATGTAATACTAAAATGGGGACGGTGCTAATTATCCCTAGACATTTGTAAGAGGGTAAAGATGGATATGGAAGAGAAGTTTTGTAGGTGGTTTAGTGGGGTTTTGATATAGCCTAAGCATTTGTCTGTGATGACTTATCTTTGACGTTTTAGTGATACCTCTTTTTGGATTTCTCTCTTTGAGAGCCTTCTTTTCATGTTTTCATTTTGAGGAACCTTCCCCTTGGCATTAAATGATCCTTGGGTCTTTTAGTTCTTTGGTTCCTCCTGTCAGCTTTGCTGAATTATGATTTTCTTCGGAGTTCCCCTTCTTCTTTTTGGATGGTATTTTAATCCTTCGGGGGTTTCAATGTATTTCTTGCAGTACTTCTTTTTGACAGAATAGATGCTTAGGCTATGGCCAAGTGATGTAAAGGAAAGGTTGGTTTCTTTAAGTGTGTTTTTGAAATGAAAAGGCTAAGGCTCAACAGGTTTTCTACTTGATGCTCAATGCTGAAAGTGAGCATTGGTTGGGTTAGGCTTTAAAACAGGGGTTTTTACGAGAGAGTTTTATCCTAGGAAATGTTGAGGTCTTCTAATTGCACCTTCGTCACGTATGACGCCCATCTTTGTAGTTTCGAAATGTATTGCTCAAGTAAGTTCTAACTTAAAAGGCATACATCGGCACACTCTCAATTGAAAAGTGAAGCATATATGCTTTTATATGGCTCAAGATTCCTCACTTATTTTGGTGGTTTAATGCCTAGTCATGCGATTGCTTGTTTTGAAACTTAGTTCAAAATTTTTTCAAAGAACTTTACCCATTATTGTCGATTTCCTAAACCTTTGTATTTTCGTTGACCGGAAATACCCTTTTTAGACTTTCTGAAATTTGAAAATTTTGCTGAAAATCTGAGTTTGCTTAAATGTAACACCCGCCAAATTAGGACTATGATTAGTGCCTAACTACTTGTACTTTCATGTATTTAGTTTTGTATTAATCTAAGTATATGAGACTTTCGTGAAATTACTTACACGCGTACGCGATTCGTCTAAATCGTACACTTCCCAAATGGACGAGGTCCGATACAATTTAGATTGGATGTTGGTGACAAAAACTTTTAAATAATTTGGAATTAACCAAACAAACATTATTAGCTTTAATATATTGTGAGAATATATTACACGTATCTAGTATCGTTTAAAACACTCCGAACGCGACGAGAGCACACGAAACGCGCCTAGCAACAGAAAGTAATTCAAGATTATATTTTTATAACTCATCATTAAGAATTTGGATAAAAATACTCCGGCTAATAATATTTCACATATACTTTAACATATAACGCGAAACAACGTTTAAACAACTACGGGATTTAACCGACAATGACTCGTGATATAAAATTTGGAAACACAAACCCGCGATCCAGAGACCCAAGTTAGGTCGGCTCAGACCCGTGAACCCAGCCCCCAACCGACCCATGACCCACCCCTTTTTAGCTCCATTCTTTCCCCACTTCCATCTCATTTACACCAAACACACACTTACACCTATTTCCCTTCACCTCTCCCTACCAAATCTCTATAACTCTCTCTCTAAAAACTGAAGTAACAAGAACATCATCACCATAATCGTTCATCATCATCATCAAGACACTAGCAAGAGGATCATCATCATCATCATCATCACCTCCTTTGATTTTCGATTTGTTGGTAAGAAGCTTTAAAAACTCTTTTAAATTACTTAGAAAGCTTTTATTTACATGCTAGAACGTTTACTCAACGAAGATTTGCCCAAAAACCGACTTGAAAATGCATTTTTATAGATAAGTGTTCGAGCAGCTCGTTCTGCGAACCCAACTGCGAATCGAAAACTGAACTTGCGAACCCAAACTGCGAACCGAACCCACTTGCGAGTTGACCTGCGAGTTGACCTGCGAGTCGACCTGCGAGTTGACTTGCGAGTTGACCTGCGAGTTGACTTGCAAGTTGACTTGCGAGTTGACCTGCGAGTTGACCTACGAGCTGGACCTTGTGTTGCGAACCAAACTCGGTTCGCAGCCTACTGCCTTGCGAGCCGAACTCGGCTCGCATCGCGAACTCAGTTCACCCCACTATTTCAGTCCACAACCCGACTTGACCAATTTTCCGAATTTAAATCCCAGATACGATTTTTAATAAAACGATACATATAATAATAACACTCTTGGATTATTATTACAAACCGTCACCAACAGGCCATACTTGTTTTCAAAATACAAACAGTTTACTAAACAAACACTTGGACATGTCCTAGTTGAGTGGACAACTAGCATGGGTGATCTTTTAAGACACCAACTCGTTTACTTGTGTACTTACAACCTTGTGCGTTTCGGACGCCAGAAGGTTGCAGGATTCTGAGAATCGATACACAGACTTACAACCGCTTTACCTGGTTGATTTCACATACGTATTTACTAGGCTCAGGTGAGTCTTACAGCCCCACTTTTACTGTTTTACTTACGGGGTGAGATACATTGCTTATTTTTCTTGAACACAAGTACGAACTACTTATTTTACTGTACGGGATTGCATGAGTTACTTACTTTTACGGAAGTCTCTCCATCATATATCGTTAGTTATGTACTTAAGCGCGAACACTAGTTAATGGATCCATTAGGGAAATGACCCTCCCCGCCCAGGGTAGTAGCGCTACCACGAACCGTTCTGTATAAACGGGAGACTATCATTCGTTACTTATGCTTGCTCAATTACGAGCATGTCACGGGAGCAATTTATTATTTACGGGTTAAGCTTCGATTATGAGCCTCATGGCAACGGTATAACTTACTTACTTTACAATTGCGAGATTTCAAATACCTGATTTACGCCTGCGGGCATTACTGATGAAATCTTGTGTTCAAATACTTATATTATTTACAAACCTGTGAGATTCACCAACATTCGTGTTGACCCTTTTTAGCTTTGTATCTCAGGTACACAGACGGAGTAGGTTCCCCTCAGGATACTAGCTAGAGTCGCATGATTTCTACCTTGCATTTAACGGAGATTCTTAGCATTATCTTTTGTATTTATTATGATTATGTAATAGAATCTCCCGCTTTATAAGCGGACTCTAGGGAACTTCATTTTGTAACCAGAAACGCTATGTTTCAAATATTTTATGTATGGAAATGTAACTATTTTACAAACATTGCATATAGATGTCGTTTGCTTTACTTTTGTGCTGTGATATTTGATTAGTAGCACCCCAAAGTTTACTTCCGCTAAACAGTGATTTTGGGGGTGTTACATTAAAAGATTGATCAAAATTTTATGTTGCACTTCAGTAGTGAATGCTACTGTTATCCCACACTTAAAAAAACATTGTCCCTAATGTTCAATTTCTAAGTTAGGTTAATCCCACAATTAGATTTTGAATGAGGGTCAATATTTTTGAAAATCGTTCTCTTTTTGTGAGTCATGATCCCACACTTTAGAGTTTTACGCAGAGTTTTAGTGTGTTAATCAAGCAAAGTAGGGTTAGAAGAGGTACTTCCTTTTGTTGCGTGCATTGCCACTGGATTTTATGGACCAGGTTCAAGTGTGTGAAATTGCTGGAAATGGACCAGGCTCATTGGAAATGAACTTGTTCTCTAATTTCCACGTCAAGTTCTGCATAATAAATATCCTTCAGGAAACACAAATGTCAATACACGTTAATACTAAACAGAAATAACATAACTAATAATAACTAATCTATGTCAGCATAGAGCACCTCCCAATCGGTGAAGTCATCATCCATAAAGATCATGTTTTCCATGATCGATGTAGGAGATGCTGACTCCATGATGGTATAGACTGGAGATGCAGTGCCATCCTCAGGGTCCTTAATCCAAGCATCTACTACAGCGATCTCCTCCTCTAGTGGGTCTGTAATAGTGGGGTGGTCCTGCGCAGTCAGGTTCCAAGGTGGGAATAGGTCCCATGGTGGAATGTGCGGAGTGAGATCAGGTCCCATCTAAAAGGGCACACAGGTGTGGAAGGAAGGCCCAGAGCAGTGTGGATCTCAGTGATGGCAGTGTGCTGGACCTCGAGGGCTCTCAGTATGGACCAAGTGATAGCAGGGTCCGCGGTAGTTACCCCATGATGAAAGGTGGGTACTCTGGAGGTCCCTGCGGTCTGTCCCTCGGATTGGTGAGATGATGGTAACCTAGCATGGATGGAACGTAAAAGGAATGTCTCCTGAACGTTCACCTCCACCAAGTCTGCCAAGGTCTTGTCCAATCGAGGGGGCAGTGACTGCGATCCCCTGATGGTCCTCATGCTACTACCCGGCGATGAACTCCGGGAGTGATACATGGCACGTGAGCATCTCTGACTGGGGGCTTGTGCTTTAGCTAGCTGCGAATTCATCCTGCAAAATACAAAAGGTTAATGGTTGAAACATAATCATCAGCCTCTTATAGGGCGAGGTACTGCATAAGAATGGATTAGATCAAAAATAAAAGAAAAATTAATGCGGAAAAGATAAGATAGGCTTGGGATGCCTCCCAAGGGCGCTTTGTTTATCGAGTCTCATAGCTTGACTCATTCATACCTGCTATTCTATTAGGGTGGTTCATAGTTATAGACTTCCTCGGTTGTGGGAAAGTCTTCTACGCAGTGTTTTAAACGGTGACCGTTTACTTTGAAATTCCCATATGGGGCCTCGAGTTCGATGGCACCATAAGGAAATACCTTAGAGATTGTGAATGGACCGCTCCACCGTGTTTTGAATTTACCAGAAAACTTCTTAAACCGTCAATTAAAGAGTAAAACCTTATCATATGGATTTAAGCGTGTGGGGCGAAGCTTTGAATCGTGGAGCAACTTGGTTCTTTCTTTGAATTTGTAGGATCTTTCATAAGCTTGATCTCTTAACTCTGCTAGCTCGTTCAGTTGCATTTTCCGGTGCGTTCCCATTATTGCCGGATCTAAGCTGCAGTTTTTCAGCGCCCAGTAAGCTTTGTATTCGAGTTCAATCGGGAGATGACATGCTTTTCCATAAACGAGCCTATAGGGGGTTGTTCCTAATGGCGTTTTATAAGCTGTTTGGAATGCCCATAAAGCATCGTCTAGCTTATCTACCCATCTCTCCTTGTGTTGACCAACTGTTCGTTCCAAGATCCTTTTTAGTGCTCAGTTTGTAATTTTTGCTTGCCCATTTGTCTGTGGGTGGTAGGCCGTAGACGTCTTGTAGGTAACACCGTATTGTTGCAATAGTTTCATAAACTGCGTATTGCAAAAGTGCGTGCCTCAATCACTGATGATCGCCCGAGGGGTTCCAAACCGGCAGAATAGCCGTTTTAAGAACTTGGTTACGACCCTTGAGTCATTTGTTGGAATGTATTGAGCTTCAGCCCATCTGGATACGTAGTCGACAGCTACTAGAATGTATTCTTTTCCGTATGATTTTGGAAATGGTCCCATGAAATCTAATCCCCATATGTCAAATATTTCACATGCTTGGATATTCGTTAACGGCATTTCGTTACGCAGTGTGATATTTCCAAACCTTTGGCAAATATCACAACGTTTCACAAAGTCTTGTGCATCTCTGAAGATAGTAGGCCAATAGAATCCTAAGTCGTAAACTTTCTTTGCTGTCAAATTGGCTGTGTGATGTCCTCCGGTAGGTCCGTGATGGCTTTGGTGGAGTATATGTTCGGCTTCTTTCCCATCGACACATCTTCTCACAATTTGGTCGGGACAGACTTTGAACAAATATGGATCATCCCAAAAATAATGTTTGACGTCGCGGAAGAATTTTTGTCTTCGCGATGATATCATCCCCTTTCTTGTGATCCCTCCAACTACGAAATTGGCAATGTCTGCAAACCAAGGATCGTCAATGAATTGCGAACCTTGCATTTGTTCTCCTAAACTCATTAACTGCTCCTCTAGAAATCGATATTTAATATCTCTTTCTGCAAGTTGTTCCATTGATGGGTTTTCTAGTCGACTTAAATGATCTGCGGCGACATTTTCTGATCCTTTCTTATCTTTTATTTCGATGTCGAATTCTTGTAGGAGTAGAATCCATTGTAACAATCTGGGCTTTGCGTCTTTCTTTTTGAAGAGGTATTTTAGAGCTGAGTGATCCTTGTATACTATTGTTTTGGACAGTATCAGGTAGGATCTAAATTTGTCAAAGGCGAACATTACGGCTAGCAGCTCCTTATCGGTAGTTGTGTAGTTCTCTTGAGCGTCTATGAGTGTTTTGCTGGCGTAGTAGATTGGTCGAAAGTGATTGTCCTTCCTTTGCCCTAGAACAAGTTGTTCCATTGATGGGTTTTCTAGTCGACTTAAATCATCGCACATGATTTCAAATGGTAGACTCCAATCTGGAGCGACCATGATTGGTGCATTAGTTAGTTCCTTTTTCAGGTAATTGAAAGCTTTCATGCAGTTCTCATCAAATATGAACTTGATGTCTTTTCCTAGTAGGTGGGTGATGGGTCGCGATATCTTGGAGAAATCCTTGATAAAACGGCGGTACAACCTAGCATGTCCTAGAAAGCTTCGAATGGCCTTAACGTTGGTTGGTGGTGGTAGTTTGGCAATGGTTTCGACTTTTGCTTTGTCTACTTCGATTCCTGACCTTGATATTCGGTGTCCTAAAGCTATTCCTTCCTTCACCATAAAGTGACATTTCTCCCAATTCAAGACGAGATATGATTCTTCACACTTGGCGAGCATTCTATCGAGGTTGGACATACATGATGCGAAAGAGTCTCCAAAGACCGAAAAATCATCCATAAAGACCTCCATGCATTGTTCAATCATGTCGTGGAAAATTACAACCATGCATCTTTGAAATATTGCAGGTGCGTTGCATAATCCAAGCGACATTCGTCGGTATGCAAACGTTCCGTATGGGCATGTGAACGTTTTCTTCTCTTGGTCCTTTGGATGGAGTGGGATTTGGAAATACCCAGAGAAACCATCAAGGAAATAGTAGGATTCATTTCCTGATAGTCTTTCGAGCATTTGGTCAATAAATGGAAGCGGGAAGTGATCCTTACGAGTTACTTCATTTAACTTCCGGTAATCGATGCAAACTCTCCAACTGGTAACTGTCCGTGTTGGGATAAGTTCATTTTCTTCGTTTGTAATGACCATCATTCCTCCCTTCTTTGGGACGACTTAAACAGGGCTAACCCAAGGTGAGTCGGATATTGGGTAAATCAATCTAGCATCCAAGAGTTTGATAACCTCTTGTTTTACCATGTCCTGAATCTTAGGATTTACCCTCCTCTGCCTTTGTACGGATGGTTTGAAATAGTTTTCCATAAGTATTTTGTGTGTGCAATAGTTGGGACTGATTCCTTGTATATCAGAAATTTTCCATGCGATTGCCTTCTTGTGTGATTTCAGAACTTCGATGAGTTGAGCTTTCTCCTCGGGTTTTAACTCTTTTGATATTATTACCGGGAGTTGTGATGTTCCGTGGATGTAAGCGTACTCAAGGTGGGGTGGTAATTCTTTTAATTCGAGCTTTGGCGATTCTTCAATAGACGACTTCATTCTAGCTATCTCGTCTCTATTCAATTTCTCATATTCAGCTTGGAATGGCGTATCGTCTATCTCGGATTCAGATGTGGAGATTGATGCTATTTCAACCCATTCGGTTTTATTTGAGAATTCTTCCCTTTTTTGCTTCTATTTGTTGACTGATGATGAGGAAGTTTCATCATTTCTGGTGAGGATGATCCCTCTGTCATCGGTGAATTAGAATTCTTGAAATTGAGCGGATGAGGATTGGTTTATGGTGATTTCGGGGTTTGGAAATGGTAGTGATTCGGGTTGGTTGGTTAATTGTGGCTCAATTGGTGGTGGTTCAACACTCATTCCCTTGAATGAGTCTAGGATTTCTTCGATTAAAGGAAATGGGTTTGGTCCGTTGAATATGGGTTTATCTCTTTTTAGCCAAGGTATCGGTGTACCACATCCTAATGGAACATCGATTGTTTTGCCATCGGTGCGAGGAGATTTCTTTTCAAATAGGGGAAATAGTAGTTCGTCGGATGTTGTTGGCGAAGTGATTGTGGATTGTAGCCCATGGTCCTCGTTATATAACTTTCGAACGGAGATTATGGTGTTGGGTATTGGATCCTGGCTAGAAAGTGCTAGTACTTCGTGAAGATGTTCATCAAAAATATCCTGCATGGTATCACACAAACCAAGGTCCTCTTCTAGAGGTTGCTACATTAATCGATCGACATTAAAGGTGACCTCCTCTTTCCCAACCCTTAGTTTTAAAGATTTTTCATTAACGTCAATTACAGCTTTGGCAGTATTTAGGAATGGTCTGCCTAGGATGAGCGGGATATGGGTGTCTTCCTCTATGTCCATGACAATAAAGTCTCCTGGAAAAACGAACTTATCGATTTTGACCATGACATCTTCAGCAATTCCTCGAGGGAGCTTAACTGATCTATCAGCTAATTGTATGGTCATGCAAGTAGGCAGTAGGTCATCTAGTCCTAATTTCTTATAGAGGGAATAAGGCATCAGATTAACACTAGCACCTAGGTCTGCTAAGGCGTTACTAATTTGAATTCCTTTGAGAAAACAGGGTATAGTAAAGCATCCAGTGTCGCCTAATTTAGGTGGGAGACCACGTTGAACAATTAAAGAACATTCAGCATTCAAGGGTAAACTAACTATTTGCCTAAGTTTTTCTTTGTTTGAAAGGAGTTCTTTAAAGGATTTAGCACACGAGGGCATTTCTACTAAAGCATCTAATAATCTAACGTTTAAGTGTAGTCTTTTAAAAAATATTCAGATATTTACTGATATGGGCTTCTTGCTTTTCCTTCTTTAGTCTACCAGGATAAGGTATTCTCGTGTGAGGTACATTGTCTGGAGTTTTAGATGGGTCAGATGTTGTGACAGGGATGTCAATTGACACATTTTCACTAGGTGTAGGTGTGGGCAAAGAAGTGTTTTCGGGGGTATTATCGGGTGGTGGTGGATCAACTTTGGTTACTTTTCCTCCCCTAGTCACGATTAACACATCATCACTTGGCGGATGGGTGGTGTCATTAGTGATTGCCCACGTACTTTCCTCAATAAAACTTAAGTTTTTCAAAATAGATTCCATGTTAGAGATTAATTTTTCTGAAATTTTTATCATTGCGTCAATGTTATCTTGAAATCCGGTTACTCTTTTGTTTATAACATTTTGTTCGAACATAAAATCTGATAAAGATTGTTTTGAGGAAGGTAGGTTATTTGTAGGTGAGGAAACAGCTAAAAGTTGGGTTAAAGATTCATTTGGTTGGGGATAGTTGAGTCAAAATAGGGTGTTGACATGATTGGTCAAAAGTGGTTAAACTAAAACTAAACTAATTCTAAAGGTAAAAAGGTAACTTTTGATTGATGTTGATCTTTCAAAAGGATCGCTAAACACTAAAGTTGCTAAATTCCTAAAATCGGTTGCTGACGCTCCCTGGCAGCGAATCCAAAAACTTGTTGCGCTGTACACCGGTCGTTGGGATTTCTAATGGTGATGCAACACAACAGCGGGTTTTAAATTTATAAGGCTGCGGCCTAGGGTTACTATTATGCTAATCAAAGGGCTAGCAAAGGACAAGTATGACCTAGGATCGTTCTTCAAAGCGTGACAAATTGAAGCTAAGGGATTTAGAAACTTTTATGTATTTAGCTAGGGAGAAAAGAGTTGGTTTTGGTTTTGGTTTTAGATTTTCTATTAAAATAAACTGAAAGGTGGAGGTTACTTCGGACGTTCAGCAATTGAAGCGATTGTCTACTATGAAGTGGTTTAGGAGTTGTTTAATATGGAGAGTTCTAATGGGGATAAATTCGTAAGTTAATTTGAGCTATCACTGCAGTCCTTCTATCGGGCTAACGCGGAGGTGTCCACAATCAGGCAAATAGAATGTCACGTGGGTTGCAGCATATATTAAAGCACACATCAAAAGTTCTCTCAAATGTATACCCATATCATCTGACAGTTAATCTCGAATCCTATTCCCCAATCTCGGTCTTCAGAGATGTCCGAATCATGTCATAGTTTGTTGAATAAACAATCTTATGAACGAGGTTTACCCTCACCGGAATAGGTTGGATTAACTGGTCTAGGCGGCCGGATAATATGTCATCACTTATTCGTACGAATTATCAACATTACTCAGGTATGCAAGAATACAGGGATGGTTTGTACTACAAATGGAAACTTAAGTAACACGTTTGTTATTCGATTCATAATACAACTACCTTCGATCGTTCTCGACTTCCATACATTTGTACTCCGCCGTAGGCGTTTCCAGTACTTGTTGAGACATAGATTGTGACAACAGATCTAGCTTGAAATAGGACTGGTGTAATTATTATTATGTTTGTGTATTAGTTTAGATTTGTAAATGAATATTTTGTTTTTAAAGATAGACGAAATATTGTATTTTATTATTTACGTTTGTTGCGAGTCGAGTTCTCAGGTTGCAAGTGTTGCGAAGCGAGATGAGAACTGAACTCGCAAAGCAGAATTCAACAGGTGATGAACGAGTTGAGTTTATTATGGGCTTGGGCTGCGTAGCGAGTCGAGTTAACTCGCAGGCCCAAAGGCTGCGAGTTGAGACGACTTATTTAAATGGTTTTTGTTTAGAAAATCATTAATTCAATTAGACTTTTGCGATTTCAATTATTGCTTGCGAATTCAATTTCCAGAGAAAAAGAAAATCAACCTAACGACTAGGCTTTGACGTTTATTTGTTTAAAGCAAAGTAATTAGTAAACCGAAACGCGAACTTATTCGTTGTTAGTAAGATAACATCGTATTAAGGAATTCCGCATCTTAATACTACAGATAACGAAGTTATCGATCCTAGAACTAGGGACTTACAATTGGTATCAGAGCTTTCGGGCTAGATAACGAAGGTAGTTCGAAGTTTTCGGGTTAATCACGTGTGATTTAGGATTGTTTTGACGTGCATTAGTGTGTATACACGATTAAAATCACTCTCTGGACGATTTAGGGTTTGTTTACGGTCGAAATTTCCAGTTTCAATCGTAAAAATACCAAAAAATTTTGTTTTCGCGTTTTTCAGCCATTTTGCGAGTTGAGATTAGGGTTTCAGATAAGTCTGCGAACCGAGTTGAACTTGCGAGTCGACATTTTGCGAGTCGAACTTAGTTGCGAATCGAAATACTCTGCGAACCGAGATCTCCTGCGAACCAAGATCACTTGCGAGTTGAGATCACTGCGATCCGAACTGAGACTTGCGAACCGAGATTCTGCGAGTCGAGCTGAGATTGCGAGTTGAACTGAGTTTCTGCGAGTCGAGATTTTCTTTTTCTAAATTTGCAAATACAGTTTAATTTTAAACTTCACGATGTCTGACCTTAGAAAAATGATTAAGATGGACCACGAGATTGGAAAATCTAATTGTTAAATCAAGATCTATCTAATAAACTATTAAATAACTGCAGTTTTAAATGATTACTAAGAAGTTTGCGGAATAACACTTAGTAATACACTGAAGATTAAGATCAATAACAATAACAGAATTATAAAAAGCTCCAATCTTATTAATGATATAAGACGAATACATTGATTTGTATTAGGGTTACAAAACCTTGAAGCTGCGCAAAAACTAACTAACCTAATCTAGGTTAAGGATATCTATTTATAACACATAGAGTCCTGCTAAACAATCTCCTATAATTATGGAAGCAGTTACAATCCATAATTATTCAAACTCTGACTTCCCTCCTATTCTAGATATAAACAGTGTTAACTACCATGACTATACAAACAGTGGTAATTCCTATAACTGTGACACCCGTCAAATTAGGACTAGTAATTAGTGCCTAATCAATTATTAATACATGTAATTAGTTCTGTGTTAGGCTAATTAATGTACCGATATATATATATTATTGAATATATACAATTATGCGATTCGATTAAATCGTACAAGTTTCAAATCGAATGTATTTCGGTTCAATTAAATACGGACGTTGGTGAAACAATTTTATTAAATAATATAACATTATTTAATAACACTATCTTTCCCAAAATATTATCTTGATAATAATACTTTATAATTAATTCGTGTCGTACAAACAACGGTTACGTGATTTAAAATCCGTACAACGAACGAGCAAATCGAGATCCCTAAATTAACGAATCATCTATATAAATGTTTTTCCAAGTATTTAGAAAGAACACTTCAAGTGAAAGTATTGAAATCTAAATCGTTACTTAAAAACGCGTAATAAACGTTTAAACACCAAACCGAACGAGAAAACGAACACCGCACGAAGCACAAATCGAATAAATGAGAAAATGACCAAAATACCCCTGAGTGGGCCCCCTAGGCCGGCCCCCCTATGCCCCATGTGACCCCATGTGGTCACCACCCACATAAGCCACTAACACTTCATGCAAGTGTTGAGATAGTGGAATACTACATCACCCTCCACTCATCTCATTTCCATTCAACACTTCAATCTCATTTCTCTCAAAAACACACTCAATTCTCTCTCAAAATCCAGAGAAAACTCAGCCTTTTCTCCACCCTCAAACCACCACAAGACCACCATAAACCACCATAGCACCACCACCATCAAAGTCACTATTCTACAAAGAACACAAACTCAACAACAACTCCTCTTTCTTCTCATCTCATTTCCATCAAAATCTTTGTAAGGAAACTTTATCTTACTTTCATATTGTTTATTTACATGTTATAAAGCTCACCTAACAAGATTATGTCCAAATATAAACTTAATACTTTTTATGAATTTTTCACAAAGAACACACAATCTGTCCAGAAAAACACAGATTACTAAAAATATCATAACTTGAGTTCTAGGAAGAGTTAGAAGATGCATTTTTTTTAAAATTTGAGTATTGAAAAGATCTACAACTTTCATGTTTTACGTTTTTACCAGATCTGAACGTATTTTTCTCTATTTATCGATTTTTGGGACTGACCTGACTAAAATCAGAAACTGGACTATGCATGACAAATTAAATTGTTTCTCTATGATCATGGGCTTAAGAATCTTGGAAAAATATATGTTAGACCCTAAACACATAGAAGATCAGTTAGAAAAATTGGTGAGACTTGATTGGGACCAGAAATATGTTAGACACATGGTGGAATAAACCGCCAAAAAGTCGAAATGTGAAATCTTAAATATTTGGAACTTTTATAAGAATCGACACTCTTGGTGAACTTGGACACAAACCTACAATTTATTTAGACTCTATAAACTGATATTTGGGTTGGGTGAAAGTTTCGGGTCAAACCGAGTAAGTTTGACCAAGTCAACAAAAGTGGCTAGTTTTCGGAAAACTTACTATTTTTGGAAAGTGGTAACAAAAATGGGTTTGGTTGACCTAGTTAGTAACTTGGACCAAAAACTAAATTTAGAAAGTTTCCCGAATGAATAACCGACACTTAGAACACTTGGATTAAAATTAGAAATCTGGTCAGACGTAAGTGTCGCCCTACCAGCGACACTTACCCAAGTGACGCCTATAGCGTCACTTACCTTTAGTGACGCCTAAACCAAGTGCCGCATATAGCGTCACTACCCCAAGTGACGCTGCCCATTTAAAATCACATTTGAACGTCACTTGACCTAGTGCCGTTAACCAACTGAGTGCCGCCTATAACGACACTTACCTAAGTGACGCCCCTAAGTGACGCCTCTGAGTGACGCCCTAAGTGACTCCCTAAGTGACTCTATAAGTGACTCTATAAGTGACTCTAGAAGTGACTCTATAAGTGACTCTAGAAGTGACTCTATAAGTGACTCTACAAGTGACTCTATAAGTGACTCTACAAGTGACTCCATAAGTGACTCTATAAGTGACTCTACAAGTGACTCTATAAGTGACTCTATAAGTGACTCTATAAGTGACTCATAGATTGACCAACCTTGACCAACTTTGACCTACGGTTTATGTCTTATACAAACTAAAATAATCTGTTTGCAACACACGATATGTACTAATGAATAGTATGCAATAAAACAAACTTAATAATAATGTCTTAAAGGATTATTATTACAAACTTTCACCAACGGATTGTACATGTTTTGATGAACAAAGTTGAACAATCAAACATTTGGACATAACTAATTTTTGGACAACAAACATAGATGGTCTGTTGAGACATCTACTCACTCATATAACGTGATGCGTTTTGAACGCCCGACAGGTTACAAGTCTTCGGACATCAATTCACAGCTAATCAATTCAAGTTTATTTAAATAAACACTCAAGGCTCAGGTGAGTCTCATGGCCCCTATTTTACTGTTTTTATTAAGGGGTGTGATATTATTGCTCGTTTTGTTTTACAAGTAGAACGCAAGTACAATTAAATCAAATACTACATGAGTTGTTTTCAACTAATCAATAAAGCCCTCCATAGCATAGTCTGGTAATACATCTGTAGCGTGAATGTTAGTATATGATATCATATAGGATTGACAATCCTCGTCCGGGTTAGCACGCACTAACTGGTCAAACGGACGTATTAGCATTTGGGAAGACGAGTGTAGATTAGGCACTCATAGGAGGCAACTCAGTTGGGTTTCCTTAATTGGACCTGACACTCAAGTTAAGCTCAGACTATGTGCTCATGGTTGTATAACTTTTATTTTGCTTAATTGCATTTTAAATTCAATTATAAAATCTTGCGGTTCATACAAATATATGTTGATATACAAACCTGTGAGCTCACCAGCGTTTCGCTGACCCATTTTAGCATGTATCACAGGTGACCAGCAGTAGGTTGGACTGCTTAATCAAGATCCATTAGCTCGAGTCAGCATGCAAACAATCAGAGATTTAGCTGCATTATTACATTTTGTATAGTTTAATTATGTACTTAAATCTCTCAATTTCAAAAGGAGCTAATGTAAACGATACTTTGATGTAAACTTTTATTTTATCAATTTAAATGTAAAACGACGCATGTAGTGGTCGTTCATTATATCTTTTGTGCTGTGTATATTGATTAGTCGCGCCCCGACCCGATTCGCTTCCGCAACCCGAATTTGGGGGTGCGACAATAACAGTGTTAACACTTATACAATTTACTAGACTAATATACCAACAGTGGTAACTAGCCTAAGCAGTGTTAACTGTTGTAAACAAGCTAACAGTGATAACACTAACAGTTGTAACTCTTATCTTCTATCTTCAATAACAGTTGTAATCTTCTACTAACAGTGGTAACCACCACCAACAGTGGTAATCCATGAAGACTTCAACTAACAGTTTTAACTCTGAAGACAGTGGTAACCAATAGACTAACAGTTGTAATACCAGTAGTAAAAACAACACTAACAGTGTTAATGCCTTGTGCATTCTTCAACAACAGTAATAACATCAGAAATCTTATTTCCCAACAATCTCCCCCTAAACTTAATCTGTCCCCAACAGTATTAAGTTTCTCTTGATTCTTCAAGTTGACCTCTTTCTAACTATCTTTGATCTCTGTGTCTTCTCTCATACTCCTCTTTCTTATGAATCTGATTCAGAATCATATATACCAAATCCTCTGCCAAATCATTGTTGAATGAGACAAATAATTTAGCATGCCTTAAGCTTCTTAACAAACTCAAACTCATATCATATTCTCTGTCAGTGAGCATCCAAATCATAGTAGCATCATCAAAAATAACTTGATGAACACCTGGATTGCTGAGATAGATCCACTGCTTCACATTCCTGAAAGTATTGAATTCAAATCTGAATCTTTCTGGTTCATACATCATTGAAATCCCAGACCAAACACTCAATTCATAAACACTATCAAACTTTTTGGTGCTTAGTCCTTTCTCAGATCCAATCTCATACATTCTGATCAGATCTTCTCTAACAATCACCCTGATCAACTCTTTGAATGACCTCCAATATGAAACAGAAGTATCTGCTCTTTCAACTCTAATTTTCTCACATTTAATTGGAACTGTAAAGTTTACCACAGACCAATCAATGATTCCAGGAGAGTTATCAGGTGGAATATGTTGTAGAGGTTGCACCACAATCAAATCATCCAACTTCAAATTTTTCTTAGGTAAATCTGGAATTGATGCAAGTTCTTGTTTCCTCTTCTGTTTAAGCTCAGCACTCATCCTTTCCCATTCTTTTTCATCTTCAACCTTTTTATCAAATTTTACCTTCTTTTTCTTTTCTCTTTCTGCTTTTTCTTTGGCTTTCTTGACTTCTTCTGCTCTCTTAGCAGCCTCAGGGTTTAGAAATGTATCCCTATCCCATATTCTTTGTAGATTCTCAAGAGACATGGCATTAAGTCTTGCAGTTGAAATATTACCACCTCTTAACTTCAAAACCAAATTTCTTTTCTGTTGAGCTCTTGTCAATGGTTTATTCCTTTTAGCAGCAGCTTTGGCAGCTCTAGACCTTTTCAATTCTTCTGCCTTCTTTTTCTTAAGCTGATCCACCAGATATTCAATGTCATCTTGTTTTTGCTCTCTCAGCTGTGCTTCATCCCACTCCTGAACCTGTTCCTTAGTCATTTTCACAAATTTACCAGGTTCTATCTCAACATCAACCATTTCCTCTGCTAGCACATCTGCATTTATCTCAGCAAATAACCTCTGTGCATATTCATCATCATTCATTGTAGCTTCAGTAGGAGGCATAGTTTTCTGCTTTTTCAATTTTGGTTCTTCCTCCAAGATACCCTTACCTTTATCCTTAGGGTCAATCTTAGGCATAGATTGTGCAGCAGCAGGTGTAGTAGAAGGTTCTCTAATCTGAACTGGAGGTAAGGTGGTGGTTTTATGCTTCTTAGCTTTGACAGACTGCACAGGAATTGATTTCTGCCTTTTAGCCTGTGGAGTCTTCTCATTTTCTTTCTGATTCTCACCTTCATTGACCTTCTCAGTTTCTTGATGAATTGGTGTTTCCATCTCTATATCCTCATCAATGTGATCACCAACACCATCATCATTCTGTTCATCATCACCCTGCTTACCATCCTCTTTCTTTTCATCATCACCTTTGTTTGTCCAATATTTCTCCCCCTTTTTGAAAGCTGTTTCTGCAGAGTCACCCTCAACTATCACATACTTTTTCCCTTCTTTCAAAACCTTAACCACAATGTACTCCAATTGAGCAACCCTCTGCTGTAGATTTGCAATCTGCTCATCCTTCTTTTTATTGTTTCTCCTTTCCACCCTAAACTTCTCCCACACATAATCTATCATTTTTGTCAATTCCAAGTTAGTTCTAGCCTCATCACCATCAGAATGTGACTTCCTAGGTGAATCATTGACAGGTGTATCAAAACCTGTATCATACCTAGTATGATCAACAGATTCCCCTTGGTTATTGGTACTGGGACCACCAAAATCATCTACAGGAGTAGAATCATGTTTTGATGTTGCCTCTGCTTGGGTCTTATTGATGTTACTTCTGTCCTGCTCTGCCAGTGGGCTAGAAGCAGTAGAAGCAGCCCTTACAGAATGGTCACCCCTCTCCTCATGGACCACATGCTGTTCATGACTCCTGTCATTGGACTGAGATGACTGAGCAGCATGATCCTCAGTCACCTGGTGTGTAGCCTTTTTGGCTTTTCTGGTGTAGGTTACAGTGAATTTGTTCCCTTGTTGATCATTATTACCCCCAGTTGCTGTGGGATAAGAAGGAATGGGTTGTTCCATTCTTTCAACAACTGGTTCAGCTTCTGTTGGTGGTACAGATGCTGTGGTGGAGGGTGCAGGAAGCATAGTTGGAAACAATGCTGTTACCCTCCCAGAAAACATAACACCTTTGATAGAAGTATCTCTCTTCATATTTGAAAATACTTTTGGTTTAAAAGAAGAGATACCTATAATCTTATCCAAGGCAGGTAAATCAGATATTTGTTCATTTAGAAAGCATTGAACAAACCTTGGATACATTAAAAATTTAATTTTAGGTTGGTTAATGTTCCTTAGCATACCAGCAAAAATAAAGTTGGAAAAATTAAAACACTGACCAGTAGCTAAGCATACCAAGGCATATGCTACATTACTGCTGAATTGTTCAAAAGATGAACGTTTTGATGATAAGCAGTGCAGTAATGTATGAATTAAAAACCTCCATTGGTATGAAAACATTGTTTTCTGAAAAACATACCCACCCAAATTACCCTCATATCCCATTCGTTGTAAATTCAAGTATAAAGCTTCATCAGAAATTGAAGTTATACCTTCTTCATCCTGAAGATGAAGAGAAGAACGAATGGATGCTTCAGAAATAACCACTTGGTGCCCAGCAACTGTAGAAACAATTTTTGGAACACCTGCTTCTTCCTCAATCTTTGCTTTAACCCAGAATTCATTAATGTGATCATATGAAATTCTGGGTGCGACAGATAGCGCATGATGAATGGCAGAATTACGCAGAAAATCAATGATCTCTACGTAATCATTGGCTATTGAGGGTTTTACCAGATAGGCAATCATGTTATGATCCTTGCCTAAAGCGAGTTGAGGTGTGGTTGATGAAGAAGAAGCCATGAAGAAATTTGTGTATGATTTGCGATAGCAGTGGTTATAGGGTTTATGAATGCAGTGGTTATGAAAGCGTAAAAGAAAATGTACAAGTGTTGGGAGTATTTATACTGTTAGTGTCAATGACCTAATGTTGAAATAAAAATCCCAATTTGAACACTAACAGTGGAAACCATTTTAAAACAGTGGAAACTATTTTAAAACAGTGGAAACAATAAAACTGACAGTATTATACATGTGAATAATACTAACTTTGGTACACTAAGTGAATGGAAATAACCCCTGACCAAAGGAATTATTACTCAACACTAGTGACTGCAATAGTATTAGTATTACACAATTTTTTTTTTTTTTTATATAGATAAACAATGATAGTGAAATTTCAACTTGATAGCATAAACAGTGGTAACTGATTATACTAACAGTGTTAAGATTTACACTAACAGTGGACATATTGGAAACAGTGGAAACTGTTTACACTAACAGTTATAACTTAATGATGAAAACAGTGGAAACTGTTTACACTAACAGTTATAATTGCTTCTGCTTACAGTGATAACCTACAAAAAGTTAGTTCAACACAAACAGTGATAACAATAGAACTAGCAGTGAAAACAAAGTAACTAACAGTGAAAATAACTAACATATACAGTGGTAATTGAATAATAACAGTGATAATTAGGAGAGCCAAACAGTTGTAAGACTATTAGCACTGTTAGTATCAATTACAATTACCAGCATCTAATCCTTAAGCATTATAGAGATGTTTTATAAAATAGTTATGAAAAACAGCTTAAAGAGATTTAATCAGACCAATACTTATAATCAAAAATGTAAATCTGCCCACATCAAATGCTTTGGTGAACAGATCTGCAAGTTGATTGTCAGTATGAACTCTTATAATCTGAATAAGTCGTTTTTCATTACAATCTCTGATAAAGTGATAACGAATCTCTATATGCTTAGTTTTAGAATGTTTAACGGGATTATTGATGATGCTGATAGCAGAAGTATTATCAATATGAATAGGAGTGTGTAAGAAAGTTAAACCATAATCAAGCATCTGATTCTGAATCCATAAGACTTGAGCACAGCAACTTGCAGCAGCTACATACTCTGCTTCAGCAGTAGATGTTGATACAGTTGTCTGTTTCTTGCATTGCCATGAGATTAACCTTTCTCCTAGAAATTGACATCCTCCTGATGTTGACTTTCTGTCCATACTAGCTCCCCCATAGTCAATATCTGAATATGCTTTTAGGTCAAAAGGTGAATCTTTTGGATACCAAAGACCTAGATCAGATTGTCCTTTTAAGTATCTAAAGATTCTCTTGACAGCATACAGATGTGATTGTTTTGGACAGGTTTGAAATCTGGCACAGATACAAACAGCAAACATTATATATGGCCTAGAAGAAGTTAAATACATCAATGATCCAATCATTGATCTGTACAAATGTACATCAACTTCCTCCCCCTCAGGGTCTGCAGATAGTGGCTTGTGTGTTTCCATTGGTGTACTAGCCACTTTTGAATCAAAGTATCCAAATTTAGTAAGTATGTCTTTGACATATTTACTTTGATTTATGAAAGTACCATCTGAACTCTGCTTAACTTGAAGCCCCAAAAAGAAAGTGAGTTCCCCCATTGAACTCATCTGGAACTTTTGATGCATTAAAGTTTCAAATTCCTTACACATATCATCATTTGTAGACCCAAAAATGATGTCATCAACATAGACTTGCACCAGTAAAATATCATTTTGATTCTTTTTGGTGAACAGAGTCTTATCAATAGTGCCTCTTTTGAACCCATTCTCTAAGAGATACACAGATAAAGTCTCATACCAAGCCCTGGGGGCTTGATGCAAACCATATAGTGCCTTATCCAATCTGCAAACTCTATCTGGATAGCTAGGATCTTCAAATCCAGGTGGTTGACACACATACACCTCATCATCAATCATGCCATACAAAAAAGCACTTTTGACATCCATTTGATAGACTGTGAAACCTTTGAATGTAGCATATGCAAGGAATAGTCTAATGGCTTCTATCCTAGCAACAGGAGCAAAGACATCATCATAATCAATCCCTTCTTCCTGTGTATACCCCTGTGCCACCAGCCTTGCCTTGTTCTTGATTACAATGCCTCTCTCATCCTTCTTATTCTTGAAGATCCATTTGGTGCCAATTGCCCTTTTTCCCTTTGGTAGATCAACTAGTGTCCACACATTCTGAATCTTGAACTGTAGCAACTCCTCTTGCATTGCCTCAATCCAACTAGGGTGTTTAAGAGCTTCTACAACCTTTTTAGGTTCTACTTGAGAAAGAAAACACACATATAGAGATGTATGTAATTCTTCTTCAGTAACAGCTGTTTGTTGTCTTGTTTGAACACCACTGTTAACATCCCCAATCACCTGTTCCAGAGGATGATTTTTGTTCACATGAAAATTAGATGTGGATGTCTCTGGAATGATTTCCTCCAAATTGGTAAGATTACCATGCTGTTCTGAACTTTCATTGGAAGGTGTTTCAATTTGTTCTGAATCCTCCATAAACTGAGATGATGTTTCTGGTTGTTCTTCTGTCTCCAAATGCTGTGATGACTGTGGCAGATCAGAAGAAAATACCTCTGAAGGATCAGGAGTCCAGATTGGAAAGATAATATATTCCAAAGACTCTTTGTTCTTTTCTGAGGACATGTCTGATGTAGCCTCACAAACTCTATCTGCTTTGCTTGATGTGGTACCTGTGAATGTACATGTACTAGGATTGACAGTTGTATATCTAAAAGCAGTGTTAAGAGCATCAATATCAAACAAAGACTTAGGACCTATTCCATCAGGATTAATGATATTTTCATTAAAAGTGACATTCATAGTTTCTTCTATGACTCTGGTCCTTTGATTAAAAACCCTATAAGCTTTACTCTGAATAGAATATCCTACAAATACACCCTCATCTGCTTTGCTTTCAAACTTTCCTAGATGATCTTTGGTATTCAAAATAGTACAAGGACATCCAAATGATTTTAAGAAACTAACCAGTGGTTTGTTCTTAAACAACAGCTCATATGGGGTTTTGAAATAAGGCTTAACAACTGTTACCCTATTCTGAACATAGCAAGCTGTGCTAACTGCTTCTGCCCAAAAGGACATAGGAAGTTTTGCATCAGCTAGCATAGTTCTAGCAGCCTCTATTAGTGTCCTATTCATTCTTTCAGCTACTCCATTCTGTTGAGGAGTCCTAGGAGCACTAAATTCTCTCTTAATGCCTTTCTCATCACAGAATTTATCCATCTCATAATTTTTAAATTCTGTTCCATTATCACTCCTGATGATTTTAACCTTTTTATCTAATTGATTCTCAATCTTAGTTATAAATGATCTAAGTATTTCACCTGTCTCATCTTTTGTTCTAAGAAAGAAAACCCATGTAAATCTGGTATAATCATCAATTACAACAAGGCAATAAGATCTTTTTCCCATACTACTTATACTTGTTGGTCCAAATAAGTCCATATGCAATAAATATAGAGGAGAACAGTTTGAATTCACAGCTTTGGACTTAAAAGAAGTTTTGTGTTGCTTCCCCTTTAAACAAGAAACACAATGATCATCACATGAATAGACCTTCTCAGGTAAACCCCTAACAAGCTTGTTTTTGACAAGTTTATTAATGGTTTTGTAATTCATGTGACACATCCTTCTATGCCACAAAGTAGACTCATTTAAATTAGCTTTAGAAATCAAGCAGTTTAAATCAGGTTGAGGTGCCATATTTGCTAAGTCACACTTATAAACATTATCTTGCCTAGGAATTCTCATTAAAATCATATTTTCTGGAATTTTGAACTCCTTAGACAGAATAAGACATTCAGTGTCAGTAAAATGAACAGGGTTCTTTTTATCTGTGATTTGACTCACACTTAGCAAATTGTTCCTCAACTGTTCCACATAATAAACATTGTCAAAGCTTAACTTTGCACTTTGAACAACACCTTTGCTTGTGATCCTTCCACCTTTTGGATTGCTTCCAAAAGCTACATATCCACCATCAAATGATTTGAAGTTCTATAGCTTTTCCTTATCTCCAGTCATGTGCCTTGAGCAACCACTGTCTATATGCCATAAACTTCTTGGCTTGCCCTGCACACAAACAAACACAAAGAGAATTAATTTCTCTTGGGAACCCAAACCAATTTGGCTTTGGGTTTCCCTGATGCATCAAGGTAATCAACTTTCTTGAAGATTATTGATTTTGATGCATTGTTAGATTTTGAACATCTGGGAACATTAGATTGAAAAGGTGTCCAAATCCAACTAATTTTAGACTTAACAGTGGATTTTGGTCTAACAGTGTTAACTGAAGGTCCAAAGTTATGTCTAACAGTGTTAAACTTGTTATAACTGTGATGATGTCTAACAGTGGTAAAATAATTAACACTGTTAGTATTTCTTACAGTGTTATTTACTCTACCAGTGGAAACTGTTGAATTAACAGTGTTAATAGTTTTAAAAGGTTTACCACTGTTTGCTTTAACTCCTTTTTTCACTGTTTTAGTCTTTAAACTGTTGGCTAAATCTTTAGCTTTTGTTCCTGCAGTGAAAACCTTTGCAGCAGCCATAGCATGATTTGCCCTATAATTCATCTTTCTAGCAGCAGTTGTATGATTAACTTTAGATTTAAAATTTTGTTTGTTAACCATATTAGCTGTTGTCCATGGCTTTTTCACATTCTTTTGATATGTTTTTGGATTATGAAAACACTCATGTTGAAGATGATTATTTCTGCCACATATAAGACATAACTTTTCTTTAATCACAGTAGCATTATTCCCCAGTTTTTGAGTCACCATTTGGTTCCAATTCCTTTGGTTACCTCTGGGAATATGTTTTTGAAAATTTTGGGATTTAGAAAAGCTATCCTTACACTTGCACTTATCACATGTATTCATAGCAGTTGTATGATTCACAGAAACAGTTGTTTTCACAGCATTCCTAACCTTTCTTTGAAGATTCATAGGTGTGTTAGGTGTAATTTTCTCATTTTTTTCATGATGTTTTTCCTTCTCTTCAAACATTTTCTTACCCTCTTCTAGTTTATTAACTTTTAGTTCTTTAACTAGATCAGTAATACTATTGCTGCTTTCACAAGATGATTTATCAGATTTATTGACCACATTAACATTACATTCAGATGTATCACACTCTTCATCATCTTTCTCAGTCCACTCATGAATTTCTACTTCATCAATGTTCTCATCTTCTTTTAAACTGTTTACTGGGTCAACCTTTTTAACATCATCATTTAATCCTTCTTTAAGTAAATTTAAATCAATTTCAGTTTTTGAAGGAAAATAGTTGTTGTAATAAGGAGGAGGTACATTATTGTATCCTAACCCAGTCTTGAGTTTATCATGAATCTGAGAATTGATGAGTTTATTTACACTTTTAGATGCATGTTCTAAGTTACTTACATTGAGTCTTATGCTATCTCTTTCACATGTGACCTCAGCAAGTTTCTTAGTTAATAATTCTACTTTATCTTTAAAAGTGTCTCTCTCCCACCTAGCATACTCAATATCATATTTAAACTGTGTTGCATTATCTTCAAATGCCTGAATCTGTTTTTCAAGATTTTCTATTACAGAGATTGTGTGTCTACTTTTGATTTCACACTGTTTTAGCTCATCACACACTTTCTGGTTATGATCTCTATAATGTTTCACAGTTTGTTTACACACAGCTGAGCACAATTTTATTTGTACCTCATAAGGAACTTCAGATTGCTTGTCAGATTCTGCTGTTGCCATGAAGCATTGATTCTTCACTTCATGCTTTTCCTGATCACTCCAATCCCATCCACATCCATCAACAGATACTAGTGCATTTGATGAAGTATCTTGAATTGGCACATTCTTAGTCTGACCAACATTTCCTCCACTTCTCTGAACAGTGCCTCTCTCATTCTGATCAATCTTAGGACTTCTGCACTCCCTAGCAAAATGTCCCATCTTGTGACAGTTGAAACATTCAACTTTGCTTTTATCAAACCAGCTTGAATCACTCCTCTTCTGTGCAAAGTTATTTCTACCAGTTCTTTGCATAAACCTTTTTGCTCTTTGTGTGATTAAAGCAATTTGGAGTTTGATATCCAGTTCTTCTAGATCATCTCCTTCAAACTGATCTAGATCTTCATTAGTAAGTGATGAATTCACATTACTAGCAAAGAAAGATTCTAAGATTTGATCATTAGAATGAGTAGTACTAGATCCACTTCCTCTAGTACCATAGGATGACCCTTTCTGACTTGATTCAGCCTTTGATCCAGAACCTGCCATTGACATAAAAGCTGAATTATTGTTGTTGTTCCCATAACCTACCTTCTTGATCTCTACCTCAGCTTCAAAATTCCTCAGATCATTGTAGATATCTTCTAATTCCTTTGCTTCCAGGTCTGCACTCTGCCTCAAACCAACAGTATACATGGTCCATTCATCACCCAAGGACCTCAAAAACTTCCTGTTCAAATCATCTTTGTCAATTTTGACTTGATGATTTTTCAGATCTCCTACAAGCTTAGAAAACCTATCAAAGGTTTGAGTCAGAGTTTCTGACTTTGCAGAATTAAAGTTCTCATATTGTTGTTTCAACAGAGATCTTTTATTCTTTTTGGTGTTATCATTACCACCAAATCTCTTCTCTATTGCTTCCATTAAAACTTTAGCATCTTGACATGCTTCAAAACGCCTTTGATATTCATTTGGAATAGATAACAATAGAGTACTCAAAGCTTTGTACTCTATAGATCTGACTTTTCTTTCTGCCTCAGATGTTGGTGGAGATCTTGGCAGTGGAACACCATCACTATTTAGGGTCACTGAAGGACCATTAACCACAACTTCCCACATCTGATAATCTGTGAGAAGCATATATTGTCTGATTCTGTTTTTCCACAGATCAAACTCATCAGGTCTAAGCATTGGGATCTTTGTGACCTGGATTCCTTCACTACCTTCTGCCATTGCTATGATTTAATGATTATAAAAATGATCAATAAAACAGTAGAACTGAGATCTTCTTAGATTCAAAACTAAACCTGCTCTGATACCACTTGTTAAATCAAGATCTATCTAATAAACTATTAAATAACTGCAGTTTTGAATGATTACTAAGAAGTTTGCGGAATAACACTTAGTAATACACTGAAGATTAAGATCAATAACAATAACAGAATTATAAAAAGCTCCAATCTTATTAATGATATAAGACGAATACACTGATTTGTATTAGGGTTACAAAACCTTGAAGCTGCGCAAAAACTAACTAACCTAATCTAGGTTAAGGATATCTATTTATAACACATAGAGTCCTGCTAAACAATCTCCTATAATTATGGAAGCAGTTACAATCCATAATTATTCAAACTCTGACTTCCCTCCTATTCTAGATATAAACAGTGTTAACTACCACGACTATACAAACAGTGGTAATTCCTATAACAGTGTTAACACTTATACAATTTACTAGACTAATATACCAACAGTGGTAACTAGCCTAAGCAGTGTTAACTGTTGTAAACAAGCTAACAGTGATAACACTAACAGTTGTAACTCTTATCTTCAATCTTCAATAACAGTTGTAATCTTCTACTAACAGTGGTAACCACCACCAACAGTGGTAATCCATGAAGACTTCAACTAACAGTTTTAACTCTGAAGACAGTGGTAACCAATAGACTAACAGTTGTAATACCAGTAGTAAAAACAACACTAACAATGTTAATGCCTTGTGCATTCTTCAACAACAGTAATAACATCAGAAATCTTATTTCCCAACACTAATGTTCCACCTAAATTGTTAAGAGTTGAGGATTATTATAGCTGGAGAGATAGATTTGAATCTTACTGTAGATTACATGATCTATCTATCTGGATGTGTATCAAGAATGGATACACGGCACCTACACAAACTATTGGAATGCTATTGTGGTTCTCACTTATCAACAGATGAGTGAAGCATAAAAGAAGGAATTTGAGGTTGAGAACAAGGCTCATTCTTTAATTAAGATGAGTCTTCCTAAGGAACTTAATCATCAACTGAAGTCCTTCCATACTGCTAGAACTTTGTGGACAACTCTTGAGAAGAGGTGTGAAGGTAGTCCACAAGTTAAAGCAGACAAGAGAAATCTCCTGAAAAAGCAGTTTACTGTGTTCAAAGCTTTGAAAGGAGAAGATCTTGATGCTTATACCACAAGATACTACCATTTGTTGAGTGAGCTAGATGACCATGAGATTGTAACTACCGAGACTGAGAAAACCGACAAGTTTATTAAGGGTTTACCGTCTAAGTGGGAAATGCATGGCATAATGCTTAAAGACAATGATGAGAGGTATGAAACCATGACCTTAGAGTAGGCAATTGATAAGCTCGGAGGTTATGATTTCACCAAGAAGACTAGAGATACTGATTCTGATCAGGCTCAGGATCCGTGACTATATCACGGAAAATCTTCTATCTCTACTGCTTCCTCGAGCTCGACCACTGCTTTGTTTGTTGGTAATGCTGATGGAAAAGGTGAAATGATTACTGATGATCTGTGTGTTGTTACCTCATCTGGTAGTGAAGCAAAGAGTAAACCAACTGAGAAGTCACCTCAGGAGCATCAAAAGATGCCTATGAGTGTGAAATCTGCTGAACATCAATTATCTGTTCTTGCTTCCTTTGTAGCTTCTTACGAAAACTACATTCAGGGTAAAATCAATGATCCAATTATGTTAGAGGAAGATTATGATCAGATAGACCCTGAGTATCTTGAAGAAATAGAACTTCAGGATCAACTTGCCATGTTGTCTAGAAGAGTAAAGAATTTCTTGAAGAAAACTGGTAGAAAGGAGTTGGCAATCGATCAGGGTTTGATAAGACCAAGATCAAGTGTTTTAACTGTCAGAGTTATGGACACTTTGCTCGGGAATGCCAAGGCCAAAGGTAGAAGCTGGCAATGGAAAACAAGGTTCGGGAAGCACTCTTGCTTCCAAAGCCTTGGTTGTGAAACAGTTGGATGGCTCTTATGAATGGAAAGCTCAGTCTGAGGAAGCTTTCATGGCTGAGATTAATGAGTCTACATCCTACATGCCTACTGATGCAGAGTGTGATGTAAAGGTGCCTGAGGATGAAATGAAAGCAAGTGATGAAGACGTGCTGTACATGGATTCAACTGAAAATATGAATCCTGAAGACTTTGTAGCACGCATGGCTGAAATCAAAATAGACAAGAAAAGGGTATGTATTGATATTCTTACTCTTGCTGATGTCTGTTATGTAGTTACTGATTTACAGTCACAGGTTAGCGTTTTAACTGTATCAAACAAAAACATGTCTTCTCAAGTTAGCATATTGACTGAATCTAATAAGACTGTTAGATCTGAACTTGAACTAGCTAAGATTGATGTGCGTAGGTTAAGTGATGATAAATAGGACTTAAAAGATTAAATTAAGTCTGATGCTTCTGATAGGATTGCACTTAGAGATACCATAAATGAAAAAGTTGTCATCATAGATGGTCTCTATATGAACCTAAAAAACTTAAATCAGAAAATTGCTAATAAGGAGAAAGAGTTAGCTGACTGTAAGTTGAAGCTAGTTGAGCAAAATCGAAAGATAAAAAATTATCGAACCACTGAGATGGACAAGATGCTAGATACTCAACGAAGTGTAAAGGATAAGTCAGGACTAGGTTATAATGAGACACCTCCTCCTTTCAATTCAAATTACACTAGGCTTCCAGAAGATACTAAAATGACTGAAGTATGTTCTGAAAAACCAGTAGCTAAAGCTGATCAGTCAGAGGCACAGAAGAATGTTATTAAGAATCCTTCATTTGATGATAGTAAGAAAATTCCTCACACTAAAGTACATTTTGTACCGGGTGGAGCAATTAATGATACTAAGACTGATGAAGTGGTTAATAAAGAACATGTAGTTGAACCTTTAGTGCCTAAGACACCGACAGTGGATGCAAAAGTTAGTAAGTCACGAAAATAGATGTCCTGCTTCAAGTGTCACCAAAAAGGACATGTAGCTTCTTGTTGCCCAAATAAGAAGTTGGAAGCATCACATAAGTTAGTGAATACTGAAAAGACACCGACCACTTCTAGTTCAATTGTAGACAGGTTAGGCTCCAAACCGGGATTAGGAAGCAAACCTGTAAACATTCTGAAAAGAGATGGTAATCATAGTGTCTCTCCACCTAAACCTAAAAGACCTTATATTCTAAACGAAAATACTTTCAATAAGCCAAGAGATAAGACTCCTTTGAGGTTTAGGACCCCAAGTAGAAACCATAGTCAGTTTGAAAATGGTTCTACTTCGAGTGCAGAGGGGACTAAGTTTTTGCCTAGGAGGTTTTCTATTCACTCTCCTCATAGGCCTAAGACTACAGATCATCAACAATCTCAAACTCCTGTGAAAGTTACTAAGACTCCCGATGGGAATAGTTATGGTTACTTTAAGGAGGTTCAGATTGTAGATGATCAGGGATAAACCAAGACCGTAATGGCTTGGGTCCCTCTTGAAAACTAATTGTACAACTTGTTATGTGTAGGAGTAGACTGTGAACAAGGACAGCTGGTGGTATGTAGACAGTGGATGATCAAGACACATGAAAGGTGAACGAAGTCTACTGAAGGACTTCAGAGAAGGTTTTAAGTAAAAAGTAAATTTTGCAGGAGACAAAGGAGGAGTAATTACCGGGAAAGGAAAAGTTTCAAATGGAACTTTGACTCTAGAGGATGTGAATTATGTTGAAGAACTAACTCATAACCTAGTGAGTGTTTCCCAAGTCTACGATAAAGGTCATCCAGTTCATTTCAATGAAAAGGAGGCTTTAGTTCTGAAGCCAGGCTTCACAATTCCTGAAGAATGGATATTGATGAGGGCACCAAGGAAGAAGGACATTTATGCTATAAACATGGGTGTTTCTAGTTCTTCAATGGTGTCGACATGCTTACTATCCAAGGCCTCAGAAGCAGATGCACTTTTATGGCACAGGAGAATGGCACATCTGAACTTTAGAAAAATGAATTTTATTACCAAGAATGGATTAGTTCTAGGTGTACCACAGAAACGTTTCGAGTTTAAAGACAAGTGTGTTCCTTGCCTAAAAGGAAAGCAGCACAAGAAACCACACAGGTCTAAGACTGAAAACACAATTTCCTCGCCATTTGAACTACTACACATGGACCTCTTTGGCCCAATAAGCAAGAGAAGTCTAGGTGGCAAGTGGTACTGTTTAGTTGTCACAGATGATTATTCTTTTTGGGATCTAAGGATGAAACTCCAGGAATTCTAATGGAGTTTTTTGATCTAGTAGAGAATATCTATAAAACAAGAGTTAAGCGTATTCGTAGTGATAATGTAACGGAATTCAAGAACTCAACGTTGAATATCTATTGCTTAAGCAAAGGGATACAACATCAACTCAATGCACCATATGAGCCTCAACAGAATGGTGTTGCTGAAAGGAAAAATCGAACGTTAATTGAAGCTTCTAGAACAATGCTTGCAGATTCAAAGCTTCCGGTCATCTTTTGGGCAGAAGCAGTGAATACAGCATGTCATGTTCTAAATAGGGTTCTTACGGTCAAAAAGCGTAACAAGACTTGTTATGAATTATTGAATAATAAGAAACCTAATCTGAAGGGATTTGAACCCTTTGGAGTTGCATGTACAATATTGAAAATAGAAAATCAAGCTAAATTTGGTGAAAAGGCTGACGAAGGATCTTTCCTAGGTTATGTTCCCAATTCGCCTAATAAAAGAGTTTTCAATAAAGTCATGGGACTACTGGAAATCGTTTATAACATTGAGTTTACGAGATATGTACCTGGTGTACATAAGGGATTAGATTGGCAATTTGACTATTCAGATCTCTTTCAGTCATTTAAAGTTCCCATAAGTGACTTTGTCAGTGATTCATAGATCTCTCAGCACTTATTGAATGAAGACTTGGACAATGGTCCCTCTTCAACATCGAGTGTTTCGAAATCTGGAATCAGGACAACAGATGACTCAAATGAAGCTTCTTCAAGTGGGTCACAACAATCTTCAAAGGATAAGCATCAAGAAACAGAAGATTCTGAGGAAGATCTTCAAACAACGTTTGATGATGTACTTACTTCTTTGAACCATTTAAGGTTATCTTCAGCTAGTGCAGAAGACATGCCTGCATTAGAAGAGATCGGTACTAACTTAGGAGATGAGTTAATAGTTGACCTTATACCAGTTACAAGAACGAGTAAGAATCATCCCGTTAAAAACATCATCGGTGATATTAATACTCCTGTTCAAACTAGGACTCAATCTAAAGCTAGTACATCTGAAAATTTAGAAAGCTTGTATACTGCTATGAAAGAGACAGGGATTCCTAATCAATGTCTATATTCATGCTTTGATTGAAGCATATGAGGTTCAACAGAATGGTGTTGCTGAAAGGAAAAATCGAACGTTGATTGAAGCTTCTAGAACAATGCTTGCAGATTCAAAGCTTCCGGTCATCTTTTGGGCAGAAGCAGTGAATACAGCATGTCATGTTCTAAATAGGGTTCTTACGGTCAAAAAGCGTAACAAGACTTGTTATGAATTATTGAATAATAAGAAACCTAATCTGAAGGGATTTGAACCCTTTGGAGTTGCATGTACAATATTGAAAATAGAAAATCAAGCTAAATTTGGTGAAAAGGCTGACGAAGGATTTTTCCTAGGTTATGTGCCCAATTCGCCTAATAAAAGAGTTTTCAATAAAGTCACGGGACGACTGGAAATCGTTAATAACATTGAGTAGATATGTACCTGGTGTACATAAGGGATTAGATTGGCAATTTGACTATTCAGATCTCTTTCAGTCATTTAAAGTTCCCATAAGTGACTTTGTCAGTGATTCATAGATCTCTCAGCACTTATTGCATGAAGACTTGGACAATGGTCCCTCTTCAACATCGAGTGTTTCGAAATCTGGAATCAGGACAACAGATGACTCAAATGAATCTTCTTCAAGTGGGTCACAACAATCTTCAAAGGATAAGCATCAAGAAACAGAAGATTCTGAGGAAGATCTTCAAACAACGTTTGATGATGTACTTACTTCTTTGAACCATTTAAGGTTATCTTCAGCTAGTGCAGAAGACATGCCTGCATTAGAAGAGATCGGTACTAACTTAGGAGATGAGTTAATAGTTGACCTTATACCAGTTACAAGAACGAGTAAGAATCATCCCGTTAAAAACATCATCGGTGATATTAATACTCCTGTTCAAACTAGGACTCAATCTAAAGCTAGTACATCTGAAAATTTAGAAAGCTTGTATACTGCTATGAAAGAGACAGGGATTCCTAATCAATGTCTATATTCATGCTTTGATTGAAGCATATGAGGTTCAACAGAATGGTGTTGCTGAAAGGAAAAATCGAACGTTGATTGAAGCTTCTAGAACAATGCTTGCAGATTCAAAGCTTCCGGTCATCTTTTGGGCAGAAGCAGTGAATACAGCATGTCATGTTCTAAATAGGGTTCTTACGGTCAAAAAGCGTAACAAGACTTGTTATGAATTATTGAATAATAAGAAACCTAATCTGAAGGGATTTGAACCCTTTGGAGTTGCATGTACAATATTGAAAATAGAAAATCAAGCTAAATTTGGTGAAAAGGCTGACGAAGGATTTTTCCTAGGTTATGTGCCCAATTCGCCTAATAAAAGAGTTTTCAATAAAGTCACGGGACGACTGGAAATCGTTAATAACATTGAGTAGATATGTACCTGGTGTACATAAGGGATTAGATTGGCAATTTGACTATTCAGATCTCTTTCAGTCATTTAAAGTTCCCATAAGTGACTTTGTCAGTGATTCATAGATCTCTCAGCACTTATTGCATGAAGACTTGGACAATGGTCCCTCTTCAACATCGAGTGTTTCGAAATCTGGAATCAGGACAACAGATGACTCAAATGAATCTTCTTCAAGTGGGTCACAACAATCTTCAAAGGATAAGCATCAAGAAACAGAAGATTCTGAGGAAGATCTTCAAACAACGTTTGATGATGTACTTACTTCTTTGAACCATTTAAGGTTATCTTCAGCTAGTGCAGAAGACATGCCTGCATTAGAAGAGATCGGTACTAACTTAGGAGATGAGTTAATAGTTGACCTTATACCAGTTACAAGAACGAGTAAGAATCATCCCGTTAAAAACATCATCGGTGATATTAATACTCCTGTTCAAACTAGGACTCAATCTAAAGCTAGTACATCTGAAAATTTAGAAAGCTTGTATACTGCTATGAAAGAGACAGGGATTCCTAATCAATGTCTATATTCATGCTTTATCTCACAAGTTGAGCCTAAAAATGTGCAAATGGCTCTCAAAGAAAGCTCGTGGGTTGAAGCTATGCAAGAAGAACTGCAACAGTTCTCAAAATTACAAGTATGGGAGTTGGTTGGCCTTCCAAAGGAAGAATATCCAATTGGAACTAGATGGGTATTTAAGTGTAAGAGCGATGACCGGGGAGTCATTACTCGCAATAAAGCTCGTCTAGTGGTTCAAGGGTTTCATCAACAAGAAGGAATATATTACAACAAAGTGTTTGCACTAGTTGCTAGGCTAGAAGCAATTAGAGTATTCTTAGCATTTGCCTCTTTTAAAGGTATCAAAGTTTATCAGTTAGATGTTAAGAGTGCCTTTTTGTATGGCAAAGTTGAAGAATTGGTGTATGTTTCACAACCGCCAGGGTTTACTGATTCTGACTATCCAGATAGAGTATATCGCTTGAATAAGGCTCTATATGGATTACATCAGGCACCTAGGGCATGGTATGGAACACTATCAATGTATCTACTTGAGAATGGATTTACAAGAGGATCAATTGATAGTACACTTTTCGTAAAATGGAACAAGAATGACTTTCTACTTGTACAAGTATATGTTGATGACATTATCTTTGGATCTTCCGATGAAAAGATGTGTCAAGAGTTTAAGAAAGTCATGAGAAAAAGGTTTGAGATGTCTGCAATGGGAGAGTTAAACTTCTTCTTAGGATTGCAAGTTGATCAAAAGAAGGATGGATTCTTTATTCATCAATCTAAATATACATATGAGCTATTGGAAAGCTTTAAGATGGATGAAAGTAAGGTCTACAATACTCCAATTCCAGTCAATCACAACCTTGGACCAAATACATCGAGTGATCGCGATGTGGATCCAACTCTTTATAGAGCCATGATCAGATCACTAATGTATTTAACTGCCTCTAGGCCTGACATTATATTTGCTGTTTGTATATGCGCAAAATATCAGGAAAATCCGAAAGAGTCACACATGCAAGCTGTTAAATGGATCCTTCGTTACCTCAAAGGGAAACCGAAGCTGGGACTTTGGTATCCGATTGATGGAGACTTAGATCTCATAGCTTATACTGATTCGGATTATGGAGGATGCAATCAGAATAGGAAATCTACAACCGGAGGATGTCAATTCTTAGGAGGTAGATTAGTATCTTGGCAGTGCAAGAAGCAAAGCTTAGTAGCCATTTCTACATGTGAAGCTGAGTATGTTTGATATTGCGTAAAAAGTCATGTTTTTACTACCGATATCTCTCTCATTCTAGAACGGTTCTTGGCATTTTAAACTCAAAAGCAATACAAATCAATGATATTATGCCAATATGGTCAAAACAAGGTTGCACGATAAAAATCAAGCAAAACGGGTGAAAAACGAAGATTCCACACACGTTTGAAGATTCAAGGTATCAAAACGAGATTTCAAGACAAAAGTGCCCATCATCAACATCCATCTCACCCAAGATGTTCGTTTTCAAATTACGAATCCAACAGAAGAAGAATCAACGAAAACGGATAAAGAATGAAGATTCTACGCCCGCCGGAAGATCCAAATGATTCGTACGCAAAATCTGGAGATAGGAGACATATTTTTGGGATATCTTTACATCAAAGTCTTCATTTTTGAATTACGAATCCAACGCAAAAAGAATCAACGCAAACGGACGCATAACGAAGAAGATACGCGCGAATTAAGCAACGCAGTGAAAGACGACGGACCGGGACGGGTGGCAGCCAGCCGCCGCCGGCCTGCAGCCAGCCGGTGCCGGCCTCCACCCTCCCATCTTTTTTGCGCCTTTTCTTCCTTGCTCGTACCTGGTGCACCACCTTTCGCTACTTTTTCGTACCCAGTGCACCACATTTCGCTACTTTTTCGTATCTGGTGCACCACCTTTCACTCCTTTTGCTAATGTGAGCCTAGGGATGCTAATGTGAGCCATATTTTCCCTATAAATAGCATCCCTAAGGTTTCATTTTCACACACACCATTCTTAGAACAATATAATTCTCTTAAGATATTGCTTCTACTTTCTTTCTATTTTCTTACTAAAAATTAGTTTTAGGCTAGTTTAAGAGCTTGTTTAGAATAGAAGGAAAGTACGGAACGCATTGTAAATCTTCGGTGTAAGCTTGGAATTGTGTCGATTAATTCAAGTCTACTTTCTCCCGCATTTAATCCCGGTGCTTTCTAATCCTTATCTATCTTAATTAATTACGTTTATATTGATTATGCTAGATTTAGTTATTGCCATGATTAGAGAATACTATACTTGTGTTTGTTTGCGATGTAGTTAATTAATTATGGGATGATTTATAATTAAATATTAAAGATCGGTAGTATTGCTTTGATGTCTTATTGCATGTACTTGTTTGATTGTTGCCTTAGGATCATCATAGTGGTAAAATATAAACGGTCTTAATTATCGTAAAGTAATATGATGGCCCCTATTCGACTGTTACTCGATATAGTACTGGAAACACTTCAAGGTGGAGTACAAATGTATGGAAGTCGAGGAACGACCGAAGGTAGTCATATTACAAAACGGTACAATATTGCGAAGTAATATGATGGCCCCTATTCGACTGTTATTCGATATAGTACTGGAAACACTTCAAGGTGGAGTACAAATGTATGGAAGTTGAGTAACGATCGAAGGTAGTTATATTACGGACTAACCTATAAAATGAGAAACCTAGTTTAATTAACCTTTCTAAATAGACTTTTAAATTTCAATTTAATCTATCGCCTTTCCATCAATAAACGTGATTACAACGCCTTTTTAAAGACGTCCAATTAAAAGGTAGTCAGTCATCTGTGTCAATATAATTTGTCAAAGGTATGAAACTATGGAACCGCAAGGCTACATGGGGGATTATCATAGGACAAGACATGGCCAAGGTTTGAAGCGGCGGAACCACTTTAAGTGAGGAACGTTGTGGATAATTAGGGGATTTATTGGGTAGTCTTAAGCAAGGGCTGGTTTAAAGTCATTAATGAACTTTTTTAAATACTAGAATCTGTTAGGATGACAAGGAATCGTTATATGATTCGGTTATGTCTAGTACCTTAAGATTTTGTTCCCGTTCATATGAAAGTATTATTGAACCATAATTAAGATTTTGCTTATTGTGATGTTACCATAACCTAGCTCCCGGTGTGACATGCTAATGGGATTTTAATTAGTAGGGAATCTAGTGTTTACATCACGAGTATTCATGATTAATAATTAACAAATATCTTTCAACACAGTTTCTCCAAACATCATCCCATAACTTAATTAACGAAATCTCAGCAAACACTATCTTTATTTTATCTGCTTTATCTTTTATTTTTATTTCACTTTTATTTATTTATTTGCCTAAGTTAATACAAAAAAAAAAACAAAATTCCCCTACTATCTTATAAACCCTTCACTAGTTTGAAAGCGCTCATCTACCACGCCTTAGTTTCAATTCCTTCGGTTTGAAGAACGACTCTAGATCATACCTACCACTTGATCGCCCCTAGGATTAGCATTGTTAGGGAAAACTTAGGCCCCGCAATTACAAATTTAAAACACCCACTGATGCCCGTCGCCGGTAGCCAGTGCAACGACAAGGGTTGAAATCCTTACCGACCGCTGGTGGCGCATCAATATTGCAGCTGGCAGTTGTTGTTCTCAAGTTCTTTGGATCCAACAACAACTGCGGGATTACGGGTTAAATATAACCAATACTCCTATGATGATTGATAACGAATCAACAATGTTGATCATCAACAATCCGGTGAAGCACAGTAAAACTAAGCACATTGATATTCAACATCATTTTATTAGGGACTGTTCTGAGAAGAATTTGATAAAGTTAGTTAAGGTTTCATCTTTGGATAACTTATCAGACTTATACACCAAGGCGTTCGACAGAGCTCGATTTGAGACGTTGGTTCAACTTAACGGAATGAGAAATCCAGAGTGATTAGTCTTCCAAGGGTATTTCTGTAATAGTTAGTACTAAGTTTTATGCTTTAATACAAAAGGGGGGGGGGGCGTATGACATTCATCTGCTTGTTACCTGAGGGGAATCGCCTCCAATAAAAGAACTACCGAAGTTCTTTTAGAAAAAGCTTTAAGTTTTGGCTGTAAAAACTTGGGAAATGATAGTACATTAGGAGAATGAGCTTAAGAATAGTAAATCTAAGTGCTAAGATTGATGTGTTAGTAGATTCCTATAAGTTTCATTAGAATTGCATGCTTACCTAGGAGTTTACTTATATTTATCTGATTATACACCTATATCCGCTGATAATAACTCGTGTTCTTTATATAAGTGATAAGAATAACTAAAGTCTATTCAGCTTCATTATATGATATATTGGTAGGTAAATTATTCTTAGATTTATGAGCAATTGAGAAATTCTAATTTTGCATGCCATATCTTTTGTGAATTGTTATATACTGTATGACATTTGTCTTAATTGATGAATGATGGTACTACCATACACTGTTATTTTGCATTTATCTACAGATGACAAATAGTTAAAAATATGGTTATTAGTGAAACTAACAGATAACTCTGTTGTACGTGAGTACAGACCTGTTGCCTTTAGTTTTGCCAATAGTCTCAAACTTATTTTAATTATACTAAGGGATCCTTTGTTGTACGTGAGTACAGATCTGGAACCACTAGTATCTTTAAAGGATGTTTGATATTTGTCAAAATCTTAATTCAAGTGTATGTTATATGTTTCAAAAAGATATATCATTTAGTAACCTCTACCTTGAAATTAAAAGATGCAGTGTCATGTGTTTTACTTAAGTTCTTCAGTATATTATATAATAGAACACTTTAGATATTGTTCACATTAATAATAACAGGTTTGCTCAGAAATCTATGTCTAATTTGTTTATGTGGATCATAATACCGGTAATCATCTTGGACTGTTTAAGACATTGGAACATTCACTCTTGTGAATAATTGGTTCTAAATATATAAGAAGTTATTTTAATATCAAAGTTATGTCTCGTGGATAAAGGTAAATAAGATATAATTTTATAAATATAAGTTAAATGTGGATTAAGTTGTGATTTTATTGTATTTATATGAATTTCATGAGGTATGCATACTAACAATCGTCTTGCTCTTATTAAAATCTAATATAAATAGTTTATTCTTCCTAATATGATCCCAAAGCAGTTAAAATTTTAAGCATGATAATTTTAAAGTTGTTTGCTTTCATAGATGTTAGTACTCTTAAAAATTTTATTTCTTATTTTGTATTTTTTTTAAATGATTAATAGAAAGTTTTACTTATTTTTATGTGTTACCCTTTGGAATTGAATTATACTGGATATTTATTTTATGTTGAACAAACGTGTGTTGACAATTGAAAAATACTATATATAGGTTACGTGGAATATTAATCGAAAGTCTTCCGACTCACATGTAGTCGAGAAGCGTGTCCCGATTTTATATCGGCGGTTAATTTTTCTATTATAACTTATATATATATTTTAGAATTGTTTTTATACTTAAGACCATCAGGTATATATGTAAATAATTTTAGCTTGAGATTTTTCTTTATACAAGATTAACTGTATCACGGGTTTAGTCGGTTAATATATGTAAGAAGATTATCATTGAGAAAAAATTAAGCGAAAACATATTTTTTTAAATGTTTAGGCTACATAGTTACAGAGTTAACTATATAATTGTGAATGGGTTTTACTTTATACTTAGCATTTAATTTGCATTAATATAAAACTTGCGAGTTTGACTAGTCAGCGCTGCGAAACGAGTCTAGTGTTGCGAGTTGACATTAAACTTGCGAATCGAGTAAAAGTATAAAGGGTGCGAGGTCAAACGAGTAAAAGCCACCGAACCCATTCCACTTGCGAGCTCACTTAAACTTGTGAATCGACTACTGGCAAAACGAGATGAAAACAGTGTTTCGTTTGATTTTGAAATTTTGATTACAAGGGACGAGTTTTTGATCCGTAGTTTTAATACATCTTTGTCTTGCGATCATTTTGAGGTATAAACAATGGATTTCACCATTTAATTAACTCAAAATCGAAGGTTTTCTTAACTTAGGGTTTTGTTTTAAATTGTAAACGATTAACGTAGATTCAAAGTGTTATTTAACTATAATCCTACGGATTAATGTTAAACGAACCTTAATGAACGTAAACCAATCGATAGATCTTAATAACTTTGAGAATTTAATCGATTTTGAATTCGACTCGCAACCCCAGTTCATGTTGCGAGTTGACCACAACTTCAATTCGCGGAGCCACATTTTAGCGAATTGAGATTGCTCTCGATTCGCAGATTTCTCTTTGCGAATTGAACAAAAGCTCAACTCGCAGATTTACTTTAGCAAGTTGAGATTTTGACTTGTTGACCATGCGAGTCGACTATGTTTGTTGACTTGTTGTCTTGCGGACTGAGTTGATTAGCGAATCGACTTGCGAGTCGACTTGCGAATTGACTTGGTAGCGAGTTGACAAGGTTGCGAATCGAGTTGCGATTTCAGTTTTGCTTTTTGCGAGTTGAACATAACTTGTAAAATTAAAATGTAATTTGCAATTTAAACTTTAAATGTCATAAACTACTTTTATTTGTATGTACAAGACTTTATGCTTTTAAGAGTTTATTATAATATGTTTAGATGTACGAATTTTATATTAATACGTAATGACATATGTATCTTTATATATATATATATATATATATATATATATATATATATATATATATATATATATATATATATTCTTAACTTATGACTATTTAGTAATAAGTTATATTATTATATACGACTTGAGAATGTAAAGTAACAAGTTATATATAATTTTAAGCTAAGATATTTGATGAATTTTCATTCATAATATGTTATAGTTTAAAATTGATTAACGTGCGTTAATTGTTTTTGTCATTTGTCTTTCTATAGATATGGCAAGACAATTTGATAAAGGTCACAACATTCTTGTTGATCTTGATCTTTTGGCACGCGGAGCACATCAAGTTGCTCAAGTGCTGACGTTCTTTGCACGTTCATGCATTAGGTATGCGATTACAGAGTCTCCTGAGATCTCTCAGACGATACTGAATGATTTTTGGACAAATATTCAGTATGATCAGACAGTCAATCCACCGGTGATACGCACAACGGTTAATCAGAGACCGGTTGTTTTCTCTGCATCTGAACTACGTCAGATCTTACAACTGGGATAGTAGACCAAGAAGATGGTCCGACTGAGTACCCTAGTGATTTTATTGAGGGAGTTATAGGTCGTATGGGATATGCGGGAGATAGACGAGGATGACAGTTCCAAAAACCTCTGGTTATTGGACAGTGGAGGTTTTTGTGGCACGTTATTGTCAAGGTTTTTGCACCAAAGAAGGGAGGCTTCGATGAGTTGAGTCCTGCCCTTGTATCAGTTGTGATGTCCCTGGTTTACAACAAACCATACAGTTTTTGTGATTACATTTTTGGCGAGCTGGTTAGACAGATTTCGGGTTCTGTTAAATCATGGTTTCTGGTTTATCCACATTTTTGTATGCTGATCATTCGCGCTCGTCTGCCAGAGCTTGTTATTCCTGGCCCATACTTACGTGTAGATACTATTGGGCTCAGAGGCTACAATGCGATGTTTTTGCAGACGGTGAGGAAGGAAGGGGTAGTTAAGCCTGAGGAGAGAGAGCTTTTTGGTTTTCTTGTTGATCCTGCCTATGTGACGCCATCGAACAATGGTTGGCTAGATGTTGGTGCTGATGTTGCTGTTCCAGACCCGATAGCTGATGTGGTTCATGCTGAAGATCCACAAGAGCTCATTGAGGATGTGTTGGAACAACCTGGACATGCTGGGGAACAGGTGAACCCAGATGTTGCTGCTCAGGTGATACAGGAGGTGCTGGTTGAGCTTGATGATGCTACTGATCCCTTGATACAGGATATTGATAGTTATGTTGCACCACCTGAGGTAATTTTATAATTATATAGTAATATAGGTACTTAGTTGTTACATTATTATCATTATATAATGCAAATGTTATAGATATTTAGTTCATTAGATAATATTTCTGATTATAAAATATAAATATCATTATGATCAGGGAGTTGAGACTGCAGACCCAGAGGTCACTCGACCTGAGGGTGAGCAAGGACAGCTTGATGGATCTGAAGGTTTACCTTCTAAGGTAATTATCAGATTAATCATAAATATATAGAACTTGTATGATAGAGCTTCTAGCTAATCATAAATGTTTAATATATTTAATATTTAGGATTCTGATGTTGGTCCATCTGGAGGCCGTGATGGTGAATCGGCTTCAGATGATGATGATAGTACTCCTTCTCCACCTCCAGATGCTGGTTATATTAGATACCGATCTCGGATGATTCCAGATCTAGCACTGAAGGAGAAGAGGAAGGCTAAGGAAGTCGACCCAGACTTCAGTATTACTGATGAGGGTCCTGAGGAAGAGGATATATCTCTTATTTCTCAACGCCGTAAGCGTTCCAGGACATTGATCATTCAGGATGGTATGTTTTACTTAGAGTTAGATTATCTTAACTTGTTGTTTATCAGGAGTTTAACTGAGACAGTTAATTCTGTGATAGTTTCTCGAGATACATCACAAGTAGAGATGATGATACCGGTGGTTACTAAACCAGTATCTGTACTATCTGAGATATGAGATAAACATTTAGTACTAAAAGTATTATAAATATTTAAATAGAGATTTAGACAGAGTTATCTGTAACAATTATTCTTTAATTATATCTAACTTTACAGGCTGAGAAACTACTTGAGTCAGTGGAACCAGAAATGGTCTCCAAGACTATTGAGGGGGGAGTTGCAGAACTTGTGCATGATGCTCAGTTTCTGACCAATAAATCTAGTAGATTTGCAGCTAGTCTTCTTAAGGAAGCGTTATCTCAAGCTATTCCACCACTTACACGTGAGTCTTATCTTGCTTCGGTGACACCGCCTGGACCATCAACAATTTCTGTCATTCCGACGACTGATGCTGAAAGGATTACATCCTTAGAGTCAAGAGTCAAGAGTCAAGGAGTTGGAACAGAGTACATCCAAGATTCCAGGGTTGTTGGCTGAAAATGTTTCTCTTTCTTAGCAGATGGTTCATATCAGTGAATCACATTTGCCTCTGCTGAAGACTCATGATACTTTGCTTGCTGATTTTACTGCCCAGCGACTGAAGCTTGAACACTTAGAACGTTTGGTGTTGAGAGTGTATTCAGGACAGTCTGCTCAGGGGGAGATATTGACATATCAAGAAGCTTGCAAAGAGGATGATTTAGCAAAGAAGCAAAGAGATGACAAAGATGATGATCCCAACGCTCAGAAAGATGGTGAGCCGACTGGTCCTTGAAAGACTGGTGAGCAAGCTATTATTCAGGGGGAGTCTGCGGGTGTTGGTGTTAGTGGTGATGGTGCTGGTACAAGTGCTGCGGGTACAAGTGAAGCTGGTAAGACAACTTAGACTTGTGTAGATATTTGTACTTAGAATTTAGTTGAATTATAATTTATAATTGTAATTATAATTGTAATTTATAATTGTAACTGAATAATTGTAACTTAAATGTTTTGGTAATATATTCGGCATGAGATTATTATTATTACAAGTTAAATATATTAGAAATTGTTTAAGTTATTTGATTATGAAAAGTTAAATAAATAGTGATCGAAAGTCTTCCGACTCATTGAGAATTCGAGCGGCGTGTTCTGATTTATTTCAGCGGTCAAAGTTTATTTTAACTTAGACATTTTAGACTTGAGAGTTTTTATAACTGACAAGTTAAATATGTATGATTTTTAACTAGACAAATGATATATAATTTAAAGATATAATTGAAAGTTAAGTTTTATTATATAACAGTTCAATTAAGTCTTGGAAATTATATAAGTTAGTTAATTGTAAACTTAAATGTTGGGTGATTATTCACAGTACATTAAAGTTTAAATTTAATTAATATTTGTTAAGTGTTTGATATAAGACTTAGGAAATCTTAGGTTGATTCAGGGTAATCAATAAAAGGTTTGTAAGTTATATATTTCGCGTTTATTACACAAAAGGATTAGTATTAGAATTCTTAGATTGATTCAGAGAAATCAATAAGAGAATTTAAATTATTAATTTATTTGTGTTTTTGTTTGTTTTCTCTAGGAATGGAAATTCTAGATCTATCAGATTCAGAAAATGATATTTTGGATGAGATAGATGAAGAGATTGATTATGATCTTGAAGAGGGAGAATTTCAGCCACCTGAAGATTGGACTGTTGTTTCTGAGATTGAGCAAGGCATGGGTGTAGATCCAGATGCCAATGTTGATGAACATCATGTGAGCCCATCTAGGACAGAGGTTGTTATTGAAAATGATGAAGGTCCAATGGTTATCGATGTAGATGAAGAGATCGATGACTCAACCGATACAGAAGATGAAGTTCTTATTCCTACAAATAATCCAGTTGTTGTGCTTAGGAAACTTCCAAAACAAAGACAGAAAATTGGAGTTTCAGAAGTAGATATAACAGGAAAACGTGTACCACGTAAAGGGATTATTGGTTGGTACTTTGATTCAGACCTGAAGCTTTTTGCAATTAAAAGATTTGACGGAGTTCAATATTTTGAGCGAAAGCTTGCAGTGTTTAGTTCTTTGCCTAGATTTGAGATTCGAGATCTGGCTCGATTACCTTTGAATAACCCAAGTGATGATTTTGTTGGAAAATATGTTGAACATATAATCAAGACTGAGGTTAGAGCTAATAAATTTGAAAAGATTAAGCCAAGAAAAGGAAAGACTATTAAATTGGCAGAAAGAAGTCAAAGGACAGGAAGAAAAAGAAGAAAGAAGGTTTATCCATCTGTCAAGTGTGTACAACAGATTCCTCTGAAGACAATGCCACAAGATATTTTGGGAAATATGAAATGTTGGTATGTGGATTCGGAAACTGGAGAAGCTGTCATGGTTGAAGCAGATGATGAGGTTGAAAGTGGTGAGCGTGAGATTTTTAAAGTTTATGACCATCGACACCTAATGAATATGTCGAAGAAAGATTTGTTAAAGTTACATGAAATTAGAATCTTGACGACAGAAGCATGGGGTGATTTAGCTCGAGATTATCAGATGATGGTTAAGACTTGTATCAAGATGAATATGTATGCAGGAAGTAATATTTATAAATGAAGACTAAAGACAAGCGTGAAGATAAAGACGCTAGAGCTATTGTCAAGGGGGAGTCTGTTGAGACATAGATTGTGACAACAGATCTAGCTTGAAATAGGACTGGTGTAATTATTATTATGTTTGTGTATTAGTTTAGATTTGTAAATGAATATTTTGTTTTTAAAGATAGACGAAATATTGTATTTTATTATTTACGTTTGCTGCGAGTCGAGTTCTCAGGTTGCAAGTGTTGCGAAGTGAGATGAGAACTGAACTCGCAAAGCAGAATTCAACAGGTGATGAACGAGTTGAGTTTATTATGGGCTTGGGCTGCGTAGCGAGTCGAGTCAACTCGCAGGCCCAAAGGCTGCGAGTTGAGACGACTTATTTAAATGGTTTTTGTTTAGAAAATCATTAACAATTCAATTAGACTTTTGCGATTTCAATTATTGCTTGCGAATTCAATTTCCAAAGAAAAAGAAAATCAACCTAACGACTAGGCTTTGACGTTTATTTGTTTAAAGCAAAGTACTTAGTAAACCGAAACGCGAACTAATTCGTTGTTAGTAAGATAATATCGTATTAAGGAATTCCGCACCTTAATACTACAGATAACGAAGTTATCGATCCTAGAACTAGAGACTTACAGTACTATATCAGAGAACAGTCGAATAGGGGCCATCATATTACTTCACGATATTTAATGCCAATTGTATTTCACTATTATGATGATCCTAAGGCAACAATCAAACAAGAACATGCAATAAGACGATCAAAGCAACAGTTCAATATAGGCATACAAAGGTAATATTTAAGTCGAGGATATTCCGAAAGTTGTCTCAAAAATATCGTCTATATGAATTTAATCTTAATCTACCTCTATTCCCATATTCCGTGTCTCTTGGATCCTATTTTGGTCTAGAGAACACCGGCCATGCCGAGCTCAATGATTCAATCTAACATAGTATAACTAAGTGACCTATATCCTATGAGTTAGCTACGTTCATTTTTGGATAAGGTTTTAGTCACAACATGAGTTGGGCAGATAAACGGTAAAGATTTAATTCCTACATCTATTTATAATATAAACCATCCGCAATCTCATAACATACAACACAATTACATATTTAAAACTTTCCAAACGACTATCATAGCAGACAATTGAGTTATCTAGTTAATCATGGCAATTCTAGCATGCATATTTAAATTTATAAAATAAAGAACAAACATATTTAAATATGGAAGATAGATTAAAACCTAGAAAAGTTTACAAATAACTCGTAGCTACAATGCGTCCCGGAGCACCTCCGTATAAATCTTCCTTATTTAATTAATTAGCTATTCTAATTAATTAAACTATCTTAATGGAAGAAATACTAATTTTACAAGAAAGAAAGTGTATGGAGTGTGTTTCTTCAAGATGTGAAGATGTATGAAAGGTATGTGTTCAAATGAACCATGGGCTCCCTATTTATAGGGGAAAATTGGTGCATTCTAGCAACTTGGGACACATGTTAGCAAAAGGTGGGAAAGTTGCTAGCACATGTACCCTAAAGCGCGTAAAGGTCTAGCACGTGTACCCCAAAGTCGTGGAAAAGGCCTAGCACATGTACCATGCGAGTACGGGCGAGGACGGAAAAGTGCACGGGGGACGAAGGGTGGCCAGCCGGAGCCGCCACCATTGTGGCCGGTGGCGGCAGCCTGGTGGCTGGCGGCGGCGGCCACCTGCCCGCCCCGGTTCGCCGTCTTTCGCCTCGTTACTTGATTCATCCGTATCTCCTTCGTTAGGCGTCCGTTTGCGTTGATTCTTTTTGTGTTGGATTCGTTTTTCAAAAATGAAGACTTTGATGAAAAGAAATCCCAAAAATATGTCTCTGATCTTTGGATGTCTGGTTCGAATCGTTTGAATCTTCCGTCGTACGTAGAATCTTCATGCGTCATCCGTTTTTGTTGATTCTTCTTCTGTTAGATTCGCATTTTGAAAACGAATATCTTGGATAAGGGTGATGGGTACTTTTGCCTTTAAATCTTTTCTTGATGTCTTGAATCTTCAAATGTGTGTGGAATCTTCGTTTTTTGTCTGTTTTGCTTGATTTTTCTCGTGCAACTCTATTTTGACCTTCTTGACAAAGTTTCATTGATTTGAACATTATTTGAGTTTATTTGCCAAGTATTGTTCCAGAATAGGAGACATATCGGTAGTAAAAACGTGACTTTTTACGCGATATCAGTTATCAACTCCACTATTGAAAAACAAGTTGAGTTATTAATTGAAGAACTTAGTGATCTTGTTTGGGAGGAATCAGGGCGTGAACGACCTTTTAGGTCCACACATGAATCACCACTTGATATCACTACTTTTGTTACGATCCATCTACGGGAGATTCAACAACGGAAAAGTAACTCCATAACGAAGTTCATATTCCACTCAGGATGCAAGGAGATACTTCGTCAGCTTACTCTAGTTTTCTCAGAATCCGACTTTCCATTCAACAATCATCAGCATCGGTAAATAAAGGACATGTGCACGTCCATCAGAAGATTCAACGGAGACCCTAAGACTGAGAATTATGAAGACATAAAACTGCAATTCTTGGCGTTTGTATGCTCTCCCTGGCAAAACCCACCGCCCAGAGAGGTTGTTAAGACAAACACAACAACCATGACCGACTCTAATGGACCTGTCACTAAAGCAGTTGAATACATCACTTTCGGACTTCACGGACTTGCGAGGACAACTTAAGAGCATCTTCAGAACTACAAGGCAGAATCGAGAGATAGTCCATTTGAATTGATTACGATAATAGTCAATCATTTCATGAGAATCTATCCACCTCGATATACTTTCCCGCAACCTATGTAACACCCCCAAATTTTCATTGTTGGCGGAAGCAAGCTTTGGGGTGCTACTAATCAACTATCAACAACACAAAGTATATAGCAAACGACCTCTAAATGAGACGTTTAAAAATAGTTACATTTCAAATATAAAATTGTTTGAAAACATAGTGTTTTCGATTACAAAAATGTTGTTCCCTAGATTCCACGCGTGTAGCGGGAGATTCTATGACATAATCATAATATACAAAAGATAATGCTAAGAATCTCCATTAAATGCAATGTAGAAATCATGCGACTCTAGCTAATATCCAAGGGAAATCCTACTCCGTCTGTGTACCTGAAATACAAAGCTAAAAAGGGTCAACCAAAAAGGTTGGTGAATCTTACAGGTTTAGTAATAAGTAATCGTTATGAACCACAAGTATGTACCAATGTTGCTATCAAGCAAAGTAAGTAAACCAGTAAGTCAACACAGTTGCCATGAGCTCATAAGTTGAAGCTTAACAGTGTGTAAGTATGAATCAATTAAGAATCATATAAAGTACCCCCGTGAGTGCTATCCCGACACTCATATGTAACAAATACTAATATGCATGTTTCTACGGTGAAATCCGTGGTAGCGCTACTACCCCAGGCAGGGATTGTCAGTCCCAAATGGATTCTTTCTAATAAGAGAAAGCATAGATCTTTAATAAGTTGGCTATGATTAGTCACTTCGGAAGCCGTTAACCAAAGCACCGGCTTTTGACTGTCCTTCTAGCTAGCGTTCCTTCTGAGCCAGGATCAAACTCACCGCTACCACTTCTTTACGTTCTGGATTTGCGAGCTGTGCCCCGCTCATCTACCGCCTTCGACTTGAAAGAGATGGGCAGAGGGCTCCGATTTGGAAATTTTTGATTTGCCCGTTCCTAGTCGTCATGGGAAAGAAAGGCAGAAAGAAGAAAGAAATTATTCCCTTTTTTCTTGTCCAATACCACCAGTACCTGAAATGCACCCTGGGTGGTGCGGCTGAGCCAGAGTGGGCTCAGCAGTCGGCCTATCTTTCCGGGCGCACGCATAAATGCATGATTAGTTCCACAAATCTCACTGCACTGACCATAGTAAACTCCTTCTCGTTGTACCGAAATAGAGGTTTGATTTAAATGACCAGGTACAACATCACATTTTACACCTGAGGGCTTCTTGTTCATCTTTCACTATCTGACCTTTCATTTCAGGTTCTCTTCTCTTAGTCTTCCATGACCCATTCCTCTAGAAATTTTTTAATAACCTAATAAGAGATCGATTACGCGCATCATCGCAGAATCTATTTTATTGTTTACTAGTACTCACGCTTAAGTCCATAACTAACAACTTACGATAGGAGGCTTTCAGTGGATAAAAAGTACTCATGCAATGTGTGTAAAAAGTAGTATAGGCAGTCCAGTACTCGTGTTCATGCGTAAAACAGTAAGCTAAGTATCTCACCCCAAGGTAGAAAAATAGTAAAAGTGGGGCTGTAAGACTCACCTGAGTCTAGCAAGTATGTTTGGGAAACCAAACAAGTAGAGCGGATGTAAGTCCGTAAGGGTGTCGGGTGTAATCCTGTATGTTGGTTCTCCGAACCCTGCAACCTTCTAGAGTCCGAAACGCACAAGGTTGTGATTAAACAAGTAAATAAGTTGGTGTCTTAAAAGATCACCCATGCTAGTTGTCCACTCAACTAGGAAATGTCCAAGTGTTTGTTTAGTATTTCATTTGTAATTTGAAAACAAGTATGACCCGTTGGTGACGGTTTGTAATAATAATCCAAAAGTGTTATTATTATATGTATCGTTGTATCAGGTTTCATTATTTGTAAGTGTTCGACACTTAGAGTGAAAAGTATTTACAAGTTCCTGGATGACGGGGGTCCGGGGGCAGCGCCCCTGGTAGCGGGGTCCAAGGGGCAGAGCCCCTTGATGGGGTCAGCTTGGAAAATTTTTATTTCTACTACATTGCTTTGGTAAAAATTGCATCTGGAATTTAAAATCGGGAAAATTGACCTAGTCTGGCTGCGGACTGAAAAGGTGTTGCGAACTGTGTTCGCGGTGCGAGCTGAGTTCAGTTCGCAAGGTAGTAGGCTGTGAACCGAGTTGGGTTCGCAGCACAAGGTTCGGCTTGCAAGTCAACTCGCAAGTCAACTCGCAAGTCAACTCGCAAGTCGACTCGCAAGTCAACTCGCGAGTGGATTCGGTTCGCAGTTTCGGTTCGTTGTTTGGCTTCACAAGTCGAGATCTCGGTTCGCCTCGCAGGACGAACTGGGATCTGGGATCTCAACTCGCAGGACGAGTTGTTCGTATCTCAGGTTTTAGAAAATGCATTTTGATTCGGTTTTTGGGCAAATCTTCGTTGATTAAACATTCTAGCATGTAAATAAAAGCTTTACAAGTAATTTAAAAAAGTTTTAAAGCTTCTTACCAACAAAATCGAAAATGGGGAGAGTGAAGATGGAGATGATCTTGGTGCTTGTTCTTGATGATGATGATGATGAGCGATTTGATGGTGATGTTGCTGATGTTGTTGCTGCCGAATCCAAGAGGAAGAGAGGGAGATATTTGAGAGAGTTTGAGGTGTGGGTGTGTGTGAAAAGTGAAGTGAAATGGGGAAGAAAATTAGATAAAAGAGTGGGGATGGGTCATGGGTCGGTTGGGTTAGGCTCGCGGGTTTGAGCCGACCCAAATTGGGTCTCGGCCTCGCGTGTTTGTGTCTCCGAATATCGTGTTATGTCTCGTAGTCGATTAATCCCCGTAGTCGTTTAATCGCGAAATCTTTTTAGGATTTATAAATATGTTAAAGTATATCCGAAATATTTTAATCGAAGTATTTTATCAAAATACTTTATTTCAAGTTATAGAATTATAAAAATATACTTTTTGTTATTAATCTCTCGTTGGGGTGCGTTTCGCGCGGTTTTATTGTGTACTTCGTGTTTTAGAAAATAAGAAATTTGTGGAATATATTAACGTAATATATTATAGTAAATAATGTTTATTTGGATAATTCCACATTATTAACAAGTTTTATCACCAACGTCCATATTAAATAAAGTCGGACCTCGTCCGGTTAATAAGTGTACGATTTAAACAAATCGCGTATGCGTGTATGTAATTACACAAAATATCACGTATATTTAGATTAACACAAAACTAAGTACACGTAATTTCAAGTATTTTAAGTACTAATTACAGTCTTAATTTGGCGGGTGTCACAACCTAGGGCCCACAACATCAACACAGTGGATCCCATGGATGCATCCATCTCCATCTAGCTAGGAGAAAAGAAGTCGAGCTCTCGACTTTAAAAGAGCGCTTCTCGGGAGGCAACCCGTGTTTTACATTTCCATAATTTTTACATTCCAAGAAGTGATGAAGTCTCCGACTATCTTTCACACTTGGATATACGAACAAGTTTCTGCCTAACGCATCAAGTTTTCAACGTCGGAAATAAAGAAAGTATATCCAACGTGTTCATACCTACGAGACCAATCACAAGATTACTTGATCAAGAGTGAACCCAGCAAGACGAAGTTCGGAAAACACATACCATGGAGCACTACAAATATCGGGGAGTACTTCTATACCAGTCTCTTTCTTTTGTTATAAATATACCATATCCACTATTCTTATCACTAGGTGTGGGATTCAAACCCAACACACACTACTAAAAGAATACGTCTTAGATGTTTCAAATCCTAAGTGTGGGGTTTTACCCCAGTGAGAGCTTAGAATAACATCGAGGACGATGTTCCTTTAAGTATGGGATAGCAGTAGTTACACTACTGTAAAAAGGATAATGGTATATGCTTGATTCTAAGCTTGTTGCTCTTTAGACCATCCTTCTCCAATAAGTAAATAAAATTTTTCAAAATTGTGTTAAAAATATGTTGAAAATGAGAAATTTTAGACAAAGAATGATTTACTTTGGGTAAGAAAGATAAATAAAATACAAATTCCTTTGGAAAATTAGTTTATTAATCCCATAAAGAGCATCGCATTACTAGACACACAACAAAATAACTTTCGATTCGTGAGGTATCTTGAGCCATATAAAGCATTCATTTTTAATGCTTCACTTTTTCGATTCTTGAGTGTGCCGATGTATGCGTTTAGAATCAGAACTTGCTCATGCTATGCATTTCAAATCCGAATCGGTGAGTGAAAAGGAGATCGAATCACATCACTCTTAAACCCATCCATACATCCAAAAATGAAAATACGTTGTCCCTACCTGTAACATCCTCTCTACTAGTCTGGTAAATTTCTAAAATTAAATGATTATTTAATGATGTTAGAAATTTATTGATATTATTTCTTTATTTGTGAAAATTAAATAAATAAATCCCAAGACTTATTGTGACTAGTGCAATAATAATTGTTGTAAATAGTAGTAGTTGAAGGTAAAATAAAATAGTTGTCGCGCGAAATGGATTTAGGTTTCAGCAATAGATTTAAGACGAGAATAAAATACCCAACTATTAGGGTCGGTTGTGAGAGTGAGCCGACCTAAATTTTATAAAATTCCTAACTTTAACAATATTTCTTCCTTATTTCATTCCTTTGAAGGTTCATAATTATAAATCAAAATCAAGAACTAATTATTTTTGAAAGGTTGTGCTTGAAATCTACATCAGATTAATATCATCATCCTTATCATCATCTTGTTATTCTTCTTATCTATGTAAGTATTCCAATTGTTCAATTTATCAACTTTGGAATTAAATGGAAGTTGTAGGAGTTAGTAATATGATATAAAATTTAAATTATTTGTTGATGTGGTCTGAGATTTCAAGATGTTATGAACTGATTTAGTGTGATTTCGATTGAGCTCATGTTCTTGAGCTATGAATTAGGGTTCAATCGAGTGAGTTGAATGTATTGAATGATTTGAACAAGAAAGTGGAATTAATTGATGATTAGAAGTGATTATAGGTTGATACATAATGTTTATTTGATGCTAGATAATTTCTAATGTTGATTTCATAGCTGAAACATAGGTATTTTGAAGTTTTGGTTTGTGCAGGAAAGATTTCAGGTTGCTGGTACTAAGCTTTTACCCAGTGGGTAAATGTTTACTCGGTGGGTAAACTGTTACCAGGTGGGTAAATGGTTACCAGGTGGGTAAAACCTGATAAAATGGAAAATCTGAAAACAAGTTTATCCGGCGGGTAAACTCATACCCGGCGGGTAAAGTGGATAATATGGGTCGGGTAAAGACTTATACGGCATGTAAACTAAACGGGTAACCAAAGGTGGCTTCTGGTATGGAATTGAGGCCGGATACATCCATGTACCCAGCGGGTACTTTGATACCCGACGAGTAAACTCTGACCTGGGGCGTTCTTTGTTTTGGCTCATGTACTTGTATCATGTATGTTTGTATAGTTTTATATATGTGTTATATGCTTGTTTATGATCATTTAACTTGAATTAAGTTGTATGCATTTGAAATGAGTATATGTTAAGGAATAAGCAAGTTGATTAGTTAAAGACTTAACTAAAGTCCAAGAATAACTAGACGTAATTATGTATTGTTATTTTGATACTACGTATTGAAATATAATATGTGATTATGACATAAGTTGACTTGATTACATGTAAATTATGAAGTAAATATGACTATCACTTATAACTTGATAATTGTTCTTAATTTGATGTTATGAATTGAATTGAGTTATACAATAAATGAGATGAATTACTAACTCATTATTTGTTTGTATTTCTAGACTCGGAGAAGACTCAGTAATATTAGACTTCTGAGTTAACGGCTGAGGTAACGGTGAGTGGATCTTTAATCCTCAGTGTGATTTAGTTGTAACGGGCTTGGTTAAAACGGGTATACGTATTATTACTGCTTTTGTATGCCATGATGATTTTGGTTTAATAGTAATAATATTGTTGGTAGACTGTTTAGTCTGATATGTTGACCTAATTGAGTATGTGGATATGTGATCACGTGGTGTGTGTGTGTGTGTGTGTATATATATATATATATATATATATATATATATTTGGCCTTCGGGCATCAGTTGTTAATGAGGTCAACGAGTTGATTTGGTTGGTTGGGCTAGTTAGTTACTGTGTGAATTACACAGGGTCTTGCTTCATTTGTTGTGTGTATAGAACCTGTGTTTGAGTATGATGACCACTAGCTATCGGTCTCGTCCGTTATGGCCATACGGATATGGTTTGGTAAGTGTTCTTTGAGAGCCACCACGGCAGTAGGGTTTCTCAAGAGCCACCGATCCTCATTATTGAACTGTGATATTGTTGAATTGTTGCATTGTTGAATAAGTTGAATTGTTGATAAGTTAAAATGGTTGAATAGTTGACCAGTTGACCAGTTAAATAGTTGAATTGTTGTATTGTGTATTGTATGTTTACGATGCTTGTTTGTAATCAGAGTTGTTATGCTAAGTTGAACTGTTGATTAATTATTCCCTCACTTAGCATTGAGCTAATCCTCCACATTAACACTTCTTGCAGGTTATGGATTTATTCTCGGGTGGGCAAGAAGTAGGACTGGATGGAATGTTTGACTACTAGGCGTGTACTCTGATATCTGATTTGGTTAAATCAGAAATGTCTTGTGAAATTATATAACACCCACTTTGATGTACTTTGTTTTTACTTGTAAAAATTACTGTGATTGAGATTTTGAAATAACATATCCTAAATACGTAAACATTATAAGTTATGAAGAAAAATTTGACTGACGCTTCCGATATATTATATTTAAATAGTTGTAAAATGAGGGGTGTTATACTACCCTCTCAAAAGCATCCCTCAAACTTCATAAAAAGTTCCAAAGATGAAAGAAGAGAAGTTACAAGGATATGACGTCGAAAAAAAATCAAAAGAAAAGAATTCGAAGAAAAGAAAGTCAAATGGAGAAAAAGGCTCATTCCAAAAATAAAAATAAAAAAGGGGGCGTTAATCCTCCCAAAAAAATTCCAACTTTCCTCTTCATCAAAAAGAAACCCGTGAAAAACCAACACCACCCCCTCTCATATCGCCAACACTCCACTCCAAAAATCTTACATCACTTTCCCCTAGAATGATTGTGGCTAGATTGACTTCGCGCTCACCTAAAAGGTAACGATTTGATTCTCGATCAAGCCTATGACGATAAATGATACATGACTGGCGTTCTGAGTGATTGATAATATTAGAATAGGAAACCCTGAATACTTTGAGTGATTGGAGCGACCACCTTGAGAGGATCGCCTAGTCATGTATCCAAGATCAAAGATCAAAAGCATGTTCCCAAAGATTACAACCCTACCTTTTCAAAACCATGAATATTTTATTTTTCCAAAACCTCCACAGTAAAAAGTTCCGCCCTAAATCATTTCATTATCTACTTATCTTTAACCATGCTTGAAATTCGAGTTTGCTTGAGGACAAGCAAAGTTCTAAGTGTGGGATACTTGATATCGCGTAAAAAGTCACGTTTTTACTACCGATATCTCTCTCATTCTGGAACAATACTTAGCAAATAAACTCAAATAATGCACAAATCAATGATATTATGCCAAGAAGGTCAAAATAGAGTTGCACGAGAAAAATCAAGCAAAACGGACGACAAACAAAGATTCCACACATGTTTGAAGATTCAAGACATCAAGACAATATTTAGAAGCAAAGTACCCATCACTGAGATTTCTCTTATCCAAGATATTCATTTTCAAAATACGAATCTAACAGAAGAAGAATCAACAAAAACGGATAAAGAATGAAGATTCTACGTACGCCGGAAGATTCAAACGATTCGTACAAGACATCTAAAGATCAGAGATGCATTTCAGGGATTTCTTTTCATCAAAATCTTTGTTTTTGAAAAAGGAATCCAACGCAAAAAGAATCGACAAAAACGGACACGAAGAAGATACACACGATTTAAGAAACGAAGCGAAAGATGGCGAACCGAGACGGCAGCATGGCAGCCGCCGCCGGCCACCATGCCACCGCCGCTGGATGCATGGGTGGCGGCGCCGGCCACCATGCCCCCTTCCCCTGTCCGCTTTTTCATCCTTGCTCGTACTCACAGGGTACACGTGCTAGGCCTTTTCCGCAACTTTAGGGTACACGTGTTAGACCTTTACGCGCTTTAGGGTACATGTGCTAGCAACTTTTCCACCTTTTACTAACATATGCCCCAATTTGCTAAAATGCACCAATTTTCTCCTATAAATAGGAGGCTCCATGGTTCATTTCAAGACGCACATTTCCTACACCATACCTATCACACATTTCTTAGGAAAAACACATTCCATACTTTTCTTTAGACTAATAATACTCTCTAATTATCAGTTCTACTTTATCCCTCTATATTTCTTATTCCAAATTAGTTAGGCTAGTTTAGGAAACTTGTTAAGAATAGAAGGAAAGTGCGGAACGCATTGTAATCTTCGGTGTAAGCTCGGAATTGTGTCAATTAATTCAAGTCTATTCTCTCTCGCATTTAATCATGGTTCTTTCTATCCTTATCTATCTTAATTAATTACGTTTATATTGATTATGCTAGATTTAGTTATTAGAGAGTAGTATACTTGTTGTGTTTGCTTGCGATGTGGTTAGTTAATTATGGGATGATTTATAATCAAATATTAAAGATCGGTAGTATTTCTTTGATCGTCTTATTGCATGTTCTTGTTTGATTGTTGTCTTAGGATCATCATAGTAGTAAAATATAAACGGTCTTAATTATCGTAAAGTAATATGATGACCCCTATTCGACTGTTACTCGATATAGTACTGGAAACACTTCAAGGTGGAGTGCAAATGTATGGAAGTCGATGAACGACCGAAGGTAGTCATATTACGAAACGGTACAATATTACGAAGTAATATGACGGGCCCTATTCGACTGTTATTTGATATAGTACTGGAAACACTTCAAGGTGGAGTACAAATGTATGGAAGTTGAGTAACGACCGAAGATAGTTATATTACGGACTAATATATAAAATGAGAAACCTAGTCTAATTAAACTTTCTAAGTAGACTTTTAAACTTCAAATTAACCTATCGCCTTTCCACCAATAAACATGATTACAACGCCTTTTTAACGACGTCCAATTAAAAGGTACTCAGTCATCTCTGTGTCAATATTATTTGTCAAAGGTGTGAAACTATGGAACCGCAAGGCTACATGGGGGATTATCGTAGGACAAGACATGGCCAAGGTTTGAAGCGGCGGAACCACTTTTAGTGAGGAACGCTGTGGATAATTAGGGGATTTATTGGGTAGTCTTAAGCAAGGGCTGGTTTAAAGTCATAAATGAACTTTTAAATATACGAATCTGTTAGGATGACGAGGAATCGTTATATGATTCAGTTTTGTCTAGTACCTTTAGATTTTGTTCTCGTTCATATGAAAGTATTATTAAACCATAATTAAAATTTTGCTTATTATTCTAAATACTTTGTAATGTTACCATAACCTAGCTCCCGGTGTGACATGCTAATGGGATTTTAATTAGTAGGGAATCTAGTGTTTATATCACAAGTATCCAAGAGTAACAATTAACAAATATCTTTTAAAATAGTTTCTCCAAACATCATCCCATAGCTTAATTCACGAAATCTCAGCAAACACTATCTTTATCTTATCTGCTTTACGTTTTATTCTTATTTCGCTTTTATTTATTTACTTGCCTAAGTTAGTTAATAGAAAAACCAAAACTCCCTCACTATTTTTATATACCTTTCACTAGTTTGAAAGCCCTCATCTGTCACGCCTTAGTTTCAATTCAGTCGGTTTGAAGAACGACTCTAGGTCATACCTACCACTTGCTCACCCTTAGGATTAGCATTGTTAGGGAAAACTTAGGCCCCGCAATTACAAATTTAAAACACCCAATGATCGCCGTCGGCAGTAGCCGGTGCAACGACAAGGGGTAAAATCCTTACCGACAGCCGGTGACGCATCACTTACGTGGAAGCCTGATCACATAAATGAAATGATATGATAACACCTCATCAACATATTCAAAACGTAGCTCATTGAAAAAAAAGTATTGTGGTAATCTCGAAACATTTTTATAAAGGCCGTTGTCAGCATTAGTAATAAAATTAGTTCGTTTGTGCCACTGAGACAGAGTAAAAAGTTTATTGCCGTCGTTGGTAATAAAATCGGTACATTGGTAACATTAGGACAAAAAGTAAAATACGTTTGACAATCCGTGTCATAAAACCCTATACTTATTCATTTCGATAGCAGATAAACAAATTTATACATCATTTTCGAAACTACTTATTTTGTTTATCGTAAATAAACACTTAAAAGCAAGCATATAGCCGGTTTGACATAAACCCTCAAGTGCATTAACGCTTTGATTTTTCATGTTAGTGTTAGATTATAAGCTTTTAAGCAAGAGCTTGTACATTGCAAGACTTATTTATACACATAACAAATAGCTATTTTTTGACATACATCCTCATTAACACTTTTATTTTCATGTTAGTGTTAGATGTTAGATCATGTTGTGTCTACTATTGAATGCTACATGAAGGATTCGACATTAGTGATAAGCACCACGTATACGAATTGTTGAAAGTAAAAGTTGACGATGCATGGATGGATTTGGTTCACGAGTCCATGTCTAAAGATGTCCAAATGCCAATAGCTATGACCTTTTTACACATGTTGTGATGTTGGAGAGGAGCTCATAAGCCATATCAATTCGCTTTTCGTCAATCCTATTAACTAATGCAGGAGTTCAAACATGTTGATGCATGTGCCAAAATTGAATATTTTAGATGTCAGCCAAACGTTTGGACTTTGGAGCTTTATTATGGTTTACTTGATCCAAGTAGCTTGATGTTCAGTAAATTATTATTATCATTATTATTATGATTATTATATATGTGTGACTTTAAAATTCTAGTTTGTATATGCTGATATGCATAATAAGCCCGAGTAACGAAGTTTGTTTTAAGCTTCAAACAAATGTTATTATTTATATCTTCTAAAGTTCATAACTTCAAACTTCATATAGACAATTCTTAGAAAACAAGCTATAAACCAAATAAAAATATATTCTAATAATTATCTAGTGATCTTCACTCCCATCATACATAATTATCGGAAAGCCATCATTCTAAAGCGGACTAATATCGAAGCAAACATGATAGGTTACGTTACATCACAAAGAAATATTGCCAACGGGATTTAACTAAAAATAAGTTATTATAATTATTATTATTATTATTATAATTTAATTGTTACATGTTTCATTTTCTACGTTAGAGGATCTCAATTCATACCTTTAAAACAACACACTCATCTAATTAAGGTGATCATTAAGAGATTATGGTTGAAACATAGCCAAAATGTGCAGGTAGTGAACTTTGAACGTGAAACCTCTTGGGATATCACGATGCCAACCACTAAGTCACGTTGGTGATGGTTTATGTTTGATAGGACTAAATTTTAGGGAAGATGTATAGCCCTTGAACTGAAACTATGTTAAAGCAAAGTAATCACAAACCTTCAAATTGAGAATTATGATATCACACTTTTCTTGCTCTCTTTTTCTCCTCTTTTAAACACACCCAAAGACAAACATACACTCTGCCTTTGAAACCAAACCCTTGAATTATTATGTTGTGCAACTTGCAAGCAAAAAAAAAACCTGTTTTATACATGGTTCCAAAGTACTTGTTTGTACTTCATGTCAACAGCAATAACAGATTGAAGCAATAAAAACCATATATAACAACTGTTATTCCTTTGATAGATATAAATGAACCTAACTTTATAAGGGTTGTCAGCTCTATGGAAGGATGATATATATTACATGATGCCTCAAAAAATGAACAGACAAATCAGCTCCCTTATAACAAGATAAGTAATGTGGAAATTACCATTGGCCGCACCCGTGATCCTTGACTACAGTAGAGATGAGCAAACTCCATGTGTTTTGGTCCAGCAATGCCAGACACTACATTGATCAACAAAGTGCGTAGGCAAAGGGGTATGTATAGGAACAAACCTTAAACGCAGATTTCAGCTGCTACCAGCAAATATGATTGTATCTTTTCACTTCTTTGGGAGTCACAATAACACCAGCATTGTCTGTTCAAGAGAAGCAAAGCTTTTGTGAGTAGCTAGCAACCGACATGAATAATAAAAAGGAAAATTACACTAGTACATGCCTTTTCTCCATTCACACATTCAGTCATCTGTCTTTAGTATGAAAAGACTTGAACAAATACACTAGTGCATGCCTAGGTACAAGGGAAAATAAATAAATGTTGCATAGAAAATAAATAAATGTTGATGCTGGTGATAATCAAATAGTTTTACAAGGGAAAACTTCTTTATAATTCTAATATTTTTAACATGATATAAATTGCAACAATTGAATATAAATTTCATAGCAAGTCGTAGAGTAACACTATGATCATTAGAATCCTCCTTTCCCCAACAAATACTGAAAGTGTGACCATCACACACTTGCAAATACTATAATGCCTTGTTAAGTAAATTCTTTTCCACTTTATATCCAAATTTTCGTAAGTCTTCCTTTTGAAAGCACATGGCATTGAATTTGGTCAAATAGCTATGCTGCAGGTCATGAGTATATAGCATATTAGCATGAGTTTATGTATGTACTTGAAGACGAAAGGGTTATGAAACGTGGCTGTCTTTAGCTTTAGGACTGTTAATTATTGCCATTATAATCTTAGTAATTATTTTTAATATATTAGTGTTTTAATTAGGATGTTTATTGTTATTAACTTACTGTTTTATTTTCAGAAATGATGAAGTAGCCATGTTTATCACATAGCTAACATTTAGAAGAATTATCAGGTATCAGGTATTAGGATTAAAGCAGCAGTTATTTTATTTATTCCTTTAAATGTAAGCCACGTTGAGATATGAAAGGCAGTCAGAAAATGCAGTTCTAAAGTATTCTTTAAGAGATCATTGGGTTCTCTCTATTGAGCCCTTTCTATCATTATCAATATAGGCCGTCAAGGCAGAAAATTGCAGAAACATCAACATAATTCTGCTGTTAATTGCCCTGTATTTCGATCACAAAGTCGGACCATAACAACTTGGTAACATAGCAAAGAGTTATGGGTGGAGCAAACAACAATCTGGAGAACAAATTTGATGCCTTCTTGAAGATGTACCAGGGGGATCGTCAAACGGACCGGGCAGAACGAGAGAAGGACCAGGCGGAACAAGAGCAGATTTCTGGCCGTCTCGAAGAGTTATCACGAGGCACGGGAGCCCTACAAAAAGAATCTCCACACCCAGAATACAAGAGTGTCAATCGGGGAGATCAAACACATACTAACAACCATCCACGAAATCAATTCCAAACTCCCCGGTATGGCAGGTTAGAATTTCAGGATAGAATCTCCAAATGCTTGTTAATAAATTAAACAACTCCCTGATCCTTTTTATAAACTGGGAGCATTATTTCGACACCAACACATTCCCGAGGAAGAGAAGGTTGAAACTGCATGCTACCACCTTGATGGAGATGCACAAGTATGGTTTCTTGAATTGGAAAGGAATATTCCAGGAATTACATGGGATGATTTCAAAGGCCAGTGTCATCTCAAGTTGGGCCCACTATGCTTGGAAAACAAACTGGGAGAACTTGCCAAACTTTAACATACAAAGACGTACATGTAGGAAGACAACCGACGCAAATTTGAACAACTCGTGACAAGAGCAGGACACTTTAGTGCACAACAAGAGATAGATCTCTTTATTAGTGGGTTGATGGAAAACAGAACAATAAAGGGTTGAATTACTCGGGCCCCAAAGACTTGACTCATGCTATGAGTCCAGCCCGTTTATATAAACGTGGAGGTTCACGGGACATCATAAAATATGGGTCAAAACCTTCACGAAGTTCAACAGCAGCATCCTCTTCTAACAAGAAAATTATTAAAATTCTGACTCATTAAGAGATGGAGAAGTGGCGGGCCAAAGAACTTTGCTTTAACTGTGACAAAATTTATACAAAAGGGCATCAATTTAAATGGTTGTTTTGGATAGATGGGGTTGACGAAGATGAAATTGATGGTCAAATCTCAGATGAAGATATCCAAAAGGGGGTCACTTAACAGCATGTGATGTAACAAACTAACAACTCGTGCTTAAGGACAAGCACCGTTTTAATAAGGGAGGTGATATTACGTGACCTGTAGGGTAAGAAACGTGGATGTCTTTAGCTTTAACACTGTTATATAGTGCCACTATAATCTTAGTTTTAATTTTAATTTGAATATTTGTTGTTACTAAATTACTGTTTTATTTAGGAAACGATGGAGTAGCCCATGTTCATCATGTGCTAACATTTAGGAGAAATTATCATATATTCAGGATCAGTTATTAAGTAGCAATTATTTTATTTTTTCTTTTAAACGTAAGCCACGTTGAGATGTGAAAAGCAATCAGAAAATTCAGTTCTAAAGTGTTCTTTAAGAGGTCGTTGGGTTCTAATAAGCCCTTTCTATCATTATCAATATAGGCTGTCAAGGCCAAAAAATCGCAGAAACATCATGATATTTCGCTGTTAGTTGCTGCCCTGTAACTCGATCACAAAGTCTGGACCGTAATAGGTGGTCCTAAATATTGACCTAATACAATATTGATAGTATCTAAACAACGCAATCAGAGAGTTAAGCTCTTAATTATTTTTTTTAAAAAAGGTATCTTAGACAGCCTTGAAATGTGTTTGTTGTCTTGTTACGTAGACGTGCACCAACCAAATGATATAAACCTTCCATGATTGTCATTACCAACCAAAAAATAGACATCATATGAATACAGTTTTTATGTAATATCAAACACCAAGACATCTCCATATTTTTAGTACAAATGAAAAGAATGAGCATGTGACCAAAAAATATATTCTAGCTTGCTTTCACCATCAAATGTAAATGCATATCGAAAATTAAGATATTCGTTTTAGCATTTCTGGAATATTCTCTTGCATCATTTTGTGAATGTACTTTAATGGAAAACCAAAAGCTAACAGTGCGTTTAGTTACATGGATACATCTCCATTTTCCATTTTCCATTTTCAATTTTCTAGAGACTAAAATTTGTTATGCATTCCTAGAAAACTATGGGAAATTCAAAAACGTGCATATGTAAAGGGTAAAGTTTTCATTTTCTAAAATAAGTATAAATCAAGATTTTCACATTCGTATATATAAAAGACAAAACAAGGATTTTCCTTTCCTTAATCTACTTTTCCAGAAAACACCAATTTACAAGTTTTTTAGTTTTCCAAGTCTTCAAATGATAGGAAGAATTTTCTATAACTAAGCGCACCCTAAGTAGAGGGGATTACTCAAAACAACAAAGAAATTGGATTTCTACAAAGTGTGAATGCAAGGCCCATACCACTTTCGAAAAAATTAGCGAAATCTTTCCGGACGAGTGGCAAAGCACTTTATTGGTTTTAGATGATAATCACATTTTATTGCCGAGTCCCCCTTATCATAGTATGACAATAGAAGATGAAAAACATATGCTCAATTGCTCATGTTAGAAGTTAAAACAATAGGATTTATCCATTAGACAAATCATGCGAGTAATGAAACTTACAAATAACATGCGAGACATGGAGAACTTACTTTTCTTATAAAAAAATGTTCATAGTTTTACTTTTTAATGTCATGAAATACACTCATAATAAGATGCAAGAGAGCTTTTGGAGTATTTTAAGACTGAAAATCTAAAGTTTCAGTGTGCATTAACATTTAATGGTGAAAACAATAACTTTGGTCACATGCTCATTCTTTTGATTGGTTCCACATATAGGGAGATGCGTTGATGTTTGATACAACGTACAAGCAGAATTCATATAAAATGCCTCATGCCTCTTAGGGTTTTTATCTGGAAATCAAGGAAGGACTATATTATTTGATTGTGCACTTCTTTTGAAGAATTATTTTTAAACACATTTCGATGGCTTTTCAAGGAAGTGTATTACGGAGTATTTTCTTTTGAAGATTTTTACTCTCTACTTACTATTTGCTAATTACTATAACTTATCTATAATACACAACTTTCACCACATATATCGATATTTTAACACATTAATATTTAGGAACACCATTAAATACATTCACAGATATACATATATATATATATAGTGGAATGATTTAGAGGGAAGTGCATTTTTTGGGGGAAGGGGGAAGCGTTAGTATTCATCAAGAAGCATCAGTGTTGTAAAAGTCGGCCGACCCGGCCGACTAGTCGCCGTTTAGTCGCTCTCCATCACCATCCCGACTCACCCTCACCCAAGTCGCTACCTTGAGTCGGTCAACGCCGGTCAACGCCGGTCAACAGGCCAGAATCCTTCGGTTTTTGCTCGGATATGTGTTCTTCATTGCTTTTTGTTGCTAAAAGTGAAAGAAAATATGGGAAAAAGTGGTAGAATGGGTCATAATATGATGGAAATGGAATGTTGGTGAAGATGAGTGAGGAAGATGGGAGGATGGAGAGAGGAATTCTAGATCTGGAAGTAGAATACGGGAGAGAGAGAAGAGATGGGGTACTTTTCAACAAAAAATTAAAGAAGTTTACACTTTTAGTCCTTTATCTTTGAAATATATATCATTTTCATTCATATTTACACATAGTTTTGAACTTTATTATTTAAATTTATAAAAAGTCAACAAAAGTCAAAATCCGACTAATCCCTGACTAGTCCCCGACTAGTCCCGACTAGTCCTTCCAAGGTCCCGACCGACTCGCCCCCGACTTCCGACTTTTCCAACCTTGAGAAGCATATTACCTTCACCCACACAAATCTCGAAAAAAGCAAACTGAAATTTAGTAAATGTTAATCAGAATCGATGCTATGAATGTTAAGCTTCTTTGATAAAAATTTTCTGCAAGTTATAACATCGATTTATGAATATGAAATCCAAATCCGTTAATATGCATCGCGGTGAATATTAGTTAATATGCATTTTGATGAATATTAACAATAAAAATATTTTTCAAATAATGTGAAGTTTTAATATGCATCGTGATGCATATTAGTTAATATTCATCACAGTGAATATTAACAATTTATTAGATAAATATTCATCAACTAATGTTATGACTTAACAATGAAATTCATTCGTTAAAATATTCTTTATAGCATCGATTTTGATTACTATTTACCGGTAAAAATAATTTTTTGTTGATGTTTTGATTGATAATTGTAATATGCTTCTTGATGTATACTAACGCTTCCCCCTTCCCCCAAAAAAGGCAGTTCCCTCTTGATCACTACCCTCTATATATATATATATATATATATATATATATATATATATATATATATATATTAAACCAAATCAAAGTGTGTTTTTTATAGTAGCGGAACGGAAACTCAAAGCACTTAAGCCAATGTTAATACTGTATTCCTATTGTTGCAATTTATTATCTTAAGCCAATGTTTTTACTTTGAAAACTATTTGGTTCTCACCACCAGTGTTGCAAAAAGTGGGTTTAGTCGGCGACTAATCGGGGTTTAGTCGGCCAAACTTAGGTACTGACTAGTCGAAGCCCAAGTCGCTCAAAAAGTCGATCAACGCGGAAAAAAACGGTCAAAGTCGGGTAATGGGCGGGTCTGGGCGGGTTTTTGGTCAAAGTCGGTGGTTAACAACGGTGGTTTTCAAGATCTGATGTTTCCGGCGATTCAAGATCCAGTAAATGGTCAAGATCCGGTGCTTAAGAAGATAAAAGAGAAGGGAGAGGGAAGAGAGAGAGAAGAGAGGAGTACCTTTTTAATATTTGGAACAATGGATTTCTGTATGTTCAAATGAGAAGAGAAACGATGATGAACTAAGAGAAAGAAAAGAGAAACGATGGTCGACGGTGGTGATGAAATGAGTTACAGAGTATTATATATTTATATGCCTACATTTGACACTTTTAGTCCCTAAACTTCTATTTCTTTCATTTATGTACTAACTTAAGTAACATCTATTGTTAATATTTTGAACAATGGAACTACTATGTTGTATCAAGACAACTAAGTTAAAGTTTATGTTTACTTATGTTTATCTTTATAGTACTCATCTATATTTATTCATATATAATTTTGAGATTTATTTAAATACTAAAAAAGTCAATAAAAGTCAAAATCCGACTAGCCTCCGACTAGTCCCGACTAGTCTGTAAAATGTCCCGACCGACTAATCCCCGACTTACGACTTTTTCAACCTTGCTCACCACATAAGCATTTAATACTTTGTATGCTATGTGTGTACCTAAAGACGTGACAAATGGTTGAAGTAATAAGAAGGGGGCAAAACAAGTGAAATACATGAAGGGAATTGTACTAGATAAATGAGAGAGAAATGCATTAAATTTTAGATTTAAGTATCCCGAGATTTTGTTGAACCAGATAGTGTATAAGTTACATGAAGAGTAAAATTTGTACATTGCGCAAGTGAAATTTGTTATACTCTGCAAATATTTTCAAGGGTTAATTGCTTCAAAATGTATCAAACTTCAATTGAGACTATATTGTATGTATCCAACTTTAGAAACTTCTATTGTATTTATTAAACTTTCAACATTTGATATTGTGTGTATCTGACAACTTAGTCATCGGGTAAGCAAAGTAATTTTGCTGAAGTGTCAGCCATATAAATTGCCATGTCACCTACACGTAATTAAATCTTGTGCCATGTCACTTGTTTACAAGTTATAGGTCTGATATACATTTGCAATTAGCAATAATTGAAAGTTTGATACATACAATAAAAACTTTTACATATGGATACATACAATAAAACTTTGAGAAAAGTTTGATAGATTTTTGAACACTTAACCCTAGCTTCAAAAGTCATCTTAGGGACAATTAATGAACTCTAACACGTGCCTTTAAGAGCACAAGTTAGAAAAAACCATAGACCAAACCAGACATTTTCATGTAAAAAGAGAGACTGTCACACTATCACCAAATCAGAGCAAAGTCAAATTAAGTTACAAAAAAAGGTAAATAGGTCATTAATTATAATTAGCTTCAGGTAGAACAATGAAATGTTTATACAAACTGAATTTGATTAATAACAATTAAACTATCAAAAGCAACAATCTGTTTAGCCAAACATTAACAGTTGATTTTTCCACTTAAAGTTACAATGACAAGATAAGCAGTTTAAAAAACGCAAATCCAAACACGCTATAACTATTGCTCAAAATTCTCTAAATTATAATAGTATATGCTAGGGAGATAATATTACTACATAAGGTCCACCCTTGGTGGATGTTTTTAAGCAGGTATATTTTTTAAATAAGTAACTATAGGTGTCTCATTAGCAGCACTATAAGACTATCACCAGCAGATATAGGACAGAACTTTAGGTACACTAATTCAACTGGTTTTATAGTTAATTGAAGGAATGTAAGATGCTCAGATTTTATATTTTCTTTGAAGGTCAAATACGTATGATAAATGAGATTAGAAAATAGAAACCACTCAGTACCTTGGCTTATAGTCCGTTCATGTTTTAAGCCAATCCTTTGTAGCACGCTGTGAAGGTGCATAAAGTAGTGTTCAATAGCATACCTGACATGAGAACATTGATAAATCTGAACCTCATTAGAAGAAATCGTATGGAACATAAGAAGAAAGGCACATATATAGTAGACAATAAACAAGAAAAATCATTTATAAAATTGGCTATGAGTTGCTGTCTATCATGCAAACAAAGGTCCACGCCCTTAAAAAATGTTAAAATATAAAATGAACAAGCATGTAAAACTTAGTACTACTACGGCAAACTGATAACAAGATAATTTTAAATCCATCTGATTTCAATTAATTCCGTACTCAATTACTCTTTCTATGCAATTATGACCCATTTTGTTTTGGCCCAAGGACCAGATACCTAAACTGCCCACCTTACCCACTATTCCACATTAGATTGATGATTTCAACCATAACCATAATCACTGATACCTAATGCCCAATTCAAGTAAAAACACCCAACCTTGGGCTAAAAGAACATAGCTTTGTGTACAGAAAGTTTAATACCTGGCAAAGGATTGAAGAAATCCAAATGGGGGAGAACTCTCATTGTTAGCCGAAAGAGTAACTCTGTGTATCGGGTTGATATAACTAACGCCTACGTTGAAGAACAATCATTGCCGTTTGTAGCAACTCTTTGGCTTTCCTATCTGGTGAACACCCAGCAGACTCCATATCTCTGAATATTACAGGTACCTGCCATTGACCCATTTTAATGAACTCGAAAACTGAAGCAATAACATTAAATCTGGAAGACATGAAGTGCATGATTTCATTTTCACACCTTATCAAACTCCTTTGCCCTTATCAGAGCTTTCATAAGGGTAGTGTAGGTAACCACATCAGGACTTACACCCTTCAAACGCATTTAAGACTGAAATTAGCATATACACAGCTTAAATTTAAGATGTAAAATGAAGTTCAATAGCAAAAAAGCATACACTTTCGTTTATGTGCTGATATACCGAGACCGCCTCCAAGTGTCTTCCAGCAATACCAAATGCATTTATTAAAACATTGAGCATAATTAGGTTCGGTTCAATTCCTTCACCTTCCATCAACTGGAGAACTTTAACTGTCTGCTCACATAAACCCTGCACAACAACAATACAAATCATGAACCCGGTTAGACATTCATAGGTAAGCTTATCCAAATGATGGGCGTATTTAAGCACAAACTCAATGTGATATTAGTAAAATCTTAAAATCATATTATATCTTGCCTGTTGGGCATAGGCATTTGCAAGCACACAAAAAATTCTAGCTGTGAGGCTAACTCCTTCATATTTTAACGTATTTATACACTCCTCAGCATCCTCAAACTTCCCATACTGCCCATAAATATCAACCAAAACTGCATAAATGATCTCACTTTGTCGATGGCCTCCACTTTTCATATGTTCAAAAGTTTTCTCTATTACATCCCACTTCCCCTGTTCCCCTAAACGACTAATAATGGTCATAAAAATACTTGGATCAGGATACATCCCATGTGTTAGCATCTTATCAAACAATACAATTGCATTTGTGAGATCGCCATGCTTACAATGCCACCGAATCAACGAATTCCATGTAGCAATATCCGGTATAATCCCTTCTTCCTGCATCTTATCAAACAATCGCAACGCATCTCCTAGTTCACCAGACTTCCCAAATATATCAATCACACTATTATAGATCTTCTTATCAATCAACACACCGTTTTCCCTAATTTCTGCTAAAACATTGATACCTTTCATCCACATTCCATTATCCCTATAGAGTTCAATAATTCTACTATACACAAACGAATCCGGTTCAAACCCATCGTTTCTCATTCTCCCTACAACTTCCCACGAATCTTTTAACCGTCCCGCACCGACATAATACCCAAGAAGAATCTCATATGTTTCTCGATTCTTCGACACACCTAAATCGTTCATCGACTCCATAACCCTATCTACAAGCTTTAAAAGACCGTTTCTTAAAAACGCTTTAATCAATACATTATACAGTTCTACCTTTCGATGAAAACCTAAGTTCACCATTTCCTTATAAATTGCCTCAACTTCAACTGTCCTACCTACACTTGCTAATGCTGTTAACAGTGACATATACGTAACATAACTTAATCGAAACCCTAGGGCTTCCATATGAGAAATATAATCCATTGCTTTATCAACATTTCCTAATTTACACAACTCACGTACGTATCGGTTTGATAGCTCAGGCGAAAGCTCCTGGCCGTGATCGATTTCGCCAATTCTGATATCTGAAATCAACGATCTTTCGTTAGCATTTGCTAAGCAGTTGGTTCTGTTTTTGTGTTGTATTTGATGGCGTAATGGATTAAGATTGATGTAAGTTAGGGTTTGGATTTTACAGAGGTTAGGGGATTGTAGTGATTTAGGGTGAGAAATGAATGCAATTGTAATGGAACTGGAGATTGACATTTTGGAAGTGCAGATTGTAAGAAATTGTAATTGTGATTTTATGAAAGAAAGAGTAATACTGTATGTATTATACAATTGGATTACGGTTTGAATTTCATACATCTGCTTGGTTAATTGCTAGGGTTTATAAAATGAGACCGATGAAGATTGATTCCCAACCATGAACCATATCGGGTGCTCTGTATGTATGGGGTTGAATTTACTTTTTAGTCCTGTATTGTTACTTTGGAATAACTTTTAATATTTTTTTTATTATTATAATATCGATGAAAATTATACCTAATGAAAATATATTAAAACTCAATTCATTAATATATTTTGCATGAGTTGAGTGGAGTATATATTTATATATTAAAATTAAAATAGGCCCTTAGATAAGCAATCAAATTGTTTAATCCAACCATTAATCCACTTCATAACCTCTACTAATTCCTTCCCTTTAATACTTGTAAAAACACGATTTGATATGTCCGTAATATTAGTTACGAAATCTTCATTTTATATGCATACCCGAAACTTTGAGATCATTATTTATTTTGATATGTGAGGATTAACCTTCTAGTGACTAATTAATTATGTTTGTAGATCGTCTTTGCTTGATCAAATTATGCATAAGACGGATTATTATGCGAATTCAATCATACTTTATAAAAATAAAATATAAAAAGCTTTGTAAATGTATGTGGGTAGGCATCATAGTTAGGGCTTCTCGTGTTATATGTATCTACTATAAGATGATGTAGCGCTTTAGCTCAATATTTCGGAATAAGACCTTACATAAAACATAGATACATTATAGGAACTTATCTAGTAAATACTCGGTCACCACATTAGAAATCGGCCATCAATGATCATCGCCGCCCATCAAACACCCAATCTCAGAGGGACCAAGGCCGAAGGTATCACCGGTGATCGCCCCTTGACCACCATCAACGACCTCGCGGATAAATACACTGCATTCACCGTTATCTTCCTTTTTCATGGCGATCTCACCAGTATACGAGCAACCCAAAAGGTAAAATAGGTTTTGATTATTAAACTTGAGATTGTACGTAGTCTCCTCATCCTCCGTCACTATTTTTAGCGTACGTCGTCTTTGTTGATACATCGAGAAAAGTCATGTTTTTACACACAAGATGCCTCCGTATTTGACCTAATTCTTGGTGAAAACACTTGAATTAAACGTGTATCTACACAAATTCACAAAGTAGGTCAAATAATAGACATTACAATAAAAGTTACTAAAAACATCCAAACAACACGTAAAACGAGACAAACTAATCACAAGTGATTCTTACACTCCTTTGATTCCATTATGATAAAATTTCTTAATTGGTCTCATATGATATCACATGTAATTATAAGAGTAAAGAATAAAAAATTGTGTAGATCGGATATGGAATGAGAAAGATAGGGCACTCCAAAGACAACTCGAGGCATTCCGCACACGCCTAACCAAGATACAACCAAATTCCACCAAATTGGTATCATTAGAAGCGTAATGGGATTACAAGATCATAAGCGAAAGAATCAGAGCAAACGGACAAGAAACGAATAAGATACGCCTGATTTAAGCAACGAGGAAAAGCCGAACACAGCACACGGTCACCCAAGTGACCATGTACGGCCTATACAAGGCCGCGTACGGCCTCCGCTGCCCTCATGTGTTTTCCTTGCGCTTTTGTGGCTTGTATCTTGTGGTTTGGAACTTGTACGTGTGATCACATGCAATGCCTATAGATAGGGACCCCTACCTCCTCATTTCAACACACATTCTCATTCCATTTTCATTTCCTCTCTTTCACTTTCTCTCTCTCACACACATACTCTCTCTCTAGAGTTTCTCTATTTAGATTCTCTCTCTAGAATTAGGATTTTAGTTAGTTAGTTAGTTGTAGGTTAATATTTAACCAAGACTAACGGAGGTGCTACTTTTGTAATAGTGTGAGGAATATTTTGAGGGGCTTATTTGTAATATTGTCGAAGATATTGCGAATGTTACGCTCATATATTATTGCAACATTATTCTATCTACGCATTAAATACGGTTACTTCTTTCCTTATCTATTATAACGATTACTATTGTTATTATGCTAGATTCAGGATTGTTTGCCATGCGTAGTGAGTAGTTCTCTTATGTACTTATTTTGATGTAGTTAGCTTATATATGTTTAGGGTGATGTCACTTTAAATACGCCTGCTACTGTGTTCCTTCGCCCATAAACGACTACGTTCAATAATAAGGGTCACTGACTCCCTCATAGGAGAGTGTGGAGAGTTGAGCATCATTCGTCTGATCAGAATCACGACACCTTATTTCCTCGTTACATATTAGTTGATAACCGACTAATAATGAATCTAACAGTTATACCATGAGATATCGGGCTTGATAAACGTTCCCAATTTAGATCATTGTTTCCCTTTAACCCCAAAGTCATTATCCCATATTATTAGCTAATGAAATCACAACAAATACTACTTTCTATCATCTGATTTATTATTGTATTTTATAGCTTTTATATAATTTACTTAGAAAACTGAACCAAAACCCCCAATCACTTTTGTAAAACCCCTTTACTATAAAACGATTGATTATTTGGAACACCTTTGTTTCAATTAAATTCAGTTTATCTTTAAGAACGAATAGGTCCATCTTACTACTTGCTAACCCTTTGGTTCAGTAATCGTAAGGCATAACTTAGATCCCAACTAATACAAATTTTAAAACTTCTAACTGACGTGCAACTCGACGCCTCGGAGTGACACAAGCTGTCGGGGGTCACGTTAAGTTTTTAGCGCTGCTACCGGGGAGACTAATTGTCCGATACAAAGGCCCAAACAATCGTATTTTCTATTAAACCCTTAGAATAAAAACCTTTCTAAATAAAATCTTTATTATCCAGTGTATGACTTGTACTGCTAGGTCTGCACCACTATTTTCTTTTTGTGATTCATATATCATTCACACTATTCGACGAGAAAAGAAACTCTCCACCCGAAGATGCATGATGGCTGAACGCATCACTTTCGCTGATAATAGCGAACCCTCTATTGAAGGAAGATGACCAATTCTCTACCCAGAAACCCCTGGACAATCATTCGAGTCGAGCTGAAGCACCACATCATATAACTAATCCAGAATCAATGCCAATTTCATGGATTTCTTTTGCCTATGATCTCGTAATTCCGTTAAGCTTCTAATGATGCCAAATTGGTAGAATTTGGATGTCTCTAGATCAGATGTGTGTGGAATGCTTTCGGTTTGTCTTTAGACGGCCCTATCTTCCTTGTTTCTTACTCTATCTCACGTTCTTAATTTTCTACTCTTGTAATTAACTGTGATATCATATGAGACTAATTAATAACTTGTATCATAAGGAAATCAAAAGAGTGTATGAATCAGTTACGATTAATCTGCCTCGTTTTGGGTATTGTTTGGATGTTTTTAGTGCTTTTTACCGCAATGTCTATATTTTGACCTACTTTGTGAATTTAAGTAGATAAACGTTTGATTCAAGTGTTTTCACCAAGAATTAGGTCAAATATGGTGGAATAATGTGCGTAAAAATATGAATTTTTACGTCACATCAAATATCTCACACTTAGACATTGCTTGTCCTCAAGTAATACTCAGTTTTTGTAAAAACGGTTTTTATGCAGATTGGTGAACTCTAATATCCTTAGGAGTAGTCACCCCGTAATATCAACAAACCACAATAGAAAATAAGGAAATATAAGATGATCGTCTCAGAAACAAGGAATGACTTTTCTAGGCATACTTTCAACTCTCGTGATCTTGAAGTATACATGACCAGGAGACCTCACAAAAGGTGGTCACTCAACTAATATTGAAGATAATCTTTCAAATATGAAGCTAAACATTATAAAAATTTTGTGTTACATACCATAGATCTCATGATCTAACTATGAATACATGTTGTAAAGACTTATCATATTTGCATTACATATTTATCAATTCACTTTGTTGTATTTAGTAAGATTCTTAAAACTATGTATGTTAGTGATATCGCGTAAAAGTCACGTTTTTACTACCGATATCTCTCTCATTCTGGAACGATTCTTGGCATTTCAACTCAAATAACACTCAAATCAATGAGAATCTGCCAAGAAGGTCAAAACAAGGTTGCACGATAAAAATCAAGCAAAACGGATGAAAAACAAAGATTCCACGGCGCTTGAAGATTCAAGGCATCAAAACAAGATGTAAAGACTAAAGTGCCCATCATCAACATCCACCTTATCCAAGATGTTCGTTTTCAAAATACGAGTCTAACAGAAGAAGAATCAACAAAAACGGATAAAGAATGAAGATTCTACGCCCGCCGGAAGATTCAAATGATTCGTACGCAATATCTGGAGATAGGAAACTCAATTTTGGGATTACTTTTCATCAAAGTCTTCGTTTTGAAAAACGAATCCAACTAAAAAAGAATCGACGAAAACGGACGCATAACTAAGAAAATACGCACGAACTAAGAAACGGAGCGAAAGACGGCGGACCGGGGTGGGTGGTAGCCAGCCGCCGCCGGCCAACCACCAGCCGCCGTTGTCCTATAGGTGGGTGGCGCCGGCCTCCCCTCCCCCTTCTCTTTTCCGATTTTTTTTCCTTTCGTGTACCCGGTGCCACACCTTTACGCGATTGTACGTACCCGGTGCCACACCTTTGCGCGATTGTACGTACCTGGTGCACCACCTTTTCCACCTTTTGCTAAAGTGCTCCTCAAGATGCTAACATGAGCCGGATTTCTCCTATAAATAGGAGGACTTTGGTTCATTTGAAAACACACTCTTTTAATACAACTTACAAATATTACACACTTTCTTTAGAAAATCTCTTGTATTCTTTAGTCTTTCTCATTCTAGTATTATTGTAATTAATCTACGGATTAATATAAGCTAGGGCGAACGGTAGGGATTCGGAGATCAATCTTTGTACGTGCAAAAGAGTTGTCAATCATAATAATACACTGCTACGCATTTATTTCCGGGTAATAGCTAAACTTTTATTTTACTTGTCTCATTTCATATTTTAATATGTATTACAGCCTGGTATGTGATTTATTTGTTGCCATGAATTGCGAGTAGTTTATTATTGTGATTGTTGATGACGTAGATAATTATAAGTAGGGATGTCATTATATAATTAGTGAACGACGATCGTAAAGTGATATGATGGCCCCTATTCGACTGTTTATTCGATATAGTACTGGAAATGCTTTCGAGCAAAGTACAAATGTATGGAAGTCATAAACGACCGAGGGTAGTTATGTAACTGGAATCAGCTCTGGTTTAACAGTTGGAATTCCAAAAGGATAATACAACTTCACAACTAACTGGTATATCCTACGAAAGTCAATGCATCACAAAGTAATGTTCGTAAAATACGTTCAGACAAAATAGAAATTAATAACCCTTGTACTGTTAAGACCTTATGAACTTAAGTTTAATCTATGGAGTACCCTTTCTGGTTATCCATGTCACTGCAACCTAGTAATTAGGACCCGATCAACCTTAATTATGGTAAGTAGTTATCTTTGCCCATGACATGCAATAAGTAAGACACGGTGAAACCACTCGTTGTATATATTAGGTTACATTTCCACACTGCTTTACATTTAATTAGTTTAGAGTGTCAGTTTCACTATTAATTACTTTCGACCGCATGTTGGACGTAAGAAGCCGTGGAAGTACCATGTAAAGTACATGGTCTAATTACTGAAAGACATGGTCTGCATATGAAACACGTTTTTAACAAACTGCGAATAATCCAGGGATGTATAACTGTTTGAAAAGGAGAGATTTAAGTCATAAGTCGAAGAAACCGGAATCTAATCAATTATAAATAAGACTTAGGAATGAAAGTGAAAGTCCAAGTGACTTAGGATACTTAAACCTCTAGGTCTTATAAAATCGGCGGTCTAAACATACAAAGTTATTAATCTGCATGCTAATAGAATAGTAAACTGTCTTAGGGGTTAAGAACGGTCGGGCCTATGAGACGATACGCCACTGATTCATGCACCTCGGTATAAAACCAAAATAGGTTTCTTATCTCTCATCCAGATAGGTATTGGAAGTTGGCGTATTGCTCCGATCAGAAGCATGATAACCTAGTTCCTAGTGACATGCCAATAGGAAATTTAGTTGGTAGGGTTCTAGAGTTTACATCTAATAGTTTACTTATTATATTAAGTTTTGTGCCTATTTAGTCTATCATCCTGAAACATTAATTATCGAAATCTCAGCAATCACATCTCTATCTTTATCTGCTTTCTTGTACTTTAATTCCCTGCAACTTACTTTCCTGCATTTTAATTACTTGTCTTTAGTTTAAAAACCCCCAAACCTACCTACTTTGTCCCATCCTAAATACTTCCCTACCAAAAGTGCTAACTTTAATCACCACACGTTTGGATTCATAGAACGATCTTAGGTTATACTTACCGCTTACTAACCAGAGTAGGTAGTACATATAATTTAAGCCCCGCTAAATATAAAATTTAAAACCCCTGTTGGCGCCCGATTAGTTACCATCAACGACACCGACGCTTTCGGGTGCCAACAAGTTTTTGGCGCCGCTGCTGGGGAATCACAAACGTACGATTTAAAGTCACCTTAAGTAGTAGTATTTAGGAGATCCTTCCGAACGAAACCCTTCCGAGTATCTTTTGAAAGTTAATTTAAGTAATTTAGTGTTAATTTAGTATTAGTTAATTAGGATAATATTAGTTTAAAAATGACAACTCAAAAACCCAATTCTTGCCTCATTTCGAAGGATGAACTGATGGCAATGGACGATACGAAATTCTTTGACTACTTAGTAGGAGAAATAGGATCTGATTTCTTTTCACCCTCTTCCTCTAAAGCTAAAGAAACTTCCGAAACCCTAGAAGAATTTAGGACCTCACTTTCCATTCCAAAACATTGCCTGTATTTGGATGACACGGATCAGTTGCGTGACCTAGCATCATCCCCAGAAGATCAATCCCCAACTTTGCATTTGCCTCAATTACCAAATTCTGTCCACTTCAAATATCTTCCCGAAGAAGATTATGAAGTAAAACCTCCGAAATTATGCGAACTAATTACCCTCATTCCCGAAACTTCGGTGTATGGCAAAACTCTGTCAAATTCTCGTAATGACGGTATCTTCCCATTCTTTTCAAATGAACACAAACACACCCTTTATCGAGTGGTGGATAAGGTTCCCTCCGTCGAGCCAGAAAAACCCTGTTCCAGAGAACGCCACCTAGGCGCATCTTTCAATCCTTCTCGTAGAATAGACATCTATAGGACATTCGTTAGGAAACTAAACTCCTCCGACTTTCCTTTTTCGTACGAACAACGAGAAAAGATTACCAATCTTGACGAACAAGTAAAATTCCTATCTCGCCTGTTGATTTGACGTAAGAAGTCACGTTTTTGCGTACATAATCCCCACCTTTTTAGCCCCAAAATGGATGAAATCATTCAATATCAATACTTTTTCACCAAAATTCATTGTTAAGGCTAAAAATAAGGCATTGCTTAACGTATAAAACAAAGCATAAACGATACGCTCACGTTCTACAAGCACTTTTTAGCATATTACCTTGAAAATATTATTTGATTAGTTCATTATGATCTTCAGGTAATTATGATCACGTGGATATAAAGAACGCTAAAAACGGATCAAGAATGAAGAAGTTATGGCCAAACGAAGATCGACCAGTGCACGAGACTTATGATCCAGCACACAAGGCAATGACCACGGGCTACACACCCCTACAGGGGCCGTATACTACCCCATAGGGGCCGTATACGCCCCCATGGAGGCCGTATACCCCCTCTTTGGGGCCGTATACCCCCTGTAGGGGTGGTATACCCCCTTTACGCTGCTGGATATGCCTCATTTGCTACCGAATACGCCTTATTTGGTACCGAATACGCCTTATTTGGTATCGAATACGCCCCTTTTGGTATCGAATTCTATAGCTAGGGGGTGTATTTCAGTGTTAAAATGGAGCAAGGGTGTTAAGTGTAAAATCAATTCTTGGATGCCTATAAATAGAGGTCATTTCTCACCATTCACCATTCACACCATTCAATACACACACACACACACACACTTTCTCTCTAGTTTAGGTTAGTTAGTAGTTAGTTTCTCGTTAATATTTAACGGGACTAACGGAGGGGCTATTTTGTAATATTTGTTGAAGATACTTGGAGGGGTGCTTTTATAATATTCGAGGCTCTGCTCGTTGTAATCTTTCAGCTTATATTCCAACTACGCATTTATTACGGTTATCTCTTTCCTTATCTATTATAATGCATGCTATTGTTATTATGCTAGATTTAGGATTCGTTGCCATGATTAGTGAGTAGTTAGCTTGTGTGTTTGTTGTGATGTTGTTAGCCGTTATAATGGGGGATGATGTTAACTTAAATATATAACTGAAAACTATGTCTGTTTAACTTTTCATCTATGATTATAAACTTTTCATCATACTATCGCCTTTCCTCCAATAAATGTGGTTAAAACCCTAAAAGACAAGGAGTCGCGAACCTTGTTCCGAGGGTAATTAATTATCTGTGCTATCTATGCATGGTCTGATTTCGAAGCTTTGGAAATACCGCTAAACCAAATGTATAGTATAACGTGAATAAATCAGGGATTTATTGGGTAATATTAAGTGAGGGTTGGGGTTTATATCATAGATGGGTACGCTTTAATACAAACTGAGTTTAAAAGGGTTCAGAGTGACCTGAATGTGCAACATGTGTGGAATACCGTAAAATGACCTATTACTTAGTATAGTGCTGGAACCACCTCTGGTGTTGTACAAACGCATGGAAGCTACGGAACGGTCGTCGGTATATACACCCTAACTTGCATTAGTGCGCAAGGCATGGAATGCCATAAAACGTCCTAGTACCTCGTGTAAGTGTCGGAATCATCCTTAGGGAACGGTTCCCATACACCCAAGCTATGGAACGGACGTCGGTGTATACATTCTGAGCAGCACTGGGTCATCCACCATCTCTGAACCTAACAAACCATCGATGAAAAGTTAACAGACGCTTTCCGAATCAGTTCTTAAATGCTCTATTTGAATTAGAATACTTTATGGTATCAAAGAACGGTTAGAAATTAAATATCGGTTTGTTACCTTATTCATGCGCCCAGGAGTTAAACTCCAAAAAGGGTCACTAGTTTTAACACACAGTGTTAGGGGTAGAGCAGCCTGATCTGATTAGAATCATGACAACCTAGTACTCAGTGACATGCTATCTGAGGAATCAGATAGTAGGGTGCTAGTGTTGACACCATAAAGTACCTAAAACATTAGAACACAAATATTTAGAAAGAAAGTTTTCAAAATATCAAACCCAAACATCATCTCCCCTTTAGGCTAATGAAATCACAACAAACACTCCTCTCCGTGCTGATTATCACCTATTATTTTATTTTGCTGTTTATTTAGTTTAATTTAGGACCTAAGTAAAAACCCAAAATCAAAACTCTTGTTTACAAACCCTACTAAATCGAATCGATCGTCTTGACTGCTTAGTTTCACAATACGGTTGATCTTAAGAATGACCCTGAGTCATTACTTGTCGCTAACTACCCTTAGCTATAGTAAAACTTAGGTCCCCAGCTCTATAAATATAAAACCACCCGTCCGATCGCGCGGTCCCAACTGGGAGGTCAGCAACGACAAGGAAGTGATTCCTTGACCGACCGTCTGGGACCCGATCAGGTTTTTGGCATCACTGCCGGGGAATCAATCGTAAGACTCTTAGGCATCTTGACGAACCTTTCTATTTAGTTCCACCTGTAAATACCCGTAGTTTTCTTTTCCCAACCAAAAATTCCTTCCCACAACACACAACGACAATCGACCAGATCATCCAGGACTAAACCACTTGTCTTCACAGCTAATCCTGAGTCGATTATCCGCACAATTCACAAAGAAAGACGCTCTCGCTTCCGACAGATGGCCGCACGGATCACTCTCGCTGACCACACCAAACCGTCTATCGAAGGACGAGGAGGACCCATCAACTATCCGGTAATCGAAGGCGCATCTTTCGAACTTAAACACCACATCGTTCAACTCATCAAAGACAACTGTCAATTCCACGGTTTACCCCGTGATGACCCCAACGCCCACATCGACAAATTCATTCAGATTTCTAACTCTTACAAGCAGAACAGGGTTGAGCAGGATATAGTCTGCTTATACTTGTTCCCCTATTCTCTCGCTCTACATGCCTAGACATGGTTTGAGGGACTTGAGACCGGCTCAGTCTCCTCATGGACGGATATGGCTACCAAATTCATAACCAAATACTTTCCTCCGTCCAAACAAACCAAGTCCAAGAATGACATCACAAACTTCCACCAAGCTTGTGATGAATCTATCTATACGGCATGGGAACGATTCAAGATCCTTCTGAAGAAATGTCCAAACCACCAACTCGAAAAAATTGCCCAGTTATGCACGTTCTACAACGGTCTTGTTCCAAACCACCGCATCACCCTTGATGCCTCTGCTCAAGGCAACTTCATGCAACTCACGGATGGAGAAGCTTGGAACTTGATCGAGAATATGACGATGCACCATCACGACTGGAAGACAGATGAGCAATCCTCATCACTACCTCTATCCTCCTACAACTAAATCCAACCTGAGATAATCAAATCCTTGAGTGAGCAGATTGAGTCATTGACGAAATAGCTAGGAGAGCTAAAGAAGCAACCGCAGCAGATCCACCAAGTTCAGGCCTACCAGAACTGTGCTCACCTTCCCATGGAAGAATATCAAGTTGAGTATGAAGATCCAGCCGACGGCACGGTCTACTACGCACAATTCCCAGCTCGACCACAAAATCCACCTGGTTTCGCATGAACTTCTCCACCTAGGACACGAGGCACTCAATTTCCTCCACGAAACACCCAAACAACCTTCCAACCCAAATACCAACCAAGATACCCAACCTACACACAACAACCCTAACTCACCTATAACCAACCCTTATCCTTAACCGCACCAGATGTCAGCCCACCTAGTGATACCACAAAGACCATTGTGCCTATCACTAGTCAAGATGATAATCTCACCAAATTTATCAAGGGTTAGACACAATTCAATCAGAGAACCACCGTCAGACAAGACCAGACTGACCTATTCCTTAGAAACCAACTCTCGGTTCTTAAAAACCTTGACAACCAAATCGGTCAGTTGGCTCAGCGTCTTGACACTAGACCCTATGAAACCCTTCCAAGCAATACCATTCAAAACCCACACGTGAAAGAGGCCAAACAAGTAACCTCCAAGGACCCAAAGGTGGCACCGAGTCAGCCTAATACTTCTTCTCCGGTGAAGAAAGAATCTCCTATCCCGAACACAGTTGAGACACCATCCATACCCACTCCTGCTAGAGAAATGAGAATCCCATTCCCTAATCGTCTTAAGCAAAGGTATAAGGTTAACTTCTTCAAGCTCGACGCTAAATTCTTAGACACCGTGTCTAGAATTCCCACCAGTGCCAAGAACATTAGGCGAATGCTTTCCACTAAAGATATGATACCCGACGTATCTACTATCCCGCTGAACGCGGAATGTTCAGCCGTTGTAAGCAACCTGCCTGAAAAATTAGGAGATACTGGTCGTTTCACACTGCCCTGTTCTATCTATCAGTCAGGCGTGATTCGCTCCTTGGCCGATCTTGGAGCCAGCATCAATCTCATGCCTTACTCTCTATACGTCGGATTAGAATTAGGAAACCTTAAGTCAACAAAGATGAGCGTGCAACTTGCCGATCAATCGGTCCGATATCCACGAGGAATAGCCGAAAATATAATGGTTAAGATTGATAAATTCTTTTTTCCCACTGACTTCGTTGTGATGGATATACAGGAAGATATCAATATACCAATCATCCTAGGCAGGCCTTTCATGAACATTTCCCGCACTATCATAGATGTATACTCGCAGACTATAAGCCTTCGAGCCAACGGGGAGACTGTATCCTTCCAAGTTGATCAGGCTGATAGTTCTCGTCTAGAGCATGCTGAGATATACACCATATCCACTGGCAGAGTCACATCCGATGATGATATATCCGAGTCAGGTCCTTCAGACACATATGTACCCGATGACTATACCTGTCTCATCTCATCAATTGAAGAATCTGAATACGAGACAAAAGAGATGGAAGACTCAGAGTCAGAAGACAATGAGATGGAAGAATCTGAAGAGGAGCAAGAAGAGGATGAGCCAGAAGCAGAAGAGCAAGAGGAGGACATTTATCAATCCACACCACATCACGAATACTTCCATGATTATCAGCATCCAACAGAAGAGATCATGCAGCTTGAATATATTCCAATCACTCTGTTAGATGACGATTCAGATGAAGGCCAACCGATTGATCACTCCTGCCCTGAAGAAAAGGACATTGAAATGGATTCTTATCAGCCTATATCACAAATCATCGACGCAACTCAGCCACCATCCGATACTGTTGAGCTCCCTGATTCTCAGAACACGGACGCTCCAATAACGGACAGTGACGAGGATGATGTCGTCTTTATAGATGTTCCAATAGATGTCCGCTCCATCCACCTTCATGCATCTCCAGCTATTCCTGATCATCCTCTCGAGATCATCCAGGTTCAGGTCGTCTCTACCCATGAAGGGATGATCAGTGCTCTCGAAAGATTTGAGGATGATTTTCGTATGATCATGGCTGTCATTAGAGACTCGACTAATGAGTACACTCCGAGACAAAGAGAGTTAATCGAGGAAATCAACGCTGAGTATACGATCTATCGTGCTAATAACTCCAGGAGTCCTCAAATTCTACAAAACTGCATTCATGCCTTCGTCGAAGATTTAGCAAGTCAGCTTCTGCAAGAACACCATATTGATGAGATACCTGCTGCAGACGAGCTAGAGTTCTTCGAGGAATGAAAAGTCATATATGGAAAGGTTTATGAAGCCCTAATCAGGTCCGCATTTCCATACTCTAACCAACAGATGAGTTTGCTACATTCTTACAGGTACAATTTGGACTATGCATCTGGGAACTCTGAGGAGGAAATAGACATTCAGATGATGAATGATCTTAGAGGATTGATGGATTCCATAGCCGATAATGACCATATTGATGATACCTCACCACATAGGTTTTACATCGACTGCACCAATGAACATCATGCACAAGATTATTGAGAGGCTCGAATACGTGAGTTTGGACGAAAGAACACGTGCCATCCCTTCTTCCATCCAAAATGGAACAATGGTCAACACTGCAAACTTTGTCACAGAACGTCTCTCAGAGATTTTTGGTACTGTTCCTCCAGAAGAACCCAGACAGCTATTTCATGACGGTTTACGTGAAGTCTACTACAGAATCTTAAACATCTTTAGGAATTCTGGCCTCACGTACTCCAGTCACCAAAACCAGCTTCTCCAGGGTATTCAAGAATCCATCCATACACTAAGAAGAATCCCAAAAAATCATGAAGACATACATCTACGCTTCTTCGGTTTCATGGATTCTTTAAGGAGAGAACGTCCTGAGCGTGAGGTTGTCAGATCCAATGGGACCCTCATCTTTGATCCCAACGGAGTCATCTCAAAGTCAGTCGATGATATCACCTGGGACCTTCTTCACTTGCAAAGAGTGGCTGAAAAACACTTTGACAGCTTCCCTCTTCATGTGGAAAGGATCTCAAACATCACCCAGGTTATCACCTGCCACTTCTTGAGATTCTATTCCAGGGTCCCACCTTCTAGCACCATTGGCCCTGGAAGTTCCACCACCGACTGATTCTGAAGGAAGGAAAGTTGAGCTCTCGACTCTAAAAGCAGCGCTTGTCGGGAGGCAACCCGAGTAATAAAACGTGTGTTGATTGTGTGTTAATAAGTGAAGATAAATGTCGCACCCCCAAAACACGTGGCAGTGGAAGTGGGAGGTGTCACAGGGGCGCCGACCAAATCAAATATCACAACACAAAGATTAAAGCAAACGACCTCTATATGAGACGTTTGAAAATATTACATTACCATAATTCAAATGCTTACAAAATATTATGGAGTTCGCATAATAAAAGTTGTATTACATCGCTATAACTACAAAATATAGTAATGCAATTTAGTTCCTTGATGTTTGAAAACAATGCGACTCGAGCTATGCTATCCAAAGCATCCTATTGCGGCGGGTTACCTGAGAAATACATACTAAAAGGGTCAACATAAAGTTGGTGAGTTCATAGGTTTGTTAAACAGTTGTTGAGATATCGGTATGAAACACAAGATTTAATAATGTTTGAAATCAATCAAATATGTATACTATTGCCATGAGCTCATAGTCCGAAGCTTAACAATGTGTGTCATGCCTCTTTCGAGTACACGATCGTTGGTGCCCCTTTAAGTGTCTAATCCGATACACTCGTGTGTACAAATATTAATACGTCCGTTTGACAGGTTAGCGCGACTAACCCGGACGGGTATTGTCAGTCCCAAATAGATCTATTTACTAATACTCGCACTTAGTCCAAATTAACGAATCTATGATGTGTGAGGACTTTAAATGGATTAGTGTGTTAACTCATGCAATCCGTATAGCGTTGTTTGTTGTACTTGTGTTCATAAAAATAGTTGTGTAAAAGCAGTTGTATGTATTCTCATCCCTAGATATAAAACGGTAAAAAGGGAAACTCACCTGAGTTTAGCAAGCAGCTAGCAAATAGTCAAATAAGCAAGCAAGCCGGTGTGCAACCTTCTAACGTCCTAAATGTATAAGGTTGTGTATGTATGAGTAGATGTCTTAAAGACTATCTAAGTAAGTGGAGGGTTAATGTCCACTTAAGCCAATAGTATAGGTGGAGGGTTAATGTCCACCTATAGCTAGTTCATCCAACTAGTATGTTCAAATAAGTTGATTGTTTTGTTTGAGTTTTGGAAAACATGTACGGCCCGTTGGTGTGTTATGTAATAATAATTCAAAGTATTATTATTATGTTCATCGTGTTGTATACTTCTCGAAGCATATGAGTTTCATATATGATTCTACATCATAAAGGTTTGATCTTTGTAGGTGTTTATTGCTTTTATATATATGTTTATATATATGTCCGACGTGTTAAGGCTCGGAATTTAGAGTTTAAAATGTGATTTTCTGAAAATTAACTAAGGGTCAAAAAGTCAACTTGAAAAGTCAACTCGCAAAGTCAAAAAGTCAACTCGCGAAGTCAACTCGCAAGTCTTCAGTTCGCAAGTCAAACTCAAATCGCAAGTCTTTCAACTCGCAAGTCTTCAGTTCGCAAGTCAACTCAACTCGCAAGTCTTTCAACTCGCAAGTCTGCAGTTCGCAAGTCAACTCAACTCACAAGTCTTTTAACTCGTAAGTCTTTCAACTCGCAAGTCTTCAGTTCACAAGTCAAAGTCAACTCGCAAGTCTTCAGTTTGCAAGTCAACTCAACTCGCAAGTCTTTCAACTCGCAAGTCTTTCAACTCGCAAGTCTTTAATTAGCAAGTCAAAGTCAACTCACAAAGTCAACAGTTGATTTTTTGTTTTGGTAACATGGTCAAACGGGCTCGGTTTGACCCGAAATTTTTAGTCAAGCCAAATTTTAGTTAATAGAGTCCAAATAATTTATCGGTTTGTGTCGGAGTCGTTACGAAGTGTCGGTTTTTAACACGCATTCAAAAACTTTAAAGTTTCATATTTTCGACTTTGTCGGTTTGGTTCGCCGCTAGATTTTACCTACTTTTGGTCCAAATCAAACTTTACAAATTTTACCAACTGTCTTCTAAGTGTCTAGTTCCTAACATAAGGATTTCAAGATTTATAATGTCCATTTAAACAATTCCGCGTAACAACCGAACACATTTATCGAAAACCATCAGACCAGTCCTATAGATCGGCCAGTAGAGAAAAACGTGTGCGTTTATGGAAAAAGTGTAAACATGAAAGTTGTAGATCTTTTCGATACGCAAGTTTTAAAAAAAAAATTGTTGTCTAACTCTTCTTAGAACTCGAGATATGATTATTTTCGTAAGCTGTGTTTTTGAGACAGATTTATGTGTTTTCATATATACTTTGTAAAAACGTATTTCAATCTTTTATTTGGACATATTAGTGTTAAATAAGCTACAAAACAAGTAAGTAAACATCATGCAAGTAAATAAAATGAAAGGTTTAGTGATTCTCACAAAGGAATGATGAAGAGAAGTTGAAGATGATGGAAAGGAGCCTTGATTCTAGTACTTTCTTGTTCTTGATCTTGAATGGGTGATGAATGATGATGATAATAGATGATAATGTGATGATGTATGATGAAGATGAACTGAGTTTATGGGGGTTTTTAGAGAGAGAGGGGCAGATTTTTAGAGAGAGGGAGGAGAGATTGTGTGTGAAATGAAAGTGAAGAAGTGTGTAAGTGAGAAATGAGGGGAGTGGAAGAGGTTTGAGGTGGTGTAGTCAAATGGACAAGGGAAAGGAGTGGGGGCAGAAAGGGGGCCGGCCAGGGGGGCCCATAGGGCTGGGTTTTTTGGTCCAATTTAATTCCCCAAAGTTACGTTAAGTCCAACGATCGTTTACCCGATCGTTTCGTCATTCATTTAAGCGTTAAACGTTTATCGCGTGTGTTTTAAATGACGATTAAAATTTTGATATTTTCGCTTGAAATATTTATTCTAAACACTTGAAAACATTTATAAGAATGTTCCGTTAATTTAATGGTCTCGATTTGTGTGTTTGTTTTACGAAGGTTTAATCGCGTAACGTTTTAATTAAACGTTTTTCGTTATCGTTTTAAGACACGATCTTCTAAATGAAAGTTTTACTTGAAATAGTATATTTTAAACTTATAAAATATATTTGGTTCTCATTCGATTGTCGAACGTGTATCGCGCATTTTCGTTGCGTCTATGTTACTTTATACGATATTAATGATTCGTTAAATATTATCACTATAATATTTGTAAGTTTTTGGGTTTATTAAATAATTTCATATTATTTAATATTTTGTTCACTAACGTCCGTATTTATAACGTGCCGGACTCCGTCCGGTTGTTTCGCACAATTTCACCAAATTGCGTAAGCGTAATTACAACTAATTACGTAAGCGTAATATAAATCAATTACGGGGGTGTATATTCACATAAATATACAAATAGTTACAAGTAATTGCATGTATTTAGCCTAATACTAAACCAAACACACGTAATTAGGGTTTCTCATAGGTTAAACAATAACCCTAAATCGTCGGGTGTCACATTCTCCTCCCGTTAGGAGAATTTCGTCCTGAAATTAGTTTGTTGCCGCAGTCTGTGGGGTATCTAAGAATAGATGTGGATGTTTCAGTCGCATTTGGTCTTCCCGTTCCCAAGTGAATTCAGGACCTCGCCTAGAATTCCACCGGACTTTAACGATGTGAAAACGGCTCTGTTTTAAGGGTTTGACCTCACGGTCCATGATTTCAATAGGTTCCTCGACGAAATGGAGTTTGTCATCAATGTGGATTTCGTCGAGTGGAATAATAAGTGTCTCCTCAGACAGAAATTTCTTCAGGTTAGAAATGTGAAAAGTGTTGTGCACGCTATTAAGTTGTGGTGGTAGCTGCAGTCGATATGCCACCGGACCAATTCTTTCAAGAATCTCAAAAGGTCCGATGTACCTGGGGTTTAGTTTGCCGCGTTTGCCAAAATGAATGACACCTTTCCAAGGTGACACTTTTAAGAGTACTCGATCCCCAACCTGGAACTCGAGTGGTTTGCGTCTCTCATCAGCATAGCTTTTCTGACGATCACGTGCGGCTTTCAGCCGGTTTTGAATGGTCACGATTTTCTCGGTTGTTTCATGGATGATTTCAGGATCAGTGAGTTGGCTATCGCCGATTTCGGTCTAACAAATGGGGGATCAGCACTTTCTCCCATAAAGTGCCTCGAACGGTGCAGCATCAATGTTGGTGTGGTAACTATTGTTGTAGGAAAATTTACACAAGGGTAGGTGGTTTTCCCATGTGTTTCCGAAGTCAACTACGCAAGCTCGTAGCATGTCTTCTAAGGTTTGAATGGTCCGTTCACTCTGACCATCGGTTTGCGGATGATAAGCAGTACTCAAATCGAGGCGAGTACCGAGGGCTCGTTGAAGTGTTTGCCAGAATCGAGAGGTGAAGCGGCTATCTCTATCTGAGATGATTGAAATGGGTATGCCATGACGTGCTACAACCTCTTTGATGTAGATGCGAGCCAAACGCTCCATCTTGTCGGTTTCTTTAATGGCTAGGAAATGGACAGATTTTGTGAGACGATCCACGATTACCCGAATGGTATCGCAACCGCTCGGTGTTTTCGGTAATTTGGTGATGAAGTCCATGGTTATATTTTCCCATTTCCATAGAGGTATCTCGGGTTGTTGTAGCAATCCGGAGGATTTCTGGTATTTGGCCTTAACCTTGGAACAGGTTAAACATTTGCTAACATAAGTGACTATGTTAGCTTTCATGTTGGGCCACCAATAAAGTTGTTTGATGTCGTGATACATCTATTCGGAACCGGGATGTATAGAGTATCGAGATTTGTGAGCTTCATCCATCACCCAATTTCGTAGGTTTCCAACGTTTGGTAACCAGATTCGGTTGGAGAAGTATCGGGTTCCGTTGGGTTTGATTTCTAATTGTTTTTCCATGCCTTGCAAGGCCTCGTTTTTGATGTTGTCGTTTTTGAGTGCTTCGAGTTGAGCGGTGTGGATTTGAGTGGTGAGATCATTTTGAATGGTTAAACCAAGGGCTCGAACATGAAGGGGTTTTGAACGTTCCTTCCGGTTGAGGTCATCAGCAACAACGTTTGCTTTGCCTGGATGATATTTGATTTCGCAGTCATAATCGGTAAGCAACTCGACCCATCGATGTTGCCTCATGTTGAGATCCTTTTGATCAAATATGTGTTGGAGAATTTTGTGATAAGTAAAGATGGTGCACTTAGTGCCATAAAGGTAATGTCTCCAGATTTTGAGAGCAAATACGATAGCTCCGAGTTCAAGGTCATGAGTGGTATAATTCTTTTCGTTGATTTTGAGCTGTCGAGAGGCGTAAGCAATGACATTTTCACGTTGCAACGCAACCTAGTCCCTGGCGTGAGGCGTTGCAGTAAACTACGAAATCATCAGTGCCTTCGGGTAAGGACAGGATTAGTGCACTGCATAGTTTCTGTAACACCCCTCTTTCTGATACAACCATATTTTATTATTTTACTCGGAAGCGTATATTACAAAATACATTTCATTACTTTATATTAAATAATATACATAAACAGTTTACGTATTCAGATCACACCAAATTAAAACTGTTAAACAAATACTTAAAACGGGGTATTATATTTTACAAAACAAGGTTTATACAAAATCATATCAGAGTCGCAAGTCGTCAAACTTTCCCTGCCGAAGGCATCCACTTCCTGTCCACCCACATATCAAACAAAATTTGCAGGAAGTAATATGAGGGATTAGCACAAAGCTAAGTGAATAGATTTATCACACACAATTTAACTTAGCTTAACTATGAGTTTACAGCAAATAATCGTAAACACACATATTTCAATGAGGATCGGTGGCTCTTGGGATATCATAATACCCGGAGATTTCCCAAGAACACTTAACGTCAATCTGTATGGCCAATACAGAATAGACCGATAACTATTGGTTATTAAACTCATACACAGGTCTCAAACACAACAAATGAATCAAAACCTGTGTAATTCACACAATAACCAATTAGCCCAACTAACACGTTGACCTCAATAATACTGATACACAGAGGTACACATATCACGTAGATTAACATCAGTAATTAAGACTAAACAATCTAATAAACATATCTACGTTTACTTGTTGCAACCAAACAGTTACAACTAAATCAAAAGGTGAGTTCTAAATCCACTCACCGATACCTCAGGAGTCACAACACTCAGCTTCTATTCACTGAGTCTTTGGAGTATCTGGAACATCACACAATAACAAATTAGTAACTTGTCATTAACAAAATAGTACTTACAATATTGATAAATCTCACACATAAGTAACCATATAATACATATGTATATGGTATATATTTAAGTTCACAGTTTAACATAATCATCAAAGTAAAACAGACAAATGCGATCCGGGTCAGGTTTGGTGGGATCGCGTTCAAAAGAAGGAAAAGGTTCTGTAACCAAAATACACTAAGCAACGCGATCCGGAACAAAAAGGCTGGATCGCGTTCGTCTTTGGAAAACTTTCTGTGACCGATTTGCACTTGGCAACGCGATCCTGGTGAATGCTTGGGATCGCGTTCCCAAGAACAAAATCCGTCAAAATTCATTTATAACTAGTGAACGCGATCCTGGCCAGGGTTTGGGATCGCGTTGAGCTGTTCTTCAGCTCAAGAACAGACTTGCAAATGCCCTGCACGATCTAAAACCTTAACACATCCAATTCCATGATACCAAATTGATATTACAAGAGTTTTAACATCAAAGGAACACTAATAGTAACTAACTAACAACAAAAACTTTAATTCTTCATGTTCAATCCAACCCAATTCAATAACAATTAAACAAACCACATATAATCATCATATATCATCACAAAATCAGTTCATATAACTCACACCTATCATTGAAACATCAATTTCCTCATCTTTTTATAACACCTAACTTTCAATATCAATCAATTCATAAGTTAAATATATGAACACTTACTCTTGAGAAAGGAGTACAAGTTGAATGTGATGATGATGATAATAGAACAAGTCTTGGATAAAAGCCACAATTTTATTTGTTCACTTGCAAGCTTAATTCTTAGGTTAACAATAGAGGGTGTTTAAAATTTGGGAAAGTTAGACAAAAAGAGGAAGTCGGCTCTCCTAATAAACCGACTCCAATATTGGGCATTTTTATACCTGTCTAAGATCTATTGTCTGGAACCTAAATACCTATTGCGAGAATTATTACTTTATTTTACTGTGAACTATAGTAAATTAAAACAAACAACAATTTACTATTCACAATAAGTCCTGGGACTTATTTATCTAAGTTTCACAATATAATAATAATATCAAGTAATTCCTAAAATAATTAAATAATCAAATTAAATTAAGAACTTACCAGACTACTGGATAGGATGTTACAAATCTCCCTTCCTTAAGGAGATTTCGTCCTCGAAATCTCACCGTGACCAAACAATCCAGGATATCTGGATTTCATAGACTCCTCAGTCTCCCAGGTCAAGTTGGAACCTAAACTGTGTCTCCATTTGACTAACACCATAGGAATCTGTTTCTTTCTAAGTTTAGTCACCTTTCTATCTAAAAGTTCAATAGGTTCTTCAACTAACTTCTGGTTCTGATCAACCTTCAAGTCTTGCAGAGGAAGAATCTGAGACTGATCTTCAACATTGCATTTTCTTAAATAACACACATTAAATGTATCATGAATCCCTGCAAGCTCTGGGGGAAGTTCAAGAGTAACTGACTGATCATTAACAACTTGACGAATTTTAAAGGGACCAATGTATCTAGGAGCTAACTTGCCTCATTTTCCAAACCGGATAACACCTTTCCACGGAGAAACTTTAAGATAAACAAGTTCTTCTTCAGAAAATGTAACTGGCCGTCTACGCGGATCTGCATACTGCTTCTGTCTGTTACGAGCAGCTTTCAATTTCTCACGTGCAATTGCCACTTTATCTGCGGTTATCTGAACAATATCGGGCCCAGCAAACTGTTTCTCTCCAGCCTCTAACCAGCATGTAGGTGTTCTACAACTGCGTCCATACAACATTTCATATGGAGGCATACCAATACTGGAGTGATAAGAATTGTTGTAAGCAAATTCTACTAATGGTAAATGAGAATCCCAGGAACCGCCATATTCAATGACACAAGCTCGAAGCATATCCTCGAGTGTCTGAATCGTCCTCTCAGATTGGCCATCAGTTTGTGGATGATACGCTGTACTAAGATTTACTCGAGTGCCTAACTCATGCTGTAAACATTTCCAGAAATGAGAAATAAATCGAGAATCTCGATCTGACACAATCGATAAAGGAATTCCATGTCTCGATACAATTTCATTAACATACAACTGTGCGAGTTTAGTCAAAGACGCTGTTTCACTCGTAGCAAGAAAATGAGCACTTTTAGTCAATCGGTCAACAATAACCCAAATCATGTCATTACCTCGAGATGTGCGTGGAAGTTTAGTTACAAAATCCATAGTCAAGTGTTCCCATTTCCATTCTGGAATCTCTAACTGTTTCAATGTCCCATACGGCTTTTGATGTTCAGCTTTAACTTGAGCACATATATGACAAGTACCAACAAATTGTGCTATATCTGTTTTCATTGTAGGCCACCAGGGTTTCAAATCATTATACATTTTGGTACTCCCGGGATGAACGGATAATCTAGATTTATGAGCTTCAGTCAAAATCATATCCCGAATACTACCAATCAAAGGAATCCACACACGAGACTGAAATGTCTTTAATCCTCTAGAATCATCTATCAACAAATCTTTTCTTTTCAACATGATTTCAGATTTCAAATTTTGATCCATTAAGGCTTCTAACTGAGCAGCTTTTATCTGATCCACCAAGTCAGAAGAAACATCAACTCGCAGAAAGTAAGCTCGATCAGAAGTACCTTTTCTGCTTAAAACGTCTACAACTACATTTGCCTTTCCTGGATGGTAACGTATTTCACAATCATAATCTTTGATTAATTCTAACCATCGCCTTTGACGCATATTCAGTTCTTTCTGTGAAAACACATTCTGAAGACTTTTATGATCAGTACAAACAATACATTTAGTACCATATAAATAATGTCTCCAGATTTTCAAAGCAAATACAACAGTTACCAGCTCTAAATCATGTGTTGGGTAATTCTTTTCATGCGGTTTCAACTGACGAGAAGCATAAGCAATAACTCTCTCTCGCTGCATGTGACAACTCTCCAAATTAGGTACTGATTAACATTTAAGCATGTGCATTCTTACGCTAATTTCCTGATTTAGTTTGAAACAAAACTTTTGATGTGATGTAAGCCTAGCAGCCAAGTACTTTTAAACAAAAAGTATTACTAATACGTAAGTATTTAAAGTTACGTACAAATATATCGAAACGAACCCGACAGAAAAATACAGCAAAAGTTGATGACACAAGATAATTAATAATTCAATTATTAATTACGAGCACTATTGTATCTATAGCATATAGATAAAACGAGTTAAAAATACGTTTAACATAAAACGTATTATAAAACGAACAGAAACAATTTTAAAATGCACTCAAAGATCAAAATGAGAAAAATTCAAATTTTCTCACTCATTCGAAAACATTTGGAACATTACCTCAAAATATGAATCCGAAATTCGACTGAAATTTGGCACCCAATTGAATGATAGCAGTCCAATGTACAAATTTGTACAACAGTCTAAAATAATGAAAATTTCATTATTCCAAATTTAAATAACGAATCAGGAGTACATCTACAAAATAAAAATATAAAATGTTAAATTTTATATTGCACCAATTATACCCGTACCCTAAATTAACGGGCTAAAAATAGCCACCAACCTCAATAATTGAGAGACCAGTTGCTGTATCACTCCCATACCCGTTTGATTTTCATACTCCCTCCATTCTGTGATCTCTTCAACACTCACACACACCCATTATCATCTATCTTTTTCTTCTTCTTCCTGGTTCCATCAACGGCAGCAGCAAAGCAGGAAGTGGAGTAGAACAACAAGCCAGTAACAACATCAACACATCATCATCATCTTCTTCGTATCATCATCGCCACCATCAACTTCACTTTGTAAGGAACTTCAACTTCTTCAATTTCCATGCTTAAAGTTCGTTTATAAAGTGTTATAACATCATAATCTATGAACATAACATGATAATTTGATGATTCAAGTAGTAATTCTTGAAATGGGTTTGTATGAAACCAAACTTTAAATCACGAATCTTTATGCAAAAACTTGTTATAATGTAGTATAATGCGATATAATGATGATATATGACATGTATAAACGTTTACCACTTGAACTACGGTATAAAAACACTTCGAACTCGATGTAAAGACTGCAAAAATGGAACAGAGCCGCAGCTCAGGAAGCCCGAGCCGATTGGCTGGGCACCCAAGCCGAACGGCTGGACCCAAGCCGAACGGCTGAACCCAAGCCGAACGGCTGGACCCAAGCCGAACGGCTGTGGGCTGGGCTAAGCAGTCTGGACCGAGTTATTTACTTAATGGGCTGCGTATATGGGCCGAACTGAATAAAGGACTGATTAAGTGGGCTGAACTGGGCCTGAAGCCTCAGCCGTACGGCTGAAGCCCAAGCCGAACGGCTGGGCTAGGCTGTTCTGCTGGGCTTCGGGCTGTAGACTGAGCTGGGCCGGATCACAAACTGGGCCGGGCGTGTAATGAATCGTACGTTTAAATTAATTGGGCCGGGTTCTATAGACCGTTAATGGGGCCATCGGGCCAAGACTTGTATATTGTTTTTGGGCCAACAAATTGGGCCGAGAACAATAACCTACAAAACATTTAAAAACATAAAACGTGACCCGAGACATTTAACGGAACGAGTAATTATAAAATGAACTCATAAACCTTACTTATATAATAACGAACAATTATGATTATATATACATATATATATATATATATATACATATATACATAATTGATAACAAACGACCCTTAGGAATTTTATATATATATATATATATATATATATATATATATATATATATATCCACATATATATATATATATATATATATACAAATGAAAACTTACATATTTTCTTACGTAAACAACGTATTCAAAACTTATATACATAGAAATATATATATATATATATATATATGTACATATGACATTTATAATTATATATTTTCATATATACATACAAATAAATTACACGTTTAACCAACATACGCCTTAATAGTATACAACAAGTATATGTACAATGGGGTCGAAACAATATTCAAATATATATACGATTACATATTTGTATATACACTTAACAAAGTATACGACGTGAGAAATAATAACAATATTTCAACACAACGTCACCAACAAATTTAACGACTTTAAGAAATCAACAATTTCTTCAAACATACAAACTGTTACCATAAGTGATTAAACAAATCAAGCGTACTTATGTTAATACATTTATTGTATATAGGTTAACACACCTTGGGCCTTTACCTGTCGGCTGCTAGCTTTCCTTACCGAGCACATCACAGTGAGTTTACAGCCCCTACTTTTAAATGTTTTCTGCTTTTAAAACACAGGGGTGTTAAACATAGAAATTGCATGCCAACACATGCAATCAAACTATAAATGCTTTATTGCTTTTATACAACTGTTGATTTGTGATATTTCATATTCACTGTTATTTTGGGAATTTAGACAAAGTATCCTAGTACGGACCCAGACTTGGAATGTGTGCATGAAAAGACCTCATGACATGCTAATATAACCATTAGCTAGGTGAATCTAGCCACTGAGTATACGGATAGTACTATTGCCGTGACGACCCTCCTACGGTGGAGCGTATACTTAAACGTCCGTTCAGGCAAACAACATAAGTTCTGGTTGTGGTTTGGTTATAGGGTTAGGTCTCGTGACTTTAACCTGCGAGGTTTAGCTCACCTTTCAGGGGATCACAGTCTAAGTAAATTCTCACATACTTTTAGGAAGAACGAATCCTACAACTGTTAAACACCGGAAAACATACCGGTAACTTATTTTACACTGGTAAACAACCAGTAACATATTTTGGGACGACATCCCACGTATAACTATACTTTAGGGTAACAACCCTACATAACTTGTATTTTATAAATGAATAACAAATCATTTATACAAACTTGGTTTAACTAACCACATACACATATAAACCTGTAAATTCACTCAACATATTTGTTGACAACTTTCTCTATGTTTTTCAGGAAATTAGCTGGGTAAGTAATCGCATGCATTCAGGATGAACAACCTTGGACTACTTAGGATGCCACATATTGTTGGGACCGCTTTTGGGGATTTCATTCGTATAACTGCAGACATTGCAGTCATACTTATGAAATCTTATTTTAAACTTATGTATTATTGTTAAAACTGAAATGTTTTAAACTCCACTACTACTGTTACGACTTACATAGTCGTACTACTTTTGTAATAAGTGTTAAACTTGGCATTCTTGATAAATAAAGTTGTGCGATAACCATATGCTCTGAGTATGTATGTATTTGTTGGTTGGAAATACTGTTCGCAGCCCCGCCACGTTATTAAAGCTTCCGCAAACTAATCACAACTAAATGTAATTACCGTTTGGCGGGGTGTGACAGACTTGGTATCAGAGCCATTGGTTATAGCGAACTAGAAGTCTTTAAGTGACCTAAAACCTTAGAGACCTAGACTATAGCCTTGGCTAAAACATTCATTGCATGCATACACACTTTGCATACATCTAACATACGACTGACACGTCACCTACGACTTCTTTGTCTCAGCATGTCGAGGCACAGTCCGATCTACTTGTATGCTTCTGATGAGGAGCCGACTGAGGATTCCTACCATAGCGACGCTAACACCGGAGTCGTGAGTCCACCAGTTCACCCGAGAGCTCTATCTGATGACACCGGTGATGCCTATATCACCCCACCACCTACTGCACATGTGGTCCCACCTACTACTGCTCCCACTGACCCTACCACTCGTATGTTAGGGTCTACCTTTATGGCGACACGCCATACGACTGCTGGACCTTCCAGAGGACCGGTACCTTGGAGGACACCATGGATTTGTGTCCGAGACTTCCCTAGAGGACCACTTGCGCCCCGTGATAAGGCGCCAATGGCAGAGGAGAGGGTGATACACTGTGATGAGCCACCACAGAGGGTACCTAGGCTTACTCACTTAGAGTGGATGACTCCTATGTTGGGACGGTGGAGGTCGTTGGAGAGTTTTCCTTCTACTTTTGAGACCGGGGAGTCCTCCCGATCCTCCGCACCACTACCTACTACTGGGGAGCCTATGGAGTTGACCCTCCCTACCATTGTGGCTGTGATTTGCACATTGTTTCATATTTCTGGTAGCAGGGGTGTTCACCTTGCAGAGCTACAGAGTGATGTCTCCCGTCTGGATGGAGACATGACAGACATGCATGAGCGTTGCCACTTCTTGTTGAGCAACGTGGTTGCTGCCAGAGAGATAGCTGAGACCGCACGTGCTCGTGTCAGGGTGCTGGAGAGGCGTGCGAGGACAGCAGGGTTGATGATTGGAGCTTGTGTGATGATAGCTGTGCTGAGGACAGCTATGGGGTTGTTTCTACCTTACTTCCAGTAGACTTATGTATGGCGGTTTGTGCCTACTGGGCATTAGACTGATTACTTTTGGATGATGGATATATTAGTAGGTCCATCACGTATTGTATAGACCAGTATTAGATGGGTAGGAGTATGTATGTACTAGGCATGTACTAGATGGGAAAAACTGTTGTTAGAATGGGTGTATATAGGAAAACCCATTGTCTTTTGTATAACGCTAACCGCTGATGGGGCGTATTTGGAATCCCATCTTGTTTTGTATAAAACTGTTGTATCAGCGCTACACCTTTTGATATGATATGACTTATGTTTGGTTGTATTTCATGTTCATTACAGTTAACAACAAATATAGTATTATATATACCCTTGTACACATGTGTTAGAAACGATAACCAATCAATAACATTTGATCATTTCCTGAAAACCATGAAACATACCACACCTTGATTATTGATTCTTATCTGGAATTTCTTTGAACTCGATTGTGTTAAATGATGATGAAAAGAAATATGTATTTAGCATGATATAATGACGCCTGGCCAACGTGATTATATTGTACTAACTACATATGGGCGTTTCAAAGTCGTGCGACATGTGAAACAAAATCCTTTCCTGCAATTCTTCATACTGTTCCCTTGTTAAACAATGTGAAATCTTGTTCATCACATTCATTATCTTGGCATTGACTTCTGCATTTTATTTCATCGCAGAACGGAATCATGCCACCAAAACGACGGATGACTAAGAACAGTCGACGAACGACTCCTTCTTCCATTCCTGAAACTGTTCCCCCACCCAACAACAATGAAACTACCGAACAAATGATCGCGCGACGAATAGCTAAAGGGATTGCTGAGTATGAAGCAAGCCGAAATCGCGAGAATGGAATGAATAACAGCGGGTCTACCCCTGTTAATACTGAGGCACCTGCGAATACTCGCCGAGGGTGTTCATACAAGACATTCCAGGCTTGTAAGCCAATTACTTTTTGTGGCACCGAGGGTGCTATTGGGATTATACACTGGATAGAAAAGACAGAGTCGGTATTGGATATTAGTGACTGTTCACCCGACTGTATGGTGAAGTATGCCACCTGCACCCTAGCTGACAAAGCTCTCACATGGTGGAACAGTCAAGTCCAATCACTTGGACGACCAGCTGCCTACTCCATGTCATGGGAAGTACTGAAAAACATGATGTTGGAAGAGTTCTGTCCCCGTAGTGAGATGCAGAAGGTCGAAACTGAGTTGTGGAACATCACTATGATTGGTGCCGATGTCACTGGTTATACTACCAAGTTTCAGGAACTAGCACGACTAGTACCACATATGGTGACACCTGAGTACAAATGCATCGAGCGTTATGTATATGGTCTGGCACCGCAAATCAGGAGTTTGGTTACATCTTACAAACCTGACACATTCAGGAGCGCTGTTGTTTTAGCATAAAGTCTGACCAATGAGGCAGTCAGGATGGGAACACTGACCAAGAAAACTGCATCGGGCAAGGTTGAACCGAGCAGTACTGAAGCTGGCACTTCTGGAGGTACAAAGCGTAAGTGGAATGACAGAGGAAGTGACCGTCAGGGTCAAACAAATAAGAAAGGATCTGGGAACCCAAAGTCCTATGCTGCCACCACCGTGGAAGAAAAACCATACTTGGGTAACAAACCTAAGTGTGATAAATGTAGCAAACACCATGAGGGTGAATGTTGGTATTGCAACAACTGTAGAGGTTGGGGTCACAAAACCCAAAACTGCAAAGTTAACCCTACCCCTAGAGAAAACCCAGAACGCCGAAACCAAGGGTGTTTTGAATGTGACGACACGAGGCACTATCGGAACCGTTGCCCTTGACTCAACAACCAAAACCCCAACAACAGTAACCAGAACAACCAAAACCGTAACAACACCAACAACCGTGGTAACAACAACCGTGCCAACAACACCATCAATCAGCCGGCTCAAGGAAGAGCATTTGTGATTGGAGCACAAGAGGCACGCCAGGACCCTAACACCGTCACTGGTACGTTTCTTGTAAACAACCATTATGCCTTTGTGTTAATCGATTCAGGTGCTGATTTAAGTTTTGTGTCTAATGAGTTTAGACCACTATTAGAACTTGAATCACGTAAGTTAGATAACAAATATACTATTGAACTAGCCGATGGCGAGTTAATCGAGTCAGGAGAAATAGTACCGGGATGTACCTTGGAATTAGAAAGTCATCTCTTCGAAATAGACTTGCTACCGGTTAAGTTGGGAAGTTTCGACGTTGTAGTCGGCATGGACTGGTTGTCTAAGAACCGCGCCGAGATCATATGTCACGATAAGTTGGTACGCTTACCACTACCGACGGGAGAAACTCTCATGGTCAAAGGTGAGAAACGAGAAAGTGCCACAAAAATTATTACATGCTTGAAAGCCCGTAAATATCTCCGAAAGGGATACCAAGCATTCTTGGCACACGTTGTAGAAAAGAAATCCGAGGAACGAAGTATAGATGACGTACCTATTGTACGTGACTACCCGGGATTATTTCCTGACGAGTTACCAGGATTACCACCCCCACGACAGGTTGAATTTCATATCGACCTAGTGCCTGGAGCAGCGCCAATTGCACGTGCACCTTACCGTCTTGCTCCATCAGAAATGCAAGAGCTGTCTGCACAATTGCAGGAACTCTTAGACTTAGGATTCATCCGAACGAGCTTTTCACCTTGGGGAGCTCCGGTTTTGTTCGTTAAGAAAAAGGATGGATCAATACGAATGTGTATCGATTATCGAGAACTGAACAAAGTAACTATTAAGAATCGATATCCACTACCTCGCATAGATGACTTGTTTGACCAGCTGCAGGGGTCAAGTTACTATTCGAAGATCGACTTGCGATCTGGTTACCATCAGCTGAAGGTTCGGGATGAGGATATTCCTAAGACTGCATTTAGGACTCGATACGGTCATTACGAGTTCCTAGTCATGCCATTCGGACTGACAAACGCACCAGCAGTGTTCATGGACCTCATGAATAGAGTATGCAAACCTTATCTTGATAAGTTCATGATCGTGTTTATCGACGACATATTGATATATTCCCGAACGAAGGAGGATCACGAGAAACACCTGAGAATGATTCTTGAATTACTGGAGAAAGAGAAGCTTTACGCAAAGTTCTCTAAGTGTGAATTTTGGATGCGTGAGGTTCATTTCCTTGGTCATGTGATCAATAACAAGGGAATTCATGTGGACCCATCCAAAATTGAGGCAATTAAGAACTGGGAAGCCCCGAAAACGCATCCGAGATACGACAATTTCTTGGGCTAGCCGGCTATTACCGACAATTCATCGAGAACTTCTCGAAAATAGCCCAACCACTTACCGCTCTAACTCAAAAAGATAAGAAATTTGATTGGGGCGAGAAGCAAGAGATTGCTTTCCAATTGTTGAAACAAAAACTAAGTACCGCACCAATCCTATCACTACCTGAAGGAGTAGAAAACTTTGTTGTCTACTGTGATGCTTCACATCAGGGATTGGGTTGCGTGTTGATGCAAAACGACAAAGTCATTGCTTACGCGTCTCGATAATTGAAAGTTCACGAAAAGAATTATACGACGCATGACTTAGAGCTAGGAGCAGTCATTTTCGCACTTAAAATTTGGAGACACTACCTATATGGTACAAAGTGTACGATCTTCACGGATCACAAAAGTCTCCAACATATATTCGACTAGAAAGAACTCAACATGAGGCAACGTCATTGGGTCGAATTACTGAACGATTACGACTGTGATATTAAGTATCACCCGGGCAAAGCAAACGTTGTAGCTGACGCCTTGAGTCGTAAGGAACGAGTCAAACCTCGAAGAGTTCGAGCTTTAGGTTTGACAATCCACTCGAATCTCATTACTCAAATTTGTGACGCTCAACAATCAGCCTTCATTCCCGAACGCCTTAATGAAGAATCCTTGAAGGGAATGGAGAAACAACTTGAAACCAAGGACAACGGAGTGTTGTACTTCATGAACCGAATTTGGGTACCATGCGTAGACGAATTGCGTCGATTGGTTTTGGACGAAGCACATAAGTCCAACTACTCAATACATCCTGGTGCAGATAAGATGTATCACGACTTGAAAGGATTTTACTGGTGGCCTGGCATGAAACGAGACATTGCCACATACGTTAGTAAGTGCTTAACTTGTGCAAAAGTCAAAGTTGAATACCAAAAACCGTCTGGGCTTTTGCAACAACCCGAAATGCCTAAATGGAAATGGGAACACATCACGATGGACTTTATCACGAAGTTACTGAGAACAACATCCGGAGTTGACACCATATGGGTGATTGTCGAAATCAGCCCACTTCCTGGCTATCAAGGAAACATACAAAATGGAGAAACTGACCAGAATCTATTTGAAAGAGGTTGTGTCTCGACATGGTGTGCCATTATCCATCATCTCTGATAGAGACGCACGATTCAGTTCTCGCTTCTGGCAAACACTTCAACATGCATTGGGTACTAGACTCGACATGAGTACTGCCTACCACCCACAAACTGACGGCCAGAGCGAGCGAACGATATAAACGCTCGAAGACCTATTAAGAGCATGTGTGATTGACTTTGGAGGTAATTGGGATACACACCTACCTCTAGCAGAATTTTCTTATAACAACAGTTATCACACCAGCATACAGATGGCACCTTTTGAGGCACTGTATGGACGCAAGTGCCGATCGCCACCCTGTTGGGCAGAGTTGGGCGACAGACAATTATCGGGTCCTGAGATAGTCCAAGAAACTACGGACAAGATATCTCAAGTGCTTAACCGATTGAAAACAGCACGTGACCGACAAAAGAGTTATGCCGATAACAGACGGAAACCTTTAGAATTTCAAGTAGGTGACAAAGTCCTACTCAAAGTGGCACCCTGGAAAGGGGTCGTACGATTTGGTAAACGAGGTAAACTGAACCCACAATACATCGGACCATACGAGATCCTTGCAAGGATCGGTCCTGTCGCCTACAAGCTCAAACTACAGCGAGAGCTTAGTAGTATCCATGACACCTTTCATATATCTAACCTGAAAAAGTGTCTTTCCGATGAAACACATATCATCCCTCCGGACGAAGTCTTCATTGACTCAAAACTAAACTTTGTGGAGGAACCTATCGAGGTTATGGACACGAAAATGCAGAAACTTCGACACAAACGAATCAAGTTAGTTAAAGTTCGTTGGAACTCAAAGCATGGCCCAGAGTTCACCTGGGAACGTGAGGATGAAATGCGCAAGAAGTATCCTCGACTATTTGAAACCGTGATCGCGACTCACGACACAAATTAAATCTCGGGACGAGATTTCCCTAACCGGGGGAGAATGTGACAACTCTCCAAATTAGGTACTGATTAACATTTAAGCATGTGCATTCTTACGCTAATTTCCTGATTTAGTTTAAAACAAAACTTTTGATGTGATGTAAGCCTAGCAGCCAAGTACTTTTAAACAAAAAGTATTACTAATACGTAAGTATTTAAAGTTACGTACAAATATATCGAAACGAACCCGACAGAAAAATACAGCAAAAGTTGATGACACAAGATAATTAATAATTCAATTATTAATTACGAGCACTATTGTATCTATAGCATATAGATAAAACGAGTTAAAAATACGTTTAACATAAAACGTATTATAAAACGAACAGAAACAATTTTAAAATGCACTCAAAGATCAAAATGAGAAAAATTCAAATTTTCTCACTCATTCGAAAACATTTGGAACATTACCTCAAAATATGAATCCGAAATTCGACTGAAATTTGGCACCCAATTGAATGATAGCAGTCCAATGTACAAATTTGTACAACAGTCTAAAATAATGAAAATTTCATTATTCCAAATTTAAATAACGAATCAGGAGTACATCTACAAAATAAAAATATAAAATGTTAAATTTTATATTGCACCAATTATACCCGTACCCTAAATTAACGGGCTAAAAATAGCCACCAACCTCAATAATTGAGAGACCAGTTGCTGTATCACTCCCATACCCGTTTGATTTTCATACTCCCTCCATTCTGTGATCTCTTCAACACTCACACACACCCATTATCATCTATCTTTTTCTTCTTCTTCCTGGTTCCATCAACGGCAGCAGCAAAGCAGGAAGTGGAGTAGAACAACAAGCCAGTAACAACATCAACACATCATCATCATCTTCTTCGTATCATCATCGCCACCATCAACTTCACTTTGTAAGGAACTTCAACTTCTTCAATTTCCATGCTTAAAGTTCGTTTATAAAGTGTTATAACATCATAATCTATGAACATAACATGATAATTTGATGATTCAAGTAGTAATTCTTGAAATGGGTTTGTATGAAACCAAACTTTAAATCACGAATCTTTATGCAAAAACTTGTTATAATGTAGTATAATGCGATATAATGATGATATATGACATGTATAAACGTTTACCACTTGAACTACGGTATAAAAACACTTCGAACTCGATGTAAAGACTGCAAAAATGGAACAGAGCCGCAGCTCAGGAAGCCCGAGCCGATTGGCTGGGCACCCAAGCCGAACGGCTGGACCCAAGCCGAACGGCTGAACCCAAGCCGAACGGCTGGACCCAAGCCGAACGGCTGTGGGCTGGGCTAAGCAGTCTGGACCGAGTTATTTACTTAATGGGCTGCGTATATGGGCCGAACTGAATAAAGGACTGATTAAGTGGGCTGAACTGGGCCTGAAGCCTCAGCCGTACGGCTGAAGCCCAAGCCGAACGGCTGGGCTAGGCTGTTCTGCTGGGCTTCGGGCTGTAGACTGAGCTGGGCCGGATCACAAACTGGGCCGGGCGTGTAATGAATCGTACGTTTAAATTAATTGGGCCGGGTTCTATAGACCGTTAATGGGGCCATCGGGCCAAGACTTGTATATTGTTTTTGGGCCAACAAATTGGGCCGAGAACAATAACCTACAAAACATTTAAAAACATAAAACGTGACCCGAGACATTTAACGGAACGAGTAATTATAAAATGAACTCATAAACCTTACTTATATAATAACGAACAATTATGATTATATATACATATATATATACATATATACATAATTGATAACAAACGACCCTTAGGAATTATATATATATATATATATCCATATATATATATATATATATATATATATATATATATATACAAATGAAAACTTACATATTTTCTTACGTAAACAACGTATTCAAAACTTATATACATAGAAATATATATATATATATATATATATGTACATATGACATTTATAATTATATATTTTCATATATACATACAAATAAATTACACGTTTAACCAACATACGCCTTAATAGTATACAACAAGTATATGTACAATGGGGTCGAAACAATATTCAAATATATATACGATTACATATTTGTATATACACTTAACAAAGTATACGACGTGAGAAATAATAACAATATTTCAACACAACGTCACCAACAAATTTAACGACTTTAAGAAATCAACAATTTCTTCAAACATACAAACTGTTACCATAAGTGATTAAACCAATCAAGCGTACTTATGTTAATACATTTATTGTATATAGGTTAACACACCTTGGGCCTTTACCTGTCGGCTGCTAGCTTTCCTTACCGAGCACATCACAGTGAGTTTACAGCCCCTACTTTTAAATGTTTTCTGCTTTTAAAACACAGGGGTGTTAAACATAGAAATTGCATGCCAACACATGCAATCAAACTATAAATGCTTTATTGCTTTTATACAACTGTTGATTTGTGATATTTCATATTCACTGTTATTTTGGGAATTTAGACAAAGTATCCTAGTACGGACCCAGACTTGGAATGTGTGCATGAAAAGACCTCATGACATGCTAATATAACCATTAGCTAGGTGAATCTAGCCACTGAGTATACGGATAGTACTATTGCCGTGACGACCCTCCTACGGTGGAGCGTATACTTAAACGTCCGTTCAGGCAAACAACATAAGTTCTGGTTGTTGTTTGGTTATAGGGTTAGGTCTCGTGACTTTAACCTGCGAGGTTTAGCTCACCTTTCAGGGGATCACAGTCTAAGTAAATTCTCACATACTTTTAGGAAGAACGAATCCTACAACTGTTAAACACCGGAAAACATACCGGTAACTTATTTTACACTGGTAAACAACCAGTAACATATTTTGGGACGACATCCCACGTATAACTATACTTTAGGGTAACAACCCTACATAACTTGTATTTTATAAATGAATAACAAATCATTTATACAAACTTGGTTTAACTAACCACATACACATATAAACCTGTAAATTCACTCAACATATTTGTTGACAACTTTCTCTATGTTTTTCAGAAAATTAGCTGGGTAAGTAATCGCATGCATTCAGGATGGACAACCCTGGACTACTTAGGATGCCACATATTGTTGGGACCGCTTTTAGGGATTTCATTCGTATAACTGCAGACATTGCTGTCATACTTATGAAATCTTATTTTAAACTTATGTATTATTGTTAAAACTGAAATGTTTTAAACTCCACTACTACTATTATGACTTACATAGTCGTACTACTTTTGTAATAAGTGTTAAACTTGGCATCCTTGATAAATAAAGTTGTGCGATAACCATATGCTCTGAGTATGTATGTATTTGTTGGTTGGAAATACTGTTCGCAGCCCCGCCACATCATTAATGCTTCCGCAAAATAATCACAACTAAATGTAATTACCGTTTGGCGGGGTGTGACACTGCATAAGAACACAACCCTAACCAGCATATGATGCATCACAATATATAACAAAGTCATCAGACCCATTAGGTAATGTCAATACAGGTGCCCGACACAACAATTGTCTCAAAGTCTGAAAGGCATATTCTTGTTGATTATTCCACTCAAACTTTTCATTCTTGCGGGTTAATTTATCTAACGGGCTAGCAATTTTAGAAAAGTCTTTAATAAACTTCCGATAATAACCCGCCAAACCCAGAAAACTTTTAATTTCAGAAGCGTTCTTTGGAGTTTTCCAATTCATTACTGCTTCAACTTTAGAAGGATCAACTTTAACCCCATCATTACAAATGATGTGACCCAAAAACTGAACTTCTCGAATCCAGAACTCACATTTAGAAAATTTAGCATATAATTGTTCTCTTTTTAAAGTTTCTAACACTAACCTCAAATGCATTTTATGTTCTGATTCGGATTTCGAATAAATTAGAATATCATCAATGAAGACAATTACAAACTTGTCGAGAAAAGGTCGACACACACGATTCATCAAATCCATAAACACTGCTGGAGCATTTGTTAGACCAAATGGCATAACCAGGAATTCATAATGACCATACCTGGTACGAAAAGCAGTCTTTGGAATATCCTTTTCACGAACACGAACCTGATGATAACCCGATCTCAGATCAATTTTAGAATAAACAGAAGATCCCTGTAACTGATCAAACAAATCATCTATTCGAGGCAGAGGATACTTATTCTTTATTGTTCATTTATTCAATTCTCTATAATCAATACATATTCTGAATGATCCATCTTTCTTCTTAACAAACAAAACTGGTGCACCCCAAGGTAAAGAACTAGGTCTAACAAAACCTCTATCTAATAACTCCTGAATCTGATTCATCATTTCCCGCATTTCAGATGGAGCTAATCTATAGGGAGCTTTAGCTATAGGTGAGGAACCAGGAATGAGATCAATCTGATATTCAACTTCCCTAACTGGTGGTAAACCAGGCAATTCATCGGGAAACACCTCTGGATATTCAGAAACTACCCGGACATCAAAAATTGATTTCTTTTCTAATTTGGCATCAATCACATAAGCTAGGTAAGACTCACAACCTTTAGACAAGGATTTCCTAGCTTTCATCATAGAGATTAAAGGAATATGCCCATTCTCCCGTTCTCCTTGAGCCACGACAAATGACTCTTCAGAAATAGGGATTTTTATTAACTTCTTATGACATTCTATACTCGCCTTATTCTGACTTAACCAATCCATACCAATAACCACATCAAAACTAGGAATTGGCATTAATAGGAATGAAATTGGAAAAGTCTGTCCTTCTATCATTATACTAGCTCCAGTCACCGAGGTGGTAACAGGAACTAACTTGCCACTAACTATTTCTACTTCAACAGGCTTAGTAATCACAGTAGGGGTCAAACGCAACTTATCACAGAAACACACAGATATAAAGGAACAATTTACTCCAGAATCAAATAAAACACGTGCTGGTACAGAGTTTATAAGAAAAGTACCAGTTATGACATCATCTGTGTGGACAGCCTCATCGACTGTCATTTAGAATGCCCTACTTGCTGCTGGCAGAGGATTCTTCCGCTTTTGTCCGGAAGATGACGAACTCCCAACCGAAACCAAACCCTGTTTCTTCGCCTCATGACACTGTCCAACACGATGCCCCTCTTTCTTACAGTTCCAACATACATAATTGGGAAACTTACAATTCTTAAACTCATGACCTAATTCACCACATTTAACACATTTGTTTGTCTGAATTGTATATGGGCCAGTGTGTTTGGATCGACAAAAAGTACACCAATTAGAACTTCCGGATGAACCACTTTTATTACTAAATCTTTGACCCTGACGATTACCCCGCCACCTTGACTTTCCTTTACCTGAATATGTTCTAGCCCTTGGAAATGAAGAAGAAGTATCTCTAGCTTGAGACTCTCGAAAACCTCTAATATCACTGTTAACCGAGCGTGCAAGAGTAAAAGCTTGGGATAGATTACTAGCTAACCTCATTGTAGTACGGTAATTATGAGGTAAAGTTTCCACAAACTGCTCGATTCTGATTTTCTCATCGGGAACCCACTGTTGTACAAACCGTAGTTTCTCCGAAAACTGTGTGATTAACTCATCGATGGTCATCTTATCGGTTAATTGAAGATTCACAAACTCTCTCCTAATGCGTGTCATATCAAAGTCAGAACAATACTGATTACAAACAGCTTGATGGAAATCAAGCCATCGAATAGCTTCTTTCTGCTGTTGAGTTAAATGACCAGTAATTGAGTCCCACCAAACCATGGATTCGTCTTTTAAACACTAAATAGCATAGAATACTTTGGATTCTTCTTCACAACGAGTAACATCAAATTTCCGCTCCATATCTCTTAACCAATTTAAAGTTACAGATGGATTTGTACTACCTCTAAACTCCGGTGGTTTACTTGCCATGAACGTTTTAAATGAACACGGTTTATTTAACTGAAAGGGAGGAATATTACCAAACACAGGTATCCGTTGCTGAGAACGTTGCTGAGATGACGCGGTTTCCGTCTGCCTTTTAAATTCTCTGAGATTAATCACCTCATCTTCTAACTGAAAAAGATAATCATCTCTATCCGATTCTTCACGAGCAGGAATAGAAGTACCCTCATGATCATGTCTCTCATTATGAATATAGATCCTTGAGGCATTATTAGGGTTGGTGGTCGGTTGCTCGTTATCTGCCATATCTGTATTCAACACAACAACTTGAAACTCGTTAATCGTTAGTACCTATCTACTAACCAATTCATAACCAATGCTAAATCCCATACCCAAGAATGTTTGACGTAACACACTCTAGATTTGGGATTGAACACTTTATAATGCTCAATTCACCCAAATCTATGCTCTGATACCAACTTGTAACACCCCTCTTTCTGATACAACCATATTATATTATTTTACTCGGAAGCGTATATTACAAAATAAATTTTATTACTTTATATTAAATAATATACATAAACAGTTTACGTATTCAGATCACACCAAATTAAAATTGTTTAACAAATACTTAAAACGGGGTATTATATTTTACAAAACAAGGTTTATACAAAACCATATCAGAGTCGCAAGTCGTCAAACTTTCCCTGCCGAAGGCATCCACTTCCTGTCCACCCACATATCAAACAAAATCTGCAGGAAGTAATATGAGGGATTAGCACAAAGCTAAGTGAATAGATTTATCACACACAATTCAACTTAGCTTAACTATGAGTTGACAGCAAATAATCGTAAACACACATATTTCAATGAGGATCGGTGGCTCTTGGGATATCATAATACCCGGGGATTTCCCAAGAACACTTAACGTCAATCTGTATGGCCAATACAGAATAGACCGATAACTATTGGTTATTAAACTCATACACAGGTCTCAAACACAACAAATGAATCAAAACCTGTGTAATTCACACAATAACCAATTAGCCCAACTAACACGTTGACCTCAATAATACTGATACACAGAGGTACACATATCACGTAGATTAACATCAGTAATTAAGACTAAACAATCTAATAAACATATCTACGTTTACTTGTTGCAACCAAACAGTTACAACTAAATCAAAAGGTGAGTTCTAAATCCACTCACCGATACCTCAGGAGTCACAACACTCAGCTTCTATTCACTGAGTCTTTGGAGTATCTGGAACATCACACAATAACAAATTAGTAACTTGTCATTAACAAAATAGTACTTACAATATTGATAAATCTCACACATAAGTAACCATATAATACATATGTATATGGTATATATTTAAGTTCACAGTTTAACATAATCATCAAAGTAAAACAGACAAATGCGATCCGGGTCAGGTTTGGTGGGATCGCGTTCAAAAGAAGGAAAAGGTTCTGTAACCAAAATACACTAAGCAACGCGATCCGGAACAAAAAGGCTGGATCGCGTTCGTCTTTGGAAAACTTTCTGTGACCGATTTGCACTTGGCAACGCGATCCTGGTGAATGCTTGGGATCGCGTTCCCAAGAACAAAATCCGTCAAAATTCATTTATAACTAGTGAACGCGATCCTGGCCAGGGTTTGGGATCGCGTTGAGCTGTTCTTCAGCTCAAGAACAGACTTGCAAATGCCCTGCACGATCTAAAACCTTAACACATCCAATTCCATGATACCAAATTGATATTACAAGAGTTTTAACATCAAAGGAACACTAATAGTAACTAACTAACAACAAAAACTTTAATTCTTCATGTTCAATCCAACCCAATTCAATAACCCACATGATTGAACCCTAATTTCTTCAAGCAACTTAACAATTAAACAAACCACATATAATCATCATATATCATCACAAAATCAGTTCATATAACTCACACCTATCATTGAAACATCAATTTCCTCATCTTTTTATAGCACCTAACTTTCAATATCAATCAATTCATAAGTTAAATATATGAACACTTACTCTTGAGAAAGGAGTACAAGTTGAATGTGATGATGATGATGATAATAGAACAAGTCTTGGATAAAAGCCACAATTTTATTTGTTCACTTGCAAGCTTAATTCTTAGGTTAACAATAGAGGGTGTTTAAAATTTGGGAAAGTTAGACAAAAAGAGGAAGTCGGCTCTCCTAATAAACCGACTCCAATATTGGGCATTTTTATACCTGTCTAAGATCTATTGTCTGGAACCTAAATACCTATTGCGAGAATTATTACTTTATTTTACTGTGAACTATAGTAAATTAAAACAAACAACAATTTACTATTCACAATAAGTCCTGGGACTTATTTATCTAAGTTTCACAATATAATAATAATCGTACCTCAGTTGGTGTGGTTGGTGCTTTCCAGCACTTAATGGCCTCGATCTTGGCTGGATCAATACGTATCCCTTGACTGTCAATGACATGCCCTAGGAACTGTACTGTTCGCATCTAGAACTCACACTTGGAGAACTTGGCGTATAACTCCTCGTGTCTGAGTAATTCCAAGATGGTTTTCAGGTGTTGGCCATGTTCGGTTTCGTTGTGAGAGTAGATCAAGATGTCGTCAATGAACATGATGACAAACTTATCTAGGTAGGGTTTGCACACCCGATTCATAAGGTCCATGAATACAGCCGGTGCGTTGGTTAAGCCAAAAGGCATCACTTGAAATTCGTAATGCCCATAGCGGGTTCTGAAAGCTGTTTTTGGGATGTCGGAGTCTCGAACTCCAAGTTGATGATAACCCGACCGTAGGTCAATTTTCGAGTAGAAGCTCGAACCTTGAAGTTGGTCAAACAGGTCATCAATTCTTGGAAGTGGGTATCGGTTCTTGATGGTAAGTTTGTTCAGTTCGCGGTAGTCAATACACATTCTGAAGGATCCATCCTTCTTTTTAACGAATAGGACCGGAGCTCCCCAGGGCAAAGAACTCGGTCGAATGAATCCCTTGTCCAGGAGCTCCTGTAATTGGGTGTATAACTCCTGCAACTCGGATGAGGCTAATCTATACGGGGCTCGTGCCACGGGTGCAGCACCGGGCACAAGTTCGATTTGGAATTCGACTTGTCTAGGCGGAGGTAGGCCTGGCAAGTCTTTGGGAAAGACTTCTGGATAGTCTCGGATGATGGGCACATCCTCAAGTCGCTTTTTAGTCGACTTCTTTTCGGTTACATGAGCGAGGATTGCCGGGTACCCTTTCCTCAGGAACTTTTGAGTTTTCATACAAGAAATGATGTTCAAGGTTGGTTTACCGATCTCCCCTTGGATGATCAAAGTTCCACCGGTAACGAGGGGAATACGAACGATATTCTTGAAACAAACGATTTCGGCATGATGTTTGGACAACCAGTCCATGCCTACAATAACAACAAAGCTTCCGATTTTAACGGGTATGAGGTCTATGGGGAACAGCTCGTTAGCAAAGTTTAAAGTGCAGTTAGGTATCACACTATCGGCCTCAATCAGTTTGCCATTTGCTAATTCTATGGTGAACTTAGCATCTAAGGCAGTGGGTGCGATATGGAGTAATGGACAAAACTCATCAGATATGAAACTTTTATCAGCATCGGTATCGAATAAAACTGAAACGGTTAGATCATTGAGGAGAAACATACCAGTAACAACGTTGGGATCTTGGCGGGCTTCTCCAGCGTTAAGCACAAAGGATCTACCGTGAGCATTGTGGTTATTGTTGTTGTTCCTGTTGTTGTTGTTTCGGTTATTGTTGTTTTTCAATTTTGGGCAAACATTTCGGAAATACCCGGTGTTACCGCACTCAAAGCAAGCCTTTGGCGCATTAGGGTTGGTGTTGGTGTTGGCATTTGAGTTGGGAGTTCGGCAATCTTTGTTCAGATGTCCGTAGCGTTTGCAGTTACCGCAGGGGTTACTACACGGACCATCATGGTGACGGTTACATTTGGAATAGTGGGGTTTGTTTCCATAATATCCTTTATTATCCCTGGATCCTGTACCTGAAGTGTAGGCCTTAACATTCTCGGCCTTTTTGTTTGGTTGCTGCTGGTTGTTGTTGTTCCCGGACCATTTTCGTTTGTTATCCCCGGTGGTTTTCACGGTGGGTGTCCCACGGCGGACAATCTAGGCCATGAGTTCATGTGCCATGCGGACAACACTTTGGATGGTCCCGGGTTTTGATGAGATGACGTTCCCTTGGATTGATTCTGGTAGCCCCCAAATGTATCTCTCGATACGCTTGTATTCGGGGTCTACCATGGATGGGCATAGGACAGCTAGTTGGTGGAATCGAGTGGTGTAAGTGGTAATGTCGTTTCCCTGAACAGTAAGTTTCCAGAATTCTTCTTCAAGTTGTTGTAGTTGTTCACGGGGACAGTACTCTTCCCTGAGCATTGTCTTTAAGTCTTCCCATGGAAGTTGCTATGCGGTATCAATACCCACAGTTTGGGCATAAGAATTCCACCAGGTGAGAGCTCCGTCAGAAAGGGTGCATGCGAAGAATTTAACCTTGTCTTCCTCAGTGCAGTTGCAAATTTGGAAAACAGATTATGTCTTTTCAATCCAACGTATCAGACCAATAGCTCCTTCAGATCCTTTGAAATACAAGGGTTTACAGTTCAAGAAGTCTTTGTAGGTACATGGTTTTGGAGTAGATGTGTTAGCAGGTGCGCCTCCGTCGCCCGGATTTTGTTGAGCAACACGGACTTGGGCTACGCTCTATTCAATGACTTGAGAGATTTCGGTGTCGGTGTAAGTATGTCGTCTTGGAGGTATGATGCTGAACAATAATGAAATGAGACATATAAGAGGTTTATGCGAGGTTATGATATATCATATGTGTATATATAATGAGGTAATATACAACAACACGAAATGATAACCATAATTCATTAGATAGAAAGGTTGAATACAGAGTACGAGTTTCAAAAGACAACATTCATAAGGATTACAAAAGATGCCGGGAATGTTACATCCGGTTTGAATTCGAAAGTTTACAGAACATGAACATAATAAAGGATAATAAGTTGAGCACATCCTGCCTCAATAGATTACAATAAGAGAAATAGATCTAGTTCTGACGCAGGTTTACTCGTGACATTAGAGTGACGAGGTGATTTATAGTATCCGCAAGTCTGCTTGTTTGCCTGACACCTTCTTCAGCCAAGGTTAGTCGTTGCTCGAGCGCACGAGCATACTCCTCAGCTTCCCGTGAACGTTGTTCACATTCTTTCAACCTTGCTTGTAGGATGTCAGTAGCGCTCATGTTGTCTATAACCTGTTGATAAATCATTTCCAGAGTACGGTTCGTGCCTTCCTGTTCTTGCAGAAGTTGTGCGATGCAATCATCGGTTCGGCCTAGTAGGTAATTCTCTACTATATGATGACCCCGATCTAAGATTTCGAGCCTTTCTTCATGACGATGAAGTCGGGCTGCTAACATCGGTACCGTATGGTGCGTTGGTTCGTGTGTGTACGGGGAGATGTCCATGGGGTCAGCAGGAATCTGTATTGCTTCCTCAGACCTCCAAGTGTTTAGGGTTGTGGGTAGCCAGTCCCACATACGGGCGTATGCTAGACGGCGGGTACTTGTTGTGGTGTTAGCAATGGAGTTTGAGTAAGGGTTTGCTCGGGATGATCCGGCATTCCCTCGGCGTCTTCGTACTACCCGGGCTTCGCCGGTCATGTAGTAAAGAGGTTCAGGAGAGTTTGGTGTCGTAGTGATAGGTAAAGGAGAGTGGATAACATATGAGTTTCGTTGTTCAAGCCGGTTGATGATACGTTAGAGGAGTCTGCCATTTCTGTGGCAAGGAGTTTATTATACGAGAAGTTAAGGTTATATATATAACTATAATAACCTAGCACATAAGCACGTATAGGGTTGGTCCCGTTTCTATCCTTGGTCAAAGTCATCTAATGCATTCTCATTCACTATAACCATTTCAGGTCTTGCATCGATTCTCCTTTAATTATACATAGTTGATCAAGCTATGTTAAATTAAATTCGAATGATGCAATTGTTGAACCAGTCATAACAATTGAGGAATACTATCCTGACGCTTATAGTCTAGGTCACTAATGCAATCCTAGTTCGCTACAATCTTAGACTCTGGTACCAATCTGTCGCACCCCCAAAACACGTGGCAGTGGAAGTGGGAGGTGTCACAGAGGCGCCGACCAAATCAAATATCACAACACAAAGATTAAAGCAAACGACCTCTATATGAGACATTTGAAAATATTACATTACCATAATTCAAATGTTTACAAAATATTATGGAGTTCGCATAATAAAAGTTGTATTACATTGCTATAACTACAAAATATAGTAATGCAATTTAGTTCCTTGATGTTTGAAAACAATGCGACTCGAGCTATGCTATCCAAAGCATCCTATTGCGGCGGGTTACCTGAGAAATACATACTAAAAGGGTCAACATAAAGTTGGTGAGTTCATAGGTTTGTTAAACAGTTGTTGAGATATCGTTATGAAACACAAGATTTAATAATGTTTGAAATCAATCAAATATCATGCGATACCCCTCTTAGATTATCATTTCAACTTAAGAAATTCCTAACTTATCTAATCGTCATTTCCAACATAACTTAGTCATATCTAAAAATGTTTTCTCTCAAGACATTTTATGTAACAACCTGTCCCACATCGGTTTGAGATAAGAAGTTTGAGTCCCTTATAAGTCTAAAGTTGTGGCTAACTGATGTCTTCCACCATGGTTTTTAGTTGAAACCTGAAGGTATTCGATTAATCACGGCTTTAGCTTGGAGGGGCCTTACATATAGTATCAGAGCCATAGCCTCTCGGGGTGTGATGGGCACGCGGCTCGTGCATCTCCTGGGGTATGGATCCTGGTTATGTTTCGGCCTGAAGAGGACGTCAGGATTTTAAGTGGGGGAGTTTGTAACAACCTGTCCCACATCGGTTTAAGATAAAAAGTTTGAGTCCCTTATAAGTCTAAAGTTGTGGCTAATTGATACCTTCCACCATGGTATTTAGTTGAAACCTGAAGGTATCTGATTTTTCATGGCTTTAGCTTTGAGGGGCATTACATATTTGTAACAACCCGTCCGACATCGAAAAAAGATAAGAATTTAGAGTCCCTTATAAGTCTAAAGTTGTGGCTAACTGATACCTTCCACCATGGTTTTTAGTTAAAACCTGAAGGTATTCGGTTAGTTATGCTTTCGACTTTGGGGGGCATTTTAAATGGTATCAGGGCCATAGCCTCTCGTGGTAGGATGGGCACACGGCTCGTGCATCTCCTGGGGTATGGATCCTGGTTATGTTTCGACCTGACGAGGACGTCAGGATTTTAAGTGGGGGAGTTTGTATCAACCCGTCCCACATCAGAAAAAGATAAGAATTTGGAGTCCCTTATAAGACTAAAGTTGTGGCTAATTGATACCTTCCACCATGGTTTTTAGTTGAAACCCGAAGGTATCCGGTTAGTCATGGCTTTAGCTTTGAGGGGCGTTACATATGGTATCAAAGCCATAGCCTCTCGGGGTGTGACGGGCACGCGGCTCGTGCATCTCATGGGGTATGGATCCTGGTTATGTTTCGGCCTGACGAGGACGTCAGGATTTTAAGTGGGGGAGTTTGTAACAACCCATCCCACATCGGAAAAAGATAAGAATTTGAAGTCCCTTATATGTCTAAAGTTGTGGCTAATTGATACTTTCCACCATGGTTTTAGTTGAAACCTGAAGGTATCCGGTTAGTTATGCTTTCAACTTTGGGGGCGTTTCATTTTAGTTCAAAAATTTTGAAAAATTTTAAGAACAAGTGAGTTTTTAAACTTTGAGGAACAATTTATGAGTTTGCTTTTGGACAAAAGAATCTAATCTAGGTATGCCATACTGCTATCCTGCACTTAGAGGAACATTGTCCCTAATGTTCTCGTGAGTTGAGATTTTACTGATAGTGAAATCCCACACTTAGGGTTTGAACATATCAGAAAATGTTTCTCAAATGCTTGTTATTGGATAGGAATCCCACACTTAGTGATAAGCTTAGGATATGGTATAGAGTACTTTTATTATTAAACGATAAAAATAGAACAAAATGATCCTATTAAAACAAGGATAAGAAAGAAGGATACTCCCCTAGGAAATACTGGTTGATGCTGAAGGTCTAAAGATATGTTTCCTTTGAAGAAGAGTGTTTCCAATAATCTTCTTTGCGGCAGCTCCATGAAGTCCATTAAGCTCTTTGAGAAGTGCAACTAATAAACATAGGTGGTACCACTCATCTATACACTCCATCTCTAGTAAAAATATCTCTTAAGTGTGAACACGTTGGATATACCTTTCACCAACTTCTCATTTTATAGCTTTATACCAAAAGATTGTCACTATCCCAGCATGCGAAAGATGTTTTCTACTACAAATCATTTTTAATATAAGTGTTTTTTAAATGAGTTCGAGCATAGTGCGTGAAAGTAGCACGCAAGTAACTCAAATGCTCGAAACTCATGAATCAATATTTGAAAAAAGTTTCCTAAATTCTAGAATCAATGATGTGGTAAAAGCTGAAGTGGTGTTTAAAAAGCAGTTTTTATATCCAAGTATGAAAGATAGTAGGAGATATTTCACTACTTGGAATTTAAAAACGATTACTACTAATACTAAATGATATTTCCCCAGAAGCACTTCTATTTATAGTCGAGGCCTCGAATTTTGTCCTTTTTGTTCAGGTGTTGGAGGGGCTCCTAGGGTGAGTAGTGGTGTTGTTATGCGCCCTAGGTTTTGGGTAAGTGTAGCAGGGAGAATAGATCCCGAGGACGTCACTGACTATGGTTGAGATTAGGTTTGGCGGCTCCATAGTATCCATTTTGAAGCTTTGGAAGTGGTATAAGGTAGTTCTGAAGAGACCTAGCAATCCACAAGTGATGTAAGCAACCGCATTATTAACTGGACCATTGGGGTTAGTCATCATGGTTATTTTTGTCTTGATTACTTTAAGACGTTTTGAAATAATACATTGATATCAAGTGTGTTTTTCATAACTTGCGAGTTCGCAAATAATCCTAGAGAATCTAGTACATAACTACTTTTACAAAAAGTAATGCAGGAAAATCTCTTGTATTAGTAAAAATGTGACTCGAGCTAATGCTTCCAAAGTAGTTCCAATCCTACTGCAGTAAACCTGAGAATACATCATAAAAAGGGTCAGCATAATTGTTGGTGAGTTCATAGGTTTTATTTGTAAAGTAGTAGTATGAGTGATATGAATACAAGGAATTTCTCGACGTACATGAAGTGTACGTTAGTATAAACAGTATGAGAATAAATATGATTTTGAATATGAATATGAACACTAAATATTTCTTGACGTATATAAAGTATACGCTAGTATGAACACGAGGGGTTTCTTGATGTATACAAGTATACGTTTCTTGATTTCTTGACACGTACAAGGTATACTTTTCATTCTTGATTTCTTGACGCATACAAAGTATACGTTTTGTTTTTGATTTCTTGACGCATACAAAGTATACATTTTGTTCTTGATTTCTTGACGCATATAAAGTATAAGTTTTGTTCTTGATTTCTTGAGTTCTAATCTATAGTATTCTTGTGTTCCTGACTAATAATCTATAGTTTTCTTGTGTTCATGAGTAAGAACCTACGGTTTTCTTGTACATATATAAGTTCATACATTTGAAACTTAACCATATATATGTTTGTGAAATATTGCTAGCGCCTAAATCTAGAATATTTGTTATAAACAGTTAATAAACGTTTATTGTACTTGTATTCACAAACAATGAATATAAAATTTTGTGCACGCATTCTCACATCAAAGTAAGTACAAAACAGTTTAAAAAGTGAGGCTATGAAACTCACCTGAGTTTAGCAAGCATATATACCAATTAGAAAGTAAGCGTGTTCCAAAATGCAACCTTCTAACACCCTAAACCTATAAGGTTGTGTGTAAGTGGGGGGTTAATGACCACTTATGTTATATTTATAAGTGGAGGGTTAATGTCCACTTACGCTAGTTGTTCACTCAACTAGTATGTCCAATTATGTTTGTTTCAAAAACGTGTATGACCCTTTGGTGAAAGCTTTGTAATAATAATTCTCAAGACATTATTATTAAGCTTGTTTCGTTGTATATCTTTTGCAATAGTATATGTCGTGTGTTTCTGAGTTGTTTTCGTATGTATATATTTGTTGTTACGCGAGTTGGATACTTAGTGAAAATAGGATTTCAATCTCAAATAGTTTGGTCAACACTTTTCATACCGAGCCCCGTTTTTGTTGACTTGCTGTTTGACCCAAAACTTTTACCCAAACCTTAAATATGTTTAAAAGTCATAAAAAGTTAGTTTTTCCATTATAGAAAGTCCACAAGTGCAGGTTTATAAAATTTACCAAAACAGTCCCTAGTTTCATTTTTCCAGAAAATACACGTTTTTGTTGGATCGTTTTCATAAATCATAGGTCCGAAATAAATTCCAAGAAAAATCTCAATTATTCCTCTATATCTTATCTACTTTCAAAAATTTTCCATAATTTTTATTGGTCCAACAGTGACCAATCTGGACAAATGCACATAGTTTTAATTTCTAGGAAAAATCTACAAGGTTTCAGAGAAAGAGTTAACACAACTTTTAAACCTAACAGAATTTTTGAGATTTAGGCAAAAACCACATGTTTTAGAGTTGTGTAGTTCAAGTTATGACCCAAACCATAATGACCAAGTTTCCGACTTTATGGAAAGACTATCTATACGTTTTCATAAAATTAATTTCAGTTGGTAAACGGACTATAAAAATTATGAGACCACTTGTAAAAGTTAACTAACATCTTAAAATTAGGTTTTATTTTTTAAATCATCCATTTTCATTAAGTATAGAGTGAGAAAAACTCAGAAGAAAATTGTAGTACTTTCTGGACAGAAAGTGCATGTAGCATTTTTGTAAGTTGATGATGATGGAAAACAATTTTAACGTGGTTTTTGAACATAATCTTGTTTAGTGAACATATAAACATGTTTTTAAAGTAACATGATAAATAAAAAGTTTCCTTACAATGGGAATGAGATGAAGGAAAGAAAGAGGTGTTGTAGAGCTTGAATTCTTGAAAGTTTGAGGTTGTGGTTGATGGTGGTTGTATGGTGGTCAAAGGCGGTGATATGGTGGTCAATGGTGGTCAGTGGTGGTTGAGTGGTGGTGTTGTGGACGTGATTCTCCAGATTTTAGAGAGAGATTATGATTTTAGAGAGAAGGTGGAGAGAATTGGTGAAAGTGTGATGATAGAAATGAGAGTTCTTGCATGATAGGTGAATGAATGTAAGGAAAAAGAGAGATTGCATGTGAAATGAGTAGGGAAGGGGGGGGGGGGGAGGTGGCCTTGGGGATGGTTTTTTTGTGGGTCCCCCATGAGGGGTTTGTGATTTAATTTTTGATTTTCAGACTGTGTTACGTATTGTGTTCGTTTACCCGTTCGTTTTGTTATTCGGTTAATCATGAAATGTTTATTCAAGTCATTTTTAATTAATGATTTTGAGATATTTTTCCATTAAAGTATTATTAAAATACTTTATTTTGAGTTATTGAAATATGATTTGGGTTCCGTTTGGCTGTCGCGTTCAGTTTGTGCGTTTTCGTCGCGTTTGTTACGTTTTACACCAAACGTCTAAGTTTTTTGCGTATTATTATAACATAATAATAATAATAATAATAATAATAATAATAATAATAATAATAATAATAGTGTTAATAAATTCAATTTGACTATAAAATAGATTTACGTTATTTATGAAAAAGTTTTCACCAACGTCATATAAATTGTCGGACTTCGTCCGGTTGTTTCGTGTAATTACAGAAAATCACGTAAGTGTATATTAAAATGTACTAGTAGTTACAAGTATTTAGCCTAATATAAAACTAAATACACGTAATGAAGGTTCTAGCTTAGGTTCAAAGGTTAACCTAAATTGTCCGTTGTCACACAATTGGATAATTTAGTCTGATAGAATCCATAAATTTTAGGAACTTCAACTTCAGATCTTCATACTCTTCAGTATAGGGATCTCCTCTGAATGTAGTCACAGATTGGCACAAGCATATGATTAGATGGTGCAGATGAAGAGTGAAGGGAAACTCTTATTCTTTGAAGATATGAATCAATTTGTTGATTATCTCTTGATACCCAGGATGGAAGAAAAACTATGGTTTCTCTCCCAGTGAATATTTCACGTAATCGAGTTCTCACTAAAGTGGCAACGTTGAGTAGTTACATATATAGAACAATTGTGGGATGATTACGCTTCCTTTCTTCTAAATTGATGTACCTAAGCCCCTCAATTATCAACTAAATATGATATTCGATAGTGGGTTGATGACAAATCGATTGCTTTCTTCGGTGCTCAGATAATCTTCTCTAGCTAGTAAGTCAAGGAATATCCGAAGATTTCTTATTACTTTGGTGTCAGCGTAGCTCCTAGGGTTTCTAGTAGCTTCTTTTATGTGTATCCTGATAGGACTCAACATCTCTCTTTGTCTTGAGGAGTAAGGAAACGTTGAACTAGTTAGAACATCATATACTTGGCTGTATATACGTGGCGCTATATTTGTCTATGTTCAATATAGAAGTAAATTTCTTTCACGTTATTCATTTCTTCATTAAGCTGTGATTTGAGTGCCTCGGTGAATATTAAGACGCAATACCTAAGAATGAGCGGATCTCTGGTTCCATTACTCGCAAGATGGATATAGGATGCTTCTTCAATAACCACTATTAGCCAACTTTCGTATAGATGGTATTTAATGGTGAAGTTTCTAATAGCTGGTATCGTGATGCGAGGATCTCCATCATATTTATCTATCACATCAACCATATGTTCACGATTATAGATGATTGGGATACAGACGGTTTCTGGAGATAATACCAGTGAATCAGGTGGTTCCGGAGGAGCATGAGGTGGGATAAAATGAATATCACCAGGTATGCTCGACTCACTATTCGTAGTAGGAGTATCAACCTTATGTGAATTAGGGAACTCGAATACTTCGAATGGTGGTTGGGATTTTTCAGTGACATGTGTTATTATATCAGAAGATAGCTTTGGAGTGACCATCCGAATGCCCTCCTTATTATGCAACTTGGAGTCAACGAACCCAAATATACCTCCCATCTCAAGCTGTGGTTAAGGTTCCGATGAAGCAAGGGCTTGAATCCCTTGAGGAGGTATATGTAGCTGCATACTTGGTAGTCTCCTTGCTTTGTAATCAGAGATCTTCTTCAAACTGTGCATGAAAGTTCGCTCAATGTCTTCTAGATCGCGAATTCGAGAGTAGGTGAGTGGCTCTTCTTGATATAAGACAAGATTAAGCAATCTGTCTATGATATGAGCAACATTGTGAGAGTATCCATTTGAAGGATCTCCGTCTTCCTTTTCATTTGCTTCTATTTCTTCCATCTACTTAGATTTTGGCTCGGAGGTCTTATCTTCTGATATGACTTGACTAATAGAGACAATATATAGCTCACCATTCTCCATCAAAGCATAGTCGGGTTGGTCGATCATGAATGTGATGCTTTCTCCGTGAGCATGTAAGCTAATATTCTGTAGGTAGAAAACGATGACTGCTCTGGCCGTGTTCAAGAAAGGTCTACCTAGGACTATAGGGGGTTTATATTTTCTTGGATATCCATTATTACAAAGCCGGTTGGGAATAGGAATTCATTGACCTTAACCATGATGTTCTCAACTATTCACTTAGATATCTAATTGACTGCTCAGCTAGCTAGACCCTCATTTTAGTTGGCTTAAGGTATCCTAATTCGAGACTTTTGAATAATGAATATGACATTAGATTGATACTTGCTCCTAGATCGGTTAGAGAGTGAATATTGCCGAAGTGGTTAATGTAGAAAGGAAGAGTAAAACTTCTGATATCTCCTAGTTTTTTTGGTAGACTATTTAGAATGACAACTGAACATTCGACATTTAGTGCGATATTAAGTACTTCGGGTACTTTGTTCTTGGTTGACAGAAGTCTCCTAAAATATTTAGAATATATGGGACTAAAATATTTAGAATATATGGGACTGAGAGATTTTATGGATACGGCGTCTAAGTTTTTACAAATAGGATTGAAAGTCTTGATTTCTTTAGGATGCTGATTTAGACGTCCTGAATACGGTATGCAAACCTTTCTCTTAGGAATTGCATCTAAGTTTTTACCATGAGGATTGAAAGTCTTGATTTCTTTAGGATACTGATTTAGACGTCCTGGAAACGGTATGCATACCTTTCTATTAGGAGGCGGAGTAGACTTTTTCTCACCTATCTTGTGACAGAATATTGTTCCTTCACCGTAGAAGGAACAAAAGGTAGGCTCGGTGCCACCTTCGAGTCTTGGTTGGTTTATGGGTTACGGAAGGTGTTACTAGGCAGACTACCCTGAGGAATAGTGTCGATATGTTCTGCTAGCCGACCTAGTTGGGTGGTAAGACTATTTAGTAAGGTTAATTGCTCCCTTAAGAAGAGATCAACCTGGTCTTGTCTAGCCGTAATCTTTTGGATGGTTTTTCCTAAAGTGTCATCTGGACTAGTAATTGATCTGGTAGGTTCGTAAGGTTGGGCTATCTCGGGTGTAGGTTTAGTAAGAAAGGGTGGTTGGTTGTAACTAAGTGGATGTTGTTGGTAGATTGGGTATCTAGGTAGGTAGTGTGGTTGATTTGGTCTAGGAGAGGTTTGAGTATAATCAGGTGGGCGTGGATGAGTTCAAAATTGGTCATAATGGAAGTTCACGAGACTATTGGAAGTTCATGATATCTTTCTTCAGTTTGGTTTGTTTGAATTGGGGAAAGTACACGGCTAAGAACTTAGTTTCTATTTCCGCCCATGAGGTGATAGAGCCAGTGTCTAATCCCTCAAACAAGTTTTTGCGTGAAGAGCAAGAGAATAGGGGAACATATATAAGTTGGTTATATCTTCCTCGACCCATTTTTGCTTGCAAGAGTCAGATAGGTAGAGAAATTTGTTGAGGTAGGTGTTGGGGTTATCGTTCGGCAGTCCGTGGAATTGGTAGCGTTTCTCGATTAACTGCACAACCTCGTACTTGAGTTCCAATGATGCTCCGTCAGTCTCCGGGTAGCGTATGAGTCATCCTCGACCTTCTATCGAGGGTTTAGTGTTATCGGAAAAAGTGACACGTGCGGTCATCATCGCTTTGTTGGTAGATATTTATTTTTATTTTCGGATAGGTAAGATGTCATCTTCTTGATAAGAGAAAGGAAGTGTTGAAAGAATATTAAGGGGTTTAAGAAGGGAAATCCATCCTAAGGGTTCAATAAGAAGAAAATCCATATGGACTGTGACACCCGCCAATTTGGAGCTATAATTAGCACCTAAAATACTTGTAATTTCGTGTATTTTGTTTTGTATTAATCTAAATATACGTGACATTTTGTGTAAGTACATACACGCATACGCGATTTGTTTAAATCGTACACTTATGAACCGGACGAGGTCCGACTTTATCTAATATGGACGTTGGTGATAAAACTTATAAATAATGTGGAATTATCCAAACAAATATTATCTACTATAATATATTATGATAATATATTACACGAATTTCTTATTGTTTAAAAACATATTGTATGCTATGAAACCGCGCGAAATGCACCCCAACAAGGTAAGAATAACCAAATTATATTTTTATAATTTTATAACTCAAAATAAAGTATCGATAAAATACTACGGTTAAAAATAGTTCGAATATACGTTAACGAATACGGGTTTTAACTGACTACAATTCGTAACACAAAATTGGAAAACAAGAAACCGCGAGCAGAGACCCGAATGGGTCGGCCCAGACCCGCGGACCCAACCCAACCGGCCCGAGACCCAACTCCCCCTTTTTACTTCATTTCATATTCATATCTTTTCATTTACACACACACCAACACCTACATTTCTCTCATCTTTGTCTCTACCTTACCTCCATCTTCCTCTCTCTAAAAAAAAAACTGAAAATAACAACATCTTCACCATCATACTCGGCCATCATCATCAACAAAGGAGCAAGAAGCATCAAGATCATCTTCATCTTCTTCGATTTTCATTTCGTGGTAAGAAACCTTATTAACACTTTTAAATTACTTATAAAGCTTTTATTTACATGCTAGAACGTTTACTCAACGAAGATTTGCCCAAAAACCGACATAAAAATGCATTTTTAAAGCCTAAGTTATGATAGTTCGTCCTGCGAACTGAGATCCCAGTTCACAGTTCATCTTGAGAAGCGAACTGAAACTTCGACTCGCGAAGCCAAACTGCGAACCGAGCTGACTTGCGAACTGACTTGCAAGTTGACTTGCGAGTTGACTTGTGAGTTGACTTGCGGGCCGAACTTTGTCCTGCGAACCTAACTCATTTCGCAACCTACTTTGTCTTGTGAGCCCAATCTTAGTTCGCATCGCGAACTCAGTTCCCACCATAATTTCAGTTCGCGGCCAACCTTGGTTAATTTTCACGATTTAGAATTTTTGATGCGTTTTTAATAAAGCAATGTAGTAGAAATAAAAAATTTCCAGCTGACCTGGCAGCTCGAACCTAGCCAGGGGCTCTGCCCCTTGGACCCCGCCAAGGGTTGCCACCCCTTGGACCCCGCTACCAGGGGCGCTGCCCCTGAATCCCCATCAATCAGGGACTAGTAAATACTTTTCACACTAAGTGTCAAACACTCGAATATAATAAAACCGAATACAAAGATACATATAATAATAACACTTGTGAATTATTATTACAATCCGTCACCAACGGGCCATACTTGTTTTCAAACTATAAATGAAATACAAAACAAACACTTGGACATTTCCTAGTTGAGTGGACAACTAGCATGAGTGATTTTCAAGACACCAACTTATTTACTTATTTACTTACAACCTTGTGCGTCTCGGACGCCAAAAGGTTGCAGGTTTCAGAGAACCGATATATGGAAACATCCAACACACCTACGGACTTACATCCGCTTTACTTGGTTGATTTCACATCATACTTTCTAGACTCAGGTGAGTCTTACAGCCCCACTTTTTACTGTTTTTTACTTGAGGTGAGATACTTTGCTACTGTTTTATGCATGAACACGAGTACTGGACTGACTTTACTGCTTTTTATACACATTGCATGAGCTACTTTTTATTCACTGAAAGCCTCCTATCGTAAGTTGTTAGTTATGAACTTAAGCGCGAGTACTAGTAAATGGATTCATTTGGGACTGACAATCCCTACCTAGGGTAGTAGCGCTACCACGGATTTCACCGTAAAAATAGGCATCTTAGTATTTGTTACATATGAGTGTCGGGATAGCACTTACGGGGGTACTTTATATGATTCTTGATTGATTCATACTTACACACTGTAACGCTTCAACTTAGGAACTCGTGGCAACTGTGCTGACTTATTGATTTACTTACTTTGCTTGATAGCAACACTGGTACATACTTGTGGTTCATAATAATTACTTAATACTAAACTTGTAAGATTCACCAACCTTTTTGGTTGACCCTTTTTAGCTTTTTATCTCAGGTACACAGACGGAGTAGGATTACCCTGGGACACTAGCTAGAGTCGCATGATTTATACATTGCATTTAACGGAGATTCTTAGCATTATCTTTTGTATATTTTGATTATGTAATAGAATCTCCCGCTACACGCGGGGACTCTAGGGAACTACATTTTTGTAACCGAAAACACTATGTTTTGAAACATTATATTTATGGAAATGTAACTATTTTTCAAACGTCTCATTTAGAAGTCGTTTGCTGTTTACTTTGGTGCTTTGATTTCTTGATTAGTAGCACCCCAAAGCTTGCTTTTGCTGAACAGTGAATTTGGGGGTGTTACATGGATACCTTTGAATCTTACAGTTGATTCCCCGGCAGCGGCACCTAAAACTTGATGCGCCGTCAAAAGTCAATCGGGAATTACCCCATCGTTGCGGACCGGCTGCTAGTGGGACACCAAAGGGTTTTAATATTTGTAAGTGCAGGGCCTATGTTTTACTAGTGATATGTGGCCTATTGTCATTTGAAACGCCCTTAATTTTTTTATTTTTTTTTAATTTATAAAAGTCATTATATTATAGTTGAAATTCCAACCATTGGTCCCATTCAAATAACTACTAATCTGTGTCAACTAATAATGACAATTGACTTAACAAAGTCAACTGTGTACAGTGACTGCAACTAGTAAAAATATTTCTTTCAAATAATACACAAAGTCAAATATTTTCTTTTGGACATTCATAAAAGTAATATCATATCGATAAATAAAAAGAGAGGAAGCTTGTTTACCCAATAATCAAGTTCCAATCCATGCCATTCTTTTGTAATCATAGATCACTCATCAGTCATCACGGACTACATCCAAATTAAAAGCTAAGAGGTTAATAATGTATTAACTTTCAAATTAAAAGCTTTGACTACTTCCCCCACTAAAAACAAATTTTTAGTTTATTATTATCAAAATTATAATTAGATAATAGATAGAAAATATATTAATAATAATATCAATATTACATTACAAGGTGGAATACAAATTCAACTTTCTTAAAAATTTGACTTTCTTTGATTGAGGATGATTTCCAAATACATCGTCATAAGTACAGCTTTTTCTTTGACACCTACACCCCCACTCCTCTCCCCTTAATACACAACATGCACATGGCTTTTTTTCCATGTTCACGTGGAATAGCAATGTAAGCAAACAAGATAATAATATTAAAAAATAACCCTCAATGTACACCATAAAGCCCTAAAGTTCTCCCTTTACCAAAAAAACAAAAACAAAAAAAGTCCTAAAGTTCCTTTTGATTTACTTGGAAGCCCAAAATTTAGCCTCTATAAAGCCCATCATTAGGAAGCTCATGCCTTAATCTATACCTATCCAGTCCTATATCCTATATTATATTTATATAACACAACAATATTCAATACATAAACGCCCCTCATTAAATCTAAATCATTCAAGAAATAACCTAATCTATTGTTATTCCTTGATCTTAATCCTAACCATGTCCATGTAATAAGTAGTGTTGGTATCTATTAATTTACTTAATTACTCTTTAATGCTTCATAATAATGCATTAACTTTCAAATCGAAAGCTTTGACTACTTCCACTACTACAAATAAACTTTTAGTTTATTATTATCAAAATTATAAATAGATAATAGATAGAAAATATATTAATAATAATATCAATATTACATTACATATTTAGTCCGCCTTTTCCAAAAAAAAAAATACATTACACCTAACATATATTAATACAAATTTAAATTTTTAGGAAAAAATCAAAAGTTGTAGGGAGTCAAATGCCTGTCATATAATAAAATTAAAATTAAAAGGGCTGTATTTATTTATTACGCATAAATTAAACTAAAAAAAATTAAAAAGGCAGAGTATACAGAATTCATTATTCGAACAAAGCAAAAAACTTCGGCGTTCTTTGTTTCGGTCCTTCATGCAACTTCACAATTTCAATATACGGTTAAGATCTAAGCTAATTTCTAATCAATTTCTCCCGTAAAGGTTATTGATTCAATTTTGATTTCAATCTAATATTTGTTTCGATTCAGAAGTTTCTGTTATGATTCAGTTTTGATTTCAATCTAATATTTGTTTAGATTCATTCGGATATGTGTTAAGAGATTTATTTGTTTTCTGAGTTATACATATTTTCACCAAATAAGATTATAGCATGTTTAAAGCTAACACAAATTGTGACTTTTAAGAAAAATCCTTACATTATTTGGACTTATGTACAAAAAGTTATAGCCTCATAAAATTATACCAAGAATTTGTCTCTAGAGGACAGATTAGACACTTCATCTTTTAAAATCGTTATGAGGTATCAAATATTGTCCAAAATTCATGAAATTGTTTGGGTTTGAAAGCTAGCATTTGGAACTTATTTTTAGACTCAAGAATCGTTCATTTTGGTTATGTTTTGGTCGAGTTATCATGTGTTGATTTCAGACTAAATTTCTGTCGAGAGAGTGTTCTTCATTTTTGAGTTTGTAACGTTGAGTTTTACCATTTGAAACATGATTTAAACATATATTTAGCCAAGATTCTTAGTGTGTGAACTACTAGCATGTTTATAACAAGAATCTTTGAAAGAAAAGGTTAAGGGAAAGTGTTTCCTTACAAAGCTTTTGGATGAAAAATAAGAAGAAAAAAAGAAGAAGGCTTGAGCTTCCAAATCTCCTAGCTTTTTTTTAAGAGTTCTTGCAAGGATGAAGATGATGAATGTCGATGATGATAATATATGAAGATGATGATATGTTCTTTGTTCTAGGAGGTTGATGAAGATGAAAAACGATACTTGAGAGAAAATTGAGATGGTTAGAGGAAGAGTGTGAGGAGAGTAATGGGGTGGGGTGTCTAGAAAGGTATGGCTTGATTGATGCTTTGTCCCCTACATATTTAAGTGGTTAGGGAACAATAAAGCTTAGGGTTTAATTAGTTATACGTTAACTAGTTGTCTTAGGTCTTTTAACGGTAATTAAAATTGAAGTATTATTTCAAATACTAACTTTCATATTTCTATAACCTTCGTTATGTTTCGATTGGTTATCAAGTTTAATTCGCGAGTTTTCATTGTGTTTGTTACGTTTAATTAAAAACGTGTAAATGTTAATTTTATTTTCCGTAACGTTATGCTTCCAATTATAGCATAATGATATAATGTAAATAACTACTATTTAGTTTCCCAATAGCTTTAGGTTATTCATTAAAAATGTATCACCAACATTCATGTTACTCGGAATCCGTCCGTGTAATTTAAATTAATTACGTATATGAATTGTACCAAGTATTTAGAACAAATATCTACTAAATATAAGCAATGTCGTTTTAAATAAAGGTAAACGTTAATCCTAAGTGGTCGGTTGTCACAGTCATGTGGAACATGTGTATCCTTTTTATCTTGCAGATCATGTAAGAGTTTGGTATACTCCCCATCATACCTACTATACCAGGATAAGATCTCTCCTCAAAAGGTTTCTAACAACTCTGTTAATGAAATGACATCTTTTTCGAGTTGAGAGATTAATCGTTTATTAATATCCATGAGTTGCTTTGCTTTCACATCTAAGGATGGCAACCCATCAATATTCTGTTCCCACTTAATTACTTGACGCATCATTTTTTGGAGGCGTGTTTCTATATCTCGAGATCTAACTTTCCGCACTTCTTCAACAACTTTTTCAGCCCCGTAATGCAAATTCAACTTTCTTAAAAATTTGACTTGCTTTGATTGAGGATGATTTCCATATACACCGCCGTAAGCTTTGACATCTACACCCTCACTCCCCTCCCCTTAATACACAACCTGAAGAAGGGCTCTTTTTTCCATGTTCGCTTGGAATGGCAATGTATATAAACAAAAATATAATATTAGAAAATAACCCTCTCGATGTACACCATAAAACCCTAAAGTTCCTTTTGGTTTTCTTGGAAGCCTAAAAGTTTGGCCTATTGAAAACCCATCATTTGGAAGCTCATGCCTTAAACTATACCTATCATATCCTATATTATATTTATATAACATAATAATATTCGATAAACAAACTTCTCTCATTAAATCTAAATCATTCAAGAATTAACCTAATTAATTGTAATTCTTTGATCTTAATCCATAACCATGTACATGTAATAAGTAGTGTTGGTGTTTATTAATTTACTTAATTACCCTCAAATGCTCCATAATAATGCATTAACTTTCAAATTAAAAGCTTTGACTACTTGCACCACTACAAACAAATTTTCAGTTTATTCTTATCAAAACTATAAATAGATAATAAATAGAAACTATATTAATAATAATATCTATATCATTACATATTTAGTCTGACTTTTCCAAAAAAAATATTACATTACACATTACATATATTAATACAAATTCAAATTTATAGGAAACAATCAAAAATTGTAGGGAGTCAAACGTCTGCCATTAAATAAAATTAAAATTAAAAGGGATGTATTTAGTTATTATGCATAAATTAAATTAACAAATTAAAAAACGCAGAGTATATAGAATTCATTATTCGATCAAAGCAAAAAACTTCAGCGTTCTTTGTTTCAGTCTTTCATGCAACTTCACGATTTCAAATTCAATATATGGTTAAGATCCGAGCTAATTTCTAATCGGTTTCTCCCGTAAAGGTTATTGATTCAATTTTGATTTCAATCTAATATTTCTTTCGATTCAGAAGTTTCTGTTATGATTCAGTTTTGATTTCAATCTAATATTTGTTTTGATTCATTTCGATACGTGTCAAGAGATTTATCTGTTTTCTGAGTTATACATATTTTCACCAAATAAGATTATAGTATGTTTAAAGCTAACACAAAATGTGACTTTTAGGAAAAAGCCTTACATTAATTGGACTTATGTACAAAAAGTTATAGCCTCTTAAAATTAGACCCTTACAGCACACCGCCCCCTCATCTTTAAGCTACGGCTACTTGCATGAAAGCCAACCGCTACAATCCTGCTGCAATAAGAACTCGTTGAGTACTCACTCCTGGACCTGCAAACTAATCTATGTGTACTAAATAATTGTGCATGAACAGTAAGTTGCTCACTTGAATATGTTCACAGTTTACACTTAAAGTCACAGTCAAGCTAAACTCATCTATACAAGCTATTGTCAGACAAGCATGTTGATTTTGAATCAACAAACTCCCCCTTGACAATAGCTGGTAATAAGCTAATTCTTCTCTTCAAGCTTTTGTCATGTTGATCTGCATCAACACTTTTTAAGTAACAAATTTGCTCTTAATTTGTATTGAAAAGTCAAATATGACCCTTACAAAAAATTAACTTCAAGTTTGATATCTCATAAGTTTTGAGTGGAAAATTTTCTCTTAATTGTATTTGGAATGTCATTTATGATCCTTAGAAAAAAAATTAACTACAAATTCGATATTTCATAAATTGTAATCTCATTTCTTCATGTTCATTCTCCATGGTAAGTATCGAGGACTTAAGTGATTGAATCTCTTCTTCCTTCTTCAACAACTTCTCCTTGATCCCATCATCAGGAACAAGATGTCGTAAATTATCTTGTTTCACAAACCTCTTGCCAACAGCCTCCCAAAGCTCACAAGTTGACTTTTTGTTTGGGAATAACATCAAAACGTCTCTTGGTAAGCACATTGTAAGTGCATTATAAGCCTTTCGTTCCATTTTCAAACCATCTTTATCGACATACTTAGTTGTCAAAGATTGACATCTTGATACACTAATTTACCATAATAATAAATAGAGTCAATGCGGACTCCGCCGTGGGAAGAGCCGCTTCTTTCTTGCTTGATAGGGGGGGCTTCCATTCACCAGCGCAGACTAAAAGTGCTCTCCGAACCGTGCTGGATAGTCACCCATCACACGGCTCTCAAACCCAACCTGTGGTGGATCCCGGGTGACAAAGTAAAAGCCTTTGATCCTTTGCCCCATACTTTGAGATGCTCCTCCCCGCCGATCAAGCAGCGTACAGACAATTAAGGATCAGGCTGAGCAAGATAATTCTCAAACCGAGATCTCTAATTTGCATAATCACTTGGGTTCATGAAATTTGGTGGTGAATTTGATGTTCCGATCTGATTAGCAAAGTTCATCTTCGTGTGCATGTCGGAAAAAAACCATGTTCTCGAAAGCTAATTTTCCCTCCAAAATCTCATTCAAACACTTTAAAGCCTAAGAAAAAAAATTTGGAACCAAAAAACTCTTTTTTAATCGAACCACTGAAGGTTAAGTTCGCATTAACAGTAAATATGCAATTAACAAATACGCAGATATACATTAGCTACGTACTTAAACAAGTGCGCAGTAACAGTGCTCCACAAGTTCGCAGACCAACAAGTTCTCACTTTTCAAATTAGTACGCAATATTGACCGTTATTAACAAGTGTGCAGTCTAATAAGTATGCAATCTGACAAGTGCGCACTCAAAAACACGAAGAACCTAGATTCGTGAAAATGATGAATTCACCGTTCAATTAAATGAGTTAGTGGTTCTTTTTTATTAGAATCAATTCTAGAACAACAAAAAGGTCGATTCCTTGTAAATATTGTTCGTAATTCGATCAATTTCACAGAAAACGTGAATGTCCAAACGAACTTCACAAACTCAAACTTTAAATCCAAATTCACTCAAATTAAGTTGTGGAAATGTTGAATTGAATACTCCTCTATCAATAGATCGAACGAATTAACCGGTCTATATCAATCCATATAGCATCCGAATTTCCAGTAATGATGCTCAATTTAACCGCATTTTTGAAACCAAAACAAACCGAAGCAAAAACACTTTAATTTGATCGCTAATCTCTTGTCAAAACCAATCCGAATCACCGATTCGGCTCTAATACCACATGTAGATCCTCCAGATTACTATAAGAAATTGATATAATCACTTACTTCTAGCAGAATCTCAAAGTAAATGATGAATTTTATGACATCCTCCTTAGAGGCCTAGTAATAATCTAGCAATTTCCTGACTTTAAAATTATTTGTCTAATAAGTTAGGAAAATAAATTATCTATTTATTAAGTTTAGTGTGAATAATTAGTCAAAAAGTCAAATGACTTATTGTGTCTAGTAGCTTATTAATTGTTTTAACTTTATACGGTTGATGGTAAAATAAAGTTGTTGGAATCGTGAATGGTTTTTAGGTTCCAGATAATAAATTTAGAAGGGAACTAAAAATTAAACAAATACAGAGTCGGTTCAGGGAGGAGCCGACCTATATTCTCTTTAATCCTCCTGCTCTCTCATTTTGAAAAAAAAAAAAAAAAACCATCAAAATTCAGTTATCCCTATGGTTTTACGATTCAAATCAAGAACAGAAAACCATCAAAATTGAATTTCCAATTCAAGACTTAAGAGTTGTGATCATCACTCTCACCTCTTTCTTAATCCCATGGTAAGTTTAATATCCTTTATAATCTAGAAACATGATTGTGAAGAAATTAATGGATCAAAGGTTATATATGAAACTGGGATTAGAAAGCTTGTTACATCGATCAAGTATTTGAATTGATGTTTTGTGAATTGAAAATTGGTGCTGTAGCAGAAATGTTAGTTGCAGGTCTGGAAACGAAGTACGTTGCCATGTGATTTACCTGATTTCGCGACACGAAATTGCATTGGTCACGACGTGACTCTAGGGTCATCGTGACGCGATTATAAGATGAAATAGCGACGTGATTTTAGCTATTTAACGACATGATTTAATGGGTTTTGCGACATGATTCCCTATATATTGCGACGTGACTGTGAAAAGTTTAACAGTCCAGTTTCTACATTCTTGTTTAAATTGTATGCTATTGTAGATTAACAATAATATTAAATTGGAACTAGGTAACAAAGTTAGTGAGGTATAATTTAATGAACCTGGATACTTGTAAACTTGACATATGATGTTGATGACTTGTATTTCCAGTACATGTGATGTCTAAGTGTTGTATTGATTAAACCATACAATGCTTACTCGTTGATATTATATACTTAAGATAAGTTAAGTTATATAAAATGAGTTACTAACTCATTATTTATTTGTATTCTCATATACGGAGAAGGCTTAGTAATATTAGACTTCTGAGCTTGCGGTTGAGGTAACGGTGAGTGGATCTGTAATCCTCAGTGTGATTTAGTTGTAACAAATTTGGTTACAACGGGTAAACGTATTGTTATCATTTATAGACTGTTTAGTCTGCAATGATATTATTGTTGTTAATAGATTGTTTAGTCTGACATGATTCCATGACGATTATGGACTATGTGATTATGTGATACGTGGCCATTGGGCATTATGTCATATGGAGGTCAGCGTTTAGGTTGGGCTTTGTTGTTATTGTTGGGCATGTTCGGGGGTTCCTTGTACACATAGTTAATAGTAACCATAATATATTGTGTTTACGATGCTTTATGGGATATATTGTGTTTGTGATGCTTTATGTTGTAAACATAATATATTGTGTTTACGATGCTTTATGCGGTAAACATGACATTAGGTGTTTGTGATGCTCTATGCTGTAAATGGGACATTAGGTGTTTGCAATGCTTTATGCTATAAACATGACATTAGGTGTTTGTGATGCTTTATGCTGTAAACAGGGTTGATATGTGTTTACGATGCTTTACTGTATACAGGGTTGCTATGCTAAGTTAGATTGTTGATTATTTATTCACTCACTTATATTTATGCTAACCCCACCATCCAACTTCTTGCAGGTTATGGTTTTGATATGACAGGATGGGCAAGGAGCTTGATTTGGATGGAATGTTTGACCAAGCGGTTACTCTGATATTTTCTCTGGATGAGTCACTGTGTCTTTTGAAATTATATAACACCCAGTTGGATATATTTTGTTTGAAATAGTATATATTTATATGTATACATAATATGTAAAGTAAATTGTCAATGTAAGTTTGACCTGCGCTTCCGAATTGTCAGATGTATAGTTTATAAAAAAAATGGTTCTAAGATTAAGGGGTGTTATAAATTTGTAACCAAAACAAATCAGTAATCAACACACACAAGTAATTAATGATTCTTCCATTTATTCACCAAAGTTGAAATATTACAAACTGATCAGAATAAACTCTCACACCAGCACACAGCTCAGACTTACACTTATGAACACACACAAGCTTGACTTCTACTTATACAAATTACAAACTGAGTACTTATTAAGTACGCACTCCTAGACCCGTGAACTTATCTATGCGTACTTAATAAGTGCGCATAAACAGTAATTTGCGCACTTGAATAAGTTTGCAGTTTACACTTAAAGTCACAGTCAAGCTAAACTCATCTTTACAAGTTGTTGTCAGACAAGCATGTTGATTTTGCATCAACAAATTCCCCTTTGACAATAGCTTGTAATAAGCTAAGTCTTCACCTTCAAGCTTTTGTCACTTAGTATATTAATTCTACATTAACACTTTTTGAGTGACAAATTTTGCTCCTAATTTGTATTGAAAAGTCAAATATGACCCATTAAAAAAAAATAACTTCAAATTTGATAAATTGGTGATATTCACTTTTCCTTAAAAACATGGAATCCTTGTATATATCTACCTAAATATTAATACATATTTTGATAAGTAAAGAGGTAGCAATGGTTTGTAAGACTTTAATCATAAGTCTTGTCACTTAAGAAGTGTCATTTTATCGAAACTTTAAAATTTTCAAGACTTTATGCTTGAATTTATGCAATTTCTACAAGTTATGGTCATATGATTTCAAGCATGCATTGACTTCAAACAGTTTTATTTGAAGTATTGTTTTTTATTGAAAATCGTTTGGTATTAAAAATGATACTCCGAGTTTGACTTTTGAGAGTCAAAGCTTAATTTAATATGATTAATGCTTTAATTTGCATACTATAACCAAAACTAACTCATGCAAGCATAAACTAACGTCATTTTAATCATATTTCAAGCCTAGCTAAGCTAGTTCATGCATTTATAAGCTATTTATTAATAATGATCGTTTTGAACCAGGACTTTAATTTTCAAAGTGTTGATTTGTAGAGTCTAGTGCCTCAGTTTGTCATCCAAGCAACTAACAATTCATCCTAAACATTCAATTCAATTAAAAGTAGGCGACTAATTTCATCAACTTCATCAATCATGCAAATAGGTGACTTTTAGTTTGACTTTAAAATTCAAGCATGCAAATTCAACCCTAAACTAGTCACATTAGTAAATTAGCATATCATAATCATCCAAGATATCAAACTTAATCACAAACACAAAGAATCAACCACCACTTTAGTTAAAACTTTTACTTGGTCATATTTCATAACTTAAAAATCAAAGTATGAGTTATTGAGCATGTAAGCATGGCAAAGTGTTATAAACATGTTCTGACATAGGAATTTCAACATGAAAGCCCCAAATTTGGAACCATCGATTTTATGAATTTCAACAATTGGGTTTTCAGGGCTTAAAGTTGAAGTTTGATGATTTTTACCTTAAATTTGATGGATGGAACTTGCAATTGATCACGCAAATGACAAAGGCACACGAATTGGAGTATAAGGAATGCTAAATGAGAGTTTTCGGTTAAGATTTGATGGTGGTTTTGGGTGGGGGTGGTAAAAATGGGTCATGGCCAAGGGAAGGAGGATAAACTTTTTTGCGTTTTTTTATTAAAAAATTGGTGAGGGTGATGAAGTGTAGGGCCAAGTGTGTGTTTGTACGTATCCTTACAGATTTCCTTTTTGAACGTATGTACTTTACATGACTTGGTTTTATTTTCTAACTTTAATTTTTGTTGTCTAAAAATAATTAATCCTATGGTACCTAAATCTAATTATTACAACTAATCGTGAATTAGTTTCCGTTACAATTTAAAAGAAAATAAGAAACGTGCGAAGTACATGAGAATAAATTATTTTTCAATGTTTTATTTATCTTATAACTACTTTGACTATTTTTGGTGTTTTAAGAATTTTGTTTGTCGTTGAGACTGCGAAAAGTACAACTTTTAACCAATTATAAGTTTCAACTTGCAAATTTCTATACTATGCGAATGTTTTTAGAAAGACATTTTAAAAAAAATTTCTTCTTAATACAGACAAAAATAAACTCTCTTTTTTAGTCTCCCAAAAACGTGCTTGTTTAAAGTCAAGAGCTTTCGACTTTTTGAAGGAATTGTTTATAATTCGTTTGTCAACAACCGCGCGGTGTTGGTCGAAACTCTTCCTTTTGAAAGAATGTTTTGAGAGAAAAGCTTTTTAAAAGTAAAATAATGACATTGAAAATTAAATCGGTTGGGTATCTGTTTTACCTTGAATATATTTTTGTGATTGTGATAACCATGTACAGTTCTGTTATCCTAAATATTTGGATTAGTTGTAATGAAAGAGGTTTACACTGTAACTACAAGAAAGCCCTTAAAGAAGAGCCATGAAATTGCTTTTAGTTTTCTTAAATCTAATTGTTGTTCCTAATAATCTTTACAGGGCTAATGGTGGTTAATAGGCCACTACATATCTTCACTATATATTATTTAATTAATAAACTTCCTGCAGATTTATCCTCACTTTTATTTAAGTAATTATCCAATAATGGAAAGGACCAAAATAATGGCCCATTATATTGGACCATTTTTATAGATATGTTGGCTCATGAATATTAAAGGAATTTTATCTCTACAAATAGCATGCATGCATGAACGTACAGGATAAGAGAAAAAAACACAAAGACCATTTCATCTACTAATCATAGATCAACACCACAATACTTCACAAGTTCCAAATAACAAACACAAATCAATACAAACCCTCTTCGATACCCATAAATTGTTCGGCTCCAGTCATGGATACAGTGTCGTAAAACCGATTATACCCACGTGTAATACGAGTTACCAAATAAGGGAATCGTCACCGGATACAATAATCCTCCCCAAAACCCTCTTATCATCCTAAACAATATACCCATCTACCATGAGTGATACCCACCAACAAGCCCACGTGTACGGTGATAATTTACCGTATTAGTGACTTGCAATTGTACGTATCATTATTTGGCGCCATCCATGGGACCCGAAAACTAAAACTTATAGCAATCTGAATCATATCACCATGACCGAAGATGCCTCACTTACACCAATTCACAACCTCAGGGAAGGTCCAAGCGATCCTGAATTCCAAACGTCATATAAAGTCAGCATGCCAGCAGATACATCTCAAAATCAGACAAACAAAGAACAACCGGCTCACATTCTAGAAGATCCAGTAATGCAGTTTGTAGTCCGAAACTTTGAGCAAATAGATTTATTGTATTCCGCATTTTCCACAAAAAGAAAAGAGGGGATAATACCATGGCAATGGCAATCCGACTCGGAGGAAATACGCGAGGGCCCAATTCCAAATACTGGTGAGGATAATACCCCGATCGACAAATCTCATAAAAAAACTCATGTTGATGCGGTTCTCGAAAACCATGAAGGATCCACAAGACTAAAAACCACAAACACTGCAAACTTCTTCAACGAGCCATTTACTTTCAAAGAGACGGAAAGAAATGTACGTTGTCTTGTGGCCTCCCCATTCACTAGACGAATAAGAGATTATTATATGCCTGATGGGCTTAAAGTACCAACCAATTTGAAAACTTACGATGGGTTATCTGATCCCGACAACCATCTAATGGTATTCATGGGAACCATGGTGTGCATAAACTCCCTGAACCCACCCGGTGTCATTTCTTTCACATTACTGTGAGCGGAGCTGCAAGAATTTGGTACGATAATTGGCCATCAGGAAGTATTGATGACTTCCATGAATTAAGAAACAGGTTTCGTGCTAATTTTCTACAATAGAGGAGATTTCAAAAGACTCAAGTTGAGATCCTTGGGATTCGACAGCGGTCTAATGAAAGTCTAAAAGATTACTTGGAAAGATTTGGCAAAGAAACATTACATATGACCGATCGGTCTGACGGGATGATGACAGGAGCATTCATCAGCGGTCTTCGCCTAGGAAGGATTTTTAAAGACCTCATTGCCTGACCACCTACTTTGATGGAGGATTTATTCACACAAACCAATAACTTTATAAGGGCTGAAGAAGCAAACACAGAAAATCAGCTACGCGAGTCCAAAAGAGGCGTTTCAGACTATGGACATGGTCAAAACCATTGTGATCAACCACGAAGACACAAAGAAAAATATGTCCATCGCCCAACAACTAGAGCCATCGATCGCAGTTATTCTAATAAAACCTCATTCACGCCACTACTCAAATCTCCAGCAGAAATTTACGCCACATCTGAAGGTAAAGCGGCTCTCCGACCTCCGTCAAAAATGTTCACACCTTCACATTGTAGGTACCGAACGAAGTATTGCGAATTTCATGGAGACCATGGGCATGACACGAATAATTGCATTGACTTACGGTGAGAGATCGAGGCTTGTGTCAGGATTGGTTGCTTGAGTCACCTAGCACAGGGTGCACGAACACACTACAGTAATCAAAACCTAGGAACTTCAGGAGGTACAAATAAGGGAAGAAATCAAGGCGAATTGGCACAAAAAGAGAAAGAAAGCTGGAAGCAAAATGAGATTTTAATGACAAGGATCCAAAGGTATTCACACACCGTGAGGGGTAATGATGCTGAAACAACCCCTGAAATCTCGTTCACAAACCAAGATACTATCCCTAAGAAGCACAGTGGGGATGAACCACTATTGGTCAAGGCAAAAATAGGAGGAACTATTGTCCATCGGATTTATGTAGACGAAGGAAGTTCAGCAGAAATAATGTATGATCATTGTTTCCAACGTCTCACGGATGCACAAAAGTCAACAATGCAACCACCAACTACTGTAACACCCCCAAATTCATTGTTTAGCGGAAGAAAGATTTGGGTGTTACTAATCAATAATCAAAGCACACATATATATAGCAAACGACTCTACATGCGTCGTTTTAACAAAATACATTAATATTAAAATGTTTACAACAGTTTGAACTCGTACATAGCTCGTGTTCATAGTATGAGAGATTTAAGTACATAATTAGCTATACAAAATCTAATAATGCAATGAAATCTCTGAAGTTTGCATGGAGACTCGAGCTAATATGCATCCTGAGGGGCAGTCCAAATCTACTGCTGAGTACCTGTGATACATGCTAAAAGGGGTCAGCTAACGCTGGTGAGCTCACAGGTTTTGATATTAAATAATAGTGTGTGAACCGCAAGATTTAAATGTTGAATTGCATCCAGCAAATGATAATAATAGTGTATACAACCATGAGCGCATAGTCTGAGCTTAACTCGAGGGTCGGGTCCCATATAGAGAATTCCGAGCGATGTGCCTCCACGAGTGCCTAATCTACACTCGTCTTCCCAAATATTAGTACGTCTGTTGCAGAGGTTAGCGCAACTAACCCGGACGAGGTGGGTCAATCCTATATGGTACCATATACTAATATTCACGCTACTTTCGTATTACCAGACTATACTGACGGAGGACTTTGGTTTGATTAATTGAAAACAACTCATGTAGTATATTGAAATATGTACTCACGTTCACGTGTTAAAAACAGAGCAATGTATCACACCCCTAGTAAAACAGTAAAAAGAGGGGCCATGAGACTCACCTGAGCCTTGAGTGTTTATCGAAATAAACTTGAATTGATTAGCTGTGAATTGATGTCCGAAGACTTATAACCTGAGGGTGTCCACGATACGCGATGGTTATTAATCGATTTGACATATTAAAAGACTACCTTTGTAGTTGTTTGTCCAACTATAATGTTCAAATTACTACGATTTGGTTGATTTGATTATGTTTTGAAAACGTGTACGACCTGTTGGTGACGGTGTGTAATAATAATTCTCAAAAACATTATTATTATGTTTCGATTCATTTGTATACTTATAAAAATGTGTGTTAACCGTTCTTGCATTGGTTTAATATCATATTAATTAATTATCATCATTTGGTGCCCATTTTAAGTAAATTTCAAAGTGCTGAAAAATGTTGACCAGGGTTGACCGTGAACCGAGATTGCACTGCGAACCGAGTTTGCACTGCAAACCGAGTTTGCACTGCGAACCGAGTTCGCGAACCGAACCGAGATTGCACTGCGAACCGAGTTCATGGTGCGAACCGAGTTCGCGGTGCGAACCGAGTTCGCGGTGTGAACCGAGATTGCGCTGCGAACCGAATTTGCACTGCGAACCGAGATTGGATCTCAGCTCGCGAAATTGGCTGATCAGCGATTTTAAGCTTCAAAAATAAGTTTTTGTTCGATTTTTGGGCGTTTTGATATTTTTAAAAGCTTCTAACATGTATGTTCACACTATCTAAGTAATTTCTAGAAAGAGAAACGATTTCTAGAGAGAGAGTGAGTAAAACCTTACTTTTTGATGAAAATGGAGATGGAGAAAATGAGGAAGATGATGATGATCCTTGGGCTTGTTCTTGATGATGATGATGAACGATTTTTAGTGGTGTTTTCAGTGGTTTCGGCTACTGCGATTTGAGAGCAAAGAGGGAGTTTGGGTGTAGGTGTGTGGATTTGAGAGGAAATGAGAAGGAGAGAGAGATGGTGTAAGTGAAAAATGAGAAAGGAGGGGAAGAGTGGGGGGTGTTGAGCCGGTTTGGGGAGGCCTCCGCTGTGTGGCCTCTCCAACTTTTTAATCCCCTGCATTTGCGCTCCGTGCGGTGTTCGTTTTCTCGGTTGTTTAAACGTTAAATAATTATTTTATTACGTTTAATTATAAGTTTTAAAATACGGATATTTATTCAAGATTATACTTGAAGTATTTCATCAAATACTTAATAATTGAGTTATAATTTGTAACTTTAACTTTACTTCGGTTGTTTGCGCGTTTAACATTTTAGCGCGTAGACTTTGTTCGTATGATACGAAATAGTTATGAAATATTATCAAAATAATATTTGTGATATAATAGTGTTTTTGAATAATGTTACACTATTTAGTAAAAATGTTCACCAACGTCCGTATTTAAATGAATCGAATTGTATTCGATTTAAAGAGCGTACGATTTAATCAAATCGCATATTTGTATATATTCAACAATATATATATAGATACATTAATTAGCCTAACACGGAACTAATTACATGTATTAACAGAGAATTAGGCGCTAATCACTAGTCCTAATTTAGCAGGTGTTACATTCTCCCCCTGTTAGGTTAATTTCGTCCCGAAATTTATCTCGATGTGTCATTTGACGTAGAGTCAGTGAATAACTGAGGACACTTGAGTCGCATTTGGTCTTCCCGTTCCCAAGTGAATTCCGGACCATGCCGCGAATTCCACCTGACCTTAACGATGGGAATACGACTTTGTTTGAGTTGTTTGACCTCACGGTCCATGATTTCAGCGGGTTCTTCAACGAAATGGAGTTTATCATCGACGCGAATCTCGTCGAGTGGGATGATGAGTGTCTCATCAGACAGGCATTTCTTTAGGTTAGAAATATGAAAGTAGGGTGCACGCTGCTGAGCTGGGCTGGCAGCTGCAGTCGATATGCCACGGGGCCTATCCTCTCGAGGATTTCAAAAGGCCCAATGTATCTGGGATTTAACTTCCCGCGTTTGCCGAATCGGATTACGCCCATCCAAGGCGATACTTTCAGGAGTACTCGATCCCCAACCTGGAATTCGAGTGGTTTGCGTCTCACGTCAGCATAACTTTTCTGACGATCACATGCGGCTTTGAGTCTATTTTGGATTTTGAAAATTTTCTCGGTGGTTTCGTGTATGAGTTCAGGACCAGTGAGTTGACTGTCTCCCACTTCGGTCCAACAGATCGGTGATCGGCACTTACGACCGTACAGTGCCTCGAATGGTGCAGCCTTAATGCTGGCATGATAGCTATTATTGTAGGAAAACTCGCACAATGGCAGGTGTCTTTCCCAGTTTGCACCGAAGTCAACTACGCAGGCTAGTAGCATGTCTTCCAGTGTCTGAATAGTTCGTTCACTTTGGCCATCGGTTTGAGGATGGTATGCGGTACTCATGTCAAGCCGGGTACCCAACGATTTTTGGAGTGATTGCCAAAAGTGAGATGTGAAACGAGCGTCCCTGTTGGAGATAATCGAGGTTCGAACACCGTGTCGAGTGACAACTTCTTTGACATAGATTTGTGAAAGGCGCTCCATTTTATCAGTTTCCTTGATTGCCAGGAAATGGGCAGATTTGGTGAGTCGATCAACGATCACCCAAATGGTATCGCAACCGCTCGATGACTTGGGCAGTTTGGTTATGAAATCCATGGCAATTTGTTCCCATTTCCACTCCGGAATGCCGGGCTGTTGAAGTAAACCATAAGGTTTTTGATGTTCGGTTTTGACTTTCGAGCAGGTAAGGTACTTACTAACGTATGTGGCAATTTCGGCTTTCATGTTCGGCCACCAATAGAATTTCTTGATGCCGTGATACATTTTGTCGGATCCCGGGTGGATAAAATATTTAGATTTGTGAGCTTCATCCATCACCAGGTCTCGCAGGTTTCCAAAACTAGGCAACCAGATTCGATTTGAGAAATACCTAACGCCATTAGATTTGACTTCGAATTGCCTATCAACGCCTCATAAGGCTTCACTTTTGACATTTTTGGGTTTCAAAGCTTCAAGTTGAGCAGTGTGAATCTGAATGGCGAGATCATTATGGATGGTCATACTGAGGGCTCGGACTCGAAGTGGTTTCGGCCGTTCCTTTCAACTGAGGGCATCGGCAACAACATTTGCCTTGCCGGGGTGGTATTTGATTTCGCAGTCGTAATCATTGAGTAACTCGACCCAACGACGTTGTCGCATATTAAGGTCTTTTTGGTCGAAGATGTGTTGGAGACTTTTGTGATCGGTGAATACAGTACTTCGGGTACCATAGAGGTAGTGTCTCCAGATTTTGAGAGCGAATACCACGGCCCCTAGCTCGAGGTCGTGAGTCGTGTAATTCTTCTCATGAACTTTGAGTTTTCAGGAGGCATAGGAAATGACCTTGTCTCGTTGCATCAACACGCAACCAAGACCTTGGTGGGAAGCATCGCAGTATACCACGAAGTCATCGGTGCCTTCGGGTAAGGATAAAATAGGAGCACTGCAAAGCTTGAGTTTTAATAGCTGAAATGCTGACTCTTGTTTTTCAGTCCAATTGAACTTCTTTTCCTTCTGAGTCAGTGTCGTGAGTGGTTGAGCTATTTTGGAGAAATTTTCGATGAACCGACGATAATAACCGGCCAATCCTAGAAATTGGCGTATCTCGGTTAGAGTAGTTGGCACTTGCCAGTCTTTGATAGCCTCGATTTTTGATGGGTCGACGTCAATTCCTTGACTATTAACAACATGTCCAAGGAATTGAACGGATTGTATCCAGAATTCACACTTGGAGAATTTGGCATAAAGCTCCTCGTGCTTAAGTAGCTCTAGGATGGTTTTGAGGTGTTGCACGTGTTCTTGCTCGTTGCGCGAATAGATGAGAATGTCATCGATAAAGACAATGACAAACTTGTTGAGGTAAGGTTTGCACACCCGATTCATAAGATCCATGAATACAGCCGGTGCGTTTGTTAAACCGAAGGGCATCACTTGAAATTCATAATGCCCGTAACGAGTTCTGAAAGCGGTTTTTGGAATGTCAGTGTCGCGAACACGTAATTGATGATAACCTGATCGAAGATCGATCTTTGAATAACAGCTCGATCCTTGAAGTTGGTCAAACAGGTCATCGATGCGAGGAAGCGGATACCGGTTCTTGACAGTTAGCTTGTTCAACTCTCGGTAGTCGATACACATTCGGAAAGAACCATCTTTCTTTTTAACAAATAAGACTGGAGCTCCCCAAGGAGAAGAACTCGGTCTAATGAATCTTCTGTCCAGGAGTTCCTGTAACTTGGTGGACAGCTCCTGAAGTTCGAATGGGGCTAGGCGGTATGGTGCTCGGGCTACCGGTGCGGCACTCAGCACGAGATCGATCGAGAACTCAACCTGTCTAGGTGGAGGTAAACCAGGTAGTTCTTCCAGAAAGACTTTGGGAAAGTCTCTAACGATTGGCACATCCTCAAGTCGCTTCTCCTCTGACTTTTTCTCTGTGATGTGCGCAAGGATTGCAGGATAACCCTTTCTGAGAAATTTTTGGGTTTTCAGACAAGATATGATATTTAGTCTCGACCCACCGGTCTCCCCTTGTATGATCAAGGTTCTACTGACGGCGAGAGGGATGCGGACGATTTTGTCATAACAGACGATTTCGGCTCTTTGTTTGGACAACCATTCCATACCAATGATGACGTCGAAACTTCCAATTTCAACGGGCATAAGATCTATCGAAAAGGTTTCGTTGGCTAAGTTTAAAGTGCAATTAGGTATCACACTATCAGTTTCTATGAGTTTGCCGTTTGCTAGTTCTACAGTGTACTTAACATCTAGAGCAACAGGGGCGATGTCAAGTAGGGGGCAAAACTCGTTGGAAATAAAGCTCCTATCGGCACCAGTATCAAATAGAACAGAAGCAGTTAAGTTGTTGAGGAGGAACATACCCGTGACCACATTCGGGTCCTGACGGGCATCCCCAGAATTGAGTACGAAGGCTCTACCCTTAGCATTGTTGTTGTTGTTGTTGTTGTTGTTGTTGTTGTTGTTGTTGTTGGCCTTGTTCTTCAGTTTCGGGCAGTCATTCCTAAAGTGCCCAGGGTTTCCACATTCATAGCATGCTCGGTGTGGTCTGGTGTTATTATTGGTATTGTTGTTGTTGGCGGTGGATCAACAATCCTTGGTGAGGTGGCCATACCTCTTGCAGTTATTGCAATAGGGACCGCAAGGACCTTCATGGTGGCGGTTGCACTTGGAACAGTAGGGCTTGTTCCCTGTGTAACCCCGTCTAGTGTCGGTGGTTGAGTTGTAGGCCTTGATGGTGTCGGGGTTCTTGTTTTGAGAGTTGTTGTGGTTGTCGGACCACTTTCTTTTGAGATGGTTGGAGGAAGAAGTGGGTGGTTCTGGGTCCTCGTTCATGCCCATGAGTTCATGGGCCAATCGGATAGCACCATCAAGGGTGGTCTGGTTTGAGGAGGCGACGTTCCCCCGGACAGGTTCCGGAAGACCGCGGATGTATTTTCGGATCTTGTCGGGCTCGGTGCTCACCATCGCAGGGCGAAGGATGGCAAGTTGTTGAAATCTAACGGTATACCCGTCAATGTCAGTTCCCTGAACCCTTAGGTTCCAAAATTCTTCCTCCAGCTTTTGGAGTTGTTCGATGGGGCAATACTTAGCAGTAAGCATTTTCTTCAGTTCCTCCCAAAGGAGTAGGTAAGTTGCGTCAATACCCACCGACTGGGCATATGAGTTCCACCAGGAGAGGGCACCATCTTCGAGGGTGCAAGTAGAGAATTTGACTTTGTCCTCCTCTGCACATTTGCTGATGAGGAAAACAGATTCCATCTTCTCAAACCATCTAATTAGTCCGATGGCACCTTCTGTGCCCTTGAAGATGTGTGGTTTGCAGTTCTGGAAGTCCTTGTATGAACAAGGTCTGGGTAGAGGCCCATTGGCAGCTGTATCTTCGCTGCCCGGACTGGGTTGTCGGGTAGCCATAGCTTGGGCCACGCTTTGGGCTATGAGTTGTGCGATCTCAGTTTCGCTGAAGGTGAATCATTTCGGTGGCATCTTGCTGGACAAGATCAAGAAAAGACTATGAGATATTTGCGTGAAATTCTGAGATATCACGCATTGGGTGGTGTGTTTGCCATGCTGAGACAAAGCGTTAGAAAGAATGAGGCCTATATCCATATAATACATATATAATATAGCCTAAGATGTTGAGTGAGAGCGAGGCCTATCTATGTATGTATATATATATATATATCACATAATAGCCTAATGTGTCGAACACAGACAAGTTTGAGTCCCGGTTTCTCTCGTGGTTAGAGTCAACTAGTGTATCATGTTCAGTCATGATTCCTTTCGGATCCTACATCATATCCTTTTAATTGTACATAGTTGATCAGGCTATGTTAAATTAAACCAATGCCATGTAGTCACTGAACCTAATCATACTTAATAAGGAATACTGCCTAACGGTCATAGTCTAGGCCCACTAAATGCAACCTAGTTCACTATAACCTTAGGCTCTGATACCAATCTGTAACACCCCCAAATTCATTGTTTAGCGGAAGCAAGATTTGGGTGTTACTAATCAATAATCAAAGCACACAGATATATAGCAAACGACTCTACATGCGTCGTTTTAACAAAATACATTAATATTAAAATGTTTACAACAGTTTGAACTCGTACATAGCTCGTGTTCATAGTATGAGAGATTTAAGTAAATAATTAGTTATACAAAATCTAATAATGCAATGAAATCTCTGAAGTTTGCATGGAGACTCGAGCTAATATGCATCCTGCGGGGCAGTCCAAATCTACTGCTGAGTACCTGTGATACATGCTAAAAGGGGTCAGCTAACGCTGGTGAGCTCACAGGTTTTGATATTAAATAATAGTGTGTGAACCGCAAGATTTAAATGTTGAATTGCATCCAGCAAATGATAATAATAGTGTATACAACCATGAGCGCATAGTCTGAGCTTAACTCGAGGGTCGGGTCCCATATAGAGAATTCCGAGCGATGTGCCTCCACGAGTGCCTAATCTACACTCGTCTTCCCAAATATTAGTACGTCCGTTGCAGAGGTTAGCGCGACTAACCCGGACGAGGTGGGTCAATCCTATATGGTACCATATACTAATATTCATGCTACTTTCGTATTACCAGACTATACTGACGGAGGACTTTGGTTTGATTAGTTGAAAACAACTCATGTAGTATATTGAAATATGTACTCACGTTCACGTGTTAAAAACAGAGCAATGTATCACACCCCTAGTAAAACAGTAAAAAGAGGAGCCATGAGACTTACTTGAGCCTTGAGTGTTTATCGAAATAAACTTGAATTGATTAGCTGTGAATTGATGTCCGAAGACTTGTAACCTGAGGGTGTTCACGATACGCGATGGTTATTAATCGATTTGACATCTTAAAAGACTACCTTTGTAGTTGTTTGTCCAACTATAATGTTTATATTACTACGATTTGGTTGATTTGATTATGTTTTGAAAACGTGTACGACCTGTTGGTGACGGTGTGTAATAATAATTCTCAAAAATATTATTATTATTATGTTTCGATTCATTTGTATACTTATAAAAATGTGTGTTAACCGTTCTTGCATTGATTTAATATCATATTAATTAATTATCATCATTTGGTGCCCATTTTAAGTAAATTTCAAAGTGCTGAAAAATGTTGACAAGGGTTGACCGCGAACCGAGATTGCACTGCGAACCGAGATTGCACTGCGAACCGAGTTTGCACTGCGAACCGAGTTCGCGAACCGAACCGAGATTGCACCCTGCATTTGCGCTCTGTGCGGTGTTCGTTTTCTCGGTTGTTTAAACGTTAAATAATTATTTTATTACTTTTAATTATAAGTTTTAAAATATGGATATTTATTCAAGATTATACTTGAAGTATTTCATCAAATACTTAATAATTGAGTTATAATTTGTAACTTTAACTTTACTTCGGTTGTTTGCGCGTTTAACATTTTAGCGTGTAGACTTTGTTCGTACGATACGAAATAGTTATGAAATATTATCAAAATAATATTTGTGATATAATAGTGTTTTTAAATAATGTTACACTATTTAGTAAAAATGTTCACCAACGTCCGTATTTAAATGAACCGAATTGTATTCGATTTAAAGAGCGTACGATTTAATCAAATCGCATATTTGTATATATTCAACAATATATATATATATATAGATACATTAATTAGCCTAACACAGAACTAATTACATGTATTAACAGAGAATTAGGCGCTAATCACTAGTCCTAATTTAGCAGGTGATATCCCTTCCTTTAACCATGTATGATTATCAGGGTAAAGGTAGCAAGACTATCGAAGCAGAATTCATGATTGTCCGTGCTCCATCACCTTACAATGTGATACTAGGAAGAACATGAATGAAACAACTGGGGGCAATTGACTCTACGATTCACTCGTTAATCAAGTTCCCGATTTCCTCTGGTATTGCCACTGTACTAAGTGAAATATCCTGCATTACAAATTGCATGCACACCTCTTGAAAAAGGGAACGAGATATCAAACCAGTGGAAGAATTTGCAGATAAGAAACCTCCCAAAGAGAGCGAAGAGATTGTCATAAACAACCTCCATCCAGGACAAACGATCTCCATCGGTACCAACATTTCCCCAAGCCTAGCTGTGCAGTTACGAAAAATGTTATGTGATAATTGTGATATTTTTGCATGGTCACCATCTGACATGACCGGAATACCAAGGGAACTAACAGAGCATAAATTGAACATACATCCTCGAACCTTCCCGGTTAGGCAAAAGAAGCGTGTTCTGGCTAAAGAACGTAACGATGCAATCAATCAAGAGGTCACAAAGCTTGTAGAAGCCCGAATACTAAAAGAAGTGTTCTTTCCTAGGTGGGTAGCTAATCCAGTAATGGTCCGCAAAGGCGATGGAATGTGGCGAATATGCATCGACTTTACAAGCTTAAACAAATCATGTCCAAAAGATAGTTACCCGCTACCAGAGATAGACCAAAAAATTGAATCTCTTGACGGTTTCAAGTTTAAGTGCTTTCTAGACGCATACAAGGACTATCATCAAATACGAATGGCAGAAGAAGATGAGGAGAAAACTGCATTTCACACACAGTTGGGAACATTCCGCTATGAAAAGATGCCTTTCGGATTAAAGAATGCAGGGGCAACCTATCAGCGGTTAGTAGATAAAGCATTTGCTAATCAATTGGGGAGAAACATAGAAATCTATGTAGATGATATGGTGATCAAAAGCAGAGATGAAGGAAGCATGATAGCAGACATCGAGGAAACCTTCAAAACCCTAAGGTGCATCAACATGAAACTAAACCTAAAGAAATGTACATTTGGAGTTGAAACAGGTCAGTTTCTAGGGCACATGATCACGGAGAAAAGAATTGAAGCAAACCCTGAAAAATTCAAGCCGTCATTGACATGGTGTCACCTAAAACCGTCTGCGAAGTCCAAAGCCTTAATGGTAAGTTGGCCGCCCTGGGGAGGTTCCTTGCCAAGTCAGCAGATAGATCACTCCCCTTCTTCAAAACACTTAAAGGATGCATCAACAAAAAAGATATCCGATGGAATCAACAAGCAGAAAGTGCTTTCCAAGAATTTAAGTTACACCTCCAATCTCTTCCAGCACTAACAGTACCAATACCCAGGGAGCTATTAATACTCTACATAGCAACTTCTCGTGAAGCAATTAGCTCCGTTCTTATGGCAGAAAGAGAGCAAGTTCAAAAACCAATCTACTTTGATAGCAAAGCGCTAAAAGGACCCGAGGTCAACTACCCAATACTCGAAAAGCTGGCTCTCGCACTCGTGCATACATCTAGACGCTTACGTCGATATTTTCAAGCTCACAAAATATGTGTTCTAACTGATCAACCAATCCGACAAGTTCTACTAAAACTGGAATATTCTAGCAGATTGGCCAAATGGGCAGTTGAGTTAGGGGAGCATGATATAATCTACAAGCCACGCTCATCTATTAAAGGACAAATCCTTGCAGATTTCATAGCTGAGTCACCAACGGACACTACAACTGAAGATATAAAGGCAACATTGCCGCCTCCACTCGATAATGGAACCCCAAGTTGGACACTATATACTGATGGAGCATCTAGTATAGATGGCGCTGGAGCAGGCCTGATATTGACAGACCCTGACGGACGAGAAGTAACATATGCACTTCGATTCGAATTTCATGCCTCTAACAATGAAGCAGAGTATGAAACATTGATTGCGGGTTTAGAACTAGCAACTCGATTGGATGTTAAGAATTTGGAAGTTTACAGTGATTCATTGCTAATCACGAATCACGTAAACGTTACTTACAAAGCGCACGAAGAGTCAATGAAAAAATACCTAGCTAAAGCGAAACACCTGCAACAAAACTTTCAAAAAATTTCAATCACGCAGAGTCCACGTTCAAAAAACAAGCGTGCAGACGCTCTCAGCAAACTAGCATCCTCCTCGTCCGCACACTTAACGAAAAGTGTTCCCGTAGAAGTCATACCGTGTCGAAGCACAGACATCAAAGAAGTAAGCTCCTCAGCCACACAAGAACCTTCTTGGATGGATCCTATTCTTGAATATCTTAAAAATGGAAATCTGCCGACGGATGCTAATCTTGCTCGTAAAATTTGAATAAAAGTGCCCCCAGTACTCCATTAAAAATGACACACTTTACAAGAAGGGTTACCTGACTCCATGGTTGCGATGTGTTCAACCTGGTGAGGCACAATATGTACTGGAAGAAGCTCATTTTGGGATTTGCGGGGCACATGCGGGTGCCAGGACTATAGCCCAAAAGGTGGCAAGGTTAGGATATTTCTGTCCAACAATGTACAAATATGCAATAAAAGTTATCGAAACATGCACAAGCTGCCAAGAACACGGAATCACTCGTCAACTACAGTGTGGCATGACAAGCATATCCAGCCCTTGACCATTCCACAAATGGGGGATAGACTTGGTTGGCCCGTTTTCGGAAGCACCAGGATGTGTAAAGTTCCTAGTAGTCGCGGTTGATTACTTTACCAAATGGGTCGAGGCAGAACCACTAGCAACAATAACAGGCCTAAACATTGTAAAATTTGTGTGGAGGAACATTATTTGCCGCTTTGGGATACCAGGCGTCATCATTAGCGATAACGGGAAACAATTTTCTGACAACCCGTTTCGTGAATGGTGCGAGGAACTCAACATCAAACAAAAATTTACATCTGTAGCGCACCCTCAAGCCAACGGACAGACAGAAGTGACAAACCGAACATTGCTCCAAGGCCTAAAAACACGCTTGAACAAAGCAAAAGGGCTATGGGTGAAAGAATTACCAAATGTTTTATGGGCTTACCGCACCACGGCAAGGACCGGGAATAATTGCACTCCTTTTAGCATGATCTACGGGTCAGAAGCTGTTCTGCCCCCAGAGATTGGAATCCCCACATACCGCATCCAGTCCTTTGATGAAAAATCAAATGACGAAGAGCTCAGATTCAATCTAGACTTACTAGAAGAGCGACGTGAATTAGCTGCATTACGAGAAGCGAAGTACAAACAACAAACAGAGCAATACTATAATCAAAAGGGAAAAGTACAATAAAAGGACTATACTTATTACTCATTCCTATTTAAGGTACAGAACTTTAAATTTTTCAATTTAAGGTATCTAACTTTCAATTTGTAATCAAGTTAGGGACGCGAATTTCACAAATGACGAGTTGTTACCAAATTTCTTTTTTATAAGTAACATATCTATTTAATAAATTAATATTCCTCTATCAATTTTAAAAAATATTAAGTATAATGGGAGATATTAAAGTTGAAAGTGGTAATGAGTTTTTGTTAAATTCTTTCTTCCCACTCAATATTTTTTAAAATTGATCGAGAAATATTAATTTATTAAATAGATATGTTACTTATAAAAAAGAAATTCGGTGACAACTCGTCATTTGTGAAATTTGCATCCCTAACTTGATTACAAATTGAAAGTTAGATACCTTAAATTGAAAAATTTAAAGTTGTGTACCTCAAATAGGAATGAGTGATAAGTGTAGTCCTTTTATTGTACTTTTCCCTAATCAAAAATTAAGAAACAAACAGCTCAAAATTGGAGACTTTGTAGTGCGAAAAAATGAAGCAAGTAGACAAGAAGGCCAAAGGAAGCTACGGCAAGATCATCCCACATACATGGCATATTAGTAACCTACGCAAGTTCCTATTTTAAATCTAGTACTGTACCATTCTGTATTTTCCTTCAATAAGTGTATATTCTCACATAAATAAAAGGAAATGTTTGATGAAAACCGCATGACATCGGAATAAAATAACCATCTTGGCATCAAGACATGTCATTTACAATCATTGGCTATCTAAACTCGAAATAGCATGTATATAAACAAAATGCGACCAGGTCTCGACATCAAATGGGATCATACGAAAATCGCAAAGAAATCCCGCCATTAAATGGGATAAACAGATTATTCGCTAATCTTGTGTTATAACACTGGACGTTCATTTGTAAACACCAAATACACGTGCAGTACTGCACGAAAATTTGCAACCAAGAAAATCGCAGTACAAGAAAACTCATAATGGGGTTTATACGCGATTAAATTCGAGTATCACTATATATATATATATATATATAGTGGGGGGAAGCATTTTTTTTGGGGGAAGTAGGGAAGTGTAATATTCATCACGGAGCATCTTAACTTCGTCAATACATTTGTCGAAAATTAAAAAGTGAAAATTAATAAATGTTGATCAAAATGGATGCTACGAATGTTAAGCTTCCATGATAATTTCTTTTTCTAGGCTATAACATTAATTGATAAATTTTAAATCCCAAATCGTTAATGTTCATCGTGGTGAATGTTAACCTAACATTCATCACGATGAATGTTGAAAGAAAATTAATGTTATTTTTTAACATTCTTCGTGATGAATGTTAAGTTAACATTTACCACGATGAATATTAACGTTTTATTGAATAAATATTCATAAAATAATATTATGACTTAAAATTGACTTTCATCTGTTAATATATTCTTTATAGCATTGATCTTGATTACTATATACGAGTAAATTTAATTTTATCTTTGATATTTGTATTGGCAAAGTTAAAATGCTCCGTGATGAATATTACACTTCCATACTTCCCCCAAAAAATTGCTTCCCTCTTGATCCTTCCCATATATATATATATATATATATATATATATATATATATATATATATATATATATATATATATATATATATATAGTACAAACACGTACTTAAAGGTGGGGTATCGTTAGACAAACAATACAATTCGATCTTAAACTAAATATATATCTGTATATACATGTACATGTATAGAACACCAAACCAAATCAACTAATATATAATCAACTAATATATATATATATATATATATATATATATATATATATATATATATATATAATAATAATAATAATAAATCACCAAATACCTAATACTATATATATAATTTGTCAAGTTGCCAATATTAATTGATTACTCATGTACCCATCTACATTAAGTACAACTGGCACATGGCAATCACTAGCATCTATTACAAAACAATCATACATGTTAATTATCAATTGATCAAATCCCAACCCAAAGACCCGATTGGGCTAACCAAGTATCCAACGACAGACTGCATGATTCCTACATGTAAACATCTTAAATGTACAAAATAGCCTTCTTATATTCTTAAAGAAAACTTCCAGTTGAAACCCACAGTACATACAACCGGTTACTGACATATTATAGATAGGCTACATAATGCCAATTACGACTACAACATCACCAAAAAACATAGGCAACACCAATGCCAAAAAAAAAAGAGATGACTACATCCCTGCATTTTAAAACCATGAAACTAACAAAGTTAGTTATTTTCTTTTTCACATACTGTTAATAAAGCTGACTAGTAGACCCCTCGGTCAAACTCCTTTCCTCGCAACCCAGAATTTGACGAAGCAACATAGGAGACAAGTTAGGAGACTTTGTTGTTTCATCAATACATTGCCATTCAGTTGACTTAAACACCCTGAAAGCATCGTTGACCTTTCGCGACATCTGAGGATCATAACCCGGAAGAAGGCGATTTGCCGCATTGGGCAACAACAGATCCTGTACATCACGACCCATGATGACGAGTAAAACTTTGGATAACTCACGAACAAATTCCTCGCTCCATAAAAACCTTCGAACCATTAGACCAATGGCATGACACATGACCCAACTCAAATCCTTCCCCATTTGACCATTCCCATTAGTAAGAACAATCACTGTATTTTTCAAATCGTCTATTGTCAACTCATACCCAAAATTTTGTTGCCTGAGTTCTTGGTTTTCAACTCGAAGGCGATTATTCTCATTAGTTAAACCTTGATTCAATGACTGACACATTAAAAGGGCAGCTGAAGCCTCCTGACTTTTATTCCAATACTCATCAACTAAGTGAATTAGTTCATCATTCGATGCAAGCAGGGATCGATTTCTTTCGCTCGACTCCAAAAAACAAGCTGCTATACTACGACCAGACCCTTGTGATCCGGTGTAAACCTGCTCAGCTAACTGATTATCATTTAGCACAGGTAGTTCATTATACGTACCTTGATGCCCATTTCCAAATAGCATGCCCGTCGCTACTTGGGGCACCAGTATAGGCTGCTCGCAAAACAAAGGAGGCCCAACATTGTTCCTGTAACTACTCAAAGTCGACATAATTTGGCCAGACGAGGTCTGACCCAAAGGACTCGTAGTAAAACAATCTTCAAAAGACATCACGTCACCAAACAAAACACTATACATAAGGTCATCTTCTGACCCACTAGCAGCATGTACGTTCGAAGTATTATGGCCGATGGGCAAACTCTGTTCTATGAGAATTTCAGGACCCCGAGCCTCCAAACTAGGTTCATTAATGAGCCCCAACACGTTTTGTACGCCACCATGTTGGAATGGCATATCACTCAAATCCGCCTCTAAACTACCTGCTGCCTCGGTCGCAAAACCGTCACTCTTATAACAAACCTCGCTATCAACCACCGTAAGAATCCTCTTCTTCAAAGGCAAAAACAGCTCACCTCCTATCAGCAAACCTTCAGAAGCCGTTGCATTATCCCGTTTTCCTTGCCTCGGTGACACAACATTTTCACCTGTACACTCCATTCCAGTAACGCATTGGGCCGAAACAGGGACTGTTGACCCCCCACCCCCCCCACCCCCCTCCCCCCCTCTCTGTATTACATCAGCAACGAGGGAAGGATCTTGAACCAAATAGCTCAACAACCCGACATCTGTAAAAATTGATAATAATAGTATTACAACAAAATATATACATAAATATATATATACCATTTAAAATCTTCTATTGGCATATGATTACCTATCTCCCCTGCCACATTCTTGCACCTGTCACTACTCATCCTCGCTTCCTTTAAAATAATTTGCGGGAAGTCACGGTCATACACTTTATATCTCCCTAACAAGTTAGCTGATGTCCGCAACACACGTGTCAGATTCGGGCATGTATCACGCGTATCAACCCTCATAGAACACCATTGCATTGGAGGAAACACACTTTTGTTTACCCAGAAAAATTTAGAGTGCCAGCCACTGATAAAAGTCTTAAAACCAGTGGCAATGACACCTCGACGTTTTCGTACCGAAAAATTAAACCACTCGCCACAACTAGAAATACAATAAAAATAACGAAACAACTCTATGTCTGGTTCTAAGTGAAGAGCGTTACAGAGGAGCTCGAAACACAAGATCTTACGATATGCGTTCGGATATATAGAGTTGTGAAATATGAACACCATACTGTACTAAAATTTTGGAGAGCAATGAAGAAAGTGGCAGACAAAGACCAGCCTCCAGAAAATCTAAATACAAGCCAACCATACCATCAGGAGCATTCATGATACTTTTGTTCTCCTGGGGGCTTGCATATTTAAATCATCACCAAACTTATACTTATCACACAATAACGAAACAGAATAAGGTGTCAATGTTGAGAAAGACTTGTGAATGTCTTGAGGCTTCATTAAAACTAAACACACAAAAAACAGGAACAAGAAAATCAAGGAAAGGAGAACTGACTTGAAGCAATAAACCCTACATGGAAACCAGAGGACTGAGTAAAGGAAATTATCAGCAATAACAGATAGATTCTTATGTAAGTTGAATAATATATGATTAGCTAAACCTAGGTTTGCCGCCCACCTATTGCTTTTCTAACCAAAAGCTTCAGATACCTACGTCAGTTGAAAACACAAGTTATGTAAGTAATAAGACCACGCATACATGACTTGTACATCATGTGCACATGGCCTGAGGGACTTAATAGGCCACCACATATATCAGTATATATTCCCTCCCTCCGTCCCATTATAAATGTCCATTTTAACTTTACATGTAGTTTTAGGATTCATCACTATCTACAATTTTCACCAATCAAATACTATATCCACCCATTAAAATCTTTTTTGATTGGTTAAATATCAAAATGGACACTTATAATGGAACATCCCAAAATAGTAACATGGACATTTCAAATGGGACGGAGGGAGTATTATTTAATTAATAAACTTCCTATAGATTTATCTACACTTTTATTTAAGTAATTATCCAATAATGGAAAGGACCAAAATAATGGCCCATTATATTGGACCATTTTTATAGATACGTTGGCTCATGAATATTAAAGGGATTTTATCTCTATAAATAGCATGCATGCATGAACGTACAGGATAAGAGAAAAAACCACAAAGACCATTTCATCTACTTTTCATAGATCAACACATAATACTTCGCAAGTTCCATATAACAAACACAAATCCATACAACCCCTCTTCGATACCCATAAATTGTTCGGCTCCAGTCATGGATACAGTGACGTAAAACCGATTATACCCACGTGTTTACAAGTTACCAAATAAGGGAATCGCCACCAGATACAATAATCCTCCCCAAAACCCTCGTATCATCCTAAACAATATAACCATCTACCATGAGTGATACCCACCAACAAGCCCACGTGTACGGTGATAATTGTCACACCCCCAAATTCGCTAATCGTGGTTAACGGAAGCATTTGGTTAAGTAGGGGGTGCTGACGTATACATTGTACAAAGACACATATCAGAGCATATGATTACAACAGAACATATATATTAAGATGCCAAGAGTAATAGTTACAAAGTTTTACGATTCATCGAATCGTACAAATGTAAAAATAGTTAAGTTGTACAAAAGTAGATTTCGTAAATATGACTAAATCAGTTTAGTTATATAAAAAGAAATCCATCTGTTTCAAAATGGCATCCTAAACTCTTCGTGGGTCGTCTAGAGTTCCATATGTGCAGGCGGTTCTTACGTGCAGCTAATTCTCTGAAAAACATAGTAAAAGTCAACAACGAGGTTGAGAGAATTCACATGTTTTAAGTTTGTAAGTTTGGTTGATAAGTTCGATGCGTTCTCAAATAGTTATTGCCATAACCGTTAAGTTAAGTTCAGTGGAACGTTATCCAAATATAGTTCAGTTGGGATGTTCCCCAAAGTACAGTTTAATTGTTTATAGGAAAATACGTATCCTATTATTAGTTTGGTGGGTCCATGTCAGTAGGATCCAGTACCCATGTCAATAGGGTTCGAGTAGTAGGGAGTGTCAGTGTCCCATGTTCAATAAGTATAATGGATCCATGTCAGTAAGATCTAGTGCCCATGTTAGTAGGGTTCAAATAGTAGGGAGTGTCAGTGTCCCTTGACCCATGTCAGTAGGGTCTGGTCCATGTCAGTAGGACCCATTAGTTGCTCAAGAAGTAGAGACTTTGTACGTGTATCCAAGACGTAGGGACTTCTCAATCAGTTTAGTAAAAGGTGTTGCTGGTTGTTCTCCAGCGAATTTCCAAGTTGTAATAGTTTGTAAATGTGAAAACGTTATTTCATCAATAACAATTCGTTATAAAACTTATCAGCATTTTATAATTTGTTTACACCCCTAGTATGCAAGTATCTTCAGTATAGTTCAAAAGTACTCTTCATCGTTCGAGTGAAACATGTATACAACCGTGTAGTCATGGCAATCAGTAGTAATATGTAACACCCGTCAAATTAGGACTAGTAATTAGTACCTAATCAGTTATTAATACATGTAATTAGTTGGTTTTAGACTAATTAATGTATCGAAATATATATATTTTTGAATATATACGAATATGCGATTTGATTAAATCGTACAAGTTTCAAATCGAATGTAATTTGGTTCAAGTAAATACGGACGTTGGTGAATCAATTTTATTAAATAACATAAAGTTATTTAATAACGATATCATACCCAAAAATATTATTTTGATAATATTTTAATTACATTTCGTATCGTGTAATAAACGTCAACGCGACTTAGACATTTAACACACAAACAAACGAGATCATTTAAGTTATTAAGTATTTGGTAAAATACTTCAACAAAAATAATGAATAAACATTTGTATTTTAAAACATATATTTAAACGTATAAAATAATTATTTAACATTTAAACGAACACCGCACGGAGCGCAAACGCGGGGATTAAAATTCGGGAGATCCCCCTCCCTCTTTTCCCCAAAAGTCAGCCAAAAAGGGGGTGAGGTCATGTAACACCCCCAATTTGTTGATTTTGATTAGCGGAAGCATTTAGTTAAGTATGGGGAGTGCCACAATACACAGTACATGCATACGTATCAGAGCTTATGCTTACAACAGAACATAATATATTAAGATGCCAAATATAATAGATACAAAGTTTACGATTCATCGAATCGTGTAAGTTGAAAAGTATTTAAGTTACAAAAGTAGATTTCGTAAATATGACTAAACAACTTAGTTATATAAAAGAAATCCAGTTGTCAAAAGTTGGCATCCTATTCCTTCGGGGTCGCCTACGTTCCATGTGTGTAGGATGTCTTACATGCAGCTAATTCCCTGAAAAACATAGTAAAAGTCAACAACGAGGTTGAGTGAATTCACAGGTTTTATGTTTGCAAGTAGTTGAATCAAGTTTGTAAGTGCAGTTGTTGAAACAAATACGTTCACAAATAGTTATTGCCATAATAGTTAAGTAAGCGTTTTGTGGAATGTTATCCAAATATAGTTCGGTTGGGATGTTGCCCAAAATACAGTTCGCATGGGATGTTACCCAAAATACCGTTTACAATACGTTGCTGGTCGTTCTCCAGCGTTTTCAAATCAGTATCGGTCGTTCTCCGGTCAAAAGACGCACGGGTCGTTCTCCCGTCCAAACTCGGTCAGTCGTTCTCTGGCAATAAATACTGTTGGTCGTTCTCCAGCGAAACACAGTACCGGTCGTTCTCCGGTCAAAAGACGCACGGGTCATTCTCCCGTCCACTTGGCCAGTCGTTCTCTGGCACTAAAATACGTTGCTGGTCATTCTTCAGCGTTTACATAAAAATACCGGTCGTTCTCCGGTTTACCAAACAAGTTTAACAAGTTTATAGTATGAAAATGTTATTTCATAAATACCAGTTTTGTGTAAGAGTTCAACAGTTTACAGTACTCTAATCGTTCGAGTAAAACAAGCATGATAACAATCATGTAAGCAAAAGTAGTTATGGCAATCAGTAAAGCAGTTGACTATGTTTCTCACCCCAAGTTGAAAGCAGTAAAACAGTTAAAAGTGGGGCTGTGAACTCACCTGTTGAGCTAAGTAAAGTCGCGAGCACTAGCAAAGCCTAAATCCACGTAGGTCACTAACTACCTAAGCGTAGGAATAATCATATAAGCTATTGGCTAACAGTTTAACCATGTTACTCGTTTATTCATGAAAGATCCTTGTTTATTTTGTAAGTTCGACACGAGACGTCGGTGATATTTTGTGAAACATTTCAAGGTGTAATTTATTGTTTCATGGTGTTTCATAAGGTATGAAATTGTGTACGGGGGTCCGGGGGCAGCGCCCCTGGTAGCGGGGTCCAAGGGGTGGCAACTCCTGGCGGGGTCCAAGGGGCAGAGCCCCTGGCTGGGGTGAAAACGCGTTCGAATTCCAAATTCGGAGTAAAATCAAGTGGTAATATATGGTTCCGACACTTAGTGAAAAACATGTGTTTTTAAGGTTCTGAGTTTTGCGACGTAAGTATTGTGTCGCTAAAAAGTTCTGCGACACAAGGGTTTGTGTCGCATTCCTGCGACATCCGCAATTACATGCGACATAGGCATTTGTGTCGCAAATGCTGCGACATAATTAATTGTGTCGCAAGTATGCGACATAGGATAATTTATGCGACACAAGGCGTTGTGTCGCATAATGCGACATAAAAATGGTACTGCGACACAAAAGCTTGTGTCGCACTACGGTTTTCGGTCCCGTGCCACACAACGCGCTGTTCGATGAAAAATCTTAATTTTCAACCCAAAAACGTTTAGATCTTTCATATAATGACTTGTAACATGTTTGTATACTATAATAACAAAGGAAAAGTGAAAGAAAAGTGATTTTTCATCCCAAATCGAGTGAAATCCGAAAGTTAGGTGAATGGATGAAGATGGTGATGATAATGGTGTTCTTGAGCTTGAATCTTGAAGATGAAGTTGATGATGAGTTTTGTTGTTGTTGTTGGTCCGAAAATACAAATAAAATGGTGATGATTTGGTGATTTTTGGTGGGTGATTTTGAGAGAGAAATGGTTAGGTGTTTGTGTGTGTTTTTGATGAAATGAGGTGAAGATGAAGAAATGAGATGGGTGGGGTGGGGTTGTGTTGGCAGATTTTTGGGGCCAAAGGGAGGGGATTTTTGCCCCAAATTGGTGGTATTTAGCCCGTGTTCGTTTACCCGATCGTTAAATGTTAAAATATTTTAAATTGGTAAATTTTTAAGTACGTATACGAATATATTTTTACTATAGATATTTTATAGAAATAATTTAGTTGAGTTATAAAATTATAACTTGTTTTATTTTTGTTTTACGGATGTGTTTCGAGTTGTTTCAGTTTACACGTTACAAAATACTTTGTAAATATTATCAACATAATATTTAATAAATGTTAATGTTGTTTAATAATTTCATCTAATTTAATAATTTTGTTCACCAACAGTCGTATATTTTTGTCGCGTTGTTAAAATCGTTCTGTACATAATTACATTAATTATGAATTGTAATACCACACGTATTAACTAGTTGGGCTTTACTAGACTTACCTCTAAAATGCGTTGTGAATTCACTCAAAGTTAGGGAATTAGCATAAAATGCAAATGTTTAGTGTACGTAATCACGTTTAAATTTGCGGGGTGTTACAGGTCACCACCTCCCCACCCCATTTTTCACCTATCCTCTATCTCTCTATCATCTCTCTTCTTTCTTTTCTCTCTAATCTCACCACCACCACCACCACCACTTAAATTCACAAATTAACACCCTAAACCACCTTAAAACTCGAAGCCCATTTGGAGAAAAACGATCACCACGCAATGATCTACAACCCCATCTTTTTGGATTTTCACGGCGTTAACTTCGTAAGTTTCCGACAAATCCCGACACCTCTCGTTTTCTATTGTTTTCGCCTTATAATTTTTTATCTAAGTTTAAAATGTCCATATAAGGGTTGGGTAAAAGTGTCAGGTCAAACGGAGGTCGAAAAACAACTTTTCGGCTCATTTTCCGGCCAACAGCGTGTTATGTCGCAGAGGCTCCAGGCCACCTGCGACATAAGCTGTTATGTCGCTAAATCAGACCTTATGTCGCATATAGCGACATAAGCCACTATGTCGCACTAATCACGGATGTCGCATATAGCGACACAAATAGTTATGTCGCAGAAATTACGGACGTCGCATATAGCGACACAACGCCCTACGTCGCATTAAATTGCGAAGTCGCACTTAGCGACGCCATGACCAATGTCGCAGTCATGACCTGCGACATAACAACCTACGTCGTACACAATGTCGCAGATGACAGAACCTAGAAAACTCAGATTTTACTAAGTGTTGAGACCTGAAATTTTATCACTTGATTTTGCCCAAATTCAAATCTCAGATGCGTTTTTCACCAAAGCTCGACCCCAGCCAGGGGCTCTGCCCCTTGGACCCCACCAGGGGTTGCCACCCCTTGGACCCCGCTAACCAGGGCGCTGCCCCCGGACCCCCGTCATTAACGGGCTTCGCCCTTACCTTAGGGTCATGAGTAACAGTGTTACATCTAAACTTTCACACAAGGTGTTAAACTTGTATAACATCAAACAGGAATGCGACACGACTTCTAAAACACATTGGAACTTAATTTTAGGTATAACACTACAAAATTATCAAAATAATAATGTGGGTTTATTATTACAAACAATCACCAACGGGCCGTACACATTTTCAAACACTTAGACAATCAATCAAATTGTAATCATTTGGACATTCTAGTTGGACAAACAACTACAAGGTGGTCTTATTAGATGCCTTCACATGTTTATAACCATCGCGTGTCGTGGACACCCTCAAGTTATAAGTCTTTGGACTTCGATTCTTGGCTAATCAATCTCAGTTTATTTAGATAAACTCTTCAGGCTCATGTGAGTCTCATGGCCCCTCTTTTTACTGTTTTACTAGGGGTGCGATACATTGCTCTGTTTTTAACACGTGAACACGAGTACATATTTCAATATACTACATGAGTTGTTTTCAACTAATCAAATCAATGTCCTCCGTCAGTATAGTCTGGTAATACGAAAGTAGCGTGAATATTAGTATATGGTACCATATAGGATTGACCCACCTCGTCCGGGTTAGTCGCGCTAACCTCTGCAACGGACGTACTAATATTTAGAAAAACGAGTGTAGATTAGGCACTCGTGGAGGCACCTCGCTCGGAATTCTCTATATGGGACCCGACCCTCGAGTTAAGCTCAGACTATGCGCTCATGGTTGTATACACTATTATTATCATTTGCTGGATGCAAATCAACATTTAAATCTTGCGGTTCACACACTATTATTTGATATCTAAACCTTGAGCTCACCAGCATTAGCTGACCCATTTTAGCATGTATCACATGTACTCAGCAGTAGATTTGGACTGCCCATCAGGATGCATATTAGCTCGAGTCTCCATGCAAACTTCAGAGATTTCATTGCATTATTAGATTTTGTATAACTAATTATGTACTTAAATCTCTCATATTACGAACACAAGCTATGCAAGGGTTCAAACTATTGTAAACCTTTTAATATCAATATATTTTGTTAAAACGATGCATATAGAGTCGTTTGCTATATATCTGTGTGCTTTGATTATTGATTAGTAACACCCAATTTAAGCTTCCGCAAAATATTAAATTTGGGGGTGTTACATAATAGTAGTCTATATTTTTCACCCCAAGTTGAAAGCAGTAAAACAGTTAAAAGTGGGGCTGTCAACTCACCTCGTGAGCTAAGTAGTGAGAGCTAGCAAAGAGTGTGCCAAGCCAAGTTCCTAATGTTCTAAACGCAAGAGATACCAATATAAGTAGATGTCTCGCAAGACCATCTAGGCTAGTTGTCTACACAACTAGTTATGTCCAAAATTTATTTAATCCTTTGTTTTAGAAAACATGTTTGGCCCGTTGGTGACGGTTGTAATAATAATTTCAAAGTATTGTTATTATGTTCAAATCGTTGTATACTTGGATGACGGGGGTCTGGGGGCAGCGCCCCTGGTAGCAGGGTCCAACGGGTGGCAACCCCTGGCGGGGTCCAAGGGGCAGAGCCCCTGGCTGGGGTCGAGCTGCCAGGTCAGCTTGAAATTTTTTTATTTATACTTATATTGCTTTAATAAAAACGCATTGGAAAATTCAATACGCAAGTTTCAGCTCGCAAATTCAGTTCGCGAGTCTCAGTTCGCAGGTCAGTTCGGTTCGCGAGTCAGTTCGCAAAGTCAGTTCGCAAGACATATTCAACTCGCAAGTCTCGTCTCGCAGCTCAACTCGGTTCGCAGGTAAGTCGGTTCGCAAGTTCAACTCGCAATTTGAGTTTCAGTTCGCAGATTCACTTCATGAAGGTCAGTTCGCAGGACGAACTACGAACTAAGATGGTTCAATTCGCAGGTTGAATGTATTTTGAACTTTAAAAATGCATTTTCGCTTAGTTTTTGGACATAATTTCATTATGTAAACACTCTAGCATGTAAATATAAGCTTTGTAAGTATTTTAAAAGAGTTATAACGTTTCTTACCTCGAAATGAAAATCGAAAAAGATGGAGGTGTAGAGCTCGAGATGGTGATCAATTCTTCATGAAGTGGCTTAGTGATTTTCTGTGTTTTTGGTAACGAAAATGGTGGCTTTTGGGGCTGTTTCGGTTCGCCAAAAAGGAGAGAAAAAGAGGGAAAAAGTTGGTGGTGGTTTGTGTGTTTTTGAAGAAACGAGGGGAATGGGGGAAAAGATGAGGTGGTATGGGGGGAAGGAGAGGGCCAGTTGGGGTGGGGTCCACCTGAGTGTGGACTTCACCCATTTTGTTCCCGAATGTTTTGTCCCGTGTCTCACTCGTTTAGCCGCTCGTTTTTTTTATAATATGCTTTATTATTTAAACGTAAGTTTTCTGCGCCGATTTAGAATGAAATATTTATTAAAAATACTTAAAAATAAATAAATAATATGTAAAGCGTTTTGTCGGGTTTCGTTTAATAGTTGAGATAATTTGTTCATGTTTTTCGTGTTCGGTTCCATTTTCGTCAAAGCGTATTACCTAAAGTATATTATCTCAATAATATAAAATAATTAAATTTTCGTTTGGATAAGATCCTCATTATTTATAAAAGTGTCACCAACATCTAAGTTAACCGCGTCGGACTCGATCCAATAGTTTCGCGCGTAATTATAAATAACTACGAAAATAGTAATACATCGCGTATTAAATAGTTAGGCTTTGCTAGACTTATCTCACAAAAGTAGTGTGAATTTACTTAAGTAGGGAATTAGCCTAAAATGCAAATGTTTAGTGTACGTAATTGCGTTCAAATTTACAAGGTGTTACAATAATAAACCGTATTAGTAATTGTACGTATCATCAGTGGTGGAATTTACAAGATGGCAGAATTTTCTTAGTAAAGGTGTTGTCATCATTGATAGATTTGAAGACCATACAACACGGCGATGTGGCGACTGAAAGAAGACACGTCAGTTTGGTCGATCCCTTTGAAGATTTAAGTTTTTGCTTGAACTTTGTAAGGATACTTTGGGCACTATGGAAAAAGATATTTAACTGGTGGAAACTAGGAAGGTCAATTTCTTCTCAACTCTGGAATTTTACAAACATATACGTAATATCTTTTTAACTAAACATGGTTCGATAATGTGGCGAGCAATTGTGTGGGTGACCGGCTATTATATTTTGGAGAACAAGAAAAACAAGGTTTAAGAATCAAATACTTCGAGCGGATCAACTAAAGAATGAAAAATGATCAATTGCGACAGTGGTTGCATACACCTTGTTGTTCTTTATCTGCTACTACTGGAAGTTAAGTAAATAAAGAGCTTGAGTTTTGGGTTTGGGTTGTGCATGTATAAGAAGCGTGTGACTGCACGAAGTTGTTTCTTTTTTGGGAACAATTTCGATCACAAATGACGTTAGGTGTACTATGAGATTTGACAAAGATTAATGCGTAAAGTGAGGTTTATTGTGTGAAATAATAAGTGTGCATAATGATCTGCTAGCTACTCACTTGCAGGCAATACAAAGGTGAGGTTTATTTTGTAACAATATATTTGTTTTTCTAAAAAAAGACTAAGGGCACTCCCATCGGGTACGTCGCACCGTCGTCGATTAAACCGGCGCCGATGCCAGGGCCTCGTCGGCCATCGCCATCGGTTGCTCCCTTCGGTTTGGCGACGAGAGAAACGGGTGGGGTGTGTGGGGCCCACTTGGTTTTTTTCTTTTTTATTAAAAAAAAAGTTACCGTTTGAAAAAAATATTTTTTTTTCCAACGGCTAGGAGACCGTTGGTGCTTTTTTTAATATATTCTTTTTAAAACCCACTTTTTCACCTATAAATACACACCCTCTTTTCCAAACAATTCACACCAACTTTCATACAATTCATTCTTCACAGTTTTTTATACACTTTATCACTTTCATATTTTATAAATGTCTTCCGATTTCGATCTCGAAGATTTATAAGTGCTTAATGACATTTTTTATCCAAATTACGCGATCAATGTTATTAACGTCGTATCCTCCGAATCGTCCGACGATGAAGATGAAATTCCAATTCTGAGAGCTCCACGTCATTACTTTCCGAGAAATCGTGAAGCAATGGGGCAACGTTTGTATATGGACTACTTTGCCGATGACCTAACATTTCTGACGGATATATTTTGACGACGCTTTCGAATGAGTAAGCCATATTTATCCGTATATGTCAAAGTATTATATCATATTCACAAGATCTGGTACCGGAATATTTTCAATACTTTCATCAACGTATTGACGCAACCGGTAGATCCGGTTTTAATGTTTTTCAAAAACGCACTTCCGCCACACGTCAAAAGGCGTATGGTTGTGCGGCGGATCTGTTTGATGAATACTTGCATATGAGTGAACAAACATCATATTTGTGTTTGGATAATTTTTGTAAATGCATATTTCATTTATACTCTACGGAGTATTTAAGGAAACCTTCAATACAATATGTTCAACGTTTGCATCAACGACATGCCGAGTTGCACGGTTTTCCGGGTATGCTCGGAAGCATAGATTGTACGCATTGGCCTTGGAAAAATTGTCCAGTTGCATGGCAGGGTCAATACACTAGAGGTGATCAAGGTCGTCCCATAATCATGCTCGAGGCGGTTGGGGCTAACGATTTATGGATTTGGCATGCTTTCTTTGGTCCGGCTGGGTCGAGCAACGACATTAATGTACTTAATCAATCGGATTTGTTCTCCGATTTAATGCAAGATAGAGCTCCCCAAGTTAACTTTACGGTTGCCGGACAAGAATTCACCAGAGGATATTATCTAGGGATTGCGATCTATCCAGAGTGGGCGACTATTGTAAAGTCATTTAGGCATCAACTAACTGAAGCCGAGTCTCCCTTCAAGAGATATCAAGAATCTGCAATGAAAGATGTGAAACGAGCATTTGGTGTGTTTCAAGGCCGTTGGCAAATCATCAAGAACCCGGCTAAACCATACAACACCAACAAGATAAAAAGAATCATGTACACTTGTGTGATTCTACATAACATGATAACTGAGGACAACGGGTGAAATATGTGTCAATTAGAAGAAAATTATCCCTCTGATCTGGCGAACAGACCAACACGCACGTGGGAAGAAAGAGTTGCAGCTTCATTGCGTATGGACAAGGAGTTACGCGATCGGGACGTTTATCATCAACTTCGTAACGCGCTAATCGAACACATTGCGCAACTACCATCAAATTTCTGTACTCGTTAAACTATTGTACTTTTATTATGTAAAGTTTATTTTTTAATTAGTGTACTTTTTATTTTTAGTATTTGTAGTTTTTTCTAAAAAAAATTATTGTACTTTTTTTTAGGAAATGTTGTATTTTTAATTATGTAATGAAGTGTGTTTTATTTAAATTATTGTGTTTATTTGAATTATTGTTTTTAAATTGATTAATTAATTAGTCAGTGGGTCCCAGAAAATGAAGTGACAGACCATGGATGTGAGTGATCATTCAATTTCAGTCAGTTTGGAGAAAAAGTTGATGTGGCGTTGTCGCTCTGTCTGTTTTCAGTCACGGATGAAAGTGGTCTAAGTATTGTAATGAAAAAAAGTAACTTATTCAGTTGAAAGTATTTGGTGATTCATGGTTGTATAATTATTAGAAAAAATTGCTTAAGGCTAATATGCTAAATTTATAAATGTTTGTAACAAAATATCATCACTTTATATATGTAAATGGGTATTTGGGTCACCCACTTAAGCCGTTCCTATTTCAATATATGGAGCACGATCGAACCCCCCAAAAGGTCCAATATCGTCGAGTAAATCACCTCCATCATTTTTGGGATTGATAAATAATTAAATATTCAACTCTAAGGAATTAAAAGCTTTGGTTACTGAGAAACAATTATATATAAAAATTTTGGGATCATATTTTTTTAATAACATAAAAGATATTCTATACTTTTAGTTTTTATTATCAATTACGGAGATATTCTTTTTTTTTTTTTTTGTCAAAGGGATAAATATTCTTCAAAATTCAAGAGAACTCGAATCCTGATGCGTCACGTATTCACTATTTCATAAATATTTATCATTTTTTAATTATTACTAAGTCAATTGATATTATTACAAGGCATTAATTCCGTCCGATGCACTACCATTTTAAAAATACAGATATATAATTAATTAGTAATTAGGCCAATAAATTAATATTTTGTAAACTTAAATGTGTAATTATCATATATTGAAAATGAAAATAAATAGTAACATAAACCAAACTATCGAAATCGAAAAGTTATTATTGACAAAAATAACAATTGCGAAACAAATTTTGAATATTCCATTGGTTTTCTTTATAAATGACACTCTAGGTGGTGTTGATGATTTTCGTCTTAATCCACTTTTACTTCTAACTTTTTTAATGCATACGTTGACATGAGTGAAAATTGGATATTGAAGTAACAAAATGACATGAAACAATGATTGGCATTAGCTCGACTTGATGGTCATCGCGAAACATATGCTAATGGATAATTTAAACTATTTGTTTGTCGGAAGGATATATTAATAAGTGTGGCATCAAAATTGTTCATACGGTGTTTAATTCATATATATATTCGAGCATTTATTTTCAGTTATATAAGACTAATATTTTTTAAAAAAATTAACAATTAAATAAAAGGTTTTTTTCTATTTTTCGACCCACGTAGTGAAGTTATTTAATTAAAATAGATTTGTTTTATGAGGTATATAGGGTAGGCCTGTAAGCGAACCGAACCTTCGACGAACTATTCGTGAAACGTTCGGCGGGAAGTTTGTTTATGTTCGTTCGTTTCGTTATATGAACGAACATGAACAAATTTTTACGTTCGTTTAATTATATGAACGAACATGAACACATGTCTCGTTCGTTCATTTATGTTCGTGAACGTTCGATAACATGTTCGTGAACGTTCGGTTAATTTTTGGTTTGTTAACTAATAGTTTGTTTAAATTAATACATATTTGTATATCTTATATTAATCTAAGCAAATTTATAGATATAATATTATTACATATTTAGATATTTTCATATAATAATATTAAACATCTCAATATTTTTACCTTACATTCACTCTCATATTTTCCTCAACTCTAAACCCACTCTCCCTCTCCATTAGTTCCATATCTCTTGTCCTTTCCTACGATCGGAGCAAGCAAGGGAGTTTATCTTCATACAAAATTGTGATCCACTTGGATGTCTTATAAAATTTGTTTATGTATTAGAATTAAACATCATATTTTGATCGTTTTGTATATTGAATATCCATCGCAAATATTAAAGCTATAATATATATATATATATATATATATATATATATATATATATATATATATATATATATATCGTAAGCTGACCAAACCTCAAGTTTCCTAATTGTTGCATATTAAGGTATAACATTTGCAACTTCTACCCATATATAACATGGAGAATGATTGGTATGACTAATTATGTAAGCCTAAAAAAAAGACTTAAGGATTTGATTGATTGCTTTGAAAAATTGATTGGATAAGATTAGGAAAGAGAAAAAAATTTAACCAATAAGATAATTGAGTCTGTATTTAGATCTATGTAATTAGATTGATATAGCATTAGTTATATAACATTGTTTTGCTTTTGTTTAAATATCTCTAAAAGTTTCAATTCTATTTGACTATTAAGTTGTCCAAAGATCAAATTCAGAAGTTCTATTTTATTAAACATGATGTGATTGGATCATCCACTAAACAATTCATATTAACAATCAAGGGTGTGTGAAGTTTCTATTAGGTTTTATCTTCGAATTTACTTTCGTTTTAATCATTTGTTATAAGTCTATATTTCAAGCTAAAATGAAAATACATGTGTTGTTATGACACAATCGATATCAACATGAGACGTTAAATTGTTGCAATCAACATGAGACGCACATAGTAATGACCAAAAATAGTCTTTATTGCCTTATTGTTGTCATAATATGAGTTTACCGTGAGATTTTGAATTTATGAACAATTTGTATTCAGTATGTATTCCTGTTTTAGATCATTTGATCATGTATGTGAGTATATGGATGCGGTTGTTGTAAATTTTGATTTTTTTTTTACTTCTATTTTATGCACATGCTTCGAATATATTGTTTATGTAAAGGAGATTTATTCACTCTTAATAGTTACTTCTTCACTTAAGTCTTTAGTTTTGTCAGCTCAACGTCACAAGTCCATCCACAACTGATGAACAATTGATTAAACACTCCCAACAACCATTTCATCACTTTAATTTATGATCACAACACCAAGATATATAATGAACGACTATATATGTGTCGCTTAACAAAATACATTGATTTGATAATTGTTTACAACATTTGAAGCTATTACCATAGCTCGTGTTCTGAAAATGAGAGATTTCAATACATAATTACTTTTATAAAATATGATAATGCAAGAAAATCTCTAATATTTGCATGATGACTGATGCGTCACCAGCGGTCGGTAAGGATTTTACCCTTTGTCGTTGCACCGGCTACTGGCGATTGGTATCAGTGGGTGTTTTAAATTGGGTTAATAATGGTTTAATACCCAAACTTTCAACTTTTTTTCGTTTTAACACCTCAATTTTTTTTAACGTTTTAACACTCCAACTTATAGTTTGACCAAAACTTAATACTTAAACTTTCAACTTTTTTCCGTTTTAACACATCAACTTCTTTTTTAACGTTTTAACACTCCAACTTATAGTTTGACCACAATTTAATCCCTTTAGTTTGTTTGTCCATTAAAATTACACTTCTGGATTTTTTTGATACGTACATATATATATATGATTTAAATGCTTATAAATTAATTGTAACGTGTCATCACAATTAATTTTATAATGTTTTATTTCGATAGCGATATATTTTTATAATGTTTTCGTGTATAATATTTTTAGTTATATGAAAAGCTATTTATAATGAATGCATGTTGCTAAAAAATTATAAATGGGTATTAAACGATAAATGGGTATTTCTAGTCAATTATTTCAACATTATCTATTCAGCAGGTTACCAGTTATAAATACCCTGATTAAAATCTGACCAGGTAATAAGTTAGAATTATAACAATAATAAACTATAATTAAGAGGTTAATAACAATCGAGATCACGAGGTTAGCTAATCTTAGTATTCTTTGAAGGATTAATATAATACATAATAAATAGACAACACATAAGAAGATTTTCTAGTGTATTCAAATCGAATCTTGATTATTTCAAACTAAAGAGTTAACAAAAAAAATTCAGAAGTGTAATTTTAAACGGACAAACAAACTAAAGAGATTAAATTATGGTCAAACTATAAGTTGGAATGTTAAAACGTTAAAAAAGAAGTTGAGGTGTTAAAACGAAAAATTTTTGAAAGTTTGGGTATTAAGTTTTGGTCAAACTATAAGTTAGAGTGTTAAAACATAAAAAAAAAAAAGTTGAGGTGTTAAAACGAAAAAAAGTTGAAAGTTTGAGTATTAAACCATTATTAACCCTTTAAAATTTGTAATTGCGGGGCCTAAGTTATCCCTAACAATGCTAATCCAAAGGGTGAGCAAGTGGTAAGTATGACCTAGAGTCGTTCTTCAAACCGACTGAATTAAAACTAAGACTTGACAGATGAGGGCTTTCAAACTAGTGAAGGGTTTATAAAATAGTGGGTGAGTTTTAGTTTTTATATTGACTAACTTAGGCAAGTAAATAAATAAAAGCGAAATAAAAATAAAACGTAAAGCAGATAAGATAAAGATAGTGTTTGCCGAGACTTCATTAATTAAGTTATGGGATGATAGTTTGGAGAAACTGTGTTGAAAGATATTTGTTTAATTATTATTCTTGAATACTCGTGATGTAAACACTAGATTCCCTACTAATTAAAATCCCATTAGCATGTCACACCGGGAGCTAGGTTATGGTAACATCACAAAGTATTTAGAATAATAAGCAAAATCTTAATTATGGTTTAATAATACTTTCATATGAACGGGAACAAAATCTTAAGGTACTAGACATAACCGAATCATATAACGATTCCTCGTCATCCTAACAGATTCATGTATTTAAAAAGTTCATTAATGACTTTAAACCAGCCCTTGCTTAAGACTACCCAATAAATCCCCTAATTATCCACAGCGTTCCTCACATAAAGTGGTTCCGCCGCTTCAAACCTTGGCCATGTCTTGTCCTATGATAATCCCCATTGTAGCCTTGCGGTTCCATAGTTTCATACCTTTGACAAATTATATTGACACAGATGACTGACTACCTTTCAATTGGACGTCGTTAAAAAGGAGTTGTAATCACGTTTATTGGTGGAAAGGCGATTAGATTAATTTGAAGGTTAAAAAGTCTATTTAGAAAGGTTAATTAAACTAGGTTTCTCATTTTATATATTAGTTCGTAATATAACTATCTTCGGTCGTTACTCGACTTCCATACATTTGTACTCCACCTCAAAGTGTTTCCAGTACTATATCGAGTAACAGTCGAATAGGGGCCGTCATATTACTTCGTAATATTGTATCATTTCGTAATATGACTACCTTCGGTCGTTCCTCGACTTCCATACATTTGTACTCCACCTTGAAGTGTTTCCAGTACTATATCGAGTAACAGTCGAATAGGGGCCATCATATTACTTTACGATAATTAAGACCGTTTATATTTTACCACTATGATGATCCTAAGGAAACAATCAAAGAAGAACATGCAATAAGACGATCAAAGCAATACTACCGATCTTTAATATTTAATTATAAATCATCCCATAATTAACTAACTACATCGTGAGCAAACACAACAAGTATACTACTCTCTAATCATAGCAATTACTAAATCTAGCTAATCAATATAAACGTAATTAATTAAGATAGATAAGGATAGAAAGAACTAGGTTTAAATGCGAGAGAATAGACTTGAATTAATTGACACAATTCCGAGCATACACCGAAGATTACAATGCGTTCCGCACTTTCCTTCTATTCCTAATTAAACTTCTAAACTAGTTTAAATACTAGTTAAAACTAATATAGAGAAAAAATGTAGAGTGAGAAAGTTGAAGCTTATTTCTAGAGTGAGAGAAAATAAGCTAGGAATGTGTGTTTTTCCTAAGAAATGTGTAGGAAAGGTGTGTTTTGAAATGAGGTATAGAGCCTCCTATTTATAGGATAAAATGAGTGCATCTTAGCAACTTGGGGCAATTGTTAGCAAAATGTGGAAAAGTTGCTAGCACATGTACCCTAAAGCGTGTAAAGGTCAAGCACGTGTACCCTAGAGTTGCGGAAAAGGTCTAGCACGTGTACCCTGCAAGTACGGACGAGGATGAAAAAGCGCACGGGGGACATGGGGAGGGCATCCGGTGGTGGTGGAGGTGTGGCCGGCGGCGGCTGTGATGTGGCCGGCGGCGGCTGCCCCTCCCCCGTCCCAGTTCGCCGTCTTTCGTCTCGTTTCTTGATTCGTGCGTATCTCCTTCGTTATGCGTCCGTTTGTGTTAATTCTTTTTGCGTTGGATTCGTTTTTCAAAAACAAAGACTTTGATGAAAAGAAATCCCAAAAATATGTCTCTGATCTTTGGCTGTCTCATTTGAATCGTTTGAATATTCCGGCGTACGTAGAATCTTCATTCTTCATCCGTTTTTGTTGATTCTTCTTCTGTTAGATTCGTATTTTGAAAACGAATATCTTGGATAAGAGAAATCTCAGTGATGGGCACTTTTTCCTTTAAATCTTGTCTTGATGTCTTGAATCTTCAAACGTGTGTGGAATCTTCGATTTTCGTCCGTTTTGCTTAATTTTTCTCGTGCAATTCTATTTTGACCTTCTTGGCATAATATCATTGATTTGTGCATTATTTGAGTTTATTTGCCAAGTATTGTTCCAGAATGAGAGAGATATCGGTAGTAAAAACGTGACTTTTACGGGATATCAAGTATCCCACACTTAGAACTTTGCTTCTTGATATCGCTCATTTTGTATATATTTATCTTAGGTGATATCATCGTTTTTAGTAATTATTTTGAGTAGATTTCAAAAAATTTTGATACTTATGCGGTTAAAAATCAACTTCAGGTGATTATACCAAAGAATTGGTGATGGAAGTTTAAAGTGGAACATTTTAGAGTTAAATGTGGAGTTCAAGTTGAATGTAAAGTTTTTCAGAATCGTACCCGGTGGGTAAAGTTCTTAGCAGCCGGCTAACAGTGATCAAATGGAGATAGAAATCGGCCTAAAAGTGAGTACCCGGTGGGTAAAATCCTTAGCAGTCGGGTACCTATGTTCTTCACGCCAAGAAGCAACCGGGTAGAAAAAGGGTTAGCCGGGTACAAAAGTAGGTTACCCGGCGGGTAGTTAACGTAGCAGCCGGGTAGTGGGCGGCTCCAGCTGATTTTTGGATCAAGTATAAATACGAATTTATTTTATTTCTTGGTTAACTTTTTCACCTCCAAAACCCTAGTTACGAATTTTGCACAGCTTTTTGAGGTTTTTCAACATATTGGAAGATCTTGAACTCGTGATTAAGCTAATTGATTACATTCAATCATCCGACAATCATTGTAATCTTCGGTTTGCATTTTATTCAATATCATTATGTTCACTTTGATTTCATTTATTTCTTTTGATTGTTCTTGTTTAATTATGAGTAGCTAAATTCATAAACACTTGCTTGGATGAAATAACTAGTGATTAGGGGTATAATTTCTAGATTTTATGCAATTCCATTTACGTTTAATTGAAAACCTTATGTAATTGAGTTTTTAACCATTGTTGAAGTTTATTGGCGATTTGATTATTGACTATAACGAACGTTTGTCATTAAGTGAAATCACTTATCAATTCTATGTCTATGTATGATTGACCCATTGATTGCGGATGCAAATTTGGTATAAGTTAAACAATTTAAACTCAACTGTATAAGATAGTGAAAATTGGCGAACGTCTTTCACTAGATTAAATTGTAAATTAGTGAATTAAGATTAGGGTGTAGGTAATAGCGAATGTTAAGCCTAGTCTAATCGAAATGAACACGAATTGCTCTGTAACTTGTTTTTAATTAAATACCCTGAAGTCACTAGTGAAATAATCCAAGTAAGTGTCGGTTTTAAATAGATAAAAGTAAAATTAATCAATCTGACTCTTTCTGAGTCCACTTGCCTTAGCTTTAATAAATTCAGTAGTTTGTTAAGCAAAGTGACAATTCGGTCACACAAACCCAAGTTTTTTTCTGTACTAAGTTAATTACATTTGATTGAATTCTTAAATACACATTCCCTGTGGAACGAACCTAGACTTACTGTAGCTATATTATACACGATAGGGTATATTTACCTCAGTTGTGTAATAGTAAAGTATCGGTTTTTCTGTGTTTATTTAATAACTAGATTTTACACATCAAGTTTTTGGCGCCGCTGCCGGAGAATTTGTTTTATTTAAGAATTTAAATTAAGTGTAGTTAATTGATCCTTTCTGAGAATCTATTTCATAGAAAGTTAATTTTATTTCAATTTTATTTTTTTTTTATTTTTATTTTTATAGTTAATTGTTTTGTATCGGTGCGTTTTACGGTTTTATTTTCTTTGCTTTTAACGGTTGATCAGGTAGTGAATGAGCACTAGGAATTCGGTTAACGAACTCTTAAGTCCTTTGTCCGATCTGGAGAAAGCTACCAAAAAGAAAAGGAATAGGAAACCAAAGAATAAACCGACGGATCCAAGTGCCAATCAACCCGAAACAGGTTCATCTTCAGCAACAGTAAACATAGAAGAAACTTTTGAAGAGGAAGAACTTGTATCTAAGTTTGAAGAGAAAATCACATCAGATGAAGAAGAAGAAGAGGAACAAATGGCAGACGAGAATGATACTCCCATGTTGAACAGGGCAAGGGATGTTGCCCCTACACTGGAATCCGCCATTCGAAGACCGGCAATTCACAACAACTTCTCACTGAAAGGTAATCATTTGAGTATGATCAGAGATGCTCAGTTTGATGGAAGAGTGCGGGCCGATCCGCGGAAACACATTGCTAGTTTCTTGGAAATCGAAGAAATGTTCAAATATGGGCCGAATACCGATGAAGCCATCCGATTGAGGACCTTCCCTATGTCTCTTTGTGGGGAAGCAAAAATATGGTACCAAGAACTCGAACCGAACACTATAAGAACTTGGAACCAAATGAGGGAGGCTTTTGTTAGCCGATTCTTTCCACCATCTTTAGCAGAGAAATTATTGAGTGAGATTCGAGGATTCAAGCAAAATGATGGAGAAACCTTAGTGGAGGCGTGGTTGAGGATGAAGGAGATGCTCAGAAATTGTCATGGGCATGGGTTATCGAAACGGGAAATTATTGAGCTTTATTATAACGGGCTCGATATTCCATCTACTTTGGTTTTAGATGCTGCAGGAGGGGGCAATTCAGGTATAAAACCCAAAATGAAGCATGGAGAATAATGGAGGACAAGGTTTTATAGAATATTAATTGGGTTAAAGATCAGAGAACTAAATCTGTTAAGAAAACAGTTGCTTCAGCTTCTAGTAGTGGTTTTGATAATGCTGAGATAATGAAGGAGTTGAAGGCTATGTCCACAAGGTTTGATGACCAGTTCAAAATTCTCAAGGGAGAGATAAAGGAGCTTCGGGATGGATGTGGTAATTGTGGAGGTAATCACCCGACTGACGAGTGTGACATTGATGACCAACCAATGATAAGGTCACCGACTCTTGAAGAGGATGCCAACTATGTGAAACAGAACAATTATCAGAGTGGTAATAATTATCAAATGGGAGGTTATCAGAACCGAAATTCGGGAAATTATCAGGGTAACTATCAAGGCAACAGGTACACTCGTCAGAATCAGAGTCACAATAATCAGTACCAGTCTAGAGATAATGATCCACCAGCTCAGAAACAGGAAGCCACGTTGTCACCTATGGAGCAAATGATGAAAGATTTCATTGCCGAACAGGATGCTAGTACTGAGAGACTGAAGACTCAAATGGTTAATCTGAAGCTAAGTGTCGAGCAAGGTCAGAAAAATCAGCAAGCCTCGATTCAGGATTTAGAGAGGAAGATGGATCGATTATCTGAGGGGTAAAGTAGTAGACCAGCTGGAAGTATACCAAGTAATACTCAACCGAACCCGAGGTAGAATTCTTCCAGAAGTGGTGCCAAAGCTTACCAACCACCACCTGCCCGAAACGAGCATGTCAATGCCGTTACCACTTGTAGCGGGTGAGTTTTACCTAACCCTATTTCGAAAGTTTCTGATTCTATTTTGCAGGATAATGATGAGCAGCAGGATGAAGATGAAGAAGAAGAGGTCGCAGAGCCTACGCCTGTTCCGGTTTCACCTACTCCTCCGGTTTCACAACCGGCGGTGAAGGCATATAAACCGAAGATTCATATCCTCAACGTTTGAGGAAGGAGAAGATTGCGGCACAGTATGGAAAGTTTGTTGATATGATCAAGGGTATTCGGATCAACGTGCCCTTGGTTGATGTTCTAGCCGGGATACCTAACTATGTCAAGTTTATCAAAGACTTGGTGAGCAACAAGGACAAGCTTTCAGAGGCATCGGCTACATTTCTGAATGATGAGTGTTCTGCTATCGTTCAGAATCAGATTTCACCTAAATTGGGTGATCCGGGGAGTTTTATTATTTCTTGTACTTTAGGGAAGTTTATGACTTGTGATGCCCTAGCGGACTTAGGTGCTAGTATAAACTTAATGCCCTACTCCCTTTATGCTAAGTTGTCTCTAGGATCCCTTAAGCCCACACGGATGAGTATAAGACTGGCCGATAGATCATTCCAATATCCAGTAGGGATTGCGGAAAATATGTTGATAGAGGTTGGTAAATTTACTTTTCCTGTTGACTTTGTGATCCTCGAAATGGAGGAGGATAGTAAAGTCCCACTCATTCTAGGACGTCCCTTTTTGCATACTGCTGATGCCATTATTCATGTTAAAAATAAGCAGTTGACCTTAGGAGTGGGCCAGGAAAGGATTGCTTTCACGGTTGATAACGCCATGAAGCATACTTATTCTACTGATATACTTGTTTTAGTATTGATGTGATAGATGAAGCTTTAGATGAGGAATTGCAGCAATTGATTGGATTGGATGCTGAATTAGCTGAGCTTATGGAGTCAGTAGAAGAAAAGATGACTGAGGAAGAGTTGCTTGTAGCTGTGGAAGCTAAGGATGATGAGAACAAGCAACCAGAGGATGAGGGCTTTGAGGAGCTCAAGAGTGATGACAGGATGAGGATAAAAACGTCACTTGAGGATCCACCGCGAGACTTGGAGCTGAAACCGCTCCCAAGTCATTTGGAGTATGCATTTTTGCAGGAGGAGAGCCTTCTACCTGTTGTAATTTCTTCTACCCTTTCAAACTCTGAAAAATGCATGTTATTAGATGTTTTGAAGGCTCACAAGGGCGCCTTTGCTTGGCGTACATCGGACATACCCGGAATAAGCCCATCTTTTTGCAAACATAAAACAAACCTTTTAGATGATGTAAAACCCGTTGTTCAAAGACAACGGAGGCTTAATCCGAATATGAAAGATGTAGTCAAGAAAGAGGTTGTTAAGTTACTTGATGCGGGTATTATTTACCCTATTTCTGATAGCCCTTGGGTGAGCCCGGTTCATTGTGTTCCCAAAAAGGGAGGTATGACTGTAGTTACAAACGACAAGAACGAATTAGTTCCCACTAGAACAGTCACGGGTTGGCGTGTTTGTATTGATTATAGGAAGCTGAATGATGAAACCCGTAAAGACCATTTCCCTTTACCCTTTATTGACCAGATGTTAGAGAGACTAGCAGGTAATGAGTTCTTTTGCTTTCTTGACGGGTTCTCGGGATATTTCCAAATCCCTATAGACCCTAAGGATCAAGAAAAGACCACATTTACTTCTCCCTTTGGTACATATGCTTATAGGAGAATGCCTTTTGGACTCTGTAACGCGCCAGGCACTTTCCAAAGGTGCATGATCGCCATTTTTCAGGACATGATTGAGACCTCAATGGAGGTTTTCATGGATGATTTTTCTATTTTTGGAAATTCATTCGAGGCTTGATTGTCTAACTTAGACAAGATGCTTGAAAGATGCGAGAAGGCGCATTTAGTGTTAAACTGGGAGAAGTGCCACTTTATGGTTAAGGAAGGGATAGTGTTGGGACACAAAGTGTCAAGTATGGGGATTGAGGTAGATAGAGCTAAGATAGATGTCATTGCCAAATTACCTCCTCCCACTAATGTTAAGGCCATTAGGAGTTTTCTAGGTCATGCGGGTTTTTACCGTAGGTTCATTAAAGACTTTTCTAAGATCACAAGACCTATGACCAAACTTCTAGAGAAAGATGTGCCTTTTGTGTTTGATGATAATTGTGTGAAAGCTTTTGAGACCCTAAAGGACCGACTCACTAACCCACCCATTATGGTTTCGCCTGATTGGTCACAACCTTTCGAGCTAATGTGTGATACTAGTGACTTTGCCTTAGGTGCAGTTTTAGGACAACGGGAGGGTAATCATTTTCGACCTATTTATTATGCTAGCAAGACCCTAAATGGAGCCCAACAAAATTATACCACCACTCAAAAAAAGCTCCTTGCGGTTGTTTTTGCTTTTGATAAATTTAGGCCATATCTTGTGTTGTCTAAAACTGTTGTATTCACCGACCACTCGGCCCTTAAGTATTTGTTTGCTAAACAGGATGCCAAACCTCATCTCATTCGTTGGATTCTTTTATTACAAGAGTTTGACATTGAGATAAAGGATAAAAAGGGGGCCGAGAACCTTGCCGCCGATCACTTGCCAAGATTAGAAAATCCAAATCTTGACAAGCTAGGCGATACTAATATTGATGATGCCTTTCCGGAGGAATATTTGTTGCAGGTAGGTGACGAAACTGGAATTGAGGAGGAAGCACCATGGTTCGCAGATTTTGCTAATTATTTAGTTGCAGGTATTTTGAGGAAAGGGATGACACACCAACAGAAAAGCAAGTTTTTCTCTGACTTGAAGTATTACTTTTGGGAAGAGCCGTATTTGTTCCGGATGTGTGTGGATGGAATGATTAGGAGATGTGTTTCCTGGGCGGAAATGAGGAGAATTTTGGATGAATGTCACCATGGACCGACCGGTGGGCATTATGGACCTTCTGTTACTGGTAAGAAGGTATTTGATGCAGGATTTTACTGGCCCACAATTTTTAAGGAGGCACAAACGCTTTGCCAGACTTGTGATGCTTGTCAAAGAACAGGCAACTTTTCCAAAAGAGATGAAATGCCTCAACAAAGCATCCAAGTTTGCAAAGTGTTTGACATTTGGGGCATCGATTTCATGGGTCCGTTTCCGCCGTCTTATAAATGTGAGTATATATTGGTTACGGTAGATTATGTGTCCAAATGGGCGGAGGCTAAGGCATTGCCTAAAAATGATGCCCGGGTTGTGATTGATTTTTTGAAAAGTTTGTTTTGTCATTTTGGTATCCCTAAAGCTTTAATTAGTGACCGTGGGAGCCACTTTGCAAATCAACAATTAGAAAAAGTTTTAAAGAAATATGGGGTCACTCACCGATTTTCGACTTCGTACCACCCTCAAACGAGTGGTCAAGTTGAAAACATGAACCGGGCATTGAAAAGAATCTTGGAAAAGACTGTTAAAGATAACTGGGCTATATGGGCGAAAAAGCTAGAGGATGCATTGTGGGCGTTTAGAACTGCCTACAAGACACCAATTGGGACGACACCTTACCGTCTACTTTATGGTAAGACGTGTCATTTGCCAGTTGAGATAGAGCATAAGGCCTATTGGGCACTTAAAAACTACAATTTGGATTTGGTAGAAGCGGGAGAAAAGAGGTTTTTACAATTTCATGAGTTAGACGAGTTAAGGTTGCAAGCATATGAAAACTCAAAGTTGTATAAAGAACGAACTAAGATTTTGCATGATCGGAAGCTTAAAATGAGGAAAAAATTCAAAGCTGGAGATAAGGTATTATTATTTCAATCTTGTTTTAAGTTGAAGCAACCGAAACTTAAACCTCGTTGGACCGGTCCTTATACGGTCAAACACGGTTATCCCTCCGGTTATGTTGAGTTGTTTAAGTCGGATGGTGGTTCGTTTATTGTGAATGGACACCGTTTGAAGCTTTATCACGAAGAGGATGTTGGTAGCGAGTGGGAGGCGCTCGAGATCTACCCCAAGAACAAATGAATTCGGGGTCGAGTCTAGCTTGGACTCGTTAATAAACTAAGCCGATAATGTATCCTTTTGTATGTAAGTTGCGTTGCATTTTTACTTCTTTATTTGATTAATTGCTTTAGTAGTTTTAACTTGTATTACTTTGAATTCAAAAAACAAAAAAAAACAAAAAAAGCCTGGAAACATTACACACCGGGTAACCCTTTTACCCATTGGGTACAAGGGTGTGTTCGTTAACAGAAAATGACCAAAAAGTGAGTACGCACCGGGTACGTCTAGTACCCGCCGGGTAATAGTATCTACGCGGTTGCTAGGATTCCGGGTAGGTTAGCTCTTTCCGGGTATAATTCTTCACTACCTGCCGGGTAGTGTCGTTACCCACCGGGTACCATGTTTTTTATTTGATATGTACCCGGTTGTCCCTCATAACCCACGAAAAACCACATAACCCTTGCAGCCGTTTTCCAGCACACCTCTAACCTAAAATCCGGTCATTCAACCCCTAAAACACCCAAATAACTACGGCTAAACACATCTACAATCATGTCTAGACCCTCTAAGGTACAAATTAACCTCCTTTACTTGTTTAATTCCATGATTCTTGAGTGTTCATGCTTGAATTCGGGTTTTGCTCAATTCAAGTGTGGGGAGGTTTAATTTGTTGTTTTTCATGACTTGTATGTCTGTTTGATGATGCTAGTTATGAGACTTTTCGTGATTGACGCTTACATTGCTTGATTTGATGAATTGGTTAATTGGGGTTTATGTGTTTGAGATTTAATCCGAATTGATGATGATTTGTTTGTGTTTTTGTGTTAATTTGCTTGAATATCATTGTTGATTAGGTTCTTTGATGCTACATTGTGGATTGATTGCATGATTTGGGTGGTTTTGATAATTAGGGTTTATATCCAATTTGGGGAAGATGAAGTTGACTTTCTGAGTCAAACTTTGACTTTTTGCATTGACTTTTGATTAAAGTTCTACTTTGGCTTTAAATTGTGATTACGTTGAGTTAATTAGCATATGAAGTTTGATTGTAAGACTTACTTGAGATGCATTGTGTTATTTACTTGCATGATTCAAGTTAGTTTAATATTAGTTTATATGTTAATTGTGCACGTTGCGTTATGGATGTGAGTTGAGTTAGAATGTCATTAGGTTTTCGTCACGATTGTTTGAAGATGCATGGAATATGTTTACACAATGCCATGATTACTTGGATGACAACTTGTTGGGGTGTTTGTGGTTTGAAACATTAATCGCTCATTTTGTATGGCATAAAGTGGTTAACTGATTTCTTATTAGTACTAACGCTAATTCATGTATACATGGAACTCTCTTTTGTTTCGTTGTGTTTTTCAGAGAAATCGAGGTAAGAAAGGTGGTCCTTCAGGGACGGCTCATGATGAAGAGGGTGATCGACCCCAGCCTATGGGAATTGCAGCTCAATTGCTTCTAGACATGATACACCCTTGGTTAAATTTCAACACTCAGTTGACTAACTACAACCTCTATACTGACAAGCTGTATCGGTTAAGGAAAAAGGACTTTGATTTGCCTCGAACAGGTGGATTGGGCACCTTTAGACATAGCCGGGCCAGGCACTGATATTAAGAAAATGTTAAAACAGCGGTTTGAATTTAATGGAGAAGTTGTGGTGTATGATGAGTGGGAATGGCTTTTTGTTCTTCACGACCGGGTATATCGGGAGCTGTGCCTTGAGTTTCACGCTACTTGTAGCATGAATAAGGAGGTAACAACGGTAGATGATAACACCTTCTTGACTTTTCATTTGGGGGGAAAGCCGCGGTCTATGTCTATGATCGATATGGCTACCTGTTTGAATATTTATAATCAAAGGGAATTAACGGGGCAACAGGGGCGCAACCGACGTGCACGAGAGACTGTTCAGACTGAGGAGCAAGAAGAGGAGGCAGCATATGATCAAGGGGGTTTTGTTCATCCTCAGCCGGCCCCACCATCTATGTTAGATCTGATGAATGGCATTCAGGGGATACGGCTGGATGTGACCGAGATGCGATCTGAGTTTAGTTACCGTATGGGTAACTTGGAGTATGAGGCGGCATGGAACCGCCATAATGTTATTAGGATGGCCGAGCAGCAAGGCTACCACCCCACCCCAGCACAGCCATTGTATCAGTGGGCTACACCTCAGGCTGTTCACCCACCCCCGGTGTATGATCCTGCAACTGCTTTGGAGGAGGCTCTGCGCCAGCATCAGGAGGCTTATCGTGTACGTGAGGAGAATGAGCATGCACGTGAGCAGGAGCAGCAGGGTTTCCCATATGATGTTTATCCTTTTTGAGTGCCGTTTTGCCTCCCTATTCTAGACATTTTATTTGTTTTTCATATTTAGTAGACTCTTTTGTGATGTTGAACTATGCGTTTGTATTTGGATATGGCTTAGACCTATATGTTTGACACTTGGGCACGGTGGAATGGAATCACGTGCATATACTGGCAGTAAGTTTAGCGACATCATTCATTGTGCATTTCTTCAACTTCGGCATATACCCCCGGGGAAGTACTCGTTCCCTTTTTACATTCCCACGTGTTCATTGCTTTGTGTTGTTGAATTGGGGACAATGCACATCTTAAGTGTGGGGAGGGTTGTAAATTCGCTTGAATTTAAATGTTTAGAAAGCTATTGTTTCTAGCCTCTTATCGGGTCTGTTATTGATCTCGGGTTATCGATAGAACTTTACGAATCCCAATAACGGGCCAAGGAATGATAGTTTGCTAGGAATTGGTTTGTCCTCGTATGATTAGTTGCTTTATAACGTAGGATTAATATTAGTTAAAGTAACTTAATCTCCCCTTTTGCATAACATTTTTTTTAAGAGATGTATCATAAAAGCAACCTCATTGGGTGAATTGCATGACTAGCTCATTTATAGCTCCACTATTAAATTGTGCGATATCTTGAGCCTTACTGAGAAAAACACTTGCTTTTAGTGTTTATATATTGTTTGCTGCTATGAGTGTGCCGGTGATTGTAATTTGTTCTAGAACTTGCCCTAGTGATGCATTTCGAGACCCCTGTGAGATCACAGAAATGTGATATAGGTGAAGTAGTATGATAAAGAGGTATTCTTTAGGATTTGGAGCTTAATCCTAATAATTTTTATCTCCTACCCAATTATCGAGTCTGTTATGGATCATGTATTTGATTAGTACGAATCTCAATAATCGGTCAAGGAATCTTAATTATTTAGGATCTTATTTTTTTTTTAAACCAATTCATATCCAGTCCTTCCAGGTCGTTAGCACTCACTTTTAGTGCTAAGAAACCCGTAGACACTTCCAATTCATATCATTGTAAGCCTTATTTTTTTTGTGTAGTCAATTCCCGAACCATTTACACTTAAATGTTGGCTAGTTAGATTTTTAAGGAATTTTTGTTTAAAATGTGACTTAGACTGTTTTAAGAAGGATTCTAGATGTTAAATTCTGTAATTAAAGTTGTGATTGAAAGGATATTGTTTGAATTGAAAGCTAAACAATTGATAGTTGAAAACAAGTAAAGTTATGAAAGTTAATGAATTTGAGCTGAATGTTAAGAATTGGATAATTGTAGTCAACTAAATGGCCTTTGAATTCCTGAACAAGTAGTTCCCGATGGGTTGTATTTTGATTTGTTTGATAATGATTTGCTTAAGGACAAGCAAAGTTCAAGTGTGGGGAGATTTGATATCGCTCATTTTGTATATATTTATCTTAGGCGATATCATCGTTTTTAGTAATTATTTTGAGTAGATTTCAAGAACTTTTGATACTTATGCGGTTAAAAATCAATTTCAGGTGATTATCCCGAAGAATTGGTGATGGAAGTTTAAAGTGGAACATTTTAGAGTTAAATGTGGAGTTCAAGTTGAATGTAAAGTTTTTCAGAATCGTACCCGGTGGGTAAAGTTCTTAGCAGCCGGGTAACAGTGATCAAATGGAGATAGAAATCGGCCTAAAAGTGAGTACCCGGTGGGTAAAATCCTTAGCAGCCGGGTACCTATGTTCTTCACGCCAAGAAGCAACCGGGTAGAGAAAGGGTTAGCCGGGTACAAAAGTAGGTTACCCGGCGGGTAGTTAACGTAGCAGCCGGGTAGTGGGCGACTCCAGCTGATTTTTGGATCAAGTATAAATACGAATTTATTTTATTTCTTGGGTAACTTTTTCACCTCCAAAACCCTAGTTACGAATTTTGCACAGCTTTTTGAGGTTTTTCAACATATTGGAAGATCTTGAACTCGTGATTAAGCTAATTGATTACATTCAATCATTCGACAATCATTGTAATCTTCGGTTTGCATTTTTATTCAATATCATTATGTTCACTTTGATTTCATTTATTTCTTTTGATTGTTCTTGTTTAATTATGAGTAGCTAAATTCATAAACACTTGCTTGGATGAAATAACTAGTGATTAGGGGTATAATTTCTAGATTTTATGCAATTCCATTTACGTTTAATCGAAAACCTTATGTAATTGAGTTTTTAACCATTGTTGAAGTTTATTGGCGATTTGATTATTGACTATAGCGAACGTTTGTCATTAAGTGAAATCACTTATCAATTCTATGTCTATGTATGATTGACCCATTGATTGCGGATGCAAATTTGGTATAAGTTAAACAATTTAAACTCAACTGTATAAGATAGTGGAAATTGGCGAACGTCTTTCACTAGATTAAATTGTAAGTTAGTGAATTGAGATTAGGGTGTAGGTAATAGCGAATGTTAAGCCTAGTCTAATCGAAATGAACACGAATTGCTCTGTAACTTGTTCTTAATTAAATACCCCGAAGTCACTAGTGAAATAATCCAAGTAAGTGTCGGTTTTAAATAGATAAAAGTAAAATTAATCAATCTGACTCTTTCTGAGTCCACTTGCCTTAGCTTTAATAAATTCAGTAGTTTGTTAAGCAAAGTGACAATTCGGTCACACAAACCCAAGTCTTTTTCTGTACTAAGTTAATTACATTTGATTGAATTCTTAAATACACATTCCCTGTGGAACGAACCTAGACTTACTGTAGCTATATTATACACGATAGGGTATATTTACCTTAGTTGTGTAATAGTAAAGTATCGGTTTTTCTGTGTTTATTTAATAACTAGATTTTACACATCACTTGTCCTCAACCAAACTCGAATTTCAAGCATGGTTAGAAATAAGTAGATAATGAAATATTTCGAGGCGGAACTTTTTATTGTGGGGGTTTTGGAAAAATAAAATATTTTTCTTTTGAAAAGGTAGGGTTGTAATCTTTGGGAGCATGCTTTTGATCTTTGATCTTGGATACATGACTAGGCGATCCTCTCACGGTGGTCACTCCAATCACTCAAAGTGTTTAGGGTTTCCTATTCTAATATTATCAATCACTCAGAATGCCAGTCATGTATCGTTTATCATCATAGGCTTGATCGAGAATCAAATCGTTACCTTTTAAGTGAGTGCGGAGTCGATCTAGCCACAATCATTCTAGGAGAAGTGATGTAGGGTTTTTGGAGTGGAGTGTTGATGATATGAAAGGGGGTTGTGTTGGTTTTTCATAGGTTTATTTTTTTTCGTGTGAAGAGGAAAGCTGGAATTTTTGAGAGGATTGACGCCCTGTTCTTATGATTTTTGGTAGGAGTCTTTTTCTCCATTTGACTTTCTTTTCTTTGAATTCTTTTCATGTGATTTTTTTTTCGACGTCATATCCTTGTAGCTTCTCTTCTTTCATATTTGAAACTTTCTATGAAGTTTGAGGGATGCTTTCGAGAGGGTAGGGATAACGTATTTTCAAATTCTGGGTGTATGGATGGGTTTAAGAATAATGTGATTCGATCTCCTTTTCACTCAGCAGTTCGGATTCGAAATGCATAACAGGAGCAAGTTCTGATTCTAAACGCATACATCGGCACACTCAAGAATCGAAGAAGTGAAGCATTAAAAATGAATGCTTTATATGGCTCAAGATACCTCACGAATCGAAAGTTGGTTTGTTGTGTGCCTAGTCATGCGATACTATTTATGGGATTACTAAACTAATTTTCCAAAGGAATTTGTATTTTATTTATCCTTCTTCCCCAAAGTAAATCACTCTTTGTCTAAAAATTTTCATTTTCAACATATTTTTAACTCAATTTTGAAAAAAATTGTTTACTTGTTGGAGAAGGATGGTCTAAAGAGCAACGAGCTTAGAATCAAGCATATACCATTATCCATTTTACAGTAGTGTAACTACTGTTATCCCACACTTAAAGAAACATCGTCCTCGATGTTATTCTAAGTTCTGACTGGAGGAAAATCCCACACTTAGGATTTGAAACATCTAAGACGTGTTCTTTTAGCAGTGTGTGTTGGGTTTGAATCCCACACTTAGTGATAAGCATAGTGGATATGGTATATTTATAAATGAAAGAAAGCGACTGGTATAGAAGTACTCCCCAGTAGTTGCAGTGCTCCATGGTATGTGTTTGCCGAACTTCGTCTTGCTGGGTTCACTCTTGATCAAGTCTTCTTGTGATTGGTCTCGTAGGTGTGAACACGTTAGATATACTAGTTCTTTGATACGCGGCGTCAAAAACTTGATGCGTTAGGCAGAAACTTGGTCGTATATCCAAGTATGAAAGATAGTCGGAGACTTCATCACTTCATGGAATGTAAATTTGCGGAAATGTAAAACACGGGTTGCCTCCCGAGAAGCGCTCTATTAAAGTTGAGAGCTTGACTTCTTTTCTCCTAGCTAGATGGAGATGGATGCATCCCTGGGATCCACTATGTTGATGTTGTGGGCCCTAGGTTGTGAAAAAGTGTATCGAGGTGGATAGATTCTTATGAAGTGATTGACTATTGTCGTAATCAATTCAAATGGACTATCTTTCGATTCTGCCTTGTAGTTCTGAAGATGCTCTAAAGTTATCCTCGCAAGTTTGTGAAGTCCGAAGGTGATGTAATTGACTGCTTTAGTGACGGTCACACTAGGATCGGTCATGGTGGTTGTGTCTGTCTTAACAACCTCTCTTGGCGGTGGGTTTTGCCAGAGAGAGCATACAAACACCAAGAATTATAGTTTTATGTCTTCATAATTCTCAGTCTTGGGGTCTCCGTTGAATCTTCTGATGGACGTGCAAAAGTCTTCTATTTGCCGGTGCTAATGGTTGTTGAACGGAAAGTCAGATTCTGAGAAAACTAGAGTAAGCTGACGAAGTATCTCCTTGCATCCTGAGTGGAATATGAACTTTCTTCTGGAGTTACTTTTCCGTTGTTGAATCTCCCGTGGATGGATCATAACAAAAGTAGCGATATCAAGCGGTGATTCATGTGTGGCCCTAAAAGGTCGTTCACGCCTTGATTCCTCCCAAACGAGATCACTAAGTTCTTCAATCAATAACTCAACTTGTTTTTCAATAGTGAAGTTGATAATCATATATCCGCTTTCTTTGGAACTAAGGTGATCTTCTTTATTTAGCAAGTCACGCAATGATGTGAGGTCATTCATTATCAAGATATTGGCATGACTGTTCCGATGTCCAGTAGTCTCTTTCATATGCGCTCTAATGGATCCTAACATCTCCCATTGCATTGAGGTGAATGGGATGTTAGATCTTTTAAGGGCATTGTAGATCCTAGCGTAAGTCCGTTTATGTTGTTGACAGAATTGCAGTTCAGCAGGGGAAAGAGCAAGTATGTTGATTTTGCTGCTTATTCCTCCTACTACTTTGTCAAATCTTTGGATAAATTCTTCGACCACTTTGTGATCTATGATGGTTTGCGGTTGGTATCTTGTGCGTTTGGAATATTCCTCCAGTGTTTCTCCTCTCGTGGGATGGTCGTGGTTACTTCCCGCCATTTCTTCATGGGTAAATATATTAGTTGGCGGTATGCTTCTTTTGTTTTCTTTTTCCATCTTTCTCATCCCGATTTCTTCCATCGTTGAGTTTTTCACTGATGGAGATGCATTTTTCATCTCTTGTCCTATTCGTCGGAAGTCAATCGGAAAATATGGCGTGATTGCCAGTTCCTTGTTAGATTTCCTTTCACTAATTGACTTTGTAGTTTCTTTGTCCTCTGTGGTCTTGTTCATGGAGATCATGTACATATCAGCTTGGTCTTCAGCGTTAGGATTGTCGATATAGAAAATGATGGTTCCTCCCTGAGACTGCAAACTGATGGTTTGTGCGAAGACGTTGAAGATTGCCTTGGCCGTATTCATGAAATGTCTTCCTAGTATGATTGGGATGTGTACGTGTTCCTGCATATCCATTACTACAAAATCTGTTGGGTAAAGAAATTTGTCAATCCTAACTAAAACATTTTCAGCTATTCCCCTAGGGTATTTGACCGAGTGGTCAGCAAGCTGTATGGTCATTTTGGTAGGTCGGAGATTTTGTAACTCAAGCCTCTTGAAAAGCGAGTATGGCATAAGATTAACACTAGCTCCTAAATCAGCAAGAGAACAGATGATGCCTGAATTGTAGATAGAACAGGGGAGAGTAAAACGTCTAGTGTCTCCGAGTTTTTCTGAAATGGTATTTTTCAAGATAGCTGAACATTCCTCGTTCAACGGGACATTGGGTACTTCGGGTACCTTATCCTTAGTTGTAAGAAGCTTTCTGAAGTACTTTTTGGAATGAACTTCAGATGCGATATCTAGGAATTTCCTATCAAGCTTAAAAGACTTAAGCTTGTCGGGTCGTTGTTTAAGACGAGCCGTAAATGGAATGTTTACTTTCCTATTTGGTGTAGACTCTAAATCCATTGTCGATGGGACAATAGGTGGTTCCTTCACTGGAGAAGAAATCGTAGGTGGGCTATGTGCTACCTGAGAGTCTTGAATATGGGAAACCTCCTTATGGCAACTAGTTGGACTATCCTGGGGTTTAGCATTAATATGTTGTGCTAATTGTCCTAATTGGGATTCGAAAGATTTTAACAAAGTCAGTTAGTCTCTTAAGATGAGATCAGCTTAGTCTTGTCTAGCCGAGATTCCTTGAATGACTTGTATCAGGGTGTCGTCAAAACTAGAGGTTTGTGAAGTAGAGGGTTCGGAAGGTTGAGGTTGGTAAGTTAGTGGGCTATTCCTAAGTGGGTTAAAGGAAGGGTTAGTATTGGGAGGAGTTAGATGAGAGTGAGGAATTTGGGCTGAGTGGTTCAAATTAGCACAATTAAGGCATGTTTGAACTTGACAGACTTGTTGTTGTTGACTTTTCAATTCCTTAATCTCCTTGGTTAGGTCTGCCACTTGCTGAGTGAGGGTTTGGATAGCTTCATTCCCGATTGTAGTAGGTGAATTTACTAGTGAGGAGTGATTTTCACTGTTCCAGTCATGGTTGTGTATTTTCATTTCCTCAATAAGGATTCAAGCTTCATTGGTCGTACAATTCATGAAACTGCCTCGAGAGGCGGTATCAAGTAAAGGACGGTGATGTGGTAAGAGACCATTGTAGAAAATGCGCAATTGGTCTGAATGATCAAATCGATGATTTGGACATTTCTTAAGCAATCCCTTAAAGCGTTCCCATGCATCGTAGATTGATTCATAATGAACTTGGCAGGAATTTATGATGTTGGTCCTAAACGTGGCTTGTTTTGATGGAGAAAATATTTGGCCAAAAATTTGGTTGCTAATTCTACCCAAGAGGTTATAGAGTTAATCTCTAATCCCTCAAACCAGGTTTATGCATTGAGAGTGAGTGAATAGGGAAATAGGTATAGATAGACTATGTCCTGATTAACCCCAATCGGCTTAAAGGAGTTGGATAAGGAAAGGAATTTGTCAAGTGTGAGTTGGGATCATCATTTGGTAGGCCATGGAATTTACAGAGGTTTTGGACTAACTGAACAATATGGGGCTTTAATTCAAATGATCCTCTATCGGTTTCCGGATAGACGATTGGTCCTCCTCGGCCTTCAATCAAAGGTTTAGAGTCATCAACCAGAGTGATACATGCAGCTGACATAGTCTCGTTGGCAGGTGGTTGACTAGTTGAATGGATAGGGGGTAATTTCTAAAGGTAGTAAAATGAAGGAAAACAAAGAAAAACGTAGGGTTTTAAGAAATCCTAAAGGTTCACTAGTAAGTAAGTTCGTCTTAACGCCTAAGGATCGTACAGTTGGTTCCCCGGTAGCGGCGCCAAAAACTTGATGCGTCACCAGTGGTCGGTAAGGATTTTACCCTTTGTCATTGCACCGGCTACTGGCGACGGGCATCAGTGGGTGTTTTAAATTTGTAATTGCGGAGCCTAAGTTTTCCCTAACAATGTTAATCCTAAGGGTGAGCAAGTGGTAGGTATGACCTAGAGTCGTTCTTCAAACCGACTGAATTGAAACTAAGACGTGGCAGATGAGGGCTTTCAAACTAGTGAAGGGTTTATAAAATAGTGGGTGAGTTTTGGTTTTATATTGATTAACTTAGGTAAGTAAATAAATAAAAGCGAAATAAAAATAAAACGTAAAGCAGATAAGATAAAGATAGTGTTTGCCGAGACTTCGTTAATTAAGTTATGGGATGATGTTTGGAGAAACTGTATTGAAAGATATTTGTTTAATTATTATTCTTGGATCTGACACGGCGTTGTATTGGTGGGATCCTGGATCTGACAAGATGTGTCATGACATCCTGGATCTGACAAGATGTATCATGGCATCCTGTATTGGTGGCTCACAAGTCCAAATACTCCATACATCCTGGATCTGACAAGATGTATCATGGCATCAAGGAGTTGTATTGGTGGCCAAACATGAAAGCTGACATCGCCACATATGTCAGCAAGTGCCTCACATGCTCTAAAGTCAAAGTCGAGTATCAGAAACCCTCCGGATTACTCCAACAACCGGAAATCCCTCAATGGAAATGGGAGCAGATCTCCATGGACTTTATCACGAAACTTCCAAAGACATCGAGCGGTTGCGATACCATTTGGGTGATCATCGATCGTCTCACCAAATCTGCTCATTTCCTAGCCATCAAAGAAACCGACAAAATGGAACGCCTCACGCGAATTTACCTTAAGGAAATTGTATCCCGATACGGCGTTCCCATTTCGATTATCTTCGACAGGGATAGTCGTTTCACATCTCACTTTTGGTAGTCACTTCAGAAATCATTGGGTACTCGTCTAGATATGAGTACTGCACATCATCCTCAAACCGACGGCCAGAGTGAACGAACCATTCAAACACTGGAAGATATGCTACGGGCTTGCGTAGTTGATTTCGGTGAAAATTGGGAATATCATTTACCCTTATGCGAGTTTTCATATAACAACAGCTTCCATACCAGTATTGGAGCTGCACCTTTCCAGGCACTGTACGGTCGTAAGTGCCGATCACCTGTCTGTTGGACCGAAGTGGGAGACAACCAACTCACTGGTCCTGAGATCATACACGAAACAACAGAGAAAATCATTGGAATCCAAAACAGACTTAAAGCCGCACGTGATCGTCAGAAAAGTTATGCTGACGTGAGACGCAAACATCTCGAGTTCCAAGTTGGGGATCGAATACTCTTGAAAGTTTCACCTTGGAAAGGTGTTATCCGATTTGGTAAACGTGGGAAGTTAAATCCCAGATACATTGGACCATTCGAAATCCTTGAGAGGATTGGTCTAGTGGCATATCGATTGCAGCTGCCACCCGAACTCAGCAGCGTGCATCCCACATTTCATATTTCTAATCTTAAGAAATGCCTGTCTGATGAGACACTAATTATTCCTCTCAACGAAATCCACATCGATGATAAACTCCATTTTGTCGAGACACCAGCAGAAATCATGGACCGTGAGGTCAAACAGTTGAAACAAAGTCGTATTCCCATCATCAAAGTCCGGTGGAATTCGCGGTGTGGTCTGGAATTCACCTGGGAGCGGGAAGACCAAATGCGACTCAAGTACCCACAGTTATTCACAGAATCCACACTATCTACGACTACGAGCTAAATTTCGAGATGAAATTCTCTTAACAATGGGAGAATGTCACACCTGACAAATTAGGACTAGTTATTAGTTCCTAATCATCTGCTAATACATGTAATTAGTGCTAGATTAGGCTAATTGTATGTATCAATATATATATATATATATATATTGGAATATATATACACGTACGCGATTATGTTCAATCGTGCATTTTCATATCGGGCGGATCCCGATACATTAATACGGACGTTGGTGAACTCAATTTATTAAATAATATGAAATTATTTGATAAACATACTTATTTCCAAATATTATTGCGATAATATTTCATAAGCATTTCGTATTGTATATAATGCACAGAAACGACCTAAAACGTGCAAAACATGCCCGACAATCAAATAAACGTCAAAATATATTTTATAAATTAAAATATATCATTTCGGATGGTAAGTATTTATTTGAAGTATCGTATTTCAAACCGATAACAAAAACGTTTGATTTAAACGTCACGCGATTTATTAATCGTAACACGACTCCGCGAACCACTACCGGCACATCACAATAACATTTTTATAAATGTTTCTAAGTAATAATAAGTATTACTTCAAGTTAAAAATATCGAAATTTTAATCGTCATTTAAAATACGTACGTATAACGTTAAACGTCTAATTATACGTTCACACAACAGGGGAAACAAACACCGCACGGAGCGCAACTTTGAGGAAATGATGTACAAACTCACCTAGTGGGTCCCACCCACGAAATTCTGCAGCCAAGGCATGGCACCCCATGCCTTGACTCCCTCCTCCTCTCTTTACTTCTTCCACACTTCATTCACAACCATCACTCTACAACCATTCCATCCATATCTCTCTCTCTCTCTTATCTCTCTCTAAATCCGACTCTCTCCCTCTTTCTCACTGATCTCCAGCCCAAAAACAATCAGCTACACCACCACCATAATCCACCATCATCCACCACCTTTTGGAGGAAGAAAAGCTAAGGAAACGAAGCAAGAAGCATAACCGAGCATACTCTCTCATTTTCATCTCTAGATCAGCATTTTCTTAAGTAAGAACATACTTCTCTCTATATATTTTTGTGCTTCACATTTGTGTACATGTTATGTTGATGATCTAGCAAGTATATGTCCAAATATCATCTTAAAAATCGTTTTTACTAAGCATATATACAAGTATATAATCTGTCTCAGAAAATTGTCTCACCAAAACGACCATATCTTGAGTTCTAGGAAGAACTAGACAACTAAACACATACCAAAATTTTCGTATGGAAGAGCTCTACAAAAAGTTCTTCTTTGACCATTTCCAAAAATCTACGTATTTTTGTGTAGAGCTCAGTTTTTGGACTGTAGCTGTTCTTGGACTAAATCCGACCACTGTTCATTTCCATTTTTGTTAAAAATAGTAAATGAATATATAAAAATACCATAAAGTGCAGAAATGAAACTAGACATATATGAGGACATGTGTGATTTTTGGTTAGGCTTGAATCGGACTAGAAACAGGTAAAATCGTGAGTTGAAGCTGAATAAAAATCTGGAACTATTAAACTAGGGACTGTTTTGGTCATTTTACAAAACCGACACTTTGGTTCAATCATAAAACGTAACGAAAATTTTCTAAAGATTATTTAACATATTTAAGACTTTCCTAAAAGTTTTGAGTCAAATCGAACACGTTTGACCAAGTCAATGAAGATGAACACTTAGACGAAAACGAAAACTTAAAATCCTATGCGACAATACCATTGTCACATGAACCGTGATCCGTGAATTCATTGTCGCATGAACAGTGCTCCGATAATTCTATTGTCGCATAAAACAGCTTTGTCATAAACCTTATTGTCGCAAGAAATAATTCCATCAATCCTTATTGTCACATGAATCTTAATTCCGACAATCCCTATTGTCGCATAAATCGTAGTCCTGACAATCCTTATTGTCGCATGAGTAATAATTCCAACAATCCTTATACATTGATACAATATTTGGACAATCAACAACAAATACATTGATAAGTATACAACACAGCAAAAACATATAATAATAACACTTTTGAATTATTATTACAAACCGTCATCAACGGGCCGTACATATTTTCAAAACTCAAACTAATCAATCAAACAACCAAATTATTTGGACATTAATAGTTTGATGAACAACTAGCATGGACGGTCTTTTGAGACGTCTACATATACTTAAAACCTTACGCGTTGTAAATGCCCGACATGTTACAGTCTTCGGACATCTCATTGTACACCATCATTATTTGCTATTGCAAACGCATCAGACTCATAGCCCCTCATTTTACTGTTTTTAAACCCAGGGGTGGGAATACATACTCGTTTTGTTTTTACATGTGGACATGAGTACTAAACCTCGATATATACTGCATGAGTTGTTTTTGCTAATCATTTAAAGCCCTCCACTACATAGTTTGTTTATATGGATTTAGCGCGATTGTTAGTGTATGGTACCATATGGGATTGACAATCCCCGTCCGGGTTAGCACGCACTAACTGGTCAAACGGACGCATTAGTATTTGTTCATACGAGTGTAGATTAGGCACTCGCAGGGAGGCACCCTCGCTCAGGCACTTGGTTGTGATCCTGACACCTCAGTTAAGCTCAAACTATGGGCTCATGGCAGTGATATACATCTATTTTATTTTCTTGGTTGCAAATCATTATATTAAATCTCATGGTTCACACATCATGTTTATCTATACAAACCTGTGAGCTCACCAGCTTTTAGCTTACATTTTAGTATGTATTCTCGGGTACTCAGCAGTAGTAGATCTGCTCAGGATTATTAGCTCGAGTCGCATACAGATATCAGGAGATTCCCATGCATTTCTACATTTTGTAAACTAGATATGCTTTAGAATCTCTAACACATAGCTTGCGATCTTTTGTAAAAATTATTACATTGTAAACCTTTATTATATCAATGTAAGCAGTAAACGACGCATATAGAGTCGTTCACTTTATCTTATGTGCTTGTGATATTTGATTAGTCGCACCCCGACCCGATTCGCTTCCGCACAGTAAATTTGGGGGTGCGACAATTCATGTATTTAAAAAGTTCATTAATGACTTTAAACCAGCCCTTGCTTAAGACTACCCAATAAATCCCCTAATTATCCACAGCATTCATCACATAAAGTGGTTCCGCCGCTTCAAACCTTGGCCATGTCTTGTCCTATGATAATCCCCATTGTAGCCTTGCGGTTCCATAGTTTCATACCTTTGACAAATTATATTGACACATATGACTGACTACCTTTCAATTGGACGTCGTTAAAAAGGAGTTGTAATCACGTTTATTGGTGGAAAGGCGATTAGATTAATTTGAAGGTTAAAAAGTCTATTTAGAAAGGTTAATTAAACTAGGTTTCTCATTTTATATATTAGTCCGTAATATAACTACCTTCGGTCGTTACTCGACTTCCATACATTTGTACTCCACCTCGAAGTGTTTCCAGTACTATATCGAGTAACAGTCGAATAGGGGCCGTCATATTACTTCGTAATATTGTACCGTTTTGTAATATGACTACCTTCGGTCGTTCCTCGACTTCCATACATTTGTACTCCACCTTGAAGTGTTTCCAGTACTGTATCGAGTAACAGTCGAATAGGGGCCATCATATTACTTTACGATAATTAAGACCGTTTATATTTTACCACTATGATGATCCTAAGGCAACAATCAAAGAAGAACATGCAATAAGATGATCAAAGCAATACTACCGATCTTTAATATTTAATTATAAATCATCTCATAATTAACTAACTACATCGCGAGCAAACACACTACTCTCTAATCATGGCAATTACTAAATCTAGCAAAATCAATATAAACGTAATTAATTAAGATAGATAAGGATAGAAAGAACCAGGTTTAAATGCGAGAGAATAGACTTGAATTAATTGACACAATTCCGAGCATACACCGAAGATTACAATGCGTTCCGCACTTTCCTTCTATTCCTAATTAAACTTCTAAACTAGTTTAAATACTAGTTAAAACTAATATAGAGAAAAAATATAGAGTGAGAAAGTTGAAGCTTATTTCTAGAGTGAGAGAAAATAAGCTAGGAATGTGTGTTTTTCCTAAGAAATGTGTAGGAAAGGTGTGTTTTGAAATAAGGTATGAAGCCTCCTATTTTTAGGAGAAAATGGGTGCATCTTAGGAAATTGGGGCACATGTTAGCAAAATGTGGAAAAGTTGCTAGCACATGTACCCTAAAGCGCGTAAAGGTCTAGCACGTGTACCCTAGAGTTGCGGAAAAGGTCTAGCACGTGTACCCTGCAAGTACGGGCGAGGACAAAAAAGCGCACAGGGGACAGGGGGAGGGCAGCCATCGGCGGTGGAGGTGTGGTCGGCGGCGACTGTGGTGTGGCCGGCGGCAGCTGCCCCTCCCCCGCCTCGGGTCATCGTCTTTCGTCTCGTTTCTTGATTCGTGCGTTTCTCCTTCGTTATGCGTCCGTTTGCGTTGATTCTTTTTGCGTTGGATTCGTTTTTCAAAAACGAAGACTTTGATGAAAAGAAATCCCAAAAATATGTCTCTAATCTTTGGATGTCTCGCTCGAATCATTTGAATCTTCCAGCGTACGTAGAATCTTCATTCTTCATCCGTTTTTGTTGATTCTTCTTCTGTTAGATTCGTATTTTGAAAACGAATATCTTGGATAAGAGAAATCTCAGTGATGGGCACTTTTGCCTTTAAATCTTGTCTTGATGTCTTGAATCTTCAAACGTGTGTGGAATCATCGTTTTTCGTCCGTTTTGCTTGATTTTTCTCGTGCAACTCTATTTTGACCTTCTTGGCATAATATCATTGATTTGTGCATTATTTAAGTTTATTTGCCAAGTATTGTTCCAGAATGAGAGAGATATCGATAGTAAAAACGTGACTTTTTACGCGATATCAATGACTTGAGCTAAAAGTATCCTGATGGGCAGTCTAACCTACTGCTGAGTACCTAAGAATACATGCTAAAATGGTCAGCTAAAAGCTGGTGAGCTCACAGGTGTATCTGATAAAACAATGTATGAACCACAAGATTTATGTATAAGTTTGCAATCAAGCAAATGAAATGAAGGTATACTACTTCCATGAGTCCGTAGTTTGAGCTTAACTGAGGGGTCAGGATCCACATTCAAGGACCTGAGCGAGGTGCCTCCGAGAGAGTGCCTAATCTACACTCGTGTGAACAAATGATAATGTGTCCGTTTGACATCACAGTCATGGTAGCGCGACTACCTCAGACAGGGATTGTCAATCCCATATAGTACCATACACTAACATTCACGCTAAATCCATATAAACAAACTATGTGTGAAGGGCTTTCATGATTAGTCAATTGTCTCATGCAGTCAATATAGCGAGTTTTGTACTTGTGTTCATATGTAAAACTGAAAACTGAGCATGTATTCCCATCCCGGGAGTAAAAACAGTAAAATGCGGGGCTATGAGACTCACCTGAGTCTGATGCGTTTAAACCAATAAACGTGCGTTGCTACACCAAGCATTGATGTTCGAAGACTGTAACCTGAGGGCGTCCACGACGCGCGATGGTTGATACGTGAGTAGGTATCTCAAAAGATTACTCATGCTAGTTGTCCACTCAACTAGTTATGTCCAAATACTTTGGTTGTTTTTTTGTGTTTTGAAAACATGTACGGCCCGTTGGTGACGGTTTTGTAACAATAATCCCAAGGTATTATTATTATGTGTTTCTTTGTATCGTATACTTATCGAAGTATATGTGTATCATGTACGAGTACATCGTATGTGGTTTGGTTGTTGTAAGTGTTTGGCACTCAGTGTATAAAGTATTTTCAAACATTGAATGACGGGGGTCCGGGGGCAGCGCCCCTAGTAGCGGAGTCCAAAGGGTGGCAACCCCTGGCGGGGTCCAAGGGGCAGAGCCCCTGGCTGGGGTCGAGCTGCCTGGTTAGCTTGGAAAATTTTTATTTCTGTATATGTTGCTTTAATAAAAACGCATTGAAAGTTCAAAATCCTGTGAATAGCGACACTGGGTGCGACACTGGTTGCGACACTAGAGTTGTGTCGCATAAATCAGAAATCATGTATATGCGACATATGGATTTGTGTCGCTATATGCGACATTTGGGTCAGTGCGACACAAGTGTTTGCGTCGCTAAGTGTGACATTCGAAATCATTGCAACATAAAGGTTTGTGTTGCGCCATGCGACATCGAAATTCATTTGCGACATAATTGTTGCGTCGCAGGTTGCGACATGGTTAATTTTTGCGACATAGTGGCTTGTGTCGCAATAGGTCTGGGCCTTATGCGACATAACACGCTGATCCAAAGTTCAAGTGTCGGAAACGTGGTCAAACGACCTTGGTTTGACCCGAAACTTTTACACAAGTCTTAAATCAGTTTGTAGAGTTTGCAAAAATTATTGGTTTGTGTCGGGAGTAACCCGAGGTGTCGGGTCTATAAAATGATCAAAACCGACTTATGTTTAGAAAATGAGTTTTAACTTATTATTTGGACATAATCTAGCTACATAAACAACTAGACAAGTAAATAAACGTAATATAAGTAATTTCAAGGTGTCGGGAACCTTACAATTATCGTATGAAGAAACCGAAGAGATAGAAACGTTCCTCGCGTTCTCGTGATCACTTTTGCTTCAACCGGTTTGGTGATTTAAGATGGTTTAAGGTGGTGTTTGATGGTGGTTTGTGGAGGCCGATTTAGAGAGAGAGAGATGAAATAAAGAGAGGTTGGAGAAAGAGTGTAGATGGTTGAATGATGAATGAGTGTCATGTTGGAGTGTAAGGAAAGAAAAGAAGAAAATGGTCAAGTATGCATAGGCATGGCTTGGCCGATTTTCTTGAGGGTCCCACCAAGTGTGGTGATCTCAAATCTTGTTCCCAAAATTTGTGCTTCGTGCGGTGTTCGTTTACCCGTTCATTTAAACGATAAATCATTGTTATACGCGTTTTTATAAGTGTTTTAAATAACGAGTAATTATTTGATATTTTGTTGAAGTATTTCAACCAAAATACTCATATTAATGAGTTATAAAAATATAACTTTGATTTAACTTTTTTGTTGGGCGCGAATCGCGCGTTTTTATCGCGTATAATTTATTTGATACGTTATGAATTATAGGTTAAATATTATCAAAATAATATTTAATAAATGATTTGAATATTAAATAATTTCATACTTAATAATTTTGTGTCCACCAACGCCCGTATAAATTGTACCGAACTTCATTCGATATGAAATGTGCACGATTTAACCAAATCGCGTATGTATATATATTCAACAATATATATATATATATATATATAATGATACATTAATTAACCAAATCAAAGAACTAATTACATGTAATAATAAGATGATTAGGCACTAATACAAGTCCTAATTTGTCGGGTGTCATATTAGATATCCACATTTGATTCACGGTTGAACGCTTGGTAGAAACCTAAGTGTGTATACTTAAACCTCTTCGCGAAATCAAGCTAGTTGCAATCAAATCACGAACTCGAAACCCCTTTGGGGTTTGGCCGATTTCGGCAAAGAGAGGGAGGAAGAAATCGATTGGGAGAGATAGAGAGGAAGATGGTTAGGGTTTTTGAAACTAACAAATGAAACCCATAGGGCTTTATTTATAGTTGTGGTTCAACTTGCCTAACAAGTTAAAACTAATTACTCTTTTGATCCCTCTAGTTTATAACTTATTGAACTATTCCCAAACCTATCAATTTACAATTAGAACCTTGCAGTTTAATAATAATTAAACTAACTAATTTATTTATAAAACTAATTATAAATAAATCATTTTATTAAATAAATAATTATACTTAATTATTTATACTAATAAATGTTCTAATCGTGTTTGACCAACGTATTCATTTCACATAAATCAACGATATCAAATATCTAATTATAATATCACACTACTTGTTCGGTTGTGCTTATCGGTGTGACCCTGTGGTGTTCATGTGAAGCTGGATTTGACATTTATTTATGTTAATATTAAGCAAATAATCTTTCAAAATTAAAATAAAAGTACATTAAATATATGTTGAGTCCCACCCCAAACTGTCCTTCCTTTTGTCAGAAAAACCGACGTGTGAAACCAATGAAAGGAATCGAAGAAGTGGTGCCATCCATGTTAGTGAAGTGAAAAGCAAAGTACTAAACCGAAGAAAGCGTTGGGAGCCGTCTTAGGTGTATTACGACCATTACTTATAGTAGTAGCCAATGAGTGGTTGTGTGAGTGGTCAACTATAGTCTAGGTTAACGGGTCAACTACAGTCTAAATTAATGGGTCAATGTGGTCCGAGAGAATGATTGAACCAAACCCTCCATGTATTTTACTCTATCATTTGTATTCTGCAACTATTTTCCCGAATGCATATAATGTTGCAGATATATTAGATCTACAATAATAATGGAAGTCGTGTTTTATATTTTTGTTCTACGTCTACTATATACTTTCTAAAGGATGGAAGTACCAATGATACTGTGTTATGTGTACAAAGAGAATGTTTCACATGTACAGAACTCATTTATCGCCAACATCAATTATCTCACAAATGACAAATTGAAAAATTATGAAAACGGTACCATTAAATTCAGCGTTTTCTCCTCTTCGATTAGCCGTCTCTCAAGGCATACTTTTGATGAGTTTTTTTTTTCTTCTTTTGGGTGGGTTTCACATTTTACTAACGCATGTGTTAAGTGTTGCGTTTAGGGTTTAGGGTTTGAGGTTTTGGGTTAGGGATTTTTGCCAAAACTCGAAACCTAAAACCCCAAACCCTAAACGCTAAACCCCAAACCCTAAACCCTAAACGCTTTAAAAAACTCTAAACCCTAAATCTTACTATACCCTAAACCCTTCTAAACCATAAACCTTACTAAACCCTAAACCATTCTAAACCCTAAGCCCTTAACCCTACTAAACCCTAACCCTAAATTAAATATACAACAAAGAATTAACACATGTGTTAATAATTTCTAAAATTCACAAAAAATGAAAATAAATAATCATCAGAAGTATGCCTTGAGGGACGACAAATCGAAGAGGAGAAAACGCTGAATTTAATGGTGCAATTTTCATAATTTTTCGATTTGTCGTTTGTGAGATAATTGATGTTGAGGGTAAATGAGTTTTGTTCATTTGAAACATTCTCTTTGTACATATGACACAATATCATTGATACTTTCTATAACACCTCATAATTTGATACACATTTTTTTTTATATTCATACGGAAGCGTTATCCCATTCAATAAAGTTTAAAGCATTTATATAAAACTTCAAGCCATTACTAACTATTATACTATTACAAACTTAAATATAAATAGTTGCAAAATAGCTGTTCTATTTGAGTGTTATATCTAAAACAGTTTAGTCCTCAAAATGATCAGAGTTTCAGGTGTCAAACATTTCTTCAAACTATCACCACTTGCTCAAATATCCCAAAAGTTAACCTGCAAGATTATGGTGGGGAATTAGCACAAAGCTAAGTGAGTAAACTAAGTCTAACAATATAACTTAGCATAACAATCAATTCACAACAATCAACTATAAGAAACAATCAAAACAGAGGATCGGTGGTTCTTGAGGTGTCCTCAGTCCGCGGTGACCCTCCAAGAACACTTAATAATCAACTGCAGGCCAATACAGAGATTTTACCGATAGTTTATTGCTATCTTTAATTAATATGGACTAATTCACAACGAATGTTCATCCAATTCATAAAGATTAACCTATAGCAACTAAACCCAATATAATTGACCTCTATCATTCCAAACTATCATGGAATCAATCACTAGCATTCAAGTAATCCATCAATCAACAAGTTCAATCAATACTTCTATAATCAACCTATCAACAGAACAATCAATACTACCAACTTAAAATTGATGTAACTAACTGTTAACACCGAAATTAAATTGTGAGAATCAGTCCACTCACCTGTCTTGTTCAACCTTCAACTCAATGATCTAATTTTATTGAGTCTTCGTCGTATCTGAGAACAAGATAAATATTAAATTAGAACTCATTTATAATAATGTATATTATTTCAATATCTATCACAAAATGATAATAAAACACAATATTCAACCTATCTTATCATTTATTTATTCATAAACAAATAATTTCATGTATACACCAAAAAGCCCAACAACTTCCTGTTATAATACCTTACCCGATCGGCTCACAATGAACCGATCGGCTAACATAACTGAATTTCAAAACCTTTGTTCAAAAGTCAACTTCTGTTTACGTTTTGTTCTATTTCAACCGTTCAGCTGAGTTTAGCCGTTCAGTTCAAAGAGCCATAACCGATCGGCTCACTCCCTTTAGCCGATCGGCTAGATTAGGTTTTCTAAAGATTTTCATTTAAACACCAAGTTCTGTGATCAATTTACACTAAACTATCCGATCATCTAAAGTTACCCGTTCGGCTATACTGTTATTACCCGATCGGCTTATTCCTTTTAGCCGATCGGCTAAGAGACTTTTACACAGAATCCAGCAACCTGCAACTAGCTATAGCACGAATGTAACAACTCGCAAATTTAAACGTAATTACGAGCATTAAACATTTGCATCATTAGGCTAATTCCCTACCTGAGTGAATTCACAACACATTTTAGAGATAAGTCTAGCAAAGCCCAACTAGTTGATATGCGTAGTGTACTTATTTGTAATTACGTACGTAACGGTTGGGATTAAACGCGACAAAATATACGACCGTTGGTGAACAAATTATTTGATAATATGAAAACTTTTATATACCGATATTTATTTATTAAATATTATGTTTATAATATTTACAAAGTATTTCGTTGCAAATAACATTTATTTCGTACAACTGAAACAATTTGAAACCCATTTGAAAAAGTTAAAATAAAATAAAGTTATAAGTTTATTACTCAACTACATTATTATAAATAAAATAAAACAACTCAAAGAATAATCGAAAACATTTTTAAAAACCTACTATTTAAAAACATTTTAACATTTGACGATCGGGTAAACGAACACGGGTAAAATACCACAAGTATGGGACTAAATTCCCCTCCCTTTTCCCCATGTGATCAGCTGACCCAAAACCCCCAAATCCAACCCCACTCCCATTTCATTTTCATCTAACACAAACACACACACCCACCAAAAACTCTCTCAAACCCTCTTCAAAAACCACCACCAAAATCCATCAAAATCTAAACCTTCTTCATCATTTTTGGACTCCAACAACATAAAAACCGTCATCATCATCAACAACACAAGGATTTAAACTCAAGATCTCCACTTTCATCTTCATCTTCATCACTCACCAAATTTTCGAATTACACTTAATTAGGTATGAAAAATCACTTTCTTTCACTTTTTCCTTGTTATTATAGTATGTAAACATGTTACAACTCATTGCATGAAAGATTAAAACACATTTTAGCTCAAAAACTCGATTTTCGGATGAACAGACCGTTATGTCGCAGGGACTGAAAACAGTACTGCGACATAACGTCTTATGTCGCATAACCTTTCCTACGTCGCACCATGCGACATAACGATTATGTCGCACTTTGTGTCGTATACCCTATACGACACAACCCTTATGTCGCTATTGAATTAGCACCGAAAGCTTATGCGACACAACCCTTGTGTCGCTAAGCTCTTATGTCGCATTCCTATGCGACACAACCCTTGTGTCGCATACATGACCCTTGTGTCGTATCTTATGTCGTGAAAAGCAGAAAAACTTTTAAATCTTTGTCACTAAGTGTCGGAACCAGATTTTACCACTTGATTTACTCCGAATTTGGAATTCGAATGCGTTTTCACTACAGCAACATAGTACAAATAAAAATTTTCCAAGCTGACCTGGCAGCTCGACCCCAGCCAGGGGCTCTGCCCCTTGGACCCCGCCAGGGGTTGCCACCCCTTGGACCCCGCTACCAGGGGCGCTGCCCCCGGACCCCCGTGCAAAATTTCCATTTTTATGAAAACACAACGAAAAATTGCCAACACTAGTTGAAATACTTTTACGAAACCTTCTCCAACAAGTTGTACAAATTTACTAATAAACAATGATCTTTCATGGATGAACGAGTAACATGGTCTGGTTGTTACCCAACCACTTATACGACTATTTCCTACGTTTAGGACATTAGTGACTTTACCCGGACTACGCTTTGCTAGCACTCGCCCATTACTTAACTCAACAGGTGAGTTCACAGCCCCTACTTTTACTGTTTTAACTGCTTTTGAACAGGGGTGGAAAACATAGTCAACTGTTTTACTTAATGCCATAACTGCTTTTACTCATATGATTGTTTATCATGCTTGTTTGCTCACACGATTAGAGTGCTTGAACTGTTAAACTCATACACAAAACTGGAATTTATGATACCACATTTTCATACGAATGTCGTGTTAAACTTTGTTTGGTATACCGGAGAACGACCGGTACTTTTATAAAAAAAAAACGCTGGAGAACGACCAGCTACGTATTTTAGTGCCAGAGAACGACTGGCCAAGTGGACGGGAGAACGACCCGTGCGTATTCTGGACCGGAGAACGACCGGTGCGTATTTCGCTGGAGAACGACCAGCAGTGTTTGGACGGGAGAACGACCCGTGCGTATCTAGACCGGAGAACGACCGGTAAACTGTTTTATTGGACGGGAGAACGACCCGTGCGTCTTTGACCAGAGAACGACCGGTACTGTTTGGGTAACTTTAACTGTATTTGGGTAACATCCCATGTAAACGGAATGTTGGGTAACATCCCACGTAAACGGTATTTTGGGTAACATCCCACGCGAATTGTATTTTGGATAACATTCCACAAAACAACTACTTGACTATTATGGCAATAATTATTTGCGAACGTATTGGTTTCAACAACTGTGCTTACAAACTTGATACAACTATTGCAAACATAAAACCTGTGAATTCACTCAACCTCATTGTTGACTTTTTTACTATGTTTTTCAGGGAATTAGCAGCACACGTAAGGACCGCCTGCACATACGGATTCTAGGCGACCCACGATGAAACTAGGATGCCAACTTTTGACAACTGGATTTCTTTTATATAACTAATCTGTTTTAGTCATATTTATGAAATCTGCTTTTGTAAACTTAATAACTTTCACATTTGTACGATTTGAAAAATCATAAACTTTGTAACTATTACATTTGGCATCTTAATATATTTGTTCTGTTGTAATCATATGCTCTAATACGCATGCATGTACTGTATATTGTGGCACTCCCCATACTTAACTAAATGCTTCCGCTAATCCAAATCAACGAATTTGGGGGTGTTACAACGAACCCTAACTACGAATTTTAAACTAACACAACTTCAAATTCAGATTTTACCCATTCTAAAACTACAATTTTGTCATATAACTTCATACCAATATATCTAACAACTTCAAATGCTAGTTTCATAATATTTTACACATTAACCTAACTTAACTTAATTTAAACTCATATATATATAAAGTATCAAAATACTTACAAATATAGAAGAAGAAGAATATGATATACTCTGATATAAGTTCCCTAATCACATATTCTTGATAGTTAAGAGATTTCTAGCTTGATTTGGAGTTTAATTTCATATGACACTTCAAAGTTTGTAAAGAAGGAAAATCACAGGGAAGAAGATGAAGGTCGGGTTATATCCAAACCCAATTTTATATCACAGTGTAATTATAATACCCGTTCTAACTCTATAGTCTAGAACCTAAATTTCAAATGCGAGAAAATTATTTTATTTTACCGTCATCTAAATTTATTTAAAATAAACAATATTTCATTAGTCACAATATTTCCTGAAACTTTTCCTATTGAATTTACAATCAAACACATATAATAATATAAATTACTTATAAAAGTTAAAGAAAATACCTGTTTCTCCTAGGCCCGATTTGGGGATGTTACAAATCACCCCTCCTTAAGAAGATTTCGTCCCCGAAATCTAACTAGAAGTAAACAAACTAGGATATCTAACTCGCATATTCTCCTCCGTTTCCCAAGTGAGATCCGCACCCAAACTATGTTTACATTTAACTAACACCATAGGGATTTCTTTCTTTCTTAATTTAGTAACTTTTTTATCTTAAAGCTCTATAGGTTCTTCCACCAATTTCTTACTTGAATCAACACGAAGATCTTGCAAAGGAAGGATTTGGGATTGATCCTTCACATTACATTTTCTTAAATAACAAACATTAAATGTATCATGAATACCAGCTAATTCAGGTGGAAGATCTAAAGAAACCGATTGGTCATTAATCACTTGCCGGATCTTAAATGGGCCAATATATCGAGGAGCTAACTTTCCACGTTTACCAAATCTAATAACACCCTTCCAGGGAGAAACTTTCAAATAAACAAGTTCACCGACAGAAAAAGAAACTGGTCGTCTACGTGGATCAGCATATTGTTTTTGTCTATCTCGAGCTGCTTTTAACTTTTCACGAGCAATGGTAACCTTATCAGCAGTAATCTGGACGATATCGGGGCCCGCAAATTGTTTCTCTCCCACCTCTAACCAACATGTAGGTGTTCGACAACGGCGACCATACAACATTTCATAAGGTGGCATGCCGATACTGGAATGATATGAATTATTATATGAAAATTCTATTAACGGCAGGTGAGAATCCCAAGAGCCGCCATATTCCAATATACATGCCCTCAACATATCCTCGAGAGTTTGAATAGTACGTTCTGTCTGACCGTCAGTCTGAGGATGGTATGCTGTACTGAGATTAACTCTGGTACCCAACTCCCGCTGCAGACTCTGCCAAAACCCAGAAACAAACCTGGAATCCCTATCTGACACAATCGATAATGGAATCCCGTGCCTTGAAATAATCTCATGAATATCAACTAAGCAAGTCAAGTCAATGATGTTGTCTCACTAGTAGCCAAGAAATGAGCACTTTTTGTCAGTCTGTCAACAATCACCCAAATCATATCATTACCTTTCTGCGTTCGGGGAAGTTTGGTGACAAAATCCATAGTAATATGTTCCCATTTCCACTCTGGTATCTCAAGCTGTTTTAAAGAACCATAAGGTTTCTGATGTTCGGCTTTTACTTGGGAACATATGTGACATGTTTCAATAACTCGAGCAACATCCATTTTCATTGTCGGCCACCAATACAATGGTTTCAAATCGTTATACATCTTTGTGCTACCGGGATGAATAGATAATCTAGATTTGTGTGCCTCAGTCAAAATCAAATCACGAAGTCCTCCAATCAACGGAACCCAAACTCGAGACTGAAAAGTTTTTAATCCACGAGAATCATCAACCAATAAATCCCTTCGTTTCAACAAAATCTCAGATTTTAAATTATGATCCAACAAACCTTCTAACTGCGCCGCTTTCAATTGAGAAATCAAATCACAAGATATTTCCAAACGCATACAATAAATTCGATCGGAAGATATCTTTCGGCTTAAAGCATCGGCGACTACATTAGCTTTACCAGGATGATAACGGATTTCACAATCATAATCTTTAATTAACTCTAAACACCGTCTCTGATGCATATTTAGATCTTTCTGAGAAAACATATATTGCAAACTTTTGTGGTCAGTACAAATAACGCATCTAGTACCATATAAGTAATGCCTCCAAATTTTTAACGCAAATACTACAGCAGCAAGCTCTAGATCGTGAGCAGGATAATTCTTTTCATGAGTTTTTAATTGACGTGAAACATAAGCAATTACCCGATCACGTTGTATTAAAACTGCACCCAAACCAGCACGAGAAGCATCACAATAAACAATAAAATCCTCAGAACCCTCAGGTAACGCTAAAATTGGGGCTTGACATAACAATTGTTTTAAAGTCTGAAAAGATGATTCTTGTTGATCACTCCACTCGAATTTAACATTCTTCCTAGTTAACTTAGTTAACGGGCCAACAATTTTTGAAAAATCTTTAATAAATTTCCGATAATATCCCGCTAAACCAAGAAAACTTTTAATCTCAGACGGAGACTTAGGAGCATTCCAATTCATAACTGCTTCTACTTTAGAAGGATCCACTTTGACACCATCCTTGCAAATAATATGACCAAGAAACTGTACCTCACGAAGCCAAAATTCACACTTAGAAAATTTAGCATAAAGATGTTCTCTTTTCAAAATCTCAAGAATCAATCTCAAATGATGTTCATGCTCAGACTCAGACTTAGAATAAATCAAAATATCGTCAATAAATACAATCACAAACTTGTCTAGAAAAGGTCGACATATTCGATTCATTAAGTCCATAAAAACAGCAGGAGCATTAGTCAATCCGAAAGGCATAACTAAAAATTCATAGTGACCGTATCGGGTACGAAAAGCGGTTTTAGAAACATCTTATTCACTAACTCGTACCTGATCTCAAATCAATCTTAGAAAAATAAAATGATCCCTGCAACTGATCAAATAACTCATCGATTCTGGGTAACGGGTATTTATTTTTCACTGTTCTCTTATTAAGCTCTCTATAATCAATACACATTCGAAGAGTACCATCCTTTTTCTTAACAAACAAAACCGGAGCACCCCACGGGGAAGAACTAGGTCTTATAAACCCTTTATCTAACAGTTCCTGAATTTGACCCATCATCTCACGGATTTCAGAAGGAGCTAATCTATAAGGAGACTTAGCTACAGGAGTCGAACCAGGAAATAATTCTATTTGATATTCAACTTCCCTTACAGGAGGCAACCCAGGTAATTCATCAGGAAAAACTTCCGGGTAATTAGAAACCACCGGAATATCAGACAAAGTTTTCTTTTCTAACTTACTATCTATCACATAGGCCAAATAAGAATCACATCCCTTAGATAGAGATTTCCTAGCTTTCAACAAAGAAATCAACGGTAAACTACCCCTTTCATGTTCTCCTCGAGCCATGACGTATGACCCGTCAGAAATCGGAATTCTTATAATCTTTTTGTGACAATCAATATTAGCTTTATTCAAACTTAACCAATCCATACCAATAACTACATCGAAACTAGGAATTGGCATTAACAAAAAGGAGACTAAAAAATTATGACCTTCAATAAGTATACTAGCTCCAGCTACCGATGTGGTAACATGAACTAATTTACCGTCGGCAATCTCAACTTCTAAAGGTTTAACAATCAAAGAGGGAATCAATTTCAGTCTATCACAAAATTTCGCAGATATAAACGAACAGTTGGCACCAGAATCAAACAATACACGAGCTGGTACAGAATTAATGAGAAAAGTACCTGTCATAACATCTTCAGAGATGACAACTTCATCAACTGTCATTTGAAAAGCTCGACTAGCAGCTACTGGTGGATTCTTCCTCTTTTGACCAGAGGATGACGAACCTTTACCCGCACCCATACTCTGTCTTTTCGCCTCTGAACAATCCCCTGCACGATGACCCTCTTTATGGCAATTTCAACACACGCTACTAGGATAAGTACAATCTTTTGCAGCATGTCCAAAAATTCCACACTTAACACACCTAGATGTCTGGGGAGTACAAGGACCATTATGCCTAGCTCGACATCTATTACAATAATTATTATCCGTCGGAATACCAGAATTCAATCTCCTATTTTTTTGACTACCTTGCCCTTTCTGCTTACCGGAAGAATCTGCTTTATTTCATTGTGAATACTTTTCTTTATTCAGTACTCTTTTAGCCAAAATATCACCATCAACCGAACGAGCTAAATCATAAGCTTGAGTAAGTGAACCTGCTAACCTAACTGAGGTACGGTAATCAGGAGGTAAAGTTTTCACAAAATGATCAATCTTAGTCCGATCAGTCGGAACCCACTGTTGTACAAATCGCAATTTATCAGAAAACTGCTTAATTAACTCATCAATTGTCATCTGATCAGTCTTTTGTAAGTCAAGAAACTCTTGTCTAATACGGGAAAGATTATACTCGGAACAGAATTGCTTACAAACCTCGGCATGAAAATCCGGCCATCTAATAGCATTCAACTGTTATGGAGATAATGGTGCCGTAATCGAATCCCACCAGGATATAGCTTGACCTTTTAACAATTGTATCACATAAGGTACTTTGTCCTCCTCCTCACAATGGCATACATTCAATTTTCTCTCGACATCACGTAACCAGTCTAGAGTGACTGTAGTATCATTACTTCCAGAATATACTGAAGGATTGCAAGACATAAAGGTTTTAAGGGAACAACCTTTTCTCAACGGCTGAAATGGTGAAACAACAGGTATTTGATAACCAGAGAAACCAGACGAAGAAAAAGGACCCGAAGTCTGATAAGTATAACCCTGTTGGTGCTGCTGTGAAGCAAAAGGTATAGATACCGGAATCCGTGTAGAAGATACAATAGGAGGAACATTAGTCTCAATCGACGGGTGAGTATAAATAGGTTGTTGAGAAGATCCAGCTTGCTCTCTCTGAAGTTCCAACACCCGATTCTCCAATCTCATAATATACTCCTGATCAGTTTCAGTTTCCCCACCGGCTAAATTAGATGTACCATTATGACCCTGATTCTCTGGTGGTGCATTTGTTTGCGAAGTATTGTTAAGAGTATGGGAAGGTAGTTCATTATCCGCCATATCTGAAATCACATCACATCTCAACATTCGTTAATTGTTAGTACTAGCAAACTAACCGAATATGCTATCATGACTAATCCCCACCACAAGAAATGTTTGACCAACATAACTAAGTTTAGGATTGAACACTTTAAAATGCTCAATTCACCTAAACTTACGCTCTGATACCAAGTTATAACACCTCATAATTTCATACACATTTTTTTTATATTCATACGGAAGCGTTATCCCATTCAATAAAGTTTAAAGCATTTATATAAAACTTCAAGCCATTACTAACTATTATACTATTACAAACTTAAATATAAATAGTTACAAAATAGCTGTTCTATTTGAGTGTTATATCTAAAACAGTTTAGTCCTCAAAATGATCAGAGTTTCAGGTGTCAAACTTTTCTTCAAACTATGACCACTTGCTCAAATATCCCAAATGTTAACCTGCAAGATTATGGTGGGGAATTAGCACAAAGCTAAGTGAGTAAACTAAGTCTAACAATATAACTTAGCATAACAATCAATTCACAACAATCAACTATAAGAAACAATCAAAACAGAGGATCGGTGGTTCTTGAGGTGTCCTCAGTCCGCGGTGACCCTCCAAGAACACTTAATAATCAACTGCAGGCCAATACAGAGATTTTACCGATAGTTTATTGCTATCTTTAATTAATATAGACTAATTCACAACGAATGTTCATCCAATTCATAAAGATTAACCTATAGCAACTAAACCCAATATAATTGACCTCTATCATTCCAAACTATCATGGAATCAATCACTAGCATTCAAGTAATCCATCAATCAACAAGTTCAATCAATACTTCTATAATCAACTTATCAACACAACAATCAATACTTCCAACTTAAAATTGATGTAACTAACTGTTAACACCGAAATTAAATTGTGAGAATCAGTCCACTCACCTGTCTTGTTCAACCTTCAACTCAATGATCTAATTTTATTGAGTCTTCGTCGTATCTGAGAACAAGATAAATATTAAATTAGAACTCATTTATAATAATGTATATTATTTCAATATCTATCACAAAATGATAATAAAACACAATATTCAACCTATCTTATCATTTATTTATTCATAAACAAATAATTTCATGTATACACCAAAAAGCCCAACAACTTCCTGTTATAATACCTTACCCGATCGGCTCACAATGAACCGATCGGCTAACATAACTGAATTTCAAAACCTTTGTTCAAAAGTCAACTTCTGTTTACGTTTTGTTCTATTTCAACCGTTCAGCTGAGTTTAGCCGTTCAGTACAAAGAGCCATAACCGATCGGCTCACTCCCTTTAGCCGATCGGCTAGATTAGGTTTTCTAAAGATTTTCATTTAAACACCAAGTTCTGTGATCAATTTACACTAAACTATCCGATCATCTAAAGTTACCCGTTCGGCTATACTGTTATTACCCGATCGGCTTATTCCTTTTAGCCGATCGGCTAAGAGACTTTTACACAGAATCCAGCAACTTGCAACTAGCTATAGCACGAACCCTAACTACGAATTTTAAACTAACACAGCTTCAAATTCAGATTTTACCCATTCTAAAACTACAATTTTGTCATATAACTTCATACCAATATATCTAACAACTTCAAATGCTAGTTTCATAACATTTTACACATTAACCTAACTTAACTTAATTTAAACTCATATATATATAAAGTATCAAAATACTTACAAATATAGAAGAAGAAGAATATGATATACTCTGATATAAGTTCCCTAATCACAGATTCTTGATAGTTAAAAGATTTCTAGCTTGATTTGGAGTTTAATTTCATATGACACTTCAAAGTTTGTAAAGAAGGAAAATCACAGGGAAGAAGATGAAGGTCGGGTTATATCCAAACCCAATTTTATATCACAGTGTAATTATAATACCCGTTCTAACTCTATAGTCTAGAACCTAAATTTCAAATGCGAGAAAATTATTTTATTTTACCGTCATCTAAATTTATTTAAAATAAACAATATTTCATTAGTTACAATATTTCCTGAAACTTATTTCCTATTGAATTTACAATCAAACACATATAATAATATAAATTACTTATAAAAGTTAAAGAAAATACATGTTTCTCCTAGGCCCGATTTGGGGATGTTACACTTTCATACTTCCAAAAATTATTGTACTCTCTTGAACTTTTCTCTTATTGTTATAACATATCTCTTAATGTATTTTTATTCTATATCATACAAGTTATTTGTTCATTGAAATTTAGTTACAAATAGATTTATTTTTATCTGTATTGCAACAGTATGACATTTACTATTATGTTATATAAGCATTTTATTTGCACCATAACCATTTATTATAAATATTCATTACAAATCTTTAAAAGGTTTTTTCCGAAAAAAGAACTACTAACTCACTTTTTTACATTTGTGAGTATCAATTAACTTTTTACTTAAAAATGAAACACTGATTAAAAAAAGAACAAAAAAGGATCACTACTGAAAACAAAAAAAATGTATATGTCATCCGGTGGATTTGTGCTACGTAGATAATGTTGTATCATCAAGATAGTAAAAGTGATGACATTCTTGTCAAATCCACCGAATGAAGTATACAATTTTTTTTTGTTTCTGGTAGTGATACCTTTTTTGTTCGTTTTTTATTTAGTGGTTCATTTTAAGAAGAAAAAATTTGTCGATACCCACAAATGTAAAAAAGTAAGTTAGTGATTCTTTTTTCGTGAAAAAACTCAATCTTCAAGTATTCAAGATTTCTAAATATTAAATAACTTAAATATTAAACATGCTCAAAATAATCATTAAATTATTAACAATATTATAATTATTAATTGCAAATGTTAAATCATCTTTCTATATTCTATTAGGCATGTGAAACTCGCCTTATTAATAACGGTTAACAAATACTGTATATGTTTAAGTATATGGTTCTAAATATGACCCGTAATATTCACGGATAACTAAACTACTATGTTGTATAAACTAGGGGTGAGCATGGAAAACCGAAACCGATACAAAAATCAAACTAACTGAAAAATCAAGACTGAAAAAATCGAACCGAATTAAACATCAACGATTTGGTTTTTGATTTACGCAAAATCGGAACCATCGGTTCGGTTTTTGGTTTTCACCTCAAAAACCGAACCGAACCGAACCGAACCGAAGTCTTTATATTACATATGTTACTTTCTATTTATATAAAAGTTATGTATTTAATATGTGTATAAAATATAAATTTAAATATGTTCAACTCTATAAATAAAACATATGAATATCCAGAGTAATATGAAGCGTTTTGTTGTTATATTCAAAATGTTCACCCTTATTACTATATTTGTAAAACTATTAACTACATATCATATATTGTATACGTTTAACATTAATTCATTGTTAGTAGTTTCCTTAATATAAAATTTAATTTTAAGTTCAAGTTCATTCTTAACATAGATATATATGCATATACATTGCATATTTTTATCAAATTTATTCTATAAAAATGCCGAATGTTAAAAACCAAACAAAAAAAAAAAACCAAAACCGAAATCGAACAAAACTGAACGATTATGGTTTTTGATTTTCCAAAAACCGAACTTACATTTCGATTTTTAATTTTAGCCAAAAGCCTAACTGACCATACTCACCCTGGTATAAACCATTGTAAACTGATGTCCTTATCCAATAAACGGTTGTAAAAGATATACCGGACTCTGTGGCCATTAACCAACCCCCATTTCCACATGAACTCAAAAAACAATCCAACAATTTTTTCTCCAGTTTCATGACTAGCATCAGCTTTAATATGGCTAGTCTCACTATTAACATCACAAGAATCAAACTTTTTAAAATCCCATTTCACTCATCATCAACCCATATCAAATCCCCAATTTACTCAAATTCTTTATTCACAAAATCACCCAAAGACCACCTCAGAACACTCACACTCCCAGTCAATTCAGTTTCTGAAAGCTCAGTTTCATCACCCATAGAATCCATTAATGATAATGATAATGATGATGATGACCCAACTGCAGAAGTGAGTTATCTTGACCCGGATTCTGACCCTGAAAGTATATCAGAATGGGAACTGGATTTTTGTTCAAGACCAATACTTGATATTAGAGGGAAAAAGATATGGGAACTTGTTGTTTGTGATAGTTCTTTGTCTTTGCAGTATACTAAGTATTTTCCTAATAATGTTATTAATAGTATTACTTTAAAAGATGCAATTGTGTCCATTTGTGATGAATTGGATGTGCCTTTACCCGATAAAATCCGATTTTTTAGGTGAGTATTATGATGGTTACTTATTTAATGATATGTTTATATCTGTGTTATTGTTAATTCTGGATATGGATTTAGGTTGGTTTGTTTGATGATATTGTTGTTGTAGGTCACAAATGCAGACAATTATTACTAAAGCATGCAAAGAGCTTGGTATTAAACCGATTCCTAGCAAACGGGTACGTGTTATTTATTTAATAAAAAATATGACTTTTTATGTAATCAGTTAAACTTGTGGTAGCTTTAAATTCATCATATAGTGTGTAATCTACTTTGTAGTACTTAAGTTTAATTATTTGTAATTTATGGATACTTGATAATCTTTTTGCCCATAGAAATGTTAGAAGCATCTTAGTAGAGGGTAGTTTTGGTCCCCTAGTGGAATGAAGCTTGTATATTTAGCTGAACTCACAAATATGAAAACTTGTATCAAGAATTAATCCCACAGGTATCTTGTGTTGTTTGCTAAATTAGATTGAAATATCTCCTCAAAAGGAGCTGTTGCAGTCTACTTGAACAATCTGAAATCGAAAGAGTTACATTCTTTAGGGCCAGAGGGTGTATTATGTTACTTTTGAGGTCAAGTAGACTACTTTTGTGGTATATCAAACTGATCTTTGGCAGGCTTAAAGCCTTAAACCAACATTTGTTGGTAAGTGGTAACTTTCTTTCTTTTTTTAAATCATATATTGGAAGTTTAATGCTCTTTTGTTGTTGCTCATACATTAAACTGACATGCATTGTAAATTGGAACAAATGTTTAAAACTGTGCTATATCCTTCTATAAGCAAACTTGATATGCCAAAAATTTGACATGTATCAAGCTACATATTTAATTACAGTGTCTGTCACTCCTTCTTTGGCTGGAAGAACGATATGAGACAGTATATAAAAAACATCCTGGTTTTCAGAAAGGCTCGAAGCCTTTGCTTGCTCTAGACAACCCTTTCCCTATGGATCTCCCCGATAGTTTGTATGGTGAAAAATGGGCTTTTGTTCAGTTACCTTTTTCAGGTAAGTTAAGTTATGTATATCATGTCATGATTTTCTAATAAAGAAATAATTTCAAGTTTAATGCATTTTGGGGACAGGAATATTGTATTTGCTTTGAAGATTTAATGGAACTTCTGTAAAATGGTATTGATTAGATCATTTGATTTTTCAGAAGTTAAGAAGGAGATATCAACGCTTGAAAAGACGTTTGCCTTTGGTGCAACTCTGGATCTGGATCTTTTAGGGATCGAAATCGATGACACAACGTTGATTCCTGGACTGGCTGTGGCAACTTCACGTGCCAGGCCATTGGCAGGTTGGTAAATAATTCACGGGGGGCGGGTCTGGCTGGTTGGGTAATGGTTAATCGTTTAGAGTGCGTCAAAACGACTCTGGTTGGGTTGCCCCACTCTTACTTTTGTCTAATTTTTAGTTTTAATAAATAATTAACTGTTACAAGTGATTACGAAAATACCTGCTTACGAACAAAGAATATAAACAAAATTTAAATAAAGTGATTTATGAGGTATGCAAATGCAACTAGGCATTACATTTTGGTCAATTTCAGCCGGTTTGACACTTTGAAGTTTGTCCTGCTCCCTTTTTAGCTCATTATTCTTATCCGAAGTGTTTGTGATACAATATAACCCAAATCGACTCATTCATAAGTAAATGGGCCAACATTTCCATGCTAGATATAAACATATATCACACTTAGATGAATTTTCTACTGCTTCTATAGCCAAAATGTTCTGCAGTTTGACTTCAAAAGAAGAACTAGTCTTTTTAAATAATTTGAAAATTATATGATTGCAAATTTGCTTTGCAATAAACCTTACTGATACCAGGAAAGAACAAAAAATGATGTAACCTATGTAGCAAAATCCATATTACTTTTATAACAGAAAAGTCATTGACGTCCAAGGGGCAATTTGGTAAGCTCATTTTGTAAGCTCATAAGCTGTTACAAATATACTTATCGAGCTTTTTAACATTTCAATAAACCCATTAGCCAATAAGCTGTACCCCAACACTTAGTGTTACAATGCTGAACACTCTTTACTTGTTAATTGAGAATCAGGTATGATTTAAATATGCTATATATTGTACATCTTTAAAAGACGACGTCATTTTAAATGTCCTTGCAGCTTGGATGAACGGGTTAGAAGTGTGTTCAGTTGAAGCAGACTTAGCTCGTGCTAACTTAGTTCTATCTGTTGGGATTGCCACTCGTTATGTTTATGCATCGTATAAGAAATCATCTGTGACTACAAGTGAGGCTGAAGCTTGGGAAGCAGCAAAAAAGGGGAGTGGAGGCTTACATTTCTTAGCTATCCAAGATAGCTTAGATTCAGATGATTGTGTTGGGTTTTGGTTGTTGTTGGACTTGCCACCGTCACCTGTGTAAATAAAAAAGTTCAAACTTGCTCGAGAACATGGCGTAAAGGGGTTGGATTTGAATCAGATGACCACTTTCATTTTCACATAGTTCAAGTTTCGCACACATAAGGTCTTGAAAGCAAATGGAATTTGTGCCGGGTCGTTTGTATGTAGTAGAGCACTTGTACAATTTTTCACATAGCTTGAATATAGTTTGGTTACCCAGTCATGATCAGTTCAATTAAATTAGTTGTAATCTAAATTTTTTTTTTTTTTAAGAAGTCTGATTTGGATTAGCTTAGATTTTGGGCTTACTAAATTTTCAAAAGATTAATAAGTTCAAGTTTACCGGCTTATAAGCTAATTGACTCAAGTGTATTGCTTTTATGCCAAGATTGATAAGCACCTAAGCTGGAAATATAGACCTTATTAGCCTTTTGAAAATGCAATAAGCCGATCACACAAAAGAAGCTAATCCAAACACCCTTCCATTTGTGAAGAGAGTTGTAGGTAAACATAATTTTTAACAATTTAAATAAAACATCATAAATAACATTTAGTAAACAAGATAAAGACAATGTTATGTTTACTTATCATTTGGGTTAAATATTTACTAGGGATCGAAATTGTAAATGTTAAAAAGACAAGGGACGATAAATAAAAAATTACTTTCGAAAACCCTAGACATACATCCCCAAATTAAGCTAAAACCCTTGTTAGTATGTATCTCTCTCTCTCACACAGTTTATCTACACACACAAATTCCAGAAAATTATCACAGTGAAATCAAAGCAAAAAGACAAACAAAAATGTATTGATCAGAAATTAGAGTTATCATCATCGGTAGATATATATAGAGATAAGGAAATGTACGTAAATTATGCAGAAATTTTTACGTCAAAACCCTCACTTTTTCACTCCCCTTATCCCTCTAGGGTTTAATCAAATCAGCAACAATTACAAGTCCTCATCTTTCAGTTCCCTAGGGTTTAACAACCACTATCCGATTTCATCCATGCCGTCTGCCGCCGCCGCAACTGCGAGCGCTGCAGGTATGGCTACCGCCATATCCTGTAGAAACCCTAGGTTTTCGTTCGGTAATAATGGCAGTAAGTGTTCAAGTTCATTTAAGTTGAATTCAGGTGCTAATTATAGGTGTCGTAACTGTCGGTGTTCAATTGAAGGTGTTGGTAATGGTACGGCTAGGGTTAGGGCTTGGTCTGTGTTGAAGGGGAATCGAAATGGTTCGTCGAGTGTAGCGTGGTTTTGTACTAGCGCGAATGATAAGGCGGGTTCGGTTTCGGCTTCTGCGGTGACTTCGGAGGATAATAGTGGTGGTGAAAGTGATGGTGATGATGAGAAGCCTATTAAGTTTAGTAGGAGGAATAGGGGTGGTTTGAGTGGTGGTGGTGGTGGTGGTGGAAATGGGCAGCTGTTGCTACCTGGGAACCCTGATTTGTTGACAATACCTGGTGTAGGACCAAGGAATTTGAGGAAGTTGGTGGAGAATGGGATTGGGGGTGTTGCTGAACTTAAGAAAATTTACAAGGATAAGGTATATTTTCACTTTGTATATATTGTGAAATGTGAAATGTGGATTTTCATGTGTGTTTTAGTATAATTTATGCTGTTTAAAGATTAAAGATGTAGATGCTTGTTATTTGATGAATATTCTAATGATTGCTATAATAAGGGGATTAATGTCAGCTTTGATAAAGGAGGAGAGAGTGGTTGGTTGTAATCAAGTGTTGAATGTTTGACATGTGCTAATTATTTTCAGAATTTAATATAGAGAGTACTGGGAAAACAAGGGTATATTATAAGTTATATGTGTGTCAGGCAAACATGTGGGACTTAACTTATGTATAAAACAAGCAACTGATTTTCTGTGTTACGTTCCAAGTATATTCTCATACCTGAAAGTCTGAAACTATGTGATGGTGTTTTTGCATCTTAATGCTCTTGTAGTCGTAGGTTTAAAGTTGTGGGTCAATGTTATTTAGTTTTGTATTAAATCACCTAAAGTGTAGGTTTTGTTATGTGTTTTACTGTAGTTTTTTGGGAAATCGAATCAGAAGATGGTGGAGTTTTTACGGAGCTCTGTGGGCATTATACATAGAAACCATGCTGAGAGTATTACCACGTTTATAAAAGAGAGTGTGGATGAAGAGCTAAAAGATGTGAACACTAATGTTGTGCCACAAAAGAAACGACTTACTTTTTGTGTGGAAGGAAATATAAGTGTGGGAAAGTCAACTTTCTTGCAGAGAATTGCTAATGAAACTCTTGAGCTTCAGGATCTTGTTGAGATTGTTCCTGAACCTATTGACAAGTGGCAAGATATTGGACCTGATCACTTTAACATATTAGATGCTTTTTACGCTGAACCGGAAAGGTATGCCTACACCTTCCAAAACTACGTCTTTGTTACAAGAGTTATGCAGGAGAAGGAGTCATCCGCTGGAATTAAGCCTCTCAGATTGATGGAGAGAAGTGTTTTTAGTGATAGGATGGTATGTACTATGCCATTTTGCTCTTCTTTCCATTCTACTATTTTTGTTCTATCATCTTGAGATTATCAATATTTTCTCATCCAGTCCATGTGAAAATGCTTTTTTTAAAAACAACAGACCACAGTGTTCAGCGAAAAGTAAATAGCAAACTTCCAATTTGGTCATCGAACTTGTGTAATCACTAGTAACGTAAAAACTATCTAAGTTCAAGGTCAGGACAACATTTCAGGGTTTCCTTGTCAGATTCACCCAAAAATACTTGTTTTGAAAAGGATGGTTTTACTATCGAGTTTTAAAGTCCGATGACCAAATCAGAAATGAAGTGCATTTAGTTATTGCATAAAAATTATTTGTTTGACGTGGTAAATGTAAAACACAAATGTCGATCTATCTGCGAGTGAATGGGTCAAAATTGTCACCTCTATTACGTATCAATGGTGTAATCTGTAGAACAAGGATCCTGCCACGGAAGTGCATTGACTGACAGTTGTTTGCATTTTTATTTGGTGAAGGTTTTTGTAAGAGCTGTTCATGAAGCTAACTGGATGAATGAGATGGAAATTAGCATCTATGACTCATGGTTTGACCCGGTTGTCTCTTCTCTTCCGGGACTTATTCCAGATGCTTTTATATATCTTAGAGCCAGCCCTGATACTTGTCATAAGCGAATGATGCTACGTAAGAGAGCAGAAGAAGGTGGAGTCAGCCTGGAATATCTTCGTGATCTGCATGAGAAGCATGAGAGCTGGCTTTTTCCCTTCCAGAGTGGAAATCATGGAACTTTGGCTTTTAGTAATCCTCCTGCTATGGATAGCTCTTTACATCCGAACATAAAAGACCGTGTATTCTATCTAGAGGGTAATCATATGCATTCCAGCATTCAGAAGGTACTTTCGTTGTTTGAAAATAGTTTTTACTATTGGAGCCTTTTTCGTGAGTTGCTTATTGATTTATATCCAAAAACAGGTACCTGCATTGGTTCTGGACTGTGAGCCCAACATTGATTTTAACAAGGACATTGAAGCTAAGCAACAGTATGGCTTCTTCCATTTCACTCGCATACCATGTTGCTATTATGGTGCCCTTTTTGGAACTTGATTTTTATTTTGCATGATCAGTTTGCAAAAGATATCAAATCATATGTACTCTTAAAATAGTTTTGTATAATATTTTGGGTCCAGACAGGTCATATTTAAACTTGAGGATTGGAAATTGTTCGAAATACTTACCAAAGGGGTCATATTTTCTATTCAAAAGTAATTAATGGACATATCACATACCCCAAAAAAAAGGAAGTCTCTGGAGAAAGTAAAACTTAAAGTTTTTGGTGGGTGGATTGTATATAAGACTTTACTCCCGTTTTGAGATGCACCAATTTGCTAGAAAGAATGATAAAATGATATCAAAAAGAGAATGATAAAGCACCAATGAATATATAGAATTCTTGTTATGTTGCTGCTAGTGTTGAGTGTATAATGGCATGGTAATAGCAAGATCCAAATTCCACGAGTCCCCTATTGATGTATGCTTCAATTGCTGCTAGTACTAGAAGTACATGAATGCACTACCCTCTCGAGTCTGTTTAATCGTTTTATTACTGTTCCAGTTCTAATCTCATTTTTCTTTTTTAAATTGGCTCCGGTTTCATGTATAAACCTTTCTTTTTTTTTAATTTGTCTGTGAAGGTATGCTCGACAAGTTGCAGAATTCTTTGAGTATGTGAAGAAAGTGAAGGATGTTCCCGAGAAAGCCGATGAACCGAGCAGGGGTCACCAATCGCAGGTGATGTTGCCTCATGGAGGTTTATGGGTCCCACCGCAGGGTAAAAACTTTCCAGAATCCCTCAAGTCGCTGGATTTCAGACGAGCCATGTCATTCATGCCTGGATCTGGGTCTGGGTAGTGGTTTGTTGTTCCGCTCCTGTATGTGTTTTGCTTGTAAAAAGAAAGGTTTAACTTCTACCCCATTAAAGTATGGTTTGTACTTTGTAGGACGAAAGTTCATGTAGGATTATTGTAGGTCTTGTTAAAAAATTTAGTGGAGGGTTTGTTCTTTTGAACTTCGGTGCTCTTTGTCATGTGGCAAGTGATCTCGCGCGCTCAATGAGAATGAGGTCTTTCCACGCTGACCTAAAAGTTTTAAATCAATGTCCAATCTTGCCTAGGCTTAATTTTTGCTGTCCGAAATTTGTGCTCAATATGTTTTTGGTGTATCTGATAGTCCCATATTATAATGTTGTTGTCACAATTCTTCTTTTGCTAATCTGTAGCATATGCTGCAGTCTAATTATTATTTACATAAATTCTTTTTGTAGTTATCTATAGTAAGAAAATAAAAGGCTGAAATATATGGATTTAACAATAACAATTTAGAAGTTGGGCAATGGAAACCTGGATGTCTTAACGCACGCTTGTGAATTTTGAACCAACATAAAGTACTGAAAAAGGTTATAAATCAAATACTTGTATTTCATATCAATAATATGATATTATGATGATGATTTCCTGCGTATTCAAAAGGAGTCGAGTATGACTTTTAAAATACTTCAATATAATTAAATTAAAATTGAAGACAAATATAATGCACTTGATACACGGTAAATTCTTAATGGCATTCTGCCACTAAAGAAATATAGTGATGTTTTACCCCACTAAAACAAGATGAAAACATGGACTAGTTTAGAGCTGTTGGGGTAGTAATATAGTCAACAATGCAAGTCTGTGAAATCACAATTGTGTTTTTATTCATATATCCGTTTCCTCTTCAACAATGTGGGTAGTATAGAGATGGATCCGATGAGGAAAAGTACACTTAATGTCTTGAAATCGTATAGATCTTTTATAGATTTCAGATCTCCAAGAGCAAGCCCAGCCTGCAACAAGAAAAATGAGCAAAAAGACTTCTTATAATAAATTATGATTAACTCCTACAAATTTGAACGTAGAGTAGAATTCGTGAAATCCTGATCAGTCTACACCAAACTTCCTGAGGTTTTGCTAGTAAGCTTGCAATGCAGTTTCTATGATTCTAACAGGCGACCTTTTTCCCATTTTAATAAGATCATATTTTATTGGTCAAATAATTGGAGACATTTATATTACGAACAAAAGATGCAAAAGTTCATTAAAAAATATGTAGAAGTAAATAGGGGTATGAAGCACAGTATTTATCTAGCAGCGGTATTTGCCATGGCAGAACATGTGTTCCAAAAGTGCTACAATAGATTATATCATAGTAAGTATTTGGACTTGTAACTGTATTCAAAAGAAAGCAAGGAAAAGATGATATGCTGCATTGCTAACACAACATCTGGTCATCTGGAAGATTGCAAACATCATGCTCTAAAGGTTTTAAAGGGCAGATAAAATTATAAGAAACCACTGAAGCAAAACAGCCATATAAACAGAGAATATACAAGTAGCAGGGCAAAAACATCAACAAAATAGAAAATACGCTGCACAGTAAGTCATCACATAACTTATAAAAATGAATTACGAAAAAGGAAAATTCATATATATATAACATCAAAAGATCAAGCAACTTACCCTCACAGTAATATAAGAGGCTGGGATTATGCCAACCACTGTAGCCAAAAAGAACACACGGAATGGAATATCCACGATCGGGGACGCCAAATTAATGAAAAGGTTTGGTAGGGTAGGAGTTATCCTCAAAAAGAGCATATAGTTTAGCAACTTGTCTCCACGTTTTGCTATCTGAGAATACAACTGAAATATGAGTATACAACGTGCCTTATATATAACCAAGTATGACTTAAGGGAATAGTGTATATGTACCTCTGCCTGAAAGAACTTTAATTTCTCTGGCCAGAGCCACAAAACTATGGGCCTTCCGATTAACTTGGACAGAAAAAAACAGGACGATGCACCGGCTGTGGCATTAAAGACAACCAAGAAGATGCCTTTTACACCAAAAAGAGCTCCAGCAAGCAGTGACATGAAAATGGTTCCAGGAATCATAAATGTTTGCATGAAGATGTAAGTTGAGCAGTAACCCAATATGAACTTTGTTGGGTAAACGCTTGCATAGGTTCCAAGGTCATCTCTGGAATTCAACCGATCAATAATGTAAGGTGCAGAAACATATATAAAAGAATAACATTTACGCTGTGTGACGCATCAAGCTGTTAGCTAGAACGAAAGGCACTATGTTATATTTCATATGCCAATCGTTAATTTATAAGGAGTAAGCATGACATATACAGATGCTATCTTTGGCGTTTCAGGCATAGACCTAAACTTCTTTAGTATCCAAGTTACAATCTGGAGTATGCCTGGCAAACGGGTCAGGTTGGGTCATGGGTCAAAACGGGTTTGGTACGAAATGGGTCATGGGTCATGGGTCAAGCGGGTCACTTTTTGAATTGGGTCGAATGGGTTGGGTTGAAACCGGGTTGGGTTGGGTCGGGTCAGTCAACTCAAATTTTCCTTTTAATTTTTGAAAGTGATTTTTAATCTCTTTCCGGTAATAATACAAATTTGGAAATAATTGGCAATGGTGAAATTTTATAAGTATATTAAATTACTGTTATCATGCTCCATACATCAACTTAAAATATAAATGAGATAATAATAAAATAGATTAATTATAATAGGGTTTTTATTGATGAATACTAACTATCAACAAATTAAAATAAAAAATGGAGTACCATCAATTATATATATATATATATATATATATAGGAAACTGCAAAAGTTAAAGTAGTCAATTGGATCCTATCTCTAAAATACCCAAATCCCTTCTCTCTCTAGAATACATCTGAATTGATTTTAGCAGCGAATCAGCGATTGTTATTGTCGATTTAAAGCTTAAAGTGCATGACAAACACAGTAGCAGAAAACTAAAAAAATTATCTAAGGTAGATCATACCAGCACAATTACTTGACCTCGGCAACCTGGCCTTTTACACAGAAGGCTTAAGAAGCATCTACATAATGGCCTAGAATAGGTTCAAAGTATAAAATCAAAATTTCTTCTTAGTTGATTTAAACAAATACAAAAAACCTCGACCAACTAAAAAACGACAAGACAGGGTACGTTGTTGTCAATTAAAGGTGATCTTCTTTAAGTAATGATTTTCCATCCAAACAACCATATTTTCCCATAATCCAAATTCTATCATTTGAGTTCCAACAAAGCAAGTGGTCAACCTCTCTAGATGACAGCTTAAGAGAATGCAGAAATGTCGTTCAAACCATTTCATTTATGCATATATACACCTACTGAAACAAGTGACATGATTTTTGAGGTACTTATCTAATAAAATTTAAAAGCCATCATCCAATTGTGGTATACAACAGAGGTAATGGACAAAGGTAATGATACTGAATTCTTAAAGAGGAAATGAAAAAGACAGAAGCCACATAGAAATATAGAATCATTTCATGATGATAAAAAAAATGAGTAGACATCAAACGCTAGGCCGTAGAAGAGTTTCCAAGATTAAATGAGTTGATACCAACAAATTAGCAAGCAATGTGCACTTGTGACATAAGGTAATGTGTCAACACTTGATTGTCATATATCTTGCATGTACGATGCAAGATCTATAGCATGACATAGTCTCCAATGTTTTGGCATGTACCATGACTTACATGGATCCAGTTTCAAAACCCACAAAATGTTTGATAAATATCTTACAAGAGAATAATCGATTACTTTAATTTTAAAGCATAGTTAATCTGAACACAACACAACTGAAAGAAACTAAAAAAAGTTGCTACTTAGTTGCATAATTTGTTTGAACCTTATCACTTTGTTCGTTGCTCAAACGTTTTCTAATGATGAACTGACACAAATTTTGATAAAAACACTTCAAAGATGCCAAAAGATTTGCAAAAGGAAGTATGAGACATTAACTCACGTACTTAAGTATTTATTCTATAAGACCATAACATAATATACTAGTATTTAGATATCTTAAATAACTTAGCAAGCAAGCTCAACACATCTCCTTTTTATTACACTGTGTTCAAAGGCATTTCCAATTTTCAATCTTTAGCTATAGGTCTCGTGTACTTGCTATAGAAAATCCATTTCTTTCTCACTCCCCTCTATCAGAAAAGGAGGCTTCACTCTCAAATTCATATCTATATACACTGTATATGTTCCTGTATGAATCCATAACTCCGGTTCATCTAAATATCTCCTCTTTTGATTAAAGCCAACATCATCTTGTCATCTAAACATAGATACGGTGTTAAGTATGTTCAACCATAAAACCTATATTGAGGTTCAAACTTTTACGTAAGGCACGTGCACTACATAATACCTACATACATTCTAATATAAAACACCCAATATTAGCAGCTTCCGGCAAATCTTAAATCTAGATCACAAACATTAAACTAAACAATAGTAAATAAATCAATTGCATTCAACAAAAAATATGCATTCTAATACCTACTTGAGCAATCTCAAATCGGAAATCGAACGCGGCAACTTAAGTTTTCCATACTCAGCAGCAGGCATTGTTAGATAAATACAAAACAATCCGGTACAAAACACCAAAAAAACACTCAACGCCACCGTGAATTCCCATCCAGTTAGCGGATACTTTCCTTCAAATCTAGGTTTCTTAGTTGTAGGTGAATCTTCAGCAGTTTCTTCATCTTTCATTAATAATTTTCCAGTTTCCACTACCAGATTCCTCGGTGCCGCCATAACGATGTGTGATTTGTTTGTATGTGTGTGTAAATTGTTTATATCATACTGATTTTGATAAAGCTAGGGTTTTGTGGTGGTGAATTTGAAACCCTAGCTAGGAATTGAGGTTTGGGTGGGAATTAACACAATAAGATTAAGAAGTGAATTGAATTAGGGGGTTTTATAGTGGTTGATCGGTGGTATGTAAAATCGATCAGAAAGGAAACGCGTTTCAGACGACTGACCGGAATGTGACTAATGGTTTGCAACTGGAAATACAACAGGATTTATGTTTTAGTTTTTTAAAAAGAATAAAAAAAATATCAGTAGTAATTAGATTTAAATAAATTATTTTGAGTAAAGTCTTTTAAATATCATTTTATATTTTTTTTCTGATATGACAAATTAACGATGTGCTCACATTAATTAAGATTAATAATGTTTTTCTCAAAGATATCTTAATATTAATTAACAAACACCTATCAAATAGTAAATTGCAAATACATTTATAAGATATAAGATAAAATATATAGTTAATGGAAGTTGAATTGATGGTAAATTCGTTTCTGTCGCACCCCCAAATTCGAGTTGCAGAAGCGAATCGGGTCGGGGCGCAACTAATCAATAATCACAAGCACAAAGATATAATGAACGACCACTAAATGCGTCGTTTTACATAGTATTGATAAAATCAAAGTTTACATCAAAATATTGTTTACATTAGCCCAGTTCTTGAAATTGAGAGATTTACATTACATAATTACTTTATACAAAATATAATAATGCAATTAAATCTCTGATTTGATTGAATGCAGACTTGAGCTAATGATTCCTGATTGGGCAGCCAACCTACTGTTGAGTACATGTGATACATGCTAAAATGGGTCAGCGAAACGCCGATGAGCTCACAGGTTTGTATGTCAACACATATTTGTACGAACCGCAAGATTTAATTGAATTTAAAATGCAATTAAGCAAAATAAAAGTTATACAGCCATGGGCACATAGTCTGAGCTTAACTTGAGCGTTAAGTCCAATTAAGGAAACCTAACTGAGTTGCCTCCTACGAGTACCTAATCTACACTCGTCTTCCCAAATGCTAATACGTCCGTTTGACCAGTTAGTGCGTGCTAACCCGGACGAGGATTGTCAATCCTATATGATATCATATACTAACATTCACGCTACAGGTGTATTACCAAACTATGTTGTGGAGGGCTTTGAAATGATTAGTGAAAACAAGTCATGTAGTATTGGATTTGTATAGTACTTGCGTTCATATTGTAAAATAAAACGAGCAATGTAATCACACCCCTGATGAAAACCGTAAAATAGGGGATATGAGACTCACCTGAGCCTTGAGTGTTTATTGAAATAAACTTGAATTGATTAGCTGCGAATTGATGTCCGAAGACTTGTAACCTGAGGGCGTCCAATACGCGCGATGGTTATTAATTGCATAGGTATCTTAAAAGACTACCTTTGTAGTTGTTTGTTCAACTATGATGTCCAAATTACTACGATTTGGTTGATTAACTTGTCCAAGTTATTACCACTTGGTTGATTCGATTGGGTTTTGAAAACGTGTACGGCCCATTGGTGATTTGTTTGCAATAATAATATCACATTATTATTTTGATTTTTGAAAGGTGTTATACTTAAAAGTATTTATAACTTTAAGTGATGGGGGTCCGGGGGCAGCGCCCCTGGTTAGCGGGGTCCCAGGGGTGGCAACCCCTGGAGAGGTCCAAGGGGCTGGCCCCTGGTTGGGGTCGAGATGCCAAGTCAGCTCGAAATTTTTTTATTTCTATTATATTGCTTTGGTGAAAAACGCACCTGGACTTGAATTTGGGTGAAATCAAGTGATAAAATTTTAGGTCTCGACACTTAGTAAAATCTGTGTTTTCTTGGTTCTGTTTCATGCGACACTACGTGCGACATAAGGCTTGTGTCGCTAGGTGCGACATAGTCTATTGTGTCGCAGATCATATCTGCGACATAAGGGCTTGTGTCGCTAAGTGCGACATCTGCAATTTATGCGACATAAAATGTTGTGTCGCTATATGCGACGGAAATAGGTTTTGCGACATAGTGTTTTGTGTCGCTAAATGCGACATCCGAAGGGTTTGCGACATAGTCACTTGTGTCGCTATATGCGACATAAGTGGGGGTTTAGCGACATAAGGGCTTGTGTCGCAGGTGGCCTGGAGCCTCTGCGACACAACGAGCTGTTGGCCGGAATTTGAGCCAAAAACATGTTTTCCGGCGACTGTTTGGTCTGATTCTTTTACCCAACCCATATTTGGACATTTCAAGCTTAGACAAACCATAAACATGTAAAAATAAGTGAAATCGATGAGTTTCGGGATTTTGTCGAAAACTTACAAGTTTGTGCGAGGAGAAACCGAAAAAATGGGAATGTAGATCGTGATGCGGTGGTTCTTTTCTTCCAAACGGGTGAGGTGATCCGATGTCGTTTCGTGGTAGTAAATGGTGATTTAGTGAGGTGGTGGTGTGATGGTAGTTTGAGAGAAAAAGAGGAAGGGAGAGAGAAAGAAAAGTGAGAAATGAGGAGGAAAGAGGAGGTGGTGGGGTTTTTGATGAAAGCCCCATTTTCAGTCTCCGCAATTATGCTCCGTGCGGTGTTCGTTTTCCCGATCGTTTAAACGTTTAATTATTTTTATATGTGTTGAAATGTAAGTTTTAAAATATAAATAATTATTCAGTATTCTTATTGAAGTATTTCGCCAAATACTTTATATTTGAGCTATAAAGCATATATAACTTAGCTTTATTTCAATTGTTTGCGCATTTAATGTTTTATGTCGCGTAGGCATTTATTTGTACGATACGAAATAATTAGAAAATATCATCAAAATAATATTTTTGGATATAATAGTGTTATTAAATAATGTTATATTATTTAATAAAGTTGTTCACCAACGTCCGTATTTAATTGAACTGAATTACATTCGATTTAAAGAGCGTACGATTTAATCAATCATATATTTGTATATATTAATCGATATATATTCCGATACATTAATTAGCCTAACACAAAACTAATTACATGTATTACACTTGATTATGTACTAATTACTAGTTCTAATTGTTGTCACAGTTTTCATGTAACCTTTAAGTCCATGGTTAATGGTTCGTAGCATGCTATTCATTTTTTCAATATACTAAATAAATAGACTACTTGTTTGTCATTAGTTTAGTTAGGTTATCGCTTACAATGAGAATTCAAATTTCAATTTTTAAAAAGGGAAGTATTTTATTTATAATATACAATAATATAATATACATAATCACTATTATTTATACTTATATTGTAGTAATTAATTAGTGGATCACTCAAGTTAAATGTCTAATTGAAAGTCAATATATATGTATTCTTGATTTGTTATTATATTATAAAAAGAAAAATTAAAATACCGTAAGTATTAAAATAAAGTTATACTTTAAATACATTATATGTCTTATTAACAATGTACTTATTCAAAACAAGTTTGTAAGCACTTGATGTTATCCTGACGCAACACGTAGGCATGATAATCATCATAAAATTTTAAGTGTTGTGCTATTAATATTAATGAATTAAATAAATTTATTTGTAACCTATCCGAAAGGTTAACATATTTGTTTTTTTTAATTATTCATTTACCTACAGATTTTATGAAACCGGATATTCTAAGCAAGACTAATAAGGTTTTGCTAATCAATATTGGTAAATCATAATCTTGAGATCGGGATTAGATCCTAACAACATTGATTTTTTAATTCGATATGAATAAAAGTATAAGACACTTGATTTATAGGCTCATATCCATAAAGTTGTTATATTAAAATAACAACATTTTTTATCCACACGTTGCGTCGGAACAAAAATAGATGTCGATTCATATTTACGTTACATAATGTCAATTCACTTAAATGGTGTTTTTATGTAAATCGTTAAAAGCATTCAAATTGTAATTTTTTGTCGAATCGAGTTAACTAATTAATAGTATAAATAATGGTTTTGTCTCGGTGATTCATTTATACTAAGTCATTTATATTAAGCTAATTGTGTAACTTGAGATCAATCAGTTTACCGTGAAATATAAAAAATTGTAAATAATGATAAAAAAAATTCGACACTTACGTTAAGTAAAACACATCTAAATACATATATTACACAAACTCATTTATTTGTATTATAACATATAGTCAAGATTAATAATATGTATAAAAAGCGTATATCTTCATATTTTAACTTTTGTTCTTGAAACAAAATATCCTTTTAAATGATTGATAATTAAAGTATTTAAACCACGATGAAGGTGAAAGTGAGGTACGTGGATAAATTGAATGGAGATTGAGAGGTTGTTAGGAATTAGGAAAAAATAGATAAAATTCTAATATGAAAGAGGAAAGAAAAAGAAAAAGAGAAATAGCAAATCATGTCTAAAAATTCTATTAGTTCTATACTATTCATTTAATAGTAAATTTACCACTTTCATGCGTTAAATAATAGAGTCTTCAATTGAGGCACATATTAAATTCATTGGTGAGGACAATGAGAGATAGATAGTGCAAGACATGCAGTGGCGGATCTAGAACATAAACTCACATGGTTCATTAATATCTTGACTCTATTATTTGGTTGCGGTGACAAAATAGTATTAATAAAATAAATGGGCCGGGTCTTTAATTTGAAGCGTAAAACATAAATTCATTAATACTATTACAACTATATTCATCTACTAAAATTGAAAAAGGATTGCCGAGAGAATGAGAGAGCAGAGAAGGGATTTTCACAAGCCAATGTTTCTATTTTCTATCTTTGTCTTCAAGAATTAAGGATAGGAATTGGCATTCATGGACTAAATTAGTAATACTTGGCCTATTATCAATTTATCATGGGCCAGGGTAGGTCCATTTAGTGTTGTAGTTTGGTTCATAGATGGATATGTATAGTACTTCGTAATTTTTTTTGATTTTTTGACTTTAACGTGAGTCAAATGACCCATGTGCTAAAGAGCTAGATTCGCCCTTGAAGACATGTGTTGATTAGATCACCATCATTTTAAATAGGTCATGTAAGCTTGTCTAATTCATCGTTTTAAATTAGTATTGTCACATACATGCTAAAATATCTTGTTATCATACACAAAATTGGTTCTAAGCAATAAAAGTAGTTGTTTGAATCGAAAAATAGAGTTGAGAGAATTTTTTGTTCACAAAATGATAGGACTTAATGACAATGGGATAACATTTATAATATTAACATTACGTAACTTAGATAATGTTAAGGGTAAAAAGAATAAAACAATTGATAGTTTGCACACTAACTTTCTTACATGCACATAAATTCCCTTATACTAACCGCACACAAGCTTGCGTAATGTTAACATTAACGTTAATAAATTATATTACGTTAATGTTATGAACACATAAAAAGATCGATTAACGGACTTATTTATATATTATTACGGAGTATTATTATTATTACTACTATTGATTAATAATTAATGGTAACCCTTTCTACAAGTAATTCAATTCACAAATTTATTATCACATTTATTGTGACAAAACTCGAACGTTATATTGTGATGAAGGCTAATGAGTTTTTTCACGTTACTCTAATTATTGTACCACTTTTATTAACGTAATTTAATAACTAAATTGAGTATTATTTACTCTAACTAATTAAGTATTAAAATGAACCATTTTCAAGTTGGCCTAGCAATCAAAGTGTCAGGCAAGTCCAAAATTTATTGGGTAAATATCTTAGAATGTACCGGAAACAAAATACAAAATATTAATTAGGCTCCGCCCGAGTAAATGAATTAAGTATCTGGTTCATGTTTCATGACACTTTTTTGACTGCAATGTGTCTTTCCGAACCTTTTCTTCGCCACCTTAAGGATGTTTACCTAATGAGGTTCGAAATTGAAAACTCTTTTGAGAAGATCATGACGCCTTACCATTACACCATCTTGATGATTTTTGGTTAAGTCTTGTACATATGAGTAAAAAGACTTGACTTTCTTGGTTTAGCTTGAACAAGGATCCCTCTTCTTTTATCCATGTTAGTTAAATATTAACTGATTTATAATTGATAGTATTTATTCATTTATTATTATTAACTCTTATTATTCTTAACGATATAAGACA